>OX123187.2:22726274-24053676 GCA_944739405.2 Euclidia mi
GCAGTATTTTGCAATGCAATAAAGTTAAGCGATACCTTCTATGTTACTTTGTAATTGTTGCATAGTAAATCATGATTTTTATTTGTTTAAATTCGTCTTTAAATTATTGATGTATTTATGTATGGATGATAATCGATCGTCAGAAACAAAATTAAATTGATTTTTTCGCTTGATCTCGCCTCGTGCAAAATAATTATAGTCTCTTCATAAACTGGAGAGGTAAGCAGCATTTATGCTGCTACGATAAACAAAGTCCGGGATATCATGCTAATTCGTGAGTAGTCCCGGCACTAGTGTATCGGACAGGTGCCGGGCGCCGGCTGGGCCGGATACCACCGGTCGCGTGGTACCCTATTGGTGGCGTTTTCGCGCTCGACTGACTATAGTGAAAAGCGTCCGTTGCAATCTCTAGCCAAGCTTGAACACTTTCCTCTTACCCCCTATATATTGTTATTTCCTATCACTTAGATATATCGTTTTATAAATCTAATAAACCAGAAATGGACCGACTTCGCCCCAACGAAGGTAACCTCTGACCTATTTTAAAGTGGCGTAATAATTTATTTTGGGACTTATCTGGAAGTGAAAGAAAACCGAATAAATGGAAAAAGGCTGTCAGTTGTTTTTCTTGCCGCCCAATTGTAAATGTCCACCGGAGCTGGAGGGCGAATAATTATGGACCACGCAGACAGGAGTAATTTACTTTTGATTTGGAAATGTTTCTGATTTTCGTTTTGGTAAGCGTACTTGTGTATCGAATGACTTGTCGTCGAAAACTTTGTGAATGAATGTTGTAGTACATAGAGCTATCAGACTTTGAGAGTAGTTGGATGAATCCAAATGTGAAGAAATCTAGAAGTCTCCGCTACTATAAACGTGATTGGAATTTGACAAACAATTATGAGCTCTGTATCCATTTTAGCCAAAGTTTGAAAGCGTTTGACCCGCAGTCATATAATTTGGTATATAAATCTAAACCTACAGTCATATGAAAAAAAGTTTGCAGATTTTTTATTTATAAAGGTTACCTTCTGCAAGTGGCCCTAGTTTGTTATACCTAAATCCTTACCTTCCGTACCTTTCATAACTTCACAGGATTAGATCAGATTGGCTGCATATTTCTTTCAAATAGGTTCAGCAGTTTTTGAGCTTATCAGGTGGGCATGCCGTACTCCCCCCTGTGGGATCTCCACCCTGTCGTGGTGGGGGGGCTCAGTAACCGTGGTTAGGGCACCCATGGTGTAGCTAAGCGAGATCCCGGGAGTGGACGCTCCGCGTGAGCTTGATGGAGGCCTGCGCAGGCTGCGTCCAAAGGTACGGGTGCGGGGGACAGTTCTTTCTATCCCTCGCATTCGGGCGCGGTCGCGGGAGAAGAGGCGTGTCGTTGTTGCATTGCCGCTCGCCCTATCTCCCGCGAGGAGAAAAGAAAGAGGAGATGCGGTGTTGTCAGGTTACCGTTCTCACTATCCTCTGCGGCCGTTTTAGTGCCTGTGGACGGTGAGCGCTGGGGCTGCTCCCCGTCCTCCAAAAGGCAAGAAGGCGGCCTAGTGCCCACTCCGCCTCCCAAGTCATTATGAGACGGGGCTCGCCGACACCAACGGCAGGCCAATCCCGGTCGGGGTCACGGAAAAGTAGGCTATCCGCGAATCGCGTGATCCCGCCTTTAGGGGAGAGCCTTCACACACCTCCTCCGCCAGTCCCAAGCCCGGTCGATCACACTCTGCCGGGTTGGCGTCGAGTTGAGATGGCTCATAAGGAGAGTGTCCACCGTAGTAAAAAAAAGGCATACCGTACTACAATCATTATTGATAACATGCCGTAACCAAATTGTAAGACTGCGGGCTGGACACCTTCTTAAAATTTGGTTACGGCTAATACTCTGGCTAGTGCATCACATACAGTTAAAGCCACATAACGCTGAGTGGCCAGACGCAGTGCGTATTACACACACAAGAACAACTCAGTAAATCAGTATCACCTAGTTTAGGCAAGCTTTCCGTCAGAGATGAACGAAGTGAGAGCGACAAGGAAAACATTCATTAAAGAAAGGTAAGTAGGCTGAAATGAGGATATTTTTTGTGGAGCACAACACTCATCTGTTTCGGACCTCTCATCTATGCACACAGCCTTCAGCACCACCTACTAAAATATTTACATACACACACATACGTAAATTATAGTTGGTGTTGGTATCTATTGCAGTAGCTATTAGCTTGCGCGTCGGGTTCAAACCGCTCGTTAAAACTTTGCCGGTGCCATCTACTTACGAAGGTGATCGATCCGCATAAAACACTGAACTGTTTTCGTATGCCTCTTCTAGGCATCAAAAAGAACAAAATTATCTGATATTTTTGCACAAAACTAGCAATCTTCATTAAATTTATGTCGAAATTTTGATTAAAACGTAGACTTGAAATTATGCTGTATGTACAAAAAAAATGTGTTTAAAGCATATTTTCCATGTTTCATAAACTTTTCGATGACAAGTCATTCGATACACAAATACGCTTACGTAAACGAAAATCAGAAACATTTCCAAATCAAAAGTAAATTACTCCTGTCTGCGTGATCCATAATTATTCGCCCTCCAGCTCTGGTGGACATTTACAATTGGGTGGCAAGAAAAACAACTGACAGCCTTTTTACATTTATTCAGTTTTTATCACTTCCAGATAAGTCCCAATTCCAAAATTATTTCGCCACTTTAAAATAGGTCAGAGTTTCCCTTCGTTGGGGCGAAGTCGGTCCATTTCTGGTATATTAGATTTATAAAACGATATATCTAAGTGATAGGAAAACACAATATATAGGGGGTAAGAGGAAAGTGTTCAAGCGTGGCTAGAGATTGCAACGGACGCTTTTCACTATAGTCAGTCGAGCGCGAAAACGCCACCGATAGGGTGCCACGCGACCGGTGGTACCCGGCCCAGCCGGCGCGGGCGACCGGCGCCTGTCCGATACACTAGTGTAGCAACAGTTTATAAAGAGAAGATAATTTAGTATTAAATAATTATGTGCTTTTATAACAATCAAGCCATAAAATTGACTGCACGGTTGGCGTAGTGGTTTAAGCGGCCGCCTCGCCGCTTGACACTGCGCCGAGTGTTGTGGGTAAGATTCCCACATGAGACAACACTTTGTGTGTATTTCAACTAACTAAATGGTTTAATGTAAACAATCTAGTACTGAACGCCACAAAAAAACAAAATGTATTAAGTTTGCCCTATCTAATGTCAGAAACCTTGGTCCTAGTATAGTTCTAAATTATGATGTACTCGAAACATCTGAATCTACATTATTTCTAGGAATAACAATTGATTCGAAATTGCAGTGGGGTGCGCACTTTACATATCTCTCAGGGAAACTTAACTCAGCTGCTTATGCCATTAAGAAGGTTCGTAGGTTGACTGATGTCGATGCGGCTAGATTGGTTTATTTTAGCTATTTCCATAGTGTTATGTCATATGGCATACTATTATTGGGTAGGGCTGCTGACATCGAAAATATTTTTATATTGCAAAAACGGGCAGTTAGAGCCATTTACCAGTTAAAGACAACAGCCTCACTTAAAGAAAACTTAAAAATATTGGTATTCTTACTGTAGCATGACAATATATTTATGCCAGTGTTATGCATGTACGACTACATATAAATTCTTAC
The DNA here is from genome assembly GCA_944739405.2 of Euclidia mi. Taxonomy (NCBI): domain Eukaryota; kingdom Metazoa; phylum Arthropoda; class Insecta; order Lepidoptera; family Erebidae; genus Euclidia; species Euclidia mi. The sequence continues at coordinate 22,729,935 of OX123187.2, forward strand.
AAAATGAATAGTGACATACACAATATTAATAATAGGAACAGGCACAAATAATGTGTACACAAAACACATAGCTCTTTTATTGGGCTCAGTATAAGAATGTATAATAAAATACCATCTTAATATTTTAGACTTGCTGTTAAGGTTGTTTCAGACAATAGATAAAAATAATCTTATACTAAATGCATATTATAGTCTAAATCAGTATCTTGACGACCAATACGCTTGAAAATAAATATTCTTTTTTTTTAGGCCAATTTTTGTTTATTAGGTCAATAAGCAGTTTTATAGTTTAGTTAATTACCGTATTTTCTTTTTTTACTACATTTGCATTCTTGTTCTACTCTTTTTATTATAATTTATCGGATTTGTAAGGTGAGGGTAACTCGAGGTCGTGAACTGCTAACTAATAGATTGTAAATTGCTGCAGGTTTATATACCATTACTTTTCGGGACATACTGTTCCACCATAGCTCTGAACAGTCATGTTCGCGAGTTGCCTACAAAAAAGACGTAAGTGGATGCTCCTGTTTCACCATATTTACTTTGGGAGGCTTACCAAATGAACATAATTTACTGCTTGAGTATGATATCAATAACTATTAAATTTTGCATTTGTAGATAACTCACAATGTGAAACATTTGCAGCTTCTTACAAAGATAACATGTAAAACCATTATACTGGCAGTTAAAAAGAGTGGCCACGAGTTTTATTGCCCGTTCTTTCCCGTGGTTCTACCTATTGCATTGCGAACGTGGCAGTAAATGTAAATGTAGAATCATCTAGTAATTAACTTAAGTTTTTGTTGTTCATAAGCGTCACTTTGTGGCCTAAATGAATAAATGATTTTGACTTTTTGACTTTTGTGATCCATAAATTGTTGTTTCGAGTCTGGGTGTTCATTGTGCCCGTTGGTTGTATGTTGTACTGCATAAGACTGAAAACTAACATTATTGTCGTTATTTTTTTATAAAACTGACTAACAACTATATAACTAAACTAACATATTGTTGTGCATTGTACAATCGCCATGCTTCGGTGCACTGCGGAGATCTTCTAAACAACATTACTAAGGCAGATTTTACACATAAAATCAAAACGTCCAATGAACAATCGTGTCAGCGAAAATTCTAACATTGCTTGTTTCAAGACTGTTCTACATGTCCAAAGTAAGTTTGAAATTTATATCCCATTCCAGGGCTAGCGAACATTAAGGTATGCCACAGCTATGTGCTTTTTGTGTCTAATCATATTTAAGCAAATATGGAACAAAGAGCATACCTGTCGCACGAGTGATTGATTTCCACGTGGTAGCCGGGATCGATCACTCGCCGAGCAATTAAAGAGAGATAATTAGGTTGACTTACGGGAAATAAATAAAAAAATATCACCAGGAAAGTTTAAACTCGCGTTATAATTCTAGTTATTCGATTCGATACAAAAAGAGCTGACACTTAAAATTAACGGATGAGACAATTATCCAGGGCGCGGACGTTGGCACTTCACAGGTCTTCGGATGATGTACTCAGCTTGGTGGTGTTGGCCGGAGCAAAAGGGGCGAAGCCTCGTGTGTCCCTGGTATTTATAAGGCCGGCGAGGAGGAGGGGGGCGAGGGAGCGGCCCACTGCTGTGCGTCACTCGTAGCGAGGCTCGCGGCGCTGGGGCGTGACGTGACGTCACACACCCCCCCCCGTTAGGCCGGGATTTTCCCTAAGGAAAATTCCCTAGCCCAACGGGCGTAGCAGCCCTGAAGATACTCCCTAAAATTAGAGAAAACAAGGGCATGAGTACCTTGAACAAGTGACAACCCTATACGCTAATTAGGATACCTAAATAATAATGACCCACGCTTACATTCTTCACGCGTACAACGGCAGTCTGAATTTGAACATAAACATTTATCATTCATAATTCATCACACATACCTACATGTAAATGCCGAGGCCAATGTAATAGCCTAATATTAAAGATAACAATCTATGGAGAAGCGCTTAGGGTAATTATTAGGTAATAATGATTTGTAGATATAAGAAACTTGATCTAGCCCTACGACTTATAAATCTTGGGTTCGGTCTTTGCCACTAGATAAGTAAACTTTTTGAATATAGTTAGGTATAACAACAGATTTTTCGTAAAGATGAACAAAAATAATATAAGCCGCAGACACGACCGGACCGCTCAATGTCAAAGGAAAGAAATTAATAAATATTTTGCTCTAATTAATAACTACAACACGACCAGTAAACACCTTTTGAATGTAAACAATGGTGAATCATTAGTTAGGCATTTATTTATCGGCGCGTCGCTGAGTGAACGCGCGTGCGTCATAACGACAACTAGGTAGGTACGATCTAAATGGTAGGTACTATTCGACTGTTCCGAGCTCGCGACGCACGGATAATCACCATGATCGTTTATAAAGTACCTATAATAACAATTTGATTATGGAATTTATACAGAATTAAGAATAACAACAGAACTTCAGAACAAGGCACGGCGAAAAACAATACGCCAATCAAGATGCATTTCAACAAATAGATTTGCGGAAAGAAAATACACATGCGAGAATCGAACCACAGACCGATCCGACAACAACTTTTTAACCACTGAGCCATAACTGATAGTTAGATAAACAACAGGTTCTTTGTAACAATATTACATGTAATAAACTTTATTACAATTTATAACTGAAACATTTATTCATTTTATGTTAGCATGTTTACATAAATCATTAACACAACACAATGCATTATCTTGTGAGCTTCGACTCGAAAACAAAAGAACCATTGTTGGCCTTCACAAATAATTATGTAGGTAATTATAACTTTGTATAGATATGCGTCTTACATTGTTGTTTTTATACTTTTATTATTCTTTGTAATTAATCAACTTTAAATCCTTGATGTGCCATTCGCCTAAAGGTTTTCCGGCCATGTCGTTAAGTTTGTATACTAGAGGTGACTTTTTTGAGGCAATCTTACATTTAATAAATTTAGGCGCCAATTTCTTGCTAAAGTATTTATCCTTGTCACTAAGTAGAAACGTTCTGCGCCAAACTATATCACCCACATTGAATTCTGCCGGTTTACGACGAAGATTATAAGATGAACAATTTCGTTGGTGGGCCGACAACAGAGCTGAATGTACCTTCTCGAAAATAGAAGATAAGTAGCCTAAAGTTTCGGCATAGCCGTCCCGTGGTTCAAGCACCATATTGAAATTAAATTCCTTGTCAATATACTGAGAACCACATGTTATGACCTCCCTACCAAAAACAAGGAAATTAGGAGAATAACCAGTAACCTCACTAACTGCGTAGTTAAGGGCGAATTGAACTTTAGTGATTAGAGTGTCCCAGATTCGATGATCAGATTCTATGAAAGTTGAAATAGCTGTCATAATGGTTTTGTTGTAACGTTCAACTGAGTTAACGTGGGGAGTATACAACGGTGTAAAATGCAAATTTGGAATTTTATATTTTGACAACATACTTTTAAAGGTTGCGCAAATAAATTGTTTACCGTTATCCAAAACAATAGTAGATGGAATTCCATGCACCAAAAATACATTTTCCTCAAGAATTTTTGTTATCACTTCTGCAGTTGCCCGTTTAATGGGGAAAAGTAAACAATATTTAGAGAAACAACAACTGACCACAAATATAAAAGTGTTTTGTTTCCTGCCTCCCAGGGCAATGAACCAATCAAATCAATACTAATCGTCTGAAAGGGCTTTTGACATGATTTGGGTTTTCCCATTAGACCTAAATTTGGGTGATTTTGGTGTTTATGGGTGATACAAGGTTCACATGAACTGACGAACTTGACAACATCGGTGTACATACCAGGCCAAAAGTAATTAAGTGCGAGACGTTTGTATGTCTTAAAAATACCCAGATGTCCAGCAGTGGGCGAAGAATGATTCTCCCTTAGAATGTCATTTCTTTGGTCAGACGGAATAACCTCTTTCCATTGAAATTCTCTAGTGAGACGGTTTAATGTTTTTTTAAAACAATACAATTTATTGTTTATTACTTGATAGTTAACAAAGGAAGTCGGAGAACTTAAACAGCCTTTATAGATATTTAAATACAAAGGATCATTGGTAGAAACTGGTCAATTCTGATTAGAATTAATATCTATATTTATATCATTAGCAATAGCAGAAACGGGTAAAGAGCGAGACAGAAAATCAGGTAAAACGTTATCGGAACCCCGACGATGACGTATTTCGAAATTATAGGAAGATAAGCGAACTCCCCATCTGGCTAACCGGCCAATAGGGTTATTTAAGGTCAAGAACCATTTCAAAGCAGCGTGATCTGTGTAAACAATAAACTTTTTACCATTTTCAACATAGCAACGCCAGTGTTCTATAGCAGATAGAACAGCCAGGGCTTCGCGCTCTGTGGCACTGTAATTTTTTTCTTGCTTAGTGAGTGATTTGCTATAGTACGCTATGACTCTTTCCTCACCATTTAACCTTTGACAGAGGATCGCGCCAAGTCCAAAATCGCTAGCGTCTGAGTGTATTTCAAACGGTTGCGAGTAGTCAGGACAAGCCAACACCGAGGAGTAAATCAAACAATTCTTTAGGTTATTAAACGCCTCATTAGCTTCTGTCGTCCAACAGAATGGAGGTGCGTTTTTACTTTGAGATGTTAACTTATTTAAGGGTGCAGCAATAGAGCTAAAATTCGGTATAAAACGCCTGTACCACGAGGCTGCGCCTAAAAAACGACGTACCTCTTTTCTATTAGAAGGAGTGGAATAATTTTTCATTGAATTTACTTTATCCGGATCGGGATGCAATCCACTAGAGTCGACAACATAGCCCAAATATTTCAGTTTATCTCTAAAAAATTGTCATTTTTCGAGATTAATTGTTAACTAATTTAACAATTAATCTCGAAAAATGTCAATTTTTTAGTTTATCAAGAATGCGTAATAAAAGAGTAATATGCTCGTTGAAGCTGGACGTGATACAGATTATGTCATCGATAAAACAGAAAACCTTATTTTCAAATTCTGGACCATAAAATAAAATATCAACTAATCGTTGTTGAGTAGCTGGCGCATTCGTAAGACCGAAGGGCATTCTTTTGAATTGAAATGTGCCACGCGTAGGAATATAAAAGGCTGTTTTGCAACGGTCCTCTTCTTTAATTAATGTTTGCGAAAAAGATTTAGACAAATCTAAACTAGACAAGTATTTAGCATCTCTCAGATTATCTAAAATTGCCGAAATATAAGGCAAGCTATAAGCATCTTTTTTTGTAACGAAATTTAATTTACGACTGTCCAAACAGAAACGCAGTTCACCATTCTTCTTAGGGGTCAAAATGACTGGATTTGACCACGGGCTTTTAGGCATGGGCGTTTTCGGATTTTTCCGCAAACCGATACAAATTCGATTTCAGATACTAAAATCGATTTCAAAAACCGATTTTAGAAATCGATTTCTGTAGCGGATGTCGGAGCGACGAGCGTAGTTACTAGTTGCGTAGACAAACGCAAACAATCGAATTCTTATTGTATTGTCATGTCATGCGTCCATATTTCGCTTGGTTTGCGTGACATATTGAAAAAGAAAACCTACTAACTACCTAAAACTAATTGTTAAAAAACTCAGTCGCCAAACAAACTAAAATTACACAACACGAATTGTTTCTTCTAGTCGACCAAGCCAACTAGACGAATGTCAACGTGACAAAATTCAACATAATTCAACAATTATAATCCAGAAATTAATTATCGTAACGTGCGAACGCGGCGTGTGAACGTACAATGCGCCTGCAATCGGTACTAGGAATTTCTGGATTATAATTATTGAATTATGTTGAATTTTGTCACGTTGACATTCGTCTAGTTGGCTTGGTCGACTAGTATTTATTTACACTTTACAATCCTAACCTACTAACTACCTAAAACTAATTGTTAAAAAACTCAGTCGCCAAACAAACTAAAATTACACAACACGAATTGTTTCTATTTATTTACACTTTACAATCCTAACCTACTAACTACCTAAAACTAATTGTTAAAAAACTCAGTCGCCAAACAAACTAAAATTACGCAACACCAATTGTTTCTATTTATTTACACTTTACAATCCTAACAACGTAACAATAAAACTGTTTAAATCCTAATACTATAACTTTCACGAAAACCAAATGTAGGTACTTAATTTTATTATTATTACGCGCGCACCGCACTGCACGTGTCACCTAGGTCACGGTAATATAATCTAACAGTATTGTAACTCGGCCGTCTTCGTGAGTTATATACCTACCAGACGCGCCGCATGCGAGCTGCGGCACGATAGTGGCTGCGGGTACTGTAGGTACAGTCCGCCCAGTCTAATGGGTACTCTGCTCGCGGCGCGTAGGTATAACTCGAGTTTCGTGCGTTTGTATGGAGTTACAATACTGTTAGATATTATTACCGTGCCTAGGTCAAGTGAACAAATAAACATTGATCAAGTCAAAACTCTCCAAACATAAATCCCTAATAACTATTAAAACTATTTGCAATTTTCAAAACAAACATTAAATAGTTGCAATCTGAATTAGATCTTATCGCCTCGATGTTTAGTTTTATTTTTTCTATTCAATCTGCAATTCATAAAACCGCCAAAAGCCATAACGCACTAGGTACTACGACTGGCTTGCTTGGCAACGATCGATATTCGCTTCATCTCTTTTGCTCTTTAAACGGATCACTAAGTAAGAAAGAAAAGGATATGAAATTCGCTCTCTCTCATTCTAACTAAGTAGTCGTTGGGTAGAGTGAAAGAGAACGAATGAATATGAAAACTATCGGAAACGTAAGCTTTAGATTTACTTAGTAGTTTGGTTGCGCTTGCACAGTTTCCGTTTGGTTTGGATTAGATTGTTTGCGTTATCGTGGTATTGTTTTACGTTTTCTAAAATCGGTTTTCTCATATTGGAATATCGATACGATACGATTTCTGACTGTAATCGGATTTCAGTTTCGTTTTCATATATCGGTCTCATGCCTACGGGCTTTCCGATCGTTCAACAACATCCTCTGAGAGCATGTCGTCAAGATGCTTTATTAAAATTCTTTGTTTATCGGAGACATGCGATAAAATCTTTGCCGAATAGGGGGACAATCACCTGTATCAATTGAATGAGAAATAATATTTGTGCAACCGAGACCCCGCTACTCGTATGAAATATCGGTAAATTTAGAAATAATGTTGTCAGCGGTAGCTCTCTGGTCGACTGTAAGATGATCGTAAGAAACAAGATGTGTAGGGGGAACTGCCTGCAACTCCATTACTTGAGCGTCAGACTTGTTCACAATCAAAACAGACTCTAATTTGTCAGGAAATAGGCCGAAGCTTCGCCAAAAATCCATGCCAAGGATAAGGGAATTTTGAATCCCAGGTACAACATGAACTTCTAAGTTAATCAATTTATCCTGAAACTCAAAGGGTAGAAACACCGATCCCAAAGACTCAAATCGTTCGCCGCCAGCTGTTATTAACCTTAAAGGTTTCGATTTATCCAAAACATTGTCTTTCAAAAATAAGTTATGCAAATTATTACCTAAAATTGTAACGCAAGATCCAAAATCTAAAAGACCAGTGGTAGGTATTCCGTTTAATTTTAGAGTAACGTAAGGTAAATATTCTACTTTAGAATTACGGATTGAGGAAATATGATAGCTATCAAAGAATTTTTTTAAAAAGTCCAACCAATTATTCCACTCTGTTTTATTACAATTAGTTGTATAATTTGATTTTCCACAATCCTTGGTAACTAGTTTTTTGAAACTGTAGGGGTCGACTGAGATTTACAATTGGGGCAGTCTGACACCTTGAAACCCTTTGTACCCCACTTAAAACAGATTAGGTAGTGTGGTTGACGGCAATTACGTAATGAGTGCGAATTGCATCTACAACGCACGCAAAAAAATTTATTTATATTAGAAGTACTCGATACGGCGTTAACTTGTGGTACAGGCTTGTATCTCGATGTATCAGCGACAGAGTTATATTTATTGAAGTGATTATGATTGTAAACATTTTTGTTTGGAGAAAAATTAGAAAACGGATAATTATACGCTAGATCGGGTGCTACAGTATTCTTTGAAACTTTAGGGGGTTCAGAAAATTGCTTACTGCGACTTTGGTAGTTTTCGAAAAGACGACAAACTTCGACCAGACTAGCAACATCAACAACCTTTGCAGTGAGCAGACAATTAGTGTAACAAGGTCTAATATTATTTAGTAAAATTTCTAGCTTCTCCGAATCAGCGATAGGAGAACTAAGTCGCGAAAACAGACCGTGCATTTTTGCCACGTAAATAGTTATTGATTCGTTTTCGCCCTGTGAACGCTGACGAATCTCCGTCATAAGCCGATAATCGTAGTTATGCGGACTAAAATCTCGTTTCAAAAGTTCGCAAAGTTCTAACCAAGTCATTACATTATTTTTAACAGAACGATACCAAACTAATGCGTCACCCGAAAATATTTCAAAAGCGAAAGACAACATCTTGTCGTGTGGAATAGATCTACAGGACATAAATTCATCAATTTTTTCAATAAAGGATCTTACACATGATTTACCGTTAAATTTGAATTTACCTAATTCCGAAAAAAGCTTACGGTCGTAATTATAGGAAGTGTTTCCCTCTGCCACTGAGCAATCCGACCACGAATTACGGCTCGTGATTAATTGTAATTTCGCATATAAGTCATTAAATTTATTCCACACAGACTCAATTTTTTTAATATCAAGACTGCCGGTATCCACCCTATTCAGTCGATGAAAACAATGGTGTAGCACGGTTTCGACCTTCTGTTGAAGCTCGGAAGTATAGTTTGCTTCCAACATAGATAAGTGTTTATTTGATCTTAATAATGACTTTTCCACTTCTGCCACATCCTCCTCTGGTGGGAAGGGTGAAGATAATATATCCTCTGAGGGAGTTTTAACTGAAAGTTTAGCGATTTGTTTGCGGGGATCGTCAGGCTTTGAAACGCCGCGTATTGTGGTCTCATATTCTAATGCCGCTTTAGTTAATAATGAGAAATTTATAATGTAAGCCATTATTACAAAACAATAATAGAAAATCTAAGTATTTACGCCGGCACTAGAAAAAAAATTAAATATCGCAAGAAAATCGAATACCGTGCTAAAAAAAGCTGAAATACACTAAATTAGACAATGGTGTGATGATTGGTAAAGGATTAAAAAAAATTCTTAAAGGTCACTCAAAGGTTGAATCACAATATTTTTTCGCGAACACGAGGCTCGTTAGTTCAACGGCTAAGCGGTTAGAACCGGTTGGCGGCTCGACACGCAGCCCGCGGTGGAACGTGATTTTAGACCGACGTTAATTAAATCACCGTTATGTTATTTACACAGTTAAATTGCTTATGGCCAACCAAAATAGATAGAAACTGTACCTGTACGCAATTCACCACACCAGAATATATGCACACACAGGAGAAAAATATACAAGAGAAAAAGAAATTATTTCACTCACCTGTAAAGTGCCAACTTACGTTTTAAAAATTATATATATAATATAATTAAAAATTCTATTGGGCGCCAATGTCGCACGAGTGATTGATTTCCACGTGGTAGCCGGGATCGATCACTCGCCGAGCAATTAAAGTGAGATAATTAGGTTGACTTACGGGAAATAAATAAAAAAATATCACCAGGAAAGTTTAAACTCGCGTTATAATTCTAGTTATGCGATTCGATACAAAAAGAGCTGACACTTAAAATTAACGGATGAGACAATTATCCAGGGCGTGGACGTTGGCACTTCACAGGTCTTCGGATGATGTACTCAGCTTGGTGGTGTTGGCCGGAGCAAAAGGGGCGAAGCCTCGTGTGTCCCCGGTATTTATAAGGCCGGCGAGGAGGAGGGGGGCGAGGGAGCGGCCCACTGCTGTGCGTCACTCGTAGCGAGGCTCGCGGCGCTGGGGCGCGACGTGACGTCACATACCTCGCCTTTGGAAAATAAATCCTCTCGGGTATACATTTTGTAACCTATTGGTAAAACTTTATTTTAAGCGCATACATTTATATGTACCGCAGCAATAACATAGTGGAGTGACAGACTGCTACGTAGAGGGTCTCAGATTCGATTCTACAGCACCAATGACTTTTTTTATTGCGTATTAAATTGTTGATTATTATTCGTTTAACGGGCCGGAAAACATCTTGAGGAGACCCGCATATCCGAGAATTCTCCATAATAACGTTCTCGAATAACAAGTGAAGTCCGCAAACCCGCACTTGGCCAGCGTGGTGGACTATGCCTTTCCCATTTTCACAATGAGAAGAGGCCCATACTCAGCAGTCGGACACTTATACAGAGCTGACGATGATAACGATATTTAAAATTTAGTTTAGACTAGATATTATTATTTATAATTTTATACCAAGTATGCCAACGTAAAAATACAAATGAACAGGAAATGTACGCGGGAAATGGCAGGGTCACAAATAAAAAGCTAGCTCAATCGTTATCGACCTAGAAAGAAAAAAAATAACATATAACAACGTAGGCATATGAGATGGCATGACAAAGTTAGAAATAGGGTCTCGTGTTCTCTCTTTTCACGGCACCACCTGATTCGACAGTTCTTCTCAAATATCTTCAGTAGGTACAGTTATTTTAGTGTGAAATTCTATTCAACGCCTATACATTAGCGATAAGGCCGCCAATTGCACACTAGTTTTATGTTATATTCTTATGTAAATACTTTGTTTGTTTTGGTGTTCTTTATTGAACACCAAAACAAACAAAGTATTTACATAAAATCAAACATGTAATCTATCTATCTATCTATCTACATTATACCCAGTTCACTATATTATTGTTTTCCATCAATTGAGTACAAATCTAGTTCGATAGATAACCAAATTTGAGATGGTTAATTCTGTTACTGAGAACTTAGAAATTACATATAACTTGGTCGGGAACTACGCATAGAAGGTTCACCCTATTACAATATCTGATACCTCTTTAGAAATATTCCAAAGCTAGCTTTTGCACGACGCTTCTTAACTGGGACAAAAGGTAGCCCATGTTCTATTCTAGTCTATTAGCTATGATTCTGTTAGATTTCATTTGAATCGTTCAGTCGTTTTGTATGAAAGAGTAACACCCATCCATACCTCTATCCACAAAAACTTTTGCATTTATAACAGTAGTAAGATAAGGTGAATATTACGTAAAACATTCGCCTACGATCTAAAATTACATTACTCTATAGATTTACAGCATGTTTATATAAATGTTTATCCTCTTGGAAAATTCCTGGCGCGGCGACGTGCCTCTGTATAGGCTTGAACGCTACAATAAAACGTTCAATTCTTGGCAGCAGTATTCCAAACAATCGACTGTACGCTGGCTGCACGGAGCATTCATTTCAACTTGGTCTACGGCATATATGCTTCTTTGTTATGTGATTGTAGCAAAGCTTTCAAATTTCAAAGTTAAATCGTATCCGAATTTGCAACGTATCTTATCCCAGGAATGTTAATCAACGAAAAGAGAAAGATTCCGCAATTGTTTGTGCTATGTTGACCTTGGCGTTTCTATTTTTTTTAAACAATAAAAGTACCAAATCATAAAGTAACTACGGCTATCTAGAATGAACTATAATTTCCCAATAATCTCCCGGGGCGAAATTTTTTCTCCCCGCGCAATAACCTATTCCACGGCGAGGCCGTTCTATTACTATTTAATCTAGGCAATTATTTAGCCGACGCTTAAGATATAATGGAAGCTGGATATAATGATAAGTTCATGATCCTATTTAGAGAAGTTTACACGGCCTACTTAGGTGACCCAATTCTATTTCTAAGTAAATCTCATTCAATTTGTTAATTAATTTAGCATGTTGAATTTCAAAGCGATTTCGTAATTATGGCCACAAATAACTGTCTTTCAATGGTTTCTAATAAAAATGATTATCGGAATTTTGCCTTTTTATGTTAAGGTGTAAAAGTTGGTAGGTAAAACAAATTAAATTTTAACGAAGAACCTACTTCAGATTTTATTCCTTAAACTTGGATGGAATGGGAAATAAGTATCGCAAAACAAAAAAATCTTATTTTCCAAATCGATTAATAAATTGCAGGCTTCTGAGGTAACAAACATAAAAATTACAACTGGTGAACTTACAACATAATTATGTGTATAAATCATGTGAACCTCCTCCATGTGAAATCCTCTTTTTAAGATACCAATAACAAATTCATATACAGTCATATACGTATGTTGCTCATAAAAATATGTTGATACGACAAACACTCGGCAAATGTAGTATGAAATAAATTCAATCAGTTGACTTTATTATCAATTCATGATAATAAAGTCAACTGTCAAGCGTTAGAGCCACGTTGGTAACGCAAAATGGACTAACTCGACCGGGGCAATGTCATCGTCGAAAAGGTCGACGTAAATAAGTTGTATTCCTACTTTTACGTTTAGTCTTTATGGTGAGTGACAGGACTGGTAACTCGAGTACATCCTATGTTTGTATAATTATTTTACTATTTGGGAAGGGATCGGCAAAACTGAGACTAAGGAGACCTACCGTGTTTATTTTATCAATCCTAGTATCAAAGCTTAGGCCCCCAAAGGTTGCCATCGCGAGCTAGTGATTCCATCGGAAGACAAGAATAAGAATAGACCGCGATTCGATTACGTTAACACTCAATAAATGGCACAACAAGTTATTATACATGCCAGTACTTAACCGCTGCAATCATCGCTAAAACTAGCCGAATGACTTAGGGTAACTTACCTATTCATATAAAAATTAAAAAAGTCTTACAAAACCTAAAACTAAAATATTCCATTCAGATACTTTACAAATTGCTAAGATCAACAGCTTAGAAACGCTCTTACAGTGCTCTTGAAGAACATCATTATTTTTAATTTTAAAAGAACATCTTTCTTTCTTTACCTTACGAAGAAGAAATAGGTCGTCGTAACAATACGGTGATGAATATTTACATGCACTTTGTGAGGCACTCCAAGCTGGGACGTAAAATGAGCTTACCTTTGTGCTGTTTATTTTGTTAGCTAACCACTGTCAAATAGTTTTCTTTTTACATATTTTATATTGAATTGACCATGAAGTAATCAATTATATTGAATTTCAATTAATTCAATATTGACGTAAACAATTAGTTCATACTCCCATTCCTACAAACTAAACCAAATATATCGAAAATTTTGATCTTGATCGAGATCTTGCGTTGTGCAACATTTACAGGCGTGTTTACCAAACAAACCAGCGCCGGCACACATGTGAATCATTAATACTGTTGCTACAACAGATCCTTTGTACTTGCCACCCATTATCACAGTACAAAATGTTCTACGACGTAGCTCTAAACAGTTCTACGAAACCGAATAACCCTTGTAAACTATATTGTAATTTATAGCACGTAATGTAGGTTTCTGTAGCGTTTCGTAGCAGACGATTAATATAAAATATAGTATGAGGGGCGCTCCCAGCGATTATAATCGAGTAACTGTCAAACCAGTTGGTATTTCATGACGAGGATTTATGGTGCGAAGGCTTCGATATCAGCAGTAAATTATTTACCGTCCATCGATCTCGCCGTTAGTGATTAATGCTCGCGAGTAATGTAAAAACGACAATTTCTGGATGTTATTACTGCGTTGGATATAAAAAAATAATTTCGGCTCATAATTCCTTGAGCACATATCGTAACATCAAATTTTGTTATGCTTTGTAAAGAGCTACAAACGACAGCTTAATTCACTTTTTAAGAACGTTACGTCGTACTCTTATTACGTAGTAGAGCCTTGCTGATTTCAGCGTGAATAGGCCGGCTCGACCGGGGAAGTACTACCCTCTCACAGAAAATCGACGTAAAGTAACAGTACCTAAACTGTTGCGTTTCGCTGTTGCCGCTTATGACATAAAAAAGCGTACTAATAACGTGTGTATTCACTTCATGTATAATAAAATTAACTAACTGTCTATCTCTGCTTTGGGATCTATTTGGTGTCTATTTATCAGAACCTGGGTTTGTTATCCAGGTTGCTCAAAGCAATAAACGAAAATATATATTTATAATTAAGGGCAGCGACAGCTCAGGGCGTGGTCTGACTGCCACGCAGGATCTCGGGCTTGAACTTATGGCAGGCACCACTGCCTTCCCATAATTATGAGCTTTATTAAATGATCAATTATCATGCTAAGCCGTCGGCCCCGATGATGATTTTCCCATTTAAGATGATGCTCGTTACGGGGAGAATAATATACCGGCTCTGGACTTTAACATAAAATGCAGATTTTGGATTGCGGAGTGAGACAGCAGTCGCTTTGTAGAGATCTAATATTCTTTGGCATCTGTTTATTCTAGAAAGTAGACTCATGCTGTAAGCAAGTATGATAACGCCAGGACCATAATTAAATTTTGAGCATAATAGCATTTCAGTTTTCTAAAAATATTTTCTGATGTCAACAATGACGAAGATTCATAATATATTTTACAAATGAAACGTTTTACCAATAATATTGGCAGATTGGTCGTTAGGGCAGTCCCAAGAGTTGTTTCGACTGGTCCTAATTCGAACCGAGCAAATTATTAGCTATGTAGGTTAATTTCTATTTGATTCAGTCAGTTTTGTAGCCTCGACAAAGAAATTAGAATTTTTCTATTTCTAATCATGATTATATTGTTAATAATATAACAGATGTGAATATGTTTAAGTAACTCATCATACAGGCTTTCACAGTCTACTGCTAGACGCAAGCTGATCCTAATTTGCGTCACAATGGCATTTTGAGTCAATAGAAGGATTTGAACTACTATACCATACTCTGGTCAGACGGGTAGTTTGATGTCGAGTTTTCGGTCTATTCGCAAACGTACCTAGTATTTGCATTTCCACTGACGCCACGACACCAACAGAAAATGTTAAATGACTTTACGAGGTAATAAAGCTAGTAAAGTGACAGTGACAGTGATAATGTATCAATTCAAGAATTCAAGACAAAACGCATCATCCAGGTGTAGAGCACAGCACAAATACTTCCTGATATTTATGTTATTTTTGGTTGAGTTGGCAAAATGAACAATCAACAGTTTAATCGATGAAATCTGTTTAGTACTAAGACTTGTTAAAGTTTCTGCATTAAAATTACGTTTTTCATATGACAACAAAATAATATATCGGTACAATATTTTAAAACAAAAGCCTATTCTTCATAATGTAACGGCGCAGTGACTTCGGTATTATTATGTAAGACTGCTCATTACAAAGATCATAATTAAAGTAAAATTTCTTTTTATTTCTTTCCTGTCTGTCCAACCCCTAGCAAGATAAAAAGAAAAGTTCACTAAACAATGCCGGAGGAAGACATTTTGTTACGTATCTTAATATAATATATTTCTTGTGTGCGTGTGTATGTCACTGAACTCCTCCTAAACGACTGGATCAATCTTGATGAATTTTTTTGTGCGTGTTCAAGCGTACTTGAGAATGGTTTAGATTCACAATTTAGTCCACTGGAAAATGTTTTTTTACTTAATTTATAATTTGTAAGTAATTGTGGATTTTGGAATGTTTCACATTGGAACCGACGGACTGCGCTGCTATCACAGTGCAAATCTTATATTAATAATTTCGTCAAAGAGTACATCGAAACCTTACCTGAATAATTAAACATTAAAAAATAAAGATTTCGAGTCGACAACATATATCCGCAAAATTCGGATTGTCGAGTATTTTGTTAAATTCTAATGGCTCTGACACACAAATCACAGTCGCCATATTGGCCACTCTAGCGAAACGTCACAGATACCGGATAACATTTTGAGTACTACTAAGTCTTAGTACTAAGTAGTTTGTATGTGTAAATACTTTTTGCAGTTATATTACAAAAATAGTTCTGTTAAAACGACAATTATAGAAGTATCCGCCCAATAAAGGAGATTTGTGTTATCCTGAACATAGATGATATACCTACTATAAATAGAGAACCCCGAATTAACGCGAGCGAAGCCGCGGGCAAAAGCTAGTTTTTTATATGTTTTTAATGCGAAGACGGCGTAATAGTCAAAGTCAAATTACCACTAAGTCGCTGAACAATAGTAATTTGTTAGGATATTGTTTGTATCCATTATTTTATATTTTGAATATCTACCGTGACAATTAACTTTAGTATCGTAAATCTTAGAATTAAACAAGGAAAAGACCTAAAATGAGCAATTTGTGGTAATCCACGGATTTCCCAGTGAATTCCTGCACTGCATAATAGCTTAGTAAAATAAAGTCCGTAGCTTGACAACAAATACATATAAAAATAGATTCAAACTATTGAGAAACTCTTATAAACCGAGAAGAGACCAATTCTTGCTTATAAAAGTGATCATTTTACTCCAGCAAAGTATGCTTCAAGATTGCAGTAGCAAATACGCTCAAACATTGAGATACAAAAGCTATTACGTGGTTATCCTCACTGTTAAAATATAAATTGAGTTTCATATAATAAAATTCATGTTAAAGGAGTTTAAATTTAAAATATTTTGGCTTGTTATATTCCATACGATTAACTCATTGTAAAAGTGTCACAAGCAAACATTGTCGAATAGCGGCGAACCATCGCGAGACTGGAGGTGAATTTCTACATGTGCATTCTACGTGTTGGTCGCTCGCGTTAATCCTCGCAAAATGTCATATCCTAGCAGAGAGCCGGAGTAGTTTAGCGTCCAGCTGCTATTAACAAAGCGGATGCTGCCGTCACATTGACAGATATGCGGCGAGTCACGACAAACCTCACCTGCGGGACGTTTTAATTAACCGTGCAATACACGATACTATCACTAAATGCCCCTCTAAGAAGTACCAGCATTTTATCCTCGACGTAAACTTTCTAATTTTAAAAGTCAAGCTTTTCATTTTCTTTTCAGTTTACAGCGCTGCTAACTTTTATCGACCTTTCACACAATACATAACTTAATTTCCTTTCAATAAACGGCCTTCGATATAGGTCGCTTTAATTCCCACGAGAGAAAACTAGTCGAGCGGATCTCTGATGCTTCTTTCGCCCGAACAAGTTGCAATGTGATACTTAAAACAGATAACTAGATGACCCGTTCTCCAACTAGAGAAAGTTTTTGAACTTCCTAAAAGCAATTCAGAAAAATCTGAAGCCCTCTGTGTTCCCTAATAGTGCGAACGACGTTGTGTCCAGTTTCGTCACAGATTAAAAAAGTTTAAAGTGTTGCCGACTATTTATTTCTCAGCTACTTTTATATGGCGCGAAGAAGGCGTAGTACAAAGACCAATATTAGGTATGCGTATAAACTGATATAATTTTTTATTCTTCTTTCTTTCTAAATATATTGCATCAATATTTATAACATACAACAAAAATATTATATTTTTCACTTTTTCTGGAGAGCTTTGCTTTATTGTCTATAGTAAAAACCTATAATGGCAGATAGCGCGGTTGGTACAGTTGGTTCATTTCCGCATCGAAGCTTGTATGCCCCGAGGCAAAAAAAGCTGTCGAGGCGTTGCAGCTGCAAAAGGGGGCGGTGGCACGCGGTGGCATGAAAATATTTTAAATTAACTTAAATACAAAGTTGTTCCACTTATATCAAAGAAATGCAATTTCAATGAGAGTATTTATATTATGATGTAAATTTTTATAGTATATAATATATAGTCGTTAATTAGTGTCGATATTCTTAAAACTAAGAATGTAAAATGGATGATATATTAAAATAGAATTT
The DNA here is from genome assembly GCA_944739405.2 of Euclidia mi. Classification (NCBI taxonomy): domain Eukaryota; kingdom Metazoa; phylum Arthropoda; class Insecta; order Lepidoptera; family Erebidae; genus Euclidia; species Euclidia mi. Next base: position 22,747,718 of record OX123187.2, read on the forward strand.
AGGAATCTCCAGGTACTCAATGTGGGTACATAGTAATAATTTAAAACAGTTCATGCGGCAGTTTAAATGCATGTCGGGAACTATAATGTTCTGAAGCGGGCGCACCGCCCGAATGCAGAGTAACTACCCGTTAAAATGTAAATTTATATTACGAGCAATGTTGCACAACTTCCCAGAATTCTATCCCGTAGATAATTAAAACAAGGCACGAACTAGCCACTCGATCAACATCAAAGGGCATGAAAATCTTGGAAAACAATTCTTAAGAAAATCTAATGTTAACTTGTTAACGCAAGTTATACATCTCTAAGTTGTGGACGGTGAGAAGCCTTACTGTTTGGACTGTTTAAAGTGTGATTTAACTTTACCGGTGGAAGAAGTATGATATGAGTCGCTGAGAAATCTAGAAGAGTTAATAGAACCATAGTGTCTGTTTGTTTTCCAAAAACAACTTTCAAGTAATTTTATGTCTATCTACATTAGTTACATTATGTATACATTTTTCTGTTGCTTATTTACTTTTTAGCTTTTTGTTTGTTTCAGTTTGTCTACAAAACAGTTATACAATACCAATCAAATTTCAAACTTTAAATGAAACGAAAGTTCAGCAGGAGCATTTATAAATAAAACTATACAGTAGTGTTTATCCATCAAACTCGAAATTCTGTGCATCTAGATGCAAACTGTAACAGCATTAGGGAGGAATATTAACAACATTGTTGGCCCAGGCAGCCTGATGCCCTCTCACCTTTCAACGTGCCTATATTACTGAGACAACGTAGCTTTTGAAACTAAAGCTAAACTATGAACAAGTTTTGAACACAATTTGCAGACTTAAGTTTGCGACCGAAATTTGAAAAGGCTAGCTTTCTGTCATCGGAAATCTTTTGTACCTATGTCTTTTTGGGTAGTTAAAATTGTGATGGGTAGTTAAAGGTGTCAAGATGTATATAGACATTGTGATGCGGTTGAATGGAGAGGGCTCAGGATTGGTCTGTGTGAGGAGTCTTTTGGTCTACGTGTAGGATTAAACATTCGTTGCCTGAAATGGTGATGAGGAGCAAAGTAGCATCAATTATGGATTCACGAGTTTCAGAGCGATTGTCATCGTAACAACTTTGCTTAAACATTGAAAGGCTCTCGAAAACATCTCCTCCTCTTCGCAAAGATACTATTTGCTACGTGTGTTTCCTTTCGCCTCTTATGACACCCACCAAGGGATGAAATGGGGCAGTGACACTTTGTATCAATATAAAGCCTCACCACACTGAGAAGAATAACCGATCTAAATTTCAAACGGGTTATTAAATGTTGATACTTTAAAACTTTCAATCGCAGAGTAAAAAAGAATTGGTGTTATTAGATTAATCCGTCAGTATCTGGATGAGCGCGGCACTTAATCAAATATCAATTAAGGCCGTGATAGGCCGACACTGTTTTCACGTCACTCTGATTCGCGTTTAATAGTCGCAGTATGTCTGTGTCAGCTGACCGTATTTTTATGATTATAAAATTGAATAGGTATTGTTAGAAAGAAGGAAAACTTTTGCAAAGCGGTTTAAAAAGAACAGGGGTTGAGCGAAATGCAATTTGTGAATCTATTCACAATTTGGATTCTTCCACACATAATTTCATTAAAGTTTAATTTGACACATATAGTACGACATTGAAGTCGTCTGTTGTGTGAGAAGGGAGAAGAAGTAGTCTGTTTTTTTTTAACTTATAATCAAGTCGCGATATCACCGAAGAATCAGTTAATTCACGCGAATACCATTTAACTAGATTAAAACTGATTTTTAATCAAATAGGTTGTTTTCGTTTTCAAGCCATGTTTTCTACCCATGTAACGGGTTCTGGTAGTAAAACGCAGAAAAGGTTCTATGCGTTTATTTGCCGAGTATTGTCTCACTTCCTATGCCGAGTATGACCGACCAACAACACAACACTGGCCTGAACACTAAGGGCTGCAGTCTCCCACGCTGTTCCCTCCGGTAGTGTGTAGGCAGGCTGCTCGAAGGCTGCGCGTAGCGGTGCAGGCCCTCGCTGACGTTGGCTCAGCTGGCAGACGCCGGCGGTGTGTGTACGATGAGCAGGGCAGGCCAGACTCTTCGCCAGAGGTGGAGCCGAAGGCGATGCAGGAAAGTGTAGCGGTCTAGGAGCGTAGCCCGGAGCTTCCAAGGTGGACCTGGAACCTGAAGGAAAGCAGCATTAGGAGAGCCACAACCAATAGAGTCAGGCAGGCGGCGTCAGCCGGCCTCAGCTAGCAGGTAGAGAGATGGGCAGTACGCTAACGCAGTAAATGTAGTGCTTACCCGTAGCTGGGACCAGGATACACGTAGATACGACGTAGAGTCAGTAGGTACGCTTAGTTATAGTAGGTAGGTAGTAGAAGCGACGTTAGAGTAGCGGTGCCGGCCTCTCTGTCGGCCCCTTTATATACCGGGCCCTCCATTAGGGTGAGAGTCCGTTTATGACAATATTTGGTCAGGCTTTCTGAGCGCGGACGATGGCTTTCTCTGATTGGCCGAGCGTATGGGCGCTACTGTGACGCAACGCGGTAAGTACCGGACTTACGTTACAATACCGCCCGCTTTAGGAGAGGATTTTACGTGGCTTACAAGGAAAATCCGACTAGCTGCGTTAGGTCTATGAGTCCGCTACTGTCCAAGCTAAGATGGCATATAGAGAGAAGGAAGGGAAGGTCTTCTACGGTTTGTAACAAATAGTTAGGCACCATAGTGTATAAGTTTTAGGTCCTTAATGTGCCAAAACCCAATAGAATTTCCAGACGCGTCCGACAACTCGTAAACGAGAGGCGACTTTTTATTAATCACTGTGCACTTCACGAATTTAGGGGCTAGTTTCTTACAGAAGGACTTATCCTTGCCGCTCTGATAAAAAGTCCTTTTTCACACAGTATCTCCCACATTAAACTCAGCTGGTTTACGGCGTAAATTATACGTTTTGGAATTCCTAGCATGAGCTTGAATGAGGAGTGCCTGAACTTTGTCAAATATGCCTGATAAGTGACCTATGTTTTCTGCGTAATCGTCCCTAGGTATGTATACTATATCATCAGCGTCCGTGTCGACATAGTGTGAGCCGCATGAAACTAATTCACGTCCATAGACTAAAAAACTAGGTGTATAACCCGTGACTTCATTAACTGCAGTATTTAATGCAAACTGCACCTTAGGTAGGAGAGTGTCCCATAATCTCTGGTCATTTCCTACAAACGCCGCTAAGGTAGAACCAATGGTTTTATTATAGCATTCGACCGTATTGACATGTGGGGAATATTTAGGAGTATAATGAAGATTAGGGATTTTGTACTTGCGCAACATACCTTTTAAAGTAGCACTGACAAACTGTGTACCATTGTCCAATATAATTGTAGATGGTATACCATGAACTAAAAATATTTTTTCTTCCAAAATATTAGTTATTATTTCAGCAGTTGCGCGCCTGATAGGAAAAAGTAGACAGTATTTACTAAAACAGCAAGTTACTTCAAAGATGTAGGCGTTTTGTTTTCTTGTGACGGGTAGTGGCCCCACCAAATCTACACTAATGGTTTGGAAGGGTCGTGAACACACTTTGGGTCGTCCCATGGTTCCCAATGGTGCATGGTTCTGATGTTTGTGCGCGATACAAGTGTCGCAAGAATTTATGAACTTAACTACGTCATCGCGCATTTTGGGCCAATAGTAACGCAGTGCTAAGCGCTTGTAAGTTTTAAATATACCGAAATGCCCCGAAGTGGGTTCGGCATGGTTCTCTAATATGGCATTATTTCGATCAGAAGAAGGTAGTACTTCTTTCCATTCGAACTCCTTACGTAGCATACACCTAGATTTTATCAAACGATACAATTTATTATTTTTAATAGAATACTCTGGATAGTCATTAGGCGAAGATAAACAACCATTGTAGGTGGCTGAATACCATTGATCAGTGTCAACATTAGGGTCATTCACGTTATTATTATTCGCGTTAATTATATTAACAGGTAGGGATCGTGATAACGCATCGGCTATAATATTATCTGCGCCGCGCCGATGCTTTATTTCGAAGTTAAAGGCTGACAGACGAACCGACCACCGAGCTAATCTACCAGTCGGGTTGCTCAAGTTTAGGAACCATTTCAGTGCGGAATGGTCAGTATACACAACAAACTTTAACCCGTTATCTAAATAACAGCGCCAATATTCGAGGGTTGTTAGAACTGCTAATGTCTCCCGTTCTGTTATACTGTAGTTTTGTTCCTGTGCATTTAGTGACCTACTCATGTAAGCGATAGGTAGTTCCACGCCATCTATTTCTTGTGTAAGTAACCCACCGATGCCGCTCGCACTCGCATCTGTGTGAACTTGAAAAGGTTTCTCGTAATCGGGACACGATAATATTGGTGCGGAGCTTAACAATTGTTTTAGTTTACAAAACGAGTCATCAGCTTCCACCGACCACTGGAATGGTGCAGCTTTCTTACCGGTAGAAGTAAGTTTGTTCAAAGGACCGGCAATAGTACTAAAATTAGGTATAAATCGCCGATACCATGATGCAATGCCTAAGAACCTTTTGACTTCTTTTTTATTCTTAGGCGTAGCATATTGAAGAATGGCTTCCACCTTACATGGGTCTACTTGTAATCCTTTAGAGTTTACTACGTAGCCCAAGTACTTCAATTCATCACGGAAGAATTTAGATTTTTCTAAGTTTATTGTATGGTTGGCCGATTTTAATTTTTCGTATACTTTATTAAATAGTGACACATGAGCATTAAAAGATGGCGATATAAGCACGATTTCATCTAAAAAAACGAATACAGAGTTTTCGAACTCAGGACTGTTCGTAAACAACTGATCCACCAAACGCTGTTATGTCGCAGGCGCATTCGTTAAACCAAACGGCATAGTCACAAATCTAAATGTTCCTCTAGTAGGCACATAGAACGCAGTCTTATCACGATCACATTCGCGAAGAGGCGTCTGCCAAAAGGACTTAGATAAGTCTATACTACTTAGATATCTAGCGTTCCTAAGGTTGTCTAAAATTTCGGATACGTAAGTTAGTTTGTACGCGTCTTTTTTAGTAATAGAATTAAGTTTCCGACTATCTAAACAAAACCTTAGTTTATCGTCCTTCTTAGGCGTTAGTAAAATTGGTGACGACTACGGACTTTCGCATTTTTCCACCACTCCCAATGCAAGCATTTCGTCTAATTCGTCAATAATTATTTTTAATTTCGCCGGCGGTAACCTATAATATCTTTGGCGTATCGGCGCAGAATCGCCAGTGTCTATTGCATGTTCTATTAAGTGAGTTCGTCCTAAACCGGTTTTTTCAGTAGAAATCGACTCGTATTGCTTAATAATTAACTTAGCCGTTCTTTGTTGTGATTCACTCAACTCACTAAAAGATTGCAATACGTTCGTGTTACTCGGCTTATTTTCACTTAACACACTACACGGCAATGTTTTAGACATGCATACGGATGCGATATGGTTAGGCAGTAATTTAAATCGTTTCCAGAAATCGATGCCTAAAATTAAATTACTTGTAACTTCTGGAATAATATAAGCTTTCAATAAGTGGGTTTGATTATTAAAAGTAGTGGGTAAGTTGATAAGACCGCGCGGCAACAAGATATATCCATTCGCGGTCCGAATGGAATTAGTGTTGTGACACTGCTGTATTTCTAACCCGGTTTTAGTAATTACCTCCAGATTCCCATCTGTAGTTACCTAAAATTGTAATGGCTGAACCGGAATCGAGCAATCCACAAATGGGTAAACTGTTAATCGTTACGTTAACATAGGGGCGTACGTCATTTTTAGGTTTATTATCCAGGATCGAGGCGACGGAATAACTAGAGAAATACACTTTTAGAGTGTTTAGCCAATTTCTAGAATCATCTTTGTCAAAATTGGTTGAATAGGTTGTAGAACCTAATTTAGATTTTGACACGCCCCGACCCTGACCAACTAGTTTTTTGGTTTCGTCGATTTACAGTTCGGGCAGTTAGGGAATGTCACATCTCTACGGCCGCACTTGAAGCAAATTGCGAACCGATCGCGTTTGCATTCATTCAAACTGTGATCGTTGATACGGCAGCGCGGGCAGTACTTGGACGTGACTAGAGCGACAGAGCTAGGTTTAGACTTAGGTTTGCTAGGTTCGTTGTTCTCAGTGTATTCGGACGTACCCTCTATATTAGCAACGGGATAATTATTGTAGGCATTATTACGCGCTCTTTTATTAGGTTTGTGACTGTAAGCTAGGTCTGGTGCCAACGTGTCGTTACTGTAATACGGTTCGCGGAATTGAGAGTTCAAACATTTCATCCGTTCGTAGTTTAAACATAACGTCTGCAATGTTGCTATACTGTCTATTGAAGATATTGACGGAGCTAGCACTAGCGAGTAGCATGGACGTATGTTATGCAATAGAATGTCTAACTTTTCGCGTTCGGACAATCGCTTTGACGGTGACAGCCTAGCGAACAGCTGATTCATTATCGAGAGATAAATTATTATAGTTTCGGTAGCACCTTGAGTACGTCGGCGGATTTCATTTAATAACCGGTAGTCATAATCGTACGGTGTGAAATCGTCTATTAATTTAGTGGTGAGTTCTTCCCATGTATTGAAATATTCTTTTAGGCCGCGGTACCAGTGAAGTGCGTTACCGGTGAATATTTCGGAGGCATATGATAAAATTTTAGTGGAAGGTAGATTACGCGCGGTTTGGAATTCGGTTACGCGTTGGAGGAACGCTCGGACGCATCCCGTACCGTCGTATTTTAGCTTAGACAGTTCGCTAACTCTCAAATGCTCGCAATGCAATACTGGGGCTAACCCTGCCTGCGTCGAGGTAGACGGCGCAGGTTGGATCTCTGCCACAGCATCAGCTGAGCGAACAGCTGATTGCTCAATGGCGGACAGCTCCGCCGAGAGCTTGTCGAACCGGCTGCACAATTCGGTAATTCGTTTTGAATACGTCGTAGGACGTTCCATCCTACGGAGTCTGTGGAATATGTGGTTGTGCAGTGCGGTAGACCTCCTAGCTAGGTTCGCGTCGTAAGAAATGGTTAATAAATTCACTCGCTTGGCCAGCTCAGAGACGGCGTCGCTAGCGCCCTCGAAGTCCACCGCTATGGCTAGACCCGACTCCAAAATGTCATCATTTGGAATGGCTTCCAGTAATTTAGGGAGCTGCTTCCGCAGACCTAGGACAGAGGTAGCCGTCTCCTCACCTCTAATCGCGACCTCGTAAGCTAACTCCTTCTTGTTTAGCAGGAAGTATTTTATGGGGTGTGAGCCCATGGTGTATGAATAACCGCGTAAGTATACACTGTAGTGTATACTACACTACTTCTACCATTCAGTTCTACCATTTTTTATTGGTAATAAAAAATGGTAGAAAATCACTCGTATCTTAAATTAAAAAAATGTAAATCACATCATAGCTTTTAAAACACCACTAATGTGCCAATAATTTTAAATTTAATAAACTATTCTAAAGTATAACGTATTAACAACGAAAAATCACAGATTCGTAGAAACTATTATAATCTAAATGTAAAAAATTGCCATAGGTAACTTGTAAAAAATCAAATTGTTTCAAACTTTCTATAAAAAATGAAACACTAAATCTTTAACAAAACATATCAATATGAAAATAATTGCGTGTATGCTACGTGGAACATGTTCTCAATATATAGTAGAATTTCGTTAAGTCGAACCTCGAAAAGTCAAAAACCTCCACAACTCGTAAAAATCTTGTGTTCCCTTTCCTTCAAGCCCCAAAACCTCCATTACTCTAAGGTTGAACCCTCTATAATTTGAAATAATCAGTACGTTCAATTCAAATCGGTTAATTAAAAATCTTTAATGTTTTAAATAAATAGATTGACTCGGCCATCGCATGAAAACACAATATATCTCATAAGTAATCTTAATATATAAAAACCTTGCGTTACTGACTGACTGACAGACACGCTACGGCCGAAACTGTTGGGCGCAGGTAGCTGAAATTTGGCATGTATGTTCCTTGGAGACCGTAGGGGTGCACTAAGTAGGGATTTCCCGAAATTCCCACGGGATCGGCCAAAACGGGTAAATTAAAAAAAATATGTAGGTGTAGCTGCTAGCGTCCTCTATTATATATATAAATTAGATTCTTTAATGCGATTGCCAAGTGCATATATTTATTTAAAACATTAAAGATTTTTAATTGACCGACTTGGTATTACATGGATCTCACAATTTTTTACGGTCGCGAGACTTGGTGTTTTTGACAAGTACCTATTGTTTTTATTTCATAGATATTTCTGTTTTGCATTGAGCCTTATGAAGAATAAAAATCTTTTCTCGGGAATAAAATATTGTTTGGCTGTTATCATTCGTGGGTTATTTACCTTAGTGGGCTAGTTCGGTGCACTCTACAATAAAAATTATTCTAAGAATCAAATGAACTTACAGCGAAATAGCCAAACACTTTAGAATAATTTCCTTTTTAACACGCTTTTATTAGGTCGTCGTGTATGTAACTAACTATGTAATGGAATCTAAGGTAACTAATTTAACCATCTTCCAAGGGTCATAGCGTAATGAAAATTAGCAGCTGTATGTAGTTCTAGTGATAATTTAATAATATGGTACTGCCGAACTGATCTGATGATGGAGCCGGCAGATATGACCTGGAAGTTCATGATGGAAAAACGTATCATAGCTGTTTTGGATTACTTATAAAAGTCTTGTAATGAACTTTGACTACAATTAGATTTCAAGGTCTGATGATGAAGCTGGAAGATAAGCTCTGGCATTCCATGGTGGAATATCGTATCATAGTCGTGTTTGCACTTGTGAGAAAGGCCACGTAATGAACTTTGACTACAATTAGGTTTCAAGGTCTGATGATGAAGCCGGAAGATAGGCTCTGGCATTCCATGGTGGAATATCGTATCATAGTCGTGTTTGCACTTGTAAGGAAGGGCCCGTAATGAACTTTGACTACAATTAGGTTTCAAGGTCTGATGATGCGCGCCCCACGCTTTTACAATCAAATATTATAATTAAAACACATAGTTAAGCCCAGAAATAGAGACAACTTGAACGATCCATATTTTTTTTTGGTTTTTATGTGCATTTATGAAAGCGTGTTTTTCTAGTGTTTTTTAAACTATTAATTTATTTTTTTACTTTTTATTCTTTGATAATGAAATATTTTTAACATACATTTATTTTAAGTAGGCGAATGAACCCGCATCCTCTCCATCTCCGCCAGTGCGGCTGTATTGCATGGTGTTTTATATGTCAGCTTAGAACAATCTAGATCTTTAATCTGGAGACCACTAAGCGATTTTACTCTACTTAGGGCCACTTACGCCTGTCCAGCCGCAAAAGTACGGGACCCTAAGTACACTACTGAGTGGTCTACCGTACAGCCTTGCATCTTGTGCACGGTAGATGCCCAATTTAAAATCACTGGGAGCATGCGCCTTTCCACCGTACCGTAGCTATACTTGGCCGGGAACTCGATGCCTATAGGTATCTATCTACTATCTATCTACTTGGTTGTTTGTTGGATAAATACGCAGTGCTTTTTTAAGCGCAAACTCGCCGGTAGCATTTGACGACACCTTAGTCAGCAAACTCAGCAATACTGCGAGATGCTCGCTGTTCAGCTCTCCAACCCTCAAGGCGTTCAAGTTGTCGGTGAATGTCTTGTCTCCTCGCTGGCGCATGTTTTGTCTTAGTTCGCCTAATGTGAAAAGCCGCCATAAATGATTTGCTGGTCTCATGTGGTCCGGCTGTTGAAACACCTGTTTACCACGCACTGGCGGAAGCTGCAAGAGGTCACCAAAGAGCATAACGTTTATGCCGCCAAAGGGTTCATCGTAATTCTTTAGCTGGCGTAAGCGAGCGTCTATCATGCACAACATCTCATACGGAACCATAGATATCTCGTCCACGAACAAGGACTCTACATTTTGCCACTGTTGACGCATAATTCTCAAGTCGTTGCCGGAGAGTTGACGCATGTTCACTAAAGACGCCGTCTCTTTGAACTGGTAATTTGAGCAAGCTATGCAGTGTAGAGCCACCTACTAGTCGTGCTACAACTCCAGTCAGAGCGCCAATCTTTGTAATCTGCTTCCCGTAACATCTGTTCACTTGATTTTTGAACAAGTTCAACACGAACGTATTTCCTGTTCCAGCGCCACCAGTTACGAAAAGTTTAACCTTTGTTGGTCACCTTGTTGTTGCGACTGTATGTTTGACGTGGTAGTATTGAATGGTCGTCCTTTATTTATTATTTATTTATGAATTTTTAATAAACATTATTCTTATATGTAGTTACATTATGCCCCACAAAACCTTGTAACAGGTTTGACTGTGGGATCCAGTCTCCGTACTATTATAACAATAGTTTTTGCAGGAACAATGTTATGAAATTAAAGTACATATTACAAAGCAATTATATAAAGGTAGGAACTTAAACTAAATACAATCTAAATAATACTTCTTAAGTTTTTTCTTAAATAAAATTTTATCTTTTTCTTGACGGATGTCCTCAGGCAGACTGTTTAACAGGTATGGCAGGCGTTTTTTTAAAGTTCTATCTCCATAATAGTTATATACTCTTGGCACTGTAAATCTGCCGGAGGACATCGATCGAGTATTGTAGTTATTTGTGACCTCCTCCAAGTTAATCTCCGGATTGCTATGGTTGTTAACTAAAAGAAGATATTTATGCTTTAATTTAATTGGTAAGATTTTACAGATTTTGTACAGTTTTGCATAGTCATTTTTATATTTTTCTTTAGTTTTATTACTAACTAGTAGTTTTATGAATCGGTTTTGAATTGCTTCTATTTTGTCAATATATGTTTTAAAGGTAAGACCATAGCAATCCAAAGCGTAATCGAGGATGGAATCTACTAATGACAAATATAAACATCTCAATGTACTAATAGGAACTTTATAACTTAAATAATAAAATTTACACAATAGTATTCTAAGTTTATCACATAAGTGTTCTACATGATGGAGCCATGAAAATTTTTCGTCTATTTTCATGCCTAGGTAAGTTACACTATTTACTTTTTCTATGGGGTTACAATTACAATTTAACGATTTGTTGTGAATACATTCGAATGTGTGAGTATACAGGGGCGAGGAATTAACAGGAGGTGGTAAGTAGGGAGAGTGTACTATAAGTAATTTAGTCTTGTCAGTGTTCAATACGATACCATTGTCGTGGGACCATTTTACGACGGCATCTATGTCCTGTTGTACTCGACGACAAGCGTCAAGCATGTCGGTGCCGGCTAGCAACACACACAGATCATCTGCGTACATGTGTGCGGAGCAGTGCTGCAGCACATTGCACACGCTATTAACGTGCATAAGGTAGCTTACAGGTGCACATCCAGAGCCCTGCGGTACTCCGCATCGCACCTCTATCTTGTCACTGAGTGTGTCACTCACCTTTACGCGGTAGGAACGCGCTGTGAGGTAATCACTGAACCACTGGTTCAATGGTTTTCCCACACCACATTCCCTCATCGCATTAAGAAGGGTGTTAAACTCTAATGTATCAAATGCTTTTTTATTATCGAAAAATATTAAAATAATGAATTTCTTTTCTTCTAGGTAGGTGTTAATTTCATCTGTAAATTTGGACAATAATGTGTTGGTACTTCTCCCTTTTAGAAAACCATGTTGACAATTATCTAATATTTTGTGCACTTGTAAGTATTTGCTTAATTGACTAACGATACATTTTTCCATAATTTTATCAACACTTGACAGTATTGCTATTGGTCTATAGTTTGTTACATTTTTATGGTCTCCTTTTTTATAAATCGGACGAATTATTGCTTCTTTTAGTTGGTTAGGAAAAATACAGTGTTTAACGGACAAATTAACAAGTTTAGCCAAAATTGGACTTATTACATCTGCTAATAGTTTTATGTCAGACATGCGTATGAGATCGCTGCCAGGTGATTTTTTAGAGTCCATTTTTTTAATAATATTTTTTATTTCAGCACTAGTAACCGGTTGCCATCTCATACTCATATCTGCTAATTTGACATAAGAATCCCTATTTAAGAATTTTTCATGACATATATGTTTTATATTAGTGACTTCTGTCGTAAAGGAATTAGCAAATTTATCACATATATCTTTAATATTTTGTTGACCCCCCATGTTAGTGTGTATTACAGAGTCTAAAGACTGTTTAGTATCTCCCAGCATATTATTAATCTTTTCCCATAACTTTTTTATGTTATTTTTACATTCTAGTATGCTATCCTTATCATATTTATTTCTACATTTATTTATTGCTTTCTGACACTTATTTCGATACTTAGTATAATTAAGACGCTTTAGCATATTCTTTGGTTCATTACTCCATACTTCGAACAACCTATCTCTTTCTTTTATCATTATTTTTAAATTACTATTAATCCATGTCTTATTTCTATTGGTATTATTTACTACTCTTTTATGTGTGTAACACTCATTATATATCATATTAAAACGCTGATTTAATTCATCATATATTTGTTTAGGGCATTCCAATGACATAATGTCGTCAAAGTCTATATTTATTATTAATTCTCTAATTTTATTACTATCCAAAATACGCTTATTATTATTGTTTACAATATTGGGACTAGGCGAGCGCGGCGCACGCGACGAGCTCGTTTCGCGGAATCTCGCGGCACGTTTCCATTGCACGGCAGCCGAGATTAGATAATGGTCAGATATTTTATATTTTACTACAGCCGAATCTATTGTTACCTCACTTGCTTTTACGTAAATATGATCTAAACATGACGTCACTATTTTTCCAGCCAGTACTTCTTTCCTTGTTACATCCTTAATACACTGTATAAAACCGTACTCAGCTAATAAGTTTTTGTATATAATAACATGTTTGTCGTGATTATTCAATAAATTAATATTTAAATCGCCACACATTATCGTCTTTGAATTACGCGGTAACCTTTTTAGTACATTACGTAATTCTATCAAGAATTGGGTAATTTTATTTTGCTTATTAATTTTTGGTGGTTTGTATATTGCTAGTAAGTAAATTAATTCGTTATTGAACTTTAGTGTCATGGAAACGCACTCCGCCGACTGCATTCCTGGAACCAACGTCGACTCACACACACGCGCACAAAGCTCTTTACGCGTATACACCAACACACCTCCGCCGCTGCGACCCGCTCGCGTGTATGTGTTCAAATTATACCCACTTATTTGAAATAATGATAACAATGAGAAATTAATATTAGGTTCGGTTATAACTAAAACATCCAAATGTTTCAAACTACTATTTATGGCTAATAATAATTCGTTAAAATGTTTTTTAATCGAACGTATGTTAATGTGGAGTATACAAAGGGTTTGTTTTTGTACTATTGAACTTATCCAGCTGTTTATTTCGTCTACACATCTATACTTTACAAGATTTTCAGATATTATATCTATACAGCTATTGAAGTCCGCGAATTTTATAGGTACAAGTTTGTCTATTACGCCTATATATTTGTATAAATTATATAGTTATATTGATAATAAAATTGTTTACCTATTTTGGTTTTATTATTTCGTTGAGCTCGCTTTCATTTCTAATCCATATTGCTTGATCACCTTCCTTTTTCTTTACCATCACTTTACCATTTGTAACCCATACATATTCATATATTCCTCGTAGATTCTTCTTGGCGTTCCAGATAAGGCTTTTAGTGGTCTTAGATAAGTCTTCGTTAATGTATATTTTGTTAGTCATAGGTCCCCCAGTGAGAACATTACTATTTATGTTTGTGAGTGTGCGACGTTTGGATAACCAGTTGGCGCGGGCCTCAAACCCTGTTGTTTTGAAACCGACGATGATAGCGGGTGGCTTGGTAGTCTTCTGAGTTGGTTTGTCACGCTGTACCCATTCGATCTCGCTGCTGCTAACTCCTAATTCATCTCCAAGTTTTGTCACAAGCTCCTTAACGTTTTCATCAGGTAGTTTTTCCACACCAATAATCTCAATATTCTGTTTACGGGTAGATTGATCGAAGTCATGTATTTTTTGCTCGAGGGCAAGATTACATTTCTCCAGATATATGCACTTATTATTTATATGTACTACTGTCTTCTCCAGTTTAGCAATTTTTTCTTTGGCTTGTTCTTGTTCAGTCAGCAATAGATCATACTTATCAGATAAAACACTTAAACTTTGTTGAATCGTGTCCAGATGTCTCCTCATGCTAGGTATTTCACTAACCTTTCTTTGTATGTCTTTTAAGATTTTTCCATAGGCTTGTGTTTCTTCCTCAGGTTCTTCTGAGTCAGATCCTTCTTCCTCGCAATTGTTACAATATATTCTATTTCTTCCCGCCTTCATATCTGCTGCAAGACCCCTCACACAGTTCCTATGAAAAGTCCCTTGACACGGACCTTGACACATAAAATGCGAACCCTTTCTAGGTAAAGTCTTTTTACATTTTTGACACTCCATAATTATTACGTGTTAGTAAGTAAGTATCTATAATAAACGAAAGCTTAACTTGAGCGTACGTGCGCATCGATCGGCGCTGCGCGCGAGACTGTCCATATTCATAGCCTGTCGTGCTGAGTTGAATAGATCATTGGTCATAGTCTGTTCAGGATAGTCTTCATAGTGTTCTATATTATCCAATACTGGAGGCCCTTCGAGGATCTGAAATTTTCTACCAAAATAGTACATCTATAGGACCTGATGCTCATAGCATCGCTTTGTACAAATTTCACACACTTTGTCACAAAACACATAAATGTTTTTCTCAAAAGTACTGGCTCTAGCTCATGAAATATTTAAATAATTCAAAGTCCATTACGTGGCCTTATTCACAAGTGCAAACACGACTATGATACGATATTCCACTATGGAATGCCAGTGCCTATCTGCCGGCTTCATCATCAGACCTTGAAACCTAATTGTAGTTAAAGTTCATTACGTGGCCTATCTCACAAGTACAAACACAACTATGATACGATATTTCATCATGAAATGCCTGTGCCTATCTTCCGGCTTCATCATCAGACCTTGAAAACTAATTGTAGTCAAAGTTCATTACGTGGTCTATCTCACAAGTAGAAACACGAATATGATACGATATTTCATCATGGAATGCCTGTGCCTATCTTCCGGCTTCTTCATCAGACCTTGAAACCTAATTGTAGTCAAAATTCATTACGTGGCCTTTCTCACAAGTACAAACACGACTATGATACGATATTTCATCATGGAATGCCTGTGCCTATCTTCCGGCTTCATCATCAGACCTTGAAATCTAATTATAGTCAAAGTTCATTACGTGGCCTTTCTCACAAGTGCAAACACGACTATGATACGATATTCCATCATGGAATGCCAGTGCCTATCTTCCGGCTTCATCATGAGACCTTGAAACCTAATTGTAGTCAAAGTTCATTACGTGGCCTTTTTCACAAGTACAAATACGACTATGATAAGATATTCCACCATGGAATGCCAGAGCCTATCTTCCGGCTTCATCATCAGACCTTGAAACCTAATTGTAGTCAAAGTTCATTACGTGGACATTCTCACAAGTGCAAACACGCCTATGATACGATATTCCACCATGGAATGCCAGAGCCTATCTACCGGCTTCATCATCAGACCTTGAAACCTAATTGTAGTCAAAGTTCATTACGTGGCCTTTCTCACAAGTGCAAACACGACTATAATACGATATTCCACCATGGAGTGCCAGAGCCTATGATCCGGCTTCATCATCAGACCTTGAAATCTAATTGTAGTCAAAGTTCATTACAAGACTTTTATAAGTTATCCAAAACAGCTATGATACTTTTTTCCATCATGAGCTTCCAGGTCATATCTTCTGGCTCCATCATCAGATCAGTTCGGCAGTACCATATTATTAAATTATCACCATAACTACCTACAGCTGCTAATTTTCATTACGCTACGACCCTTGGAAGATGGTTAAATTAGTTACCTTACATTCCATTACATAGTTACATACACGACGACCTAAAAAAAGCGTGTTAAAAATAAATTAATAGTTTAAAAAACACTAGAAAAACACGCTTTTATAAATGCACATAAAAACAAAAAAAATAATTTTGGATCGTTCAAGTTGTCTCTATTTCTGGGCTAAACTATGTGTTTTAAATATAATATTTGATTGTAAAAGCGTGGGGCGCTGGAACAGAAAGACGTTCTTGTTTAACTTGTTGAAATATATGTTATAGTGAATAGATGTTACGGGAAGCAGGTTACACAGATTGGCGCTCTAACTGGAGTTGCAGCACGAGTAGCAATTGCCTCTACATTAAACAGTCTGCTCAAAGTACCAGTGTGGCGAACTCAGACAAAACATGCGCCATCAGCGTGGAAGACGACATTCACCGAGATTTTTAACGCAAGAAGCGTTAAAAATCTTTGTGAATGTCGTCTTCCTTTCAGGAAATTAAGTACATAAGGGAAATACGTCAACAGTGGCAAAATGTAGTTCTTGTTCGTGGACGAGATATCTTTGGTTCCCTACCCTTTGGCGGCATAAATGCTATGCTCTTTTGCGACCTCATGCAGTTTCCGTCAGGAAGTTAGTATTAGTTAACAAGAAAGTCTGTCCTGTTCCAGCACCCTGCGCTTTTACAATCAAATATTATAATTAAAACACATAGTTTAGCCCAGAAAAAGAGACAACTTGAACGATCCATAATTTATTTTTTGTTTCATGTGCATTTATAAAAGCGTGTTTTTCTAGTGTTTTTTAAAATATTAATTTATTATGTTTCTAGCTAAGAGTATCCTGACGTAACCCCCGGCGTGGTGGGGGGCTCAGTAACCGTGGCTTGGACGCCCGCGGTGAAGCTGAGAGAGCTCCCGGGAGTGGACGCTCCGCGTGGGCTTGAAAGGGCCTGCGTAGGATGCGTCCAAGGTGCGGATGCGGGGGACAGTTCTGTCTGTCTCTCGCAATCGGGTGCGATTGCGGGAGGAGAGGCATGTCGGTGTTGCGTTGCCGCGCGCCCTATCTCCCGCGACCAAATGGGGGCGCACCATTGTTGCGTCGCGGTGGGGCCGCAGAGGAAGAGGAGATACGGTGTTGCGTTGACATCCTTCCTATCCTCTGCGGCCGCTGGGTGTTTTTGCGGCGGAGCCCAGCACCTTCATCCGCCGCCAAGGGCGTAAAAAACAACCCTGCCGTAAAGGCTTGCACATTAACTACCACATAAATATATAAAGTCGTAAATCTAGCAGTACACAAACATATCTATAAATATTCGTGTCAATCTCAGTAACTTCTTACTCAAACACATCTCACATCGCTACTTTGTTGATTAATATAAAGGATGTTTGCGTTCTTATCATTCAACTAGGTCACTCTTTATTAAATTTCACACCAAGGAAAAAATTAGCTTCTTACGCCGAATAACACGCCATAAAAATATACTTATATTACATATTCCACAAAATAGCTACAACGAGCTACAAAAAATCTTAATAACGCCGGCTGCTGGGAATTATAACGCTTCCACGAGATAAATAATGAAGCAAATATTTTCTATTTCCATATTAAATTATAGCAAGCTTAAGGAATGTGCTTAGTGTTCTTATATAATGACCAGAACATGATGCCACACGTCAATGTTTTGATATTAAGCGATATTATATTTAGATAATATCTTAAAGAAACTATTTACTAAAATAAATGTTTTAATACTTAATAGGGTTTTGCTACTTACCGTCTAGCCATTCAGTAACTTTACTAAAAAACATAACAACAATAGGCTAGTTGTCTATCATTGAATAGATAATAGGGTCAAAACTACATCTAATAAAAAACAAAGCTGTAACTTGTTTCTTATCAGACTTTTTATAAGGATTTCAATATTGCTACCTAAATAGACGAACAGAGCAATCTTCATAAATAATATTAATTATCCACTCGGCAGCTGTGCCTGCTTATTATTGTTTTGCGAAATAAGGATAGAACGTGCGCTATTTACTAACTTATTTTTTATAGCTTTTGACTCGTACAATATGTATAAGCTTAATTATTGTATGTCTTATTTAAGTAAATATGTAGGTATGTCTTATATTTATCTAAAAATGTTTATTATAATATTTCATTTTTAAAGTAGTAGACAATGACCCCATTATATTTTACTAGACGGCAATTTAAAGAACGCTAGCCAAATATTACTAGTACTATAGCTGCCTTTCTACAGGAATTAGAAAGTGATTATAACACAGCATAACAATAAGCGCTTTACGTGCAGAAACATATGTGCCAATAAACTAGTGTTTAGTGACACCATGTTATGAAGGGACTTTTTTTTGTCTTTTCTTATTTCATGTGAGAAAGAAAGAGAAAAAAAAAGTATCTACTTTTTTTTTCTTTTCTTCTCTCTTTTTTTTTCTTGTGTGAGGATAGATATACAGTTTTATTAGCACGTCGTAGTTTTTAGTATTTCAAAATTTCTAAAATTTTTTGTGAATAACGTGGTTGGATATACAATTGTCATTTTCTAATTGTAATTTCTGATATAATATTGTATTGCATATCTGTTTGTTGTTCCTAATAAAAAAAAAAAAAAACAATCTGTAAACCTATCATAACCATATTTCGCGTGGCTTATTCGCAAACGAACGAAATCGACGTAAGTCTAAAATACGTGGTCGAGGCGTAAATGCGCAAGTTATTGTCGATCGAAGAGTTATTGTTCTGCCCAACCAGTAAATTGTATTAGGAGGCTTTTATGTGTAAAACTTTCACATTCACTGATAGCATTGTTCGGTAAATCGATATCACGTACTATGTACCAGTAGAACAGTAAAACTACGACGTGATGGAGTTGGACTCCCTCAAGAAAAGTTCCGTACTATCGCTCAAGATATTTTTGATTGGTTGTGGTATAAATATGTACCTACTAGAGAAAAGAACAAACTGTTGTCATAATATCATTTAGTGATGTCCAATTGTCAACTATAAAGTAATTTTACTTTGTATAGTGTTGCAAATATATAATTTTAGTACCATGTTGAACTGACAAAATAAATAATTTGCTCATTTAACCAACTTCACCGTGCACATAGTATAAAAGGTAACTTATATTCAACAGAAAGTACATTCAATTTTAATGTTTGTCGAAATGATTTTATTTTTTCTAGTGTACCGAATCTTCCTACAGACAGACAACGTATTCCAAAATGTTCAACATTTCTCGCAGAAACTTGCAATTTGCCATTCCGGTAAAATATAACCAGACAGTCCTGTGACAAAAATCATCTAAGTAGGTACAAAATGTTGTTGTTATTTTTTTATTAGAAGTAGCTCATGCTACGCAGTAGGATTATTTATCGATCGAACACATATAGCATCGGAAATGGATCGCTATCGTCCCGCCTTTGACCGCGCTGTCAAATACCAATAAGTATTATTATATACAATTTAAAGGAAATTGTATTTATTTCATTCAGTGGGCGTTTAATATGCCTCTGCCTACCCCTTCGGGGAAAAAGGCGTGAGTCTATGTATGTATTTATTTCATATACGCCAAGTAACCTGTCAAATGACTTTTTAGCTACCACAATACTTTTATAGGTTCGTTGTCTACCACAGTGGTAGCGCCATCTACCTTTCTATCGAGAATTAATCACATCAACGTCAATCGTTCTTCACTTGCTTGTCCAATGCGAGCGATGCCTTTGTTTCCGTCCCTGTCTATCCCATTCCCTAGAAGGGGCACGCCTTTTCGCTGATTCGTCGCCGCGTTCATCGACGCGAGAGATAGTCTAGAATAATCCGTGTCGCGACGAAGACAAACCGCACCGCCATTTTTTTTACCGCTCCCGGGATATAACGAGAACTAAACCGCGCGCGAGTATAGTGGAGTGATTCAACGCAGCAGGATTCTCGAAGACACCAGGAGGCGGCCATTTGAGAAGAAGAAGACTGATGTGCAAGGTAGGTGTGCCCTCATCCTTCAGCATCCTTAGAATATCCTAACACTTTTCCTCCCTTACGTTTCCTAGGCCATAAGAACCGAAATCCTTACAGTCCACTTTTCCCAAATCGCCTAGGAGCATTCGGTTCGCCGAACCATTTTTTGATCCATACGAGTCGGATTCATTTACGTTTTATACGTAAAATATCGTTATATCTCTATACTTAGGCAGTTATAGCACCTAGCTATACTCCTAGTCCATTTACATAACCTTCACATGGTTATTTCCACACGCATCAGTAGGTAATATACTTTTATGTAGCTACCTACTTACTCAATTATTATTTCTGGAACTATCATAGTTGTCTTGTAAATCTCATATTTCAAGCACCTTTTAATTCCACCGCCTTAAAGTGTTGCCTACTTAGGTAAAATAATAGGTACTTTAGGTATTCTTATTTTGTTTCGTTCTCATTAGCTTATACTTACGTAAGCATGTCACAAAAAAAGAAGCCACGCGTGTCGGAAGACAGAGAGATGACAATCTCAGCGTATTCAAAACATTTACGAGCGCTCAAAGACCGCCGCCGCTTCTGATAGTAATAGGGAGTCATTTCTCAGTTATTGTATGACAGTAGATAGTATTCGAACAGATTATCATAAGTTGTTAGACGATTATAACGCAAGATTGCTTTCTACTAATCCTGATGAAAAACCGAATTATCAGGCGTACACCACATTCGAAGATCTTTATTGTATCATTAAGGGAATACAATCACAATTAGAGGGTAAATATTCGGCACAGCCCGTTTCAGCGGCTCGCACGCCGAGATTACCGCCAATCGAGATTATGTCGTTTGACGGAGATATACGAAATTGGCCGTTATTCTATGCGAGTTTTAAGTCCACAGTGCATGATAATGGTTCTCTGACAGATGCTGACAGGTTGTACTATTTAATAGGTAAACTGTCACCGAAGGCCCATTCCGTATTTGCAGGTTTCACACCCAGTGCTGAGAATTATCAGGTCATATTTCAGTCACTACTTGATAGATATCAAGACACTCGCGTCCTAGCGTCTACCTACTTTGATCAAGCTTTAAATCTTAAACTGTCCGGTGTCGCGTCTGTCTCGAATTTCTAGCTGTTTATAGACAACTTTGTTACCGCAGTTCATTCTCTTAAAAACTTAAAATTAGAAGATCTTTCCGACTTTATGTTTCTTCAAATCGCTTTAAAAAGTTTGACACTGAAACAATTCGCACATTCGAGATGACGGAACGCAATAATAAAATACCTACACTAGATAGTTTTATTTCGTTCATCAAAGATCAGTGTCGAATATTTCATAATACGCAGTCTAGTTCATCTAGCCCGTCTAATACTAACAACAGCAAACCAAGGTCGAATAAAGCGCGAAATAGTAATAATAACTCGATCCCTGATCCGCAATCTTAAGTAACATGCTCGGAATCTAATATTAATAATTCACAGAAGTGTCTGTGCAGTAATATAGTGCACGACCATTTCTATAAGTGTCCCGCCTTTAGTGGTTTAAATCCGACTGCTCGTTTCAAGTGCGTAAAAGATAACAAAGCATGCATTAATTGCTTAAGTATAAAGCATAAAACGAGTGATTGTTCTAGTAAGACGAGATGTCGTTCATGTAATCAGCGACACCACTCATTGTTGCACTTCGATAAAGGTAGTCCGTTGTCAAGCCAAGCCGCTAACCTTGACACACTTACGTCGCAAGTGCAGGCTACGATAACTGCGCCTCCCACGACTCAGAATGAAATATCGTTGTGTCCGACATCCATCGGACGGCCCTCGCGCATCTATGATGATCCGCGCGTGGCCAAGCCGCAGTGTATGGCGTCCAAGACGGTACTGTTAGCGACAGCGCAAGTTATCGTTTATGATATTAATGGATCGCCGCACGTGGTACGTTGTCTACTCGATAGCGCATCTCAGAGCAATTTCATAACATTTGAGTTGTTCAAATGCCTCGGATTGTGGAATAACTTTAAAAATACTAACTCAGTAGTCAAAGGGATCGGCGGTTCAGAAAAACATTGCAAGAGTTCCGTAGATGTTAAAATACATTCGCGTTTTGATAGGGATATTAATTTAAACATTTCTTCGCTTATCGTGGAGCGTATTACGGACACATTGCCAAACGCTAATGTGGACGTATCGCTACTCACAAACCTCGAGTCATTGCCACTGGCAGACTCGGAATTTGCGAATCCGGCAGACATTGATGTTTTGATCGGAGCTGCAATATTCTCGCACTTGCTACTAACTAAAGTGGTACGTAGTGAGCAATATAACTTACCGCCCGCTATTGAGACGGTATTTGGGTATGTGATTATGGGTACCGTACCTACGTTACATACTTCTCAATACATTACGTCTTGCTGTTGTTCTGTTCTTCAAGAAAATAATATTGATTCTCTTCTCAAGCGATTTAGGGAGCTTGAAGAGATTACCGCAACGCCCTCGATGAGCCGTAAGGATCTCGAGTGTGAACAACATTTCCGCGCTACCACTGTTCGTGACGACAGTGGCAGATACGTTGTGGCGTTGCCATTCTATGGTGACCCTTATTCGTTAGGCGACTCGTACGCTGCTGCGCTTAGACGTTTCCATTGTTTAGAACGTAAACTTGATGCATCACTTAAGTTACGCAGCGCCTATAATGACGTCATTCGTGACTATATAGATAAAGGTTTTTTGAGTGTAGTTGTAAACGACGAGGGCAATTCTCTTCCCTCATATTATATCCCGCATCACGGCGTAGTTCGCGAAGATAAAACCTCTACTAAACTTCGTGTGGTTTATATGCTAGTTGTAAGACTACATCCGGTCAGTCGATTAATGACATTTTGCATGCCGGCCCTAATCTACAGGGTGATTTATTTAACATCATAATAAAGTTTCGTCTTTTCCAAATCGCTCTGTCAGCTGATTGCCGCCAAATGTTCCTCAATATCGGCGTTTGCGAGTCTGACCGAAGATTTCAACGGATTTTTTATCGTTTTAACAATAAGGAACCTTTATCTGTGTATCAGTTCAATCGTGTTTGTTTTGGACTCAAGTCTAGCCCATATCACGCCTTACGAGTTGTTCGCCAGTTGATCGCTGATGAAGGCGGTCACTTTCCCGCCGCAGCAGCTGTTGCTACTTCCGCTTTGTATATGGATGACATTGCCTGTAGTGTCATATCCGCTCCGCTAGCAATCTCGATTTGTGAAGAGCTTATTCAGCTTTTCAAGCGAGGCCAGTTTGATCTTGTCAAATGGACAAGCAACTCTAAGGAGGTTCTCGCACGCATACCAGATTCTCATAAAGCTTCTCCAGACATTGAGTTTGAGAAGTCTGTACCGCATAAAATTCTCGATTTACGCTGGGACAAATCCTGTGATAGTTTTCGGTTTGACGTCTCACCGCCAGATGATATGTGCACCAAACGCACTATGCTGTCCACAGTGGCTCGACTATGGGACATAACGGGGTTTGTGGCTCCCACAATTTTGTACGCCAAGCTCTTGATCAAAGAGCTTTGGCTATCAAAGTGTGAGTGGGATGAAACACCCCCTGACCATATTGTCACCGCTTGGGGCCAGTTTTGTATTGAGCTTACCGCGCTCAATCAAATTACTATGCCGCGTCATCTTGGGTTGGTAGATGGATGTACCATCAACTTAATAGGTTTAGCTGACGCCAGCGAGCGTGCTTACGGCGGAGTCGTATATCTGCAAGTCCGCATTGGTTCTGACTACTCGGTGCAGTTAGTTTGTGCCAAGTCTAAGGTCTCGCCTGTTAAAACCATTTCAGTTGCGAGACTGGAGTTGTGCGCGGCCCTTCTGCTGTCTCAGTTGCTACGCAAGGTTCAAGACACAGTTTTGCCCCATTACCCTATTAATAAAATATACGCATTTTCTGACTCCAAAGTAGTGCTCGCTTGGATTCATTCTTCTCCTCACCGCTGGTAGACTTTTGTCGCCAACCGCGTAAGTAAATTATTTGAACTTGTCCCCGCTACTTGTTTCAATCACTTCGCGAGTACTGAGAACCCCGCTGATTGCTTGTCTCGTGGTGTCACTCCACTTAATCTTCTGCATCATCCATTGTGGCATCGTGGACCTTCTTGGATTTCCCATGATCCGTCAGAATGGCCCATGCAACCCTTTGACCACAGTGCAGAAGACGAAGATGTACCCGAACGGAAGTCTGTTTCTAATCCCGTGATTGCTGAGGTTGCGGAGTCTCCGATCTATGCACTCGCACTACGCATGTCATCGTGGTCTAAATTACTCCGCGACAACGTTTATGTCTGTAGGTTTCTTAGGCACATACCTAAGGGGACTTTTGTATCACGTACTGACATCAAATTCGCAGAATGTAAGTTACTACGAGCTGTACAGTCTGTTCATTTTAGTAACGACATTCAAAATTTTAAAAACAATGCACCTTGTTCTCCCGCTATCCTTAGACTCTAGCCGTTTCTCGATGAACACGGCATCATACGCGTTGGGGGTCGTCTGTCAAATTCGGATGAACCTTATAACTACAAACATCCTTGCATTCTGCCGCGTCATGATCATGTTGTCGACCTTCTTGTTGATTTTTATCACAAGAAGCATCTCCATGCTGGTCCAGAGTTGCTTATGTCCTTACTTAGGCATAAGTATTGGATTTTAGCCGCTCGACGAATAATTCGTCACAGAATACATAAATATAACGTCTGTTTCAAATTTCGCCCGCGTCCGAATTTCCCTCCCATGGCAAATCTTCCTAGCCAACGCGTCAATCAAGTTGAAAAAGCGTTTACACATACCGGTTGTGAATACGCAGGACCGCTGCAGTATACGCCAGTGCGTGGTCGAGGTGTTAAAAGCCTTAAAGCTTGGCTATGTATTTTTACATGCTTACGACGCGCGCTACGCATATTGAAGTTGCGACAGATTTAAGCACGGTGTCATTCCTTGCAGCCCTTAAACGATTTCTCTCACGGCGCGGCCCTATACAGTGTTTGTATACGGATAACGGCACTTGTTTCGTGGGCGCAAGCTCTTATTTACGCGACCTCTGTAAGTTTCTCAGGGAAGAATATCGTACTCGTCTTCAGGAAGAACTTTCTATAGATCATATTGACTGGAAGTTTATTCCACCAGCATCACCACATTTCGGTGGATGTTGGGAAAGCATGGCCAAAGTACTTAAAACGCATCTCTTCAAAGTTATAGGTCAACAGATCCTCTCTTACGAAGAGCTTTTAACTGTCCTTGCACAAGTCGAGGCGCTGATCAACTCGCGCCCGCTCACGGCATTGGGTAGTGACCCTGCAGAACCATCCGCGTTAAGCCCTGCGCATTTTCTGAACACAGTGCCATTATCGTCATTTCCGGCTCCTGGAGCAGACTCTTCAAGCTTGCTCCAGAGACATACTCTGCTGGATAAACTCGTGCAGTCGTTCTGGCGGCTACATCAGCTTCAGATTCAAGACGCTTAGATCCAAGTGGAATAGTCCTGCACAGAGGGGGCTCGTGACATTTTTTGATGGGGGTTCACAAAAAATAAACAAAAAACTAGAGCTTACCATTTATTTTATTTGTACAAAAAATCCATACGCCTGTCTTTTTGGCGAGCGAATATATCTATAACTATTTTGTGAAAATCAGATATAGAATTAATTAAGCGTTTTTCTATGCTTAATATAATGAATTGAGACGGTCTTGCGCCATAGTATTTCGCGTAAACGTTTTGACTTCATTTAAAGTCGAAAAACAACGCTCACATTCTACTGACGTCATAGGAATGGTGCATACAATATTTAAAAGTTTTACGCTTTCAGCAAAAACAGATTCTAATGAAAATTCCATAAAATGTTGAAGTAAAGCAACCGCGCCGTCGGCGTTGTAAGAATCTTCTCGGCTATAAATTACGAATAACTCTTGTTTTTATTTATTTTTTTCCAGAAAATTGTAAGTGTTTACCACTTTTATAAAATCACTCTCTGGAAAACTCTCGTTGTAGTTCACAAATCTGTCTGTGTAAAACAATTTAGACGCAATTAAATGGTCATGGTAAGAATCTGTCTTTAATCTGCACTCTTATTACGTCAAATACTTCTTTTCTCATAATTGAATGATTTAAATTATCAGGCCGTCGTTTTTCCGGCGAAGTTGGTGGAACAGCATCTCGTAACTGGTCTACAACTTTTTCGAATTTACTGACTTCATTTGCGATTTTAATCGAGACTAGTGATCGAGATTGTAAAAAATTTAACAGCATTTCACAGTGCGGCTTAAGCGTCGCAAAAAAGTTCAGCCAATACAAAAAATTGTCATTACATAAATATGAAAGGAGCGATTGAGCTTGATTTTAGGTATTGGGGTCAGTATTATGATTCTCCATTATTACTTGCATACACTCTTTAAGGGGCTCTAAATTATCGTGTATAACTTTCACTGTACGTGTATTATAATTCCATCTAGTCTGTGGAGCGCTAGGTATCCTTTTATGTACGATTTCTTTTAAAATTTCGGATCGTTTTGGCGAACGCGTGAAAAACGATGGAAATGCATGCAAAGTGCAAAAGAAGCTTCGTGTTGTGTGATTAATAGAGACACATTTTTCTAAAATCAAATTAAGTTGATGCGCGTAACAGTGTACATAATAAGCATATGGGTAGATATTTCTAATAATCTTTTGAACACCGTTAGTACTTCCACTCACGACGGCAGCTCCGTCGTAGCTCTGTCCAATTAACTTATTTTTATCAATACTTAAATAATCAAGTTCCTTCATGATTTCAGCCGCTGTTACTTCTGCCGTATAGCCTTTAGGTTGTATAAATACCGTCATGTAAATACCTAATAATCAATACTAACTGCTGAATAGTAGAGCAATCAGTTGATTCGTCTGCCTGAATTGCAACAAACTCTGCATTTTTTATTTGTATCTGTAATTCTGACCGGCAAACTTCATAAATAGCATCTAATATGTCATTCTGGATGGTTTTAGACGAACCTTTAAAAACCGAACTGCTGGATAAATGCTGTTTCATAGCCAAATCGATCTCTGATACGAAATCAACCAAACCTCTATAGATTCCGGGATTCAGGGATTCCGTAGATTAATCATGCCCCCGTAAAGCAACTTGAAATGCACCACAAAATACCACACAATCTATCAAACGCTGTAAAATATATAGATTTTCATCAACGCGTTCATTGAACTCTCGAATAGATTTTCGATACGCAGAATCGAGCGCCTAATGAATATCTTGTCGGCCGATCGATGCTAATTGCACTTCACATAACATATGAAATCGAGATTGCGAATATTTTTTCAGTTTTATTGAAAGATGCGCTAAATCGTCAACACCCGTTTCCGTCCATGCAGATTCACCACTACTGCCGATGCCAGTTCCAAACACCAGACACGGAAAACAAAATAACTTATTGCTTTCTTCACATCCACACAACCAAGGTGTTTTTAAATATTGTTCAGATTTAAAGACACGCGTAAAAGATTTAGTTTTCGTACTACATTTTTGAGAAAGTGCAATATTAGGACGTGGTGGCCCCTTAGCTTTCAGTTTGAGGCGTAATTCGAGAGATTTTTCACACTGTTTAATAAAAGATACACTGTATTGTTCCATTTTAACACAAAATGTCGCGCATAAACTATTTTTTAATAATTATTTTAATGAAAACTGCAACGTAACTGATGAAGCCGTCAAACCGACACGTTTGTTTCATTTGTTTGTATACATAAGAACGGCAACAGGGTATCCACGCGGCGCGCGCGCGGCATGGCTGCCAAACCCACGGTTTGGCAACGTCGCGCGGGAGCGGCGCTCCAGATTAGGCTAATTTTTCATACGAAATCTTCTGTTTCACGCGTCGGCCTGTGTCGATGTTTCTCTTTCGCACTCATTGAATACAGTACTAGGAATCGTTCTAAACTTCGTTTCATAGGAGCGCAATCGCTGGCGCTCCACTCGTTTACAACTTGAGGCGAAATGTATGTATGCGTAGATATAGGTACCTAATATAATATACTATTGTATAGGCATAGTAGATTAACAAAACTTTTGAATTTAGAATGAATGTAATGTAGGTAAGGATAGTATGTATTACGAAGGATTAAATATCAGCACTCTTTGGGATGAGCCGCCTCTGGTCCTGCATCCCCTATACAGGAGGGTACGTTGGTCGTCCTAATACATGATAATGCTCCGCCGCTTTCATGGCCGTTAGCCATCGTAGAGAAACTGTATACTTCCAAGGACGGTATAACCCGCGTTGTTACCGTGAAAACCGCGAAGGGGAGCTACGTGCGCCCTGTTTTACGTCTCTGTCCGCTTCCAACT
Organism: Euclidia mi; assembly: GCA_944739405.2. Classification (NCBI taxonomy): domain Eukaryota; kingdom Metazoa; phylum Arthropoda; class Insecta; order Lepidoptera; family Erebidae; genus Euclidia; species Euclidia mi. Next base: position 22,776,098 of record OX123187.2, read on the forward strand.
CAGTGAGATCTAGCCTGAAGTTGGATCTACCTCTTAGTTTAAGTATTTAGTTTGTAGTTTTCGCTATTATTCCGTTTGTAGTTTTCGCTAAAGTTAATTTAGATTAATTTTATTATCATATCGCTGTCTCAGCCTATTGATGGGTTATGCGGTAGTACACCCAACATAGCTAAGTTCCATTTTATTTTTTTTAAAGGCAACCCTTTAGGGCCGGAGGGATATGGTAGTGCCATCTACCTTTCTATCGAGAATTAATCACATCAACGTCAATCGTTCTTCGCTTGCTTGTCCAATGCGAGCGCTGCCTTTGTTTCCGTCCCTGTCTATCCCATTCCCTAGAAGGGGCACGCCTTTTCGCTGATTCGTCGCCGCGTTTATCAACGCGAGAGACAGTCTAGAATAATCCGTGTCGCGACGAAGACAAACCGCACCGCCATTTTTTTTTTACCGCTCCCGGGATATAACGAGAACTAAACCACTCGCGAGTGTAGTGGAGTGATTCAACGCAGCTTCAGGATTCTCGAAGACACCAGGAGGCTGCCATTTGAGAAGAAGAAGACTGATGTGCAAGGATGAGGGCACACCTCTCATCCTTCAGCATCCTTAGTGTCTAGAATTACCGTAGCCAGGCAGGAAGGTGTATCAGAAGTGCGCAGTGGAAGGTGTAATACATCTACCTGACCACGATAGACAATATATCCAGACACAATGCACTGCGTTGCACAGGGAGTAAAGTATTGAGTAGGTACATGAAAATTTTACCTTATATATCCTGGTGATGTTCTTGAAGTGGACTTATAGATTAACTTATAATTTTGGTCAAAATAACAAGAGAATCAATAGATACCAGTTTACAATTCGGCGAAGTCCTTCTCCAGACCACGATGCACGTTGCGGTTCACAAAACTTTTCACAAAAATGTTCAATATGTCATCAATTTACAACAAACTTTGCCGGAAGTCAAAAGCGGCAATTACGTATTAAGTTAATTACAAGTTGATTCAATTCGCGTTAATTCAAAGGGCGATCAATTTTATTTAGGTACAAGGCACGCGAGCTTGCAAACGGCGTGTTAATTTTTCAAGGCAAGAACGGAAGTGACAGTTCAGTGTGACCATTGTCAGAAATTTTTAATAGACTAAACAAAATGTTACTCAATCGATCTAATCGATTTGACTTATAATAAAACTAATTCTATTTCAAACATCCACCCGCCCCGGACCGGCCTACCGGTCCGCTAATCGGTTGGTAGACGTGACAATGTTGCAACCGCTCTCCTCAGAATCGAACCGTCCACCAAGACCTCAGCAAATCGGGGAACTCCATCAGCCCCAGTTACCAAATGAAGGATGCGCCCCCTGCGCCATCTGAGTGGCGGAAGGTTGGCCTCCTTGATCAAAACGAGGTCACCAATCTTGGATGGATCGGTCTTGTCGGTCCACTTAATGCGTTGCTGGAGTATGTGCAAATATTCCAAGTTCCAGCGTTTCCAAAAGCTCTGAGTAATCTGGCGTACCAATTCAAAACGCGAGAGACGACCAGGTCTCGTATCAATATAGGGGTACTCAGGCAAGGCGACAAGTGGGCGACCAATCAAAAAATGGCCCGGCGTAAGGGCCTCCAAATCATTCGGATCTGAGGAGATCGGGCACAACGGCCGAGAGTTCAAAACGGCTTCGATCTTACAAAACACAGTTGCGAGTTCCTCAAAGGTAAGGACAGATTCACCGATTGTCCTGCGCAAATGTGTTTTGGCCGATTTTACGGCGGCCTCAAATATACCACCCCAGTGTGGACAATTTGGTGGGGAAAACAACCAATTTATCCCACGTCGGGCAAGCCTATCACCTATATCAGCCTTGTTGGTTTCAAGGAAATTAACAACCTCATTCAAATAATTATACGTGCCCTTGAAGTTAGTGCCGCAATCAGAGCGGATCAAGGAAGGCAGCCCTCTGCGGGATACAAATCTGTCAAATGTGGCTACAAACGCCTCGGTCGTAAGCGAGGAGACCAGTTCTAATTGTACGGCCTTTGTGGAAAGACAAACAAAAACACACAAGTAGGCCTTAACAGTCTTGCTGTTTGGAAGTGTCGACGTTTTCACCAAAAAGGGACCTGCGAAGTCCGTGCCAACACCGTCAAACGTCCTGCTCTCAGTTACGCGATCTGCCGGTAAGTCTCCCATCAAGGGCTGCATGGTAGAAGCCTTGAGCTTATAGCAAGGGATGCAGCGAAAGACTACACTCCGAATAATTCTTCGGGCAGACAAAATCCAAAATTCACGTTGCAAAATAGCCAACAAAGCATTACAACCAGCATGAGAATTTTTAAGGTGACGGTCAGTTACCAACAAGCGTACCAAATGACCGTCCTTAGGTAACAAAAGGGGATGACGTGCCCCGTAAGGGAGGTTGGCGTTCTTGAGACGCCCTCCAACGCGCAAGAGACCCGTTTCGTCCAAAAAGGGGTTCAATTTAGATACAGCTCCGGATAATTTCGATCTCCCTGACTTAAGGATAGCAATCTCCTTCTCAAAATGCGCCAATTGCACAGAACGAACCCAAAAGGTGAGAGACTCCTGTCGTTCCTGTGGTGAGAGAAACGGTGTCAGTCGTTTCTGTTGTGGGTGCCTAAAATTAAAAACAAAACGCTTTATCCAAGCAGTGACACCTAACAACTTGTCGAGGGAGCTGTAACGATTTAACAAAAAATCGGGGTCGAAGGCGCATTCCACCTTCTCAAGAGCGAGTGTTCGTAGACCCGGCAAATTAGAAGTATTCAAAACTGGCGTTCGAGGCCAATCAGTTTCTGGTCGACTCAACCATTCCGGACCCCACCACAGCGAATGACCTATCAAACTAGGCGTCAAGCATCCGCGCGAGGCACAATCAGCGGGGTTGAGCTCACCTGGCACGTGTCTCCAAACAAGTTTGACTTCGGATTTCTGGATTTGGGAGACGCGATTAGCGACAAATACCTCCAAGGTGTGGACAGAAGCCTTCAACCAACAAAGAACAATTTGGCTGTCTGTCCAGGCGTAAGTCCCATTAATACAAATGCTTTTACCCAAAGTGTTAGACACGTGGTTCAATAAGCGTACAAGTAGGGCTGCTCCCGAGAGCTCCAATTTCGGAATGGTCAGAGATGTCCGAAGGGGTGCGACCTTGCTCTTCGCCATGATCAGGGAAACTCTCACCTGACCTGAGGCACTGACTGTGCGCAAGTACACCACAGCCGCGTGACCACGTTCCGAGGCATCACAAAACCCGTGAAGGGTGGCCTTGTACTTCCCGGGAGGAAGGATGGGACGAGGCAAGGAGATCTCGTTGACGGCAGGAAGTGAGGATACAAAAGAGGTCCATTCCTCAACAAGAGTGCCGTGTAGAGGTTCGTCCCAGGTCAATCCTGCTGTCCAAAGCTTCTGCAAGAAGCATTTTGCCCAAAATATGATAGGACAAATCCAACCGTTCGGATCAAAGGTTCTGGCGACAGTAGACAACACGAGACGTTTAGTCCAAGAACAAGGCAATTTCAAGTCTACGTTATACGTAAAGATGTCTTGGACTGGTTTGTACTGAACGCCTAGAACAGCCATCATGGCGGGGTTGTCAACAATCTCAAATAGATGTGGATCTTGCTGATGATCCTCTGGCAAGCCTTCCAAAAGCGCTGGTGAGTTGGAAATCCATTTGCGCAACTCATAACCAGCGGAGGCCAAAATACCTATCAATTCGTCCCGCAGGAGGATCGTCTCGTCCGCTGTGGAGGCGCCTGAACAAATGTCATCGACGTAAATATCGTCTTTCAAGATGGCAGAGGCTCGTGGGAAACGTAAGCCTTCGCGGTCTGCGAGCTCCCAAAGAGAACGTATTGCCAAGTAGGGGCTTGACCTTAACCCGTACGTATTTGTATTGAGCTCGTAGACGACCATGGGATCACGAGGAGACTCTCTCCAAAGGATCAGCTGGAAGCGACGGTCATCAAGGTGGATAATAGACTGCCTGAACATCATTTTTATGTCGGCCACAAAGACAACCTGATGTCGTCGGAAGCTGGTGATGACGTCACAAAGGTCCTTGACCAACTTGGGACCAGAATGCAAGCACTGGTTCAAGGATACGCCTGTTGAAGTCTGCGCAGAACCATCAAACACTGTGCGCAGCTTGCCAGTCGATGGCTTCAATACCGCATGATGCGGGAGAAAGTAATGCTCCACCGATCGCCAATCCAAATTTGACACTGACATGTGTCCCAATTGTTCATATTCTCTCATGAACTCAATATACTTCTGTCTGAGCTCCGGATCACGACCCATGCGGCGCTCCATGGCCAACAATCTCTTTTCGGCTAAAGGTCGTGACTCACCAAGCGGAGGCCGAACAGACAGGAAGGGTAGCCTCGTAATGATCCGACCAGAACGGAGTCGACCAGTGTTGTTGTGGAAGAACACCTCGCACTCCTCATGTTCTGGATTCAAACGGGCAGCTTGAGGGGGCTCCTCTACCTCCCAAAACCTCTGAACCGCATCAGAGAGAGCGGAGCCCACAGCCAACAAATTGTCAAGTTCAGGTGGAGGGGGGTCCCTAGGTACAGGTCCCATCAAAGCAAATCCAAATATGGTCGGGATGGCAGTCAAACCATTTGGCAGCAAGACCCGTTTCCCACCAATGAGAATTCCACCGAGGACATCAGAGCCAATCAACAAGTCGATTTGTCCCGGTGTATCAAATTTGGGGTCTGCCAGTTCCAATCCCGATGTCAAATTCACCACAGCAGCAGGTAGCTGCTTCTGTGGGTGCATACCCAAAATATTCTTCAACACAATAGCCGAGGTTTTAATCCTCGGGTGTGAAGATTCAACAGGGCCAAACAAAACCTTAACTTGCCCTTCAACATTAGAGGCTACGTCACCTATGCCCCGTATACAATTTGGAAATAAACCCATATTTAATTTAACCTGCCCTACTAAACAAGTGGAAACAATGCAACCTTGTGAACCTGTGTCCAATATAGCACGGACAACAACAGAGGTCCCCGTGGGTCCCCAGACCCTAACAGCAACAGGCAAGTCAAAATGAGGGTGCGGCTTGAAGTCCTCAAAAGCGCGACTGACTCGATCGAAAATGACTCGATCCGCGCGCCATCTGTGGGGGGTCATAGTGACGCACCCGCCCAAAACGAGGTGGGCGCGAGTCAAGGCGGGGACGCTCCGCCAAAGGAGGGGAATACCTGGGGCAGCAGTCATGGTGCTGGTGACGCTGAACAGCACATTCAGGTGCGCGAGAGAGAGGAGGCGTGCGCACGCTACGGTTCTCCAAGCGGGGTGAGCGGCGATCAATTAAGCGAGGCGACTCTCGGCTACGCGCCGGTGAGCCTCGGCTGCCACCTTCAAAACACCCGCCCGTGCGCGGCGTCGGCTGGTTGGACAAGCGGCCAACCTCTCTGGCATTCATACAAAGAATGTCCAAATGCTGTCCTCCACAGTGAGGACAGGGGCGAGAATTTGGGCAGTCTCGCTGGTAGTGGGACCCCAAACAAGAGAAGCAAAGGCGGCGGGCATTCGCGATGCGCCTACGAGAGGCGACATGCAGGTCCAAGAATGCCCTACAACTGGCCGTTCTGTGCCCCGTGACCTTGCAGTAGGAGCACTCCGCTGGGCTCTGCGTGACCGCAAAGCGAGGAGGGCGCCGGTCAACATTGGCTCGGGTGTGACCGCGAGCCTGCTCCTTGACCTTGGGCGGCTGCGTCTTAGCCGGCGTATCACCACCGGAGTTGTCCAAGACCCGGCACTCATCCTCTAGGAACCTCTCCAGGTCAGCAAAGGGGGGCAAATGGGTCGCGCTATCCCCACCAAAGCGCTGTTCAAAACGCGACCTCAGGTCGGCAGGCAGCTTCTTCAGCACAATGTGCACCAATAGATAAGACCATTGGTCTACGGGCAGGTCAAGGCACTTAAGTGCGTTGATGGCCACCAAAAGCGGGTTCAAAAGTTGGGTGCGCAACCCAGAGACCCGGGTGAGCGTCGGCAAACCCAAAATCTGCTTGATGCGCGTGTCGGCGAGGCCACGCTTATTATGGTACCTACGGGTGATTAGGTCCCGAGCCGTCTGGTACGCCTCGTCAGACACTGGCAGATGCTGGATGAGGCCCTTAGCCTCCCCATCCAGAACCGACATTAGATAGGCCAACTTTTGTGCCGGCCGAAGGTCAGCCCTATCATTGACTAGGCTGTCGAACAAATTAACGAAGCCCAGGTAGCTTCCTAGGCAGCCATCAAAATGGGGGAGGTCCAAGGTAGGGAGCCTACTCACCAGCCCTGGTGCTGACCTAGGAAGCTCCTGCTTCAGGCCGGGTTGCCCTTCCCTATCGGCAACTAGTTGTCTCGCACTATTGGAGACAGCATCATACAGGTCTAAGACCTGGGCATAGTCTTCGCTGACCTTATTTCGCTGGTCAGCGGTGAAATCATTGATTGACACTTCAAGACAGCAAGTGCTGAAAGTGCGGAATTGCTGTTCCACACTTGCCAGGCGATCGTCAATCCGCTCGTACCTCTGAAGTAAGGCCTGCTGGCGTACAGGCCGGTTCACTAAAGCATTGGCCGAGGCAAACCAGCGCAAATCTGATGCAATAGCACCAGCAGCCGCACGCAAGTCCTTGATAGCTGACATAATCAAAATTCAAAAGAGCCCGGACAAGCGCTAAATAAAATTAACAATCAAAACTTAATTTTTTTTAATTCTTTGAAACCAACAAAGTATTAGCCTGTTTACTGCAAGTGCAGGCAAGTGACAGGTATTTACTGCCCAACAAAATTAAAGGTTTCAGTATATTGAAACAAACACAAAAGTTATCAAAGTTATAACTTATAACAAATTAATAAAGTTGAAACTTCAACTTAATTAATTAATTATTTGCAACAGACAGACTAACTGTGTTATTTATGATATACAATAGGAAGTAAGCACAGAATATGCGTGTATAACAAAACAAAGTTTATTAATGTGACCCGCCCAAGTGGCAAGGTCAAGTTGGTTGTTTTGTTTATGAATATATGCAATAAACTAAATTTACTAAATTTATTGATACATACAGCTGTTATGTATCCAAACAAACTGACTGCATTAATAATGCAACAACAAATTTAAGTTAGATTTTTCAACAATACAAATCAACAATTACTGATTGAGGTTATGTGACAATGTGTTTCAAATTATCTAGGTCAACTTATACAATTAAATATTATGTATTTTAGACAATAACTGACCTGACAAACACTACAATACTGTCTACAAGGTGATAAGATACAAGCTCATACCAATCTGAGTTTATACTCAGTAATGCAACAGCGGCTAAATTTCAACCACGCTCTGCACCAAAATTATGTCTAGAATTACCGTAGCCAGGCAGGAAGGTGTATCAGAAGTGCGCAGTGGAAGGTGTAATACATCTACCTGACCACGATAGACAATATATCCAGACACAATGCACTGCGTTGCACAGGGAGTAAAGTATTGAGTAGGTACATGAAAATTTTACCTTATATATCCTGGTGATGTTCTTGAAGTGGACCTATAGATTAACTTATAATTTTGGCCAAAATAACAAGAGAATCAATAGATACCAGTTTACAATTCGGCGAAGTCCTTCTCCAGACCACGATGCACGTTGCGGTTCACAAAACTTTTCACAAAAATGTTCAATATGTCATCAATTTACAACAAACTTTGCCGGAAGTCAAAAGCGGCAATTACGTATTAAGTTAATTACAAGTTGATTCAATTCGCGTTAATTCAAAGGGCGATCAATTTTATTTAGGTACAAGGCACGCGAGCTTGCAAACGGCGTGTTAATTTTTCAAGGCAAGAACGGAAGTGACAGTTCAGTGTGACCATTGTCAGAAATTTTCAATAGACTAAACAAAATGTTACTCAATCGATCTAATCGATTTGACTTATAATAAAACTAATTCTATTTCAAACACTTAGAATATCCTATACCCACTCACACTTTTCCTCCCTTACGTTTCCTAGTCGATAAGAACCGAAATCCTTACAGTCCACTTTTCCCAAATCGCCTAGGAAGATTCGGTTCGCCGAACCACACAGAATCCTAAGAACGAGAGGCATACCGTCCGATTCGCTGATTAGTAGCTGTAATTAGATGTGCTGAGCAGATGGTAAACGCTTTATTTACATCCTATCTAACATGAAATTTGTTCACCGACACCTAAAAATATTCATTCATTCATTCGTGGTGGCGCGGCGACCCAAAGTGATTCTTGGCCTCTGACACGAGATCTCTCCATCTTTTCCTGTCGTGGTTGCACTCCTTCCAGTCCAGATTGATCCAAGTCCTGTTAGATCTTTTAGGACTTCGTCATTCCAGCGCTACCTAGGACGACCCACCGGGCGTCGACCGCCAGGTCGCCCCAGATACGCCCTTCTTGCAGCACGATCCTCTTCCATCCTCCTCACGTGACCAAACCATAACCTATAAATATTAGTAGCATTTATTATATTTCTTAAAGTATTATTATGCATATTTTTATATATCATCTTCGTCAAAGATATTGCCTAAAAAATAGCCAGATCTCCCTTAACCCCTTGAGTGTCCTACGGGCACGGTGTGCCCGTAAGAGAAATAGGCTGGTAGTGTCCTACAGGCACGGTGTGCCCATAAGGATTTGTGAGAACCTTACTCCGGTGTTGTGTGATTGGTTACAATAATAAAAGCGTACATCGACTAGTTACAGATTAACCAACAAAATACCATAAATTTTTACCATATTTCCAAGCTTGCAACCGAGAAAAATTATAAAATTGCTGATTTGGGTGCTCAGTTTTCTCCGTGCCGCCATATTGCGCTGTGGCGATCAACTAAGTTGAATTTGTGATTTTTTTCAAATGTATTCTCAACGCAAACGTTAAGTGATTGTATTAGTATTATATATTAAATTATTGGCAATTTAGTGAAGTATATGTTTTTAATATTTTTTTAGCCAGTTATTAAAACATTTACAAAAAAAGTGTTAGTAACTTTTGTGATGCAATATTCGGGCGTTGGCCGCTAGCCGTCCTCCATATTTTAAATGATTATTGTAAGTATTTATTAATTACTTTATTAAATATAGATAATTTTCTCACAAAGTTGTCTTACAATCTATTGTTAAGAAGGAAGTTTGATGTCTTTGTGATTTCCTACAGCAAAAAAGTTTATAATAAGGCGCTGACAAAGTTACACAATTTTGTACTTAAGTAATAAGTAGACAACCTTGCTGCGGATTTCATAGTGATGTATTTTGGATGACTATTTAATTGGTCATTTATTCGGTAAGTAAGATCATCGTTTTTGCACCTACTGAAAATAATGTGGTAAGGTAAGGTAAGATAAGGTAAGATTAATGCTTGTTTCAGATGAATCGAATACGTCATATTCGAAATGTTTATTAATATTGACACATTTAGATATAGTTGATTGAATCAGGCGTTACTTGGCGGAACCCCATTGTAACCTAATTGCTGACTGAGCCGCTCAGTCGTTGCCCATCACTCCTGAGGATGCCTCGTGCATAGGTGAAACACGTGTCGAAGAATAGTCGGCGCATACAGCGGGATACTGCAAGTCAGGTATCTTCCTAGAACCCATACCATTCTTATATCCCTTACCCTTTAAAGGAGTTCAGTATTGTCAACCTTTTTCTATTGCAATAGTTGGGGTGGTCAATCCGAGGATGCGTGGTGAGTTCCTCTTTCCTTCCATTAGGTTACATTTAGATATTTTCTCAGCGTCGATCATCTGTCTCAATATAATATTGTACTCGAAGACGTATATAAAAAATTAAGTCTGCTGGCGCTGCTGCTTAACTGCGGAAACCCTCAAACGGCGCAAATACAGTAATTTAGTGAGTAATTACGTGTTTTAGCCGTTTGGGGTTGAAACGCTAGCTAGGCTCATGGGGTCCGAGCGCTCGTTCACTATTCCGAGAAATTTCTAAACGTTTAATCGACGTCTCACGTGACCAGAAGGCTGGTTTATTCCTTGCTCAGAGAATCAGCATTGCCATCCAGCGTGGCAATGCTGCCAGCCTTCTGGGCACGTTACCCGATGACATTGATGCGGAGGCATTTTACGACGCCTAAACCTTGTAAATATTTTAAATTTTTATTTGTTTTTACGGTTTTTTTACATATACTACTTAGACATTAAGATTAGATTAAGCTACATATAGATTATAAAATTAAATACTTTAGTTATAAAATATGCACAACATTCACAAAAAAAGTAGGACAAATAATAATAATGAAATTAAGTTATATAAGAACTTTTATTATAAAATTAAAATAGATAGAGTTCTGAGCTAAAAAGTCTGAAAAGTTTTCTGCTGTGAAGAACTTTTAGAAATATATTCATACTGGCTGTAAAATTAAATTATGCTGTCATAAATAAATACATAATATGTTAGTCAAGCTTGTCGTATAAACGAAATGACATTCTTCCAACTTGTATCCAGGTAACATGATCTTTACCTACACATCTAACAAAACGATGGGACGGAACGGGATAAAAATTTGTATCATGGTGTAAAATATGACCGTTTCATGCAAATGTGCATAAGCGTGTCAATAACTGAGTTACAAATCAATTTTTAATGATCCGAAATGCAATATATTCTGTTAAACTGCAACTTTTACGGCATACTTTAATACAGATTTATCGTCAAAAAACGAACAGGACTTTTCAATATTAACGATTTTATGAATACGCGACGACAATATATTTGACGAAGGGTTGCTTGATTTTTGGCCGGCATCAACACTTCACAGTTTGTTATACGTTCACACCAAATCAAATTAACAAAACTGACTATAATTATTTTGGATTACTGAACACGAAACGAGTGACAGTTTCTAGGTACTTGTTGCCCGCCCGAAGTCTCCAAGAGAAGTGATAGTTGTGTTGCTCCGTTGAACGTCAACCGTCACCCCCCTCTTCAACTGTAGCGAACGTCACACTAGACTCTGTCGAAGCGCGCCATCTTCACAGTTCCGTTTCATAGTTAGTTGACGTCCCGTACTCATGACCATTCCGATACGGCCATCCTACAAGACACACGTCCCTGTGTGTTAATCTGTAACAACATTTTACACGCACAGTATCACATTGCTCGGTCACTCCTAACTTAACCCAGGTAAGGGTTGAATCAAAACAGTGTTAGGATTCCAGTAATTGTTTTTACAAAATTACCTCCTACATTACATTCCTAACTATTATAGGAGCTGTATTCAGAGCATCACTGACAATATAGTCAATTACCATACCATACCAAATCAAATAACTAAAGCTCTACATATGATTCATAATTATTCAGTAACCTCCAGTTACTAAACCAGGCACTCAACCAGCCACTCGGTTGCCACCATTCAGTAACCTCCAGTTACTAAACCAGGTACTCAACTAGTCACTCGGTTGCCACTCATTTATCTGCGCATCCTCACAAGGATCGCGAAGTCCCTCCTGGACTTTATGGTTTCCCACGAAACCCCAACACCAGAGTTGTCTGCCTACCGCGTACTCACGTACAACTGCCTTCACAGTACTGATTTGCGGCTACAAATCAACCTTTGACATTGAATCACACAACCAATCAAACACGAGAGTTGTCTGCCTACCACGTACTCACGGACAACTGACTTCACAATTGGTTGATACCAATTTGTACTGATTTACGGCTACAAATCAACCTTTGACATTGAATCACACAACCAATCAACATGTAAGCTTAGTTTTCTACTGTCTCGTCAGTATAACGGTTCACACTTTGCTCTCTTCAAGATCGCCAGTTATGCTCTGATCCCCTGGCACAAAGTTTCGGTATCAAAATCAATAATCTGGAAACTCAAAGTAAAACTGACATTTCACTATCGCGGTATCTCTCAAGATAATATTTCAAACCAAGTAAAACTAAACATTTAAGCTCTACATATGATCATGGCTACCCATAGCCCAGTAACCTCCAGTTACTCTACTTTCTGCGAACCCCACATGGGAACGCCGAGTCTCACCAGGACTCTATGGTGTCCACTGAAACCCGACCTCCGCCAGAGCTGACTGCAATACCGCCTACTCACAGACTACTAAGTTAGTAGACGCCGATTTCTACCGAGCTACGGCTACACGTCAGCCTCTGGTATGAACTGATCCGATCATTATGTAAACTTAAACACTTTCTTCATTATCAGAACTACTTTGTTCTACCTCAATTTCGTCAGTCGCACTTTGACTTTCAGTCATTTTTCGCAATCTGTCGTATGTGTACTTATACACACTTAGAATTAACGGCTTTGAGATTATAACGATCACCTTCAAGAACTTCTGTGACCTCAAAGGGGCCTTTATACTTGTCTAACTTCTTTTGATTACGTTCCTCGTTTTTAATCAACACAATGTAACCTACTGAACATTTACTAAGACTTGCCTTTGTCTTATCAAACCTACGTTTCTCATATAATAATAATAATAATCATTTATTTCAGGTAACAATAACCCATATAGATATACACCTTAAAGACTAACATATATATAAAATAATAATAATAATAATAATAAAATTAAAACAGGGTGTTGTTGTTTACATTGTCTTCAAGTTAGGCTGAGTATTATTTCGCAACCTTCCGTGAAAACGCCGATACACCACACCCTTCGGCCAAAACTCTTCCTTGAAGAAAGTGTCAAGATGATGAGTCGGCACCCGAACCACGTACGACTTGAAGTTGTATTGTGGCGAGACTCCAATCTCTCGACTCTCAAGGTCCAGTTGGTCTTCATGCGTAGATACTCCACGACCTCCTCTTCCTTCGTAGAGTGATGCAGCCGGGACACGTACATCAGTGTGGTTGGTATTGCGGGACGCAGCAGCATGTTAGGTCCTGCTAACCCAGTACCACAATGATTCCGACAACTAGGCTTCTTCTTCTTCCTCACCACCTTGATGAAGCCGTCCTTGTCGCACGTATCCTGTTCAGGGACTCTCGATTCCTCGGCCTTGCGTTGAGAGGGTTCACCTTGCTTTTGTTTACCCCCTTTTTTCTCCTGCCGATTTTGCTGCGTTTTGCATACGGCAGTAACAGCGGCGTAGGCGCGTTTAGGTTTAGACGTATTCACACTCGTCACAACCTTGATGGGTGTCGATGACCCGAGGTCACCAACAGCACACGCCGTAACGCTTGCGTTAGGCGACGCAAGCAAACTTGCTGACTCAAAACTGCCGATAGATGCATTTTGAGCCCCGCGTCGAGTGTTAACGTTTGAAGGCGACTTACTTGCTGACATAGCGTTTCGTAGTAACACTCTCTCTGCACGCAGCTCACTTATGGTGCTATCCGATGACTGCAATTTGGACTGCACCCCAGCCAGGCTGGATTTTAGAGACGTAATGTCCCGTAGCAGCCTGGTTACGTCAACATGGTCGTCATATGATGCTGCACTCTCAATATTACGTACCGCATCATCTCTCACGGTATTTAGCTCAACCTCAGGTTCTACATCAACTGCCATTAATTATAGAGGCCATGCACACACGTTGCCTATTAACAACTCTAGGGGACTAGCTTTCGTCGTTCGGTTAACTGTACAGTTAATCGCGAGTTGGACTTCGGCTAATGAATCCTGCCAAGAACGCTCTTGTCATACACCACAGAAACCAGAGGTATCTAACAATTTTAGTGAACAAATATCAAAGCAGAGCTACTTGAGCAGCAGGGTATCTATGATTGCGATCAACAACCACACCTTAATGCACGTCGCTCTAGGAATAAAATAAAATTATCGCACAGCACTCATTCTAGTCGTTCGGCTATTCCTGACCCAAGTCGGTGGGGAATAAAGGTACTCTGATCAAAATAATTACAGGTTTTAATGAAAATCACAACTAACTCTTTCTCTCGAAACTGACATGTTGAACAACACGCATACTCGTTAAAATAATAGGAAACTCATTAAAATATTGCATTACTCATACTCTGACATCCATCGGGTCTTCAACATCACGCTATGCAACTTCCGTCCGGTTACACAACATCACCCGGATAATCATTTCGAGCGTTAAATCTTAAACTAGGTTGGTTCAACATGTTGCTTTGGTTTATCCTTATCCTTATCACATAGCAAACTATAATAAAATCTTACTAGGCTGATACTCTATATGTTAAGTTTACTACCAAGTATACTACCAGTCTTTTCAGCGTTATACTTAATTTTGTCATGGATAGTCTAAATACGAAGCTTATCCTAACCTTATCATGAGCGATACAGCAACGGACCTTTCGCGTTCAAGACGATGGACAACGTTTGTGATACTATGACAAATGCACTTACGGCTGTCTTGTTTCCTCATCAACGTAGACTATGACTAACACACAAGCTCAAGGGTAAACTAGGCTAACCAGAAAGGCACTTTACCGGTCCAACCAATGGCAACGCATGGCTTATCATGCAGCCGCACAAACGGCTTATCCAGTTTATGCAAATCTACACTGACGGTAACGTGGGTACCACAAAATTATCACAGCAACGACTAACAAAGTACCCATTTAATGAGAATAAGGTTAAGCATACAATCATCACTAACGATCACTAACCTAGTTCTCTATGTGCCATGTAAAAAATTTATGCACACAAAAAAGCAGGTGTAATTGCAACACCAAGATCGTCTGTACAACTCAGAATTACAACGAGTAACAGTGTCACTTTTTACTTAGGCTCTGATCACGTTTAAACGAAAACCGTTACGTATTATCAACATCACGAGTCGATAAAATAATGGCGCTAGTAATATCTTTTCACTATGGTCAGGTTACACTAACCAACCAACCGCACTCGTCTAGACAGCACTGCAGTTCACACGTCTATTTAAGAAATAAAAGCTACAAGCTGTTCTACACAAAATCAGCACAGTCAGAAGCAATAGCTCCGCACAGTCTTACACAATGAACTTAGTTTATACGGTACGATTCGATTAGTTTACCAACTTTAGGGCCGCTGCCTGCGAAGGAGTCTAGAACGGAGTTGCTTGCATTTGATGGCCTTTTTACAAACATTGCGGTTTATATGATAGCAGGTGTGCTGCTGAGTATTAAAAACAAGGCTCGGTGCAGATAATTTTGAAGTTATTTGTTTTATTTAGGTGCTGAACTCCAAAACCTTTTTATAAGAATTTAAACTTCGTACTCATTAATATTTGTTTTTATTTCGGAATTTAGGCCGACAGCCTAGTGGACATACCAACAGACTGCCATGCAGAGGGTATCGGGTTCGAATCCACGGTGCGCACCAATGACTTTTCGGAGTTATCTGCGTACCGAATTGTTAATTATCGCTTGTCCCGTGCCTCGGAGAGCACGTTAAGCCATCAGTCCCGGTTGTCATGACGATTTTTGACAATCATTACAGGGCGTCAGTACCTTCTAAAATAAACTGACACTAGTCTAAACCATGGCATATCACTATCTCTTCGGGATGCGGAGGTCAGACAGGCAGTCGGTCCGTGGAAAAGCTAATATTCAGCCAAATCCGATTATACTAGTAAGCGGACCCCAGATTGAAACTGGGATAACGCTAAGAGGGGTGGATTATTGGTATATTATAGGTATATTTCTTTTGAGTGTCTGATATTTTCTGTTACAAGCTTCAAGATCACGAATTGACTTCTTGCAATAGGTAGTCGAAATAACGGTACACGACGTGGTATACTCGGCAAACAATTATAAATCAGTGGTATTTATCGTAACAGAAAGCAGCATAACAAATATCTACCAAGCACACATTTCCTGACATTGAAGTCGAAACCAAGATTGCGTTTTACGGAATTGACCAATCGTACTTATCACACTTTTTATACGAAGTAGTAATTTTAATAGAATTGGTATAATACACCATTATCAGTAGTGAGCATTTAACATATCAACTGTACACGTATATGTCGATACCTAATAAAATATTTATCGACAATGTTCTGCTCTAGAACATAGTTGGGAACGTTTGCAATTGTGTCGGAATGTCGAAAACAAATGTAAGGAAATAGAAAATGCGTCCTTTTCTTTTGTTGGCCTATTTAAAGAAACAATAGTAAGGATCCTACAAAGAAGAAGTACTAAGAGCACTTAAAGCTCTGTGATTGGCCACGGTTGAAAGGACTTTTTCTACGAATCGTTGCAATACCAATCGTTTGTTAGAATAGCCGCACCACTACTGCCGTATAACTAGTTAGAGATGGCGTTTTGTGTACTTCGTAATAGTAATAGTAATGTTTATCTTTGCAAGCTTTTATTACAAATCTTGTAAGTAGGTAAACATGGGTTAAATCTTGCGTGCTGAATTGGAAATATTTTTGGCGCCAAAGGAGTTGCAATTTTGTATATGAGCTCACTTCTCGTGAGAACTATATAATAATTTTGGCTCGATATTACTTTCATAAATGGAACTAGTTCGGGGAATTCCTTAATTGTTAATACCTCAGAATTCTATTTTTATTACGGGTATTGCATAAAAGCTTTTTTTAGGGTTCCGTACCTCGAAATGAAAATAACGGAACCCTTATAGGATCACTTTGTTGTCCGTCCGTCTGTCAAGACCATTTTTCTCAGAAACCCGTAAAGATATCAAACTGAAATTTATACCAAATAGTGAAGTCTACTGTTCCTTGAAGATGTGAAAAAATCAAACTTCTAAGCCACCGCAATCAAAAGATACAACCGCTTATGCTGCATGTCTTATAGCACAAATTAAGGATAATTTCCAAAAATGTAAATTTTTAGTTACATCATGTAATAAAAACATTTTTTTTTTTTTAAATTACTACACCTTTCCTCATGAACGCGGAAAGTTATTGAATTGAAATTCATATTAAAAATGAAATCAAACTTCTATCTCAACGCAATCGATAGAAACAGCAATTTTACTATACTTTCAAACTCGCAACTACTAGCAAGGGAGTCAAAACCTACAGGGTACTTCCCATAAACACAAATTCTTGAAATTTGGTACGAACCAACGTCTTATAGCACAAATAAAGTAAAAATTGCGAAAACCGTAATTTTTTGGTTACATCATATGATAAAATCATTTAAAAAAAAAAATCTACCTCTTTCCTCATGAACGCGTGAAGTTATTAAATTGAAATTCATATCGAATACTCAGGTCTATAACACCGTTAAGCTGTAATAAAATCAAACTTCTATGTCAACGCAATCAACACAAACAGGAATTTAAGCATATTTTCAAACTCGCAACTACTCGCAAGGGAATCAATGTCTTATAGCACAAATAAAGAGAAAATTTCGAAAACCGTACATTTTTAGTAACATCATATAAAAAAATAAAAGGCATTAATTTTAAAGTTACTAATCCTTTCCTCATGAACGTGGAAAGTTATTTACTTGAAATTCATATTAAATACTCGGGTCTACAATACCTTTAACCTGTAACAAAATCAAACTTCTATCTCAACGCAATCGACAGAAACAGCAATTTTACTATATTTTCAAACTCGCAACTACTGGCAAGGGAATCAAAACCTACAGGGTACTTCCCGTGAACTCAGAACCTTGAAATTTGGTACGAAACAACATCTTTTTAGTTACATCATATAATTAAAATATTTTTAATAATTTTAAAGGTACTAACTACCCCTTTCCTTATGAACCCGTAGAGGAATAAAATTTAAATTCATATCAAATACTCAAGTCAAACTTAAAGGCTACTTCCAGTCGATCTAGAATCTTGAAATTTGGCATAAAGCAACGTTTTATAGCACATAGGAAAATTTTCAAAAACCTTAAATTTTTTAATAATGATATTATTATATACCTACATGTTTGTACGGAACCCTCGGTGCGCGAGTCCGACTCGCACTTGACCGGTTTATTTATATTTTCCTACAGTAATATACACTTGTGGTTATTGACCACGAGAGTGCACCAGGCTATCAGCACTGCGGCGACCGCATGGTTGAAGATGAAGCGCTAGGTGCCCTCGTGAAGTGCCTTACCTGAGTTCCTGCCCTTGTTGGGTACAATACCGTCCACGGCCGCCACAGTCTGGTCGCAGCGGTCGGCGATGGATGTGTCTGACTTCAGAGATAAAAGCATTGTCCAGAGTGGAAGAGCTTGGAACCGCTTCCGCTCGCAAGATAGTAATGCTGAGCAGGAAGGCTTTGATTGCTTTGGCCTTGGTTTAAGCGGGGCGGCCCCGGCTGTTGGGCAGAGGCAAATACACTCTCTTTGTCTGCCCTAAGAGCTAAAAGACAAGCCCTTAATTTGGATTCCATCTCAAATGTTGTGCCCAGTAGTTTTGGTTATGAGTTGTCTATCAAGGAGTTAGTAACGGGAGAATTTTATATACCTACACAGAAGATAAGAGTCAACCCCAAAATCATTTAATCAAACTACAGAACTAGCACAGAATATCTGATTAATTATAGCAAATAAATAAAGTATATCTTTTAATAGCAATTTCCATTTGAAGCATAAAAAAACGTAGACCACAATACACAAATGACGATACTAAACAGCTAAAATACAGTGATATATTTCATTGGCAACTTTTATTAATTGGATTTAAAAGTTAATAAATACACTAATGGCTGTCTTGTTTGCGCACCAACGGAGACTTTGACTAACACAAAAGCTTCAGGGTAAACTAGGCTAAACAGAAAGGCACTTTGTCGGTCCAACCAACGGCAACGCACGGCTTATCATGCAGCCGCACAAACGGCTTATCCAGTTTATGCAAATCTACACCAACGAAAACGTGGGTACCACAAAATTATCACAACGACGACTTATAAAGTACCCATTTAATGAGAATAAAGTTAAGCATACAATCATCACTAACGATCACTAACCTAGTTCTACCTACAATGAAAAGTAACCGATTATCGTAACGCACTACGATGATAACTCAATCATTTTCATTTACGTCTAATAATCGAGTTTAACAGCTTCTACTAGAATCACTATCACTCCTTTAGCGTCCTAAGCATAACTTGAAATTGGCCAGAAAACTCGGGGCACTTGATAAAATTACCCAGCGTATCACATGAATTTTAAAACCACACAGTAGGTAATTTTCACGCGTAAAATATTAAAATTGAATTGCATTTTATTAGTGGTGCCATCTAATAATCACGAGTAAGAAACATTTTAATGTGCCATTTCAAAAATTTATGCACACAAAAAAGCAGGTGTAATTGCACCACCGAGATCGTCTGTACAAATCAAAATTACAACGAGTAACAGTGCCACTTTTTACTTAGGCTCTGATCGCGTTAAAACGAAAACCGTTAGGTATTATCAACAACACGAGTCGGTAAAATAATGGCGCTAGAAATATCTTTCGACTATTGTCAGGTTACACTAACTAACCAACCGCACTCGTCTAAACAGCACTGCAGTTCACACGTCTATTTAAGAAATAAAAGCTACAAGCTGTTCTACGCAAAATCAGCACAGTCAGAAGCAATAGCTCCACACAGTCTTACACCATGAACTTAGTATGTACGATTCGATTAGTTTACCAACTTTAGCACAACTGCCTTGCGAAGGACAGTCTAGACCGCACTTACTATTCTAGATTTAGCAGAAAACCAACCGAAGCTAGGTGTTGGTTCTAAAACCAATATTACAATTGCACTACAACAATTAGCACGTTTTACTCAAATGCACTTGCTTGGAATAATACAAGCCGGCCTGTTCGCTCACTCTCGTTACTATTACAGACCATAAAGTAAAACTGAGACAAGATAATCTATTTGCAAGCAAGCATATGATCACAATGTTCGTGAGTGCTAGCCACCCTCGCGTGAAGAAATAAAAATAATCGCTTACTTTATAACCGGCGTATAAAACTCAAAACCTCCGTTCGATATCTACGCTATAGCTAGGTCACTGTGGTAGTCAAACAACCATACGCTAACATGAAATACGGCAAAGGTCGTAATTAAATGGTTCAGTACTACCCACATTCTTTTTTTGTCTTTTTCTTATCTAAGCTATTAAAAAGAAGATTATTCATGAGATCATACCATGAGAAATATGACACTGTAAAAGTCAAACGGTTCCACAACTCTGTGTCTCGTGTAGGAATCGAACCTATAACACTCGGTACGATGTGATGGCGATATCACCACTTACCTTTTAGTATTTAGACTACACGTATTTAGACTACCGCCACTAAACAAAATTGGCAGTACCAAAAAAAATCAGACAAAATACGCTCACCGCGGTTGCAGTTGAAAGCTCAGCTGAGTCGCAAACATAGCAGCGTTATCAGTCGCCTTCGATCGCGCCTTGTGGTCGCGCTGGTCCATTATGCCACTTCTGATGACGAAGGGTTGCTTGATTTTTGGCCGCTATCAACCCTTCACAGTTTGTTATACGTTCACACCAAATCAAATTAACAAAACTGTTTATAATTATTTTGGATTACTGAACACGAAACGAGTGACAGTTTCTAGGTACTTGTTGCCCGCCCAAAGTCTCCAAAAGAAGTGATAGTTGTGTTGCTCCGTTGAACGTCAACCATCACCCCCCTCTTCAACTGTAGCGAACGTCACACTAGGCTCTGTCGAAGCGCGCCAACTTCACAGTTTCGTTTCGTAGTTAGTTGACGTCCCGTACTCATGACCATTCCGATATATTTATAGTCATGTCCGTTTTTTACGATGTACATACCGACGTCGGTAAAATGTTTCAGTTAAAATATTCAGAAATAATTTCCACTGTGGGAAGCCGAATTTTCTATAACGCTTTGACTAGTGTTGCCTTTATATTTTATGTTACTCGTTGCAGGATTTCAAATTGCAATTTAAATTTTTGTGTTTTACTTGTTAAAATGTCCGTTTTATGTTGAATAATTAACGGAATCATAAATTTTTACTAGCATTAAATTGTATAAGAATTTATACGGGCGTATCGTTCGTTTCATGTTTTTTACCCAAAAAGCAATCTGGCCCGTGTACTGTTAAGCAATACATTGTTTAGAATGTGAAACAATGGAATAACTGTTTGTGTTGGATGAAGAAAACATGTTAAACGTAAACCAGTGGGCGTTATATAAATCAATCAATTTGCTTATTATAATATAATTAGGTGTAGCCTTTAGCAGTTTGCGAAGGATAAAAGGAAACTACATGAACGGAAGGCATGTTGCCCGTGGTAATATTTACAATATGAGCACAATTTGTTTTGAAAGTAAAGTAAATCTGTGTTTCGTGCTGTCTCATTACTATCCTTTAGGATATTCGGTTTTGTAGTGAAAACTCTAATAGAGTTGAGTTTGGAGCCTTGTTTTGGAGATGACTACAACTCAAGTAGCCATCGCGAAATTGACTCCGAGCCAGCATTTGCCATACGATCCGAGAAAGACATTTCTAAAATCAAGCCCAAAATGGCAAAATTCAAACCCGGTACCGATCATGTTTAGAATTGATTTTTATACATGCTTTAGCTGTTTAGTATTTCACAACTTTATTATTAAGTATATTTTTAGTTATTTGCTTTGCTCTGTTAAACACCTATTCAGGCTCATATTATGTCTTAATATTTTATTTAATAACTTTATAGAATCTAAGTATTTTTTTGTTTATTTGCTTTAGTCTGTTAAACAGCATTTAATGCTCATATTTTGTCTTCATATTTTATTTTTACATAGTGTAATTCTTAAACAAAGGCATAGTAGCTTTTTTAAAAACATGTTATACTTGTTGTCATCACTTTTCATAATAATAGTAATTTTAATCTTATATATTATACATAATCTGGACTTCCGTCTCATAACGGTTACGTGCATGTTAACTACTGATTTATTCTTAGTATTGTTTCACTTTCACCGTGTTAGATAAGTTAACAGTATACTGCCAAAATTGTAGGGGTACTCGTTCTAAACTGAATCTCTTGTACATGAACATATTATCAAATTGCTACGACATAATTATATTAACAGAGACCTGGCAAACCCCTGAAATATTTGATGATGAGTTTATTGATTTGCGCTACGTAGTTTACAGAAATGATCGCGATCGTATTGCTACCAATAAGAAGGATGGGGGAGGTGTTCTTATAGCTGTATTAAAAACGTTACAGTCCACCTGTGTACCATACAATTCCCAGGCTAGTTCTCATATTGAAGATGTTTTTATACAACTACCATTTGCTGGACGCGAAAAAATTCTAATTAACGCGGTATATATTCCAACCAATACGGTCAAAGAAGTATATGTTGATTATTATGAGACATTAGAAAATCTGATTGACAAATTCGGCTTTAATCATTTTCATATTTTCGGAGATTTTAAACTCCCGCATATTGAGTGGCTCCCAGCTACAAACAATAACATGACTGCACTTATTAGTACTGGCTCATCATTTGTTTGTAGACATATGAGTAATTTCTTATCTTTGCTTAGCGCTAATCAATACAATAGTTTAAAAAATTATAAGGGGCGTATTCTGGATCTACTAATATCAAATAGCGAGTGCACGACTTATGCACCTTCATGTAATTTATTACCTCCCGATATAAATCATCCACCCTTTTGCGCCGATATAAGATATAAAACGACGTTACAGACAATCAATCCTGTAAAAATTGTAAAGTATAACTATTATAAAGCTAATTACGAACTCATAAACAAAAAATTTGCCGATATAGATTGGACTAATCGTTTGCAGGGGTTGTCATCGGAGGATTGTCTGAATACTTTTTACGATGTTATTTTCAATGTTATAAAAACTTATACACCCTTTTCTAACTCGCGTTCATCGAAATTCCCTGTGTGGTTCTCTAAATCACTGATTCGCATTTTCAAAAATAAGAACAGAGTCTGGGTGAAATGGAAAACATATAATAATATTTCGGATTATGAACAGTTTTCGCATCTACGGCATAGATTTCAGGTCTTATGCAAGTCAAATTACGCTGACTACCTGAATTCTGTTGAGGACAATGTTCAAAAGAATGTTAAATACTTATGGAACTATGTCAATAATCGTAGGGGTAATGTCGGCATTCCTTCCACTATGTTTTTAAAAAATCGGACATCCAGTGATCCAGATGAGATTTGCAATATGTTCATGGACTACTTTCAATCGGTTTATGTTCCCACAAACCTAAATTTGAACGAATGGTTACCCCCTGAAGAGAGTAGTGACAACTGCACTCATATTACTAGCATTACGTTTAGCGAGCATCAGGTCTTGAAGTCATTACAAGCTTTAGATTCCACTAAAGGTCCTGGACCGGATCAACTACCCCCTTATTTCCTTAAAAGGACTGCTAAGAGTATAAACAGACCCCTGCAAATTATATTTAATATGTTTATATCAGACGGCACCTTCCCTGAACAATTTAAAAGGGCTAATATAACTCCTGTATATAAATCAGGGTCCAAACAAGAAGTCGAAAATTATCGCCCCATATCTATTCTCTCTGCTTTGTCGAAGCTTTTTGAAAAGCTCGTTTATCAGGAAATACATAAGATAATTTACAGAATTATAATAGAACAACAACATGGATTTGTTAAAAGTAAATCTACAACTACTAATCTATTATCATTTACCGACTTTCTCTTTAATAATATGGATCAACAAGTACAAGTTGACGCAGTGTACACAGACTTTCAAAAAGCGTTCGACAAGGTAGACCACAATTTGCTTCTTACCAAAATTGCATTTAACGGCATACGAGGAGATTTGCTTCGCTGGTTTGCATCATATGTTAGTAATAGATCACAAAGGGTTATTATCAAGGGATCCCACTCGGCGACTTCTATCGTAACATCTGGCGTACCCCAGGGCTCAATTTTAGGGCCTCTTTTATTCATTTTGTTCATAAATGATATTGGAAATTGTTTCAGACACTCAAAATTTTTGCTCTATGCTGACGATCTAAAAATCTTTAAAGCTATAAGAAAACCAGCAGAATGTTTTCAGTTACAAGAAGACTTAAATCGACTCTCTGAATACTGTATTCAAAACAAACTTTACCTTAGTATTTCTAAATGTTTAACTATATCATTTACAAAGAACAAAAACGTTTTAAATCATAATTATAATCTAAACAATGTACCTCTATTGAAAGCTCTATCCGTGCGAGACCTAGGGGTACTGCTAGATAACAAACTTCATCTTGATCAACATATTGACAACATCATCAAAAAGGCTTATCGTATGTACGGGTTCGTTATGAGATCAGCTACTGAATTTAAACACGCAAGCACTTATTGTCATCTCTATAAAGCACTAGTTAGATCTCAACTCGAATATGCGGTGGTGGTGTGGAACCCTTTTTATAATAAATACGTTGAGATGCTAGAAAGAGTGCAATGCAAATTTCTTAGATCGATGCACTATAGGTGCTGTCACAATTTCTCAACCAATTTCCCAACCCAAAAAAATTCTTCTTGATAATTACAATCTAATGAGCCTGAAGTCTAGACGTTTATATCTAGAAATTATGTTTCTTTTCGACTTATGCTATAACCGGTATAACTGTTCTGAGATTACTAATAAAATATGCTACTGTGTCCCAAGAACTGTTATTAGACGAGAGATGTGCGCACGTCCTCTTTTTGCTGTGTCCCATTGCCGCACCAATGCTGGTCTGCGGGCGCCTCTACGTCGCTTGTGCAAAAACTATAACGACTTTTGTTCAGAAACTACAGAATTAGATTTATTCTCAGTGTTAGCAAATAGATTTCGTTCTGCTTTGTTAAATAAACTTAAGGATTCCGATGTATAGTTATTTGAACATTCTTGTAGTCTTACTCGCATAGATTGTTCATTAGTATAGTATGGTATAGTATAGTATAGTATAATATAGTCATATGAATTGTATATGCTGTGGCCAACGGTGTGGGTTTCACATTTATAATAATATCTTCGTTTACATTATGTACGCAGATATAATGTGTTACTGTTTGTTTGTCCCAAATAAATAAATAAATAAAATAAATAAATAAACTCAACCTTGAATATAGACGTACTTTTTTAATACACCTAATAATTATTTTAGATGTGCCTCGCACATACTCTGACCAATGGGTTGGAGTATGTGCGACATTCAAAGTTACTTCGGTATATGCACTAAAAACCACCGCGGTGTTGTCGACTTCCCTTAGTGAGGAGTCACAAGAATCTGTCATCGTATGGCATCGATTCGGACCGCAAAAGCGTATCCCTATATCGGCGCCATCCTTCCTAGACAGAAAATATCCTGACCTTAGAGTATAACAACAAGGTTATTTAACAACTAATCTTTTAAAATGTGCGAAGCTTAAATTCTAGATGTTATTCACTAATTTTAGTAATCAAGTTGCCTTTTAGTGGATTCATCTGACAAGTCTTACGAACTGATTAAAATGTCTGATCTTCTCGTCAACATTTATTTGAACCCTGGCCGCAAGGCCTTCTGACAGGGTTGGTAATTTATTGGTTTATCGAAATAAATAATACATTCATCCTCGATCACTCGGCCTGAGGAAACGAAATAAAAAACGTAACCCGTTTCTTTACTGAGCAACATTTCTTTCACCTGACTGATTGGGTGTCTAAATATAGAACAGTGGGATGTGCCTCCCTGAAGGGTTGAGTTGAGATGTATTACATGCTGTTCTATAATATATATGTTTATTCTTCTAAATACTGGCAACATGCGCCTTTTACGACTATATACGGCTCATCTGAAATTTAGCTGTTTCCGTATTCCTTTCTGGATTATTTCCGGATGAATTTTGAAATTTTGTAAGTATTCGAGTTTAAAAATTCTATTGGGCTAGGTAGGTGGCGGTGTTTTCCGTTTGGTAAGTGAGTGCGAGTGGCCCAAGCCATAGATAGGAATACCAAGTCTCATCTCTTCTCATAGGGTAAGAAAAAGAGAATGAGTAGAGGAAAGATGTTTGATGATCGCTTCGCCTCGAGTCTTGTACTTTAAAGATAAACCTGATAAAAGCATTGGCCTTGACCAGATATTGGCAATTAAACAAGAATTATGTTTTTATTTAGGGTCATTGGAATGGGACATAGTAGCAGAAACTAAAGTAGTAATTGAAAACAAAAGGTCTTAATTGGGCCATAAATGGGCTACTTCGTTTATTGGACCAAAATCAAGTAATCTAAAATTGAAAAGACCTTCATTTCGTAATGTTAATCTCTTCCGGGCTCAAGAAGGGTTATGAAACTATCTGGCTATGCTTTATATAGATTTAAGATTATGCCATCGGTTAGAAATAACTCAAATGAAATAAACCAAAGCATAACTGCTTGGCGCAATTAATAAATAGAGTGAATTATGATCCAGTGCGTACTGCTACATTCCTTGATTTACAAAATCTTCTGGATAAAGCCGGCCAGTTATCTTAGTTGCCTAGCAATATTTTGTTAGCAGCTTATCGTATGCTTACTTTATCACTGAAGCCTACATCGTTTAATTCAAGTATCATATATTTTGTATAGCCCATTTTATCTAGGCTTAAATTGGCGTATTCCAAAAAACACTAAAATGAAGCATTCTATTTCATTGTATTTTATGTGTGCAATTTGGCATTGCGTTGCGAAATAGCGAAGTGTGTTCGCGTAATTGCGAGCAATATTTGTTTCAAATTCAAATTCAAAATCCTTTATTCATTTGGGTCACAATGTGATGCTTATGAACGTCAAAATAATAAATTTATAAAATAATTACTTATAGACTCTACA
Organism: Euclidia mi; assembly: GCA_944739405.2. Lineage (NCBI taxonomy): Eukaryota > Metazoa > Arthropoda > Insecta > Lepidoptera > Erebidae > Euclidia > Euclidia mi. The sequence goes on from OX123187.2 coordinate 22,802,851, forward strand.
TTTACTGATACGTTTGCAAAGCAATAGGTAGAACCATGAGAAAGAATGGGCAATAAAACTCACGGTCACTCTTTTTCATCGTCAGGTTTTGCATAATACACATAATTTACATTTTGTAAGGTGCTGCAACTGTTAAACCTGCTATATCATTTGTATATATTTACTGTACATAATAATACTCAAGCACAATACTTTTGATGTTCATTTGGTTAGCCTCCTCAGAATAGACATGGTGAAACAGGAGCATCCACTTACATTATATATACCTAATAATGCAGGCAATCCGCGAAAGTGATCAGAACCATGATGGAAATGATGCAGTTAAGGCGCTGTTATACCTCAGAAGCCGTGAAACACCTAATTTTTCGTCGCGCATCTAGCCATAACGGTACATATTACAAACTTGCAAAAATTAGAGCTTAAAGTCAAAAGTCTGAACAAAAGACTTTTGAAAGAATTTTTTATGTACGTAAAATAGAATCACGGTAAAAAAATCACAAAATCGAGGCAGAAAATAATCTTTCGTCTCACTGTTTGCAATATTTTGATCGTAAGCTGTCATATTTTTTTTGATAATATTTTAGGAAATCTAATGAACTAAAGAATTACCCTATTTATTTTCATATTATACTTGTATATTTTGTAAAATTAAATAAAATCTGCCAAACGTCTATGATTTTGACGCTCGGTAGATCCCATCAATATCAAACGCTTCAGCAATTTAAACCTTATTAGCATAAGCGGTGTACTGAGTGTCAGTTGCTAGTTTACGCCCCGCCCAGACCTCATCATTCGGCTATGAGCCCTGTGAGAGATAGGTCATGTCGCTTGCGTCTCCACTGCACGAAATTTTACGTAAACCTGTTTGTTATTATAATACGCCGATTTGAGTTCGTAATTTCATGTTTTATGTTATAGACTGAATACTTTGAATCAAATAGGCTTTTCATGTAACTATGGGCACATATTATTAGGACCTAATTTTATACTCTTGTTGCGTTTAATGTGTTATTGTTTCTGTGCTTATAAATATATAATTAGAAGAATAAAATATGGACAATTAGAGAAATGAAGTTCTACGAAGGATTTGTACAAGAAAGCGTCGTAATAAAATAGAAATTCATCCATGGCCAAGTGATTATGAAATATGTAACATTTTTACACAAATTATTTTCATAAGAGTCTTTTATGACTATATTACTTATACATTATCGATTATGCATAATATTATTATATAAATTATTCTCACAATACATAGCTGCCACAGTTTTCAATTTTTGAAAGAGTAATAACATAAAATCGAATCATTTTATGTCCCTATATTTCAAATTCATTAGCTTGTCAGAGCGCCCGGAGAGCTAAGATGCCGCCACGGCGAACAATAATGATGACAGCGCTAATTTGGCGCTCCGCAATCCGCACACAAGCGGTAACGAATGTTGTATTATTGTGTTTTGAACATAAACCTTTTTAGGTACATCGGGTAAAACTTTGATTATTCATAAACTATTAGGTATGTCTCAGTACATCTTATATCTTTTTAATTTCTAAAATCAATCATATATAAGTAAGAAGGTGACTTCTCTGTTTGCTATAAGCTATAACACAAGATATAATATTTTTTTAATAATAAAGTACGTAACTAATTATCATTATTGTAATTACAGTGAAGTTAAAGATAACAGTTCTGCAACGTCTTACACACATTTGACTTCAGTCATTCCTAACACGATCTGTTCAAGAGCTAGCCAAGAAATGCCAAACAACTTTTTTAACAAATTTGACTCAAATTCCGTAGTGATAAGCAAAAATTACAAGAGGGATAGCAGTGTCTGGTTCGAATTGCGTAAGAATATGTTGACAGATTGAAATTTTTGTATAGTGGTAAAAAGAAGAGATAACAGCAGTAAAGCCAACTTAGTAAAAATATTTTGTACAAATAAAATATTTGCAATGTAAAATCAGTTGCGCATGGAATCTAAAATGAACAACTGGCTTTGCAACAACTGGCGAAGCAAGAAAATGTAACAATCGAGCCTTGTGGATTATTCGATTATTGGTGCCACGCCAGATGGATTAATAGGTCCAAACACGATTGTGGAAATTTAATGTTCTAAAGTTGCCTATAAGAATGGCCTGGAGAATAGTATAAGAGCAAATAAAATACAAATATGGAAACATGATAAAAAAGTGAACTGACTAGTCTAAACAAATATTGTAATTGTTATTACCAAATTCAGGGGCAATGCCACGTTACACGCAAACAAAAGTGTTTATTTGCTGTGTGGAGTGGCGAAAGTATACCACTAAAAATGTAAATTATAGAAAGAGATGATGTTTTCTTGGAGAAGCTTGTGGCGTTTTATATGAATTGGCAGTTGCCTGAAATTGTTGATTCTCATCAAGCTCAAGGGATGGCATTGCGAGATCACGGAGAGGAAAATGTTTCATCAGTGTTTGAAATTTCTACAATACCAAGCCGTAAAAGGAAAGTAAATGAAACTGTGCCTCGTGAACAACAGCAAATAATAAGTCTTATCACCTCACACACTGCCTTTAACATTCGATGAGAATAAAAAAAACCTGCCGGGTTGTAGCAGACAGCTAACTTTTGATGAGCTGTAAACTCTGTATTTCGTTAATAAATTATAAATGAATATAAATAAATATATTTTAATATTTATTTTCTTTGAAACAACACATATTTGAAGCGAAAGAAATTTTTTATATTTTTTCCATACAAACATGTATGACGAGAGCTAACGAAAAAGCAGTAACTCAAATTCTAATTCTATAATTTTCTAAGCGACATAGCAGTATCTCAGGAATAAGGTATATCCACATATATTTTTGATCTTTCATCTATTTTGAAAAATAATAATGGGTTGGGTTTTGAAACGAGTTGCCTGAATTTGAGGTATTGGTAGTGTAGGGGGCTTCAAGTAGTTCGTTTTAATCCCCTAAAAGTAATTTTGGCTGCCGGAGTTGCGTCAAAATATTTTGAAACAATTTCCAAAAATTCTTAGTAGTAGTTTTTATACTTTAGTACAGTTTTACTAATGTCATTTTTAGGTTTTATGTGAAAAACGTGAAATGAAACGCAAACCCGCCATCTTGGAATGATCATATTGACAGCTAATGTCAAATTTGTGCGTCATTGCTTTCGAGTGCGACTGTAATAAGTAAATAAATAGGTTATGTTAGGTTCTCTTTTGACCCTTAATCTGAAAATAGGAGCCCTTCGCAGGGCTCCGACAACCTTAGTTTATTAAACTAGTGTGATGAATGTGGAAGTTGGCAGTGCCATACACACCGATGCTTGGAGATTTTTTTTCAGAGGAAACCAAGTATTTCCGGCAAGTGAAAATGGTGAGGGGGGTTTCAAGACCTCCCCTGCTCCCTCTCCAATCACTCACAACCCCTAAAAACGGCGACGTACCTATTTCGAAACCTTTGCCATAATAATTATACCTATAATAACAATAAACATCCATAAATAAATAAAAGAAATCAACTTTTACTAAACTTCAATTATCTCGTAACTCGCTTTAGTTGAGATACGGCTTTTTCGCTTAGTAGAGCAGTATTGTGTTTTTTAGGGTACCGTAGCCAAAAATTGTAAAAACGGAACCCTTATAGATTCGCGATGTCTGTCTGTCTGTCCGCCCGTATGTCACAGCCAATTTATTGCAAAACAGATTTGAAAACTGGCAGGAATGGAATTAGATGTAGGTATTCTATGAACTTCTTCACTATTTTTATACAAAAACAAAACAAACATAATAATGGCCTCTCCATACATGGAACTGACTTAATTATTTTTATCATCTTACGGCACGTAGGTATTACCTACTTTCGTCAACATTTAATACCTATAACGTCTAACGTAAACCAGTTTTGCTCATGGCTGCACTGAGAACAAAAATTGCGCTATGCCTATATTGTACAAACAGATTGATGTATGTAATATAAATTTTAATATCAGTATCTCAATTCAATATGCTAAAACGTTTTGCTTGCAATTTTGAAATATTGGAATACGGATGTCGCCAGAATACGGCCGCACGCGACGAGAATGAAGGGGGGCGCCCCGCAGTAGACGGAGCTAAGCTCCCTTCACCTCCCCTGCTTCACCCCCTCATTTACCAGAACAGTCGCTTAGGACAGCGCCTTAAATATTAAAATCAATACCAGCCCGCAAGACCGTCATCGACCGGTCATCGCAAGTAGCACCCGTTCACGAGTATGACGCATGTGCCAGCCATCATCCCTCTCGCCATTTATTTATTTATTTATAGTCTCACGCCTGTATCCCCGAAGGGGTGGGCAGAGGTGTAAATATTACACCCACATTTCACCATGAATTTTTATATATTCATCCGATTCCAGTTAAAACTAACAAGAGGAGTATGTCGAAACAGGGCTAAAGGTATGATCGTAGCCGACTGCAGACGGCAGCACCAGACGACGCTGCGAGGTGTCGCCACGTCATGTCGCAGTGCTGCCTTGTCGCGACATGATGTTTAAACTGCAAATTTGAGTGAGTCTAAGTATAATCCAAAATTCTGAGGATTGGGCTCACTGCTACTTTGATGGAATGTCAACCGTAAAATCCTTTAGAACAAAACAACTTCCTATGTGTCAAAATACAAAGGGTTGCCTGGCGGCAACGAACTTGTAACATTCGAAGCCTTCAATACCTGCCTATAACAGAACATTTTATTTTCTCTGTTAGGGGGTGTAACGGAACACCCCGACAGATCTGGACACGCCCTAACAAGTAAGTTAAGCAAGCATAGGTTCAACAAGTAGGTACATATATTCAGCTTAATCGATGACTAATAAATTTCATCACCTAATTCCTAACAGCAATAAAAAATAATGTAATTACATCTTTGTTGGGCATGCTTATGTTTAGTTCTTAACTCGATAATCACAGTCAAACATCAATAGAAACGTATTACTTGATATATTGGTAAAGTTTCATACGAATTTATATGGCTACGTATTCAGTATAAAATACTTGCATACTTCTGGCCGTTTCCATCCGTGCTAAATTACCTTTAGACCGACGAAATACCTTCGCTCTAATAAACTAAGTTTGTTTAACTTTGCTTGTTAGTAAAACCCGTGTAGTCTACAAGATTCGAGAACACTACAGTTTTCATTTTAGAACGGACACAGTGAACACATATATTAGTTAGATAGAGCATGTCGCAGAATTCTAGATAGTTAACTATGTTCTTGGAGATATTTTAAATTCTTTATTGTGCAGCGATAGCCTAGTGGAGGTAACAACGGCGCGCACCAAAGACTTTTCGAAGTTATAAGCGCATTAAATAGTTAATTAGCGCTTACCTCATGCCTCAGAGAGCACGTTAAAGCGTCGGTCCCGGCTGTCATGAAGATCTCTGATACTTGTCTAAACCATGGTATATCGCTATCCCTTTGGGTTGCGGAGGTCAGGCGGTAGTCGCTCGGTGGCAAAGTTGATATTCTGTCATATCTGGTTAGACCAGTGAGCGTAACTTGTGCTTCAAGGAGTGTAAGTAGATGCAACTGGGGTAACGCTAGGGCGATGATGAAAAGAATATGATTGTTTCGTTATGTTGTCTACCCCATCGGAAGAAGGCGTGAGTATACTGTATATGTATAAGTAGGTACATACAATGACGTTTTGCTAAGTCAGTCCAAAGTAGTAGCAACCAGGATAATAAAACTAACAGCATTAGCCTTTATGCCAATAAAAAAATAGCTATCATTAGTCCGAGCAAATTAGACCAAAATGAAATAATCGTAGTGATGCCAAAGTACTGCACGGACTATGCAGAGCTCACATACCGATATGCCGTTTTTTAGCAGTAAGCAAATTTTTTTACCTCTGCATGTCTAAATTGACCCGACAATATTTAAATAAAGCATAAAAACATAGAAATATATTCAGTCATACTACTTTAGATGACTAGATTGCTTTAATAAAACAGCTTTGTACCTACTGTACATATAGCTTTTAACTTTTATTTGGATATTACACGTTCAAAAACTGGACGTAGGATAAACAAATTGAATCAATTTATTTTCCATCGTTTGTATTTATAACCCGTATTTCTTTCCGAAGTAGTTCAATATGAATATGGTTTCGTTAGTAAAAGCACTCATAAAATTTATGAAAGTTTCATCTGAACAATGTTATTTACCTTTTCTATTTTTTTATTTGTTGAACGTACATTACATGGAATGTAATTTTTTATACTTGTTTATTTTTATCTGCCACGTTAGAAATAGAGTATTGATGTGAATGTATTCTAAACGTAATATTTTATTGATGAATCGGTAACACACAAAAAAAATAAATTGATTTGAAGTTTATTACTACTTTTCGGCTTTACGTGTTTAGAATAGGCAATGCAGCGATAGCCTAGTGGCGTGCTGAGGTTCAAATCCACAGAGCGCACCACTGACTTTGCCACGTTAAATTGGTAGGTATTAATTAGGGTTCCGTACCTCACAAGGTAAAAAAAGGATACAATAAAAGAAGACCCTTATAAGATCACTTTCTTGTCCGTCTGTCTGTCTGTCCGTGTGTCACCACCTATTTCTCAGGAACAGGTGGACCTAGCAAATTGAAATTTATACCAGATACTGAAGTCTATGGTTCCTATTAGGTGTATAAAAATCAGGGTCCTGGTCCACCCGATAAAAAGATATGGTCAAAATTAGATTTTTGCGAAAACTTGTACCAAAATTAACCTTAATTTTCAACGTTTTTTTAATTTTCGGAAGTTTTCGTTACTTGTGCTGTAAGACCTTGGTTTTAACCAAAATTGACAATTCTAGGTCAACCGTAAGTACCCTATATGTTTTGGGTCGAAAACCTATATGGTAGTTCCCGTTGAACTAGAATCACGAAATTTGGCCAAAAGCAGGGTCTTATAACACAAATAAAGGAAAAAAAAAAAAAAAAAAAAAGTGGAAAATTTAAAGTGTCCCCATACATACATAGTAGACTCCATTTAAGATAGTCCTCTAAGTTGTATGGGCGCTTATACGGATTTAGAGGACTAGCGTAATTAGCACCAATCTCAAATAAGGTAAAATGCGTACGGAACCCTCGGTGCGCGTCAGACTCGCACTTTCCCGTTTTTTTTTTAATAGAAACGGTGTAGGAAAACATCGTGAGAAATGCTTCATGTCTGACAGTGAAGTGTACCCTCACTTGTCATGGCAGCATGAAGGACCTACAGTAGACTACGGCCCAACCCTTTTTAGGGTTCCGTAGTCCACAAGGAACCCTTATAGTTTCGTCATGTCCGTCCGTCTGTCCGTCCGCAGCCTAGCTCAAAGACGCCTAGTGATAGAAAGCTGATATTTGACATGAATATAGACATAAGATATTACAACAAAACTGTAGACTTAACTGTAGATTTCTTTTTGGTTGAGTACCCAATTATGTGGGGTATCATTGGATAGGTTTTAAAAAAATATTATTAGTTTGCTCAAATCATTTTTCGATCAAGTGATTGGTTTGTCAAATATCAAGCTTTGAAGTGAAAAAAATTGTTAGACTCAAGTGTCCCCCCCCCCCTCTGCGGGCTAAACTATTAATTTGGCAGAGGTTAAAAAAATCACAAATGTAGTACATATAACGAATTTAAAAGGAAAACTATCACGGCTAAGTAGACATCACTAGTTTACGAGTAATCGTCGGTTAAATTATAAATACCTACTTCTGTGAGTTTACATTGGGAGCGCTGGCTTAATCTTAAAGATGCCCGGTTTTAGTCCCATGTGAAACAGAAGTTATAATCAATAATGGCCATTATGGGCAACCACGGAACCCTACATTGCGCGTGGCCCGACACGCACTTGGCCGGTTTTTTTATAATGAAAGAGGCCTGTGCCCCGCCGTGGGACAGATTAGACACAAGGCTGATGATGATGTTGATTGGCATAGCGCTGGCATTTTCTGGATTACATTGACGCTGGGGTACAAAGTTTAGACGACAGGTTGGCGCAGCGGGAGTGTAAGCGACTGCTAAGCCGAAGGTCGCGGATTCGATTCCCGCACAAGCCAAACATTTGTGCGCATGAACATGGATGTTTGTCTTGGTCTGGGTGTTTCTATGTATAATATGTATGTATTTACAAAAAAAAAGTATATAAGTATGTTTATCCATTATCTAGTACCCATAGTACAAGCTCTGCTTAGTTTGGGACTAGATGGTGTTGTGTGAATGTGGTAGAATATTATTATTATTATAATAGTACCTACTTTTATCTGATCTGTAGTCTGTGTAGATCTGTGGTGCTGTATTTTGTAAAGGTCCCTTACAGTATTGGACAAGGTTACGGTAAGGCTTGGGTTATAGCCTACTATATAAAATGTTTGTATAAAACTGGGCTGGAAAGTATTATGCCTCACTACTAAGACACCCACTTGCATTCAGCGTATCATACACTTCAAAGCAGCTGCAGTAATGTAGATCAGGACTATGCACTCTCGGTTTTATTTCCATGACGTTATCATCACCTCAATAGCACCATGTTATTTAAAGTAACGTTGAATAATATAACGTACAACAAGTTATTACCAATAAAACGTTAATCACTCTTCAAGGTAGGAGAGCCTCGCTGATTTCAGCATAATGGGAAGGCTCGACCGGGGAACTTCTATTCTCCCATTTTTCCTTCATCCCGCTCCTTCTCTACTTCTTTTCCCATCCAACAACGCACTTTTGACTTCTTTGGAGTTTTGAGTATCCATGGGCGGCAGTCATCGCTTAACATAAGGCTGTCCGTCTGTTCGTTTGCCTTCTATGACATAAAGAATGCTTTGTATTAATAATCAGAAAAAAACTGAGCTGATACGTATATGTATATGACAGTATTAATATATTAGACATTACAATTCACAGCGATTTGGTTGACGGCATAGAATACAAGTGTCACCACCCCCTATCTTCCCGTGGGTGTCGTAAGAGGCGACTAGGGGATAACACGATGCAAATACCATCTTTGCGTATAGACGGAAAACTCGACATCAAACCCTATACGACTGCCTCGTTGGTCTCGCGATCGGGAGGTCCCGGGTTCAATTCCTGGATCGGGCAGTGTTATTGGGTTTTTCTGTCACGAAATTCTCAGTAGCAGCACGGAGTCTGGAAATGTGCCCGGTACGGCAATAGGCGAAAAGTGGGTGTAGAAATACACCTCTGCCTACCTCTACGGGGTTATAGGCGTGAGACTATGTATGTATGTATGTACAATTCATAGCGAATAAACACCCGATTTGACTAACAAGCCATGTTAAAAAGCTTTTACTGAATAATTAGTTTAGCTTCACCCGTCTTAGTTTAACCTCCACTAATGAATACATTTCAAACAAAAGTAAGTTCTAAAAATATTAAAGCACTTGTTCACTCGCTTAGAAATAAACATACGCAGCGAACATTATAGCCACTTGTGGCCCTTCTTTACACGATAATTAAGATGACATGCAAATTAAGGTGGTCTTACTTCATTGGGTCCAAATTCATAAAAATAATCCATGAATAATTAGCAATTTCTTTGCAGTACAATTAATGTGCAACATACCAAATTTAATACTAATGCAATGTATGCTTATACGATAAAAATATGTATACATAGTTTGTATGGTGACGGATTATGAATACAAAGAGTCACTATCCCATTCCGTGGGTGCCAGAAATGCCGATCTGGAAATACTGAGAAACATTATTTAGATTTTTCGTCTTAAAAAAATAAAAATAAATACAGTTCTTGTAAAACTAAAATTAACAGCGACGAAATCCCTAAATCCCTACTAATATTATAAATTCGAAAGTGTGTATGTATGTGTGTATGTTTGTATGTATGTTCCGATTTCACGCTAAAACGGCTGAAACGATTTTGTTGAAAATTAATATAGAGATATATTGGACAATGGAGACGGACATAGGCTACCATAAGTTGCAAAAATTAGACTGGGAGGGATTGTAGGTAGAGTAGAAGTTTGTACGGCACAAATTTACCTCTTGGAAGTAAAAACGCATGCGCTAATAATTGAGTGCTGCGCATGTGCTAACACATATCTGTCAGTACCATAGAGATATAAGAATAGAATGGCAGAGTGGGGCCAATTCGTGTCCGCCGGTGGGAGAGAGAACGCAACAGTTAAAGGCCCCCTGCATCTCTCTCTAACAGTACATGCACAACATCAACATTACGCAATGGCGTGCTACCTGTAACTATTATTTATATCAGTTTATAAGTAATCAATAGTTTAATAGGTTACCTGTATATTTGAAAGGTTTACATGATGTTTTCGAAAGCTATGTGAACCCTGTGTATATTCTGCGAACTATAAAAGCTGTATTTTTAAACTTGAGCCTTCGCAGAAAGAGGTTGAATGTAAAGAAACAAAGCGTAAGTAAAAAAGAAACCGTAGTTATTTCAGCAGTATGATGCTAACATCGCTAGAATAACAGTTCGTTATTTTTCTTAGAATACGAGAATCACATTTTAAAAGCAGTTTTATTGCTGAATACATAAAACATGGTGTATATTTTCACTTCAGTTATATCCAAGAGTAAGATTTTGTGTTCGCATACAAAGAATGAGCACATTTCGCTGTTGTCTGATAAAATATCCATTGTTCTGTTGACATGCATAGAGCTGAGCATGACACAATATCATCTGTCATATTTTCTCGCCTTTTAAAAGCACTCAAGCTTCTCTTTGGAAAGGGTTCACGGAAAGGGCTTCGGGTTTTCATAATAATATAAAAGCCTTTTTATAACGTAGCACAATGAAGCCCAAATCACACACGTGCCCATCTTAGGAGGGACAGGCACTCGATTGTCTCCCATGGGCCTCTCGCAAAATGTTCACAGCTTTATATGTATCCAGTCCCCTCCGTCGGGCACAGCTTGCATTTGAATAGGTCGTCAGATTATAATAACTTGTGCAGACGCGAAAGAGACGCAGCGACGTGATAAAGCTCGCAAAATAACTTTTTGTTTCCACCGCCCATCACTGTACTGCGAGTGCTTTAGGCTCAGAACCTACTAACACTATAGCTGCAGTACAAACATACTGCAGCTATGGTATTATTATGCTCTAATAACTAGACTGTGTGAAGTCAATGCTCAGTTCTGCGTTAAAAATGAATGGGTTAATTAACCGGAAATGTAAATAATTAACCGGCTGAGCAATAGTTACTGACATATAAGTTTGTGTTCTAACACTTCTGGCATTCGTTTGGTGCAGCTGTGGGGTTTACAATATTTTGAATGAAGCTTTGTCTGTTACGAAAAAACAAAGCATGTAAGAAACCTACAAAAAGAATCAAATATGTTATGAAAACTTGGCAGTGCCAGTCGTCAAAGCCTATGTTATTTCGTTACACATGAAGATAACATTTGTGAATTTTACAACAAAGGTTAAATATTCACAACAAATTCAGCCCTAATAATTTGAAATTCTGGAGACAGAGTAGGTTGCTAGCCTATAATTTTCCTTAGGCTGGAGATATGTTCTAATCAAATCTTTGCAGAAACGGGAATCCAACATATTAATAATTTGAATACAGTTTTGTTCGTATATTATTATGTATTCTAATATAATAAAATGGTATCCAACAAAGTATATTCTTACAATACTTTTATTTATTTGGAAAACAAACAATCGTATCGGTTAACCTACAATTGTAGGTAATAGGCTATTGAACTAGGTACGTATTAAATGTTAAATTCGTAAACATAATATATTTACTTTTTTTTTAAATATAAATGTGAATCAACTGCTTTAATATCTTGCTATAATTATTCACATTCAGTGTTGTGTAATCTAGCCGTTATCTACCTTAACCTCAGTCATTCATATGGGTAAACTTTTGCTCTTTTAAGATACAAATAATATAGGAATGACCCATATATTATATGGGTCATTTCTATATTCGGAGAGGCCAAGCGAGTGTACTTTGGCATATTTAAGTATATTTATATTTGTCTCGACAAAATTAAAACATTTTTTCGATTCATTATTGCATATAGGCGATTGATAAAATTAAGATTAAGACCTGAATGTAGAGCTGCTTAAAAAGTTTGAATAAATGCATTAGAGAAACGTTTCTTGAGGAAACAAGGAGCCATCAGGCTCAAACAGTATAATATCGGTCGATACATATATCTATGGAGCGAGGTCTATGTGAAATAGGTGACGTCAGATACCTGATTATGATAATATGTAAATTATTACGTATTAGCTTCGCGACTATCATTGTTACGCTTGAATGACCAGGACGTGACATGTATAAATGTATAAGGCTTCATAAATCTGGTCGTTTTGAACGCAGAGGCAGATATCGTTGCTGAAAATATAAACTGTGGCCATCTATTGCCAGTGCTACTAACGAAACTACGAACCGACCACAGGCATATAGTTATTTATTGCTCCATATTCCGCTGAGTCTTCCCCCATTAATTAAAAGGTAATGACTTTTTAACGAATTTATCAACTGTAACTTTCAGAGAAGCCAACAAACGGTTCTTTTATTTTTATAGTGATTTAGCTGTTCCATTGCAACGACGCTTTAAATACTTAAGTGCTTTCGGACTATTTAATTTGCCCTCCGTAGTCCACCGGGATTCGTCCATATTTAAATAAGGGGACGTTTTGCTAAAAGAAATCCGGTCTCGAGAGTTTGGCGAGTAAGTTTAGTGGGACACGTAAGCCTGAACCGGTTGGTCGGTGCCGACTTGTGACGAGGAATATGACTGACATAAATGCAAATTGCTCGACTGAGATTTTATACGAAACGAAAGTATTACGCTTTATTGAGATTACTTTGGAAGTTTCCACATTTAAAGTTTACAATATTTTGAAGCGGGTACACGTTCATGGCTTATTTTTCTCATGGCTTTTTATGGCTTAGACATACCGCGTTAAGTGTAGCTACTTAAGATACAGATGCGGTGCTTTCGTAGGTGTGCTTTAATCTTCTTTCATTGCAATCATCATCAGCCCTCTATACTATCCCGCTGCTGGGCACAGGCCTCTTCTCACTATGAGAAGGGTAAGGCCACAGTGGCCACGCTGGCCAAGTGCAGGTTAGCATACTTCACATGTCTTTCAAGAACATAATGGAGAACTCCCAGACATGCAGGTTTCTTCACGATGTTTTCCTTCACCGTTTAGCAAACGATAATTAACAATTCAATACGCACTTAACTCCGAAAAGTCATTGGTGCGTGCCGTGGATTCGAACCCGAGACCCTCTGCGTAGTAGTCTGTCGGTCTCTCCACTCAGCTATCGCTGACTGTTGGTAGTTCATTGCAATATGAGGCTCAAATGCTGATACTTTCCTCAACTATTAGCAAAAGATGCTCAATGTTATATTGTATTTTGAATTTATTTTTGAATCGAAATCATGGATGCACACTTTAAAAAATGTTTCTTTATATGATGGAATCTGTGCATCTAACATTTAAAACCAAATCCAACTTTAACGAGTTAGTACTTCAATAATTCGTACAGAATAAGGTTTGTCAACAGATCTCTAATCATCTATCCCTGTTAGCATTACCTAAGCGTCGTTTGTATTATCCTAATATTTATGTATTTATCGTTTATACTATACTTACTATCCGCATTATGTTGTTTATGACATGCAATCCACGGACGTGTTTATCAAAACAGCCAGCGCGGCGTGCGGTGAACAGTTTCAACGTCACTTTCATGTCGTCAACCGCAAGTGCTGGTGACAATTTTCAGTTTCAACTTACCAACTATTTCCTTCTATACCATATTATTTTCTACTTACCAGACAGATAAAATATCGCAGACCATTCTCTGTGATAACACACACTAGAGAATTAAACAAGCATTCATCTAAAAGTGTCCATTGATACGTTATTTACTGCAAGTGTTGAGAAATAGGGTTTACAATAGCAATGAACGAGTCCAGGGAAACACAATTCAAAGGACTTTTCGGATGTCGGCCGTGGTGCATGGAAACGGAAAGGAAAGTTTATTTAGACTGTCCCTATTTAAATATATCGCACGTGACAAGAGTTGAACCGTAGGGGAAGGAGTAAGTAGGTAGGCGAAAAGGGCCTCAAATAAATACTCAATTGTATGCGGTATCGGGTGTTTTGATTTTATTGAAGAGCTCGTATTGTATCCGATCTAGAGACTTGTTTGAAGAGGTTTTTATGAAGTGAATCGTATGAAAACTGCTTGGCACAGATATGTATAATTATATAATTTCATAGTAGCAATACTAGTTTTGTGTGCCATATTTTAACTTCTTTTGTTTAATACATTTATTGTAGGCGACTTGACTGCACTAAATCAATGGGATACTCTGATTGACAGCGGCTATTTGCAGATCATGAACCTATATAATTTTCCCTAGAGCATTTAAAACCGCTGTGTCATTTTCTCAGTCAAATTGAGCGAGGATGTGAGAAAATTATCTTTTCACGCTAGTGAAGCTGAAAAAATATTTATGTTTTTATATTTCCGGTTAGACAGTAATAATATCTTGGGACAACCCAAAAACTGTAATAATCAGTTGATTACGTTATTGTAGGCAATTTACAGCTGGAAAAGTAGTTGAGCTCAAAAGATTAATATTATAAAGATTTAAACCAGATGGGCACCAAACCCATGATCTTCGACGTAGCAGACGACCATACACAGCGGGAAATAAAAAAATGAGTATGAAACGTTTATACGTTTCATACTCATTTTTTTATTTCCGTTTACGTTTATTATAGGTAGAATGAAACAATGGGTTTGTGTTAAAAAGTTAAATGTGTATTATCACAATTCAAAACATTAGGTCACCTAAAAACTATTACGTAAAATATAATAATAAATCTTGAGCTAATCTCAGAGGGTGAAGAGATTGATAATGAAAGTTAAGCCTATAAAAGGAAAATTAGCTTGACTATCTTATCTTCTATCGTTTCTAATTAAAGTGAGGACGACGAAAAAAGGTCATGTAAGTAGGCTGTGCGCCTTTGGTACTTACCGACAAGGGGCGAATAAGAGTATATATCCACCAAAGATGTGCGAAGTAGCGGGATAAGATTCTTCGAAGCGAGGCTAAAACATCAACTATCAATATATTTTGCGCTGAACGAAGTGACACTGGGCAACGTTTATAGCATCTCGCGCTGAGCTAGGTCAGAAAAAATCAAATAACAGTAACACTTGCAGTGAGCAAGGCTAGGAAATATCCTTCAATAATATAGCTTGCTCAGCGATCTCTTCAATAAAATCAATACTCCATTTGTCAGCGTGGCTAGGAGATAACCACTTATAAGTAGGTAGTTTGAATTGCGCTGAGTAAGGCTGGTAACGATCAACCAATATAATAAATTTACAATAAGCGAGGTTAGGCAATATTGACCATAAAATCACAATATCAAACAGCAGTTTCACTTATACTGAACTAGGCTAGAAAATCCGCCAATAGTATTATGAAGCTTGGAAAATGAATTAATACAATCGATGAATTGTTTCTCTCGCACACCGCTCAGCTGCCGCTCACTTCCCGTTGGATAGGTACTCATCCTTAAACGAGCAAAATCGAGAGTCGGCGTGGCAATGAGAAATGAATGCTTCGATTAGAATGCGATTTATAGTGGCACGTAGAAGAAGAACAATTTACGAATATTCCCCACGATTCAGTGCAATACAATCGGGGAGATACAATCAAAAATACCGAAGGCGTTCATTCGTGATGGGGAAGTTTACAGTTGCTGCGTAGACAAGGATTTAATTTAAATTGATTGTTGATCCCAGTGATTAACGGTTAATCTTGGAATTTTCATTATTTGACGCACTCTGTAGACATTACCTTTACTTCGGAGGGCACGTAAAGCTGTCGGTCCCGGTTCTTGTCTCAGGATAAGGATCGTTAGGCCATGTCGGAGGCCTTCGTGCGGTCTGAAAACTCCGACACTAGAGTTGGCCACACACTCACACGAAAAACAAAACAAAACAAACAAAACCTTTACTGATTTGCTTCTCTTTTGTATGTATGTTGTGTCAGGATGTTTGTTTTCCTGGAACGTTTTCAATAGGTACTATGTACAGGTGCATGTCATCATAAAAGACTTGGAGCTCGGGTGCCGCTTTTAGTCTATCCAGATATGACAGAATATGAGCTTAGATTCCTAAGTATCAACTAATAGCTCTGCTATGTTATTTCATTCATATAATTGTCTCGTAATCGAAAACGCTATATTTCACGGCAATGAAAAGTTCCAAGTCACTTTATTATTCATTAAACACACAATGTAGACATGAATTTCAAAATTTTATATTAACAATTAAAGAAAATGATGTTATAACATATAATAATATTTGTGTTATTATATGTTATAACATAATTTTCCTTCATACAATTTTATTAAAACGGGTCTTATTCGCGATATTTAATTAATTTAAGGTATAAATACCTATGTTTTACCGACGTTTCGGCCGTCTTACAACAGCCTTGGTCGCGGCAGGACTGATGTCATCTCAGCGCCGTCCTTGTGAAGCGCGGGTTTCGGCAGCTGCCCTCACTTGTTTTTATTTTGATTTTTATCCGAACTGTCGGTAACTCCATACACCCTAATATTAGATTTACATTTGAAATGAAGGCAGACGGGTTGTTTGCCTTTCTCGACGTAAAAGTGACAGTGAGGGAAAACGGTACCTTGGGACACACTGTTTATAGAAAACCGACACACACAGATAGGTATCTCAACGCATACTCGCATCATAGCAAACACACACACAACAAGTTCCAAAACTGTCTCAAAACTTTTTTTTTATTTATAGACTCACGCCTGCATCCCCGAAGACTGCCTCGTTGGTCACGCGGCATAAATAAATGTGCGCGTGGGATTGGCAGGTCTTATTGGTAGGAAATTCCAAGTAGCAGCACGGAGTCTGGTAATGTGCCCGGTACGGCAATAGGCTCGCCCCCTATTACGTGGGATCTAAAAACTCATGGCGAAATGTGGGTGTAATATTACACCTCTGCCTACCCCTTCGGGGATACAGGCGTGAGTCTGTCCAGCAGTGGCCGTCTCTAGGCTGACATGATGATGATGAAATAATTTGTAAATAGCAGATGATTCTAACTTCATAAATTTATACGCCAAAATTACTCTTTTCTTTTATTACAGAATACCTTCTTTTATTTTGATATATGTTTGCTTTCTAATTACATACCTTCGTATTTAATTACTTGTAAAACGGTAAATTTTGCCGGTCCTAAGCCCGTATAAACTATGAAGGAGAGGGTAGAATTAAGAAAATTAAAAAGTAACTACCTACACTGATTATTTTATCGTCTAAGGCTACCTACATTAATAAGTGCGACGGAAAGAATGCGTAAGAGTAGGACGGAAAGTAAGTACTATCAATGAAGTAGTGAATGGATTGTAAAATATGTCTATGATTTAGGTGAGATTTTCTACAAAAAACAAATGATTATAACTTGGCTATTTATAGATATTACTAGCTGACCCGGCAAACGTTGTTTAGCAAAATTTTTTTTTTTTTTTGAAAAATAGATGTTGGCCGATTCTCATAGATACCGGATAAGCACAAAAAAAATTCATCAAAATCGGTCAAGCCGTTTCGGAGGAGTATGGGAACGAAAACTGTGACACGAGAATTTTATATACGAGGGTCAAACTGAAAGTTCTTAGAACTGGCCACTTATAAACAATATAATAAAAAAAATATTCTAAAATTTGAAAATAGAACTCTTTGCCAATATTACTGAGTATATATTTCATTCATTTGTCATTTGTTTTACGATTTGGCGGCAAATTGAAAATTGTCTGTGTCACGTCAACATGAATTTAACACGAGAAAATTTTCGTGCAATGATTTTTTATGACTTTCGATGTCATTTAAGTCAACAAGAAAGTTATGATAGACTACGATTGGCCTTTCACGATGAAGCCCCATCTCGTGCGACTGTTTACAACTGGTTTAATGAGTTTAAACGTGGTCGCACTAATCTCACTGATGATGTACGTGAGGGACGGCCTTCTACGGCGACGACTGAAAATAACATCTGTGTTGTGCGGCGTATGATAGAGACTGACAAAAGAGTGACCTATCAGCAGATTCGGACAAGCTTAGGCATCGGTATGAGTCAAGTGCACAAAATCCTCCACGAACATTTAGCGGTCAGGAAGCTTTGCGCCCGGTGGATACCTCATAATTTGACTAAGGCTCAAAAACTCCATCGTGTGGATTGGTGCCGTAAAATGATTGAAAGATTTAACGGAGGTGACTCAAATGCTCTGTTCGACATACTAACAGCTGACGAAATCTGGATTTACTGTTATGATCCTGAAACCAAAAGACAATCTGCGCAGTGGGTGTTTCCTTTCGAGGAGTTGCCAACTAAAGTGAAGAGAGATCGAAGTGCGGGAAAAAAAATGGTGGCCTCGTTCTTTGGAAGGATAGGTCATTTCGCAACAATTGTGTTAGAGGATCAAAAAACAGTTTCTGCAGAATGGTACACTACCAATTGTTTGCCACTTGTCTTGAAAAAAGTTCGAGAGAAACGACCTCGCAGTAGGATCCTCCTTCACCACGACAACGCCTCGTCGCACACCGCCAAGCGAACGATCGACTATTTGGCGACATCAAACGTTGAATTACTGGGTCACCCGCCGTATAGCCCCGACCTCGCGCCTTGTGATTTTTATTTATTTCCAAAAATTAAAGAAAAACTTAAAGGAAAGCGGTTTATGAATGCTGAAGAAGCGGTGGCTGCGTATCGCGATGCCATTGAAGAGACCCCTAAGGACGAGTGGGCAAAGTGCTTTTCCCAGTGGTTCCATCGCATGCAGCGGTGTATTGACGTCAATGGACAATATTTTGAAAAGATATAATAAAACTAATAACTGGCTAATGTAATCAGTTTTTGATTTTCTAAGAACTTTCAGTTTGACCCTCGTATTAGATGAAATTCTTATGTCACATATATGATAATACTGTCTTCGCTTAAAAACTAGTGGTGTATATTAATCGGTATACACCTAATTATATGGAAAAAACAATAACAGGGACTTTAGAAACTACATTTTTAATTTATTACTAGCCGTCGTATCGAGTTCTTTACAGGATTCATGTTCACGGCAGACTGAGGTGATATTTGTCTTTTTCTTGAATGTATAAATTATCTCAAAGTCCCCGAACATTTTTCAACTATTGGTGTTACTATTTAGGAATGTTATTGTACGATCATTATATACCTACTTAAAATGTACTAAGTCAAAACAGTTAACTGTTGAAAATGCTTTGCAAATGTAAAATCATTGTTGTTGATATGACGTTCTTGTAGAATCAATTTTCCTTCTGAGTTTCCAACAAAGTACGTGCGCATCAAGTTCCAACATAACAATGTCCTAGCGAGCAAGTTGGTAAAATACAATACTCGGAGGAACAACTATCCATTGTGTTGGGAGCGAAGCGTGCTATTCAGTTAGAAGGGAACATTTCAGACTAGCCAAGGTGTAATGCGTGCCATAACGCCATTCCGTCTATTTCTGAGAAATTTATATTCACAAGCAGAACTATGCAGTCTTATATTCACCACTGCAGTATTTGTCTTTAATAAATCACGCTTTTACACCTTCGCAAAGAAGAAAAATAATACTCCGTCGAGAAAATCTCATATTAAATTAAGGGTTCAAAATCTAGAGTGTCTAACTGACTTAGTGCTTACGTGAAAGTTATAAAAGCGTCCCGGAGTTAAGAGGCTTGAAAAAAGCATCTAGCTGTAAAAGGTAAACATCATCACAGGAGTGAATTAACTCGTTGGCTTGGATGGTTTTACAGCGGGGTTTATTAGTACACTCCGGGCAACACTACGGCCTCCGTCACCCTTTAGAATGTAGGTTAATGTGGCTAGCTAATTACTATTAAAAAATAAGCCAAGATACAGGCTGGAAAGGAAAATCGCGCGCAATATTACACCATGCCTGAGGATAGGCTTATATTTATACAGAAAAGTATACTTACAGAATATTTTTTTTAACAAATTCGTCTTGCATAATTTTCACTTTATTAAAAAAATATAATTATATTTTGCTAAATAAAGTTGAGTAGCCAATAGAGGCATTGCAGACTTTGCACCGTAATACACTTACTTTGTTGACAGTTTTAATAGAATGAACGTCAACGTTTTTTCAGAAGACGCTAGTTAGTGCACAGTAGGTACATACTTAAAGATATTTACTTTACTTATTTAAATACCACAAAACTAGCAGAAAATGATGATCGGTATCAAAATATCAAGTTATATCGAGCGTAAGATATCCACCAGAAGATTCTAAACTGATTCGTTTTAAATAAATATGTGTGGAAATCCAAGTTGAGTTAGTAACGTTCGACGAACAGCCAAGATCGCAACTTACGGCGTTAAACTTCTTCGTTACTACTCGAATTAATTCAGTGTGCGGTGGCGAATGTTCTTTATTGGCGCACTTCGGCACTTAGCGAGTAGTGTTGGGGTGTACGGTGGAGTACGGAGCACACAACACGCGACGTACTCGTCACTCTGCTCGTCACTCGTTGCGAGTGACTTAATTGAGTACCGCGTGCTTCTGGTTACGATGAATTAGGCTCGTGTTCAGTTCTCTCATCCCGCGCGCTATATTGCGCCTATTTATTGTACGTTGTGCTCTGCTTTTTGGTGAATAATTTTAAATGTGTCGCGGTTTGGCTGCATATCATCGTAATAAGTCACTACATCGTTGTCAGTAAAGTGGGTCTTTGTGGTTGACATTGATAACCGTTTTTTGATAAAAGTACTTGTTCAAGGTTTTCTTCGTTTGCCAAAAATTACTAAGTATGTTGCTCATCAAAAGACTTATACTTGCATGTCCACTAGATGGAAGAATGTGATAATCATTTGAAATTACTTTCACTTATTTATTGCATTGGCAGCCATAGGAGATACCGACAGACTGCTACACAGAGGGTCCGGGTTCGAATCCACGGTGCGCACCAATGACTTTTCTTGTATTAAATTGTTAATTATCGCTTGCTAAACGGTGACGGAAAACATCGCGAGGAAACCTGCATCTCTGAGAGTTCTCCTTAATGTTTTCGAAAGACATATGAAGTCTGCCAACCCGCACTAGACCAGCGTGGTGGACTATGGCTTTACTCTTCTTATAGTGAGAAGAGGCCCGTGCCCAGCAGTGGAACAGTTTATATACAGGACTGATGATGATGACTATTGCATTGAATCTTTCTTACGCTTATTGTTACTGAGTACACAAGTATAGTATGGATCACATATTAAAACTTATTTATATTATTGTTTTTATATTACAATCGCATCTTAGTGTATACAAATATTTGTGTAACAACGCTTCTATGTATTTAATAAAGAATTTCAACGATGTCATATGACTTCCCGACAATAACGCATAAGCATCACATTTTAATTGTCACATACTCACGTACTTTTCTAAATGGTGAATATAATTTTTACTTTTTAAACATCGGCAGTAAAACTTTTTTGCAAGTATCAGGTGATTAGTCTGATTAGCGTTAGGAATTTACGGAGTAGTTATTATAATCCAAGTTCTGTGTATATACATAAACCATGTCACTGCCAGGCACGAGCCTCTACTCATTTTGGAAAAGGTAAGGCCATAGTCCACTGATGGCCAAGTGCGGGTTGGCAGTTTTCACTTGCCTTTCGGAAAATAAAGGAAAACTCTTGGTTGCCTCACGATATTTCGTTCACCATTTGGCAAGCGATAATTACCAGTCGCACCACCGACTGGTAACTCTGGGTTCGAAGCCGAAACACGGTTTAGTAGTCTGTTGACTGACTGTCAGACTTTCTAAATAAATATAGTATAGTAAAAGAAGAACAAAATGGGTTACAAAAAGAGAAGTCCACCACCTTAGCCGCTTTTTCCCTGATCAAGTCTATAACACAAGAGATCGATAAGGGCCACATAGTTACAGCAGTATTCTTAGACATGAGCAAAGCTTTTGATCTTGTAAATATTGACAAGCTACTTGACAAATGTGAGCATTATGGCATTAGAGGGCAGGCACTAGATTGGCTTAGAAGCTATCTTTGCAATCGAACGCAATATGTAGAAATAGGACGGATAAATAATGAGCAAATTTTGACACAGTACAAATCTCCACTTATGTTTAATAGGACAGGTGTACCTCAAGGTAGTATTTTGGGACCCCTATTGTTTTTGCTGTATATTAATGATTTGCCAAACGTCACAAAACATAAGTGTGTACTGTTTGCTGACGATGTATCAGTCATAATACCCAATAATTCAAAAGACGATCATGAAAAAGAAGTATATAACACACTTAATCAAATACTTCAATGGCTAAAATAAAATGACCTCAAAATCAATTTGACGAAATCACATTACATACAATTTAAAAATTATAAACAAATTCCTGCTAAATTATATATAACAATTGAAGATGTTGACATTAAAGAAAGGAGCAATGTAATTTTTTTAGGACTGACCTTGGACGAACACTGTAACTGGAAGTTGCACATTGACAATATATGTAGCAGGTTGAATAAATTTGTATATGCATTGCGACAGTTAAAAAGGGCTACAAATGAATCGGTTGCTCTTACTGCTTATCATGGACACGTTGGGTCGATATGGCCTTTTAATGTGGGGAAACTCAACTAACATAAATAGAGCTTTTATACTATAAAAAAAATGTGTTAGGGCTATTTGCAGTGTAGGACTCTTTGAGACCTGTAGACCACTTTTCAAAAGATTGGGTGTACTGACTTTGGTTTCCATGTACATATTAGAGACAAGTTTAATTGTTTGTAAGAAATCAAAGCAACTTATTTACTAAAACTAGTGTAAATTGTAAATATCAGCCGAGAGATCCAACAAAATTAACACGTTCACTGTGTATGACCCACCCCAGCGGTGGGTCATTTTGAATATTTCACCGTGCGTGGATGCCCCATCGATGTCTCATGAATCGAAGTAAGAGCTCCTAAGTGCATGCCATGTTGCTGGCGCATGCAACAAAGAGCTCATACGTGTATGACCCATGGATGGGTCATTCACTAATTTTAGGTTCTTGGAGTTTTAGGTTTTAAGGTAATAAAAAATATGGTGTATTATATTACATTTATACCTAACGCGACAAACCTTCCACAATTTGGGTTTACACGTAGAGGGTTGACACCAATATTTTGGCTACACAGTGAACGTGTTAAAATGGGAAATGAGCAAAACAAAATTACATAGTAGCAACAGCTTCATGATGATAATAAAAATCTACAATCAAAACTCATCAAGGAACTACCTATTACCACGCAATTTAAAATAAAGTTAAAAAAGTGGCTCATAGATAAAAGTTTCTACACAATCAAGGAATTCTTAGACTACAAATGAATTAATAAGTAATTAATATCGTACATACATATTTAAGAAATACATATTTAAGCTGTTAAATATTAAAAATTAGGTAATTCATATTTAGTACTAGAGGACGCCAGCAGCTACGCCTGCATTTTATTTAAATTTACCCGTTTTGGCCGATCCCGTGGGAATTTCGGGAAATCCCTTCTTAGTGCATCCCTACGGTCCCCAAGGAACATACATGCCAAATTTCAGCTTCCTGCGCCCAATAGTTTCGGCTGTAGCGTGTCTGTCAGTCAGTCAGTAACGCAAGGATTTTATATATTAAGATTATCTCGTTACAATTTTTGACATTAATATTTTGACATTATATTTTAACATTATTCATTATTTGTTTCTCTTTCACGCGTACTTTTCTAACATATGGAATCTATAGATGAAAAACGGCGTCTGCCCTAATTACTCTTATAGTACGTCGAAAAGGGGCAGACGGTGACTCGCCAACTCACTAGATGGGCCTTCTCTAAATAGCCACCACGGTAAACAAAGTCTGCCATAAAGGCAGCCAGAGGGCAATACCGGTGCGAGTGGCTAGGGGTGTAGAGCGGTGCGGCACCGGTTTCGCCATCGCGGGTCGTGACCCGGAGCGGGTTTCCCCGTAATTACGCCCTTGAAAATGACACTTCCACCCCCGAGCAAATAGCTCTTGCGACTTCCCTCTGGCCGGCCAACCAAGGCAAGCCAGAGTTGAAAGTCCTGCGGGCGCTCTTGGGCATCAATTCCAACCAGCCAGTAAAGGCAAGCCGGAAACGAGGCCCTGACCGACTCTCTGAAGAATTCGGGACTGTAGTGTCGCCACACACATTCAGCTCGCCACAAAGCTGCCCTGCGGTTTGTAAGCTTTCTATTCATCTTGCAATTCATTTTTGTTTATATCACAAGATAAAGGTGATGTTTGAAAGCTGTTACTCTGCCCTCCGAGATTACGTTAGTCTCATTATGAGATAACGGCTGCCCCAGAGGGGTTATATTTTAACATTATTCATTATTATTATTATTTTTGAATAATATTATGACATAATTTATACGGATAAACATATAAGAAATATTGTTATAAAATTAAATGTTAAGATGTCCTTGCATGTAAGATAAATATGATTATAAACTTATCCCTACAATATTCGTATGCCTGATAGAGGTGAAATGTGAAATGTAAAAATATGAACATCTATTATGTACCATTTCAATCGAATAAAGTCATTTCATTTCATTTCGTTGTTCTCTCTACATGTCATAAAACTTAAAATTACTTTATCAAAATATAAAACTGAATGTAAATATAGACCCCGCTGAGCAATGTGTCACCGATTCCATTTATGGCCGTCCGTTCTGAATGTATTGTAATATTCCAATGTCTTACTGAGTTATATTTCTTTTTTAGCCAGATGGCGTTGTTCGGAACAACATCTCGCTAGTATCGTATCTTATTAATTACTAGCTGGTACCCGCGGCTTCGCACGCGGAAAAAGTAACGTTTTCGAAAGTTCTCTGCCATATCTTATCTTTATACAGTCGGCGGTACTCCAGATTTCAATATGACTGACCCTTTGCTTTTATATATAATTATACAAAAATTAGTGTCATAACAACAGCGCTAACTACCGAGTCAAATTGAAGCCTATATGTAGCGCTATAAAATCCTGTATCTTCCAGTTAAAGTCTCATTTGAATCGTTTAGCCATTCCAGAGATTACCCCAAACAAACAGAAAGACAGACAGACAGACAGACAGACAAAAATGTTAAGAAGGGTTGTTTTGGACTTAGAATCGTGTAACTTACTATATGCACTTGAAAAAACATAGTTATTTTGAAATCACAGACAGACACTTCAATTTTATTTATATGTATAGATGAGCAGAAGAAGTAAAGACTTGTTATCGCGACAACAGCGCCAACTACTGGGTCAAATTATAGCCTATATGTAGCGCTATAAAGTCCTCTACCTTGCAGTGAAAGTCTCATTTGAATCGGTTCAGCCGTTCCAGAGATTACCCCGGACAAACAGAAAGACAGACAGACAGACAGACGGACAGACAGACAGACAAAAATGTTAAAAAGGGTTGTTTTGGACTTAGAATCGTGTAACTTACTATATGCACTTGAAAAAACATAGTTATTTTGAAATCACAGACTGACACTTCAATTTTATTTATATGTATAGATTACTTTTAAATTTATCCATCTACTGAAACAGTCTCAATCTAGTTTTAAAGTGATTGTAAATACGTAACACATTAGTGATAGTGTGGACAAAGTGTAACATTGTGTTAAAACAATTATAAAGTGCAAAATATGAACTAGCCAATATCATTATTAAACAGATACCTATAACTAATAATATACCCTCCAATAGTGCAATAAAAACAACATCACTTGACTCTTCTGTGCAGTAATAAAGCAACTGAGTGAGTACAATATAAGAAAAAAAAGATATTCAAAACAATTTTTCAGTGTCCGTTTTTTTTTATTATTTAAATTTTGTTGGAGTTCTGTTCGGTTTGAAGGCCCCTTGGTGGCGAGTAGCTTAACAGCGCCATCTATCTCTTGCGCTCTTAACTATCAACAAGCGTACCTTTTCAATCAATTTAGTTTATCTACTCAACACAATATGGAGTATACCTGCGCTGGATGTAAACAACGCATTGAAGACAATCTTATTTTGACATGTTCTAAATGTGCACACACGTATGATTTACAGTGCGCCAATATATCCAATACTCAGTTTATATCAATGGCACGTAGGGTGAAAAGTAGCTGGGTATGTCAAGAGTGTCGTTGCAAAAAGCCTGCTCTTATGAATAATGACACTATAGCTAGTCCATCCATATTACTACGTACTGATAAGAACTTAAATATTCGCCCACAAGTGTCTAATTCTGAGGGCGACCATGAGGATGAGTCAGCGAATGTCACAGTACGAAGGAAAACGTCCCAATCTACATTCTCCATGAATCCGAGTGAGTGTTCCCTAGTTGATATATTGGTGGAGCTGCGCGCATTCCGTGAAGAAAGTCTTAACAGACACCATATCCAAGATACAGGAATGAAGGAGTTATGTGAAAACATTAAATCTATAAAGTCTTCGATGAGCGACTTACATAGTAAATATACTATTCTTAGGAAGTATGTCGACCATTTATTGGCTGCTGTTGATAATAAATCGAGCACATACGCTGCTACACAATTGCAATGTGATGATAACTTGAAAAGGATCTCAGAGCTGGAAATAAAATATGTGTCACTTAGGCATGAATTGGAGCAGGCGAGACAAAGAATCGATTATATCGGGAAAAACATCGTTGACTTCCCAGTGAGCCGAACATCTGAGGTGACTACCAATAGCCAGCCAACTTACTTATGTTGCGAACAGCCAGATCATGACCTTTCAGTATCTCAGCAGCTGCCTGGACACACTATACCGGTGTTCCCCTCTCTACTACCTTCTTCACAACAAATACAACAATCTCAGTCATCTGCCAACACTGAACGCTTGCAAAGTAACACATACAGGTCACGGCTGTTTACCGCTGGGAAACAACGTTTTCGTAGACAAGTAGTACATGCGACTGGTGTTGAAGACCCGGACCTTAAGACATTGATCCCCACTAAACACATTCATGCATGGAACTTTCATCCCGACGTATCTGAGGAATGCATCCGCTCTTATGTGGTGAAAAAACATCCTAATATTGATATAACAGTCCAGAAACCGAATCCTGAACATTCTCGACATAACTGTTTTATATTGTCTGTCCCAGCTCACCTTTTTGAGTATTATATGGCACCTAATAACTGGCCTAAAAACACGTCTTTACAGGAACGGTTTTCATACAAGGCAAAGAAAGGAAAAGCAGTAGAAAAATCGTTTTTTCGTGACTAAAACTAAATGTATGGATGTGATACTCTACCAGAATGTTCGCGGGTTAAAATACAGACGCACAGAAATAAAAAATCTGCTGTTGACTTACCCTAGCAACCTTTTAGATCTTACTGAAACTCGTCTCGACGGTAGCGTGTTTGACTCGGAACTATTTCCACTTGACTTCAAGGTATTACGATGTGAAAGAGTTGGACGGGGCGGAGGCGGCGTACTTCTTGCAGCGAGACCCCCTTACTATATCTCACGCTTGATTGTAGAGACAGAGCAGGGCGACGAGATTGTTTGTGCATATGTGACTAGGCGCCGCGTACGTTTTATCTGCTGTGTTGTTTACTTAGCACCAAATGTACCTGATGTTAGATATTATGCTATTTTTAACTGCATAAGAAAATTACTTAAAGATAAGTAAGTTACCAACTGTAATAATAGATGATTTTAACCTTCACTCGACGAGCTCTTCAGTTCGCACGGACTTTGAATTATTCCTTGCTGAATGTAATCTCTTACAGAAAAACAGTGTAATGAATGATCTTGGACGCATGTTAGATTTAGTATTGGTCAATGCAGTTGTGGTGGAAGTTTCGGTTTCGATTTGCACTGGGTTGGTGCCTGATGAAGTATACCATAAACCTTTAGACATCACATTAGATATTAGCACACCATATCGCCACAACGAAAATAATCGTAGGCGTATAAATCCGCCCAGACTTACGTCTGAGTTAAATTTTCGTAAGGTGGATTTCTTAACACTCTACACTAGACTCACAAACATTAACTGGGATCCTATTTATTCATGTGTAAATGTTGATGATGCAGTAAATATTTTCTATAGCCTAATACGTACTACATTTTCAGAAACTGTCCCGTTCAAGAAAGTCGGTCCAAAACATTTCAGTTATCCAGAATGGTTTTCTTCTAATACGATAACCTTTAATAAACTTAAGAACGAATATCAAAGGTTATACAAGCGATATAATAATCAATTATACTATGCTTTCTTTACATACTATAGACGCTTAGTGAAAAGTAACGTTAAAGCAGATTATTTATTATACACAAATCGTATACAATCAAACATTGGGCGGGATCCTAAATCCTTCTGGGCATTTATAAAGAATAATCGTAAGAACAATGAACAGGAATTCGGCGATATGTCTTCCACGCAAGTCGTCGAGGCTTTTTCCAACTATTTTCGTAGTAATTTTTTACCGCACTTACCTTACTTAAACTTTGAAATGGGAATTGAAAGAGCTTACTTATATCCGAATGTCACACAACATATAAACATCGAGTACATCCATGAAAACGATGTTCGTAAGGCCTTACTTCGACTGGCTCCTGACTCCTCCTATATACAAAGGGTCCAGATGATGTACCACAATTTTTGGTTAGGGATGGTTACAAAATATTCACTAAACCTTTACAGTTTATATTTAATCTATCGCTAAACACTAGTACATACCCTTCTACCTGGAAGACATCTAAAGTCATTCTAGTACACAAAAGCGGAAATAAATCCGACATAAAAAACTACCGCCTGATAGCTACCCTCCCTGTATTCGGTAAGGTTTTGGAATCTATTTTAAATAAAAAGTTCCACGATGAATTGCAGGGTTGGTTTGCGCATGAGCAACATGGATTCTTGCCGAGACGTTCTACTATATCAAACCTACTTAACATTGTTACTCTTCTGACCAAAAATATTAATGATAAGGTACAAGTAGATGTAGCCTATTTGACTATCAGAAAGCATTTGATAGGGTTGATGGTGATGTGCTCTTAGAGAAATTGGCAAGGGCAGGTTTCTCTCGACCACTGTTAGCATACTTTACTAACTATCTATTTGATCGTAAACAGTACGTAGCATATAATGATGCTAAGTCTTCGTTGTATCCTGTGACATCCGGTATAGGTCAGGGCAGCAGTTTAGGTCCGTTATTGTTCTTAATTTTTATCAATGACCTGCCAGAACATGTAGAACACTCCACAATACTAATGTTTGCGGATGATGTAAAACTCGCGCTACCAATACGTAATCCTACGGACACAGCCAAACTCCAACGTGACATCAACAGCTTATACACCTGGAGCACAAACAACAAACTTGGTCTAAACGTTAGCAAGTGTGCAGTTATGTCATATTCGAATGCAAAATCACCTATTTATAATTCTTATACTCTTAATAATGACAGCCTTAATAGAGCATCAACCATACGAGACCTGGGAACGCACTTTGACACCCAGCTAACATTTAATTACCACATAACACAGACATGCAATACATCCTGCAGAAAACTTGGTTTTGTAATGCGTCAAATAAAATCTTTTACTGAAAGACAGGCTATAGTAGTATTGTTCAATGCGTATATTCGTAGCATTATGGAGGCTAACAGTGCAATTTGGAATCCACACGAAAAAAAATACAGGTTAGTGCTCGAGAGAATCCAAAAAACATTTATACGCTACCTGTACCTTAAAATACATGGATATTATCCCTACATGTACGCCACCCCTTTTGTATTTAGAATGGTTTCTTACCAAACTTTAGAAGTGAGAAGAAATCTTGCCTAAGTAAAATATTTCATCCTTCTCATACGTGGGACACTCACCAACCCATCCCTCCTATTGCATGTGTCGCTGAACGTCCCATCAAATTCCAGACACTCACTTCGTCCGCGTAACCGTCCTCTATTTCATATACCAACAAATATAACTATAACCCTGTTACATAGTCCTTTGTACTTGGCACTTAGCCATATTAATAACTTATTGAAATTGGATGAGACTCTTGATTTGTTTAGCGACAGGGAACCGAGACTTTTAACTGCTACTATACGTTACTTGGAGGGTATTTCTTCTCCAAGTACAATTTGTTACCAATAATTCTATTTTTATATGTTATTTATTTTAAATTTTGTTTCTTTGTTGTATCCTTTAAGTATATTTTTAACGTAAGTGTGTTGTACCTATCTGTATTAAATTTATTTACTTTGCTCTTTTAACTATTATGCTATTTTAAGATACAATATGTAATTATTAGATTTACTATTATGTACTTGCTAATAACTTATACGTGTGGTGTTACTGTTAGTGTAAGTTGGTAATTATTAAATAAATAAATTTCATTATAGACATCAAAGCGCCAGTGTCAACTAGTATTCTATATTTGGTGTCAAATATTAAGTAAATTCAAGAAAGATATTACAGACATATGCAACTTTTCACGGATGATCACAGTGCATGATTTTACGTTTTGGACTTAAATATTAAATTACTAAATAATAATATAATATTAAAAACAGTCTGTGTGGGGGGGAACCTTGGGGAGGCCTGTGTCCAGCAGCGGACGTCTCTAGGCTGACATGATGATCCTCCGCGTGGGATCTCCACCTTGTCATGGTGGGGGGGCTCAGTAACCGTGGGACAGAAGTACACCCACGGTGAAGCTAAAACTGTTAGTCCCAATGGCAAATCTCAGATATTACTTCTAATAATATTACTTGTATGATATCTCTTCTATTATAATACTAGCTCAGCTCATGGTAACAACTACATACGTTATTATTTTAAGGCTAATCGCTAGTTTATTATTTTAGCGTGGTGTTACATAGCCCATAGCCTCCCTCGATAAATGGGCTATCCAACACAAAAATAATTATTCAAATTGAATTTGGTTGATCTCTTATCTCAGTAGTTCCTTGTAACGTATGTCCGGTACCTACCGAATATGCGTCATAATACCGTCCATACGCTCGGCCAATCAGAGAAGGCCATCGTTCGCGCTCGTGGAGTTTTGCCCTTATATGGTAATGCACCAACACCAACCCTGATGGAGAGCTCTGGTATAAAAAGGAGCCGACAGAGAGGCCGGCACCGCTACTCTATCGTACGCTGCTATCTACCCTGCCGTTTTACTTGCTACGTCTACGTCGTACGTGTATCCTGGTCCCAGCTGTGGGAAAGTTACCACATTTACTGCGCTAGCGTATTGCCCATCTCTCTACCTGCTTGCTGAGGCCGGCTGGCACCGCCTCCCTGACTCTTTAGGTTGTGGCTCTCCTAAAGCTGCTTTCCTTCAGGTTCCAGGTCCACCTTGAAGCTCTACACTTCCCTGCACCGTCTTCGACGACACCTCTGCCGACGAGTCTGGCCCTGTCCTGCTCATTCATAAAGCAAAGGTTATAAATCTCTAAAAATATGAAAGCATAATTTAATGATAGTCATCCCCCACAAGTAATGGAGTCATTTCCCTAGAATACTTTCGCTGGCTGGTCAACGAACGCACGCCACGTGTTAAGGTGTTCCCAAGGGAGGTCAAATAAATAATAATAATAAAACAAATCGTGTTTTTAAACTGTGACACTGTTGGGCAAATGCCGTATTCCACAGCGCTGGCCAAGTGCGGTTTAGCAGACATTACGTGTCTTCCGTGGATATAACGTATGATTATAAAACATACTGATTTCCTTGCGATTTTGCTTCGGCTTTATCAAGCGATAATTAGCAATATTGTATTGAAAATAATTTTAGTTAATTATCGAATTTAAGACTCATGAAAAGATCCTTATATGGCTTGATTTTTTCAAAGGCCTCTTTTGTAGGCGACCGTACTTACTTCAAATAAAACATATATTTTTACCTATGAATGGTAAATTATATTTACAAATGTTAATGCTTAGTCACGGCATTTGTGTACTCGTGCAGGTGCAGGCTGGTCAAGATGAAAATATGTGTAGCTAAGTACCTATATAATTATTTATTCATAGGTAGATACCAAGTGTCTGCCAAGTATCTTTCTTGTAAGAATTTTGCAATGGAATTACTCAAAGCATATACCAAGTTCTTGTTGAAGTTAACAAGAAAATGGAATGTAGTATGTAATATAATAATTAATTGTAATATCTGAAACATCATCTCACTGTTTCGCAATATTAAATACCTTTTGTTTAATATTTTTGTAATTAACAGTATTTGCAGCTAAAAGTTTTTATTTCATTAGGTCTTGAATTTAATTAAGTTCATGTTACTTTTTTGTTTTTGGTCGTGTAAATATACGCGTTATATGCACGTTCAACGAGTTAAACTATATTATGGCTGGTTATACATTTTAAAATAAATGCTTTACTTTTTCAGAATATATTTGAAATAGATATAGATCAAAAGAGTTGCCTTAATAGGCAACGGCCAAAAAGAACATTTGATTTTAGAATAAGAACAGGTATTAGCGACTTCAGTAATGTTTTTGTTACTATTAAGCATCGATTTGGCCATATCCAGTATGGCACAGATAAATTGGTGATTCTTATCTGCTACTAAGAAATATTTATAAGTAGATAATTGCTTCAGATAATTACAAAAAACTGAATGAACATTAATGAAAGTACATCCGTATTTGAGAAGAAATGTCGAATGTAAACCTTCAATGACACGATGCGCGACAGTGCAACATCATTCCAAGTCAAATAATGTATGGCGGCTTGCCATTGTTCGTAATGAATGTGCATTGTGCAAATACAAGACACGACTAACGGCATTGTTGTAAATCTACTTCAATTTAACATTTTCATATAAAGTGTTAAAAGCCAGTGGGTATGGAGGTGTTCGCACCGCGAGATCTGTCATCGAGAGAGGATTTATAGCAAGCACATCGTACGTCGGGATTTGCTTTTGCTTCACGTAATGGATTGCCTTAGAATTCAACGGTTCCAACCGAATATATATTTGTCCATTTCCCATATGTCTACTTCAGTGTGAAACACAGCGGTTATTGTTTCCCTGATATACGATATTGCTTTTATGGAGGTATAAATGACCTCGCACGTTCACATTGTACCGTATCTGTACTAAAAATGTTTTGACTGGAGTAAAAATTTTGATTGCACGGTTGGCATAGTGATTTAAGCGGCCGCCTCACCAAGTGTCACTGCGCCGAGTGTTGTGGGTTCGATTCCCACACGAAGCAACATTTTGTGTTATTCACAAATTGTTTCTAGTCTGGGTGTTCATTTTGTCCGTTAGTTGTATGTTTGTAAAGTCCCCCGCGACACAGGATTTAGTCCTAATGCGGGAGTACTCTATTTATTAAAAAAAAAGTGTTCCATTGTGGAACAGAAATTTGATTTCATTGAAGAAAAATAATAACGCACTCGTATTTTTTGCAATATAAAAGTTATGAATATTAAACAGTTCGCGAACACAAATAGCTGATATTTTAACAGAGTGCAGTTTTCACCCAATTACAGTTTTTCCACTTACACTCGATACGTTGGTGATCGAACTTGGCGTGTAGAGGAAAAAGGAATGTTTATTCATGTCCTCGTAATTGAATTCTGTTGGGAGTGCGGTTAGGCGCAAATTAAAGTGGAGACGAAGTCCCTGCGTCGGGTTTTTTTTTATAGTATAGGAAGACAAACGAACGAGCGGGTCACCTGATGGTAAGTAATCACCGCGCCCATAGACACCTGCAATGCCCGAAGGATCACAAGTGCTTTACCTACCTTTTAAAAAGGAATATGCTTGCTTCTTGAAGATTCCAATGTCAAACTGGTTTGGAAATACCGCTAAAGGTAGCTGGTTCCACAGTTTGGTTGTACGAGGCAGGAAATGGCGTATGAATCGTACGATAGAAGAACGCCACTCATTAAGGCGGTGTTTTATTTTTAATTTGTACGTTGGTGAAATTCTGCAGTGGGTATCAGACCAAACAACTCCTCAGAACACTCCCCATGATACATACGATAGAGAACGCAGAGAGACGCAACATCTCTACGCAGGTCAAGATAGTCGAGCCGATTTGTAAGGACCGCGTCATCGATGACTCGAGCTGCTCGACATTGGACGCAGTCAAATGGAAGCAGTTAGTATTGTGGTGCCCCGGCCCAAAGATGGCAGCAGTACTCCATGTGGGGCCTAACTTGAGCTTTGTAAAGCAAGAGGCGCTGCACCGATGAGAAGCATCTTCTTGCTTTATTGAAGACACCCAGTTTTTTGGAGGCTAGTTTAGCCTTATCTTCCAGATGACCGCGAATTGGACGTCTCGCGTTATCTCGACTCCGAAAATCCCTTCTTTTCCTTTTTTTTTATTCGGGCTAGTCTCTCGCTAATTCTGTCAATATGTTCCGCTTTCGCTTTGGCCACAGCTCTTTTGAAGGATCTGGAGGCGTAGTTGTACTCTTTCTTGTAGAGCTTCACTTTCGGGTCTTTGGCCGAAACCACATTGCCCCAGGCTTGGTACTTTTCTTGCTGGAGGTCAGAAGCCTCCCTGCAGACGGACACAAACCAAGCCTGGGACTTACCACCAACGGATACTACAGAATTTGGGATGAAAACTTCCATACCCTGCAGCACCATGTCAGTAACAGAGTCAGCGATAGCGGTAGGATCCTGAAGTGCAAAAGAAACTCGCCTCCATGGATAGGAAGAAAAGAAGGTCCTCAACCCATCCCAGTCTGCTGACTTAAAATGCCACACCCGGCGGAATCCCGCAGGGCGGAGGTTATTATGCCATGTTAGGGGCACCTTGCATCGGATCAGACAATGATCCGACGAGCCCAGAGGCGCATCGACGGTTATCTGGTATGTGTCTGGATGGGAAGTCAGCAGCAAGTCCAACAGTGAAGGCTTATGGTCCTCAACTTCAGGAATTCGCGTTGGCGAAAGGATCACTTCTGTGAGACCATAGGCCAAAACGAAGGCGTGCACAGCTCTACCCGCGTGGTCAGTCCTTTGGAAACCAAGCCATTCGACGGAGTGAGCATTAAAATCGCCAATTACGACAATTTCAGCGGATGGGAGCTGTTGCATAACGCGCTCTGTTGACAATTTGAGATGCTCCATGAGTCGGTCAGTTTCTCTCGATGCGCAGCCAGAGAGTGTAAACGTCTTTATCTGCAAGATTGCCGATGCGGCGGACGCAGACATCATCCCTAATGAGCACGCATACACTGGCGCGTGGAACAAACTTGTGCTCAAGCTTGTAGCCAGGGTACTGCAAATACAACTTGTCCAGTGGGGACGATATCTGGGTCTCCGTCAAAAAGAACAAAGCAGGCTTTTCGGCCTCAAGATGGTAGTGGACCGAGTTAAGGTTCGAATGTAACACCCTCACATTACAGAAATGGCCACGGATGGCAGGTGGCGGGGTGGCAGCAGTTAATTTTCCCTTGTCTCTTGCGAGCTTGAATTTGAATTTGAGCGCATTTTTGCCCACCCAGAATACGCAGGGCAGCCTGAGCGGTAATGCTCAGGGAGGGATTTTCCAGCGTGCAAAGCGCCGGTACCCTCCTGTGGTATTTTGTTTTTAAAAGCCGCTGTCATATTGGGAAGGGGGAAGGGGTTGGACTTCCGGCTCTCTTACTCACCAAACGAAGCATAGCAGCCTAGGCTGCTGCTGTTCAGACCTTGATCTCCTGTGAGAGTGTGGTACTGCCCCGGACGAGCCGGTCCATTCATGCTACGACAGGAACTGCCGTAGTGTGGCTCTACCACAAGAAGGTGATTTATGGTTGAAGATAACGAGAAAATAAAGGCATCAAATATATATTAGGCTCTCTCTCTCTTAATACATAAAACTCATAATGAAATATGAATAAAAAATATTAATCGCACTAGACTGTTTATTGAAGGAAAACGTGCCTTTACCTTGTCAAAATGCTTCTTAAAATGTACGATGATGGTAGGTAAACGGGTAAAAAAATCCTTCAAAATGTCTAGAAGGCTTCGTTGAGCGAGCTTTGAGTAAAGAGATAAGCCGCACCGAGCACCTACATTTTTCCTTCCTCGCAGCCTCTCGCGACTTTGCGACAACTGCAAAGCCAATGAGACTTGGCGTTTTATGTAATAACATAATGTTTGTGACATGAGTAACATGGACTGGGTTTTTATTAATAATGTTTGTACTATTTACAGCACTCTACGACGAAGTGATCTCAAAGTGAAGAACTAATGCTTGTACTACATCAAAACTGAGCACTTTCCAAATATTATTTTGAAATGTGTAGGATTTCTAAGATTTATCCTACATATTTTATGGTTTCAAGAAACAAGTAACTAAGATTAAGGAAAGGAAACTGTAAAAAATTCCATGACATCAAAAATCTAATTTGAAAAATACAAAATTATTAACTAACCTCGCTAATGGGTATATGTATGTGTTACGGGCGACTTGAGAAGTCTGGTCCCTATGAATAGTGACCGTCCTGTATACATAATGCTCATGTCACATGGGCAATTTGATAAAAATTGCATGCCTAATTACTTTTTCCGGTCAGTATGAAAAAGGGCAAATACGTTTTGGGCAAAATAATAAAACAAATGAAATGAAGGTTAGGTAAGACTGTAACTCAAGTAAGTAGGTTATGTTAGGTTCTCTTGTGACCCTTAATCCAAAAATAAGAGCCCTGCGAAGCAGGGCTCCGTCAACATAGTGTTTTTTTTTTTCCAGTAAGATTTACCAGTAAATCCTAAGATTTACAAAAGGACTAACGTCGATTTTTTTAAATGGACCACGAGCTGTCGAGCATTATAATATGGACCGGTCTAAGTAATTCAAATACTAAAATTTATCAAATAGCCCGATGCTCTTGGGAACTATTCGGCCCTAATTCATACGGCCCGGTTAGTCACGTTGCCCGTCACATATGTATCTATGCGTTAAAGAGTGATCATAATTTTGAAGTACTGGACTGTCTCCGTGGTAAAGTAGATAGCGTATGCCGTATGCGTCTGCTGTTTGGAGGGCCCGGGCGGGCAAAAGTGTTACTGAGTTTTTTCCAATTATCAGTAGTAGCACGGAGTCTGGTAATGTGCATTTGTGTGTATGTCTGGTAACGGCAATAGGCTCGCCCCCTATTACGTGGGAACTAACAATTTATAGAACTAAGTGTGGGTGTAATATTACCTCTGCCTACCCATTGACATTATATCGATGTGCCTACCTTTGGGGATACAGGCAAATAATATATTTATTATTTATTTATTTATTTGGAATAACTAACAGTTACACAATATATAAGACCAAAGAACAATGCCCATTTCTGGCCCAGTTTGGAACTCATGACAGCACAATAAAGTTTCAATTAGTTGTTGAATAACCCTTTTTATTCATAACTTAATTTATAGGCATTACTAAAGGTGTGCCGAAAATAAATGCCGAATATAAATAGGTTTAAAAAGATGTGTTAACGTCTAAATAGCCAACACGTAATAGATCAGAAATTGCCAGTAAAGAAATCATAATATTAAATCGATTATCACTTCTTCCTTATCGATTTTACGTTTTCTCTACTCAAAATGATTTGAGTTAATAGCAAATCTCTACTTGGTCCTTAAACATTTAAAATGTGTGTATTTTTAAGGTATATATGCGATTAACTACAAATAAGTTAGATTTTGAACCAAATATATAGATAACCTATGTCCGAAATCCATATTGATTAATCGAAATCATTTAAAACTGTAGAATGGCAACACTTTTTTGACTCTTAAGTAAATGTCAATAATGTCATATTCAGTTTATTTTGTTTGTTACCTATTTGTTTTGCTCGTGCACATTGTGAATGCTTTTTATGTTTTTGGATCTTTTACGACTTCTGACTTTTTTTTTCGGATTTCTACTCTTACCAAATGATTAGCTCTTTCCTTTCTGCGCAAAACTACGAAATACTATAACTATCCTAATTAAAGTGGGTACACACCTAATGTTTTGTGAGCATATAAAAGTACTTCTTGTTATAAATCTATGAATGTGATGGACCTCTAATCAATCTCAAAATTCTAGTTTAACACTCTTTTATCGAATGCAATAACAACTACTACGATGTTTGACTGTCCACATCTGGGCCGGCGTCTCTAAGAAAAATGGGCATTGTTCTTTGCATAGCATTTACATTTAAGCAAATGTGCACTCACACTGTTATTCACATATATGTAGTAGGTAATTTTTGTTGTTGTCATGTGCTCGTGTATTTCTACTCTTTACTCTATCTCTCGATGCTTTCTTGTTACATCTTTTTCATCCTTTACAAACAGACAATACGTATGCAATCATATAGGTAAGTTGTAAGTAATAGATCAATGTATGTAATTCTAAAAGTTTCACATAAATGACTTTCAAGTTAATAATACTTGGAAACTTCAGTAAGTAAACTTTGCCTCCGCTCAGGTGACTTAGCAATTTTATAAAAAAAGAGCGTGTACGAGTACAACATAAATTACTTACCAAAGCCGTCACTGTTGTTCAAGTTTGAATTTTGTCGGAAGTTACAAGTGTTGGGCAGTAAAATGTACAGTCGCGGTCTGAAAGTGTTTACCACTTTAAGGCTTATAATTGCATGAACACATCAATGACACAAGGACGACGACATGACGACGATATTGTACTAGGCAACCAATCTATGATAACATGCGTTGCGTAGCAACTGGTGTCAATAACGATTTATTATTCCACATTTATAATATATGTTAATTTAATTACAAGCGTGATATTTACACTGAAACTAAAATATTTGTAGTCCTCAAATAATGCAATTTTAAACTTGTTATTTACGATTTTGGTATTTGTAATTAATAAGTTTATCAAATGACTTTTACATTGACAGATTATAATGAAAGGGGTAGCGAAAATACGACATCCTGAATATAAAACCTTTTTGAAAAAAATACAATATTTATATCGTCTAGCGTAAGATTGTCTCGTTGGTCTAGCGGTAGTGCATACGACAGCTGATCATGAGATCTCGAGTTCGATTCGGGGGTCGGGCTCGGAAAATGTTGCTAAGGTTTTCTGTTAAGAATTTTTAGTGACAAATTATTAGGAATTTCTGTCAAGAAATTCTTAATAATTAGCCCGAAGTTGGCGGTGTTTCACCCCCGTGCATCGGAAAGCACCTTAAGCAGTCCCGGCTGTCATGATCTATGACAGTCATTAGTGGGAAGTCAGTGCCCTCAAATATACCTACTGACTACTGGTCTAACCTTAGAATGATGTTAGATGGCAGTCGCTCCGTGTAAAAACTGATATTTAGTCAAATCTCGGTAGACCAGTAATAGCAGGCCCTGGGTTCGAAGCGCAAGCTTGGAATGCAACTAAGAAAATGCTAGGGTGATGATGATGATGATATCGTCTAGCGAAAATCAGGGCGTGGTCATGGCGTGGTCAGACTGTGAGCTATAATAATAGTGGATGGCATGCTAGTCACGTTTAAGTGCATGCTGATCACATAAGTGAGCTTTTGTTTAGATAGTACCATTTTATTACAATTAGTGAGTGTTTTTATAATAATATTAGGTGAAGTACAGAACTTTTACAGCAAAATAAATGCAATTCTGTCACTATGTCAAATTATTTCATCGACCTAAAATATTCATACTCTTTTTGTTTGAATCGATGCCTTACCAATGATTGAAAAGTAATAAGTACTCAGATATCGCATTTTAGACCTTGCTGAACCCAGCGTGACAAAGAATGTAATTTGAAAAGTGGTAAACATTTTTAGACCGCGACCGTACAACGGTCGCCTGGAGAGCACTGATCGTGACACGTGACTTGAAAAGTGAAACAAAGTAAAGATCTGTCAGTGGATAAACGAGTATCCGCCTGCTTACTGTTGTGAGATCCCGCACTGTCCCGTAATCCCGTAAAGCTAGCTAAATGCGAGACTTGAATAATCCCGGAGATAGGTGAAGCCGCTCCTCTACAAGGATTTGAGGACGACAGCTTGTTTACATTGTAACCCCTCTCCTTTCTGTAGTCATAACCTTTGAAGCGTAAATCAATTTGTGTCCCATATTGCTTCACTTCGATCTCCGTAACGTCTGAACGTGTCACCTTATATTGAAACTTTATTAATATACAAACTTGGATCTCGTATGTGCTCTGTGGGTGGTGACAAGTGGCTTATACCGTCGTGTGCGAAATGCAATTCTACTTACAGGTCGACTTTTAAGTGAATTGTTACACCTGCGAGTTTCAAATACTAATAGGTATACTCATTCTCGTACATCTAGTATCCTAGAGTTTACAAGTTCTGTTTCATCGCAAGTTGACGTCACTTCCTTACTTACTTAAGTGTTGGTACTTGCGTCCATAAAATCTTCAAATACTTACTTGCTTTTATTATTTATGCTGATCTCTAAACCGCCATTTTATTAAAACTGACATCCTAAGTGGATCTTTGCTGAGAAATATAGCCCTATTTCTTTTCTAAAGAATTGTGTAATAGGTTTACGTATAAAAGCTATTATATGCATTCATTTAATTTTCTTTGAATGCTAATAAGTGGCCGACCGACCAAAAAATCTTTTGATATTTAATTTAGATTTTAAAATATCTTGGTCTTTGGTCTTATCGTTTTTGTGAGCGATTCTTGAAGACGATATTCTTAGACTTATAATTGAAATTAGAACAATTAGTTTCTTGGTTTGGCGGATGATAGCCTATTAAGGTATTTACGAGTATCGTCTATGGTCGTAAGTGTAAGTTAATAGAACATGCGTGTTCCATACTTATTGCATTGTTTCAGAGTCACGTTTTAATCACATCTCCCCGTATAACCATTTAATGCTGATCCCCGTCATAGTACAACCCTAGGTCATATTTGTATTAACATGGTAGAGCAAGTAAGATGGTCACGTTTTCACATGATGAATTCAACGATCGCAGTTGACATTGTTTTGCGGGGGGATCGGAATAATTAAGTCAGGAATCAAGCAGAGTTTAACAGTGAAATGGGGTAATACGCTTAATAATGTAATTGTATGTTGACAATGTTTGTAAATACGTTTTTGCGTGCCGCTATTAGCTACGTAGAGCCCAGTGTCTTTTGTATAAATAAATTTCAGACATATTTATTTTTCGTGTACAGATAGTACTATTGTCACGACATATCCAATGATCCTTCAAAAATCCTATAGCTATTTATTTGATTGATCAGTTAGAGCTGCTTTCACCATCCTTCGATAAACTTTGGTTAAATGACTGGCAGATTACATCGTACAAACGTTTCAATTTTAATTTATCTGTATGATAACGCCGATCCAGTAATGTTGAAGCTGGCCCTCAGTATGAGGCTGTCTGTGCTCATAGTTAACAGAGGCAACAAATGATGTTGTACTAAGGTAACATTTATATCTGCCTACTATTATAAACGCGATAGTTTGTGACGATTAATGTTGCTCTTTGCCGTTAAAATATCCGTAGGGTTTCTTGACAGCACTCAACTATATTTTGTCGCTATAGCTATAGCCGACAACAACGCAGGCGGAGCCGAGTTCGCAAGCTAGTGTGTAAGATATATAGGGGTACATCATAAAATAACATGCTTAGTAATATTGTATCATTGCAATATTGCGCTGCGATACGGTCAACTACCATATTCACAAATAAACGTTTAATATCAGGTGAAATTAATATTTAATGCTTGAGTGTAATAACAATAGATGGACGTTATTGTAGAACATACATTGTCCGTTAGAAATGCCACTATATAACTAGATATCTTATGGGTTTTGGCCCAACTGCATTGAAAATATACGCTTGTTTGGTCAAGCATATCATTATTATTACAAGCCTAATTTGTTCCAACTGCTGGGCAAAGCCTACCCTTCTAACTTCCTCCCATCGCAATAATGTGCGAGTTCCCGCCAATCCCTCTGAAATGCGTCCAATTCGTTCCCCCATCTCCTTCAGAGCCCGTTGCCGTTTCTTGCTACTGGGCATCCATTTTGTGGTTGTTCCTGCCCAAAGTGGTTCTGGCGTACGGCAAACGTGATCCACCCAGTTCCATCTCATTACCAATTTAAAATACATTGAGTTAGGTATTTCGAACATTTTCGATTGTAGAGTCAAATATTGAAGACGCTTCATAATTTTGCCTAAAAATACAGAAAAGTTCTGAGAATCATAATAAGTTGGGAGGATATAAGAATACAAAAGCACGTGAATGCTTATGGACTTGTGTAGCTGATTGGACATACAATACGCTTCAATACTTCTCGCTTTACTCAACAGGGCTTCTTTATGTCTTTTTAATTGCTGTCAGGGACAAGCGAACCAGCGGCCAACTTGACACAGTTATCGACATTGTCATCTGAGATATATACTTTCACTCACACACACATACATTTATAGGTATGATTATCACCGCTGGTTAATTAATATATTGAAATGAAACCTTACACATTCTGTTGCCAAGGAACTCTACGT
This sequence comes from Euclidia mi, assembly GCA_944739405.2. Lineage (NCBI taxonomy): Eukaryota > Metazoa > Arthropoda > Insecta > Lepidoptera > Erebidae > Euclidia > Euclidia mi. The sequence goes on from OX123187.2 coordinate 22,845,415, forward strand.
CGCGGTTGTGAATACAGCAAATATTTGCTAATAAAGAGTGCAATCACCCAGTTCTTTGACGTATCGACATATCACCAGAAATTATTGATTAGCGGTAATTCGACTTAAGGTATAACGCTATGATTTCTTATTTTGAGGCAATGTCAACGATAAAAAAATAAGTTGTGAAAGTGGTTGGCAACGGAGGGCGATTCAGTTAAAGTTTTCGCGTACTAAACGGAACATTATATATATTCGTTACAGTTAATTAGTAATGTGGATAGAGGCAGCGTCTACTAGTGTAGACGCTGCCTCTCAGTAGCCGGTTGCAAAACCGTGTCAAACAGGTCCTCATTCAATACTACGATTCACGAGTAATGTAAAACATAGTGTTATTTAAACCACGTAAGTTTATCAAATATATTTATGTGATTTGTTCATAAAAATCCGATCGCTGTTTGTGAATATAAGCTTTTTAACTTTTTTTATGATTTTGTAGGCCATAGATGTCTTGATCACCTCTGTTTTGACAACTGACATCATTTACTCACATGTTTTTTTTAAATAGTAATAGGTGGCAAACAAGCAGACGGATCGCCTGATGGTAAGCAATTACCGTCGCCCATGGACACAAGCAACACCACAGGTGTCACAAGTGCGTTGCCGCCTCTTGTGGTAGGGGAAAGGGATAGGATGAGGGAGAAGGAATAGGGGATAGGGTCACCGGCACTCTCACCCACCGAACGACACGCAACACTTTAGGTACTGTTACTTTACGTCGATTTTCTGTGAGAGGGTAGTACTCCCCCGCTCGAGCCGGCCCATTCATGCTGAAATCAGCAAGGCTCTACTATCTGCTACATGATTGTAATAAATTTCAGATATTTTTAAAGACTCTTATCCGAAAAGTTATAAACACAAATGAATAGCTACCTAAATATTGAAATAAACATTTAGGTTACTATGACATTGTAAATAGAACGTATTGTAAGTAGTCCATACATTACCCACATTCATTAAGAATACGGATTGTCACCATCCCATATCATCCCATGGGTGTCGTAAGAGCCGACAGAGGGAGCATATTATGCAGAGAACAGCAATGTAAGAGAATGAAAACTTGATACAAACCCTATACGAACCCGTTTGGCCAGCGTGGTATAGTAGGTCAATTCCTCCTTTCAAAGGAGAGGCCTAGTCCAGCAGTCGATTGTCAAAGGCTGATGATGATGATGATTCAAATATATAGGAAAATTATTTAAAAAAAAATTGCTAATGTATTTTTTTTGGAAATCGATAGTATAATATACTATACAATTCCAGATCATTATAAAAGACAAAGGAATTGTTTATGTATAGTCTGCTATACATTCTTAATAAAAACATGGCAAAATCAAGTTGATTTGTAGATTTGTTACAGTAAAATATAAAACGAGCCGAACTTGGCGCTGAAAGGCGGCGTATAGAGGGCGAGGAGCGCGCCTCCGAAGAGGAACGGCGCATCGTAACCCGCACTGCTCGTGCGACTGCCAGTCACCGTTTCGAGTCCTCGGCGGCGGAACCGGAAGCAGAGGACTTACCTGCCGCATCGATTCGCTCGCGCATTGAAGTCGCCTTGAAGGCCATACACTTGGTCTCCAGACAGTCGAAGGGACTAAAGGAGACCGCCCAAAACTCCCTGAGGACGGCTGTGGCTTCAATGCGCGAGCTAACGGAGGTGCTTTTGGAGCGCACCGCCACCGAAGAAACAAAAAAGCTGCAGGCGGAGAATACCCGCCTCTCAGCCGAGATCGCCGCGCTTCGGCGCCAACATGAGGAGCTCCGTACCGCGGTCGAGAAGCGCACGGAGCCAACGGACAAGGCCTTTGCAGAGTTGGTGACTCCTCTCCGCCAAGTGATGGCTGAGAATATTCCCTCCTCCACCTCATGGTCCCACCACCCATATGGGTATATGGACCGAATCATGGGAGAGACGCGCGGTACTTGCTGTATGCTCTTTCCCGCGCGCCCGTTGTAAACTCCCTACAAATTACGTCCCTTTGCCACTCTCCCCATTCAGGGGCGGCTCTACTATGCGAGTAGGCTAGGCGCTGTTAGTACAGCTGTCGACACATTAACAGCTTCGTCGTCGGCCTGGGTCCAATTCTCCTCCTCGAGGCTTCTCCTCGTCCTATACCAGTGGTGTGCGAAGTTTCTCAACCGCCGGAAGTTCGCCTCGGAGTTTACGAGCTCGGCGTAGAACGGAGGGCCCTCTGGACTGGTGATCCCATCCATCATCTCTTTTCTAATATCCTCGTAAAGGGGGCATCGCCACAAGATGTGGTCCAAACATTCGTCCTCTTCGCCGCAATAGCACAGGCTTTCCTCACTCAGCTTCATGTCATACAATCTCTTTCTAAAACATCCATGACCTGTCAAAACTTGCGAGACTTGATAGTCCGGCTCGACCCAAGTATACTTGAGTCGGGCCGCCACGTCCGGGAAGAACCGATAGAGCTCCCTACCCTTCTCCTCACCTTCCCATCTCTGTTGCCATGCGGCAACAGCCTCCTGCGAAATTTGTCTGCTCTCGGCCCTAAAGTCGTCTCTGGCTAGGTGTCGACAATCATCTATCCTGCCTGCCCGGCTTACCTCGAGGTCAGCTGGTAGCACTCCCGCTAATACGTGGAGAGCCGCGGTGCTAACGGACCTGTAGGCCTTAGTTAGTAGAATCAGCGCAGGTCTTTGCGTCCTTAACAACACGCTTCTCATCATGAACGTGGTCGTTCGTTTCCACCAACACCCCGCGGCGTACGTCAGTATCGCGGCATAGGTGCCGCGATATAGGACCTTGAGGGCCCTATAACGCACACCCCAGGAGGAGGCGGATATTCGCGACATCTTTCCGAATGCTGCTGCGGCACGTTCCCCTATGGACTCTGCATGTTCCCTAAAGGACATGCTTGAGTCGATTACCACACCCAGAACCTTTGTCGACTGCACGCTCTTGACTGAGGTCCCATTGAGTCTGATGGTCAGCGGGCGGCCAGGCATCTTCCCCTTCAATGTCATAGAGTATGACTTTGAGGGGGAGAAGCCCAGCCGGTTCCGCTGGCCCCACTGGCTAATGAGGTCCATGGCGCATGAGGCTGAAGCCTCGATGCCGGCGCGAGATTTAGACTCAATGAGGACTGTAACATCATCGGCGTACGTGACAAGTTGAACTCCGTCTGGGTATGGTAACCGAAAAAAATCGTCCATGAGTAGGTTCCACAGAGAGGGTCCCAAAACTGAGCCCTGCGGGCAGCCCATAGTCAGTGGCTTCCACACAACCCCACTGCCGACGAAGAGACCAGCCCGGCGGTTGGTAAAATAGCCGACCAACATCCGATAGATGTTGGGCGGGCACCCGCCTTGCTTCGCCTTCAGCAGGATCATGGGCCACCACGCGTTGTCAAAGGCGCCTGAGATGTCCAGGAACAATGCCTGGACGTATTTAGCCTGGCTGGAGGCAACTACGTCCTGAAGGGACCGTAGTGCAGATAACGTTGAGCGACCTCGAGAGAAACCGTGCTGGCAGGTCGAGATGTTGCGCGAGATGGAAGGTGCGCATTGGAGCATGACCCGTTCCAAGATCTTACCTAGGACCGAAAGGAGCGTGATAGGGCGATACGCTTTAGGATCGGTCAGCGGTTTGCCGTTGCCTTTCGGCAGGACAATGAGCCGGCCACAGAGTCCGAAAATACGCGTTAGCTCGGAGGAAGCTACGTGCCACACATGTTTCACTATGCGGGCGGTGATCCCATCGATACCGGGTGCCGTGTTGGGTAAGTCCCTGACTATGAGAATAGGAGGAGCCTCTCAGCGTTGGAGGCGAAGGCCTTAAGGCCACCGCTGGCAGCGGACCGCCGGGCACTAGCGGTGCCGCAATCTCAGCCGCAGCCGTCTACGTCCTACGCGGCCATGGCAGCTACCCCGAGACTGGTCGCTGTTCATGATTCGTCGACTCGACCTGCGCAGCTGGAGGTGCCTGCTTCTCAGGCCCGGGCGAAAAAGAGCACGAAAATAGCCCCTCGAGCCGCGCCTGCCGGCAGTGCTCCTTCACACCAAGCGGGCGTGGCGGCCGTTACCGGGCCTCAGACCCTCCCGGTGACTACCGCGCCTCAAGCCGATGGGTGGGAGACCGTCGGCCAGAGAAAAAAGGCGGCTAAAACTAGGCGCAAGGCCAAAAAGAAGGCCAAGAAGGCGGCCCGCAAGCTCCGCACCCCAAGCTCCACTGCAGTCGTACTGAAACTGCAGCCGGCGACATTGGAACGAGGGACAACCTACGCGGAGCTTCTCCGTAAGGCGCGGGATACAATAAGCCCGGCTGAGCTGGGCATAACGACGGGTTTGCGCTGCAAAACGACGCAGACTGGAGCCCGACTGGAGCGGGCAGCGCTGAGGTTCTGGCGGTGTCGCTGGACATCGCCACGCGCCAACGCGTTTAACACCTTGCCCTGGAGCGTCATCAAGTCGGCACTCGTCTACCATCGAGTGCCGACGTACCTCCGCCAAATAGTCGGGGCATACCTACACGAGAGGTATGTGGTATATCCGGTTCACCACGGTTGGAGTCGGCGAGAGATGTCGTGCGGTGTTCCACAGGGGTTGGTTCTTGGTCCACTCCTGTGGAACATCGGCTACGACTATGTGCTGCGGGGTGCGCTCCTCCACGGCGTCGGCATAGTCTGTTATGCCGACAATACGTTGGACACAGCCAAGGGTAAGACGCACCGGGCGGCGGCCATACTGGCGACAGCTGGGGTTGCACACATAGTGAGTCGCATCCGGCAGTTGGGCCTTGAGGTGGCCCTTTCGAAATCTGAGGCCATTTCGTTTCATGGGCCTCGGAACAGGCCACCTGCGGGGGCCAACATAATGGTAGGACGGGTCCGCATGGGCATCGGGACGAGCTTGAAGTACCTTGGGCTCGTTCTCGACATCCGATGGGACTTTCACCGGCATTTTGAGCGTTTGGCACCTAGACTCCTGGGGGCGGCGGCCGCTTAGTCAAGGCTGCTGCTAAACCTAGGGGGGCCGAACGCCTCTTGCCGGAGGCTATATGAGGGAGTCGTGCGGTCGATGCCCCTATACGGGTGTCCCATCTGGGCCGAGAACCTGACGGCCCATAACGTTCGGGCGCTTCGCGCACCGCAGCGTGCCATGGCCGTCAGTATAATTTGTGGCTACCGCACGGTCTCTTTCGAAGCCGCAACCCTCCTCGCCGGATGTCCGCCCTGAGACCTACAGGCTGGGCTGTTGGCGTCGCTTTATAAGTGGCGCCGCGAAGCCCGGTCACTAGGCGGAGAACCGGCGCCTTGCGAGATTGAGGCGCGGAAGGCGGAACTCCGACAGGTCCTAGTGGCGGAATGGCGACAGCGACTCACGCACCCCAGCGGGGGCTTCACTGCATCGAGGCAGTGAGGCCCATACTCGACGAGTGGCTGGAGAGACGATATGGTGCCCTCACCTTCCGGGATGTCACCACTGCGGAGATCACCGTGACCCAGTAAAGGACACGGCGCTGCACACCTTGGCGGAATGCCCTGCTTGGGCATCGCAGCGCCGGGACCTAGTCGCGGCGGTAGGAGTGGTCGAACTCTAGCTTCGGACCTTGATTCGTTCCATGGTCCGGAGCGAGAAGTGTTGGGACGCCGCTGCCTCCTTTTGTGAGACGGTGATGTCGATCAAGGAGGCGGTGGAGCGGGATAGAGAGCTCACGCGACCTGTCTCCACCCGCAGAACCGGGCGTCGTCACCGGAGGGCACTCAACGATCTCCGGCCACCGTGAGTACACGCCAGCGGGCGGCGGGCCTGTTTTTGACTGCCCGCCGTCCGCTAGGCCCGAGAGGCGGCGCACGTGTACCGCGTGCGCCTCTCGTAGCGTTAGTAGACTACGTCGTTCTTTTCCGCTCGTAGTATGACAGAGGATGTATGAGGACAATTATGATGGATGCAGATGGATGCATGCGAGGGACGGGGCCTACTTCGGCGGGCCAGCTCAGGCGGGGTCGCGGCAGTTATGCTAATGTAGATCCCGTGACTCCGCTATTCAATGGGATCGGATAGAGGAACACCATGGTGGTTTTAGTGGATAGTCCCGGCGCTTCTCGTTGGGGAGTCACCACACTCTCCCTAGACTGAGCCCCTTTAGGGGCCCAGCCTAGGGGGGTCAGCCCGTAAATTGTTTGGTTTCCACCATGAGTTAAAAAAAAAGGGTAAAATATAAATAACTACACGTAATTATTTAATATTCTATATTATGATAGTTATAAAAACAATTTATTTTATTAGAAATAAAGCACAACATCATTTGAAATTTGGTACAGAACACATTTGTTTGCCCTTTTTCACAATACATGCAACGCCCATAAGAAATTCCTGCCTGGTTGTGTCTAAGGTTATCATATCGTACATCATCACAAGGACGATTCCTTTTTGGACTTGATATTTTTTTTGACACAGATAATTGCGGTACATTGGCGGCCAGAGATTTGCGTCCAAGTTTTCGGAGTTCCTCACCATCCGGAAGTGCTTTAAGATCTTAGTTTTACCTCCGCTTCTTTTACGATCACAGTTATTAACACATATATATGATCTCTATGATCTGAGAAAATATGGACAAATACCACCTGCGAGTCTTCATCTCAGTGCCATAAAGGGCTATAAGCATATCAGACAAGTCGACTCCACCCATGTGGGCGTTATAATGTTTCACTATTTGTGGAAAATCCACCAAGACCTAGAGTCTTGGTGGATTTTACTGACCTTGTCGTATCTTAAATTTTTTCCAAAGGGTTCTGAGTCGACATACGAGCTTACTAGCGTAACACATTTATTGTCATATCACTTGACGATGGCGAGCGGGTTATCGTTATCAACTAATTGAGCTGATGCCCCTCGGCCTTTTTTGACTAAAGTCTTGTCATCAGGTAATATCTCTTGGCATCCTTTCAATCGAATAGATCTAATGGTGCGCAAACTAAAAATACCATAGTTTTGTCTCAAAATTTGTCAAAATAAACGACACATGGCTTTTTTTTAATAGACTTGCATAAAGCCAATACAGTTTTTGCACCCCACTCCAAATCAATTTCATCATTATCAAATTGGACGTCAAAGTATTTGAAACTATCATCACCGCAATATAGAAAAAGATCATACACAATGCCTGATGCTCCAGATCTGACAATGTTTTTGAAGCCCCATTTTCGAGGCTTTTGGGGATTATATTGTTTTTCTTGCCCGCTTTTCGACCTTTATATAGAATAACCATTTCATCCACACTGAATCTATTTTCTTCTTCAACTTTTAAACAATTCTGTCGCACTTGATCTATTAATGGTCTAATTTTGAAAAAAGGGTGATGCGGCGTCGTTGTACTGGTTCCCGAAGAAAGAGTGTAGTGGAATAAAACTGCACGTCGCGTCTACGGAGGAACAAACAGGATAAGTATTTAGGTTGCGCGAGAGCGGTTGATCGTAATGACGTGTAACAGCTGATTGTCGATGACAGCGGCGCACCAGCCGGCGAGCCGTCTACTCGCCCCGCACCGCAGACCCCGCGGTGATGTTTCGTTATAGCTGTTGAGTGCATGTCTCAACATACTCCCCCGGTTGAAGAATCTTCAATAGCAGTGACTAGAAAAGGGGAAGATTGTGTTAAAAGCACACCGAATGACACCCTTGCGTGTCCGGATGTCGGCGACCCTATTGATGCCATCTCTGCCAGGTAGGACATGGATGATTCATCCTAGAAGCCACATAAGAGGAGGTCAACCTTTGTCCTTAATGACGACGAGTGTCCTTTCTTTAAGTTCACCAGACGATCGGCGCCACTTGGTTTTCTGTTGAAGCCAGAGAATGAACTCATGGGAAAACCGATGCCAAAAGTGTTGTTTCAGATATTCTATGCGACGAAACCGTTGCAAGCTGGTAATGTTGACGTTCTCAATCTGTGGATGTGGCAACATGATTAGTAAGCGTCCAATGAAGAAGTAGGCTGGAGTCAAAAGGTCTAGGTCTGTAGGATCATTGGACAAGGGAGTTAAAGGTCTCGAATTTAGTATGGCTTCAACTTGTATGTGGCCATCTCTTCAAAAGTTAAATTTGTTAAACCCAAGACACGTCTGAGGTGGTACTTGGTAGATTTGACTGCCGATTCCCACAATCCCCCCATGTGAGGTGTGAAGGCAGATATAAATGAAAAGTTGATACCGGGGTCAATATCATTAAAGTCTAGGTTTTGTGAAAGGAGACTAGCTAGCTTATTGAAAGCGCCAACAAAAGTAGTGCCATTATCAGAATAAATATTACGAGGCTCCCCCCTGCGAGCAATAAAGCGATTCATGGCAGCCAAGAAGGCGTCTTTCGTGAGGTCTGACACGAGCTCGAGGAGGAGCTTTCTTGTTGCTAAGCACACAAACACACAAATAAAACACTTGATGAGTCTGTACCCTCTACTTTTGCGGTCAAATATCATGATGGGACCAGCATAATCCACCCCTGTATCTACGAAAGGGAACTCTAAATGTAAGCGTTGTGGTGGAAGACAACCCATGACAGGTTGGACAGTCGTAGCTTTAATCCTACAGCATTTTACGCATTGCTGTGAAACCTTTTTAGCCAGGTTTCTACCACCCACAGGGTAGTAATGGTGGCGTATCGTAGCAAGTAAGAGTTGCGGTCCAGCATGCAAAAGGCGCAGGTGATACATGTTAAATATTAGGACACAAATAATATGAGCACTAGATAAAAGAATTGGATGTTTTACATTAAAATCATAGAATGAGTTGTTTAATCGACCACCGACCCGAATCAAATTACATGATTTATCTATGAAGGGAGACAATGAAAGTAATTTATTTTTGACAGGCAGTGGTTTATCTGAGGTTAATAATTTATATTCCTCAGAAAAGGACTCCTGTTGACTATGTCTAAGTAAGAGATGTAATGACGTAGTCAACTCAGTGTTAGTGAGTGAACCACACTCTGTAGAGTTCTTTCTACATTTATTTTAAAACGCACAATATGTGCAACCACGCGCTGTAATTTATTGAAACTAGAATACCTTTTACATAGTGATGTAATCCACTTGTCAACAGCATCCGTAGTATGAACATGATGAGATGTAACTATTTCTGGCCAATATGACTTATCTCTTAAATTTGGCTCAGGAAACAGAGGCCATGAAGAAGGTTCTTTGTGTAAAAACTGAGGACCTCACCACCACAGAGAAGAAGACAGCAGTTTGTCAGCCCTAAGTCCGCGCGAAGCAAGTTCTGCGGGGTTTTCAAGTGAAGGAACGTAACGCCAAGTATTACCACCAACAGAATCTTGAATTTCGGAAACGCGATGACGGACAAAGTCTTTAAGCTGTATGAGTGATGCAGATAGCCAGCCCAACACAATGGTTGAATCACACCAAAATACTGCTTCATCAATATGCAATGTAAGTGACTGACGAACCTTAAGATATAGCCGTGTCCCAAGTAATGCAGCACATAGTTCGAGCCTGGGTATAGTGGTCGGCTTAATAGGAGCAACTCTACTCTTTGCAGTAAGAAGATGCACGCTGACCTCTCCATTCCTCGATGTACTGCGGACATAGACACAAGCACCATAAGCCTTTTCGGATGCGTCACTGAAAATATGAAGCTGAATTGAAGATGGCGACTCACATGAAATCCATCGGGGTATTTCAAAATTGTTGAGAAGTGGAAGAGTGGTTTGAAACACACTCCAAATATTATTAATCTCTACAGGAATAGGTTCATCTCAAGAGCATTTAGAAAGCCAAAGCTGTTGCATTATTATTTTTGCTTCCATAATGCAAGGAACAACTAAGCCAATTGGATCAAAAATGGCGGTGGTCTGTAACAAACGCCGTAGTTCGCGTCCGACGTGACGCTGTACGCGGCCTAGTAATGCTTACTATGAAAATGCACTATAGTGGTCTCTCTAACACGCCCGACGCGGCGCACGAGCGCCGTGCGCCGCATCCATATGTTGTACGCCGCCTACGCAGTAATTTAGGGGCAGTCTGGCGTTACTGACGTCGCGTTTATGTCATAAAAATGGTGGAATTTACAAAGGATCAAGACGAATTACTGATAGAAGCAGTTAAATTAAACAGAATTTTATTTGATGTCAGCGATAAAGATCATAATAACAATATGTTAAAACACAAATGTTTCTACCAGGTGGTGCTCCTTTTAAATACGAAAGTATTTTTTAAACTTGACTTTGTTAGTGTATAAATGTTTTTTTATCAAAGTATTAAAGCAACCCTCGACCTCTCTCTTCTCGAAAAGGTCGTGACGCCTTTTTCTTCTCTCCTGTTTTAATAACATTTGTAAAACGAGATCATCATCCTCCTCCTCTTCGAAAAGAATTCTTAAAATGGTCTGTTCATCCATAGTTTAATCATTCACCTCTATTCACATTGAGCGCATGCGATCGTAGGTAACTGAAATCCTGAGTGACCATTGCAAACAACGCTGGAAGCCGCATCCAGCGTCAGCAGACGCCGGACGCCATCGGACGCAACCTACGGCGTTTGTTACAGACCACCGCCTAGCAGCTGATTGTCGATGACAGCGGCGCACCAGCCGGCGAGCCATCTACTCGCCCCGCACCGCAGACCCCGCGGCGATGTTTCATTATAGCTGTTGAGTGCATGTCTCAACAAAGGGTCGCATCCGCGAAGTTATTGTCGTTAAAATGAATATGTCGGCGAATCAGTTCGTATCGCTTCAAAAGCATAACATCGACTATAAATGGACATCTAGTTCTAGTCGCCCAGTAATCGAGATAAGATGGCGCTTGCATTATACCCATCGCAAGTTCTACAGCGAGGAATTCGCGCATTTCTTCCTCAGTTACATTTATAGATCTGCCTTTTTCTTGTACGGAATGTAAATTTGTATTATGGACTATGGATTCAATAACGGCTTCAGAAAAAAAATCTAAGAAATATTGTAATGCTGATTTATCAGATGGTATATCCTTTTGAAAAACTTTATCTGCTATTTCAGCTTTGTGTAAAAACTAGGTACTTTTCCATTTCTAAACTTTGGGAAGTGCTTTCTGATTTTTACGCTTCTTTGTAGCCGGTTTATTAGTAGACTTTTTCTCATTATTTATTTTTCTTTTTGACCGACGCTGAGATGAATTCGTATAACCAGATGTTGATGGGATTGGAGGTATCGATGTTCGAGGTACAAAAGACGGCTCTAGACTTGATGTAGATGGTGGCTGAGGTGATGGATACGGCTCCAGAGAATTGATGGCAAGGTTCGATGGTAACGGCACAGATGGAATGTCAGCTAACAAAGAAAGACACGATGGTGGTGGAGATGGTGACTTTTTACCTAGCTCTTGACTGAGAATAGATGGTGAAACATGATCTGGTGATTGAACTAATGCATTGTCTTCTTCTTCGGAGGATAGCCAATGCATAAAAACTAATCCTGGGTTCAAAGATGTTGCCTCTGATGAAATATCGGAATCTGATTCTGGACCATACAGATCTTCATCTTTATCATCATCAGAGGTATTTCCACTTCCATCTGATTGCGTACCATCACGTGGAATGAGTGCGAGTATTTTTTTTGCTCGTGCTGAGGTAGGGTTCTAATTACAAAAAATAAAAAAGCCTCATGCAAAGTCCACACCAACCCAAAAAGTAAAAAATACGAAAGCATAGTGTAGTGCAATACAATACTAGTTTAGTATAGAAAAGCTAAAATAGCCCGGAAATATACAGGAAAAAAAAAATGTTTGTATAAATTTATAAAAGCTGGCAAACTGATAAGCAGAAAGTAAAAACATAAATGCAATCCGATCAGTATTACTACTACATATTTTAAACTCTAAATGTTTAATTTGGCGCAATAAATACTAAGTTAACATTGTATATAATTTTGTTATCGTTAGTGAACATACAATTTTAAAATCAGTACACGAAAAAATAATGTAATGCGAACAGAATCCTATAGCCCGATGGTGAATTATAATATCATATCTCTGTGCTGCAAGCAGAAATGTATAGCCCAGTATACAAATTAATTTAAAATGCATTCATTAAATAACCCGAAATGTATAGCCCATTATACATATAATTTCACTATGCCTTAACTAACCAAGCAGAAATGTATAGCCGGCTATACAATTCAAGTCTGAATAAATGACACAAAAGTCTCAATTATTATAATATTTTTCGTTTACACACTGTGTAGAACATTTATACAATCAATTTTATTACTGTCATGACATTTTTATATATTAAAATATAAATAAAGGTGAACTTACCGTCGCGATGCGCCAGCGCTCCATTTTTGCAGCTTACTTGCTGTCAATATGACATACTGGCAACGGCCAGAGACCATATTATTATTTTTTTAATAAATAGTGTTGCCATTACTTTTAACAAAAAAATTACTAATAAATATTGTATCAAATGCGAGCAATATTTTTTTAAATAAATGTATAGAATACTATACAGTGTCGAATTAAGGGATGGTGTTGTGTGTATGTGGTAGATTAGAGAATATGTATATATACATATTTTGAAATTATATGATTGTATTGTGAACTCGTACCTACACTAAAGAATCCATATAATAAGGTAAGATTTGTCTCAATGGTGTAAATCATTAACGATTTCTATAGTAATTAAAACGAAAATTGTAACGTAATACTTATTTATTTATTTTATTTATTTTAAAACTTCCTGCAAAATACATTGCACAAGGCGGACTTAATGCCTATAGGCATTTTCTCCCAGTCAACCTTTGGGTGATGCAGAGATGATCATGGCAGGTGTGTATAACACATAAGAGTAAAGAGTAAAATTAAAGAGGATACTCAACATATATACTTATAATTTAAATACATAAAATATCAATACATACATATAAATAAATACATATATAAAAGTATATATATACAAATATATATACATGAAAATAAGTATTTGAAAGATAGACTACTAACAGGTAAAAATAAGTAAATGTATAATAATATATATATATATATATATATATATATATATATATATATATATATATATATATATATATACACATGAAAATAAATATTTAAAAAGATAGACTACTAACAGGTAAAAAAGTGCTACTGAGAAGCTTCCGGCAATTCACTATACAACAGCTGGCGAACTCTAAATTTGAAGGTGGCACGGCTAGTAGCTGCCCTAACTTCGGGAGGGAGAGCATTCCAAAGAAGGATAGATTGGATATTGAAAGAAGAATGTACTAAACTAGAAGTGTGAGATGGACAGAGAAGAAGAAGGTTATTAGTAGATCGCAAGTTCTTATCATGGTTGGAGCAAAGATATTGAAAATAAGGTACTAGATATGACGGACCGTTGGGAGAGTGAAGAAAAGAGTATAAAGTCGTCAGAGTACGCAAATTTCGTCGCTGTCGAATCGGCAACCATTTTAATTCCTTGCGAAATTTAGAAATGTGATCGAACTTACGCAGATTAAAAACGAATCGAATGCAATAATTGAGAAGTCGGTCAAGTTTGTTGAGTAGATCTGCATTCAGGTCGAGATAACACACGTCACCATAGTCAATTATAGGAAAGATTAAAGTTTGCACAAGCATTGCCTTAGTTTTGGATGGAAGAAAATTTTTGAGACGATACAGTGAGCGCAGGGTCCCGAATACTTTTTGGCTAACGACTGAAATCTGGGTCCGCCAGTCAAGGTTTCCATCTATGTGTAGACCAAGATTTTTCACAGATGTCGAGAATGGTATAGCACACCCGTTAAAAATTACAGGCGACAGGCTTGAAAAGTCTATTCTGGTGATCATACGCGGACTTCCCACCACTATAGCTTGGCATTTTGTGGGATTAACGCAAAGGCCAAATCTGTCAGACCACACTCCTATGGCATGTAAGTCTCGATTAACATTTGCAATTGCATCGGACAGCTTGTCCACCCTTGCCTGAGCATAAAGCTGCAAGTCATCTGCATACAGATGATACGCACACTGAAGTTCATGAGTGATGAGGTTAATGAATAGTGAGAATAGAAGTGGAGAGAGAATTCCGCCTTGTGGAACTCCAGCGTCCAGATCACACCAATTCGACGACGTCTCATCAATGCAAACTGATTGCTAAATAATACTCTACGTATTGCGTTATAATATCTCGCAGGCGCTTAACGCAGTAGGTGGAGCCTAGCCCGAGACGCGCTTCGCTAGCAATTATTACCTTATATAGTCATAAACGGGCCACAGGCAGTCTGTGACTCATAGGTCTATGCCTATATAAGATGGGTGTGCGATCTAAATCGGTCACTTTCCCTACATACCGCCTTGCTGATGGTTGTAGTGATAACCAAGTACTAAGTATTCTACTTCTCTATCTACTGTCCCGCTGGGGTTCTCCCTACGGGCCACGATTCTCCCCACGGGCTGTCTTCTCTCTACGGGCTGACATTCTCCCTAAGGGCTACAACTACGAGCTGCTGGCGCCGTGCCGCTACTAGCCGGCCGCCACCCAAGCATCCGCTCCTGCCTATGAGCTTCTACAGCCAGGCTACTGGCGCCTGACCACATCAGCTGCACCACCTAAACCTCCGCTCAGCCTGCACCTCGACCACCGAGCTGCCTATACAACATGCACTTCGGCTACCGGCAACCCTGCGAGCGTCGGAGAGCAGCAGGAGTCTACATTCCAGCCCTCAGGCCAGTGCTTACCTAGTTCGGTCATACTGTAAGTATGTAAGCGGTAGTGAGACATAATAAAGAACCTGTTCAGCCTAGCAGTGTTTCTCTCGAACCCCGACATCCAACCTGAGACCCCGTCTCAGTGGTGCCCAACTCTACTTGTCTCACTTCCAATTACTGCAGTTGTTCTTGTTTAGGAGGTCAGTTTTGTAAACGAGGAAGTGCAGACATCAGCGAACCGGTACGTACTAACTAACTTGTGTGTATCTGTGTATCTTCGATTTCTATTCTTGTATACCTATTACGTGTTATCTTACTATTGCCTAATTCAAATTTCAACTACCGATTCCCTGCGTAACAGTTCGAAATTTTAAATAACGGTTTTTTCTTTTTGCAAGTCACTTATCTATTGTCTACATTTTTACCAGAGAGGTTGGACGTTTAGACTAGAGAGAACATGCTCGCTATTTTCCCTTATACCGAACGTGCAACTTGTAATGTCAGTTGGTCTTAGTTGGTTAATCATAACGTCAAATTACGCGTCTCATTTAAAGAGGCATAGATTCCTTACAGACTCACATCTTTGACTGCATTCTCTAAATAGCCGTGCTGTCAATGCCATCATTAAGGAGTGATGGGATTTGACAGTGAAAGGAGATATCGATGTTTTTTGAATGAAGGATAAATACGGAAACAAACTTACGGACATGAATGTAAAACTGAATCGTACCCGCAAGCTTCGGCGTGGCAGTCGGTTGCATTCACGCCAACTGGGTTGTCAAAGTAGTTCACTGCTGTACTAATATTTACATAAAGGCAAATCATTTGTGCTGGCGGATCACAAATCGGATTATCTACAGCTCAAAAAAAATCGAGCAGTGTCCAACGTAAGCGATAGCAAGCAACGTGATATGATGCGACGCACACAAATTGCCAAAGCCTGCCGCATTAGCCAATCTGGTAAGTAGGCGAGTAAATCTGACTAACGATAGGCCGCAGTGGCACGTTGGGCTTATGTACCTTAGGCAGACCATATAGCCTAGGTGGTTGGTATGGCTTGGGACCATATAACTTGTTGTACTCATCTTCCGTGAACAGGTCCTGGTGGTCTTGTATCAGTGCTCGTATTCTGCGCGTTACTCTGGCCGTGGCGTTATATGAGACCGGTTTATAAACCTTGTTATCACATAACAACTCTCGTACCTTGTTCGTATAATCAGCCGTATTCATCACTACAGTGGCGTTTCCCTTATCGGCCTTAAGCACTAGAGTTAGCCACACACTCACACGAAAAACAACAAACAAACAAGCACTAAAATATCCTGGTTGTCCCGAATCCTTTTCAGTGCTTGACGCTCTTCCATAGTGACATTGCTGGTGGGTATCTTCGACTTTCGTAATATTACCGCGACGTCCTGTCGTAGGGTATCGGCATCACCGGGCGGTACTTTATTACGGATAATCATCTCCTCAACACTGCTGATTATATTTTCGTACGGTATTCGCTTAGGTCTTAATGCGAAGTTTAAAACTTTGGCCAAGATGTTAATCGTAGATTTATCTAAACTCGCGTTGGATAGATTAATTACGGTGTGACTGGTTTGTACCGATTCCGTAGGTAACGTTTTATTCGCATACCGTCGGTTTAATAACTTCGAGAACTTTCGCTCGTGAGTAGCACTACATAGTTCGAATGTCCGACTTGCTTGTAAGAACGTTATCCGATCACACAAATCATAATCAACGCGAGATAGGAACTCACTACACTTCGTATGCACGGCATATAACTCACACTGTACACTATTTAGCTCACTATGTTTGTGGCGTATTAATTGTCTCAGGCATTGAATTATTACCTACAGAAACCAAGTACGCGCACGTAATACGCGCCGTTCATTTGGGTCAGAATCTGACCCAATCGTCGCCCGCGTTGTCTGTGGTCCGAGTGGCACGGTAGCGTAAGCATCTCTCGCAAAATAATCGAAATTATGACATATTGTACAGTGATTTTGTGCCACAATGCACCAGAAAGAGATTATAAGGTTGCTGGAGTATCATTACAACGGTCAGACATAAATTTTATAACGTAGATTGTCTAATAATAAAAATACAGTGAATCATAATAAGTAAATCTAAGTACAAGCGGAGTGTTACCAGTTGGGTGTGAAATTGTCCCAGATTAATTTATTGACAGTAATAAGTAATAAAAAAAGGAATTAGGGCGTACCACGTACATAATATATATAAACTTAAACTTTCAAACACCGCTGGCTGGTACATGCCAATCGGTTACGACAAATTGTCACGTCAAGCTCGGCTGAGACGACATCGTCTCAAAGCACTCGATTACTCCGTTTTTGTATTGAAAAGCTTGTATTGTCTTGTAATGTACGCGAAACTAACTTCGTTGTTGAAGGAATGACCTTGCCGGCTTAATTACATTATAATTTTTAAACTTGGCGCCTTTTTATGGTCACCATAGCGCAACGGCTCACACATAGTACTCGCTGTTGATTGTTGTTAATTGTTTCTCACAGACATAATTATATAAATACATGACACATATAAATCACTGGGCACTTGTTAGTACTTACGTTTGAGCGCACACAGTTTCGTCAAGATTGATTTAGCCATTCGGTCGTAAAAACTTAAAAAGCAGTCAAACTCACTTTAGAATTTATAATATACAATTTAGGAGTGCCTCGAGGGTTTATCCGCGATTAAAACTAAAGATGATAATAAAAAGTGCACTACTTCGACTCACAAAGTACCTATATTCATGCAAAAAAATTATGAATTTACCCTATTTTTGGGGAAAGAAGTTATTACTGGCAACTCTATAATGGCGTCTGTGTGCGTAATGCAGCAAGTAAACACAGTACAGTGCCGCACACATAGCGAATTTTCGGCTTAGCTTCTGAGCACGCGTTGTTTGAATACTGACTTTCTGTAGGTAGTAATTCAATGGTCTCAGGAGACGTTCACTCGCGTTATATAGAATTTTACGGGAAAATGTGATATCACTACGTGGTTTTATACGCACACACGTAGGTAATAGGTCCCAATCGCGACATTTTGTTAGAAATATCAACGATGTTTCCACTCGCGCTCGTTTCCTCCGTAATAATTCAAGGTGACGCACTAATTTTGCAATTTCCGACCCGTAGCGGTTTGCAATAGAAACTTTTAAACACTCGCGTTGCATGTTTATAAGAATATATATTAATATACGGGAATTAACGCGAACATGCATTAGGTATTTACATACCTTATTTTGCTTGACGTTTCGAGACGGTTGCACGTCCCGTGGTCGCAAGCTGACTGGTGTAGCGATGTCACGTCTCCGAGTGCGAGGTAGAGATTCTATTTCTACCCCCGGGTTGTTGATTTTCGAAGTACCGGCGCAAAACACACTAACCGTATCAGTATATTGAACATTCGCCGACTGCACATTAAAGTGGGGTGTTGATAGTCGAATCACTGGATTCCACGCCGATGACAATTTGAAGCCCTCTTCCCGATTGAAATTTTTATGTTTTCTGATTTCGATCGCTTCACGCACAACTCTTGGGTAAAAGTGGCGTTCCGTGGAGAGGACTTAGACTGAGGGTAAATAGACAACCGACCTACATGCCCTACATTAGAGGTGTGACGGATAAAATTGGAGCCAAGTTAAAAAACTACTCCATTCCGACCGTATTTACACCAGGGGCCAAAGTATACAACATGGTGGGCACACCAAAGGATGTTCTGCCGCTACAAACCCCAGGTGTCTATAAAATCAATTGCAGCTGCGGGAGCTCTTACATAGGGCAAACGAAGCGGACTATCGCTGAACGTATAAAGGAGCACATCGCAGCTGTAAAGAACCGTCAAACGAACAAATCGGCGATTGTGGAACATTTACTTCAATCGGGCACCAATCACTGGATTGAATTTCATCGTCCCCAAATCTCCACGGAACGCCACTTTTACCCAAGAGTTGTGCGTGAAGCGATCGAAATCAGAAAACATAAAAATTTCAATCGGGAAGAGGGCTTCAAATTGTCATCGGCGTGGAATCCAGTGATTCGACTTACAACACCCCACTTTAATGCGCAGTCGGCGAATGTTCAATATACTGATACGGTTAGTGTGTTTTGCGCCGGTACTTCGAAAATCAACAACCCGGGGGTAAAAATAGAATCTCTACCTCGCACTCGGAGACGTGACATCGCTACACCAGTCAGCTTGCGACAACGGGACGTGCAACCGTCTCGAAACGTCAAGCAAAATAAGGTATGTAAATACCTAATGCATGTTTGCGTTAATTCCCGTATATTAATATATATTCCTATTAAGTACTTTTTACTTAATAAACATGAATTGGCCTACGAGGTCGCTATTCGCGGAGAGGAGCCGGCTACCTTTGTTCTAGGTTTACGGAAGCAGCTACCTAAGCTACTCGAGCTGATTTCGAATGACGAAATCCTAGAGTCAGGCCTAGACATAGCAGACGATTTCACGGGAGCTAGCATGTAAGTTGCCGATTTAGATTCGCGAATCTCTTCCCTTAAGGAACTATCCGACCACAACAAAGCAAACTACGGCTTTGCATAACCAAGTCTACCACAGGTTGAGCAGGTTTGATAATTCTGATTCTAAATACGACAAGAAAATATCCGAGCTGACTGAACGCTTTCGGATGCTGTCGGCAGAGCTATCTAAGATAGAACACTCGAATGTTCCGTCGGCGGAAGTCGGAGTCACGATGACTTGCACGGTATCTACCCCTGCACAGGCAGCGTCGGCTCCGGTAACTGTTCAATGCGAGCATTTGAGGGTTGGTGAACTATCGAAACTCAAATTCGACGGCACAGGCTGCGTTCGCGAATTTCTACAACGCGTGACGGAATTTAGGATGGTTAGAAATCTACCTGCCAATCGATTATTCGATTACGCGTCCGAAATTTTTACTGGTAAAGCGTTACGCTGGTTTCGCGGTGTTAAAAATTCCCTTTCTACATAGGACGAAATAGCTAGTAAACTTATAGCAGATTTTACACCGTACGACTATGATTATAAACTTTTAGTCGAGATTCGTAATCGTACTCAAGGGCAAACTAAGGGTATAATCATCAAATTATCGATTATGTTCCAACTTTTTGCGCGATTATCACCGAACACGGCATTAACCGAACATGAAAAACTAAATATATTGCTTCACAATATTAAACCGTGTGTCTGCGCTGCATAAACGCCTGATCATTTTAAATGGCATCAAGTTACTCGTTTAAGTAATACTGTACCTGACTCCTAAATTTATTTTACTTACACCCGCACATATTTTTGTTATTCGATTTCTAAATTTGTTACGCTAGCATCAATACGTAAAAACTGCGAATCATTGTAATACTTAATGACAAAAAAGCAAGATTAAAGCTGTTATCAACGGAATCTGAGGTTTTCATTACAAAACTTTGTCTACTATTACACATTAAAATTGGCGACCGTGACAGGACGGATTTGCAAAATTCGGATCGAAGTACGAAAACAAAGAATTCTCGTCAAAAGGAAATCTACCAAAGATTGATTGTGGAGGACTACAGACGCAGGAACACTATCAAAGAAGACAACTAAGCCAGCCAGGTCGGTCAGCAGAAAGCGCCGCGCCCAGCCTTAGCTTCTACGACGACGCCACGTCGGGGTTCACCGTCAGCCTGCCACGCCAGTTCGAGGATTCCGTCAACATTTGTAGAACAGCTCGTGTTTCTATCAGTGCCAACAGCCATCAGCGAGGACCAATGCAGCCGGAAGCAGCCGTCTCGCCTATCAGTTAAGTGCCATTCCCATAGTTTACCCTAACACCTAAACCTATTTTTCCTATCAAAAGGGTCGCTGTTTGGTACATTCCACTTGTGTATTTCATTAGTTCAACAAAGTATCTAGCTAATTTAAAGCTTATTTCAAGTAAACAACCAGTAAATATAGAAAAATAGTGTAATTAAAATTCATTGTTCAGTGTGACAACTACCTACGTCATCATTTGTAAAATTATAAATTCTTAAAATACCAGTACATTCCTTAAAATAAGTTCATAAATGAACAATACTTGAGTATCTAAACACCAATTAGTAATATTGCCAATTTTTCTCATAGACACCCTCCCAATAGTTCGTGCCATTATTGTAGTTAACATTATTTCAAATATTTTGGGCCGACTATTCCAGAAACTCCATCGCTGCCTGACGCTGCCAGCTACCGCTAGCCGCGTTTGGGTGACGTCGGTGCATCGTCGTGCTGCCGAGCTGCAGCCGCGCTGCTGCGCCAGGTGCCGCCGAAGGAGTATCAGATAAGATTCTAAACATATAACTTTATTCCTTCATTTTGCGTTACTGTTTAGAACTCAATTAACAATAAGCATTTTTCGTAAAGTTCTTAGTGCTAGTTTATCGTTTGTTGTTGCTATTAGTATTTAATAAAATGTCTTTAAGCGAAGATAAAGACTGTAATGCAAAACAATTGAAGGAACTGTTTGCTAAGCGTAGCTCGGTCAAAGGTCGTTTAACAAAGTTTAAAAAATATTTAGATGGAGTATGCTCTTCAAAATTGAATAAAACCCAAATTAAAGAGTTAGAAATTAGTATTGGTAAAATACGAGCTATGTCTAGCAAATTTGATGAACTACAGGCTCAGATTGAGGTCATTAATTGCGATAATATGGACTCCGAGATCGACGAACGTGATGAAATTGAGCAGATCTTCACTTCACATCTTGCAATTGCTGAAGAGCAACTTGATAAGTACAAAAATACTTCAAACGAATCTGATTTGCACAATTCATCACAATGTCATAACGATCTGTCATCTCAATGTCATCATGTTGATTTTAAATTACCACAAATACAAATCGCAAAGTTTGATGGCGCTTATTTCCGCTGGCTTGAGTTCCGAGATACCTATTTATCGCTTATTCATAACAATGAACGCATTAAACCTATTCACAAGTTCCATTATTTGGTATCGTATCTTGAAAAGGAAGCCGCGCGAATTATTTCCAATTTAGAGATTTCTGAAAATAATTATAAAACTGCATGGCAGCTTTTGTGCGATCGTTACGATAACAAGCGCCAACTTATAAATCAACACCTTAATTCATTGATATATTTCGAATCAACACAACAACAACACAAACGTGAATCGGACAAATCACTGAGGTTTCTAGTTGACCACGTAACTAAAAACTTGCGAGCATTGTCAAGTTTAGCAACGAAAGATGAACTGCTTGAAATGATAATTATTAAAATTCTTATACCAAAATTAGATAATCGTACTGCCATGAAGTGGGAAGAACATCGTAATAATTTGTCCAATCTCCCTGCTTTAAAGGATTTCAAAAAATTCCTAACTGATCGCGCTGATGTGTTAGAAACTATGAATCAAAACAAGTCTGATATACCCAAGGTCACACAATCACGTCAAAACAATAATAACAATTCTCGTAGTACTAAATCCTTTTCATCTACAGTTCAGAACACCGGCTCTGTCACTAAGCAGTGTGTTGTCTGTACGGGTGACCACTGGATATACGACTGCCCTACATTCCTTGCGAAGAGCGTTCAGGAACGACGAGATGAAGCATTTAAGTTACACTTATGCTCCAATTGTTTACGAACTGGGCATCGTGCACGTGACTGCAAGTTGGGTCCCTGTCGTGAGTGCAAGCGTAGGCACAATTCACTTTTGCATTCCCCTAATTTAAACAATACTAGTGCAAGTAATGCTAGTACAGTCAGCAGCAATAATACCAACACAGATCGTGGTTCAACTGAAATATCAGTAAATAATTCTATTAGTGATAATTTTATAGAAAATCACATTCTTTTATCAACAGCTATGGTTAATGTTATCAATCCACAAACAAACAAACAATTTCGAGTGCGTGCTTTGTTAGACTGTGGCAGTCAGTCTTCATTTATTAGCCAGTCACTTATGAACAAGTTATCATTACAGGTATGTGCTATTAATACTATAAACGTTATCGGTATAGGCAACAACTTAGCGGAATACGTAAACAAAAGTTGTATTGCCCGATTAAATTCTCTTAATGATGACTATAGTGTTGTACAGTCATTTTATGTATTAAACCAATTAACAAGTGTTATTCCAAAACAATCTATAGACATTAGTCAATTAAATATTCCAACCAACCTACAGCTAGCTGATCCTAGCTTTAATCGGCCTTCAGCCATAGACGTCTTGATAGGTGCAGACCTGTTTTGGGACCTACTCGGATGTGATCAGCTTGCATTAGGTACTAATATGCCCCAGCTTCGTAGCTCAAAGCTAGGTTGGCTCGTTGCCGGCCCAATTTCTCCAAATGTAAGGAATTGTTCGTCACCTAAAAATATTCCGTGTCATGTTTCAATTAGTGATAGTGACGAATGCAATAATTCCAATATTGATTCTCATTTGAAAAGGTTTTGGGAACTTGAGCAGGTTCCAGATAAGCAATATTTTAGCAAAATTGAGCAGGCATGTGAAGACCATTTTTATCGTAATACTTATCGTTTAGAATCGGGTAGATTTTGTGTGAGGCTGCCCCTAATTGATAATCCAGATTGTTTAGGAGATTCTTACGCTATGGCTAAAAAACGATTGTTGTATTTAGAAAGACGTTTCCGTAAGAATCCAGAATTAAAGTTGAAATATTGCAATTTCATTCAAGAATATTTAGAGTTAGGTCATTTAGAGGAATGTCCGACTACTAATCCCGTTCCATCCTATTATCTTTGCCATCATGCAGTATATAAGCAAAACAGTGAAACGACAAAGACTCGTGTTGTCTTTGATGGATCGGCACGAACTTCCTCAGGTTTCTCTCTGAACGATCTGCAGATGGTCGGTCCCAATGTTCAAGACTCAATCTTTTCTATTTTGATTCGAGCTCGTCAGTACAAATATATTTTGACAGCTGATATTGAAAAATTCTTTAGAATGGTTGAATTAAATGAAAAGGATCGTAATTTACAATTAATACTTTGGAGAAGTGATGAGTCCAATCCTATCAAAACTTTACGTTTGAAAACCGTAACTTATGGTCTTGCAAGTGCTACATATTTGAGCACCAAGTGTTTGTCAGTATTGGCAGAGAATTGCGATGACCAGCTTATAGGTAACATTATTAAACACGACCATTACGTCGACGATCTGGTCACCGGATCAAACGACGAGTCCAAGCTATTATACATTCAACGCAAGGTGTCGGACACTTTAAAGTCAGGTGGGTTTAAACTACGTAAATTCAGATCGAATTTACCAAGCATTTTATCATCATCAGTCATTGATCAGAATGATAAGGTTAGTTTAAGTGAATCTAATAATACTTTAGGATTAAATTGGAATCCTAAAACCGATACCCTTCAAATATCGATTGAGATTCCCAATAAAAATGATGTGGTTACCAAGCGATCGATACTGTCTGCATCATTCAAGATTTTTGATCCTCTTGGAATTCTCAGTCCATGTGTAATTATACCTAAAATGTTACTTCAGTCCTTATGGCTGAACAAGAAGGGTTGGGATGAACCAGTTAGTTCCGATATCCTGGAATCCTGGAACAAGTTCATTGGCAATTTACATTTTTTATCAGATTTACAGATCCCGCGCTTAACACTATGCGAAGCTCCTAATTATATAGAAATACATACCTTTAGTGATGCTTCTCAAGTCGCTTACGGTGCCTGTGTGTACCTACGGTCACACAACTTAGCTGGCGAGGTAAAGGTAAATTTACTGTGTGCTAAGTCTAAGGTGGCGCCGTTGAAACCGATAACAATACCGCGTCTGGAGCTTTGCGCTGCGCTATTAGCTGCAAAATTGTGTAAGACAGTTACCAGCTCTCTGCGATGTGATGTCAATCGCATCATTTACTGGTGCGATTCCAGCGTTGTCCTCAGCTGGTTAAATGGTAATTCTGCAAAGTTAAAAACGTTTGTAGCTAATAGGGTAGCCGAAATTAATGAACTTACCGATAGTTCGTCGTGGCGCTATGTGCCGACTGATCAGAATCCAGCTGACCTGATCTCAAGGGGCGTGAGCCCAGATCAAATCATCAATTCTAATTTCTGGTGGTCAGGTCCAAGCTTTCTAATACAGCCTGAATCCGATTGGCCCTATTTAAAGAAATTAATAAATGAATCAGACTTACCTGAGATGAAGTCCACTTCCGCTGTTGTCCTGGAACCAGCAACAGAAATTCTAAAAATAGATAAGTTTTCATCGTTTTTAAAACTGAGACGTGTATTTGCGTATGTCAATAGATTCATACATAACATAAGATATAAATGTCCTAAAGATAAATTATTTGGTAAATTAAATGTTAGCGAATTAGAATTATCTTTTATTAGCTTATGTAAAATTGCTCAGCAAACTTCATTTACTCTAGAGTACAATCTTTTGTTAAAAAATAAAACTTTAAGTAGCAAGTCAACACTTTTGTCACTTTCACCCTTTTTGGATGATGACAAGGTGATGAGGGTCGGTGGTAGGATAGAATTATCTAATTACAATTATACTAAAAAACATCCTATACTTTTACACGCTTCTCATCCACTCACTAAATTGTATTTTAAATATGAACACTTACACAATATGCATGCTGGGCCTCAGCTGTTGCTGGCCTGTGTAAGAGAGACTGTGTGGCCTATAAATGGTAGGCATTTGGCCCGCCGCACAGTACATGTTTGTGTTCGATGTAGACGTATACAAGGTAAAACATTAACTCCCATGATGGGAAATTTACCTGCACAGCGCATCATACCTGATTTTCCATTCCGTACTGTGGGAGTTGACTTCGCTGGTCCGTTCCTAACACTAAATAGAAAGGGTCGAGGTGCACGACTAATTAAAACCTATTTATGTTTGTTTGTATGTTTTCGCTATAAGTGTGTGCACCTGGAAGCCGTCAGTGATTTGTCCAAGGACGCGTTCATCATGACGTTACGCAGATTTATATCGCGTCGAGGTAAGCCAGCGGAGATATTTTGCGATAACGGTCGCAACTTTGTTGCGGCAGCTAAAGAGATTGGCAATTTTCTTAAAACGAATCATGAACCTGTAGTTAATTTTGCTACCAATGAAGGCATAAAGTTTGTGTTTTCTCCCACGTATGCTCCACATTTCGGCGGCATCTGGGAAGCCGGCGTTAAATCCGCGAAATACCACTTAAAACGCGTTATGGGGAACCATCATTTAACGTTTGAGGAGATATGTACTCTCTTCACACAAGTGGAAGCTGTGCTTAATAGTCGACCTTTGTGCCCACTCTCCCCTTCCCCTAACGATTACCATTTCCTATCTCCCGGTCACTTTCTGATAGGGCGTGCCCTAAATGCATTGCCTGGTCCATCGCTCGAGCACGAGAACCAGAACAACCTTCAACGTTACTTGAAGCTTGAACAGATTCATCGGCATTTTTGGCAGCGCTGGGAAAAGGAATATATAGCTGAACTACAACAGCGCTCCAAATGGCGTACTAATTCAGCATCCCTGCAAGTTGGAGATTTAGTTCTTCTCCAGGAGGATAACGTCCCACCACTGAGCTGGCGAATGGGACGAGTCAGCCGCCTGTTCCCTGGAACCGACGGCGTCACACGAGTCGCAGACGTGGAGACTACCAGAGGCTGCTTCAGGAGGCCTCTCACACGGATCTGCCCCTTGCCTACATCTTTACCGGATGACGACTAACGCAGTTGAAAGGAGTCTTTCAACGGGGGGGAAGATGTCTGCGCTGCATAAACGCCTGATCATTTTAAATGGCATCAAGTTACTCGTTTAAGTAATACTGTACCTGACTCCTAAATTTATTTTACTTACACCCGCACATATTTTTGTTATTCGATTTCTAAATTTGTTACGCTAGCATCAATACGTAAAAACTGCGAATCATTGTAATACTTAATGACAAAAGAGCAAGATTAAAGCTGTTATCAACGGAATCTGAGGTTTTCATTACAAAACTTTGTCTACTATTACACACCGTGTTATTCTACAGTACTAGCTTCATATACTACGGGTATAGACACTATAGGCACACCTAATGGAAAGAAAGAGGAACCCACCACGCACCCTCGGATTGACCACCCCAACTATTGCAACAGAAAAAAAGTTGACAATACCGATCTACTCTAAAAGGATAAGGGATATAGGAATGCTATGGGTTCCAGGAAGATACCTGACTTGCAGTATTCCGCTGAGACAGAGACTGACAGGCTCAGTCGTTGCCCATCGCTCCTGAGGATTCCTCGTGCAGAGGCGAAACACGTGTCGAAGAATAGTCGGCGCATACAGCGGCATACTGCAAGTCAGGTATCTTCCTGGAACCCATACCATTCCTATATCCCTTATCCTTTTAGAGGAGTTCGGTATTGTCAACCTTTTTCTGTTGCAATAGTTGGGGTGGTCAATCCGAGGGTGCGTGGTGGATTCCTCTTTCTTTCCATTAGGTTACAATGGAGTTCCGCCAAGTAACGCCTGATTCAATCAACTATAGACACACTAATAACACTATGGCTAAACTATGAGAGATTCCAGTGTTTAAGTGCACAATTTCACGAACCTAGCTACCCTACGTCTAACACAGTAGCACCTGATTTAGCTTATAGAAATGAAAAGGACACGCACGGTCACTATAATAATTCGCAGTACTATAAACCATCTAAGCCAACTAACTATGCTTCCGTTGCATCTATATATGTTGAATCGAACGATACACCTGTGCCTAACCTGCAACACTATAATGTCGACATGATATCTAAATCAGCTGTTCCTACAACAATAACTAATAAGAGGTCTGTGTTCTGCCCGCGATTTCGTTCAACTGATCACTCGCTAGGGACGTGCAAGCGCGACCGTTATCCTATATGTTTTAAGTGTGGCCTTAGGGATGTCACATTCGTAAATGGTCCTAATTGTAAAAATAAATCTTTTTCAAAAAACTAATTTACTCGGATCGTAGTTCGTCAAATTTTCGTAGTTCGTCTACCGTTTGTACATCTTCTAAACCTAAATATTTTGACAAAGAAGACTGGAAAAATTGGCTGAACACTCTAAAAGGGTATTTTTCTAGTTATTCTGTGGTTGCGATCCGTGATCAAATACTGTTTTTCGAGCCTATGTTAATGTAACCATTAAGAATCTATCCCTTACTGGTTTACTTGACTCAGGTTCTGCCGTGACTATATTGGGCAATAATTAAAAAGAAAATTGTAACGTCATACTCTACGTATTGCGTTATAATATCTCGCAGGCGCTTAACGCAGTATGTGGAGCCTAGCCCGAGCAGCGCTTCGCTAGCAATTATTACCTTATATAGTCATAAACAGGCCACAGGCAGTCTGTGACTCATAGGTCTATGCCTATAAGATGGGTGCGCGATCTAAATCGGTCACTTTCCCTACACACCACCTTGCTGATGGTTGTAGTGACAACAAAGTACTATTCTACTTCTCTATTTACTGTCCCGCTGGGTTTCTCTCTACGGGCCACGATTCTCCCCACGGGCTGTCTTCTCTCTACGGCCTGAAATTCTCCCTACGGGCTACAAATACGAGCTGCTGGCGCCGTGCCGCTACTAGCCGGCCGCCGCTCAAGCATCCGCGCCTGCCTACGAGCTTCTACAGCCAGGCCACTGGCGCCTGACCACATCGGCTGCACCGCCTGAGCCTCCGCTCAGCCTGCACCTCGACCAAGACGACGACGAGCTGCCTACACAACGTGCACTTCGGCCACCGGCGACCCTGCGAGCGTCGGAGAGCAGCAGGAGTCTACATTCCAGCCCTCAGGCCAGTGTTTACGTAGTTCGGTCATACTGTTTGTAAGCGGTAGTGAGACATAATAAAGAACCTGTTCAGCCTAGCAGTGTTACTCTTGAACACCGACATCCTACCTGAGACCCCGTCTCAAAGTATTAAAAATGGCACCAAAAATCACTGCAGTTATGAATATCGCTGCATCACTGCATTTATAAATCGTCGGTGTAGAGTTCTATGCGACAATGTTTTTGAAACTTTTATCGTTTTATTTCAAACAAGTAAACGTTCGATCTCAACGACCACTTACTTACTTCGTGAGGGAGCGCCATTTTTGGAGCGATTGCTCCCCATGTTTATTTTTAGATTGATCGAAAAATATGGCAAACGACAGATATTTAGATAAAAGGGTTTCAAGCAAAACTGTTCATCAATTTACGACAAATTAATAAAAAAATTGCTATTAATTGGATTTGAGAATTGCCTGCGTCATTGTTACCCATTATGTATTAAAATGGTTATAAGCGTAGGAAGATTTTAAATATACGTGCTCACGTTCGTGAAAGCTACAGTTTTGATAATTTAGTGCTGAACATTTACAAGAAAATCTGAAAATAAAGTTGTCACACATAGACACAGACTTATTTCTGCGTAATATTAAAACAAAATTAATTAAAATTTCAGGCTTTGGCAAGTTATTGACCATTTGGTTTCAAGGGCACACTTTTAGGCAATTGATAAGAGAGTCAGAAGACATATGGCCGGTGGTGTTTATTAAATATAATGAAGCGGTTATTAAACATAACAGTCTTGTAGCGCTAAAACGCCGACAGAACTGTAAGTATCTCGGGGTGGAACCATATTTTAGGTCATATGACCAGCTTCACAGTTGGAAGAGACAATAGTTTATAAGTATAATAATTTAAATAGCTGGTGAAGTAGTGACTAGTAAAGGGCATACATACACGTGAGAATTTATAAACTTACATTAGAAACATTTTGTTATTTACAAATTGTTGTCTCGAGCCTCAGTGTTCTTTTTGACCGTAGCGGATGACTTTACAAGCATTGAAATTTAGCAAAGGCATCCGCGGCACACAAACTGGATTCATTTCTAAAGCGAGCATTACTGTAAAATGAAAGTCAAGAGAAAACCTCTATAACTGTATAGAAGTTGGCTATGTCTTTACCCGCGTACGTGCCAATTAATTAAAAATGTTAAACAATACTCAACTTTTTCCAGTGTAGGCGTTCTGGAATATCCTAGGTGTTTGGTTCTACAACTTAACACCTATTGCTCTGCTTTTCTACGGGAAGGCCCGATGCATTCCCGCCGCGATCGGCTATGTTTGGCAAATGTACTACCCGTTCGACAAAATTCAGCCAGTACTACATACTATTGTGTACATCTTTGAAAGCTTCGCAGGTAAGTGAGAATTTTTTTATTGATATTGTTTAAATAAAATTTCAAGTGAAACTGTGGAGACAGTTTTTAATAAACAGTTTAACAATCTTTTTTACGTTCGTAGATCTTTATCCATTGAATTAAGTCTTTGGAGAATGAGTATGGTAGGTATAGAAATGATATTCTTGACTCCAAGATTCAGAATAATTTATTCGTAATTTGGCGCTGTTTATATACATAATTTACAAATGTGGTTAGCCAATCAGAATACAGATAAATAAGTCTTCAAAGTATATTTCGGAATCACTTTCACGTGAAACATGGGGCGATATTTACTCAACCACGGACGTGAATATAGCTGCAGAAAGTCTGACTAATAAATTAATTTCAACTATTAGTGAAACAGCCAAGTTATTAGGTCACCTAACCGCTATAAACCACTGAAACCGTGGCTCTCAAAAGGAGTAATAAAATCGATTAGGAAGAGAGATAGATTATACGCACAAGTAAAAAAAGCCCCAACAAACGAGATCCTAAAACAAAAATTTCTGGTATATAGAAATATATGTAATAAAATATTAAAGAACCTTAAAAAGCAATACTATCAAGGAAAATTGAGTGAGAGCGGAAGGAACATCAAACACACCTGGAAAATTATAAAAGAAATATGTAACCTAGACAGTAAAAAGACACGCCACACGAACTGCTCAATTTAAGCAACCCGCCTATAAATTCTCTCGACATAGTCAACAATTACTTTACCTCGGTGGAAGAAACCTAGCACATAACATTTTAGGTAAAATTAATAAAACTGAATAACAGTTAACATGCCTTGCAAGAACCAATAACTCGCCCAGAGACTCTATGTCTTTCTCTCCAACTGACCCGCAAGAAGTCACCAAAACTGTGTTTAGTCTAAAGTCCCATAAAGCACCCGGATGGGATAAGATAACTACGGACATCCTGAAACAGAACATCTTGTATGTAGCTAATCCTCTTTCACACCTATGTAATACTAGTCTTGTCACTGGCGTGTTCCCGGCAATATTTAAAAAGGCTGTGGTTTGCCCAATCTTCAAGTCAGGTGATAAAACAAACCCTTCAAATTATAGACCCATATTCTCCTCTCAACCTTATCAAAGGTATTAGAAAAAAATGTTAACAAACAATTAGTAAGTTACCTAAACAAAAACAATCACATTAATGATAACCAGTTTGGCTTTAGAGAGGGCAAGTCCACTAAAGATGCCGTTTTGAGATTAACAAAATCCTTGACACTTCATATGAATCAAGGCTTGCGATGTCTTGGGGTCTTCCTTGACCTTCAAAAAGCCTTTGACACAGTCTCCATAAGCATATTCTTAACCCGGTTAGAGAACGCTGGCATCCGAGGCATACTTTTGGAATAGTTTAAGGATTACCTGACGCATCAACACCAGAGTGCCCGAGTAAAATAATACGAGAGTGACGGTGTGGTCTGCGCGTTCGGAGTTCCACAAGGCAGTACGCTCTCTCCAACTTTATTTTTAATATATATTAACGACTTATTTAATCTAGCATTGCAACATGTGGAACTCCTGATGTTTGTGGACGACACCGTCCTTCTCTTCCACCGAAAAACATGGGACAGTGTGTTCACGGTAGCAGAAAGTGGTCTAGCTAAAGTCACCCAATGGCTCGAAAACAACCTGCTATCCCTCAAACAACGCTAACACATCTCAAACCAAATTTATATGTTTTAGCGAGACACACCAGACCAACCCAAAGCCTAATGTCTAGTTAAAGATACATGTGTTTCTATGCAATCGCGGCGGCTCTAATCGGAACAACTGTACATGCTCCACGTTGGCCCGGGCGACCTCTATTAAATACCTGGGGATAATAAGAGATGACAGACTCAACTGGAACTCCCGCGCAGTGGCCATGGCTGCTAGGATTAGAACAATGATTTACATATTTAAAAACCTTCGCAATGTAGCAACTAAAACAGTTCTAATTCCAACCTATCGAGCATTGTGTGAGTGTCTAGTAAGATACTGCATTTGTGGATGGGGAGGTGCATGCAAATCCAACCTAATTATAATGGAAAGGGCACAACGTGCGGTATTAAAGATCTTGCTAAAATTGCCTTATCGACACCCAACAACTGAAGGCCAATTCTCGTATTTAACAGAGACTGACACTGAATTTTGACTGAACTGCGATTTAATTTTGAATTGACTCACAATTGGTATTCTGCTCCACTTAATCTCCTTATAGTATAATTTCGATATAATCAATTTATAATCTCTTGTTGATCTTAGAGGTAATAACAAAAACTCAAAAACAAAAACATGAATTTTGCCATTGTATGGGAAAATACATTAATAGGAATGGTTATTGGATGCCAATACGTTTACATGCCAAATTAAAATTAATATACAACTAAGTAATAAAATTTCGGTTAGTAAATATATTGGTTCCTTGGATCGTGTGAATTATTTTCAATAGGTATTCAATAATTAAAAAAAATAATATTCAATAATAGAAATAATTCAGACATTATAAAGATTTTAACGATGGTAACGTACAATTGGGTTTTTTAATTCGTTTTTCCCTCCTGATAATTTTATCTCATTTGTAGAATTTCTCGAGCAAAAGTTTCGCGAATATTTCGATCTTGAAATAAATATTGTCAATGCTGGCAACGAAATACTTAACATGTTTGCATGTTGTCCACCAGGATCTCCTAGCCAGATCCCCCAGAGGATCCTCGTGAACTCATTAGTTGTGAAATTGTATAAAAGCAATTAACGTTTACAAAACCAGTGACTATCAGAAAGTTATCAGCCATCGATAGGGATTACAAAAATCAGGTGCATGCGATTTTCGACCTTATTGACGTAACTCAGAATTTATAATTTTAATAACGTATCAATGTCAGAAAGCAAGAAAATACCAAAAAGAAGTTTATCATGAATTGTCAATAAGGTCGAAAATCGCATGCACCTGTTTTTTGTAAGCCCTATCGATGGTTGATCATTTTATAGTCATTTGTTTTGTAGACATGAATTTGTCTTACACAATTTCTTTTTAAACTTATTTTAGATACCTATCCCCGTGGTAAAACTAGTGGCACATAATAGCTAAAGGCGATTCCTATGTTTATTAGCAAAATAGATCATAAATATTACCAGAAAAATATTCAACACTACTAGTGGTATCGTTGGGAATGTCAAATAAATCACGTCATCACGTCGTGTCCTTGGTAACAAATGTATATTAAAACTAGAAATACCTTACCTGCTCTACTAATAATTAGCAGAATACCGTTCACACTAGTTCACACTTGGTTCAACTTTCGATGTAGTCCCGATCTCATTCAAGTGTCAGTTAAGTTACGAGAATACCATTTATGACGCCGAGACTAGATCGATATTGGAATTTGAACAAATATAATTACCAGAATTGGCCCTCTGATGTCTAAATAAAAGCAAAAGTTCTTTCAGTAAGGAAACTTTTTATTTTGGTAATGCTTAGTAGATACCATAGGAGAAACATACCAACGCAAATTGATATAAATAAGAGTTTAAAACGATGCCTTGAAACGCGTGTTAGCACTGTTTATGCCCAACGTCACTTTGATGTTTTTGCTCCCCTTATATACAACAAATTCATGAAGGTACATAAAACTTGTAAACGTTTGACTAACTATCAATTCAAAAACTTATTGATGGAATGGCTAAAAGAACTTAAAATATGATCATGAATAAATAAAGCTTAAAACTGCACAGATAATTACACAAACACACTTACACGCGCGCACACACATATACACTCCACTATCATACATGCACAGACACAACCGCGTGCACACTCTTTGTAATTATTATTTTTAGTATTAAGTAAGCGCTTTTTTGTTCATTTTACGACAGGTGACATTTACAAACAGGTGTTTGTAAATGTAGCGAAGACACTGGTCCCTGAAATAAAATACTCACTAGTTTGGGGGCCAGAGAATTCACTGATTATGTACATTAATTTGTGTCAATAAAGAATTTTATTTATTTATTATTAATTTATTGGACCAATAAAATTTGAGTACAATCGACTAATCATATTCGAGTTGAGTTTACGCAAGTAATCCGCCAGGTGGTACGTAAGTCACGCGAGCGTTTTCCCGCGCAAATGCGGAGATCGGCTTGAATGGACGCAGGTATTTATACAGGCGGCATACGCGCACCGCACGCGGGTCATTTGCCGGGCGGAGGTCGAACAACGATGTCACGCACGCGTCAGCTGGTACGGCGGGCGTCGACGTAATAATAATTGAAGAGCGAAGATTGTCTTGAAGTCTTCGTCAGCGTGTGTATATTCAAGTTTGCAATAGAACTCTTCTTGTTTCTATTGACGTCAACAAAAGTCTATAAAACTGTTCTTTTCAGAACAACAACAAAAGTCCTTGAACAGTCCTTGTCAAGACTATTTTCACTTTTTCTATTAAAATACTAAGTCCTTTGCAGGACTGTGTGTATCCATGTTTCTATTCACGAACATTCAAAAGTCACTGTAGGTACTGATAGGTACAGGTTAGCCACAGTACTCCCCCTCAAGCGAAGCGTACCTGCAGCTTGATGGTGCGACTGGAACGTTTTGATTTGATGTCCGTTTGCGGCGGCGGTGTCGGCGTAGTGGTTTTCGCTGGCGCAGGTACTTGATCTTCGGTAAGGTGTTAATGCGGTAAGGTAATTTCGGTATCCTTGGTAACGGTATGGTTCTTGGTTTTGTGGGTAATGGTGATGTTACTTGAAGGTAATGTGTTGGTATGGTTTTCTGGTAAATTATCGCTATCTTCTAATGCAACGGAAGCAGGTTTCAGTCGATCGATTGAAATGTTTGCTTGTCGGTCGGGTAATTGCACACAATACACTTTATCTGTTCGGCTTATAACCTTGTAGGGGCCTTCGTAGGGTGCCTGTAGTGGCTTACGAACTGAATCTCCTCGAACGAACACGTGACTGCAACTGAGTAGGTCTTTATGCACGAAAATATTCCTATTATTATTATGATGCTTGTGGCTTGTTACTTGCTATGATTGATGTCACGTAGCTTCTTGACGTAGGTAGGTATAATCCATAGTTGCAGGTGTGTATGCGCTTGATGTGAAAAAGTCTCCTGGTAGGCGTAAAATGTATCCGTAGGTTAATTCAGCTGGACTCACGCCGGTGTCATTGCGTAGGGCGGCGCGTAATCCCAATAGTATCGTAGGTATTTCGTAGATCCACGAGCGCGCGTCGGTGAGCTTCACGCGTAATTCATTTTTGAGTGAGCAATGCCAACGTTCGATCATTCCGTTGCTTTGCAGGTGATAAGGAGTAGTTCGATTTTTCTTGGTACCCATTAGTTTCATGAGGTTTTGAAATAGTTGGCTCTCGAACTGTCGACCTTGATCTAATGTTAGTGTAGCCAAGCATCCGAAGCGAGATATCCAATGTTGATAGACTATGTTCACTATTCGATCAGCTATTATTTCATCTATAGGGACGGCCTCAGGCCATCTCGTAAAACGATCAATCATAGTTATGAGATACCGATGACCTTGAACAGTTGTAGGTAGCGATCCAACGATGTCTTTCTTGATGGCACGGGCTTTTTTTGACATTAAATACAGGTGCGCGTCCAGCGGCTGATATCTGCATTAATTGAAGGCCAGAAGTATTTCTGTGCTGTGAGCTTGCGAGTTGTACGGGTACCAGGATGACTTATTGTTGAAAACTTCTTTTCTGTATGGCTCGGAGATGTATGGACGAATATGCGACGTAGATGTTTCGCAATATAGTTCAATGTCGGTATTAGGTAAAATTATTTTCTTGAACGCGAGGTGTTTGTCGCGTGGTAGTTGTTGTATAGTGCTGTCTCTTTCTTGCGCTGTTGCTATGTCATTGTAGTTGATAACGGATGGGTAAGTTATTGTTGCTATGCGGCTGAGAGCGATGGAGACGATGTATTGTTTACCGTTTACATGGCTTATATTGGTGGAAAAAGCGGAAATGTATAATAATTGCCTTGTTCGGCTCGGTGTCTTGGTAGTGGAGTTGATCTTGCTCATTGTGAATGTTAGCGGCTTATGATCGGTGAATATAATGAGATGACGTGCTTCGAAAATTTAACGTCAATGTTTGACGGACATAGAGATAGCTAGTAATTCTCGATCGTAGGTAGAATACTTCAGTTGTGCGTCGTTGAATTTCTTAGAGAAGTATCCGAGCGGCTGCCATGTTTCGTTGATGTATTGTTGAAGTACGGCACCGGCTCATGTGTCCAATATGTCACAGAATACCGCCAGTGTTGCGTGGTGAGATGGACAAGCAAGTAAGCTGCCGTGATGATGCTTGCCTTACATTGTTCAAAGAATTGCGTTGCTTCGTCGGACAATGTGATTGCAGTTTTATCTCATTTCTTCACGTTATGAATTCAATGGTGCTTGTAGTGAGGCGGCGTTGGGAATGTGATCGCGGTAGAAATTTAACATTCCTAGGAATCTCCGTAGTTCTTCTATTGTCTTGGTTTTGGGGTAATCTGTGATGGCTTTGATCTTCTGTTCGGGAGGCTTGATACCGTCTTTTGATACATGGTAACCGAGGAACTGAACTTCGTAATTGCCTAGGTTGCTGTTGAGTCGTGTTCTAAATATATACAGGACACGCGAAGAGGTATTATATGTGAAGTTTGAGAAAATAGCTACCAAACCTAGGTTGCTAGGCACCATCTGACAACACGGTTTCGATAAGTGCAAAGTAAAAATATATATATAACGAAAACTAATAATATTACGACCAGTTGGTAATATCACAAGCAAATTGCTCACTTACACGCATGATGCGAATTGTAGAAGCAATAAAATGTTCATTATAATTAAGTATACAATAAGATAATACATTTTTTTGAGCCGAGCGATCAGCTAACGTAAACAAGTGAGTCATAACTGCGCAGCTGCGCCGCATTCCATTGCCGCGAATCAAGGACAATACATAATCATTAACAAGATACACTAGCCATTAGCGGCAAATACACAATTTGGGATAGGTTGTCATGAATAATATATCACTGAAGGAGATAATCGATGACATAGTATACACAACCGTAGCTAAAAAAAAAGAAACAGGTGAGAATCGAACCAACAGACCGAACAGACAACCGCTTTTAAACCACTGAGTCATGAGGGAAAAAAATATTTTTTAGATTACGATTAGTCATTACTAAAGCTATATGTTACAAGATATTGGCGTACATATTTAAGCTGTAATTTGAAGTTAAAGATTTTTTATAACATTTGTAAAAAAATATGAAGTAAGCATTGATTATTTTATTTTTAAATTTTGTAGTGCGTTAATTTAAGATCTTTTATATGGAAATAACCTAGTGGCTTGCCAGATATATCTGATAGCTAGATAGTTATCTGATTGTTAGATAGTTATCTGATAGTTAGATAAACAAGAGGAGACTTTTTTTGCCACAACCTTACATCTAATAAATTTCGGTGCTAATTTTTAACTGAAATGTTTATCATTGTTTTAGCATGTTTATATAAATCGTTAACATAACACAATGTGTTATGTCGTGAACTCAAAAACAGAAACATAAGTAGGAACTATTGTTGGCTTTTACAAATAATTATGTAATTATAACTTTATATACATATGCGTCTTACATTGTTGGTTATGACACTCTTTACCCAATCGTTCATAAACATAATTTTGCTGTAATAGAATAAGATTGAATTATTTTATTCAGCCTTTAGGTTTTAAATAGTTGATTGTTAAAATCGAATTGATCGGGGATTTTCTTAAACTTGTTTATCAAATAATTTACTTTAGATATTAAAATATATAAATTACTAGCTTTTGCCCGCGGCTTCGCGCGCGTTAAATTCAAGGTAACACAAATCTACTATCAGTCTCAAGTAATGTGAAGACACTCCTGATTATTCTTAAGAGTCAGAAGCTCTATAGGGTACGAAGTAACTCGGTCAGTATCCATGACAAATGTCAAAGCCATGTTTCAATACATGTCCAATATATATCTCTAAGCACTTTCGCATTTATAAATTTAGTAGGTAGAGAAAATCGTTTCAGCCGTTTGAGCGTAGTATATAATTATTAGTTTAGATATGCGAACAATGTAATCACCGTGCACGATATGACAATATGCCTTGACAATATGTATGAGGTGACAGTACTGACAGCTAGCACATGCGCAGCACTCAATTATTCGCGCATGCGTTCTTACTTCCAAGAGGAAAATTTCTGCCGTACAAACTTCTAACCTCCCTACAATCCCTCCCAGTTTATTTTTTGCAACTTATGGTAGCCCATGTCCATCTCCATGGTCCAATATATCTCTATGTCACATTTTAACAAAATCGGTTCAGCCGTTTTCGCGTGAAAACGGAACAAACATACATACATACATACACACTTTCGAATTTATAATATTAGTAGGGATTGATTTCATTTATGTGTAAATAGCCACTTTTTTATAGTAAGTTTTAATTCGATTGCATTCAATGTTTCGAATAATTGAGTTTTATATATGTAATATTTGCGTAAATACGAGAACATATTATAAGCCAGCACTACTTAAAATGGTTATGTATAACCTGATGTAGTAGCGCTCATAGCGAGACTTGGCTTGCCGTTCGTAACAGATCGGCAAAGTTAAGCAACGCTTGCACAGGTTACCAGTTGGATGGGTGACCGTGTGTGGCATTTTCATCTGAGCGCTACCGTGCTTCGGAGGGCACGTAAAGCTGTCGGTCCCGGCTCTTGTCTATGGATAAGGGTCGTTAGGCCATGTCGGAGGCCTTTGGGCGGTCTGAAAACTCCGACACTAGAGTTGGCCACACACTCACACGAAAAACAAAAAAACCTGATGTATACCATTTTGTTTTAAAAAATGGAGGAACGAAAAAGATTGTGTAACACATTTGTTTAGAGATGCCGTAGACAGGTAGGAAATTGTTGCACAGTGCGCAGTGGAAGATTGTATTACATCCACCTGACTATGGCAAGCCATGAGTCTAACATATGAACTGTGATTCACAGCGGTGAAATTAAAACAATAACATGTAAAATTATATTACCTGGTGATCTTCTCTGGCGGCCTAGAGGAAACCTAGATAAAACACGCACTAATTTTGGCCAAAACAGAGGTGATTATCTTTAGTTACCAAGCCGTTCCTCTAAACGATGTTTTCGGGCACGATACACGTGGACGGATTTACACAACTTTACAAATGTTCAACATTTCACAAATTTTATCATAAACTTTGCCGAAGTTCAAAGCGGCAACCACAAGTATTTACACAATTCGCGAAGCGGGCTTAACCATGTGCTTTCAAAAGACGATATTTCACGACGGCAAAAACGCGTTAATTTTTCAAGCAACGAGCAAAAGAGAGTT
This sequence comes from Euclidia mi, assembly GCA_944739405.2. Taxonomy (NCBI): domain Eukaryota; kingdom Metazoa; phylum Arthropoda; class Insecta; order Lepidoptera; family Erebidae; genus Euclidia; species Euclidia mi. Next base: position 22,884,750 of record OX123187.2, read on the forward strand.
CAATATATATCACTAACTTTATCAATCGCTTACAACCTTTGTTTTACCAGACCAACCAATTTAATTCAATTCTACAAACCACACACAAGATTCAAAACGTTTTCACAAATGGAATTTTCCAGAACAAGAATAGAGAATGATTTGACAGTTCATAGTGTGACCAGAGTCACAAAATTACAATAGATAAAACAAAACGTTACTAAACCGATATAATCGATTCAACTTATCATAGACAATATTTCTATTTCAAACAATATTCATAATCAGTTTTACGGCCGTCAGCGGTTTAATTTCGTCATTAATTTACCTTTACATGATTTGTATATTTTAATAGAAAACAGACATTGCTAAAACAATCACCAGCAAAGCAAAAGTTACCAAAAAAATTCAATATCTGCGACGCAGGAATTTTAAATGTTTGGGTTCACAAGGAACAGAATAAATGCATAAATAGATGAATTTGCAAATAACATACCGATAGCCAGTAACAAGAAGGTAAGATCGAAAACCAAAAACAACGATTGTAGAAAAATAAACATTTAACAAAAAGAACAACCAATAATTCTACGATAATATTCGTATTTTTATACAAAATAGACAAAGATTAAATTTGTTAATTTTGTCAGTGAACGACTAGCGTGTGACACGTGTACGTTTGATTGACACATGACCGCGGAAATCTAGCTAAATACCTAGTATCTAACACGCTAGCATCTTTAGGTACGTTCATTTTCAATCAGTCCAACTATGGTAGGTACACGTGGTATAATAAAGAGGATAATTACGGAGCAAGAAAAAGGAATATTTAAACTCGAAAGACACCGCCGTAGAAGGCAGTACAAAAGATTTAATAATATCTACTATCAATCAATCAAATCAATCAATCAGCCTATCGCAGTCCACTGCTGGACATAGGCCTCTCCCAACACGCGCCACAGTACACGGTCCTCAGCCTTCCGCATCCAGTCTGTCCCAGCCGCCTTTTTCAGGTCGTCGGTCCACCTAGCCGGGGGCCGCCCTACCTTACGCTTGCCGAGACGTGGTCGCCACTCTAGGATACGCTTGCTCCATCGGCCATCAGTCCTTCTACAGATATGGCCAGCCCACTGCCACTTGAGCCTACTGATTCTGTGAGCTATGTCGGTAACTTTGGTTCTTTGTCGGATAACTTCGTTTCGAATTTTATCCTTCAAAGAGACGCCAAGCATAGCCCGTTCCATAGCTCGCTGCGTGACTTTTAGTTTGTGGACTAGTCCCACTGTGAGTGTCCACGTCTCGGCACCGTACGTCATAACAGGTAGGACGCATTGGTTGAAGACTTTGGTCTTCAGGCATTGCGGTAGGGGCGAAGAGAAAACTCGACGTAGCTTGCCAAACGCTGCCCAACCCAACTGGATCCTGCGGTCGATTTCTTTCTCGAAGTTGTTTCTACCAAGCTGGACTACTTGCCCAAGGTAGACATACTCTTGAACAACTTCGAGCATCGATCCGTCGACATAAACCGGTCCCGGCACAATGTGTTCGTTGAACATAATCTTGGTTTTATCCAAGTTCATGCCGAGACCGACCCGTCGAGAGGCTCCATTTAGGCTGTGCAGCATCTCGCTCAGCTCTGCCAGGCTCTCTGCCACGATGACGATATCGTCGGCAAACCGAAGGTGGGATATGTACTCGCCATTAATGTTGATGCCCCGTCCAGTCCAGTCCAGCGTCTTGAAGACGTCTTCGAGTGCGTTGGTGAAGAGCTTAGGGGATATTACATCCCCCTGCCTCACCCCTCTACGCAACTCAATGGGGCTGGTTTTATTGTCCTGGAGCTGGACGGTCATAGTGGCCGTGTCGTACAAACATCTCAACACCTCGATGTAGCGCCAATCGATGCGACACCGCTGCAGAGCATCCAGAACCGCCCAGGTTTCGATGGAGTCGTAGGCTTTCTCGTAGTCCACGAAAGCCATACACAGCGGCTGATTGTATTCGTTGGTCTTCTGTACAATCTGCCGAACAGTATGGATGTGGTCTACGGTGCTGTATCCTTTTCGAAACCCGGCTTGTTCCGGTGGCTGGAAATCGTCGAGTTTTCTGGCGAGGCGATTTGTTAGGACTCTCGAGAACAACTTGTAGACGTGACTCAGGAGTGAGATGGGTCTGTAGTTTTTCAGCAGGGTTTTGTCACCTTTTTTGAAAAACAGAACCACCGCACTCCCACTCCACGCCTGAGGTGTTAGGCCTTGGTGGATAACGGAATTAAACAGGCTCGCCAGCTCTTTCAGAACTGCTGTCCCACCTGCTTTTAAGAGCTCTGTGGTGATTCCGTCATCCCCTGGAGACTTGTTGTTCTTGAGCTGCTCGAGAGCCACTCTTACCTCGCCCTGGTTGACATCAGGAATGTCCTCCGTGTAATATCTACTATATAGAAATATAATATAGTAGAAAAAAGAAAAAAGAAAAAGAGAAGGGTGTGAATTCGTTCCTTAAGTCAGACAGAGCAGTAATTATTAGCAATAATTACCAGTAGCAATTAATTACCGTAGGTAATTAAAAAAAGCTATCGCAAAGCATGCGATCCACGAATGTGACCTTAGCGCGTCGTTAAAGGACACGGGGCCTTAAGTCGAAGGATTATAACTTGCTACTTAAGCGGTTGATAAACAATTAATTTTATCAAACGCGGCAACAGAAAATAGTTATAATATGCAATAAAGGGCTTACCAAGAGAAGTAAAGAAAATATATGCCACTAAAATAATCAAACACTGCTTTGGAACGAATTCACACATACACAGTAAAAATAATGTAAAATAAAACTTACAGAAAACGCCTTCCCGGAGGACCCTTCTTATCTTTTCCCGTTGTTAAATAAAAATCGTTATTTCGGTTACAAACGAAAATTTATATATTTTCATAAAATAATCTAAACAGCCTTTAGCAAGGAATTTTATTGGAAAATAGTGATTCTAAAACAATTTAACCAGTTACAAAGATAGAACCAGGGTCGCGTGATTCGGCGTAGATCTTCGGGAATTTGGGAATGCGTCTCCGGTGTTGCTCAGGGAAGAAGAGAAAGACTTATCTTGTCGCCGCACAGACTGTAAAAGGGACGGTGACTGCCGCGTCACGATATATATAGCCCGTTGGGGGGAGCGAAGCAGCCAGCCAAGTGAAGTGGGCGGACGATGTCAGCGACGACATCACAAAATAAACACATTGGTGTGATAATAGCGGTTTTCTCGATGTCCTCTTCTCTTCTGCTCAGTTGTTGATAGGCTCGGTTGAGGTCTATTGTTAAGAATATGGTCTTGTGTTGCCTGAGAGATGATGTGTGAAGTCTTTTACGCGTGGAACGGGATAGCGATCGGGTTTTGTGATAGCGTTGAGTCGCCGATAGTCTCCGCAGACTCGAATGTCACCATTCTTTTTCGGGGCGATCTGAAGCGGTGATGACCATGGACTCTTGCTTGGCCTGCATAACCCCTGTTCAATCATATTTTCGAATTCTTTCTTCACGATTTCATATCGGTGTGGTGGTATGGGGCGAGCGCGGTTTTGTATGTGTGTCTTCGATTCTGTTTCAATGTAGTGTTGCACGTTGATAGAGGAGCTAAACTGCGTTAAAGTAAGAGGTGTGATATTGCGCCAAAATTTCGTGATACGACTGTGACTTGGCGATGGTGTACTTTCTTTCTAGGTAGTACGGATATGTTTGCACCTGTGTCAACCAGGAAAGATATGTTGGAGTGCCGATCTGTGATGTATAGGCGGTGTGAGTTTTCTTGAACGCCAGAGTCCGCCTACGCTAACGCTCGGTCTAGTTTTCCGACTTCTTATTGTATGTACAAGGTGACGTGCAGCGTCGAACTTGTTCTTTGAAACGTCGATGATAATGCAGAAAGGTGATGGTGATGAGTCTCGACTGCGTTGTTTCGATGGGCTTCGGTTGTAAGACGGGTAGCGGTTGCAGCGGTAAACGTTATATTGCCGTGTGGTGGTCTTTTTATTTTATTTTACTTTATTTGGGAAAAAAAACAATATTACAATATATATGCTTAAAGAAGTACATTTTCTTGTGAATTACTTATCGTAATAACTGCGACATTTTCCACTGATTACTTTTAAACATTGCTATGTTCTAAACGTGCCACAAGCAAACAAGCTATCAGTTATTTTTGCAAAGAAACATAACTGGGTTCTTTAATATTGCAAGTTTCTTGCTAATTAATTTGTTTGATTTTAATCTTAGTTCGAATTTGGTTATGTCTCAAGCGAACATATCACATCATTAACTTTAACTTTTCAATTATGTGTTTTCTAAATACGTGTCTGGGTAAGGAAAAAATATCAACATTTTGTAAAAAAAAATGTACCTACATTTGTGCAAGGTGTGTGAGTAGAGCGCGCGCACCGGCATTCGTTCGGTACAGGTCTGTGGCAAAGAGCGGGTAATCGCGTACCCCGCGGCGATGAACCAGTCTGGGAACTACTAGTTTTATAACACTACTTAAATCGATACAGTCTAGGTTATTATGCACTAAGTCATAAAGCGTCATTGTCTGAAGAAGCCTTCGACGTCTTTCAAGAGAAAGTAAGTTGTATTGTTCTAATAGGTGTTCGTAAGAAGATCGGGTACGATGACATTTGTACTGCATTGTACGTAGGAACTTCTTTTGTACTTTCTCTATGGCCTGTTTGTACTTATCATATAAAGAATCCCATACCAAGCAAGCGTATTCTAGCTGTGAGCGAATAAATGTATAACATAAAAGAAGATAAGTGGAAGGTCGCACAAAATCAGAGGCAGGCCGCATCACATAACTAAACATTTGAAATGCTTTTGTGATTTTGTGTTCAGTATGGAGGTCCATATGTAGTTAATGATCAAATAATATGCCTAGGAGTTTGACATTCGTAACCCGCGTTAAAACGTTATCGCACAAGGCGTAATTGTAATTTATTATCGTTTTGTTTTTAGTAAAACTTATAGTGTGACATTTAGAAATATTTAGGTTTAGTTTATTAAGTTTGCAATACCCTGTTAGTCTATTAAGATCATTTTGAAAGCTGATACAGTCGTTGATACTCTTGATACTTTTATATTCTTTTAAGTCATCAGCATACAAAAGAAAGTTTGTATGTTGAAAGCATGTATTTATGTCATTTATAAAGATAATAAAAAGAAGTGGACCTAATATGGAGCCCTGCGGAACACCTGATGTTACCCTAACGCTTTCTGACTTATATCCATTAACCAAATCTACTTGACTCCTATTGTTAATATACGAGCTGAACCATCGTAATAAGTTGCCTCTGATGCCATTGAACGCAATTTTATTAAGAAGAATTTCATGATCTACTCTATCAAACGCTTTTTGGCAATTAGTGTAGACTTCCTCTACCTGTAGAGGCAGTCTACACTGATGAGGGTCACCACTTTGGAGAATGAGTAGTATAGTGGTAGGTATAGAAATGATATTCTTGACTCCAGGATTCAGACTAATTTATTCGTAATTTGGCGCTGTTTATATACATAATTCACAAATGTGGTTAGCCAATCAGAATACAGATAAATACAAAGTCTTCAAAATATTGGACCAATAAAATTCGAGCACAAACGACCAATCATATTTGAGATGAGTTTACGCAAGTAATCCGATCCGGTGGTACGTAAGTCGCGCGAACGTTTTCCCGCGCAATTGCAGAGATCGGCTTGAATGGACGCAGCCTGTACTTATACAGGCGGCATACGCGCACGAATGACGGGTGGAGGTCGAATGACGATGTCACGCGACAGCTAGTACGGCGGGCGTCGACGTAATAATAATTGAAGAGCTAAGTTTGCATGAAGTCTTCGTCAGCGTGTGTATCTTCAAGTTCGCAAGAGAACTCTTCTTGTTTCTATTGACGTCAACAAAAGTCTATTAAAACTGTTATTTTCAGAACAACAATAAGTCCTTGAACAGTCCTTGTCAGGACTATTATCACCGTTTCTATTTTTTTTTTCTAATAAAACTCTAAGTCCTTTTCCGGGCTGTGTGTTTCCATGTTTCTATTCACGAACATTCAAAAGTCCACTGTAGGTACTGATAAGTAGAGGTTAGCCACAAGTCTATCTGTTTCATTTTGTTGCCAAAATGCAATATGTGTTGTGAATTATAGTCAGCGTTTACTTTCAGGTTTGACATCAGTATGCTGTATGTTAGGTACCGATCTACTATTCATGACTATGGCTAGCCACATTAGCATGTTGTTACGTCTACTGCAAGAGCAAATACGTCGCCTGGGCGAATCCGAGACGATAGAATCATCTACACTTTCAAAAGACAATGACGGTTATAAAGACAACTATGTCTTTTTTTAACCACAACCACTAGGTTGTGGTTAAAATACACCAAAGACTTATAAGGTAAGGGCATCATTCGTCTCTATAAGATTTCGTGGAACCTCGCCAAAAGTCAACAGATTTCATAGAAATAATTCGTGCTTCAGCAGTAGCTACTAAATCCCTGGAAATGATATGAAGTACCTATTATTGCAACAGTTGAGAATAATAAACATAAGGCTCGAATTTTTTGGTTGTGTTTAATTTTATATAAGGTTAGGAAGTGAGTGAGATTTTGGTATTGACGGCATGTTTAGAAATTAATACATAAAATACAAGAATTACCTATAAGTTAAACGCTACGAATGGAAGTTTTATTATAAGAGAGCAAATAAATATGATTGAACGAATTATCGGAAGAATGTGTGATTCAGGCGCTTATTCTTATCTAAACAATGTTTCTTCGTGGCTTGGCAACACAACCACCAATTGTTGTTAATATTTTTCTCACAGGGTAGACACGTAAGGGAAATAAATGATATCTGATATTGGGATACGCTTTTTATCGACATACTTATATACCGCTTGGCAAAAATTGAGGATTATAAAAATCTTTTCAAAGTATTTATACCTATTCATCTACTTAATTATCAGCGACGTCAACGGTGACATTTTTTATTATTTTAATGTTCATTTTTCACTCTCTTATAACTAATATTAAAGTATTTTTATAATGAATAATGTACTAATGCGTGATAGTGGTCGAAATTGGACCATAATTTTGAGGTGAAATTGGCTTATTAAGCTTTGCACGACACCAGAGTATTCGTGGAAGTATTTTTCACACGAATACTCACGGTCGATTTAATATTTGTAAGGTACTTGCCACACAGTATCGACTCCAAGTGCGAGAAAAAATATACATTTCATGCGTGCGAGATCCACGACTTATTTGTGATATTTTACATTATTTATAAAATTAATTATTTTTCAGCTATATCTAAGATTTGGAGGCTGTGTTTTCTATAATAAACCTTATCAATGTGTTGCTGAGCTCCGTTAATATTTGTTTCGTAAAGTTCAGCATTGTGGTAAGTTAACGGCCGTAAATCGTCGCTACTGTAATAGACAATACGCATAAATAAGAGAGTTGACTTTTTACTCTCCTAATTTATAAAGTAGAGTAAAACTGTATGATATACTAGAACAACATGAAAATTCTTTCGTCGTAACAAATCATTTTGATTTTGCTAATTAAAACGACAGATTGTCAGTGTGATAAAGTGAATAAAGTGCCAAAAAATATTTATTTGCGTTTGACAGTAATATAAAAAAGAAGTATTATTATGTTCCAGTTCCTTGACTCGTGGATGAATATGAGTAATAAGTTCTACCTCGGAGCAGTTCTAACTCAGATGTTTATCGTCTGTTGGTACGCCGATGACATCTACCGAGCGGTTAGTCAAACCTCTTTAAAGTATCACTAAAACATCAATCCGAACTTGTTAGGAATCAATATATTATAGAAATAATAGCTGTATTAACCAAACTAAAAATACTGTGCTAATGTTTGAGTTTAGAATAATTCAATTAAGTAATACATTGAACTAAAGTAATAAAGTTGAATACCTAAACAGTCTAAAATGAAATTGAAAAATGTTTTTGCTACAGTTTGATAGTAATTTTAGTTGAATTTGCCGTATAGCGAGGTTGTAAGTGCACTGTATGTATTCTATTTGAGCGGATATTTTGTGCAGAGTGTGGGTGTAGCGGACGCCGTGTATGAGAGCGGGTGGTACAAAAGCAACCCACGGTGCCGACGCGCAATGCTCATTGTTCTACGAAGGTTCGCTTTTTGAGTTTATTTTGCGAATAACCTTATTTGCTTACTAATTTTATGACTCACGTACGCCAGTTCGTCAGTTTGAGAATACCGTTTCTTCATTGCAGTGTAAAGTAATTAATTGCTGCCAAATTACTTGTTTTAAAATTGTATTTATAGTGCTACAGTAAAAATATAAAAAACATTTATTGTGTGTGCCTGTGGCTTCACACTTTGTGAGTTCATATTCGCTTACATGAAGCAATATTGTATAGTGGCCTTCTGTTCGCAGGTCACAAAAGCCATTATATTTCACTGCGTTGAAATTCCGGGCTATCACAATGACGACATGTAGTTCGGTAAGTATTGATTTTGAAGTGTATAAGCGAGCAAAGGGGTTTAACAAAAATGATTCAGCAGTTTTGGGCTATTGCTCTGGACTTCACATTTAGTACAACGATATTCGATGGTTAGATCGAATGTCATTCAAAGTGGACTTCATGACGCTGTGTTTTTCGAAATGTGTTTGTCTTTATGCAGAATTGGTCGCTCTCCAATAAGTGTTAACATGAGACAAAGGACATTTCTTGGGTATAAAAATATTTTATTAAAATACGTTATATTGGTATTTTATAGCCAGCTTGCGAATGTCATAGTAGGTACCATATGTCCTTTGCTGTAGCCCTGAGAACATGTAATGATGATAGATAATAATTGTAACCCACAACGCTGATTCGACGTAAGATTTGTGAGACAACAGAACAGTCAGCACAAAAGCCGGTAAGACAATGCAATAGTGATAAACTGTGTAAGTTTAATACATTCCGATTGTTTGCCAACGGTTTAGGCAATTATTCGCTTGTCAATGCCAAGCGGGAGTGATGCAAATAGGTTTATGTGTTGCGAGATTACGGACATCTGCACAAATTAGTATTCTGAGGGCTCTTTTGATAGCTGGAATGGAATACGCAAAGGTACTGAAATGAAATCAACCTATACAATGCTTTGTACTTTGAAAGAAAATAACTGAACATGCTTACTGTTAATGACTGAATGATTTATGACTGCCTTTGACGACGCAATCGCGTAGGTGTTTTCTGGGCCTCAAAAATATAGGTGTTACGCTAAGAAGGACATCAATAACATTTTCTTAGTTCAAAGGATAAAACAGGGGCCGAAATTTTATTTCCTAATCCACTGATTTGGAAGCTGATAGCGTCCACATATGGACAAATGCTAGTAGGTTCATTATAAATAATTTATAACCATAAACTATGTGTAAGAAGAAAAAAACTAATCCACCTGGAAGGGAATTTAAAGCTTTTTAATAAGATTAAATTCTTTCTTAACGTAATATTCCGCTTTACTTGTGCAACATGGATACTACTAAATACTTAATGAGCAAAATTAACGATGGCAAAATATTCAGAAACTGGTTTGTTTCAGATCATATCAACCTCATATTTGTATTTCACGTTGCTGTATACATCGTATCGGCGGGATTAACATCAACGGATAAACACGTCAGAGGAAAACAACTACAGTAGATATTAATGTTTAGATAATAAAATGTTACGTGTAGTGTGATAAAGGTGACATTTAGTGTAGACGACCAATATCAAAACAATAGATGTATTTCCATAGATTTTGATTTATACAAGTCTTTGAAACAACTCGTAAAAATACAGAAATAAAAAAGGTATAAGTATTTAGTGCAATAAGTTACCTTGTCTTGAGAAACGATAAATGATTGGCATAAAGCAAATACACATTTGGGTGATGATCGTCTTCTTCTTTCTTTTTAGTACAAGCTGGGCGTGCAGTTATAGCCTCGTTATTTATGGCTCCACATCCGTGACTCATAGCAACACGTTATATAGCCTAAAGCCTTTCTCTATAAGTGTGCTATCCTACACAATCTATTTTCAAATCGAACTAGTTCTGCCTGAGATCAGCGCGTACAACCAAATAAACAAGCTCTTCGGATTTATAATACTAGTGCGCTTTGTTGGCTGCGTTGTTTCGGATTAGATTACTTAATTTGAATTGTCCTAGAGTTAAATTACAATTAGAATTACATACAAAAAATATGGGATGTACAAGCGGGATTCCGGAAGGGTATGGGGTGTACGGATCAAGTCTTTTCCTTGCGATGCATAGCCGAGAAATTTTTGGCCAAAGGTCAAAAGGTCTACTGCGCATTCGTGGATTTGGAAAAGGCTTATGATAAAGTGGTGAGGAATGAAATGTGGTCGGTACTGTCGATGTATGGGGCGAATAGCAGCCTCATACGAGCTCTGAAATCCCTTTATGAGGATTCTAGAGCTTGTGTGTTAGTTACTTGTCAAATGCCTCTTTTATGCTGATGATCAGGTTATGCTTGCGTCTTCAGCGGAGGAGTTGCAGGAGATGGTAACAATCATGCATGGTGCGTTAGAGAGGAAAGGAATGAAAGTGAATGTAAGTAAAACGAAAGTTATGGTTTTTGAAAAGGAGGAATGCGTTACGGCTTGTAATATTATGATCGATGGACAGCGAGTGGAGCAAGTGAATGAGTTTGTATATTTAGGTACGCTGTTTACAAGAGATGGTAAGAATGTAGAAGATATTGAAAGAAGAGTTAATGCAGGTAATAGAGTGAATGGAGCTCTGAAGGCGTTTATGAATAGCCAAAACGTGTCCAAAAAGGCACGTTTGGCTGTGCATAGAGGGGTGTTAGTACCTACTCTTATGTATGGTAGTAATAGTTGGGTATGGCAGAAGAGTCATGAAAGTAGAATAAATGCTGTAGAAATGAGAGCACTGAGAAGTATGTGTGGTGTTTCTCTGACTGACAGAATAAAGAATTGTGTGATAAGAGAGTGTTGTGGGGTAAAAGAAGATATAGTGACAAGCATCGAGAAAGGTATGCTAAGATGGTTTGGGCACGTGGAGAGGATGGATGACGAAAGACTGACCAAGCAGATATATAAGGCAAGTGTGGAAGGGACAGCACGAAGGGGAAGACCTAGGCGGACGTTCTCTGACCAGCCAGGCCGATTCAGAATGTCACGACAAGTAATCGTACGATATGTCAAATTATTGTCCTCGTCTTTTAGTCGCCTATCAGAGATATTTTGAACAAATATTCATTGGATTCGGTTTATTTATTAATTTACTTCATACTGAATGCATAAAACTGATAGGAAATGCGATAGTTTTGACAAAAAATGAGGTAGCCCGTTTGACAATTAACGGAATAGAATGTCAAATGAGATATCGAACGATTCTGAATCGCCCCCCAGATTGGAGACATCCTAAAAACAGGACAGGTGAGAAGTACCCTGAACAGAAGAGCATGCATGAGGAATCTGATGGGAGTGAATGAAGCAAGAGAGATATGTCAGGATCGTTGCAAATGGCATTCCGTAGTCTCAGAGACTAGAGAGGCAGAGTCTGCCTACCCCTCCGGGAAACAGGCGTGAGTCTATGTATGTATGTATGTAGAATTACATATTATTATTTTGCTTGGAGAATATAACTATGGACCGTGTAACAAAATTAAATGTTGCGAAAATAGAAAATCATTTAGTGACGTGCCTAAATCAATTCTGCATTTGGTATGCCAGACCAGCGATGCCTAAATTAGGTTTCGTAGAAACCGGCGTAAATGAAAGCCTCTGTGACTGACGCACCAGTGTTCCACGAAATCAAATTTATCATGTACGTTCTATATTTTAGCTTTTCACTTTAAACCATTTGAAAAAGTAGAATGAAATAAAATATGTATAATTTCAGCCATTTTGTAGCTTTACAAGTCCAGGAACCACTACAGGACAAATTTATTGAATCAGTTCTGCATCTTGTGTACTATGCACTAGACTTGCAATGATTCAATTGGGTTTCGCGAAATCTTAGTCATTCATGGCAATGGCACCAGGATTCCGCGGAATCACATTTATCATTTACTTTCAATATTCTCATAGAATGAATCTATTTTTGGTGCGATGGAATGGAATGGCTTTCTAGATTCTGTGATCATAAAGTTTAGACACTATTGTGCTAGCAAAATTATCTTGTATATAAGGCCTGCTAGCCTTATTTGTATTTTAGCATTATTTGTGTTCTAATATACCTACATATACTCAGTGGAAATAAGGTTTGTAATGAAAAGATCTAGCTGTTAGTGATGAATTGTAGCAGTCGGCGAGTTACCGCCTGCCACAGAACCAATATTATATAGGTATTGTAGACCGGCGATGTTTTAATTAATTGTTTTAGCTATTCCGATCCATTAAATACTCAAGTCCATTGTCGAAATTAATTGAAGTTTACATTAATTATATTACTCTATTCAAGAAGTTTTTCCTACTATAGTACTTATTAACAAAGGCATGTCGATTTTGAAATGGATGAAACAGGCTGCTATGAGATACCAACTAAAACTTGTAATTTTCTTATTGGGTGGTTCATGGCTATTTTGTAAATAATATGACATCATTGAATGTGCGTGCATGATAGCACTATTGAGATGACGTTTGATTTTGCCAGCTACTCACCGAGCGTATAAACCCTAAAGGTTACGTAAACGTTGTCAAATTTTCTGGCGTATTCATAGGGTAGCCAGGTATAAAACACTTCGACGGTTAAGTTGATTATATTTATCAATTTTAAGATTATGTTTAGCCGCTACCTCACTGCGAACACGATGATATTGTGTTGTCTACGAAAAGCCTGTCAGGAAAAGCGGTTAGACTTTTTTTTAGCCTGGACCAGATTTTTTTACCAACCCATTCGCGATATAATTTTTAACATGCAAAATTTGATATAAAATTCTTTTTATCCAATAACCAGTCGGCGAAATTCACTGTTCTACCGATCTCTTACTATTATTTCTTTTTAAGTAACGTGATCAAACCTTTGAAAAACACGACATTAAGAATATAATTTGATCACGTAGCGTACAGGCACATTAGACCATTTTTTTCGATCACAGCGTTACGTCTTCAAATCATGAAATACAGCTAGCAAAACTGACTTTAGCGCTGAGTCACTAGTCGCCTCTTTAATGTCAAACAAATTGGCAACGTAGTATGAAAGGTTACAGCGATCGGCGTCGCCGGGCGAGCGGCTCTTGGCAATCACTCGCAGCTAATGTCCCGCGGCCTCCAAACTTAACGTCCAGTTATAAATCAGTGCGTCCTTCCTCATTGCGATTCACCCTGTACGACAGAATAATTTCCTAGTCTCACAAAATAAATACGTGCGCACTAACGACACAAAATCGTGCCCGAAAATTGCCATCGCAAAATAAATGTGTGATCACTGTGACGAATTGCCATTTTAATTAAATTTTTTACGTAAATCTTTTGAGCGAACATTAAAAAGTGATTACAATATCACGGCAACTCGACTCGTACACTCGTTACGACTATATTGTGAATAATAAAGGAGTTCAAATGAATTAAAATGATACTTTCATGTTTATTAAGCTGTAAGTATGTAGGATATATGTTTTTAGAGGTGATGGTAAGTTTACGTTATTGATTTAAGTTGTGGTTTCATCAACCAATTTTACGCGATCTATTACGTATTCGAGTGTCTCCCATATTTTCGAATATGTGTTTAATGTATTGTGGTTGCGCGAACCGAATGTTCCTAGGCGATTTGAGAAAATTACTAATATTGTGGACTGTAAGGATGTGGGTTCTTATCGCCTAGGAAAGGAGAAAGTGAATGAAAATGGGTTCATGGGAAGGGATAAAAGACGGAGGTATGGGAGCAAACCTTACCTTGCACGTCAGTATTCTTCCTTGCAAATGGCAGCCTCCTGGTGTCTCTTCGGGAATCCTGAAGCTGTACTTCTCACTCCGTCTGGATCCAACCCAGAATTATATAATTTCACTACACTCCACTCGCGGGCGGCTTGTTGCGTTTATGGTATAAAGCGGTAAAAAATATGGTAGTGCGGTACACGTGTTCAGCGCGACACGGATTATACTAGACTGTTCTCGTCGTCGTTGAATTCTTGCGACCAATCAGCGAGGCGTGCCTTGGGAGGGAAGAAATCAAAGGATCGCTCGTATTGGACGAGCAAGCGCGGAACGATTGACGTTGATGTAATTAGTTATCGATAGGAAGGTAGATGGCGCTACCATATCCTCCCGGCCCTAAAGGGTTGCCTTTAAAAAAATAGAATTGAACTTAGCTATGTTGGGTGTGCTACCGCATAACCCATCATGAGGCTAAGACAGCGATATGATAATAAAATTAATCTAAATTAACTTTAGCGATAATTACAAACTAAATACTAAACTAAGAGGTAGATCCCACTTCAGGCTAGATCTAACTGAGTCGGAAGCGGACAGAGACGTACAACAGGGCGCACGTAGCTCCCCTTCGCAGTTTTCACGGTAACAACGCGGGTTGTACCGTCCTTGGAAGTATGCAGTTTCTCTACGAAGGCTAACGGCCATGAAAGCGGCGGAGCATTATCATGTATTATGACGACCAACGTACCCTCCTGTATAGGGGATGCAGGACTATTCCACTTGGATCTTGCCTGAAGCTGGTGGAGATATTCCGCACGCCAGCGCCGCCAGAACGACTGCACGAGTTTATCCAGCTGAGTATGTCTCTGGAGCAAGCTTGAAGAGTCTGCTTCAGGAGCCGGAAATGACGATAATGGCACTGTGTTCAGAAAAGGTGCAGAGCTTAACGCGGATGGTTCTGCAGGGTCACTACTCAATGCCGTGAGCGGACGCGAGTTGATCAGCGCCTCGACTTCTGCATGGACAGTTAAAAGCTCTTCGTAAGAGAGGATCTGTTGACCTATAACTTTGAAGAGATGCGTTTTAATTACTTTGACCATGCTTTCCCAACATCCACCGAAATGTGGTGATGCTGGCGGAATAAACTTCCAGTCAATATGATTTATGGAAAGTTCTTCCTGAAGACGAGTACGATATTCTTCCCTGAGAAACTTATAGAGGTCGCGTAAATAAGAGATTGCGCCCACAAAACAAGTGCCGTTATCCGTATACAAACACGGTATAGGGCCGCGCCGTGAGAGAAATCGTTTAAGGGCTGCAAGGAATGACACCGTGCTTAAATCTGTCGCAACTTCAATATGCGTAGCGCGCGTCGTTAAGCATGTAAAAATACATAGCCAAGCTTTACGGCTCTTAACACCTCGACCACGCACTGGCGTATACTGCAGTAGTCCTGCGTAATCACAACCGGTATGTGTAAACGCTTTATCAACTTGATTGACGCGTTGGCTAGGAAGATCTGCCATGGGAGGGAAAGTCGGACGCGGACGAAATTTGACGAATTATTTGTCAAGCGGCTAAAATCCAATACTTATGCCTAAGTAAGGACATAAGCAACTCTGGACCAGCATGGAGGTGCTTCTTGTGATAAAAATCAACAAGAAGGTCGACAACATGATCATAACGCGGCAGAATGCAAGGATGTTTGTAGTTATAAGGTTCATCCAAATTTGACAGACGACCCCCAACGCGTATGACGCCGTGTTCATCGAGAAACGGCTAGAGTCTAAGGATAGCGGGAGAACAAGGTACATTGTTTTTCAAATTTTGAATGTTACTAAAATGAACAGCCTGTACAGCTCGTAGTACTTACATTCTGCGAATTTGATATCAGTACTTGATACAAAATTCCCATTTGGTAGGTGCCTAAGAAACCTACAGACATAAACGATGGCGCGGAGTAATTTAGACCACGATGACATGCGTAGTGCGAGTGCACAGATCGGTGACTCCGCAACCTCAGCAATCACGGGATAAGAAACAGACTTCCGTTCGGGTACATGTTCGTCTTCTGCACTGTGGTCAAAGGGTTGCATGGGCCACTCTGACGGATCATGGGAAATCCAAGAAGGTCCGCGATGCCACAATGGATGATGAAGAAGATTAAGTGGAGAAACACCATGAGACAAGCAATCAGCGGGGTTCTCAGTACCCGCGACGTGATTGAAACAAGTAGCGGGAACAAGTTCAATCAATTTACTAACGCGGTTGGCGACAAAAGTCTGCCAGCGGTGAGGAGATGAATATATCCAAGCGAGCACTACTTTGGAGTCAGAAAATGCGTATATTTTATTAATAGGGTAGTGGGGCAAAACTGTGTCTTGAACCTTGCGGAGCAACTGAGACAGCAGAAGGAACGCGCACAACTCCAGCCTCGCGACTGAAATGGTTTTAATAGGCGAGACCTTAGACTTGGCACAAACTAACTGCACCGAGTAGTTAGAACCAATGCGGACTTGCAGATAAACGACTCCACCGTAAGCACGCTCGCTGGCGTCAGCGAAACCTATTAAGTTGATGGTACATCCATCTACCAACCCAAGATGACGCGGAATAGTAATTTGATTGAGCGCGGTAAGCTCAATACAAAACTGGCCCCAAGCGGCGACAATATGGTCACGGGGTGTTTCATCCCACTCACACTTTGATAGCCAAAGTTCTTTGATCAAGAGCTTGGCGTACAAAATTGTGGGAGCCACAAAACCCATTATGTCCCATAGTCGAGCCACTGTGGACAGCATAGTGCGTTTGGTTCACTTATCATCTGGCGGTGAGACGTCAAACCGAAAACTACCACAGGATTTGTCCCAGCGTAAACCGAGAACTTTATGCGGTACAGACTTCTCAAACTCAATGTCTGGAGAAGCTTTATGAGAATCAGGTATGCGTGCGAGAACCTCCTTAGAGTTGCTTGTGCATTTGACGAGATCAAACTGGCCTCGCTTGAAAAGCTGAATAAGCTCTTCACAAAGCGAAATTGCTAGCGGAGCGGATATGACACTACAGGCAATGTCATCCATATACAAAACGGAAGTAGCAACAGCTGCTTCGGCGGGAAAGTGATCGCCTTCATCAGCGATCAACTGGCGAACAACTCGTAACGCGTGATATGGGCTAGACTTGAGTCCAAAACAAACACGATTGAACTGATACACAGATAAAGGTTCCTTATTGTTAAAACGATAAAAAATCCGTTGAAATCTATGGTCAGATTCGCAAACGCCGATATTAAGGAACATTTGGCGGCAATCAGCTGACAGAGCGATTTGGAAAAAGACGAAACTTTATTATGATGTTAAATAAATCACCCTGTAGATTAGGGCCGGCATGCAAAATGTCATTAATCGACTGACCCGATGTAGTCTTACAACTAGCATCTAAAACCACACGAAGTTTGGTAGAGGTTGATGCGGGATATAATATGAGGGAAGAGAATTGCCCTCGTCGTTTACAACTACACTCAAAAAACTTTTATCTATGTAGTCACGAATGACGTCATTATAGGCACTGCGTAACTTAAGTGATGCATCAAGTTTACGTTCTAAACAATGAAAACGTCTAAGCGCAGCAGCGTACGAGTCACCTGACGAATAAGGGTCACCATAGAATGGCAACGCCACTACGTATCTGCCACTGTCGTCACGAACAGTGGTAGCGCGGAAATGTTGTTCACACTCGAGATCCTTACGGCTCATCGAGGGCAGTGCGGTAACCTCTTCAAGCTCCCAAAATCGCTTGAGAAGAGAATCAATATTATTTTCTTGAAGAACAGAACAACAGCAAGACGTAATATATTGAGAAGTATGTAACGTAGGTACATTACCCATAATCACATACCCAAATACTGTCTCAATAGCGGGCGGTAAGTTATATTGCTCACTACGTACCACTTTGTTAGTAGCAAGTGCAGGAATATTGCAGCTCCGATCAAAACATCAATGTCTGCCGGATTCGCAAACTCCGAGTCTGCCAGCTGCAATGACTCGAGGTGAGTGAGTAATGCTACGTCCACATTAGCGTTCGGCAATGCGTCCGTAATACGCTTCACGATAAGCGAAGAAATGTTAAAGTTAATATTCCTATCAAAACGCGAATGTATTTTAACATCTACGGAACCCTTGCAATGTTTTTCTGAACCGCCGATCCCTTTGACTACTAAGTCAGTATTTTTAAAGTCATTCCACAATCCGAGGCGTTTGAAACAATCCGAAGTTATGAAATTGCTCTGAGATGCACTATCGAGCAGACAACATACCATGTGCGGTGATCCATTAATATCATAAAGGATAACTTGCGCTGTCGCTGACAGAACCGTCTTGGACGCCATACACTGCGACTTGGCCCCACGCTAATCATTATAGATGCGCGAGGGCCGTCCGCGCGTGCGCGTCGCCCGCGCGATGTATGTCATACACAACGATATTTCATTCTGAGACGTGGAAGGCGCAGTTATCGTGGCCTGCACTTGCGACGTAAGTTTGTGAAAGTTACCGGCTTGGCTCGACAACGGACTACTTTTATCGAAGTGCAATAATGAGTGGTGTCGCTGACTACATGAACGACATCTCGTCTTACTAGAACAATCACTCGTTTTATGCTTTGTACTTAAGCAATTAATGCAAGCTTAGTTGTCTTTGACGCACTTGAAACGAGCAGTCGGATTTAAACCATTAAAGGCGGGACACTTATAGATATGGTCGTGCACGTGGTCGTGTCATCTTGGGTTGGTAGATGGATGTACCATCAACTTAATAGGTTTCGCTGACGCGAGCGAGCGTGCTTACGGTGGAGTCGTATATCTGCAAGTCCGCATTGGTTCTAACTACTCGGTGCAGTTAGTTTGTGCCAAGTGAACTATTATTGTTATTAGATTCCGAGCATGTTACGTAAGATTGCGGATTAGGGACCGAGTTATTATTACTATTTCGCTCTTTATTTGACCTTTGTTTGCTATTGTTATTATTAGACGAGCTAGATGAACTAGACTGCGTATTATGAAATATTCAACACTGATCATTGATGAAAGAAATAAATTTATCTAGTGTAGGTATTTTATTGTTGCGTTTCGTCATCTCGAATGCGCGAATTGTTTCAGTGTCAAACTTTTTTAAAGCGGGTTGAAGAAACATAAAGTTGGAAAGATCTTCCAATTTTAAGTTCCTAAGAGAATTAACCGCGGTTACGAAGTTATCTATAAACAGCTGGAAATTCGAGACAGATGCGGCACCGGATAGTTTAAGATTTAAAGCTTGGTCAAAGTAGGTAGACGCTAGGACGCGCGTGTCTTGATATCTATCAAGTAGTGACTGAAATATGACCTGATAATTCTCAGCACTAGGTGTGATACCTGCAAATACGGACTGGGCCTTCGGTGACAGTTTACCTATTAAATAGTACAACCTGTCATCATCTGTCAGAGAACCATTATAGTGCACTGTAGACTTAAAACTCGCATAGAATAACGGCCAATTTCGTATGTCGCCATCGAATGACATGAGCTCAATTGGCGGTAATCTCGGCATCCGAACCGCAGAAACGGGCTGTGCTGAATATTTACCCTCCAATTGTGATTGTATTCGCTTGATGATACAATAAAGATCCTAGAATGAGGTGTACGCCTGATAATTCGGCTTTTCATCAGGATTAGTAGAAAGCAATCTTGCGTTATAATCGTCTAACAACTTATGAAAATCTGTTCGAATACTATCTACTGTCATACAATAACTGAGAAATGACTCCCTATCAATATCAGAAGCGGCAGCGGTCTTTGAGCGCTCGTAAATGTTTTGAATACGCTCAAATAAAATATTGCGTTTTGCTTCTAAGATTGTCAGCTCTCTGTCTTCCGACACGCGTGGCTTCTTTTGTTGTGCCATGCTTACGTATGTATAAGCTAATGAGACCGAATCAAAATAAGAATACCTAAAGTACCTATTATTTTACCTAAGTAGGCAACACTTTAAGGCGGTGGAATTAAAAGGTGCTTGAAATATGTAATTTACAAGACAACTATGAAAGTTCCAGTAATAATAATTGGGTAAGTAGGTAGCTACATAAAAGTATATTACCTACTGATGCGTGCGGAAATAACCATGTAACGGTTATGTAAATGGATTAGGAGTATAGCTAAGTGCTATAACTGCTAGCGTTATAAGCGAGAGGTTACGTATAAAACGCAAATGAATCCGGCTCGAAGGACCAAAAACTGGTTCGGCGAACCGAATGTTCCTAGGCGATTTGGGAAAATTATTAATATTGTGGACTGTAAGGATGTGGGTTCTTATCGCCTAGGAAAGGAGAAAGTGAATGAAAATGGGTTCATGGGAACGGATAAAAGACGGGGGTATGGGAGCACACCTTACCTTGCACGTCAGTCTTCTTCCTTGCAAATGGCAGCCTCCTGGTGTCTCTTCGGGAATCCTGAAGCTGTATTTCTCACTCCGTCTGGATTCAACCCAGAATTATACAATTTCACTACACTTCACTCGCGGGCGGCTTGTTGCGTTTATGGTATAAAGCGGTAAAAAATATGGTGGTGCGGTACACGTGTTCAGCGCGACACGGATTATTCTAGACTGTTCTCGTCATCGTTGAATTCTTGCGACCAATCAGCGAGGCGTGCCTTGGGAGGGAAGGAATCAAAGGATCGCTCGTATTGGACGAGCAAGCGTGGAACGATTGACGTTGATGTAATTAGTTATCGATAGGAAGGTAGATGGCGCTATCATATTGTGTTTGCCCAACCCAAAGAATTATCTAACAGAACTTCATATGTATGATGAGCGTAATAACAAAATAACACAAGCTATTAAATAAGACGGACTCTGCCTAATTTGAGTCTAGAGAACAGCGTCATAAGCTGACCTTAAATTCAAATTAAATATTAAATTTATTCCCATTCATGTGACGAAAGGTGTGACACATAAGTAGTTCTAATAAGTAACTACTTAGCACGTGTGCAGGTCGGCAGAGAATGGCGGTAGTTCTAATGAGTCGGCACTAAAGGCAAGCTGCCGCGGTGAACAAATGCTGGTTAGTTGCCACCAAATTGCGCTTTCTTCCTATTCTATGAATTAAGCGACGTACCGGTGACGTTACAACCACACAGTATGGCTACATGGAACCTAATATCACTGCAGTAGTGCCGTTTTGTAACATACTTTTGCCTTTTTGATATAAAACTCCTTACACACCGAACACAAACTGAATAAAGATGGCTTTCTACCAGTCAAGGCTTGGGTAATAAAAATATAATTTGCGACTTGTCAAAAGCTTTTGACTGTGTTGAACATGATACACTTTTACGTAAACTCAACCATTATAGTATTCAAGATAGTGCACTCAATCTTGTTGCCAGTTACCTAAGAGATAGAGTTCAGTATGTAGATGTTAGTGGGAGTAGGTCTCAAGGTTTGCCAGTGGCAATGGGCGTTACACAGGGCTCTATTCTTGGTCCCTTTTTTTAATATATATTAATGATTTGACATTCTTTGTTAACAATCTATGTGGCATTGTTCTTTTTGCTGACGATACTTCACTTATTTTTAAAGTTGATCGTAATACAAGTAACATTGACAGCGAAATAATTCTCTTGCGCAAGTACTACATTGGTTCACGACAAATAATTTGCTACTCAACTCTGGCAAAACAAAATTCACTCTGCCGAATGTCAAAAAAGTTCTTACTAATATAACTTTAAATAACTAGTTAATTCAACTGTATTTTAGGTTTAACTTTAGATTGTAAGCTTCAATGGGGCGCCCAAATATCCTGTCTGGCAGTCAAACTTAGTTCTGCAGCATTTACAGTTAACAAAGTTCGACAATTCACAGACGTAGATACAGTTAGACTAGTTTACTTTAGATACTTTCACACTGTAATGTCTTACGGGATACTGTTATGGGGTACGGCGGCCGATATTCAGACAATTTTTGTTATTAATTATATAAATTAGGTGCTTGAGATTCTTTACTAGATAAATATTGACAGTTGCATCGCAGTATACATTTTCTAATTTAATGTACGTTAAGAAAAACTTAACTCTTTACCGTAAAAATAGTGACTTGCACAAAGTGAACACAAGGAATCAGCATAAACTAGTGGGCACTAACTACCGTCTACATAAAATACATAACTCATTTGCGGGACTCGGTATACAATTCTTCAACAAATTACCTCTTGAAAAATGAATTTACCTCTGGACAAATTTAAAACCACTATAAGGAATTTTCTTTTAAAAAGGTATTATTACACTATTAAAGAATTTCTAGGTGACAAGACCTCATGGAACTAGTTGCTTTTTTTTTAAATTCACTATTATTATTATTTTTATCTTCTTCTTAATTAGTAATATGTTAAGTGAACCTGTGAACCTTGTGAATACTCATGATGTTTGCAGGGTTTGTATATTTTTTTATGATTAGTTGAATCTAGTATATCAGTTTTTATCCATGATCACATCATTGTTCACTTGTCACCTTCACAGATTTCTTTAACCTATTGGTTGCTGATACATCTATACTGCTGTCGCTATATTGTTCTGTTGTTGTACTATCAACATATTTATTTCATATCCATTTATTTCTTATCAGTGTCGCGAAGTGTATTGGCTGTGTCAGCAATCATGGTACCATAAATTGTAAGATTGAGATTCTGATTTAAAAAAAGAGTGGCATGAGTTTCTTCCAGGCTCTTCTCATAATATTAACATACATAAATTTAATTACCATCCCGAACCTGGTTGTAAAAAAAGAAATGACGTTCATAAGTGTTGCTTTTGTAACCTGTATGAATAAATGAGTTTGAATTTGAATTTGAATATTAATCGATTTCTTAATAAGACAAGCTACTATAGTATACTGGATATGTTAGTAATATAGATAATACTTATTCAATTTTCACATGCCTCACAAATTTTATATTCACGCAGTGGTTTTGCATAATTACCTAAAATCTCAACAATTTTAAATTTTTAGCCATGACAAAAATTTGATCTTTCTACTTAGAAGCGTTTCACGTGCTATAAGAAACATATTTGCACATTATGTCATAAGGCATTTAATTTTCATAAAATTGAAAACACAGTTTTACAGAAATTAATATACGATATACCTATAATTTCGTTTTGATTTATGGTAAAATATGATTATATCAATGGGGTGTTTCTTACTTTGTTATTGTTTCTAATATAAATAACGGGTCGTGTCAGTCTAGTGAAACTCAGTCAGTGTGCTGCCAGTAATAGTTTCTTCTACCACGGCTACGAAAACTTACCTAGTTGTTGTTTATGGACATGGATTTGTCACACTATCGTGGACATCGTGGTCGTGTAGTTTTATGCCTACATACAAAAAGTAACGGACTACCGAGACGATGGTCGGGTTCGATCCGCAGGCGCTGTACACACCTCTGACTTTTCGAGTTTATGTGTGCATTAAAAAATTTATTATCGTTTGCTTAATAATGTGCCCGGTAGATGACAATAGGCTCGTCCCCTATTACATTGGGACCGAAACAGAAATGGCGAAGTGTGGGTGTGTAATACACCTCTGCCTACCCCTTCGGGGATAAAGGCGTGAAGTTATGTTATGTTTATGTTTTACAAGAAAGTTGTTGTTCATCAAAGTTTGAGGTGTATGTGATATTGGTAGTATATAGTGTAGTATATTATCAGTACAGAACAAGTATATTCACACACCGCTGTCGTTAAAACAGGATGTACCTATGTTCGGGAATACGGGACTTTTGGAGCCATCGTTGGGTGGCAAATCGAAATATAATCTATATGTTTTCAGTAATATTGATTGAATTAGCATTGAGACAAATAATCAGATTCTGTGACGAGTTCGAATGTTCTGATTTTTACGATCCCGTGTGTGGCAGCGCTAAGTCGCGAGATGGCACCAAGAATATAGCGACGTACTACAACATCTGTTACATGAGGAAAAAGCAGTGCGAACTGGGACGCACTACATGTAAGTTTCATGATCATTATATAATTGTATTTTTATCATTTTGGGACATAAGGTTGTAACACCTATGCCAATACATAACAGTATTTATACATTAAATATTACAAAAACAATTTCATTCAGCTTTGCAGACAATTTATATTTCGTTGGTTCGTTTAGTAGACAAAATTTTTAAACTTAGTTAAAAGTTGTTTATCTAGATTTTAGATCAGAGTATTCCGCTTATGTGTCTAAACTATAATATTAGTAAAACCGTTGGGATGTTTATGTGATCTTGGGCTTCGCCCTAAGACACAGGTTCAATGTGGTTTAAAAATGGTCTAGTATTGTGTATATTCCGGACGAAGCATCAACTGTTACACTTTTGACGACCGGTTGGCGCCGCGGGAGTGTAAGCGACTGCTACGTCGAAGGTCGCGGGTTCGATTCCCGCTCAAGTCAAACATTTGTGTGCATGAACATGGATGTTTGTCTTGGTCTGGGTGTTTCTATGTATACTATGTATGTATTTACAAAAAAAAAAGTATATATGTATGTCTATCCATTGTCTAGTACCCATAGCACAAGCTTCTGCTTAGTTTGGGACTAGATGGTGTTGTGTGAATGTGGTAGAATGTTATATATGTTATTATTATTATTCTCTTTATTTTCATATTTATCCTATCTTTGTTGCTCTGTACGTGATGACTTATACGAACATTCTCTTCGCACTACAGTGGTCTACACACGTCCCTAAATCAGAGGCGATATCGGGCCGGTGGTAGGGAGCGCCCTAGATCGTACCCGACAAGGTAAGCACCAGCGACATCGTCATCGTCTTGCCCATGGCCTAATTTATTTGGGGTTAGCGCAGTATGTCACTCTCCCTCGGAGCACCAGCGGCAGCGGGCTTATACTTGGCGCTGCAATAAAAATTGGGTCTCAGTGGTCAGAAAAGGCAATTTTTAAATAGCTGAAATAAAATAGGTCAAACGTTTCGAAAAAAAAACTTAGTATCACTTACTGTACCACTGTTTCATTCGTAATGTATAACAATTCAAGGTGTAGTAAAGCGTCAGTAGATCCATACATGCCTATACAGTAGGCAGTATGTAATGCGAATCTTATTCAATATTTAGTTTAATCCCGCCGGCCGTTGTCGCTTTCGCTCCGCTCGCCGCTTTAGTTGATACCGCAGCTCTATTGCGTGGCGTTTAGCTTTAGGCTTAAAACGCTATGGATGAGTCCACGCTATATGCCTTTGCAGGATTAAGTCTAGTATGAAAGCGGCCTAAAGCTTAAATATAATATGCAATCCATATTTTAGGGGTTTCAAATTATGTTATCTAACCCTTAGCCGTAATGAGGATCAAATAGAGTGTTGTCTCTTGCTAAACTTGCAACCAAGCGACTACGTTATGTGACTTACTGGCACTGACGATGCAAGACGCGCGTTAACTATCATACTGTATTAATGATTGGACTGCCATCGTGTAATAAAACACAGTCAAGAGTTGCTTTCAGAGTTTATTCTTTTGTATAAGTTGTAGGCCATCATTTTTATTGTGAATACATATTATTCTATCACAGATGTAACAATAAGCCCTTTATATCAATGCTACAAGAATCCATCAGGCCTCATGTTTATGAAGAATATGACCGCTCTAAAGTCCTTGAAACTTATGGATGACGCTCGTCGATCATACGGCACCAGCTTGAAGAGCAAGCTGTTACCTTTATGGGATATTATCAGAAGAACTATCAAAGATATTTCAGATACCCTGCGGTCGAATAGTACGGGGATAGAAAATGATACAGCTAATGAAACGGAAACTGAGAATGATAAAATATATAGTAAGTATACATACTCATGTCCGTGTGGTGACGGATTAAGAATACGAATTGTTACCACCCCATATCAACCCATGGGTGTCGTATACGACACCCATGGGTTTACTTTACTCTTCTCTTTTTTATTTACCACAAACATAAACGAGCAACATAATTATGAGGTGGTAATAAACACTACTACAACTATGTATTTATTACCATTATGTTACCCGGGGGGGGAAGGGTAGTCTAAATAGATAAGTAATACATATTTTAATCATAATATTTCTGTTGACACATCAAGCACTACTTAATTTGCTTTCTTTAAAACCATGTTCTGGACTTTACCACTTTAGTGCTCAGACCAGCTGTTAGTCACACGCAGTAGGTACTACTGTAATAGTGGCGCCCACAACAACATATTGCCTTGATGAAAGTATATCTAGACGTTCCGACTATTATTTCAAGTTCGCTAACAATCAGTACAATAGACCCTCTAAGTCCAAGTGTAAATACATACATAAAGATGTAAACAAATTGATATTAATCATTTTGATTTGGTTTCAGCTACCGCCACTCCAGACACTAACAATTACAGACGTCACCTGTTTAGTATAGAAATAAAGAATTGAAAATATCGACATGCAAATTGCAACGCTTTGACTAATCCGCATAATAAAGATCATATAAAATGAATAATGCCGTTTATTCTGTAATGTCTGTACCATGTTTTGCTTTTTTGACCATTAAAACTCATGGACGTTTTTTATCCTTTTGGTTCTATTTTAAATGTCGAAACGCTAACGGGCTGTCGGCTTGTCAAAATAGTAACCACATGAGAGCCCTGTAGCATGCGTTAACCAAAACCTCTCGCACTTCGTATGCCTAGTTCTGCCTGCGTTAACTACCAATCAAAATGAGCCTTCATAATAATGGTACTTCAATTTCATCCAAGCTTTACGTCCTTATTTCAATTCAAGACTATCTATCGGCAATCAGATTCGTTTAGCGAAGCGAGGTTATAAAACGGTGTTTATCAAGCATGAATTACATATAATAGCTCTTCCCATGATGGTACGCTGTATGTCGTATAATCACTAGTTTATATTTACGTAGTTCATACCTAAGCCGGAGCGAGTGGGTAGTTCCGCATTGATATTGAACTGACTTCTAGAAGTTATCATTTCCACGCAGTGTTTAAGATAGAAACCTTAAAGTCTCTGGGAAAATTAATAAAAAAAATTTGTTCTATCATTAGTTAAACAGTTTTATACAGAGTACCTGTTACTACTATTTAAACGCCCAATGCCGTCTTTTAATTAAATTTTCATACTAAATTATCATTTATAAAAAATGAACAGCTTTTCAACCAGCTTCGGTAGAAAGATTAAAATGTTGGATGGTGAATATTAGCCGCGGGAAGAAAACCTTTTAAAACTTTCCTACTTTTAGGTATTTCATGTTTATGTTTTGAAAGTTCTGTGCATCCTTATACTTATTGTTTCAATTTTGAAACTTTTGTTACAATGATATTGCCTGCGTTGTTGGTTCTGTGATCTGCAGGTGTGTTTACGGATTGTTAAGATATTGACTTTGTCAGGTACCTAGCTAAATATTTTCGCTCAGATCAAGATTCGAAAGAATCGAAATGTTAGTGACTGTATAAAACTTTATTTTTATTCTTCTTAGCAGTTAGTTTTACAGTTTGATAATGGATATATGTATTTAGTAATACCTGCTAGGTGGCGGTAGATAAAAGTATACTTTTACGTATTTTTTATAGCATATTTTGGTTGCATGAATGGTTTATTAGTTGTTTAACCACTATTTAGCACTGCAGCAAATGTGCGTTTGTTCAATTCTTACACCAGATACCACTGTGAATTGTTGATTCGAATCTAGTTGTTGTCTTTTTCTGTTCATTGAATGTAATGCTCAATTATGTAGGATTTATTTCTAGTGTGGATATTTAAAAAAACTATGAAGCATGGTTTTTGGGCTTATGTCTTGGAAAGTTAAAGTTTCTGGAGTACTCGAGGTTCGGTGATTTTACAGTGTTTTATCACGGCATAGTTAAAGCACGGCAGGAGTGGGGGTGAACCAAACAAGTCTCAAAATAGCATGGTCCAAAATTAATATGCTATTAAGTTGTGTATTTGTTTTGTTATTCAATCTTGGAGCAGCCAAATTTTATATTAAACGTTATAATGGTAAAAGCACAGTATAAAGACATACAATAGTTTGACGCCTTTGATCTCGTAGAAAAAGCCGACAACGTCTAGACAAGGGTAAGTAGGCTAGGGCTGCCACATGTAAACAATACCTACTTATTCAAACACCGTCTATTTATTTTAGAAAAATATTACAATTGCTACGCTACATGAATAATATAGTGTAAATCACTTATCTAAACATATAAATAAAATTGGAGTGTCTGTTTGTAATATTAAAATAACCGCTTATTACTAAATGCATATGGATGTATACACGGTACATACACCGAAAAGAATTTTTTTTAAATTTTCGTCTGTCTGTCTGTTTGTTCTCGCTGATCTCTGGAACGGCTGGACCTATTTTGACGAGATCCCCACTGGCCTGATGTACCAAGGAGTAACTTAGGCTAAAAATTAACCGAGTACGCGAAGAAGTTCCCTCAGGACGCGGGTGAAACCGTGGGAAACAGCTAGTTTATTATATTAGAATAATTAACGATAAATAATTATTATAAAACACGTTGCATTTTTCGTGCGGTGACAGATTTGCATACAAAGTGTTAGTCTGCACATATTTCATCCCGCAGGTGTCGTGGGAGGCTAAGAATATAAAGTTATTTTTCGTACAAACCAAGATAAAATAAAGCGATTGACATAGCGGTGGTTTAATGGATGGGTAACCTTGGGATCAGCTTGCAGAGCCTATGTTATCGATATGAAGTATTTTGCAGATGTTTTTCGTGCAAACTACGTTAAGGTAAAGCAATAGACATCACGGTCATTTTATGGATGGGTGACCGGGCTATGAGATTACGGAGAACATGTGTGGGGTTTATAAAAGGGGGCCAAAAATATGGTTATTTTTGAGCTAGGATGCGCCGTTACCAAGATACATAATAATATGTGATAGGTACTTACCTAATGCGAAGGTACTAGGTACTTCTTTTTTAATGTGTAATTATAAATTATTAACAAATTTATATCAATAAAAACTATTTAATTATTTTAACTAGGTACTTATTGAATGAAATTAAAATCACACCAGAATCGAATATTACCTTACAACGCATATTTTCTTACGTCTGCCATGTTGTTTACGTACAATCATTGCTACTTTATTCTGTAATTTTGCCAGACATGAGATATTGTAAAAAGTTAGTAGATTAGTAGGAATGTGCACATTAGCATTATTTTAAGTGGTTATAGGTACATACATTTCAAAA
The DNA here is from genome assembly GCA_944739405.2 of Euclidia mi. Taxonomy (NCBI): domain Eukaryota; kingdom Metazoa; phylum Arthropoda; class Insecta; order Lepidoptera; family Erebidae; genus Euclidia; species Euclidia mi. The sequence goes on from OX123187.2 coordinate 22,913,913, forward strand.
TAATATAAATAATTATAATTAATGAAATTTTCTTTTTTGGTATAAGTAAATTTATGAAATCGTAGATTTTTAAATCCTTATTTATTTAAATCTTTAAACAGCATAATGAATTTCAATTTCTCACAGCACAAGTCGTATGCACCATCTTAATTATTATTCATAAGCAATTAAAAAAATAAGTAACGAACAAAAAACAAGCACGTGCCAGCCCCCAAAAACATGTACCTAGTTACGAACTAAGGCGATATACGTAACTAGGTACCGCTCTTCCCGCGTCTCACCTCTTGCCCCCCACACGATTGACCCGTCTAGACGCGTTCGTCGAACGACTGTATGGATTATTTGACTGTAAAGTAAGGACATTTGTTACGCACCATATTTGTATTCTATGAATGTACAGAGAACCTTTTTGTTTTCATTTGTAGAAGCAACTATGAACGCATTGATATACAAGTGTTGCACGTACTATTAACCAGTGTCTGACTAATGGTGGTAATATATTTGGGCAGGATCAACCCCATGGTACCCTTACCTTCGGTTGGTTAGCTTTTGCTGTGTAAAGGGTGATTTTGTCAGGCGAGTTTTACCAGATGCGTCATTTACATAAGCGACGGTACCTCGACGGACCTCTTTTAATTTTTGGGGCTGTTTCGGTTTTAGACTATATAATTATATTATCTTACTTTAAGGTTTCAGTAGTCGCTACTGCTTTGGTGCCTAACGGACTAACTCTTTTTTATTTAAAATGTATTTGACAATTAAATAAAATCAAGGTATTTATGTTCTCGTAAGAGATGAGAACCTTCCAAACCGCACTTGGCCAACACAGTGAACTATAGACTGAATCCTCCCCTCCATGATTTCCTAAGCCGAGGCCTGTTATCAACAGTCGGTCTATAATTACCTATGTTTTCACGAGGTTTCGGCTGATTCACAACGGTCGTGGTCACAGAGGAATGCGCGTCAGCTCAACGACATCCTTGTGAAGACATTTAGTTGTGAGGATAAGATTCAGTCATTTGTGGGTGCGAGTCCTTCATATTTTCTTGTAATAATAATACTAATAATAGATCGTGACGAGGAAACAAGTCATATTTAAGAGTGCTTTCAGTTTTGGTAGTGATGCGTTACCAAACTGTCCAATTGTTTGCAGTTTATATTATACAGGCACTGTTATAAGTTTATAAAATATATTTATCTACTAACAATATAATAAGTATACGAGCGCGTCCGTTTACGTTTCAAACTATATCTTCAGTTATTTTAGTGCCGACCCGTCTAAACCTAATTCTGCCCACACAGCTCTTACCGCAGACATTTCAACAACGCTCCAAAAGAGAAGTGTATTACAAACTTATTCAAATGCGTACCTAGAAAAACGGGTACTTACCTATATGGAAAATGTCGTGAAAACTTTCTTACAATTGTTAAAAAGGCGAGAGAAACTTGCGTGTTGTTTGTTGGTACGAAACAGCCCGCATTACGAGAGGCACAGGTAACGTATAGATGCAACTTTTGTTCAACTATTTGTAAAGTCATCTAACGTACACCTTTATTATTATTTTTTTTTGTTTTTGGTTTGGAAAATCCTCATGGAGTCCCTCCGCCCTGGGGGGTAAGGACGAAGGGGACTGTCAGACTCTTACTGACTAAAAACCAACCCGTGCTCCTCATGCACCCATGTGTCGGAGGGTAGGGTTTCACCGAAGCATTCCTCGCTACCGCCCGATGGGTATTGGCCCGCCAGATGGTCAGTCGGGCCCCGAACGAAACCCCCTTTGGCGGCGGAGGTGTTGGGCTCCGCCGCCAAAACACCCAGCGGCCGCAGAGGATAGGGAGGACGGCAACGCAACACCGCATCTCCTCTTCCTCTGCGGTCCCACCGCGACGCAACGATGGTGCGCCCCCATTTGGTCGCGGGAGATAGGGCGCGCGGCAACGCAACACCGACACGCCTCTCCTCCCGCGACCGCACCCGACTGCGAGAGACAGACAGAACTGTCCCCCGCACACGCACCTAGGGACGCATCCTACGCAGGCCTCACCCAAGCCCACGTGGAGCGTCCCCTCCCGGGATCCCGCTTAGCTTCACCGTGGGTGTACCTCAAACCCACGGTTACTGAGCCCGCCCACCACGACAAGGTGGAGATCCCACGGGGGGAATCTAACGTACACCTACGACTATTTACATATGTTCCCCACTTTTTTATCTAAAGAATCGCTGGTATGCGTGACATTATCCCGTCAGACTGATGCTCGGTATTTACGTTGAAATAACGCGAACATAATTGAAGTGGTTATCAGAAATATGACTAAAAGAGGTTGGATGCTTTTGAGCGTTATTGTCGGAGGTTTCTATGAAGAATCCAACGATTTTAGTATATTATAAAGTTCTGTTTATTTACAAATACTAGATTGATTTGGGGCTCGTCTATATAAGTTTTGTTGTTGTGTTGTACTGGTTCTCTCTCTGGTTCTCGAGACAGAGACGCGTTTGAGACCTGTACGAGAAGCCCATAAAGAAAATGTTATAGGTATAAATAAAGCAAACGAAATGTAGTAAAACGTAGCAAAAGGAAATCTGGTTACTATGCCACTCAGTCTTTGGGTACTCCTCAATGTGTAACCATCTCCAATCCATACTCTGGGTTAAAATGTTAAGAAACACTAGTTGGTGTTAATGACCTGTCGATGTCTGAATCTGAAACAGTGATAGCCTTCATCATTGTTTGATTATGTGCAATCATATAGACCATAGACACTTATATATACATGAACACTCTTTTTAAAATCACATGTTGTAGACATTGCATGTATCGCATCAGTGATAATATTCGGTGAAGTATGTCTTCATAGGTACGGATGATGAATACCGATTTCTAAAAATATAATATGCACCGTTTGTAAGCCTAAAACTCTGAGGTTTTGTTGGTTACGTGTGACCTCGCGTATTCTAACTAGAAACTAGATTCTATCTAGATCTAGTTTTATCACTATAAAGCTGTAATTTGTAGACAAAGAGTCTTAGTCCAGTTTGATCAGGTCTTGTTATTGCAGTGTTTATTGAGAACCATTTATTTTGCTACGTCGAAATGTGTCACAGAACTTTATCTCGCTCGATCTAGTTTTGATCGCGTTGATCAACTTTGTGTTAAGATTATATTTGGTGTTTATTGAACCACGTTTAGGGGTAATCCCCTAGCCAGAAAAGATATAAAGCAAATGTAATCATTTGCTTTATATCTTTTCTGGCATGTTTTTCGACATGATAAGTAGAGTGGTACTGAAGTCTGTGTTAATTGCAATTATCGACAGTGAAAACATCACATACATGTCGCAAATGGGTGTCCGAATCGGAACAATTGATTGGTCTATTGGAGAGGTAAATCTCCGAAGCATGGTTGCAGAATTGCCAATTATAATTATAATTGGCAATTCTGCAACCATGCTTTGGAGATTTACCTCTGACTGATTAGTCTTTTATTTGATGCGTCTCGCAGTGTGTGAAGAGGCACAAACTAATCGCTTCTTTCTCGTCTTAAAATTGGATGTCCATACTTGCGCTGACAGTGTTACCGGTAGGTAGATAAATTGTAGATTATTCACCTTAAACCTACACGCCATTAAGCGGTACGCGCGATATAACCATTTCACCACCATTTCAAGATATCCTTTCAAAACGCGCGTACCATACTTACCTATCGCTTAAAATAGAGTCTAGAGTGAAACGCCAAAGCCATAAATATTAAAAAAGACGTGATGGATATATTGTAAAATTATGTGGCAAAGGTTCACCCGCTTGTCGGTACAACGGATTCATAATAATTATAAGTAAAATTTTTCGTAAAGCTTAAATCTGAGTCTTCGTCAATAACCATTTCATTTTTCCTTTTTTAATAATCCGAGCTAAGTTACAATGAAGATTATTAAGGAAGCTCGTAAAATCGGCTTACTTTACTCGATTTTATATTCTTTTTACTGAAGATGTAAAAGGGTAACGCTATTAATAATGGAAAACTCTGCTGAATCGCGCAAAAAAGCGTTGTTACTAAGGCAAAATCTTTTTTTGTGTCCTAAATCTTGTCATCTTCGATAAATCCAGTTACATATTCCGCAACCGTACTATCTCAATGTTTCGATAGGGTCTAGATTTCTGCTACATTTGTTTTAATTCATCTGTATTTTATATGGGATGGTCAAAGCAGCTTTTAGTTATCCGCCGTTGAATACCTCCGGCGGTTGTTAACAAGATTTATTTGGCAACACTCGTGGGACATTTCAGATTTATATTTTTGAATTTCGTATTTACATGAACTGGATAATCGGCAGCGATAGCCGAGTGGATATACCAACAGACTGTCATGCGGAGGGTATCGGGTTCGAATCCACGGCGCGCACCAATGACTTTTCGGAGTTATGTGCGTATTGAATTGTTAATTATCGCTTGTCCCGTGCCTCAGAGAGCACTATAAGCCGTCGGTCCCGGTTGTCATTAAGATCTTTGACAGTCGTTACAGGGCGTCAGTACCTTCTAAATAAACTGACACTAGTCTAAAACCATGGAATATCGCTATCCCTTCGAGTTGCGGAGGTCAGACAGGCAGTCGCTCCGTGGAAAAGCTAATATTCAGCCAAATCCGGTTAGACTAGTAAGCGGACCCCAGATTGAAACTGGGATAACGCTAAGAGAAAGAAGCTGGATGCACGTAGATATTACAGAACGTATTTATTATTTTGAAATGAGTTTTGTGAAACTATTGCATGAGTTATATTAATGGTTACCTTACTGTTTTCATGGCAATATCTATGACGACGATGTTATATAAAATATAAATTATAATACTTTTAGAAATATAATAAATACTACTTATATTTTTAGGTGTCGGTGAACAAAATTTCATGCGGGTGAACCTACGCAGTTTGATAACATATAAAATAAATTAATATGTAGTTTAAAAAACACTATAAAAACACGCTTCCATAAATGCAAGTAAAAATTAAAAAAGAAATTATGGATCGTTCAAGTTGTCTCTATTTCTGGGCTGAAATGTAAACTATGCGCTTTTAATTATAATATTTGATTGTAAAAGCGTGGGGCGCTGGAACAGAAAAGAGTTTCTTGCTAACAAAATATACTAATACTAACTTCCTGGCGGAAGCTGCATGAGGTAGCAAAAGAGCATAACGTTTATACCGCCAAAAGGTTACCAAAGGGAACCAAAGATAATTATCTCGTCCACGAACAAAAACTCTTTTGCCACTGTTGACGCATTACCCTTATGTACTTAACTTCCTGAAAGAAGAGGCGTTAAAAATCTCGGTGAATGTCGTCTCTCCTCGCAGCTGGCACATGTTTTGTCTGAGCTCGACAAACTGGTACTTTGAACAGATTCATTAATGAAGAGCAACCTACTAGTCGTGCTGCAACTCCAGCTAGAGTGCCAATCTCAAAAAGTTAAACAAGAACGCCTTTCCTGTTCGCGCTCTTACAATAAAATATGATAATTAAAAGCACATAGTTTACTCTTCAGCCCAGAAATAGAGACAATTTAAACGATCCATAATTTATTTTTTGTTATTACGTGCATTTATGAAAGCATGTTTTTCTAGTGTTTTTTAAACTATTAATTTATTTTATACTTTTTGGTCTTTAATAACGAAATATTTTTAACATTTATACATTTATTTTAAGTAGGCGAATGAGCCCACATCCTCTCTATTTCCGCCAGTGCGTCTGTATTGCATGGTTTTTTATCTGTCAGCTAAGAACAATCTAGCTCTTCAATTTGGAAACCACTAAGTGATTTTGCTCTACTTAGGGCCACATACGCCTGTCCAGCCGCAAAAATACGGGACTCTAAGTACACACAGTAAGCCTAGACCACGCAGTGGTGTACTTAGGGTGTACTTAAAATCACGGGAGCATGCGCCTTTCCACCGTACCGTAACTATACTTGGCCGGGAAAGGCTAGGTTTGTTATTGACATTTTGTTACCTTGAAAACTGATCGCGTTCAAAGGCCATTACGTGGCCTTTTCCACAAGTGCAAATACAACTATGATACGATATTCTATCATGGAATGCCAGTGCCCATCTTCCGGCTTCATCATCAGGCCTTGAAACCTAATCGTGTTCATAGTTCATTACAAGACTTTTCTAAGAAATCCAAAACAGCTATGATACGATTTTCCATCATGAAGTTCCAGTTCATATCTTCCGGCTCCATCATCAGATCAGTTCGACAGGACCATATAATTGTATTATCATCAGAACTACATACAGTTGCCAATTTTCATTACGCTAAGACTCTTGGAAGTTGGTTAAATTGGGTACCTTAGATTCCATTACAAAGTTACATACAGGTCGACCTAATAAAAGCGTGTTAATAAAGCGTTTACTGTCTGCTCGGCACATCTAATTGCAGTTACTAATTGGCGAACCGGGCGGTTCCAATGCCTCTCGATCTTAGGATTCTGTGGTAGCACGAAGCTATATAATTTTTGCAGTAGCTAAAAAGTAAGTTGACAGGTTACTTGGAGTCTATAAAAATACAAATCAAATACAATTTCCTCTAAATAATATTGAATATAATAATACTTATCGGTACCGGAATGGTGTTGCACCTCCACTAGTCGACGGCGCGGTCAAAGGCGTGGCGATAGCGATCCATTTCCGATGAGATATGTGTTCGATCGATAAGCATACTGCATATCATGTGCTATTTGTAATAAAAAAAAACAACTACATTTTGTATTTTACGATATTTTGTCCCAGAACTGTCGAATTATATTTTTACTGGAATAGCAAATTGCAAGTTTCTGTAAAAATGTTGGTCTTTTTGGAATGCCGGGTCTGCGTGTAGGAAGATTTGGTACACTTGAAGTAATAAAAGCATTTCGACAAACATTAATATTGCACGTATTTTCTGTTGAATATACGTCACTTTTATATTATATGCACGGTGAAGATGGTTAAATGAGCGAAATATTTATTTTGTCAGGTGAATATAGTAGGTACTAAAATTCTATATTTGCAACACTAAATACAAAGTAAAATTAAGTTTAATTACTTTCTTAGACAATATATATATTACTTTATAGTTGAAAATTGGACATCACTACAAATATTATGACAACAGTTTATTTTTCCTCTAGTACTTATTTTTACCACAACCAAATAAAATAGATTGAAACAAACTGTAATTGTTATATAGTATTTTATCTTGAACGATAGTACGGTACCCTTCTTAAGCGAGTCCAACTCACACTTCGTCGGAGTTTTTTCTGTTCTACGGGTACATAGTACGTGACATCGATTTACTAAACAATGCTATCAGTGAATGCGAAAGTTTTACACATAAAAGCGTCCTAATACAATTTACTGGTTGGGCAGAACAATAACTCTTCGATCGACAATAACTTGCGCACCTACGCCTCGACCACGTAATTTAGGCTTACTTCAATTTCGTTATTTTGCGAATAAGTCACGCGAAATATGGTTATGATAGGTTTATGGATTGTTTATTGGCACATAGGTTTCTCTCCGTAAAGCGGTTATTGTAGTGCTGTGTTGTGATGACTTTCTAATTCCAGTAGAAAGTCAGATACAGTAATAGTAATTCGGAGAGAGTTTTTTGAAATTTTACTCCAGTTAGCTATAGTATCCAATTTCTATCAAAAAAAGAATTGTATTATAATTATATATTCTTGATCTATGAAACAACGAGTCAAACGTATACCTACGCTATTAAAAGCTATCAAAATTTAAAGTTAATAAATGGCGCACGTTCTATCCTTATTTCGCAAAACAATCATTTGCAAGCAGGCACAGCTGCCGAGATATGTAATTTTTATTATTTATGAAGAGTGCTCTGTCCGTCTATTTAGGTAGCAATAGTGAAACCGTTTTAACTATTAGTCGGATATGAAAAAAGTTACTGTGTTGCTTTTTTACTCGATGTATTTTTTACCCTGTTCCCTTTTAAATTAAAGGCAGCTAGCCTATTTTACATACATAGATACATAGACTCACGCGTCTTTCCCCAAGGGGAAGGCAGAGGACTATGGGACGCCATTTGCAACGATCCTGACATATCTCTCTTGCTTCATTCAGTCTCCAAAACTTCTGCATAAGGTTCATATATGGTTTACGTAAATATGACCACATCACTGAATTTCGTAACAAGCTCAAATGGCTGCCAATCCGGCTTCGACGGAATACTCACATCCTTTGCCTTCTATATAATATACTTTTTAATCCTTCATTCCCCTTTTATCTTAAACGACGATTCGAAAATCTACATGACACTCATTCGAAGTGCTTGAGATCATCAGAGAATCTCAAATTGAAGGTCTCTACTCATTCCACAGTTTTCCTTCAAAAATCCTTCACAGTGCAAGCTGTACGTTTGTGGAATGGGTTACCCGAAACAATCAGACGGGCTCAATCTCTCTCTGTATTTAAATAACTTGTCACAAATCATTACTTGTCACAATTATCATGACAGTTGTATATATTAATAAATATATTTAAATATACATAATTATATATATTTGTATATATATAGTGTTTAGTAAATGTATACCAACCCGTTTGGCCAGCGTGGTATAGTAGGCCAATTCCTCCTTTCAAAGGAGAGGCCTAGTCCAGCAGTGGACTGATAAAGGCTGATGATGAAATGTATAGTTTATTTATCTACTGTATATAAGTATTGTTTGCTATTCATTAATTTAGTATTATTATATATATTGTACGTACAATTTATACGTATTATATGTTTTTTACTTATATAACATTGTATTGACATAATACTATGTCTCATTATTTTACCTATTTATGACACTGTTCTTCATGGTACACCGTAACCCACACTATTGTACTTTTATTCATTGTATTCCAAACTAGGTTGTCTGGAAGAGATCGTATTTTGCGATAAGACCGCCCTATTGTGCTACTAGTTTTGAGTTATTTAAGTAAATATTGTATCTCCTTATATTTACTGGTGTACAATAAAGTGTTAATTAATCAATCAATCAATCATCAAATTTCTCATGCATGCTCTTCGGTTTATGGTACTTCTAACCTCAGTGGACGTCCGTCCAAGTCTTCCCCTTCCTTCTGTCTCATTCACACTTACCTCATATATTTGCTTGGTTAGTCTTTTGTCATCCATCCTCTCCATGTGTCCAAACCATCTTAGCATTATTAGCCTATTGTTGTTATGTTTTTTTAGTAAAGTTACTGAATAGCTATACTGCAGGCAGCAAAAGCTTATATGGCATTATAACAATTTAATAATAAATAGTTTACTAAAGATGAAATCGCCTGATATGAAAACAATGACGGATCACATTCTGTTTTGATCATTATATAAGAACACCAAGCACATTCCTTAAGCTTGCTACAATTTAATATGGATATAGAAAATATTTGCGTCATTATTTATCTCGTGCAAGCGTTATAATTCCCAACAGCCAGCGTTATTTAGATTTTTTGTAACTCGCCGTAGCAATTTTGTGGACTAAATATGTTATAAAAGTATATTTTTATGACGCGGTATTCAGTATAAGGAGCTTATTTTTCTCGGTGAGAAATTTAATTTGTCTGAAGTTACCTGGTTGAATGCTACGAACGCAAACATACTTTATATTAATCAACGAAGGAGCGATGTGAGATGGGTTTGAGTAAAAAGTTACTGAGATTGACCAGGAATGTTTACAGATATGTATGTTTGTGTGCTGTTAGATTTACGACCTTATATATGTATGTGGTAGTTAATGTGCAAGCCTTAACGACAGACTACTCTTAGCTAGGAACATAAAAAAGAAATCATTCTAAAGTGTTTGGCTATTTCGCCGTAAGTTCATTTGATTCGTAGAATTATTTTTATTGTAGAGTGCACCGAGCTAGCCTACTAAGGTAATAACTCACGAACGATAATAGCCAAACAAGTTTTATGCCTGAGATTATTTTTTCTCCATATGCATAAAGAATATTAATCAACAGTATAACAGGAAAGTTGAAGTTAGACCTATGTTTAAGTATACCTCGGCGTCGACTACGTTTATCATGTGTTATTAAAGTTTTAATTGAATTGTTAAAGAATGCACTAAATTAAATTTACGTTGAAAAAAAAACATATGATTGATAATAGTACACATATAATAAAAACCTGAAGACAATTCTATTTCATCAAAATGCACTTTTGATCTAATCTCAGGGACATAAACGGTCTTCCCGTAAATAAACTGATACTTTAATGATATACCGACGAGATCGTTAATTGAACAGTGTCAACCACGTGTCAACATTTTACTGCATGATGTGTCAAATCAAACGATAATGACATAAAGTATAGCAGAATACCAAGTGTAAATGAATACAAAATCAAATCGCATTTCGGTCAAAATATAGTGTCAATGTCTGTTAAATACGAGACTCGACCTTCTATTTTAACTCCTTTACAAAAAAATCCTTCAGTCTAACAATACCCATTCAATTTTACAATCGTAAAAACACAGTCAGCTGTCACAGACACGCTGCGTCCATTTAACGCGAATCATAGAGTGACGTGAAAACAGTGTCGGCCTATCACTGCCTTGATTGATATTTGATTAAGTGCCGCGCTCACCCAGATACCAATTACGGATTAATCGAATAACATCAATTCTTTTTTACTCTGCGATTGAAAGTTTTAAAGTATCGACATTTTATTACCAGTTTCAAATTGTAATTGGCTATTTTCTCATTGTGGTAAAGGATTAACCCTTAGCTGGTTTCGCTAAACAAGGCAACGTAAGTGGTATAGGGGTCAAAATTGACCCCAGATATTAGTACACAGTAATATAAAATGATACAACTGTACATTATAAATTTTCTTCTTATTTAGGAAAAAAGGACTAACAATGTAATGTTTTATTAAATTTTGTATCATGTTTTAACAAGGGATCACATATTTAATAAATAAAATAGGTAGTATCTTCTTATTTGACAAGACTCTACTTTAGGTATGCTTATATAAATATAAAAAGAAAAATAATACAAGAAAACATTTTATATTCGTTTTGTATATAACTAATATAATAAAAAATAGGAACTTCCTATGAGATCACGAATAATAAAAAAATGACAATCTAAAACAATTAACCTATTTGTTCCTCACAAACGCTGATAATTTTCTGGTCACAAGCAGTTATTGTTGCGTCTTGAATTAATTCGGAGCCAGATTCTTCGTTTTGGTCTTCCAAAAGCTGTGAGATTTCACTGTCACGTAAAAATTATATATAAATTAAGTATAAAATAGTGAAAAATTACGACATAAATCATACAATAAAATGTACACTTCCGGTATCGGGGTCAAATTTGACCCCAGCAGTGTACATATCTCCGTTCTCAGTAGCAGTTAAGTGACGCGCGTCCGTCACCCACCGCACTCCGTGGTGTAATGAGATTACCCCGATGCGCAAGAGTGTAGGTGCTTTTACTGAAAAGGTGTGATTAAAAATATGAAGCTTTGGGGTCAATTTTGACCCCGATACCATTTAAGGGTTAAGATCAATACAAAGTGTCTCTACCCATTTCATCCCGTGGGTGTCATAAGAGGCGGAAGGAAAACACACGTAGCAAATAGTATCTTTGCGAGGAGGATGAGGTGTTTCGAAAACCTATCAATGTTTAAAAAAAGTTGTTAGGGTTACAATTGCTCTGAAACTCGCGAATCCATAATTGACGTTACTTTGTTCTACATCATAATTTCAACCAACAGACGGGGTACTCCTGAAGATAGGTCTCCCACTAGGGGAGGCTATGTGAGGAGTGACGCAGACCAATTTTAAGCCTTCTCCCATTTACCCATGATTGAGTCGCACCTTACTACCTTCATATATCTTAAGACTACACCATCTATAACTACCCAAAAAGAGATACAAAAGCTTGCCGATGACTTAAACTTAAACTTAAGCCTGCAAATTGTTTTCAAAGCTCAATAAATATTTTACGACGTATCTCCGTAAACGTGAACAGTCGAAAGGTTAAATGCAAACTACTGAAAATGGTGTATAATACCAATTCTATTAAAATTACTACTTCGTATAAAAAGTGTGATAAGTACGATTGGTCAATTGTGTAAAACGCAATCTTGGTTTCGACTACAGTGTCAGGAAATGTGTGCTTGGTACATATTTGTGTATGCTGCTTTCTGTTACGATATATACCCTATTACGTGGGACTTAAATAAATCTGGCGAAAAGTGGGTGTAGCAATATACTAATATACTAGACTATGTAAGTATGTAGTCTCACGCCTATATCCTCTGAGACTATGTCAGTATGTAAAGGCAGCGATGGCCTAGTGGAGAAACCAACGGACTGCCAGGCAGAGGGCGCGCACCACTGACTTTTCGGAGTTATGTGCGTATTGAATTGTTAATTATCACTTGTCTCGTGACTCGGAGAGCACGTTAAGCCGTCGATCCCGGCTGTCATGAAGATCTTTGACAGTCGTAATAGGGCGTCAGTACCTCTAAAATAATAAACTGACACTATTTTAAATTGTCTTTGGGGATTTATACCACGTACTTTTGTTTGGAGTAACCTATATTTCGGCACTGTTGCAAGCGCCATGTTCACGGATGTACTGAGGGTATTGCGGGTGGATGAATGTTACGAGCAAGTATAACGGTCTACCCGCTTTCTTACTCGTTTTTTGCGTACAACACCACTGCCACTGTTTTCACTATCGCACTGTACCCGATCACGACATACTACACTCACTACGTCAGCTCGCGGTTTGACTTTTTTATTTTCACGGGTTTTACATAACCGTACCACTGGATGCCAGATACTCGACAGTTGAAACCCATCCTCTCTATTGAAATTTCTAAACTTTTTAATTTCAATAGCTTCCCTAACCATTCGGGGTATGTAGTGGCATTCTGTCGAAAGCATCTGAGGGTTGTGTAACTCAATCCAGTGGTCAGTACCCGAGTCTAAGAGATGTTGAGCTATGGCTGACTTGTGTGGTTCATTATTTTTGACTGCCCTTATGTGTTCCTTTATCCGGCAAGAGATGGTGCGTTTAGTCTGTCCTATATAGGAACTCCCACAGCTGCAGTCAATTTTGTATACACCTGGCTTTTCTAAGGGAAGACTGTCTTTCGGCGATCTTATATATTGCGACAGTTTCTTAAAAGGAGTGAAGATAGTTTTAACTGAGACCTTCTTAAGGATATTGGCTACCTTATCTGTCACTACTTTGACGTACGGCAAGTACGCTGGGTGTCGTTCAACCTTGAAGTCCAGGTGTTTCTTAGTATGTCTGGGTGGTCTGATTCGCCTACTGTACCCGTTCTTGTGTAGAACGTCGCTTATATGTGAAAGTTCCTTATCTAAATGTTCCTAGTCACACAAGCTGTATGCCCGGTCGGTAAGCGACGTTATAACGGAATTCAGTTGACGAGGGTGATGATGTGAGTCGGCTTGTAGATAGCGATCTGTGTGCGTTGGTTTCCTGTATACGGAGTGGCTCAGGGAACCGTCATCTCGTACGCCAATCATAACGTCGAGGAACGCCATTCTTCTATCCTTTTCGATTTCATAAGTAAAACCCATTTTACTGTGGATGCTGTTTACATAGGTACGTGGTATAAATCCCGAAAGACAATTTAAAATAGGTTTAAATGACCACGGAAGTTTAAATTCCTATATTAAACTGACACTAGTCTAAACGATGGAATATCGCTATCCCTTCGGGTTGCGGAGGTCAGACAGGCAGTTGCTCCGTGGAAAAGCTAATATTCCGCCAAATCCGGTTAGACTAGAAAGCGGACCCCAGGTTGAGACTGGGATAACGCTAGGAGGATGATGATGATGACTATGTAAGTATGTAAAAAGCTGGTAGTTTTTTTGCTGTGGTACACGCATGTGTACCGCATTAAATCTGTAGATGCTCAACATCTGGATGATGCGTGTTGTACAGAATTCACAGATTAAGATAGAGAGATATAAGCTAGTAAATTTATTTAACATTTTTTGTTGGTGTAGTAAGAGGCGACAACAGAAAATACACGAATCTAATAGTACGTTTGTGAAAGGACGGAATACTCGACATCAAACTCTACACTGACCCATCTGACCAGTATGGTATAGTAGGCCAAATCCTTCTATTGACTCACAATGCTATTGAGAGGCAAATTAGGAGCAGCCTGCGTCTAGCAGTGGACTGTGAAAGCCTGCATGATGATTTACTTAAACATACTCACATCTGTTATATTATTTACAATAGAAACATGATTAGAATGTCCGCCTATACATGTTTTGTGTATGAAGTTATAATAAATAAATTAGAAATAGAAACATTCTAATTAGTTTGTCGAGGCTACAAAATCTGGATCAAATAGATATTAACCTATATAGCTAATAATCTGCGCGGTTCGAATTAGGACCAGTCGGAACAACTCTTGGGACCGCCCTAACGACCGATCTGCCAATATTATTGGTAAAACGTTTCATTTGTAAAATATATTACATCGTCATTGTTGACATCAGAAAATATTTTTAGAAAACTGAAATGCTCTTATGCTCAACATTTAATTATGGTCCTGGCGTTATCATATTTGCGTACTTCTAGAATAAACAGATGCCAAAGAATATTAGTTTTCTACAAAACGACTGTTATCTCACTCCGCAATCCAAAATCTGCATTTTATGTTAAAGTCCAGAGCCGGTATATTATTTTCAGGATGCTATCTCCCCGTAACGAGCATCATCTTAAGTGGGAAAATCATCATCGGGGCTTAACGTGATAATTGATCATTTAATAAAGCTCATAATTACGGGAAGGCAGTGGTGCCTGCCATAGGTTCAAGCCCGAGACCCTGCGTGGCAGTCAGACCACGTCCTGAGCTGTCGCTGCCCTTAATTATAAATTAAAAATTTCATTTATTGCTTTGAGCAACCTGGATAACAAACCCAGGCTCTTATAAATAGACTCCAAATAGATCCCAAAGCAGAGAGAGACAGTTAGTTAATTTTATTATACATGATGTGAATACACACGTTATTAGTACATAATAAGAGTCCCACTTAACGTTCTTAAAAAGTGAATTGAGCTGTCGTATGTAGCTCTTTACAACGCATAACAAAACTTGATATTAAGATATGTGCTCAAGGAATTATGAGCCGAAATTAAATTTTTAATATCCAACGCAGTAATAACATCCTGAAATTGTTACGAGGGAATCATTGGGACGTTTTTACATTACTCGAGAGCATTAATATCTAACGCCGAGATCGACGGACGGTAAATAATTTACTGCTGATATCGAAGCCTTCGCACCATAAATCCTCGTCATGAAATAGCAACTGGTTTGATTGTCACTCGATTATAATCACTGGGAGCGCCCCTCATACTTTTTTCTATATTAATCGCCTGCTATGAAACGCTACAGAAACCTTGCTATTCATTACAATATAGTATTAATTACGTGCTATTAATTACAATTTAAAAAAAAAAATATATATATATATAGTTTACAAGGGTTGTTCGGTTCCGTAGAACTGTTTAGAGCTAAGTCGTAGAACATTTTGTACTGTGATAATGGGTGGCAAGTACAAAGGATCTGTTGTAGCAACAGTATTAGTGATTCACATGTGTGCCGGCGCTGGTTTGTTTGGTAAACACGCCTGTAAAAGTTGCACAACGCAAGATCTGATCTTGTGAATTTACGTGCATGGCGGCGATGTTTTAGATTGTCACTATGTTACAAAATGAGGTATGCAAGTTGTTTTACGTTGAAATGCCACCTCTTTGTATTATAATTCAGGTAATTTTTTTATAGGGATATTTATTCAGACAAGAAATGAGTATTTAATTTTGTGACGTAAGTCAAATTCAAAGTCAAAATCCTTTATTCATTTAAATCACAAAGTGACACTTATGAACGTCAATTAAAAAAAATAATTACTTAAATCTTCTACATTTACATTTACTGCCACGTTCGCAAAGCAAAGGCGTAGAACCATGAGAAAGAACGGGCAATAAAACTCAAGGTCACTCTTTTTCATCGCCAGGTTTTGCATAATACATAAAAAAATAAATTTTGTAAGGTGCTGCAACTGTTACACCTTCTATATGTCATTTGTATATATTTACTCTACTTAATACTCAAGCATAATGTAGTAAAATTTTGATGTTCATTTAATTAGCCTCCTGAAAATTGACATGGTGAAACAGGAGCATCCACTTACATTAAGTACCTAATAATGCAGGCAATCCGCGCAAATGTTCAGAACCATGATAGAAATGATACAGTTTAATATTAAAAATGTAATACCAGCCCGTAAGACCGACATCGACCAGTCATCGCAAGTAGCACCCGTTCACGAGTATGACGCATGGGCCAGCCATCATCCCTCTCGCCATATCAAAGGGACAGGGATGACCCGACACACGACGCCACCACAAGAAATGACATTTTAGTGAGCATGACGACAACGGTACACGAACCGGCAGTAATTAACAATCTGTTGGTATACTGACCATGAACACGAATTACCTGCATTTTCCAGATCGTTAATATTATCATAAATATGTGGAACGCGTGCAAAATGCAAATGTAGTACCTATATTTGATTGACATGATACTTTTTGAAATATAACCACCGATCGAACTGCTTGGCTACACGATTATAAAACATTATAAAAAAAATAACAAATAAAAAGTATCTAACGAGATGAGTGACATTTAGTAATGTGGTGGCGATTCCAAAAACTATCATTTACATGATTTTAATTGGAATGGAATAATATTTAATTACATGTCAAGAAAGTTATCATCTACCTATTTACTATATAATATATGAATTATGAAACATGGTGCATAGGGTTCCCACCAAGAACTTAGGGTCCCAAGCCAACCTTACCTGCAAGTGGTGCACCTGCCGATCAACGGACGAGGCTCTGGCAAACAAAATGTCCCAATAAGCGGCAATAGGCTCGCCACCTATTACGTGGGATCAAAACACTGGCGAAAAGTGGGCGTTTAATATGCCTCTGCCTACCCCTTCGGGGAAACAGGCGTGAGTCTATGTATGTATGTATGTATGTATGAAACATTATTTCCAAGCGCACTTGTCATTCAGATATTCATTTAAATTATAATATGCCTTTTGCATTAGGTCATTTTTAATCTTTATCTGAAACTAGAGGACGCCAGCAGCTACGCCTGCATTTTTTTTTTATTTACTCGTTTTGGCCGATCTCGTGGGTATTTCGGGAAATCCCTTCTTAGTGCACCCCTACGGTCCCCAAGGAACATACATGCCAAATTTCAGCTTCCTGCGCCCAATAGTTTCGGCTGTAGCGTGTCTGTCAGTCAGTCAGTAACGCAAGGATTTTATATATTAAGATGAGTTAAAAGGCAAGTCCAAAATACTTATCGGTATCTTGTTGTAGATACGTATATTAAGTCCTATAAAAGAACTATGAGTTTTGCACAAACAAAAATACGGAACACATAATTTATGTCTATTTCTTGTATTTATAGAGTGTATATCACTATTCTTTGAATATGAATTTATATTTTTACGTACATGCATAACACTAGCATAAATATACTGAGACGCTACTGTTAGAATACCGATTTCCTTGAATCTTTCTTTGAGCGAAACTCTTGTTCGTAATTGGTAAATGGCCCGAACTGCCCTTTTTTGCAATATAAAAATACTTTCGATATCAGCAGCTCTACCCCAAAGTAATATGCTATAAGACATAACACTATGAAAATAGACAAAATATACCAATCTAGCCGTATCGACATATGTTAAATTGCGCACCTTCTTAATGGCATAAGCAGCCGAACTAAGTTTCGCTGACAGATATGTAATGTGTGCGCCCCATTGTAACTTCGAATCAAGTGTTATTCCTAGAAACAATGTAGATTCAGTTGTTTCCAGTACATCACCATTTAAAACTATGAGCTATGTTAGGACCAAGGTTTCTGACGTTGGGCAAAGCAAACTTAACACATTTGGTTTTTCTGGCGTTCAGTACTAAGTTGTTTACAGTAAACCATTTAGTCACCTGAATAAGAGCACTGTTTATTTCGGTAAAGTTTTCTTATTTCTATCTATCTATATATTTTATATTTTTATAATTATCATATTTTTTTACTTATTTCTATCTACTTTAAATATCAATGAAGTATCGTCAGCAAACAATACCATGTCACAAATATTTCTCAGGTAAAATGGCAAATCATTTATGTAAACTAGAAACAGGAAAGGCCCTAGGATACTACCCTGCGGCACTCCCAATTGTACTGGTACGCCACTGGATTTTGAGCCATTTATTTCTACACATTGGATTCTGTTATTTAAATATGCCTTAATAACATCCAATGCTTTTGTCTGGACGCCGTAATGTTTAAGTTTGCATTAGAGCGTATCATGGCAGACACAATCAAATGCTTTCGAAAGGTCACAAAACACACCAATAGCATTCTGAGAGTCCTCCCATGCATTGTAGATGTGTTTGAATATAGCTACTCCTGCATCCGTCGTCGAGTGACCCTAAGTAAAACCATATTGTTCAGTATGAAGGAGGCTGTTTAAATTAAAGTGCTTCAGAAGTTGCTTGAGTATTATCTTTTCAAAGATTTTACTAAAAGTATATTATAGGTAGTATTGAAATTGACTTATAATTACTAGGATCAGTCTTACTGCCGGATTTGAACAGAGGTATTATCCTACTATGTTTCATTAAATCTGGAAAATCGCCTGATTCTATACACTTATTGAACAAGTTACTTAGATAAGGTGCTACTATATCTATTATACTTTTCAGAATCTTCATCTCCTCATATTGTTACATCTCTTCATCATATTCCCCAGAGATCACCCGTATTCTTAGATTCTAGAGATTGGAAAGTGTTTATAATGTCAGTAGAACTAATAGGACTGAATTTAAATAATACATTACATTTTTCTACACTAAATTCTAATAAATTTACTGCGACTGAAGCTGATGAGTTAAGACCTATAGTAGTAGCAATAGGTATGCTAGCAAAAAGATTATTGAATGTGAGTGCGACTTCCTCATCATTATTAATCATTTTATTATTATCTAGCAAGTTAAAATTGGTATTCCTAAAGGTTGCCTTGCCCGTTGCTTCGTTAATAGCTTGCCATGTGGCCTTAACTTTATTAGAAGAGTTTCTAATTTTATCACTTACAAAACGTGCCTTAGCTATATTGCATACCTTTTTAAATATTTTTGAATAATTTCTGACATACTCAGTGAAGCTCGCATCAAAATTGTATTTCTTCATACCTTACAACTCATACATCCTTGCTCTGCTTTTATAAATACCTACAGTAGCCCACTCACTAAATGCTCTAGACTCCTTGATTACTTTTTCCTTGGTTTTAAAAGTACTTCTAAATTCGTTGTGAACTAAATTAAACATAGTTTCATAAATCTTATTTGGTGACTTAAGCTCCATCATATCAGGATTCATACCTATTAAAATTTTGTTCCTAAACTCATTAAATTTATACCTAGGTAATGGCCTAACTGTCACCTTACGTACTGCATTATCATTTATATATGAAAATCCTGCCAATTGACCACAGTGATCCGAAGTTAAGGCGAGGTTGCAGTACAGTGCGTAGCTCGACCTCACCCCTCGCAAAAACAAAAACACGGCGGGCGGTGGCGTCAGCGAGTGAGCGGGGGGAGAGGAGGGGGGTTTCGTGTGTGCGTGTGCCACAGCGCAATGTAAAAAATACCGTAGATGAGTTATGCGAACTTCAAAAGTGGCACATTTAAAACAGGCTAAATGTCTCATTTGGCTTTAGTCGCACTGCGGTCGGAAGCGCTCGCTCT
The DNA here is from genome assembly GCA_944739405.2 of Euclidia mi. Classification (NCBI taxonomy): domain Eukaryota; kingdom Metazoa; phylum Arthropoda; class Insecta; order Lepidoptera; family Erebidae; genus Euclidia; species Euclidia mi. The sequence goes on from OX123187.2 coordinate 22,933,794, forward strand.
TTTACTCGCGAGTGTGTACGTTACATTTGAAAATGCCGTCGTGTGTAATGAGATTTTGCTAAAGTAGTTAAACTATAGTAGGAAAATGACTAAAAGTTATGGAATCACTTCTCATTCATGAGTATTACAATATTACAACGTTTTATTTACAATTTATAATAAATTCAGTATCACAAATAATAGAGTGAATAAAAAAATTGGCATTTAGCGAGTGTAAAAGAGAAGCAGTATTGTGCGTGTTCAAAGACTAAAAAACAAAGTATCCAGATGAGACATTCGTAATAATAAAATACTGATGTGTGTTTTTGTCAAGTAATAAAAGTGATTTGAGGCTGAATCAACACAATATATTATTATTATAGAAATACAAAATCATACGTAAGTTACAAACATTGACGGATGATCAAAGTCCATTCACTTGTTCTTGTTTTTCTCCTTTTAGTATTAAACAAGTAAGTAGATTGTACTGCACGGTTTTCGCTGCCGACCCACCGTACCCCTGGCAGTACCCCTGGGGGTATGGTTGGTCTTTCAAAGCTTAACCGTGCTCCCAGATAATATTGTTGTGTAATAAGTTTATTAATTTCAGTTCGTTAATTTCAAGTTCTACTATTTTGTGGGATCATTCCCAGTAGCCCTATTGAACAGTTCTATGATAGAACTGTCCTAATTCTATTAGCACAACTTGATGAGGAGAATAGAACTAATGGGATAAGTAAAAGGATATGTCCCAGTCTAGTTCTATGTATGTTTTAACAAGGGTATTCAATAGAACTACTGGGAATGATCCGTAGTGTCACGACATCGCGCTCATATATCCGAATGAATATGTTTTGAAGACGTTCATTTGTTTAAGGTGTAAAACAAATGAACGTCTACAAAATAAATGAACGCCTACAAAACAAATGAACGTCTACAAAAAAAATGACTTACAGAAAGTGATCAGCCATCGATAGTGATTGCAGAAATCAGGTGCATGCGATTTTCAACCTCATTGACATTAGTCAGAATTTATAATTTTATTACCGTAATAATGCCAGAAAGCGAGAAAAAAACAGAAAAAAAGGTTTGTCATGAATTGTCAATAAGGTCGAAAATCGCATGCACCTGTTTTTGCAATCACTATCAATAGCTGATCACTTTCTGGTAGTCATTTGTTTTGTAGACGTTCATTTGTTTTGTAGACGTTAAATTGTTTTGTAGACGTTCATTCGTTTAACACATTTTTATACATACATAGTTATTTGGATATGTGAGCGCGATATTGTGACACTACCCTTGTAAAACATACATAGAACTAGTGGGAAATTTCCTATAACTGTTTCCCATTAGTTATTGGTTCGGCGTTACACCGAAACCGAAGGTAGGTTCTAGGCGACTTGGGAGGGAAATGGACTGTATACAAAGGGTAGCGGATTCTTAGCCGCCTAGGAGATGGATACGGGAAGAGGTGATTGTGAGTGGGTATAGGATATTTCAAGGATGGAGGGCACTTACCTTATACAATCTTCTTCGTTTCCGAAGGGCAGTCTCCTGGTGCTTTCGTGATGCAGCTGCTTGTTTTCACTTCACTTCACCGTCACTCCCACTTGCGAGCGGTTTATATATGCGGTAATAACCACATAAAGCGATGCGGCGCGGTACGATATAGCGGACACGGTCTCAGCGAGCGGAATGTTCTGGACTGTCACTCGCGTCGACGATCGCGGCGACGAATCCGCGGAAGGCAGTGCCCCGGATGGCAGTTCTTCGGGAATGGGAGACAGGGACGGAAATATGGTATCGCTCGCACTAGACAAGCGTAGAACGATTGATCTTGGTGCGATTAGTTATAGATAGGAAGGTAGATGGCGCTACCATATCCCCCCGGCCCTAAAGGGTTGCTTTTAAAAAAAATAGAATTGAACTTAGCTATGTTGGGTGTACTACCGCATAACCCAACAATAAGCTAAGACAGCGATATGACAATAGAATTAATCTAAATTAACTTTAGCGAAAACTACAAACGCAATAATAGCGAAAACTAAATATTTAAACTAAGAGGTAGGTCCAACTTCAGGCTAGATCTCACTGAGTTGGAAGCGGACAGAGACGTACAACAGGGCGCACGTAACTCCCTTTAGCGGTTTTCACGGTAACAACGCGGGTCGTACCGTACTTGGAAGTATGCAATTTCTCTACGATGGCTAACGGCCATGAGAGCCGGCAGTGACGATAATGGCACTGTGTTCGGAAAATGTGCAGGGCTTAACGCGGATGGTTCTGCAGGGGCACTACTCAATGCCGTGAGCGGACGCGAGTTGATCAGTGCCTCGACTTGTGCAAGGACAGTTAAAAGCTCTTCGTAAGAGAGGATCTGTTGACTTATAACCTTGAAGAGATGCGTTTTAATTACTTTGACCATGCTTTCCCAACATCCACCGAAATGCGGTGATGCTGGTGGAATAAACTTCCAGTCAATATGATCTATGGAAAGTTCTTCCTGAAGACGAGTACGATAACCCGCGACGTGATTGAAACAAGTAGCGGGAACAAGTTCAATCAATTTATTAACGCGGTTGGCGACAAAAGTCTGCCAGCGGTGAAGAGAAGAACGAATCCAAGCGAGCACTACTTTGGAGTCGGAAAATGCGTGTATTTTATTAATGGGGTAGTGGGGCAAAACTGTGTCTTGAACCTTGCGGAGCAACTGAGACAGCAGAAGGGCCGCGCACAACTCCAGTCTTGCAACCGAATTGGTTTAACAGGTGAGACCTTAGATTTGGCACAAACTAACTGCACCGAGTAGTTAGAACCAATGCGGACTTGCAGATATACGACTCCGCCGTAAGCACGCTCGCTGGCGTCAGCGAAACCTGTTAAGTTGCTGGTACATCCATCTACCAACCAAAGATGACGCGGAATAGTAATTTGATTGAGCGCGGTAAGCTCAATACAAAACTGGCCCCAAGCGGCGACAATATGGTCAGGGGGTGTTTGATCCCACTCACACTTTGATAGCCAAAGCTCTTTGATCAAGAGCTTGGCGTACAAAATTGTGGGAGCCACAAAACCCATTATGTCCCATAGTCGAGCCACTGTGGTCAGCATAGTGCGTTTGGTGCACTTATCATCTGGTGGTGAGACGTCAAACCGAAAACTATCGCAGGATTTGTCCCAGCGTAAACCGAGAACCTTATGCGGTACAGACTTCTCAAACTCAATGTCTGGAGAAGCCTTATGAGAATCAGGTATGCGTGCGAGAACCTCCTTAGAGTTGCTTGTCCATTTGACAAGATCAAACTGGCCTCGCTTGAAAAGCTGAATAAGCTCTTCACAAAGCGAAATTGCTAGCGGAGCGGGTATGACATTACAGGCAATGTCATCCATATACAAAGCGGAAGTGTAGTGTAGTATAGTGTAGCGTAGCGTAGCTTAGCATAGCATAGCGAAGCATAGCATAGCGTAGCATAGCATAGCATAGCTAATTAGTGCTTTATCTTACACACAGTTTTAGCACCCACCTTGATCTCTTGAAGAGCAGAACAACAACAAGACGTAATACAATGAGCAGTATGTAACTTAGGTACGGTACCCATAATCACATACCCAAATACCGTCTCAATAGCGGGCGGTAAATCATATCGCTCACTACGTACTATTTTAGTTAGTAGCAAGTGCGGAAATATTGAAGCTCCGATCAAAAGATCACTGCCTGCCGGATTCGCAAACTCCACGTCGGCTAGCGGCAATGACTCGAGATGAGTGAGTGATGCTACGTCTACATTAGAGTTCGGCAATGCGTCCGTGATACGCTCCACGATAAGCGAAGAAATGTTAAAATTAATATTCCTATCAAAACGCGAATGTATTTTAATATCTACGGAACCCCTGCAATGCTTTTCTGATCCGCCTATCCCTTTGACGTTTGAGTTAGTATTTTTAAAGTTATTCCATAATCCGAGGCGTTTGAAGCATTCCGATGTTATTAGATTGGTCTGAGATGCGCTATCTAGCAGACAACGTACCATGTGCGGCGACTCATTAACATCATATACGATAACTTGCGCTGTCGCTAACAGTACCGTCTTAGATGCCGTACACTGCGTTTTGGCCCTGCGCGGATTATTATAGATGCGCGAGTGCCGTCCTCGCGTGCGCGTCGCCCGCGCAATGGATGTCGTACACAACGATACTTTGCCCTCAGACGCGGAAGGCGCAGCTACCGTGGTCTGCACCTGCGGCGTAAGTGTGTCAAGGTTAGCGGCTTGGCTTGACAACGGGTTATCTTTATCGAAATGTAACAGTGTATGATGTTTTTGATTACATGATCGACACTTTGTCTTACTAGAACAATTACTTGTTTTATGTTTTATGCTTAAGCAGTTAATGCAAGCTTTGTTATCTTTTACGCATTTAAAATGAGCGGTTGCATGCAAATTATCGAAGGCGGGACACTTGTATAAGTGGTCGTGCACTATATTACTGCACAGACACTTCTGTGAATTATTACTATTAGATTCCGAACATGTTACGTAAGATTGTGGATTAGGGACCGAGTTATTATTACTATTTCGCGATTTATTCAACCTTTGTTTGTTGCTGTTAGTGTTAGACGGGCCAGGTGAACCAGACTGCGTATTATGAAATATTCGACACTGTACTTTGATGAACGAAATAAAACTATCTAGTGTAGGTATTTTATTATTGCGTTCCGTCATCTCGAATGCGCGAATTGTATCAGTGTCAAACGTTTTTAAAGCGAGTTGAAGCAACATAAAGTCGGAAAGATCTTCTAATTTTAAATTCCTAAGAGAATTAACCGCGGTTACGAAGTTATCAATAAACAGCTGGAAATTCGAGACAGACGCGTTGCCGGACAGTTTGAGATTTAAAGCTTGGTCAAAGTATGTAGACGCTAGGACGCGCGTGTCCTGATATCTGTCAAGTAGTGACTGAAATATGACCTGATAATTCTCAGCACTGGGTGTGACACCTGCAAATACGGACTGGGCCTTCGGTGACAGTTTACCTATTAAATAGTACAACCTGTCAGCATCTGTCAGAAAACCATTATCGTGCACTGTAGACTTAAAACTCGCATAGAATAACGGCCAATTTTGTATATCTCCGTCAAACGACATAATCTCGATTGGCGGTAATCTCGGTTTGCGGGCAACGGGCTCTGCTGAACATTTACCCTCCAATTGCGATTGTATACGCTTAATAATACAATAAAGATCTTCGAATGAGGAATACGCCTGATAGTTCGGTTTTTCATCAGGATTGATAGAAAGTAATCTTGCGTTATAATCGTCTAACAACTTATGAAAATCTGTTCGAATACTATCTACTGTCATACAATAACTGAGAAATGCTTCGCTATTACTGTCAGACATAGATGCGGTTTTTGAGCATTCATAGATGTTTTGAATGCGCTCAAATAAAATATTGCGTTTTGCTTCTAAGATTGTCATCTCTTTGTCTTCCGACACGAGTGACTTCTTTTTTTGTGACATGCTTACGTAAGTATAAGCTAATGAGACCGAAACAAAATAAGAATATCTAATGTATCTATTATTTTACCTAAGTAGGCTAAGTAGGCAACACTTTAGAGCTGAGGAACTAAAAGTTGCTTGAAATATGAGATTTATAAGACAACTATGATAGTTCCAGAATTAATAATTTAATAAGTAGGTAGCTACATAAAAGTTTACCTACTGATGCGGGCGGAAATAACCATGTGACGGTTATGTGAATATATTAGGAGTATTGCTAGGTGCTATAACTGCCTAGGTATAGCGATATAACGTATAAAAACGTAAATGAATCCGACTCGTATGGATCAAAAAAATGGTTCGGCGTTACACCGAAACCGAAGGTAGGTTCTAGGCGACTTGGGAGGGAAATGGACTGTATACAAAGGATAGCGGGTTCTTAGCCACCTAGGAGATGGATACGGGAAGAGGTGATTGTGAGTGGGTATAGGATATTTCAAGGATGGAGGGCACTTACCTTATACAATCTTCTTCGTTTCCGAAGGGCAGTCTCCTGGTGCTTTCGTGATGCAGCTGCTTGTTTTCACTTCACTTCACCGTCACTCCCACTTGCGAGCGGTTTATATATGCGGTAATAACCACATACAGCGATGTGGCGCGGTACGATATAGCGGACACGTTCTCAGCGAGCGGAATGTTCTGGACTGTCACTCGCGTCGACGATCGCGGCGACGAATCCGCGGAAGGCAGTGCCCCGGATGGCAGTTCTTCGGGAATGGGAGACAGGGACGGAAATATGATATCGCTCGCACTAGACAAGCGTGGAACGATTGATCTTGGTGCGATTAGTTATAGATAGGAAGGTAGATGGCGCTACCAGTTATATTCTTCTCATCAAGTTGTGCTAATAGAACTAGTGGGAAAAAAGTATCACTAGTTCTATCATAGAACTGTTCAATAGAACTAGTGGGAATGATCCGACAGCGCTAGGATGATGATAATGACGGGTCTTCAACAGTACCACAGATTATACCTATAATATACAAAGCATTATTACCATTAGCAGTAATACCTAAACGTTTTATTCTCTAATTTATCTCCTTGTTGCACTATATCATGGTACTAGCGCTTGTCTTCGCTTGTCTAAAAATACAAAAACGTAAGTAGTAAGTCATTATCATACGAGAGATAACACTGTTCAGTTTAATGTCGACGTAGCACGTTGGTACAACACTACGAGCATTTCAGCCAGAAGTACGGTTAAGCTTTAAAATACCCACCATACCCCCAGGGGTATTGCCAGGGCTACGGTGGGTCCGCAGCGCACAGTTTTTATATTAACGTACTGTTTTAGGTTTCCATTGAATGAAATGAGAAGAATAAAATGTACTTTTTTCATAAATGTTATAAATAAATCACATCGACTTTTTATTTGCCTACCTTAAATGAATTAATTAAATTTACTTTGAGGCGAATTGAATTTACTCAAGACAGACAAAGTGATCATGTTGCATCTGAGTCAAATTATTGTTTGTGAAACGGTCAGCATGCTGTCACAATGCGCGTCGGTACAGAGAGTATATGTTTATCTCTTTTTCGCGCTTGCGATTAGATGTGCTATCTCACTTACACTTCTTATCTAATTCTTAGTCGTTTTGACATATTTATATTAGTGTGCGTACGCTTTTCGCGATGCGTGCCACTGTAAGCGCCGGTTACCTTGTCAGTAACCTGTCTACGGTTTCTTACTAGTATGTCTATGGTTTGAACGATTGAGTTTGGAATACGAATTACTTTGTACTTTTGCGAAAACGTAAATGCGGGGGTGGAGGGGGATTTTGCGGAGCAACGACATACGTCCGCCCTCGATCACGCCTAGACAGGCACTGATGAACGGCCGGCGAGTGAAATAATGCCAACATTTTGACTATTTTTTTTCTTGGAGAAAAATGATAACGAAATTACGAAATCTGTTTTTACCATTTATTTTAAAATAAAGAGCTGTTTCTATTGACAATACTTTCATATAAATTCATTATGGAATCTCTAAGCAGTACACGTTTAAAATTGTGATTTAGTGCCATGTTTGACATTTTTTTTTATCGAGCCAATGATTCCAAATCGTGTTTCTATCTTTACGATTTACTAGAAGATATGTTCAAATTTTATACTTTAATTTTTATTCATTAAAAATATCATAGTTCATGGGACTTTCAGACGTTCAAAAATCTTAAAAAGTACTGCAACCTCGCCTTAAGTCAGTAGTAACTAATTTATGTGATACTGTATGATTACTAAATATATTGTCAAGACAAGTGGAAGATGATGCAGTTATTCTAGTAGGTTCAAGAAATAAATTTGTCAAATTAAATGATTTAAAAAGATTTAAAAGCCTACTAGTCATTGGTGATCTATCTATATTAATATTGAAATCTCCACAAACTATGATCCCTTTTTTATTGGTCCTAATTTTACCAATTGCATCTTCCATAATAGATTCGAACATATTAAAGTTACTTAAAGGAGGGCGATACACACATATACCAACGTACTGTTCCAGTTCAATACAGGAAATTTCTACAGTGCGTTCTACAGACAAGGTGCTTATGTCCTTTCGTTCCTTACACAGTATGGTATTTGAAACTAGTATCAAGGATCCACCATGGATGGCTTGACTCCTAGCGAAAGCACTTTGCACAGTGTAATGCATGTTATTTAAAAAAGATATTTGATAATCCTTCAACCATAGCAATGACAGACAAAGAAAGCAAAACAGAGCACTGTTATGCACATAACTTTTATATTATGACTTTCTAAATATAAACTTAATTCTAAATGTTTGCCAGATAGACCCTGTATATTTTGATGTCCTATATTTAATTGACAATGTCTATCCTTTGTCCAGTTCTTAAGTTTAAAGAACTCGTGTCAGTATTTAAAATAGAAGATATGGTAAAGACAGAATTATTTAGAGAAATCATTTCCTTGGATACCCTACATGTACCTGTGTCACTTTGTATATTATATGCTAATAATTTAGCAATTTGTCGTTTATAAGATAGCGAAAGATACATAGTATCTTTGGCCAATGTGAAGTTATATTTATTAATAAATTTATTTATGTCAAAATATAAAATAATATCTTTATATTGCCATGTCATATTGTAAAAACACAAATTGAGGTCATAGATATGTTGATTCACCTTTTCATCTAGTGTACCTGAATAAGGTAACGCACAAATTGACATCCAAATTTTTTATGAAGTGATAAAATTACTTCTATTAAATTATAAATATCTTTTTTGGTCACCATTTGACTGTCACCATACACAATTACTATTGTTGACTGTCTATCAAATGTGGTTATTTTTAAAATATCTATTTAGTTTGTAAAAGATGACCCTGGATAACAATAATTAATGATATTGTGTTGTTTTAAATGACTATTCATTAAGCTACCTAAACCTACACCTAACCTATCTGAAAACATGTAAACTTTTTTTGTGCCAGAGTTGTCAACTAAGGGTGTCCTATCCTTTGTACTACTGATTGTTCTGGAACTAGAACTTGAACAGAGACCTGAATCACTATCACCAGACTCGTTAGCTAACAAGGTAGATTTTAAACAATTTGAGTAACTATTTGTGTTTGTCAACGCCTATACATATTCCAAATTACTCTTTCCAATTCGTGCAATCTCATCATATTTATTTATGTATACCTGAACCTCTTTCTCATACTGGGTATTCATCCTATTTAGTTGAGATTCTAAAGCACTGATTTGTGATTTAAGGTCTCTTGTATGCTGATCATACAACATCCTACCATAAATTAATTCAAAATTATAATTTTCTAGGTCCTGTAACAATTCTGTATGTTCCGAAACTAATGTTTTGTATTGCTTTGTTGTCATTTTCATTTTATTATATAAAGACCGTTACGTTATTTTCATGTAAGGAATATAAAGACCGTTTACGGATTGTTTAGCGGTTTATGGTGGTTCTATGGTTAATAATCACAGATTTAAGATATCCATTGCTGAATAATGCTTGAGCCGCCCGCTTGCAATCGCTCCCCGCAATTCTAACAAGATCGTTGGTTCACCTTGCGCAGGTTCACAGCTACTGCAACGCCTCACTTTATTACTACATTGATACACAATTACATTTTCTTCACTATTATAGGACATTTCGATTGCTATATATAACCAGTAAATAAATATTAAGATGACAATAGTCGACTAAAACTTTTTAAGTCATTGAAATAAATATATTGATAAAAATAGTGTAATAGTAATAGTTCCCATATAAATTTGATTTCTGATCCGTAACCTGTACCGTGTCCCATTGCTAGGAAGGGAGATTAGAAGGAAATTTTTCATTGAACTTAAATAATAATTATTACCTTAATAGAATTAATAATATCTTACCGGATAGTGTCAGCGTTAAGTTGTCCTCTTTCCTTCATAATTTATTAAAGAAGGTATTTTCTTCACACAAAGTCCACTAAACGTGTCAAGGTGACCTATTTTTAGCGAGGGCCAGATTCAGAATATTATTACAAATTACGCCGCATCAACTATATGATAATAATTTTCTATTCGTACATCAAGTACAACCTATCAGAAAACTGAGCTATATATTTCAGCGTTACAAAATTACTAACTCGGGCTATCGGCCATTTTTCCACGTAGGAAAATCATAAATAGAGGGACCACCCTTTCTCATTCCCTGAATCATTTATAGTCCTATACTATAAAAGTCTATAATATAAGTATTATGTATTATATTCTGTGAACGGATCAGTAATATTTTAGCGTAGCAATATTACGGGCTCTTTCGGCAACTATGAGAAGAGTTCAGTGTCTTTTGTCTCTTTTTAGCATATTGATGTATTATTTGTCTCGCTCGTGCAGAGGGCCAAGGTCACCGAGGTGGAACAGAACCCAGCGCTCTTCCAAATGTTGTAGTAATTCGTTTCAGTGTGTTCCGTCATGGCACTTTATTCAGAGCAGTCTTGGTTGCCATCTCGCCGCTTACATTGTTACGCAAGAATTATTACAACCACTCCACTCCGCTAATAAAATACAAGCTTCCATTAGAATAAACCCACGATACTGTTAATATACATATTTTAGCCGAGTGCCAACCTGAAGGAATGAGAGAGGTGATGAGATTGACTGCGAAATGTTTAATTATTTTGAGAATTATTGGAATTTTGCCTAACAAGCACGTTGACTGTTTTTAATATTATCATGCTACTGTTACCCAATTTAAAAAAGGATGAAGTTCTCTATTCGACTGTATTTTACAAGCTTTTATTTATTTCGCTCGTCCCGGTGTCTGTGATGAAATCTGGCTAAGTAAATTTGACTCACTTTTCTATTGAGCTGAAATTCTGCAATAAAGATACAAAATTATTATGTCATGAACCTGATGTGATGATGGAGCTGTAACGTGGCCATGGAAACACCGCAATAAAACGAAAAAACCCCATCGAGTTTGCGCACGACTGATTTGTATTGATGGGTAATTTGATCCTATATATTTAGCGTACATGAAAGCTAGTATAAAAATTCATTTTTAGTTTTTTTATGTGTGCTACTTTAGAACTTAATAGTAGATGAACCGATTTTGAAAGTTATTTATTTTTATATTCTAGTGTTTCTTCTGTGATTTCATAATTGATCAAGATCTGACGAGCACTTTTTAGTTTTTCTTAATAATATGTTTGTATGTTTTTTTTGGTTTTAATATATTTTTAGAAGTTTTCGAAGACTCTTTTTATAAAACGTAATTGTAATCAAGTTATTATTAATTTCTTTGGTTTATACAAATAATTTAGCCGGTCTTAATTGCGTAAAATTAACTTATTTAGGGTATTAATACCTATTCGTTTCCAACGTTTCAATCGTCTTGTACCAATGCGGAGATGCTGATTAGAGCTCAGTGTCGTCTTGTAGAAGTGCGGGTTTCGGCACATTTCATCATCACTTGGTTATTAACGTCTACATACTGATGAGGATTTTCACTGCGGCGGTGTTTACATTTGCTGATGACCGGATTCCAATTAGCCGATAATCTATATCCATCCTCCCGGTTGAAATTGTTATATTTCTTGATTTGTACCGCTTCACTTACTATCCTGGAGTAATAGTGACGATCGGTAGATAAGACTTGTGGTTGATGCAGTTTTATCCAGTGGTTTGGTCCAAACTCCAACAAATGCTCAGCTATAGCCGACTTATTAATATGTCGGTTTTTTACAGCTGCGATATGTTCCTTTACTTTAGTCTTTCAGCGATTGTGCGCTTGGGCTGCCCGATATATGAATTACCACAGCTGCAATCAACTTTGAAGACGCCAAGTATTTGGAGAGGAATAACATCCTTTGGCGTACACAGATTCTGTGCTATCTAAGAGAGCGGACTATATACAGTCTTGATGAAGTATTTCTTGAGTACTGTTCCAACCTTGTCCGTCACTCCCTTTAGATACGTCATGTAAGCCGGCACTCTACTTACTTCAGGTTTATGATTGTTCCTCTTCCGACGGAGTATTTTCATCTTGTATCCGTCTAACTTCCTCTTCCGACGTCCTCTTCCGACTAAGTGATCATGTGATAGCTCATTATGTAAATGTTCAGCGTCACACAGATCATACGCTCTGTTCACTAACGAAGCCACAACGAAATTCAAGTGCCGCGGATGGTGGTGCGAGTTCACGTTGAAATATTAATTTAAGATTAAAATTTTTCGATTTATTTGGTTTAGTTTGTAGGAATGGTAGTATGAACTAATTGTTTATGTCAATATTGAATTAATTGAAATTCAATATAATTGATTATTTCATGGTCAATTCAATATAAAATATGTAAAAAGAAAAATATTTGACAGTGGTTAGCTAACTAATACAACTTATTTACATCGACCTTTTCGACGATGATATTGCCCCGGTCGAGTTAGTCCATTTTGCGTAACTAACGTGGCTCTAATGCTTGACAGTTGACTTTATCATCATGAATTTTTCTTTTCTTACTACATTTGCCCAGTGTTTATCGTATCAACTTATTTTTATGAGCAACATACGTATATGACTGTATATGAATTTGTCATTGGTATCTAAAAAAAGAGGATGAGGTTCACAAGATTTATACACATATGTTGTAAGTTCACCAGTTGTAATTTTTATGTTTGTTACCTTAGAACCCTGCAACTATTTGTTACCTTATTACTCGATTTGAAAAAAAAAAATTGTTTTGAAGTACTTGTTTGAAGCCCATTCCATCCAAGTTTAAGGAATAAAATTTGAATAGGTTTTTTGTTAAAATTTAATTTGTTCTACCTACCAACTTTTACAGCTTAACATGAAAAGGCAAAATTTCGATAATATTTTTTATTAGAAAGCATTGAAATACAAAGTTATTTGTGGCCATAATTACGGAAATCTCTTTGAAATTAAACATGCTGAATTAATTAACAAATTGAATGAGATTTACTTAGAAATAGAATTGGGTCATCTAAGTAGGCCGTGCAGACTTCTCTAAATAAGATCATAAACTTAACATTATATCCGGCTTCCATTATATTCATACACATATTCGTGTCTCGTATTTATTTCGGTATAAAGTTGCGAAGGGCTGGTTTATATTTACGGTAAAATTAACGATCTTTCCGCCAACCGGTTTCTAGGTCAGAGGTTGTGTAGAGCTTCAATTTTGCATACCGCTTTGATATTAAAGTAAGAGGTGTAGCGTCAAGTGGACCACCTGAGACCTTGTGCCTATCTTAAGCGTCGGCTAAATAATTGCCTAGATTAAATAGTAATAGAACGGCCTCGCCGCAGAATAGGGTATTGCGCGGGCAGATAGATTTTCTCCCCCGGAGATTAATGGGAAATTATGGTTCATTCTAGATAGCCATAGTTACTTTCTGATTTGGTACTTTTATTGTTTTTTTAAAAAGAAACGGCAAGGTCAACATAGCACAAACAATTGCGGAAACTTTCTCTTTTCGTTGATTAACATTCCTGAGATACTTTCCTGTCCGTTGAACGTAGGTGCGCGAGAAATAATTGGTGAATAGTTTACGTTGCGAGGCTTACTTCGTTTTCTGTGTAGGCTATAAAATTGTTTCACATATAAACCTCAACGACGGATATAGAACAGGGAAGTATTAACTACTTTGAAATTTGAAAGCTTTGCTACAATCACGTAACAAAGAAGCAGATATTCCAGAGACCAAGTTGAAATTAATGCTCCGTGCAGCCAGCAGCGTACAGCCGATTGTTTTGAATACTGCTGCCGAGAATTGAACGTTTTATTGTAGCGTTCGAGCCTATACAGAGGCACGTGGCCGCGCCAGGAATTTTCCTAGAGGAGAAACATTTATATAGTCATGCTGTAAATCTATGGAGGCGTACGTTTTACGTTATATACACCTTATCTTACTACTGTTATAAAAGCGAAACTTTGTGTAGGTAGATGTATAGATGGGTGTAACTTTTTCTCATAATAACGACTGAACGGATTATGATGAAATTTTACAGAAATATAGCTAATACTACGGTATTAGCTATATTTCTGTAAAATTTCAAATAGCAAATGGGCTACCTTTTATCCCGGTAACTTCCACGCGAGCGAAGCGTCATGCAAAAGCTAGCTTTGGAATATTTCTAACGCGGTATAAGACATTGTAATAGGGTACGATCCTTCTCCTATATATTACCGATCAAGTTGTATTGAGATACTTAATAAATAAATAAAAATCTGTATAACTTGATCGGTATTTGTATTTGTAATTGCTTGATTTGTACTTGTGATTTGTAATTGCTCGTATTCCCTTCGGGAGGTAATTCTAGGGCCATAGTGGAGTATTTTTACCCCCTACATATGTACTGTTTAGCCAGTTGGTACTCCGGTACCAACTGGCTGAACATGCTCGTCGAAGATACACATGACGTTCGCGTCATGTTTATCTTGGAAACCCTTTTAGGGAATTCAAAACCGTCGAGTAAATATTTTTTTCAATCTTTTTTTATAATCTCACGCCTGTATCCCCGAAGGGGTAGGCAGAGGTGTTATATTACACCCACATTTCGCCATGATTTTTTTTGGTCCCACGTAATAGGTGGCGAGCCTATTTTAAATTGTCTTTCGGTATATATACCACGTACCTTTATTTGGAGTAACCGATATTTCGGCACTGTTGCAAGCGCCATGTTCACGAAAGTACTGACGGTATTGCGGGTGGATGAATGTTACGAGCAAGTATAGCGGTCTACCCGCTTTCTTACTTGTTTTTTGCGTTCAACACCACTAGCACTGTTATCACTAGCGCGAGTGCACTTAAATGAATAAATAATTGAAAGAAAAAGCTGTGACTTTTTCTTTCAATTATTTATTTATTTAAGGGTTTTGAGTTTTTTCTCCCCTAAAAGAGTTTCCAAGATAAAAATGACGTCCGGTACCAACTGGCTGAACATGCTCTTCGAGCCACGGGACTAGTGTGAATTAAAACCTTAATATGCATTTAACTAACAAAAGACAGCGATTTACGCTAAGGATTCGAACCCAAGACCCTATGCATTTTGCTAGGTTTGTTTCCGTACTAGTAAATTACTACTGATTGCAGAGCTTAAGAACAAATACAGGAAAAAATGTTCTGCCGAGTGAGTCATCCAGAAGCACTTTTTTGAACAAAAGCGGCTATTACTCCAAATTCACACCAATTAGATAAGACTATTATACCTTTTTGGATAGCAGGTAATACCAGAAATTTATTCCAATACTTTAATAATAAGCAGGCCACATATTATTTTTTTCGAATAATTGCATTTTTGTAGCGTCATTTTATTTTATTCAAACATGTTTTTATTAATATTAAAATAAGTATTTTACATCGTTGTAAAAGAGTTGCCAGATTAACAATTAAATTATGTAACAAATTCTACAGTTATCATTTCAAATATCGTTTAAATAATTATGTTCTTATTTACACAATGTAATAAATACTATAATTGTTAATTAGTCATAAGCATTGTGTATCATTTTAATATATTTTGAAGACTACTCCAATTCTGTAACGTTATTTTGAAATGATAACTGTAGAATTTGTTACATAATTTAATTCTTAATCTGGCAACTCTTTTAAAACGATGTAAAATACTTATTTTAACATTAATAATTATGGAATTGATTACATTATATAACTATAAGTATGACATCCTATTTATATTATTCGAACACACTCGACTGACTATAATGAAAAGCGTCCGTTGCAATCTCTGGCCACGCTTGAACACTTCCCTCTTACCTTACCCTATATATTGTGTTTCCGTACCACTTAGATATATTGTTTAAAGTATAAATCTAATATATCGGAAATATACCGACTTCGCTCCAACCAAGGAGATCTCTGACCTATTTTAAAGTGGCGTAATAATTTATTTTGGGACTTATCTGCAAGTGAAAGAAAACCGAATAAATGGAAAAAGGCTGTCAGTTGTTTTTTTTTGCCGCCCAATCGTAAATGTCCACCGGAGCTGGAGGGCGAATAATTATGGATCACGCTTACAGGAGTAATTTACTTTTGATTTGGAAATGTTTCTGATTTTCGTTTCGGTAAGCGTATTTGTGTATCAATGACTTGTCGTCAAAAACTTTGTGAAACATGGAAAATATGCTTTCAACACATTTTGTTTGTACATACAGCATAATTTCAAGTCTACGTTTTAAACAATTTTTTGACATCAACTTTATGAAGGTTGTTAATTTTGTGCAAAAATATCAGATGCTTTTGTTCTTTTTCATGCCTAAAAGAGACATACGAAAACACTTCAGTGTTTAATATTTATGCGGATCGATCAACTTCGTAAGTAGGTGGCACCGGCAAAGTTTTAACGAGCGGTTTGAACTCGACGCGCAAGCTAATAGCCACTGCAATAGATACCAACACCAACTATATTTTATGTATGTGTGTGTGTGTATGTGGATATTTTGTAGGTAGAGCTGAAGGCTGCTTGGCCAGATGAGGTACGTGGCAGATGAGCGGTGCACTAGGTATACCAAAAAATATATTTATTATCAACCTATGTACTTTGTTTATTAGTGGATGTTTTGCTCACAGCTCTTACTTCGTTCATCCCTGACGGAAAGCCTACCTAAACTAGGTGATACTGAAATATTTGCCGCATTGTTTTTATCTAAGTTGTACGCACTGCGTCTGGCCGCTTTAAGTTATAACTTATAAGGCTATAGATATAGATATGTATGCTGCACCGACCGGAATATTATATGCAAAGCTACGAAAATATAATCTACCCTATCACTACTAGTAAAATATAACATGAATACAGCTCAAATCTGTTGAATTCATTATATCTGTCGTTCTGTCATGTACCTATACCTACTTGGTTTATTCTCTGAATATAACGTATACAAACAACATAAAAAACCACGAGTCGGAAGCTGCTAAAAGCACCAATATCCCATAAAACACTCATATTCTTAATGTGTAAAGTCCAGTTACATGTTATATTGTATTTTATTCAGTCTTCCCTATCGGCATGGTATGCATTGTCTAGTCTAAAGTGTAGATAGAGAACCTGTTCCGAATTTAGAGTCCATAGTACTATCGGCTTTTGAGAGCACATGGATAAATCCAAATGCGGAGAAACCTGGCAACGTCCGAGATTATAAACGGTATTGGAATTCAGCGAGCAAATTATCTAAGCAGCCATTTTAGCCAAAGCGTCAAGGCGTAACCTTGACGCTTTGGTTAAAATGGCCCGCAGTCTTACAATTTGGGTACGAACGCTTGGCACTGTTATCAATAATGATATCGCAGTACGGTATGTACCTGATAAACTAAAAACTGCTGGACCGATTTTAGGTAAATTTGCATCCGATCTCTAGATTAGATTTGTTCCTTTGAGGTTATGAGAGGTGCAGAAAATTTATTGCAAAGTGGGACAGGTCAATACCATAAATATGTAGTACATAACAATCAAGTTTTCAGTCTAGTAGCTTTAGAGAAGCCTACATAGAAATAATCTCTTTATCATGCAGCCTTTTCGCGATCGACTGCTGGACCACAGAAATAAATAGTAATAGAATGGTGAATGTCACGTCCTCGCGTACATGTCGCGCGTGTCACATTTCAGCAAGCCCCGCCCACAGTGACACATAGATAGTGAGGGGACACTAAGGAATTATTATCGATGTGAGAGCTGTGGAAAATGAAATAATGTTATTGTTTATATAAAATGTTTTATTATGAATAGTTTGGTTAAAGTATACTGTTATAAAAATAAAACGTATTTATTTAGTTAAAAATCTGTATTGAAATCTTACAAAACTTTTGATTATATTATAGAATATCTATACTAATATAATAAAGCGGAAGAGTTTGTTTGTTTGAACGCGCTAATCTCAGGAACTACGGGTCGGATCTAAAAAATTCTTTTTGTATACGATAGCCTAGTTATTCCGAAAGGCTATAGGCTATATAACATAACTGCTTCGACCCTTTGTGGCCGGGCAAAAGGCTGAAAAGGCTAAAAGATAATGTCAGCTAATCTCAGGAACTAGCAGTCGGATTTTAATAAAAATTGATATTGCCTATGATAGCCCAATTATTCCGAAAGGCTATAGGCTATATAAAATTACGCCACAACTTTTAGGGGCCAGACAAAAATAATAAATTTGGTCAAACGAGAAGGGGGAGGGTTGGGTCAAAGGCAAAAAAAGGCTTAACGAATAGGATACAATCTATATGGGTATCGTTTTCGAGATTTTCGGGACGCTGCTTTAATAATATGAAATTTATTTAGTGATTTAAGATGGCGGACGGAATATCAAAGATGGCGGATGAAAAAATTTTTAAAAACAATATGGGTATCGCCTTCGATATTTTAAGGGGTGGGGAATCGAAATACGACATCTATTTCGTGATCAAAGATGGCGGATGGGAAATCAAAGATGGCGGATGGGAAAATAAAAAGAACCTATATTGGTATCGTCTGCGATGTTAAAAGGGATGGAGAATTCAAATACAACATCTGTTTCGTGATTCAATGTGGTGGATAGGAAATTAAAGATTGCGGACGGGATTTTTTTAAAGTCGATATGGGTATCGTCTCCGATATTTTAAGGAATGGGAAATTCAAAAACACCATCTATTTCGTGATCAAGGTTGGTGGAAGGGATTTTTTTTTTAAATCAATATGGGTATCGTCTCCGATGATTTACGGGATGGAGAATCCAAATACAACATCTATTTCGTGATCAAAGATGACGGATAGGAAATTAAAGATGGCGGACGGGATTTTTTTTAAACTCGATAGGGATATCGTTTCCGATATTTTAAGGAATGGGAAATTCAAAAACACCATCTATTACGTGATCAAAGATGGTGGATGGGTTTTTTTTAAAATGAAAATGGGTATCGTCTCCGATGTTTAAATGGATGGGGAATCCAACAACACCATCTATTTCGTGACCAAAGATGTGCCGTCTGCCATCTTGGATTCCCAAATAGATGTCATTTTCGTGACCAGAATCCATAAAAACCCCGAAAATGATACCCATATTAATTTTATTTAAAATGTCCCGTCCGCCATCTTGGATTCCCAAATAAATGTCATTTTCGTGACCAGAATCCATAAATACCCCGAAAATTATACCCATATTAATTTTATTAAAAATGTCCCGTCCGCCATCTTGGATTCCCAAATAGATGTCATTTTCGTGACCAGAATCCATAAAAACCCCGAAAATGATACCCATATTAATTTTATTAAAAATGTTTTGTCCGCCATCTTGGATTCCCAAATAGATGTCATTTTCGTGATCAGAAAGCATGAACATGATGCTTGCTTTCTATAAGCGAGAGAGAGAGAGACAGCCAGAGACATAATAATTAATTCGAATTAATATTCCTTCTTATCTGTTCTCTCTTCTTATCTCCTCTTTTATTTATTTATTTATTTATTTAAGGCACACCAACAACATAATTACAAAATCTTAATTATAACATTTTTACTTGGTTATACATCTCTAATGCTGTGTAAATATGTCACTTAAAGGTGCGCACACCATTCATAGTACATTTATCGTGGATTATGGTAAACAATTTAGAAATATAATTGGTACTTGCAGTGATATGGAATCTAATTAATTGGTATTATTAAATTTAAATTGAATCGAGACCAAATAAAATCAAAATTAATTCAAGACAAAATTAAGTCAATGTCAGGATAAAATCAAATTAAAAATAAATATATTTTAAATTAACATAAATCAAATTAAAATTAAATATACATTAAATCTAAATCAAATTAAAATTAAATAAACATTAAATCAAAATCAAATGAAATTAAAATTAAAATTAAATATTCGTTGAATCAAAATCAAATTAAATACAAGTTAAAATTAAACAAACATTAAATCAAAATCAACTGAAATGTAAACTAAATTAAAATAAAAGAAAAAGTCAATAAATACACTTTGTCACAATTAAGAACATGGATCCAATAAAATCAGAATACCGTTAACAAAAGCAAAAAAATATCATAAAGCAAATAGAAATAAGAACTACAAGTTTTCAATATGTGCAAATCTATCCTTAAATATCTTAAGACTGTTGAAGTAAATGTCAATATCACAGTTACATGAGCAGACTCTATTGTAAGTGGACATCATCCTGTTGACGGGAGCATGTTGGCCGAGATTTGTCCGACATGATCTAACAACGAAAGTTCTTGTTATTTTTTTAGACCGAACGTGCCACTGACGAGGTACGTCTAAGTTTATTTTTTTTACTAGATCAGGTGTTGATGTCAACCCATTGGCAATTTTATACAGAGTACTTAGGTCGATCAATGTTCTATGCCGTTCCAATGAGACCAGGTTAAAATATTTAAGTCTCTGCGCATAGTCGGCTCTGTATGGACATTGATGGTCCTTGAGTCTCAAATATCTCGTTTTTGAATTATGATTTTTTTCTGTATACGTTCAATACGTGCAATGTGGACTTTGTATATTGGGTTCCAAACCGGTGATGCGTATTCGACAACACTTCGCACATAGGAATTGTACAGCGTCTTTATCGCAAGAGTACCTCTGAACTCTTTGCCCACTCTACTGATGAATCCAGCCATTTTGGATGCCTTATTTACTATGTTGTCAATATGTGCGACAAACGAGAGGTCACTACTTAATACCACCCCTAGGTCTCGAATGTTGTCCACCTGTTCCAGTGTTGTTCCATTGAGGAAGTAGGTAGATGGCACCCTGTGTTTTTTCCGAGTAAATGTGATATGGTAGCATTTTGCGATGTTTAAGGTCATTCTATTAGCGATACACCAGTTGTGCAAAGAGTCCAGGTCTGATTGAATTGGAGCGACACCTTCGCGGTTACCGACTTGACGATATATTTTGAGGTCATCTGCGAACAGGGAGCACTGGCTGTACCTGATGCAATGAACTACGTCGTTCACAAAAATAGTGAATAAAATGGGACCAGTGGGTGAGCCTTGGGGGACTCCAGATGTAGCGATATACTCAGGCGATTGGTAACCATTCACGACCACTTTTTGAGGTCGCTCGCAAAGATATGATCTGAACCACCCCAGTAGTTGCCCGTGTATCCCATGGTCTTGTAATTTACGCAGTAGGATTTCGTGGTCCACCTTATCGAAGGCACTGCTGAAATCAGTGTAAAGGGCGTCAACTTGTTGACCAGCGTCGATTGACATTGAAAGCTCATCCACAAATGACACTAAATTAGTGACAGTGGATTTGTTACTTCAGAAGCCGTGCTGCTGTGGAGCGAGCTGTTGTTTTACGTGAGATGTTAAAATAGGGCAGACTAAGGATTCGAAAGTTTTAGAAAAGGTCGACAAGAGAGAAATCGAGCGATAGTTTTTGGCATCTCCTGCGTCACCCTTTTTATATATAGGGACGATATTGGCTTTTTTCCACTCGGTTGGGAATGTGGAAGATGCGAGGGATTTGTTGAAAATTAGTCTTAGGGGAAGTGCCAGATAGCGAGCACATTTTTTTACAAATAAAGGTGGTATCCCATCCGGGCCCGCCCCTTTAGTTATGTTGAATGCGTTCAAGGCCTTAAATACTTCTCTCTCAGTGAACGTAACCGTACTGAGTGTATTTTGTAGGAATGAATGGCGATTTGCGTTTGGTGGTGATACATAATTCTGGACTCTGGATAAAAACGTCGTTGAAAACTGAGACGCAAAGAGTTTGCAAATTTCGTCTCCTGTTGATGCAGTTGACTCGTTCAGTTTTATTTCGGATGGTATGGAACTCACTTTAGCCCTTTTATTTTTAATGAACGACCAAAACGCTTTTGGATTTGAGTGAATTTGATTCTCTATTGTATGGAGATATTTCCTATAACACTCTTTGATAAATGACCTTGCTCTATTGTCGAGTAACCTGTACTCAAACTTTTCACGAGGATTGCCGTATTTTTTGTATCGTTTACGTAACTTTTCTTTTTCGTTTAAGATGTTAACTAGTGTTTTAGAGTACCACGGGGGATAGTTACTGCTTAACTGTCGTATTATTGGTATATTCTCACAAATTATTTTAGACAGACATTCATAGAAGATCTTTGTCATTGCGTTTACATCTGTACACACATTCAGAGTCCTCTCCCAGTCAATTTATTTTAATTTACTGTTGATTACGCCGTAGTCAGCCGACCTAAAGTTAAAAGTAGAGGGCTGTCTCGGTTTAAGTGACTCTCGCACCTTCAGGTTGATGTCTACCTCAAGAGGGGGATGATGACAATCGACTTTACATATAGGCGAAACGGAATTCCTAACAGTTGCGCTTTTTAAGGTTGAAAAGACTAGATCCAAGATTCTATTATTAGCGTTTTTAATAACATTATATTGATATAGACCATTCAGTGACATAAAATCTATGAGGGAGTATCCCAAGCTATTGTTATAATTAGATGGTATAGCAGCTGAAGTATGGTTGCTCACGTCTTGTTGCCACTGGATGTAGCCCAAGTTGAAGTCGCCAAAGATAATTAAATCTTCTCCCAAGGTATCATTGACGGTTGTAACAGAATTTAGGAACATGTCTAATTGTTGCTGTAATACAGGCGGTGGTAAGTACACAGCACAAATGTTGACATTCTTTACATTGTTTACCTTTAGGCGCACCCAAATGTCTTCAGCTGTCGTTTCCCACTGGCAGGCTCTAGAGGAGCCATATTTCTTGGATACGGCTATAAGAACTCCGCCTCCTTCTTTACTTGAAAGTGCGCTAGAAGATCGGTCCCTTCGGTATATGTTGTATTGGGAGTTAAACACTTCTCCATCACTAATATGGTCGTTAAGCCATGTTTCTGTGCCCACAATAATGTCATAAGAGTTGATGTTAACTGCCATATTTATTTCGTTCAATTTAGATCTTATTCCGCGCAGGTTTTGATAGTATATGGTGAATTTGAAAGATTTACTCACGGTTCCTGCTGGCAGGGATAGTATTCATAGCGAATTTACGAATTGTAGGCTTTTGAAATGTATAGCGCGT
This sequence comes from Euclidia mi, assembly GCA_944739405.2. Classification (NCBI taxonomy): domain Eukaryota; kingdom Metazoa; phylum Arthropoda; class Insecta; order Lepidoptera; family Erebidae; genus Euclidia; species Euclidia mi. The sequence goes on from OX123187.2 coordinate 22,956,839, forward strand.
GCGCCATCGTCTTTGCGGACCAACACTCGGCCGTCGCGAATCCAGACATATTTGTAGCCTCTCTCCCGCGCGATCTTTCGTGTTTCTGCATGGATGGCTTTGTTAAGAGGAGAAAGGTGTTCAGAGACAAAGACAGGTTGTTTGGTGCCGCCATAACCAAGGTGACTTGAGCTTAATTTGTCAGTCACATGAGCTCGATTGAATTTTGTAACCGATGCCAATATTTCATCGCGGAGCCTTGTGTTCCGCAACTTAGCAACAATCGCTCGCGGTCGCTTGCTCTGGGGGTCGAGTTTTTTGACGCGGGTTATTGTCAACACATCAGTTGCTTGAATGTTGCAAGACACAGCTTTGCCTAATTGAACAACCGTGCTCAAAAGGTTTTCTGACTGATTTTCTGGCACTCCATTTATTTCGAGGTTATCTTGGCGAGAGTACTGTTCAAGTAGGTTCACTCTTACGGTTAGATCAGCCAAGCCGGTTTTCAGTACCTCGTTTTCCTTCTTAAGTTCGATTATAGTGTCATTGTTTTTGCCCAGTTCACTCTTTATGTTGTCAAATTCGTTACTCATAAATTGCACTGAGTCTTTTAACTCGTCGAGTGTACTTCTGAAGTCCAGGAATTGCTTTTCAAAATATGACTTTAGAGACGATTGGAGTTGTGTTGTTATTGTTGACACAATTTCTTTACGGAGCAAAGTAATGATCGCGTCATCCATCGAGAGGTCCCGACAACCGGATTCAGGTTTGCTGCCTCTGAGTTATCCTCTGATGAGTCGCTGATGACAAGTGCCTCCTTTAAACGCGGTCGCCTAATTCTAACGTTAACGTTTGTTGCATCTACGCTTATGCTTGAGCTTGTATGAGTTGGCGTGTGTTCGGGCTCTAACTTTCGCTGTATAGTGTTTTGTGTCACAGCGGCTGTAGGAGAACGTTGCAAGTTCGGCATTATAATATGTTCAAGCTTCTAAAAAGCACTACATTATTTTTATATATCATTGCACTCTTTTATTTATCGATAAATTTAAAACGTAACCATAAACCGAACGTCAATCCCTAGCGCGCGCTGACCAATCACAGCTATTTATTTGACCCGTGGCCCCTGATTTGTTATTGTTTTTGGCATCTTGTGAATATCGCGTATCTCGCCGTACATTGCGTGTTTATTTCATAAATATGTCAACAAGTATCGTATAATTCAAGCAATGGAAATTTAACATAACAAAGAAATGAACGATGATGTTCTTATTAGACAAACATGGTAAAAGTAGCCCACTTGGTTTGAATCTCAATAATCTTAACTTTTACTCAATTTAAATACTTACAGCCCGTTCACACTAGTCGTAAGTCGCATAATTATGACTAAAAGTCGAATGCTCTGGTCACCATACACTTTATATGGAGCTGTTCACATTGGATGATATGCGATTTTTAGTCTAATATGACCACAGAAATAAATAGTAATAGAACGCTGACATGGGCGTGGTGCGCAGGTCAAACTATTGCACTATAGTGCATGTGTTTACACATGTTGTACAACATTATTCTGCCTGACAATCAGCAATGGTCAATTTTTATATAAACAATAACATAATTTCATTTTCCACAGCTACACCACACACACACATCGATAAAAATTCCTTAGTGTCCCCTCATTATCTATACGTCACTGTGGGCGGGGCTTGCTGAAATGTGGCACGCGCGAAATGTACGCGATGACGTGACATTCACCATTCTATTACTATTTATTTCTGTGAATACGACTCAAAAAACCATCCGACGGGCCAGCGCCCGTTGTAAGACTAAAAATCGCGTCGAATCGTGCTTGCATAGGTGCCTGCTTGTTGCTGTTCACACTAGTCGTGCATCTAATCGACTCGAGCGCGTTGTTACCTCTCTCCCCGCCCCGCTTCCTAGATCGCTACACATTGCTTGCTCACTCCATTCGTGTTTTATTCGTCGTGTTGGTTGCTGTTTTTGTTTGTTGTGTGAAAATGGAGAAAGAAATAAAACCCGAAGAACTTATTCCATTAGTTCACGAAAGAGCAGTCCTTTGGGATAAAACTTCAAATGACTACAAAAATAATAATCTGAAACTATTGGCCTGGCGCGAAATTTGTACCATACTAATACCTAATTTTGAAAACATGGAAGAAAAAGAAAGACAACATTTCGGTAAGTGCCAGTAAAGTTTATTAACTATTATACTACATAGTTATGTATTTACAGTTGTATTATTAATTTTTAACTCATTTATATTATGCGTATCGCGCATTAGTTTGCCAAGGCAGCGAACCAATCGGGGAAGTAAAATAGTCTGCAAAGTCCGATCGTATAACATTTGCAATCGGACCACCACGAGGATTATGTACTCTCTGTTGTTGATCTTGTTCTTGTATCGATTGTTCTAGTTCAAGTTGAATATCTTCAAAGTTTAGACCATCCCTTTCTCTTAAATAATTATGCAATACTGCACAGGCTTTCACAATATGGATAGCGGTGTCTGGGTGGACATCCAATGGTCGATGCAGGATTCTCCATTTATTAGCTAAAATTCCAAAAGCACACTCAACAAATCTTCTTGCACGGCATAATCGATAATTAAATATTCTTTTCGTATCATCCAAATGATTGCCTCTGAAAGGTCTCATTAAATTTGTCGTCAGGGGCAATTCATCGCCAAGTAGTACATAGGGCATATCCTTTTCGATTGTTTCATGAAGAGGCCTTGGCTTTGGTATGTTTAAACTACCATGATTCAGTTTCTTCCAAAAGGTAATCTCCTTGAATATGGAAGAATCGCATTCTTTCCCATATGAAGCAACACTTAAATAAATGAAACGGTATTCTGCATCAACAACAGCTAGTAAAACAAATGAAAAATAACCTTTGTAATTGAAATACATCGAGCCGCTTTGATTTGGTTTCACTACTCTAATATGCTTGCCGTCGACGGCTCCAATACAGTGTGGGAAGTTAGCTTTAATATCAAAACCATTTGCGATGTTTTCCCATTTATTTTCATTGTCGGGCAACTTCATAAACTCTTCTTTTAATGTATCCCAGATAATGCAACTCATTTCTTTAATAATTTTACTAACAGTTGATACCCCGACTCTGAAATTGTAGTGCAGGTCTTTGAAGGAACATCCTGACGCACAATATCTGAAAATAATGTTGCAATATAATTTCAGGTAAATTAGTATTGACCAAATGGACGAACTTACGGAATGTCTAGATCCAAAAAAACAAAAATGATGAAAAAAAATCAGCATCAGGGGCAAAGTCGACAAAGCCATATGTATATAAAGAGCAAATGGATTTTTTGCGTAAAGTTGCTAGACCTAATCCTCCTCAAGAGTCTGTTGCGTCGCGTATATCTCAACCAGGGACAGAAGGCAGTACTCAGTTGTCTGAGAATTCGCAACCAAGCACTTCTAAAAGACAAAAGACCATGCCACCAGCAACATATAATGGACTTAGATGTCAAAATGAGCGAGTTTTTAGACAGCAGGCTATCACAACAAACTGATCCCCCAATTTTATCATTTTTTAAAGGTATCCTGCCCTCTGTTACGTCTTTCGACGATGACGAAACGTTGGAGCTTCAATCAGGTGTATTATCACTGATACAACAAATCAAAAAGAAACGTGAAAACAGACTTTATGGAAATAATTATAACGCGCGTGATAGCACACGGCGATCGGGGTATTCGACACAGAACTATAATTATTTATCTACCGATGAATCCGGATATTCCTCTCAAAACCAGGCTGTTCTTACCCCACATGGGTCTGGATATGCAAGATGTCAAACGTATGAGGAAAGATCGCCTGCTGCATTTACTTGGTCGGAAAGTACTGACTTAAATTTCTCCGATTTTTGAATTATTGTAATATGTTGCGCTGTTTACCTACTTAAAATAAACAAGTTAAATTAACTTTTGTTTCAATTTCAATACACCTCAGAAATCACACTACAACTGCTACAATCAGACTACTATACTAAAAATACAATCTGAATATTTGTAGCAGTTGTAGTGTGATTCTAAAAAAAACACTTACCTATGAAATATCGACAGTCTTTCTTCAGGACAAATGCAGTCTCTAAATGTCGTATTCCGATACGTAATGCTCGCAGAAACTCTTGACAGTAGGTCGTTGAAAGTTGCTTGTGACATTCTAAAATAATTTTCGAATTAGTTTTTAATTTAATTATGAAGAATTTTCGTTCGTCATTTTTTAATTCATTTTTTTTTTGTATCGGGTTGGAAAATCCTCATGGAGTCCCTCCGCCCCGGGAGAAGGACGAAGGGGACTGTCAGACTCTTACTGACTAAAAACCAACCCGTGTTCCTCATGTACCCGTGTGTCGGCGGGTAGGGATTCGCATAAGCATTCGTCGCTACTCCCCGACGGGTATTGGCCCGCCAGATGGTCAGGCGGGCCCCGAACAAAACTCCCTTGGCGGCGGATTAAGGTGTTGGGCTCCGCCGCCAAAACACTCAGCGGCCGCAGAGGATAGGGAGGACGGCAACGCAACACCGCATCTCCTCTTCCTCTGCGGCCCCACCGCGACGCATCGAATGGTACGCCCCCATTTGGTTGCGGGAGATAGGGCGCGCGGCAACGCAACACCGACACGCCTCTCCTCCCGCGACCGCACCCGACTGTGAGGGACAGACAGAACTGTCCCCCGCACCGCACCGTTGGACGCATCCTGCGCAGGCTCCGTCAAGCCCACGCGGAGCGTCCCCTCCTGGATCCCTCTTAGCTTCACCGCGGGTTACCAATCCACGGTTACTGAGCCCCCCCACCACGAAAAGGTGGAGATCCCACGGGGGGGTCATTTTTTAATTCATGTATAAAATTTTTATAACTTCCCAAAGTCGATCTTTCTGTTAGGATTGGGTGCATCCAGTATTTTCTTGGAATTGACTATTTTTCAACTTTTTTAATTTTCTTCGTAAGTAGTAGAGCACAACAAGTTCTTCGTCGGCGTCCATCTCGCGAGTTCGCTACGTACCGAATGGCGCGAAACTACGACCTATACGACTCGCGACGCAGTGTGAACAGATACATCAGACTTTCGACTTTCAGTAATATGCGACTTACGACTAGTGTGAACGGGCTGTTACTGGTGATATGAAATGCCTCCCTTTTCCATATTTTTGCATCACTTTTATTTTTACAATTGGAAACTGCACAATATGGCATATTCGTAACGAATTTAATGTTTTTTTACCTCCTGAGCGCGCGCAAGGGAGACGCGATGCGTAATGCGAATGCGTTCGAAAACACATGCGCTTTAGTGCAATAGTTTGGCACGCGCGCCTTGCCCGTGTCACCATTCTATTACTATTGATTTCTGTGGCTAGGACTATTATAATTTTCATATCAATATCATTGTGACGCAATAGGTGATTTGGCCGCCATTGGTTAGTTAGGCTGGTATAGGATTTAATATCGAGTTTTCGAACTCTTCCCAAATATACGATTTGCTTTATGTTTTATTCTTACGATAGGAGATGCCTACATCCCGTAGTTGACAGATACAGGCTGGATGATGATGATAGTTACTGACGTTAAGAATTGGGATAGTAACAATTGGTATTCTTAACCCATCACCAAACGGCGAATAATCTCTTAATTTTCATAATATTAGTACCAATTTCCTAAATAGCAGCAACTAGAGCTTGAACGTGTACTATATATATTTCAATGGTTTTCGTGAAGACATAATATATGAGGGCAATAAAGCTTATTAACTAATTGCAGGGTGGTTAACCCGTCTCGCTCACATCAATCCTTATAAATAATAATAAATCCAATCAATTAAATATTGTATGTATAGTATTAAAAATCGGCAGAGTTTGTCCTATTATCAGTCCGATCTGGCAAACTTGATATGTTATGAAAAAGTACATGAGAAAATGAAATATAACAATATATTGAATTTAATGTGGCAGAAATCGTAGAGAGGGCTTTGTACAAAATGAAATATAAATATATTTTAATAAACATTAGACACTTTTAATTAATAACAAGATCATGTCTGAAGATGTTAAATTTTCTTTGAAAGCTGAATAGATATTACTAAAGCAAAAACATTAAATATATTTATCTAAAAATTATCTTTATTTACTGTAGGTAAGTACATAGTTGTAAAGAAATATATAGGTCCAGCATGTTTCGCTTGAAAAGCATACATTAATAAGTACATATAAAAAGAATTCAAAAACATTAGGTATAGGTATATATTACAAAAAATATATGCAATCTATATTTGTCTTATTTGTGGTATTAATAATGGCTTGTTTATTAATTTCGTTGGCTTTGATATTTTGTGTCGTAAGTAACATAAAAGAAGTATGCCACTAGAGTGGCAGAGAAGCACCAGCTAATTATGATTCGCTTCATTAGAATATGATGCTGGTTATATATGTTTCATAGGAAGAATCTGTTAGTCAAGAGCAAAAACATGATTTAGTTTTATTTCGTTCTTCGATATAGGGTTACTATCCGTGAGCAAAGTCAACACAGTAACAGCTACTGAAATATTATTTCTGATTTGGTCTCGTGTTCTTAAATTATTATTTTGGTATTCTTAGTCAACCAATGATTATCAGCCTGAGTTTCTTATACACTGGGTTCCTAACTTGGGGTTAATTAAACCTGCTTGGCCGTAAACACTCACTAGACTAATAATACTGTAAAATAAAAGGTGTGATGGATAGTAACAAATAGAGAATCACTGAGGTGGGTTAGTTAGACTAGTAGAGTCCGTGAAGAAAGTTTTTCTGTAATTACGGTGATCACAAAAGTAGTACAGCTTTGTTATATGTAGTTATACGGTTGATTTGTCCGTATAGTGTCGTGAAGTTGATAAATAGTTTGAAGTTCTCAATGCAAGGAAATATTTTATTGCCCAGCGCAGGTTAAAATTGCTTTGTCAACATTAAAATAGCTTTGAAGGTTGAGTTTAGGATGAAAGGAGTTCTCTTTTGCCCTAGTTAAGGAATAAAGGTAATAACAATTGGAGGTTATAACAATTGAAAAGTTTTGGAATCAATAGATAATTATAATATTTATTTATTATATACTTTACTGTACACCTATAAAATGATTACATGGCATAAACTTAGACTATAATAAAAGTATAGTGGGCGGCCTTATTGCTAAAAGCGATTTCTGCCAGGCAACCTTTGGATGGATATGGTTACAGAGGAAAATAATGGTGGTTTTAGGCGTACCGAGGAAATATATTATAAATAGATATTTATAATATATATGTATAATTGCATAAATACATAATAATATTACATCAATACTTATATTCGAAAATTTTTACTATAATTTTATAATATATACCTATGTAACTAAACATATATACATACATCTAAATAATCATACTATAATATATATTAACACGACTTATAATGATATAAATTATTATAGTACAATGATAGCTTAACCTACAAGGACAGATAGTGTTCCTTTACCATCGCTTTAAATTTCTTAACTGTCTGAGCCTGTCTAATAGGTAGCGGTAGAGCATTTCACAGACTTATCAAAAAAGCTCGTAGAATGTCCCGGCATTTTCAGTTTTAAATTTTCTGATGACCTCAAAAACTGTAATTGTTTTTAGCAATTCGGATAATTTCAGTATAAGAGTTTGTTATCATTTCTTCTTGAAAGAACTCGTAATCTCATCTCACCCTCCCAAGTTATGAAAGCATAATTTTCTTCACTCGTCGCTACCAGTTTATTTACGTTACGAATTTATGAAAGCCTCCAGTATAAAAGACCAAAATAAAATTACTTTATATTAAAACTGTTTGAGGGTATGTTAATTTATTTCGATTAATACCAACTTTTGATGGAGAGGGCTAAACGTTGTCTGAATCGGTTTTGAGTCCATAATTAGTGACGCAGCCAAGGCAAACGCAACGATAAATTGATAATCTTCAAATAGATGATGGCTCTCAGGGTCCTTTGTTGGATCGATCGTTCAAAACTAATCCAAACAATCTCACTCCTAGGCCAGTATTTTATTTCACACAGAAAATTATCGTTTCCGTTTACGGTAGGGGTGTCAAACGGAAGTCCGGCTTGGCAGGTAATTGTTTAGCAGTCACTAACAGTTCAGTTGGAAACAATTACTTGGGGATTGGTAGCTGTGCTACCCGTTACCCGACCTTACACATGGTGTCATGTATCTATTGAGCAAAATGCCAAAAGAAACGGCTGAGGTGAAGGTTTATAGCGTGTCAAACCCATCGATTAAGTGTAAGCGATTGAGCGTCTTCTTGTCCACGTTTATTATGTACAATGTATCTAAAGTGAAAAACATCCAACGAATTACGCTTCTGCGAAGTAAAACAGGAAAATGCTTTAATCATAATTAGACACTGAAACAAACTTTTAAGTAATTACTTTACATAAAAGTTTTTTCAGGTAGGCCTTTTTATTGTTCGTGAGAAGCCCAGTTTTGTTTAATGTAGTAAAAAAGTCACATAATATTTTTGTAGACCATAAATCTAATATATGAAGTGTATAGTATGATAAATGGGAGGTACATAAGTACGTTTGGCCTCTCGGGACGAGTGGGCATCGCGCTCGAATTCAGGTATGTAAGCTAAGAACTTATCATATAAATGTTTGTTATTTAGCCGCTCCTTTCGTCCTTGAAAACGCATTTTATCTTTTACCCCACTTACGGTAACATTTGTGATCCTTTCTTGGTGTGCGTTGGTGGCAAAAAGAAATGTATTCTGCTAACACATTTCAGAGACAAGTTCCTACTAGCGTAGATTCTGTTAAGAGTACAGACTGTCGGACTCAGCTCAGGATACTTAGTACGTAACGATACTGCACTTGCAATTTTCTTTACATTGACACAGCTGTGGATGACATTTCTAACGTTTTGCTTTAGAGCTTAGTGTCCAACGTACTTACGTAATCTTTTCATACCGCTAATGCGCTGGAATTCTCGAGGACTTTTCAGTTCTTAACTACTTACTTTTAAAGTGTGTCGGTATTAGTATACCGACACACTTTATGTAACGAAAATCTACCTGCCTTGAAACTAGAAAAACACGGACGGCTGAGAACCACCTTGCTTTAGGATTTTATATGTATCTAGGGTCCATATACCTAATAGAAACAGTAACATACATGTGTAATGTGTAGATATATAGATCACCAATACATTTTGGTATCAGAGGTTCAATGTGCACGTCAAGCGGTAACACTTTGAGTGACACTCGATTAAGTGTTTGTATGTTTATGTGGGATATTACATAAACAAAGCAACGTCTCAAAGTAAGCTTACATTTCCATTAGTGGAATATAGAGGACGTAACTCAAGTGTGGTCACGTTGAAGGGTTAAATAGTTTGTGTCGAAGCCAGTTATAAATAAAAGATGGTAATTGCAGTGAACTGTATTATAATGTAGTTAATCTGGTTCATTACAAATGTGAATATGCCCGACAATATAGAACGCAAGCGATAGATTTGAATACGTGTGATTCGTTGGGCTTCTGATCGCTGACCGCCGACGGCGCGCGCCCGCCGTGCGCAAGCGCCGTAGTGCTGTGGCGCGATTGTAGTGATGTGAATAGGAATGTGTTACTAATTACTATTAGTAACGTGACTACAACAATGTGTCGTAGACATTCTGCCGGGCCGCAAACAAGTGGGTTGCATGCTCTTCTGATGGTGCTGGTCTTGATGTCGACCACTTCTGTGACTCCGTCAGGCCCCAGTTGGAGCTGTGTTGCTCGTCCCAGGACGCAACGGGCAGGTGGACGCGCATCATGGCAGCTGTCCCAATGACTCATGCCATCCGGTCTGGATCTGTGAAATTGTGCTTCTGTTTCATCTGTTCATGCATTGGAGTCGGCCAATGATGGCTCAGGATACAGACAATGGTTGACCAATTAAGAAGTGAAATGGAGTGAGGGCAGAGAGTGAATCAGACGGGCTGGAAGAGAGGCGTCCTTAGTTTCTAGGTCTTAAACTAGAAAGTGAGAAGTATGTGGGGAAATGCCTCATGTGTGCGGTGTGCTAATCCTTAGACCTGCCTAAGGTGCCGTCCGTTGTCTCAACATAACCCACAGTGTTGAGAATATGGGAGAATGAAGTGGAAGTGATGCCATTTCTGCTGCACTGCCGCTGGTTAAGTTGTGATTCTCTGTTAGAAACCCGTGACAACATTTGACACCACTACAAGTGAAGCCATTGCCTGAATGTGCATGTGTATGTGAAGCTGAAAGTCTGAAACTGAACAGTCTGAAAATGAATGTCTGAATAGTCTGAAAGTGTCATTGTATGTCAGGTTCCTCGGCAGCTGATGAATCTATTTAGTAATGCTAAATAAGATTCTTTCGTCAAGTCGGTAACTGATCCAGATTGACAGATAGAACTGCAAGGCATACATAAATGCATATGTATGAGCCATTATTGACTACCACGCCCCCTGGTAGCAACTGTGAAGAAGCATGCAGAATGTTCTGTGAAAAGTGAAGAAAATGAGTTTGCAAATTAATGTGATGATTGCAAACTATTTGTTATATTGTAATCGCGGGTTAGCGAGCCTGCCGCCCACGCGAATGAGAGCACCAGCCTGATAATAAATGAATTAATGTTATGAAATTAATCTGATTTTTATTGATAATGTTTTGTTAGAAATGAATTTAACCCGGCGAGCATGAGGCAGGGTATGTCACACCCTGGTGCAATTCTAAAGATGTGTATTTGTAAATATACGTCTGACAACACTAGCGCACTGAATAGCTGGAGCCAGGGGACTGCGGGAGGGGATAGTGGCGTGACCGCAGTTTGGCGTCGAGTGTCGGCTGGAATATTGGTGTGCTAACTTGTCTCGGGTACGTTATACCCTGCCACATGCTTAACGTATTTTTTTTACGTAATGTATTTTTTATTGTTTTATATTATTTTGTCTTTGTTTTTGTTCAATTTTGTGTGTTTTAAAATCAGGTAATGTCTCGTGGTTTTTTAGTTTAACGACTTATTATTTTATTTGTTTTTAAGTCATTCAGATGGTACAGAGTGAAAGAAAAATATTCCAGTTTTTATACGCCAGCGAATCATGAATCAGCTTGGTGAACCATCACCTGAACCTGCAAATATGACTGGACTATATATCAAATGTCAGGATACGATATGTCAAATGTCAGGACTGAATGCCCAAACAAGAAAGATAGAAAAACTAAGTATTCCTGCAACATTTTCGCCAAGCCTATATGTATGGAGTATGCTAAGTTCGGATTTAAAAATTGTACTGATTTTGAGAGTAGTGACTAGTAACTTATGTTTGTAAAAAAAATATCACTTTTGTTTTTTCTGATGGAAGATCTTATAACCTTTATGTTTATGTTGATTTAAAATGTTAAAAACGGTTTTCTTTTTATAAGTGTTGCTTTTTCTAAATCTCTAAAATATTTTTCCTTTAATTAGACTGTATGAGAAAACAATGAATAAGAAACAATAATGTCATAATTTAAAACTTTTGTGTTTAATTTCATTATAGTGATCCTATATACAACACTATATGATTAATACAATTATATGAAACATAATAGGATTAGTGTTATGGTACTTTATGTTCTGGGTATGTCACACCCTGCCTCATTGTTGATGTAACTTTTTTTCACCTCATGCTCGCCGGGTTAATTGTGATATTTTCACTGAATTTAATGAGATGAATATAGTTATTTTGTTGTTTAATGATATGAAATAGTTTGAAGCTGAATTACTGTGTTGTATTTTACAATTGTGTATGAACTGCAATATGTATGCAGTGATGTCAGTTAATTTATGAAGTTGTAAATTAATGAATTGTCTGTGTGTAATTCTGAATGTTGTTTCTGAGATTGTGAAGTTTTATTTCTAAAAGTTCTGAGAAATTGTCTGATTGTGTGTAAACACTGATTAGTGTTCCAGTGATTCTGAAATACTGATTCTGAAAGGTATGCTCTGTACCTGATTTATTGTCTGATTTGAATTGTTTTCTATGTTAAAACTATTCTGTCTGACCGCTTAAACACTCTGATGATTGTTTAAGTGGTGTGGTTCCTAAAACTTGATTAGTGTTTTAGGAATTCTGAAATTCTGGTTTGAATCGTTTTTCTATGCGAAGAAAAAACATTTTTTTGTCTGAGCGGCTTAGTTCATATAATTAATTCCTAAAACTTGATTGGTGTTTTAGGAATTCTGAAATTCTGATTATGAAAGTTTTAATTTCAATCGTTTTTCTATGTGAAGAAAAAACAATTCTTTGTCTGACCAGCTTAAACAATCTGATATTTGCTAAGCGGTGTGGTTCTTAAAACCATTTCCTAACACTTGTTAGTGTTTCTGGAAGTTCTGATTTGTCTGTAAATGTATGCATTGTCTGAGTGTGTGTGAAAGTGATGAGTGTTTTTGTGTTTGTGGTTCTGAGGCTGTTTCATGAAGATCTGAGTAATTCTTAATGTATGAATTATCTGAGTCTGTGTATAACTGAATGTTTTTGTGTTTGAACTTGTGTGTGTGTATCCGGCTCGAAGGACCATGTCGAAGCCAGTTATAAATAAAAGATGGTAATTGCAGTGGACTGTATTATAATGTAGTTAATCTGGTTCGTTACAAATGTGAATATGCCCGACAATATACAACGCAAGCGATAGATTTGAATACGTGTGATTCGTTGAGTTTCTGATCGCTGACTGCCGACGGCGCGCGCCCGCCGTGCGCAGGGCCGTAGTGCTGTGGCGCGATTGTTGTGATGTGAATAGAAATGTGTTACTAATTACTATTAGTAACGCGTCTACACAATGTGTCGTAGACAGTTTGACCTTATCAATACGGTAAAGTAGAATAGGCAGTAACTATTATATCGTTTTCACAACATATATAATAATATGTTTTCACGCATACTGTTACTGTTACACCTGTGCCATATTATAAGATATGTAGTATGTTCATGTATGTTGTGGAAATCAATGCTTTCTTTTCTTTTTCTTTTTCAGGGTTCCGTACCTAAAAGGTAAAAAACGGGACCCTATTACTAAGCCTCCGCTGTCTGTCTGTCTGTCACCATAAACTGTTGCATACTGGCTGTATCTCATAAACTGTGATAGCTAGAAAGATGAAATTTTTGACTAATTATGTGTTTCGGTTGCCGCTATACCAACAAATACTAAAAATAAAAAATAAAATATTGAGGGGGGTCTCATACAATAAACGGGTTTTTTTCGTTTTTTTGCTCAATATTACTAACGGTAACAGGTAGACGCTTAAAATTTTCACAGAATATGTAGTTGTATATTACCTTTCAAAATAAATAATTAAAGAAAAAAAGGAAATAATAAAGGGCATACAACAAACGTAATTTTTAAGCAATTTGTTACTCGATCTTGATAAACAGGTAGAAACTTAAAAAATATTTAAGTATACTATACATACAACAAACGTGATTTTCTTTTATAGATGATGGTACGGAACCCTTCGTGCGCAAGTCTGACTCGCACTTCTTCAATTTTTTATATACTGATTTGGTGCAGGCTTTTTATTTTGCACAGGCTTCCATACAAACTTTTGATTCCATTTGTAAACAAGTAAATACAAATTAACGAGGCCTTGTAGGTAAGTATGTAAAGGAGGAAATATATACCACTTTAACATTAGTTCAGTCATTAAAATTATTACGATTAGCTTATAGATTCTGCTTATATGGACTAAATTTTACTTTAGATTTAGATAAATGACGAACGGTCCGTGTCAGTGTTGGAGTCACTTGTCGATATTTATATCAGACGTGACATTTTAATCAATAACTCGTAAAGAATATACAGGTTAGAGAAAGAAGATAAATATGTAAATTTTTAAGAAAGGAAAGTAGGGAAAGTTCAGGTAGGAGGTTTAGGTAGATTTAGGAGGTTCAAAAGAGGTAGGAGAAACCAATACTATCAATCGTCAACAAAGGGTGCATATAACTAAAGAACGATTGCAAGTTACCAAGTGTTTACCACCTATAGGCCAAAATCGTTCTCTTATTGAAGCTAATAAATTTTGAGGACCAGCTTGAAATAAACGTTCGTGCTCATGTCTCACTAATAATTTTGTTAAATTATGCTTTGCATCTAAAATTATAGGATGTTTTTTATCAAACTCATAATCTGAGTTTTAAATACGACCTCCAGTTCTTAAAATACCATTCCTATCAATAAATGGATTGAGAGGCAATAACTTTGATTTATTTTTAGAGTCTTATTCTCCTTACGTAGCTTTATTTCTTGTGAATAGCTATCCAAATGGCTAAACTTAACTAGTAAGGAGAGAGAATCATTTAATTCCTTAATATCTAATAGCCCTTGCAATTTAGAATTTTTATTTTTACAGTTAAATATGAAACGCAATACATAGGCGTATATTCTCTGCAATTTACTAAAGTTAGAATAGTTATCAAATTCAATTATATTCCCTTCAATAGCAAGATAGCAATCAATATTACATGAAGCCTTAATATCAGGTAAAATATTAGGGATTTGTTTTCTTGTAGGCCAATAGCTTGATTCTTTAGCGAGGAACGAAGGCCCTTCCCATCACAGGAGAGACGACTTCAACTGCTTAGGGCTTACACCTCTAGAAGCAAGATCGGCTGGGTTTTGGTCAGTGCGTACATAATTGAAAGTGAATCCAGTGGTTAACTGGTTGATTTCATTTACTCGGTTACACACAAATATTTTAAGATCCCTAGGGGGAGTTTTAATTCAACCCAAAACAACCATGGAATCGGTCCAAATAAATTTACGACTAATATTACACCGAAGTGACTCAATAACCTTTGCACACAACCTAGCTCCTAATAGAGCACCGCAGAGCTCTAGTCGTGGGATCGTAGTCGGCTTCAAGGGCGCAACTCGAGCCTTAGCACACAATAGTCTAACCGAAACTGTATTATTACTATCAGTTGTGCGCAAATATACACAGCCACTATAAGCGCTCTGTGGGGCATCAACAAAAGAGTGTAATTCTACCAATACAGGAGAATGGCAAATAACGTGTCTACCTGCATAGAAGAAAAGATTGCCAAACTATTAATAAGTGTGGACCAATTATTTTTAATATCATTGGGCACAGGATCATCCCAATCTAACTTAGTACACCAAAGACGTTGTAGAATTTTTTTTGCTGTTATGATGCAAGCATACGAAACCCTAAGGGATCAAAAATTTTACATGTAGTTGAAATTATTGTTCTTTTTGTAATATTAGGTACAGATTCTATACAATTAGGAAATTGCAATGTGTCAGTTTTAGGACACCAATTTAAACCTAAAACAGTAGACAGTTTAGTCAATTCTAATGTACTATTTAATGTGGGTTCACACTCAAATATTTGAGGACATTTTGTCCTTGTTTTTCTTAAAGGGAAACATCCCGAGTATAATGTTTGAGTCACTTTCTTATAAATATAAACCAATTCCTCCTCCGTCTCTGCACCGGTTCTAAGGTCATCATTATAGAAATCATTTTTAATTATATTACTAATTTTAGGCTCGAGGCATTCCTTTGCCAGTTGGAGAAGACACCTAGTACTTAGAAAGGGAGCAGATACTGTTCCATATGTTACAGTATTAGGCTGCAACACCTTAATTGGCAGGGTTTCATACTCCCTCCACAGTACTAATTGTAGATGGCGCTGTGACTCTTTAAGATAAATCTGCCTAAACATTTTTCTATCTGCTCAAAGTTACCGCTTTAATTTGACATTTATCGCTAAGGCCTATTGTCTGACTGTGTCCACCGTGCGGCATGCTGCCGCGCGCACCGCATGACGACCACATGACGCGACGTTGCCGCTCCGTGGACACAGTTTTGATTGTTTATACGCAAGATGCAAGCATTCGTCTTGCAATCGTCAACTGACGAAAGCGTGCGCATGACGTGCGGTTTACGTGGACAACAGGCCTTAAGCATCACGCGGCCGCCATCTGACCACCCGCGAAGCAAGGCCACTTGCCGTGCTACCTTAAACCTAAACTTACGACTCGTCACTCGGGTGTTGGTATTTGAAATGATGTTTTTATGAAAGAAGATTAAATAAGCTTTGTAGTCATGTTTGAATGGTGACTGAATGACGGAATGTTTAGTTTATGCGACCCGCCGAACTTGATCCTATTGTAAACAATGTCATCCATCGACGACCTACTCGACACTTTTGTTTGTCATGATAACAATATGGGTTATAAATTACTTACTTTTGTTATTTTGTATACCTGGTGGTATAAGCTTTACAATAATATAAAATTATATCAATGCTTGCTTAGAAAATTATTTAAATGTCAGCATTTGAAATTTTGTATATTTCGCTGTCTTTGCATGTTGCGCGCGGGGCGTAATTATGGATTCAAAACATCATTGTAAACAAATAATATAATTATCTTAATATATAAAATCCTTGCGTTACTGACTGACTAACAGACACGCTACAGCCGAAACTATGGGGCGCAGGAAGCTAAAATTTGGCATGTATGTTCCTTGGGGACCGTAGGGGTGCACTATGAAGGGATTTGCCGAAATTCACACTGGATCGGCCAAAACAAATTAAAAAAAATGCAGGCGTAGCTGCTGGCGTCCTCTAGTATTTGATATTTTTATGTTTTAATTGTGAATGAACTAATTAATTATAAAATAACAGCAAAAAATAAACAAATATTGTGTAATAATTTAATTCAAGAGGCATTCATTCAATTACCGAAAAAACGGCATTTATTTTTTATTGAATTAAAATATATAGATAAGATAAAATATATAATTTAATCGTGTACCATTCTTATATACCTCCCATAATAAAAAACGACGAGAAATATGAATATGTTAGAAATATAATAGCGCGCTCGAAAATGGCGGGAAAATATTATACCGGACGCGCTATATACCGCTCTTGCGTGGGCTTCAAGAATATTATTTGGTGTTAATTAATATCATTCAAAAGCTTATTTTATTACGCGTCTTTTGATATACAATATTAACTTAATAAATAGAAATATCACCATTCTTTCAACGAAAATATTACTCGCCCGTACTTAGCTAGAAAGTGGCCAAAATACATCCACGGGTGTCCTGAGATGCCTCAGTGGTGGCCAAAATGCTTCGAGGGGCTATATCACTGATAATAACATATTCATGAGTGCGAAAGCGCAACATAATATTTATTAACTCATTTTGTATAACTGGACCAATCAATTGAATGTCATTAAGTGACTTGCCAGAGCTAGTCTTAGAAGAAGCATTGAATACTACCCTCAGCTTTGTGGTTTCACTCTTTTCACGGATTACCGCATGATGTGGCATATAGTATCCGAATACCGGTCTGGCTATTTCAGTCAAATGGCGCAATTCAGCATACTCGTAAATAAAATCTACATAATCTTCCTTTAAACTTGGATATCTTTAACATTTTCTTTCTAAGTTTTCGAAACACTTCTTTGCTATAAAATAAGAATCACCGAGAGACCCTTCAGGTTCCTTTTTTCATGGGCATAGCCACAGAAAATCTACCATCTGCTAACCGAGACACATTTTTTAAATAATGATCTTCACTAAGCTGTTCCTCAATAGAAAATGTTTTAGTAACAGGTAAATCATCAATGTGCCAAAACCTTTCTAAGGAATCCATCAATTCCTGACTAAAATTACATTATACCTCAGCACTAGGTTGACGCATTGTTATAGGGCCACCTATAAGCCATCCTAACTTGGACTCTTGCAAAACTGGTTTACCTTCACCTAATCACACATCATACATCTTTCAGTTGTATTACATGTTGCATTTTTAATACCTAAAACATTCACTGAACCACCAGGGTTAGTAACAAGCCCTATCTTCCTCTTAAAACTTTCTGTAATAAAGGATGACTGGCTCCCTGTGTCAAGCAGTGCATGGGCAGTATATGTTTTGTTATTAATTAAAATTTCCACCAAAGCAGTGCACAATAAAACCTGACTATTACATGCCACAGAAAGTGACACAGGTAGAGAGGATGAAGTACAAGGTCGTTCAGTATCAGTAGTTGTCATACTAGCCTTATTAATTTGTAACAAGGAATTATGTTTCCTTTTGCATGTGCGACATACAGCTCTTAAGTGATACTGAAAAAACTTGACACCGCCTAAGCAATTCTTACATAAATTCAAATTATTCACCTTAGCTAGACGAGCCTCTATACTCATACCTTTAAACAATTTACATTCATTCAAAGAGTGATTCTTATAACATAAAATGCAGGATCCTTTTGTGTCCTTATTTACAGATAATACAAAACTTTTAGATTGTTTATATGAGATCAAACTTGCAAAAGTTTCAAATTGCCTATCAGAGCGGCTGCTGTTTATAAACATGGTTTCCAGAATATCAGCTCGGCCACGCAGGAATGTATAAAATTCTTCAAGTAATGGCAGATCGGTGAGGCCAGACTTATGTTCCTCTCATTTCCTACTTGTGTGCGCATCTAGTTTTGTAGAAATCGTACCAATTATAAGCACATCCCACATATTTGTAGGTTGGCCAAGAGTATCTTAGGCACGCAGATGCTTTAAAACATGGTCAACAATAAAATGCAATGACTTAAAAGACTCTTTTTGAAGCGCATCAATATTGATTAAAGCCTTTAAATGATTGTTAATTAGCTAATTTTTGTTATCAAATCTTTGACACAACAGATCTCAAGCAACTTTATAATTTTTTGCCCTAAATTGATTTAATAACTACAGCCGCACTGTCTTCTAGTGCATACCGCAAGTAGTGAAATTTATTTATAAGTGGTATACTATCATTACTATCAATGACCGACTAGAATGTATCCTTAAATTCCAGCCAATTTAAATAATTACCATCAAATGTAGGAAGCTTGATAGTAGGTAATTTAATAGTATTTACTATTTGAGAGTTGCAGCTATTCATTGATTCATGATCACAGTTGTTAACAACAGACACTTTATGAGGAGATTTGTCTAAAATATCTTGACTACTCAATATTAACGCTATAAACTTGTTTTTAATGATATCTCTTTCTTTAATTTGCTCATCAGAGTCAAAATGTAATATATCTATTCTATTTTGAATAGTATCATATTCATTCATGACAAATTGAATCCTATTTAACTTTAATTCAAGTTCCTTATACTTAATAGAAGGTATTTCCTTCAAACTATTTAAATTGATAACATATTCATTGAATTTGTCAACCTACCCTTAATGATGCCTCGCTGCTTGATTAGAGCAGACAATTCTACCTCGAGCTCTGACTCACTCATTCTTAATTCAAATCAATATACCATAAATGCAAATTTATTGCGAAAATGGTAATAAATACCTGGTATTAATATTAATAAACAGCCAACAATGAAATAATATGTGCCTTCAAACCCTCAGATCCAGTCGTTTGCTGGTGCTTCAGCACGTGGCACGATGCTCAGGATTAGAGCACGCCAAGCTGACAGCCAGTCCAGCGAGCAGGACCGATGCACCTGTGTCTCTCTGACCCATGTGGCCAGGAAAGGAATAGTCACTGCAAGGTGGCAATCAATTTAAAAAAAACCGTTTAAAATGTTTCTTAGTTTACTAAGATGCCTATTAGACCTTTTTGGTAGGCTAGGCTTAGCTAACACGAGCGGAAACAGTTATTTAGGCTGTGAAATGCCGTGCACACTTTGCGAAAATAGGGTGAAAATGCGAAAGGTGGTGTATTTCATAATGAAATTACACCTTAAAGCTAAAACACATAAATTAACCGCACTTTAGCGAGCTGAAGTGCACGTGGACAAACTTATGCCACTGCAAATAAACTTATAAAACCCAACACTTGAGGAGCATGCCAGCCGTTACACAAATATTGCGAGAAAACACAGCGGGCTAACGTAAATATAGGTTATACCTAAAGAAAATATACATAGGATCAGGGCTTACTCTCGCTGGGAATAGACCTACGGTGCGCACGATGTCACAACAGGCTCCCGAAGCAGTAATCCTGGCCTTCCTCTTCGGTTCTTGTTTACTGTAGCGTGACTTGCAACTTTTTCGGTGTCACAAGATGGCCGCCACGCTACAGGATGCCGCAAAATAAGGCCGGGGTGCCTTCGATGACTTGCAATTTCTTCTTTTCTTGAAAATCTTCAAATATATCGTGTCCTACGGTCGCCAATTTGTTACGAACTAACAACTTTACTTAATTTTAAAATAAATTGTCGAATTAATGTCGAAAAAAATATAAAGACAATTAAATGACTAACCTCAACGACCTCATTTTGCGGAATGACTTGCTTTAAGATGGCGCTTGCACATCAGTGTTGCCCCTCGAATTAGTGTTGTGCCGTAACAATCATTGTCTAGCCCTGGTCCCAATTTATTTGGGGTCGGCGCAGTATGTCCTTCGCTTCCATACTTCTCTGTCACCAGTCATCCGATCGTTTATCCCTTTCTCTTTCATATCCATCCTCACACAGTCCATCCATCTTTTCCTTGGCCGTCCTCTCCCTGTTCGTCCTTCTACGTGCATATTCATCACTTTCTTACCTACGTATATCTCATTTCTTCGCATAACATGTCCATACCAGGCTAATCGACTCCCTTTAACCTTTTCATCAATGGGCGCAATTTTCATACGACCTCTAATGTATTCATTCCTAATTCTGTCCATTCTTGTCACTCCACACATCCATCGTAACATTCTCATCTCAGCATTATGCTATCGTTTCTCATCCATCTTCTTTGTAGCCCAGCACTCAGCTCCATACAGTACGACAGGCCTTATAACCGCCTTATACATGCGCCCTTTTAACTTTACAGGCATTTTGTGATCGCATATTGTGCCTGAGACCTAGGTAGCGAAAATCGGAGGTGTACCGCCGAGTGTAACCGGTATAGGACTGGAGAGACCGCTAAAGTCACAGAACATATACTCTGTCTTGGTTCTGCTTATTCTCAGGCCTACATTCTCCAATCTCTGCCGCCACTCCTCCAGTTTGCTCTGCACCTTTTGTCCACTCTCTGCTACCAGAACAATGTCATCGGCAAACAGCATGCACCAGGGTGCCTCTTCCTGTATGTCCGATGATATAGCATCCATAATTTACAGAAAGAGGTAGGGGCTAAGGGCCGACACCTGGTGCAAGCCTACGGCCACATCGAATCTGGCTGTGATACCGGCCGCGGATCGGACTTGCGTTCTGCATTCAGCGTACATGGCTTGAATCAACGTCAAGTATTTTCCAGGCACTCTTTTCTTCTTAAGGGCCCACCACAAGACTTCACGAGGCACTCGGTCATATGCCTTTTCAATGTCGATGAATACCATGTTCAAGTTTTTATGTGCCTCCCTGTATTTTTCGCACATTTGACGAAGTGCAAAAATGGCATCCACCGTACCTCGACCAGGCATAAACCCGAATTGGTTGCGTGTGTCAGAATCAGGGAAGCTTCCTATAGTGTAGAGACAGTTTTGATAAATAAAAGAGACAACTATCAAATCATACTTTCATTTATTCAGTTTGGCACAAGGATATGTCTTTAGATTACGTCGTGATTCTACATTTACATTTACAGCCCAGTTCGCAAAGCAAAGACATAGAATCAAGAGAAAGAACGGGCAACAAAACTCTTGATCATTCTTTTCAATAACTATATATAACAATAATTAACAAACAGTGGTACAGCCAATTTATATCAAATATCAATGTTGTGGGTAGTTTTATATTACTAGAAAGGTCTGTCTTACAACAGAACATAAGCATTATTTAGCATCAATACAATTTACCAAATGTTTACCACAGGTATATACGTAATGAATCTCATTGATACGACTTGATCCACATTATATTATTCTATCCTATATTACAATCTATAATATCTCACAAACGATCAAACTACCCACAACACAATATCGATAAGATAATGATTACACTATCTTACATTGTTTCCTAGATGATAAAACAATAGAACAAGCAACACAGAATATTGGAACACAGTGGCAATTAAATAGTCAGAACCATATCGTACCTGAGCCGTCGTCGAAGGAGAATAGGACGAGCTAGCCGAGCCTGTCGACTTATATAGGTACATCTTATTTACACGTTTGACAGTTTAACTGTCAAACGTCATGTCAATGTCATTTAGTTGCCACTATCCTCTTACATATTATGTATAAATACTTGGATATCAGTAATTTCAGCCCAAAGCCTAGATATTATTACATATCTCTCACGGCCAGACTGACAATTACTTCGTCCTCGAAGTACAATAAATTAAATAACACTACTAAACAATCGCCCGACGGGCGCCCTGTATTATGTAACAATGAATTCTTACCATATTGATTAAAGCCATCTAAAAACTATAGTATCGTTACGTCCGCTACGGCTATACTGACTTACGTCGTCATCTAAGTAAGTTCAATTATAAGAATAGTATCAGAACAACAATCCATTTGTACGAAACAATTACACAAAAATAAACTGGACTCATATTTACACTAATTACGGTTTCATTTTGCGAGTCTAGAAATAAGTTCTGTGTCAGCTGCTTTGATACCATTGTTACAAATTGTATTTACTATTCTATGAAGGGATCATTAACATTCACAATACACATGTTACATAAAAGTACAGTTTAATTTTACAATATTACACCACTGCATTATCCATCCACAAATTGACAAAAATAATATAGTACAAAAGGAGCCACTACGAAGCATAAAAATTTAAGTAAAGGTTTTAAGAATAAAAAATTAAAAAAGGTAATTCTGCTTATGGCTGATAAATAAATTAAATAAAATAAATAATTTAAATTCACAACCGAGTTAAATAATTAAATTCGATTTCACTAATTTACAAGTATACAGGTACCAACTTGTATGATAACAGTAGTGTAATACTAGGACAATACTTTCATTCTAATACACTCATTGCCATTGCCTTTCCTTTCACATTAAATAGACAAGTAACAACGGTCAATCTCCTTGATACTATCTAGCCCCACACCTGCTGCACATGAGTCCAGGCTAGAACAAGGCGAAAGACTTCAGCAGTTCGTAGGCAATATGATCAATATCATCAACATCAAAATGATTATCAATATCATCAACATCAAAATGATTATCAATATCATCAACATCAAAATGATTATCAATATCATCAACATCAAAATGATTATCAATATCATCAACATCAAAATGATTACCAATATCATCAACATCAAAATGATTATCAATATCATCATTATCAAAATGATTATTAATATCATCAACATCAACATCAAAATCATTATCAATATCATCAACATCAAAATCATTATCAATATCATCAACATCAAAATCATTATCAATATTATCAAAATCACATCAACATGGTCATCATTGCCAGCATTATCATCAACTTCTTAACCATCGGTAAGTTAATCATCAATAATAATTCAATCATCGTCAACTATTTAATCAATGAATAAATTTATGTTATCACATTATTATAGATATTTACAGATACCTTTATATCATCACTGCTACCTACATTATCAATCCTTGTTTAGAAGAAGTTTATATGTAATGCTGTGTATGGTTATCAGAACCTCTAACCTATAGTAAGACCGCCCTTTTATTTTCTTTGTATATGTATTTTAAAATTTAACTTAAATAATTTAGTAAGAATACAAAAAAAATGTTATCTGTAAAAGCTACTATGTCATCAAAGAATATCTAAACGTTATTAATCTATAAATCGTAGCTATCTAAAAGTACAAAGTTCTTTATTATATTCCACAAAAATTAACTGTAGGAAAATCTATAAATGTAACTTATCATAATCAAAATTGATATCTATATTAATAATACACTAAAATGTTATCAATTTAGAATAATAAATGCAGCAGACCCCATTAAAGCATGTTACTATAAAACATATTTTAACTATAATATATCAAATGCACCTATATATAGACTATTATAGTATATTACTAAACTGCTCCTCTCTCCTAAAAGTGTTCCATAATAATTGTTTCCTAATTGTAAGTCTCCCACCCGTAAATGTACAGTATGGAATGCTATAAACTGAATTGACCTGAATGTATTGCAGGTACAAACAGTACAAAAGTATAAATAAATAACTAGTAATCAAGAATGAACCAATTTAGTTAATCGTTTATTTATGTTACCAATAGTCAGTGAACTGCCTAAAGTTAAACTAGACGCCAATGCCAGTAAAAGTACTCTTGGTAAGAAACGGTATAATAAATAGTCGTGTAGAAAGTCAAACCAGACACTAGTTAGAATTCGGACCAGTCGGTTAATATTTCAATATCTATAAGTCAAATATACATACCTAGATTTATTAATTTAGGTCGCAACACTTAAAACATCAATGTACTTATACAAATACTTATTATATTAAGCAGAATATCTTATTTAATTTCATCAATTTCAGTTTAATTTATCAATTGTATCATGTGATTGTGGCTATTTTCAATCCGTTTACACAATCAGAACACTGACATCGTTTTTAATTCGTTCTTTTTACGTATTTTACGTTAGGTATCTGGTTCATTCAGTTTCATTATAATTAAGATTTGACGATTCGTAAGAGGTTTGGTATAAAAATAGTAAGCTTACATGTAAGTAGGTATTGTTTAAAATAAATAAACAAAACCCTTCAAGCACCTAGAATGATTAAATACCATTTTAATCATTATTGCCATGGTCTCCTACAATTGAACCACACAAAGTACATGTACACATACATCTTTGCATAAAAAATATCTCTAAATTGCTTATCTATCGCAGTGTTTATACCAGAGATACTAAATTGATAAGATAGTTCATTACCGAGAGCTAATCCTAAGATTGATTATTACTATAATTATGGTCTAATAGGTTTACAGTTTAACACATGGCACTTCATAATAAAAATACATAATTTCAATGAATAAAAGCAGATAAAAATAAATACCGTCTCACATTTTATTAATTTATTGAATTTATTTGTATTATTTCCGAGAATGGATAAATAAACTATGAGAATGTTTTCGAAAAAAAATCAGTGATGTAATTTGGAACTATTTTCAAATTGAATCAATTTAGTTGAATAGCTTATTTCAGATCCATTTAATTAGACATGTCTGCATTTATTACACATTTCATTTTTACTATTTTATCTGCTATTATCGTTATAAATAACAGGAAATTATCAACCAAAATAACACTACTTGAAAATATTGGATACACTGCCATCTAATAGTGCCAGACATAAGCAAAATGATGTCACTTTCTTTCACAAGACAATTTAATCCTATGTAATATAAAAACATTCTTCAATAACTACTTTTTAATAAAAATACCTTGAGCTATATATTTAGACGTAGCATATATGACCCCTCAGGCCTCAGGAGGATGAGGTATGTTTAAAAATAAAAGGAAATAGTTACTAAACGAAACTATCATTTTATCGATATGATCTAGCTAGACACAGACCCGCTTGATATAATATAGAATATTTCTGTACCTACACACATAAGTTCGCTTGTAGTAATAGTTATACAAAACTCATAGGTTATCTTTACAACATGTCATTCAAATGTGGTGCCTCTGGGACAAATGGAAGCAATTTGGTTTTGTTCTTCCAATAGAAATCAAAGTGACAAAATCATAAGTATGTCTATTGCAAGGTAAACTGGTGGAAATTATCTGGGTACATGACAATTACTCACTATACAATTATAGAAAGTGCATTATTAATTGTAATTCTTTACACAATTTTTGTGCCATAAACAATTATTAACCAGTTAAAAATACGAGTAATTATATTTCAAAGATATGTTGAAGATAAATATACAGTTATGTATTCTTATCTCCAGGGCAACACATTCAAGAGCTTAACATTAAAATATTCTTTTTATTTTTCTTTCGTTATAGTTTGGATCCGATTTAATAAAACTATATAGCATGAACTGATTAATTTGGTAATTGTGGCGAAAATTTAACAACAGCTTATGGAACAGAGCTAAGGCACATTCCTACACCGCAATATTGGTCTGTATGTAATGAATACACAGCCAATAAAATTAATGAAGAAATCTCTGAAATGTATTCTACCTACCATCATTTCATATTAGACTTGTAGTGAAAAGATTCTTCAGAGCACTTAATTCTTGGAATTCAAATATGCAGGACGATTACGCTAATCAGTACTAACACTAGAAAGAGTTATCAACAAAGCACAACAGCCAATGCTCATATCGAGTCTCTGTCAATCACTACAAATGTTGCCTATTTAAATTCCAACAGATTAGAACAATATCGGCTACTTTAAAAATCTATTTTACATTTTCTGTAACTTTTTCGCTATTACCTACATAGTTTTATACTCAGATACATTTTTGATGAACATGTTAAAATAACCTGGTACAACAGTCATATTTTTCGACCATTCATGGCTATAATCTTGGTGGAAGTACGTTACCAGCGTTTGCAGTTGGTTGTTGCTGTTGGCTTCAGCATACTGTTGCAGATCGTTAAGATATGTAGTCGGTACTCATCCACCGGCTTGCTCTCGGCAACGTTGCTACTGGATCGTAGGGCAATCGTTCTCCCGTCGTCAGCTGAACGGTGCAGTGACGGGCTTAGGCAGAATCATGGCATCACGATGAGGAGACTCTGGAACTTGCAATTGGATGTATTAGTATTGTGGGCGCAAATTTATCACACTTCTGATGTCAGAATCAGGGAAGCTTCCTATAGTGTAGAGACAGTTTTGATAAATAAAAGAGACAACTATCAAATCATACTTTCATTTATTCAGTTTGGCACAAGGATATGTCTTTAGATTACGTCGTGATTCTACATTTACATTTACAGCCCAGTTCGCAAAGCAAAGACATAGAATCAAGAGAAAGAACGGGCAACAAAACTCTTGATCATTCTTTTCAATAACTATATATAACAATAATTAACAAACAGTGGTACAGCCAATTTATATCAAATATCAATGTTGTGGGTAGTTTTATATTACTAGAAAGGTCTGTCTTACAACAGAACATAAGCATTATTTAGCATCAATACAATTTACCAAATGTTTACCACAGGTATATACGTAATGAATCTCATTGATACGACTTGATCCACATTATAATATTCTATCCTATATTACAATCTATAATATCTCACAAACGATCAAACTACCCACAACACAATATCAATAAGATAATGATTACACTATCTTACATTGTTTCCTAGATGATAAAACAATAGAACAAGCAACACAGAATATTGGAACACAGTGGCAATTAAATAGTCAGAACCATATCGTACCTGAGCCGTCGTCGAAGGAGAATAGGACGAGCTAGCCGAGCCTGTCGACTTATATAGGTACATCTTATTTACACGTTTGACAGTTTAACTGTCAAACGTCATGTCAGTGTCATTTAGTTGCCACTATCCTCTTACATATTATGTATAAATACTTGGATATCAGTAATTTCAGCCCAAAGCCTAGATATTATTACATATCTCTCACGTGCAATCTCACTCTCGTCTCGCAGCCGTCACTCAATTATTCTCTCCCATACTTTCATACTATGAGGCATTAACTTTATTCCCCGATAATTGTTGCACTTTTGGATATCACCCTTATTTTTAATAATGGGCACCAGATAACTGTTGCACTATTCCTCGGGTATGGTCTCCTCGTGCAACAGCTTATTGAAGAATAAAGCCAGCCACGTCCATCCATCATCTCCTAACGCTTTCCATGCTTCCATTGGTATTCCATCTGGTCCTAACGCTTTCCCATTCTTCATTCCACTAACAGCCATTTTTACCTCATCTTTACTTATTTCCTTCACGAAACCAATATTCATCACCTCACTCTCAAGTTTTCCGCTCCAATCGTTCTTTTGATTCATTAACTTTTCAAAGTATGTTCTCCATCTTTCTTTTATTCTATCGCCGTCCATAAGAATCGCTCCTGTTTCGTCTTTCATGCACTTAATACGGGATACATCCTTCGCCTTTCTCTCTCTAGCTTTAGCCATGCTGTATAAATATTTATGACCCTGGAATTTTTCCAGTAACCCGTACAAGTGGTCTAGGGCTTTGAATCTAGCAATGGCTACAGCTTTTTTACATTCATCGTATTCTTTCTTCTTAATTTCTTCCAAAGATTGATTTCCTCCTTTCACCAGCTGCCATTCCTTAAATCTTGCTTCCTTTTCCATAAGCGTATTCTGTACCTCTTTTGTCCACCACCACGTGTCCTTATCTTTCATACGCTTGCCTTTTGACTCTCCTAAAATATCCTTTGAACACACTTTATAAATTTACTCATCTCTTTCCAACATTCATTGGCACTGCTATCATTCATATCACCCATTTCTAACATTTTATCTACCACTCTATCTCTGTATTTTTCTACACATTCATTCTTCTCTAACATATGCCATCTTATTTTTGGAGGCAATTGCTGCTTGGTTACCTTAGTCGAATGTGAAGTTCAACCATCAGGAGCCTGTGCTGCGAGAAAATACACTGCTAATCAGTCATAGTGATATAATCTGGCGTAAAGTCTCATGAGAGTTCCATACGAACAGAAACAACAAATACAAATTTCCATCATAAAGTCAAAGATTTCTCTGAAATACATATACGTTTTCTCGCAGACAACTGTATTTTGACCTTTGTCAGGGGGATAACGATGTTCTAAGGTTAAACCAATTTCTAGAACATTCCACCCATGTCTCAAATACATCGTCATATACACGTTTTGTACGTTGATGACAGCTGGGAACTGATGACTACTGACGTCTTAAGTTTCGCAGAACTTGAGCTTGTTTTCATTGAAAACGGTCATGTAGCTTTTGATTTTTTATCCAGGTAGTGGGTAAGATATTATTCGTGCTGTCTTGAAGTAATCACATCCGCCAATACCAGTCCTACAACATGACGACCACGACCGCAATAAGTCAAGAACGTAACGGATAAAAAGAAGAAGTAGGTATGGATGACTAGGCAGTTACTATTTGCTATTGTGAGGTATGATGATTGCGTAGGTCTTGAAAATAGCTTTATATGGCATATATTTAGGTGCTGTAGAAGGAATTACAAATATTTCTTCTCACAAATTCCAGATCCCAAATATTACCATAATACCGCTTTTTTTGTGACGTAGAAGGACAAACAAAGACACTTTCGTCTTTATAATATTAGCATCAATAAGGTAGTCAAATACAATAATTTGTAAGTTTCATAAATCTATCACGAAAAAGTGCAATTTCTAATAGTTATCAACGAAGAAACTAAGTTAAATAAATAAATTAAACAAAATCAAAACTACTCTATTCGTATCGGTTCAAACACAAACATAACTTTTTCGTTGCTAACGTGAAAGGTAAACAGTTATTTGATATAAATAAATCTGCCACATTCGTAATCGCTTGAAGGTCAGAAGGATAAGTACGGATTGCATTCGTGTGTGATATGGGACAAGCTTATCGCTCTTTACCGGACACAATTTCTATACGAAAAATACAATTTTTCGCTGGCTTTCCTTAGGGAATGTTGGTTTGGACGGTGGCCTCTATTTTATGGTTTAATTTATATGTATATATGTATAGGTATGTGTTACGTAATAATTATATTTATCGGTTGATTTGTTTGCTAGAGATATATGTATACATATTTGACATAAGCTCCGTGCAAAATATAACAACAATTACAAACATGTCAACTATATCTCTAGTAGGAAAATCCATCGATATCTAAAATATTGGGAATGTTCATTAGTTTAGATATGCATAACAAAAACACAATAGTTATAAATTAATCTCTCTTACTAAAGTCTATCAAAGAACCACGATTGATTGTAAGTAAGTTTTTAGAAATTTTACATTTTCAGACGGATACAGAGTTTCAAATCTCTTCCTTCATCTTACGCTTACGATTCACTGCCATGTGTACGAATCGTGCACTACTAGATATTTGCAACGTTATTTGAATATTAGTGTTAAATTGAAAAACCAATATAAATATTAATCACGTATGTTATCAATATTTATTTAGCAAGTCAGTTATAACAATTGAGCTAACATTACGGAACTGAAAATTATATAAATAGAATTTGGCGTATCGCCAACGACAACATACAGACAGTGGGTCGGAATCTATTGTCGATTGTACGGCAATGTATGGCGCATGTATTGTGCTACGATAGGCGCTACGCTCATTGATAGCGTAGCATTTTAAGAAATTTAGCATCAAAGAAAAATGTAACTTATTGCTACATAATAAAAATTTGCTAAATAGAGAAATCGCGTATGCATTGTGCTATGATAGGCGCTGCGCTCATTGATAGCGTAGTAAGTAAGGAATTTTTGCGACAAAGAAAAGTGTAGCTTTTTACTACATAATGAAAATAAAAATTTGCTAATCAGAGAAATGGCGTATGCCTCGTGCTACGATAGGCGTTGCGGTCTTTAATAGCGTAGGAAGCTAGAGATTGCTGTAACAAAGGGTATACTGTAGCTTTTTGCTACGATGATACAGTTAAAATTTGCCATACATGGCGCATGCTTTGTGTTACGATCGGCGATGCGCTCATTGATAGCGTAGCAAGCTAGGGATTTCTGTAGCATAGAGCAATATGTATAACCTATTGCTGTAATAATAATAATAATAATAATAATACCCCTCTGGGCAGCCGTTCTCTCATCATGAGACTAACGCGATCTCGGAGGGCAGAGTAACAGCTTTTAAACATCACCTTCATCTTGTGATATAAACAAAAAATGTATTGCAAGATGAATAGAAAGCTTACAAACCGCAGGGCAGCTTTGTGGCGAGCTGAATGTGTGTGGCGACACTGCGGTCCCGAATACTTCAGAGAGTCGGTCAGGGCCTCGTCTCCGGCTTGCCTTTATTGGCTGGTTGGAGTTGATGCCCAAGAGCGCCCGCAGGACTCTCAACTCTGGCTTGCCTTGGTCGGCCGGCCAGAGGGAAGTCGCAAGAGCTATTTGCTCGGGGGTGGAAGTGTCATTTTCAAGGGCGTAATTACGGGGAAACCCGCTCCGGCTCACGACCCGCGATGGCGAAACCGGTGCCGCACCGCTCTACACCCCTAGCCACTCGCACCGGTGTTGCCCTCTGACTGCCTTTATGGCAGACTTCGTTTACCATGGTGGCTATTTAGAGAGGGCCCATCTAGTGAGTTGGCGAGTCACCGTCTGCCCCTTTTCGACGTACTATAAGAGTACTTAGGGCAGACGCCGTTTTTCATCCATAGTTTTCATATTCACTTATCCATTGAACACCCATCACAATAGCCCAGAGTAATTAGTTTCCCTACAAGTAGCAATAGTCCTACACCTGCTGCGGCTAATCCATGGCTGTACTTCATAGTGCAGTTATGGAGGCTCCTCAGTAGGTGTCCCACCACATTCTAGATTAAAATTCTCAAAGGGCCTCTGCGCGTTGGACCTATGTCTCCGTGTACGCCTGCCAAAGGGCCGTGTACTTTTTTAACATCATATGTTAGAAAAGTACGCGTGAAAGAGAAACAATAATAATAAGATAACTGGCAACACCTTGGAATCAACATGAATTCATATTTTCTTGCAAATTTACATTTTATTTTGTATAACAGTTTTGCGGTACAATTTATATAGTAAAACAACTAAAAAAAGATACAATATCCAATGAATATACAGACATAATTTATAAAAACCATAAAATCAGAAGAAATAGTATTTAGAAAAACATAGCGAAGATGACACCTTGTGTCAAATGGAAAATTGTAAACAATAATAAATAATGATAATATCAAGAAATATATATGTTGACGAGAGCCAGAGCAGCAGTAGCACGACTTAGACCCCCGGACTCGTCGCTCAGCTCCGCCTCACAGCCGCCGGCACCAGCGCCAGCATCGCCGAATGTTGAGGCGTCGAGCTCGTCGAGCGACGAGTATTTTTCCCCGCCGTCGTCGCCACCACCAGCACGTCGCCGGGGAAGAGGCCGGCCACCCTTACGCTTGGGACCCCGAGACCCATCGGTTTCGAACAGGGCCCCCGCTACCGGTGGTGATGTGCACCGCATGAGATGGACACAATCCATGAACGAAAATGTCATGCGGGCATATTTTGTGGCTACAGAGGGAGGTACCAACCTTACGGCGTACCGTGATCGCATGCTGTCTCTGTTTCAGGGCTTGGAACCGGCTGTCAACGTCTCGGCACAGCGACTGTCGGATCAAGTGCGAGCCATCCAGTGCTGCCGCCTGCTTGATGACGACGCACTTGAGAGGCTACGCTCAGACTTGCCAGTTATCCCTGCCAACCAACCTCCTACACGCAATGTAGCTTCAGTGCCAAACATATTGCACAGACAACAAGAAGGAGGTGAAGAGGTGGTAGACAGGGATACATAAGTAAGTACCCAGTGCATTGATAAGATGAGGAGTGCTTTGGAGTGTGCCATTGCGTAATATCGGTACGTTGCATTGCAAGACAGACCTCGGCTGCCGCGTTTGCCCACGCATAAAAAAAATATGGCGCTTGTGTGTGCCCTGGATTCACTATTGCCTATTTACTTAGACAATAGTGAAAATCTTAGCGATACGCACTCAATTCTGTACTGTGCGGCTGTAGCGGCATGTCGAGTAGCTAATATTAAAATAGGAAACAGTTTTGATATTGCTCCTCGAGATGCCGTCCCGGCTTGGCAGCGTAGAATTGAGCGGCGTATTGCTGAGACCAGGGCACTCATAGGCAAACTAATCTGCTTCAGGTCGGGCAATACCCACCCGAGAGTGATGCGTTTTGTGAACCGGGCGTTTAAAGGAACGGGACTCCGTCCTCAAGAGTATGAGTCACGGGTCACAGAACGCATCGACCTCCTGAAGCAGAAAGTTTATGCGTGGGCAAATCGTATCAAACGATACAAGAAAAGGGTAGCCCGATACTCCCAAAATCGCGCATTCCAAAGAGATGAGAAGTTGGTTTATAGAAATTGGGAGCGACCTGACCCACGTGTGGATGATGGAAGTCGGCCAGATGATGCGAATACGATTGAATTTTGGCGCAGCATATGGTCGACTCCCATCAGCCATACGGAAGATGACTGGATTAGAGATGTTAAACGATCATGTGAGGCAATACCTCACATGGAGCCCGTAGCCATTGACACCACAGATGTATATTGTGCAGTCCGTCAGTTAGCCAACTGGAAATCGGCAGGACCGGACGGGCTGCACAATTTCTGGTTAAAATGGCTACGCAGTGCACATGCTCGTTTGGCTTCTCAATTTCAGTCATCTCTGGATTCAGGGTCGCTGCCTATTTTTATGACAACTGGCGTAACTCATCTGCTCTTTAAGGCTGGTAGTACCACGGAGCCTACGAACTATAGGCCTATAACTTGCCTGCCTACAATGTATAAAGTTTTTTGAGAACGAAATTAGAAGCACATATATTTAGAAATAACATCTTATCTGTATCTCAAAATGGATGTAGAAGCGGGGCCCGTGGTACTAAAGAGCTACTCCTTATTGACATGACCATAAGCCAACAGGTTCGCCGTAGTCGAAAGAATCTGGCGACATGCTGGATAGACTATAAGAAGGCCTATGACTCTGTGCCACATACGTGGCTCTTGAGGGTGCTGGAGTTGTACAAAGTTGATGCAACTCTATGCGCCCTCTTGAAGGCATGTATGGGGCAGTGGAGTACGGTGCTTCGCTATCCAGGATGTCGACAGCCTTGCGGGTATGGCGTACCTATAAGGATCAAGCGGGGTATTTTCCAAGGCGACAGTTTGAGTCCACTATGGTTTTGCCTAGCACTGAACCCACTGAGCACTTTGATCGAAAGTTCAGGGCTAGGCTATAGATTGCAGAGTAGAGGTCAAGTTATTTACCACCTCCTTTTCATGGATGACCTCAAAATATTTGCCTCCTCTGACCCCCAATTAACTGAGTTACTAAAGATAACTGAAAGCTTTAGTAATTCAATTAAGATGGGGTTCGGTGTGGATAAATGTGCGGTCATGCATGTAAGGCGAGGCAGGAGTGTGGAATCTGATGGTATAGAACTTTCCGATTTCACACAACTTAGATCACTCTCTGCAACCGAAACCTATAAATATCTGGGTATGTCGCAGGCATTATGCATTGATGAGACTGGCATGAAACAGTCGTTGCAGGCGCGTTTCTTTGGCCGCCTGAAGAAAGTTTTAAAAAGCTTTCTTTCGGGCGGAAATAAGGTGCGTGCCTGTAACGGTTGGGCCATGCCGGTCTTAATGTACTCCTTCGGCATACTCAGATGGACTCAGACGGAATTGGACGCCTTGGATAGGAAAGTTCGTTGTCTACTCACCACATACCGGATGCATCACCCGCGTTCGTCAGTGATGAGATTGTACATCCCGCGGAAGTGCGGGGGTCGGGGCTTCTTAAGTGCCAAGACCCTCCACAATCGCGAGGTGTGCAATCTCAGAGAATACTTTCTCCACACTGCCGCGGGTGTGCACCGAGATGTGGTTGCTGTGGACAACGGACTTACCCCGCTGGGTCTGGCCAAAGAGAACTGGCGCAAACCTGCCGTACTTGGTGTAGAGGAGCGCAGGGAGGTATGGAGGGGCAAAGAGCTGCATGGACGATTTTACCGGGCCTTGCATGGGCCCGATGTAGATTTTCCAGCTTCGGTGTCCTGGCTGCGTTTCGGCGATCTTTTCGCCGAAACAGAAGGTTTTGTATTTGCAATTATGGACGAAGTTATCATGACGAACAACTACCGGAAGTATATTCTGAGGGATGGGACGGTCGACATATGTCGGGCATGTCACCAGCCTGGTGAATCGCTCAGACATATAGTATCCGGTTGTTCTCGTCTTGCCAACGGCGAATATTTGCATAGACACAACCAAGTAGCCAGGATTGTCCATCAGCAACTTGCCTTAAAGTACCAACTTGTCGACTCCGAAGTACCGTACTACAGGTATGTGCCCGACCCAGTTCTTGAAAATGGTCGTGCTACTCTGTACTGGGATCGGTCTATCATTACTGACAGAACTATTGCGGCTAACAAGCCGGACATAGTGGTGATAGACCGATTAGAGCGCCTTGCAATGATCATCGACGTCACCATACCCCATGACGAGAATCTCGTGAAAGCCGAAAAAGATAAACAAATTAAGTATTTGGACCTGGCTCACGAGATTGTCGACATGTGAGATGTTGACTCGGCGATCATTGTACCGATAGTCGTGACCGTAAATGGTCTTATTGCCAAGAGCCTCGACCACCACCTCAAGAGGCTCTCGTTAGACGGCTGGATCAAGTCCTCTATACAGAAGGCAGTATTGCTGGACACGACACGCATCGTTCGGAGGTTCCTCTCTCTGGAGCCCTAACCACCGGTAGCTTGGTCCCTGTGCCCGATGCCGGTGGGTCTCCGTGGTCCTGTTTTATATAGTTATTTTTTTTTTGTTAAGTGATTTAATTATATAAAATAAGATCAATGAGAATGAAAATAAATAAAGAGGAATAATAATAATAATAATAATTGTTTATTTCAGACCAGTTAAGTCCATACAGTTAAGGTTACATAATTAATATAAAAAGTGTTAAATATCAAATCATTCACAAATTGTGTAAGCGTGACCAGGCCGTGGAGAATGGACAATCCGTTTCCATTCGGCCAGCAAACATTTTTAGGTAGCTGTTGAAGCTACCACGAACCCGCCTTGTCAGGGACGCTGCTCTCTTTCTTAATGTAGCGGCCAAGCCGTCCACACGAGCCTCAGCGAACATCCCTGACGCACTACAGAAGCGCGGCAGCCCCATCAGCGCCCTAAATCCATTATTATATTGGACTCGCAAGACATTGTAAGCCATTTGCGTATGTTTAACTCATAGGCTGCACGTGTAATAGCAAAATTATAATTTTCCGTCTGAAGGATTGACGTGTGGATTGTGCTAATATTGGTAGTATTGATCACGTTGCAAATATTTGCTAAAATGATTTTTTTATTTAAATTCAAATTCAAATTCTTTATTTGTGTGATTTTGGGTGGGTACATAGATCTTAACATAGTTTTAATGTGCTCCAGAATCTGCCTTGTGGCCTGTACAATTGTTACATGTTTATAAGAAACAATTAAGAACATATTCAATTATAATACATTTTATAATAATTAGGTAGTCAAATAACAATGTCACAACTCACATGTTTGAAAGGAATGTCATAAATGTAAAATTAAAAATTTGGTAATGTCATAGAAATAATATTAGTAATAATACGTACATAACAATTTACAATAATAATAATTTGCCATAAGAATAATAATAAAATTGTAGTAATAATATTTACTTAAAAGAATTCCTTTTGCTTTATTCTTAAATACATTAATGTTAGTTATTTCTAGTATATTTTTTGGCAAATGATTGTATATACGTGCACTCATACACAATACGCTTTTGTATAATAAAGATGTCCTGTTTTCTGGAATACTAATATGAAAGTTACGCCTTCTACTAAGAGTTTTAAATAAATGCATGTTTTTTCATACAAACAATATGACTTCTAGTATATAAATACATGACAACGTTAAAATATTTAATTTTATAAAATACGGTTTACAGCTGTCTGTTTGTTTTAAGTTACAATAAGCTCGTATACCTACATTTTTTCTGCGCCCTAAACGCAGCCTCTTTATCAGTGGAGTTCCCCAGAACACAACACCGTATCTCAAGAGAGGTGTGACATACCCATGATATGTAGTTAGGACTGCGGTGGTACTTGCAGTCTTGCTAATCATGTATAGAGCATAGGAGTACGTGCTTAGTTTTGAACATAGTGACTCAATGTGTTGTTTCCAATTAAGATTATTGTCTTAAAATCTCCGCAAATAACTACCTTTTTTCTACCATAGCAAAACCGATGCAACAGTGCGTCTAATTTGAGAAAAATCTATATATGTATGTCATCTGGACTCGATTTTGGAGGTCTGTAAATGCATATGATGTATATGTTATGCTCCACTAACTCAACGCCCGAACATTCAATAACATTTTCTATAGAGTATTTATTGATTTCAGCTATTGGTGCATATCTAAACGAATTGTTTATTAGAATGCAAGATCCACCGCGTCGACTTTTCCCACAAAAGCAAGAACCTAGCTTGTAATTATTAATGTTGATTGTACCCTTGTCACTTATAATCATGTTGTGTTCTGTGATACACAGCACATTTATTGACTGTTTTCCATTCTCAACAATTAATGTCAAAAGATCAGACTTGAACACCAAACCATTTATGTTCTGATGTAAAAATTTTATGAAGTTATACACGAAAAAGCTCATTAAGTATTTGAGGAGAGGACATCAGGCTTAGGTACATTTAATATATTTTCCTCTAAGGTCTGTGTACCTTTATCGATTGACAATATGGTTTTATGTTTAGGGCTGTTTTGTTTTGCGCTAATATACTCAGCATATCGCAATCCGTAGTCTATATGGAGTATTTCTTTTAGAAGAGATCTACACTTATGAAGCACAAAAGGACTGCCCCTAAGCAAATAATCACAATAATTCATGTCAACATAACTACAAAATTTATATTTAGAACATATGAATTTGAGTTCATAATTTAATTTATGCTCATTAAGGAACCTATTGAAAGGTACTTCTGAAATTATTATATTAGTATTTGACAAATTTGTAATAAACTGTCTCAAAAAAAAACAATACTTCATTTGGTTGCTTGTCATTACTATATTTATTAGAATGAAATTAAAATTGAAATAATTATACCTACCATTTACAGCACGGCGAAGTATTGCGCGGCGCTCATAGTTCTTGATAGCAGGCAAATAGTTATTGCGACAAAGAGAAATGTGGCATATTTCTATGAGAATAAAATTAGATTTGCAAATATTTCGGCTTTGAAATGCCGCATCACGCGGGCGAAGATTTAAAATTTTACTTTGTCTGTAATACTATTAAGTGATATTTTTCTTTGTTGCCCGTAAATGTCTAGCCATCATCTTCGAGAGTCTTATACGATAACGTTAACGTAGATTTCAACATAAATGTTTATTTTAAGCCTGTGCCAATCCTAAGTGAACTTAAGTTATAGTAATATCGTCTTGCGCTTACGTGTATGTTACTCATTGAAATTAAACTACTTAAAAATGTAGTTTATAGATTATTCGGTTTAAATGTATTAAACTAAGTAAAACCAATATAACGCGATAAAATCCGTAAACTGTAGTTTAATTGTTCTAGTATTGAAGAAACGAACCGCTTTTATTCAATTATATGGAGGCACCATTAATCAGGTAATGGTGCTCAATATATAATAAGCGGCAGCGATAGCCGAGTGGATATACCAACAGACTGCCATGCAGAGGGTATCGGGTTCGAATCCACGGCGCGCACCAATGACTTTTCGGAGTTATGTGCGTATTGAATTGTTAATTATCGGTTGTCCCGTGCCTCGGAGAGCACGTTAAGCCGTCGGTCCCGGTTGTCATGAAGATCTTTGACAGTCGTTACAGGGCGTCAGTGCCTTCTAATTGAACTGACACTAGTCTAAACCATGGAATATCGCTATCCCTTCGGGTTGCGGAGGTCAAACAGGCAGTCGCTCCGTGGAAAAGCTAATATTTAGCCAAATCCGGTTAGACTAGTAAGCGGACCCCAGATTAAAACTGGGATAACGCTAAGAGAAAGAAAGGTGCTCAATATATAATACTAATATTAGCATAGCTGCAGAATTTGTTTGTTTGTTTGTTTGCTTGATCGCAATAATCTCAGGAACTACTCGTCCAATTTGAAAAATTATTTCAGTGTTGGATAGCTCATTTATCGAGGAAGGCTATAGAATATATAACATCACGCTATGAGCCACGGGAGCGGAGCAGTAGCCTTAAATAACGCGGGTGTAACCGCGGGCTCATCTAGTTATAGTAATAATGTATGTTCTATTTCTAGCCGATTTAATAAAGGAAGAGGCTATCAATTCTATCGGTTATTATCTTTTGTTTCATGTAGGCAGCAAAAGGCTAGTAGAGACACCAATAGATTGCCATGCAGAGGGTACTTTTATTATATTACAGAGTTTATCGTCAGTTGCCCAGTTGCAGTTAAGCCGTCGAATCTAGCTGTCATGAAGATCTTTGACAGTCGACAGACGACGACAGTCAAGTTACGGGGAGTCAGAACCTTCAAGTTAACGGTTAGGTATTGATCTGAACCATGGAATATATGTTATTATTTTTGAGTTGCGGAGGTTGCGACGGCCGGCAGTCGCTCTGTAGATAAGCTGATCTTCTGTCATATCTGGTCAAACAAGAAAGCGGACCCCGCCCCAGGCTCCAAGGCGTAAGTTTTGGATGCAACCGGTATAAGACTAGAGCGATGATGATGATGAAGGAGCTGAATTCCATACTTTCTCACCAATATTCTTCAAACTGCAATATAAACTTTCAATATCGTATTTGAAATGGTAAAATTTTGGAACGCCGCGCGCCGGCTTTTGTAGAATATAGATATTAAATAAAATTGTGTAACACTTTATTTATATGGTATCCATGTTATATGGTATTTATTTTTTATTTTATTCCATCTCAAGGAAAGGATTTGCAAATATCCTATGTGAGGTTTTGCTCTAATGAATCAGTCAGTCAAAAAGTAATTATGTATACAGATAACAGGTAAACAGTAACTTTGCCGAGAATTGCTTGTAGGCGTAAACCTTTCAGACGGCCTATGCTTCAGAATAATTATGTTATTTATGGTGACGGAACGTTTCATATGTCGTATATCAAACAAGTTTGAACACAAAAAGCGAAGAAACACCTACGCTTTAGCGAAAGGGACAAAGGATAGGGCAACGCCATCGCAAAGAAATTGGAAATTGTGCTGCTTCTCCGGTCGAGATGATTTAAGATTAAGTGGAATGACGTCAGATCAAGAAAAAAGAAGATACAGCGTTTGCTGTTTGCGACTGACGTCAAAATATAGAAGGACTAGAGTAAATACGCCCTAATCATCAGCTCAGCCAAAAGATACTGGCCTATCTCAAGATTCTCCACATAGACCGGTTTTGAACCGGGTGCACAACTACTTCCTGCAATCCTAACAAGATCGTCATCAGACGATGAAATCAACTTCAAATCAGATAGAGGACTAAATAAAAATTGAAACCACTTTATTACATGTGAAGTTAATAATCCTTCGCTCACAGTATAGGTACCTCCTTTTAATGAAAAAAATACTGTAGGATAGAGAAAACTTCGATGCAATCGCTAGGACGATGATGAGGAAGTCTCATGGTCCATACATCATTCCGATGGAGTAGTAATAATTTGTAATTATAACAATGTTAATTTATGTTAATGCAAAGAATTTCACATCGAAATCTTTAATCTTAATAATGATGCTTTTTAAATTGCTACCAAGAGCATTTAAGGTACGTACTTATAATAAAATAAGCTTTATAGGCGAATAAGACGATCATTAGACGAAATGATTCACGAAATTGCTTGAACGAAGTTTATTTATAAAAAATAATAGGGTAATAAGGATAATATAATAGGTATTTTGTTTTAACTTAGGTAGCGTATAATAAACTTCAGATTTTCGTTACCACATACACACGTCACCATCTAATCCTAAACTAAGCAGAGCTTGTATTATGGTTACTAGACAATGGATGGACATACATATATACATTATTTTTGTAAATACATACATATTATACATAGAAACACCCAGACCAAGACAAACATCCATGTTCATGCACACAAATGTTTGCCTTGAGCGGGAATCAAACCCGCGACCATCGGCGTAGCAGTCGCTTACACTCTCGCTGCGCCAAGCGGTCGTCAAATTATTGAAATAATAATAATAATATTGAAATAATAATAAAAAATAAATTTGATCGTTATTGGCACGGGACTAATTAAATATAGTACGTTAAAATAATATAGGTTAGAAGGCTTTGATAAAGAACTTATCAAATGTTTTTTCATCAATGGAAAAGATAATAGATTGTTAGTGTATAGTCGACCCTAAGTACCCTTCTTTAAAAACTTGGCAGCATTCTTAGGGAACATATTCTATTCACTTCGTTTTACTATGAAGATTCAAGCATGATATAAATTCTATGTCCTTCACACTTTTCTACATTTCCGTATCTTTGATATGGGCAATACTATAGTAGTACAGTCTGTTGTATCTTATTTAATGCTTGCAGTTCCGACTGCATATTTCATGTATTGGGTTTTTCTTCCTTTCTTTTAAAAAGAGGATTGTAGCATTTGCATTACACACCGAGATGGGAATTTATAGACCACTCACTGGTCCACTGCGACTGTGGAGCTCCATCTCAAGCTATGGCGCATCTACCTGCAGCAAACAAGACTTTAAAGTGGCCTCAGACAATGCCGTCACCGTAGCCAAGTTTTGGGAAAAGAACATTTAATATGAACCACTGATACGAAGAAGAAGAAGACAGGCAAAAATCCTGTTTTGCGAAGCACTTTACAAACATAGAAGCCACGTGTTCGTGGTGTTCCACGACTAGACTAGAACAACAATGTGTGGATCATACAAAGTGTTGTTTGACTTGAGGATCAAACTCACAAAACATCGTTTTTGTGAGGTCAATTAACATGAGTGAGGTCTGTTAGCTCTACGTTCACCAAGATTTTTGTCCAGACGAAGAAAATTATATTCTTGTTAACCCAGTTGTTACTGAAACTAATTTTTGTCTGTTATTTTTCAAATTTTTTGATATTGTTGCTTTGGTGTCGTGAGTAAACACAGAAAAATATTTTAAAAAATCTGAGTTTCTTGGAAAGCTAGGAAAATGAGGATCGTTATAAAGATCAGTAGTAATAGGCGGGTAGGTTGACGGTTATACAAGTAGCAATTTGTACATTTCATTACCATTTTCAATAAAAATCACTATTAGTATTACGAAAAGTTTTTATCGCCTCGTCGATGCTGTACATTTCTTCTAAAGGAGCCATATCTAGGAAAATTCTGTTTAAAATTTCGAAAAGTGGTCTCAGTTTAGCAAATTTGTCACTTTCAGTAGTAATCTGAGTATTATCACAACAATGGAGGTGGGTCATAATAAACGTAAATCTATCCCTCGACATGGCATTATATGTATATAAGACTAAAATCTGTGTCTGATGTTTCTTCCCAATATATTTATCTTCGAGGAACTACAACATATCCACTGTAAAGAAGTATAGCAAGAAAACACTTCATTTCACTCGTCGTGACATTACCTGCTTTGTTTTTTTGTACCACATAAATATTCGTATATTTTACCAATAATTCCACAACACTGTCATCAATCATGCAGTGAAAATAATACGAAGGCATCTGAAGATATTTTGGGCCATGGTTTTCTTGCCACTGTGGTCGGTCACGTGGATTAGGCAAATTCTCCAAGTATACGAGTATTTCTGATTTTCTGGTACAGATGGGTATACAAAAGGAACGGCTGTCACGCTACAAATAACTGGGCCAGAACTAGATATTGATGGCTGAGATTGATGAGCTTCTTCAATCAGGGAATCTTCGATGATCCTCTGTCTTTTTGCTAAGGAAGACAACGGTATACTATCTTCGTCACTGTCGGAGGAATTGAATTCTACTTCTGCAGGAGCTCTTAGCTGGGAACCTATAATAAATAATATAAACATATCACAATTACTCGTCGTACTAGAAAACGGTAAAGATTTATAAACCCATGAGATCTATAACATACCTGGAAGATTGTTCAAGGTTACAATCTCTTCATCACCAGAATCTTCATCTGTGAGATCAGCATTAGCGTTATCCGGTGGTATAATGGTTATGCTTCTTGGAAATGGAAAATCGTCATCTAAGTTTTCCAATTCGTCAATGATTTCATTGAGAGACACTGGATTAGTACGTAATGATCAGAAAATTAAAATGCATCCCCAAATTACTACTGATCGTTATAACGATCATCACATATATAGCTTATTTTTTTTTAGAATTGGGTACTAACAAGTCATGATTTAATTCTTGTCTTGTTAGTGAGATTACAAATTTATAAAAAACAAACATAAAATTCATTTCGATCAAATTAAAATTAGTGAAAACTTACCGTTTTGCACACATAATGAAAGTTATTTCCACTTATACTAATCAAAATGCAAGTATAATTCAAAATGAGTACTATAAGATACTGAAACGTACGCTAAAATACAGCTAAATGATCACTTCGACGAATAAAATACAATTAACTAAAATATTCCGATCATACATATTTTTTAATTGAGGGTATTTTAAATACATTTTTGTGATCGTTATAACGATCGGTCGCTGTAAATGGGTTAATGCGTTCATTTCTTTAGTACGGAGTGCGATTTGAATTGTAAAGGTAAACGGGCACCTTAGTATGGAAACCATACCCAATGCGGACACAAACGAATTATAGCAGAGTGTATTCATCT
The DNA here is from genome assembly GCA_944739405.2 of Euclidia mi. Lineage (NCBI taxonomy): Eukaryota > Metazoa > Arthropoda > Insecta > Lepidoptera > Erebidae > Euclidia > Euclidia mi. The sequence goes on from OX123187.2 coordinate 23,000,381, forward strand.
GTGGCTCTTATTTACTATGGCATTAGTCGCATTAATGTGTACAGGAATCTCAAAAAACTCAAGTGTCATCTATGTATATATCCATACTAATATTATAAAGACGTTGGTACGTATGTAGCTCTTAATCTCTGAAACTACTGATCCGATTTAAAAAAATATTTTTGTGTGTGATAGCCACATTCATAAGAAAGGTTATAGGCTACTTTTTATCCCGATATTCCCGCGGGATCACTAAATGAGGCCAACGAAGTCGCGGGCGTCCGCTAATTATTAAATATGTAATGTAAGAAAAATAAAATGAGCAGAAAAATACGCTAATCTGAAACCACCCTAAGATAAATATTCTTATGAGAATGCAAATGTTAAGCGCACCAGAGCATGCTGTTTTCGAAACAGTTGCAGTTTACGCAAATTGAAACTATAATACGACTTGAAAAGAAATCTTGCTTGTAGTCTGCCCTTATGTTTATTAATGCTCTTGTGGTTTCATTTTGGGAGTTATGTTCGCAGCTACATTGTTCAGATTTCTCAATGGTTCTGTTCTCATTTTAGTCGTCCAAGTAACTCTGCAATACTCAAATGGAAGACTCATTTATATATTTGATCATAAAAGATTAATCAACCGTTCCATGTGGTTTAAGTATATAAGATAACAATTGATATTTACTTTACATAAAACATTTAAAGTGCGGATTTTGTTTAAAATACGATTAAAAAGTGGTTATTGCAAAATGTATTTTATAACATGCATGAATTCTTTAGTTATAAGCATTATTGAAATCTAATATTATATAATTGCAATGCCCGTAACGGATAAACTGTTGAATGTATCAACAGTTTACCCGTTACGGGCATTGCAATATACATATTCACCATCCATGTACATTACTACACAGTTATGCAATAAATGTCTTTGTCTTTGTCTTTAAAGTAATGAATCTTGAAGTGGCCTTTGATAAATATAAGTAACTAGACGTTGGCAGCGGCTTTACCCGCGTCAATTAAATATATAAACCTTCCTCTTGAATCATTCTATCTGCAAAAAAACCGCAATAAAATCCGTTGCGTTGTTTTTAAGATTTAAGCCTACATAGGGATAGACAGACAGAAGATAGACTTTGTTTTATTACTATGTAGTAATTATTGCTGTCGACTAATATATATAATAGTGGCGTGGAAACCTGCCTAATATTAACGTTATTATCCCTATTTATATTATGAAAGAACTGGTAGAGTTCTTTCCTAGCAATAATTTCTCCATCCAAAGGATGCTTGGTCAAAAATTATCTGAAGAATAAAGCTGCCCTTTGTAATTTTACGTGTGGCGTGTACTGGTTAGTTATTATTTGGAAGGCTGATCGTGTTTTTAATTTTTGTCGTCTTCGGTCAATCTTTTGATTGACTGTTCGGTTGCAATTCAGATGATGCTTTTAGTGATTTCGAACGTTGCCATTTGTGATTGACATATCGTTTTCTTTGATATGTCTAAAGCGTTCGACTTCGTGTCTCATAAAATTCTAATAGAAAAGTTAGAGAACTATGGTGTAAGAGGTCCGGCATTAAGTTGGACTAAAAGTTACCTTAATAACCGAGAGCAATGTGTTCAAATAGCTAATATAGGTACTGATGCAGTTGTAAGACAGGAGCAATCAAACTATATTACAAACAGTTGTGGTGTTCCGCAAGGGCGGTGTGCTTGTGCCACTTTTCTTCCTACTGTATATAAATGACCCGCCTGACATTACACAACACAAATGTATACTCTTTGCAGATGACGTATCTATTATTATACCAAGTAAAGACGATATAGAAATCAATAACACAATTGCCTCCGTAGTTAAATGGCTAAGAGACAACAACTTGCATGCAAACCTTACAAAAACACAATACATACAATTCCAAACTTATAAATCCAAACAGCAATTCCTAGTGTACTAGTACACAATGATACAACAATAAATGAAACGTCACACACCAAATTTCTAGGTATAGTGGTTGATAAGCACTGCAACTGGAAACAGCATATAGATGGGTGATGTAATAAAGGTAATAGTTTCGCGTATGTACTTAATAGACTAAGAGCTACTTCAACCTTGCAGACTGGACTTCTAGCTTACTATGGATATGTAAGTGCTATATTGAGATACGGTCTAATACTATGGGGAAATTCAACTGATATACAAAGGGTTTTCTTGTGTCAAAAAAGATGTATCAGGGCTTTAGTTGAAATACCACCGTTTGAATCTTGCAAACCACACTTTAAAAATTTTTACATATTGCCCTTGCCTGGAATGTATATTTTTGAAATATGCGGCTTCGTAAAAACTAATCCTCACATATTTTTAAAGGCAAAAGACGTATATTATCGAAACACTAGACGTGGAGAACGGCTTGTACTAGATGTAGCGCCAAAGACAACTTTATTTCAAAGAAACTGTTACTACATGTGTGTTAAAATCTTTAATAAAGTACCATCTGATATTCTAGAGCTTCCTCTATCAAAATTCAAGAAAAAGCTGAAATTGCTACTTTTTGAAAAAATGATTTATTCTGTAAGTGAATGGCTCTAAAACATTGAATTGATTATGATATTATCGCGTATTATTATTTGAATTCTCCATATTCAATTATTTCAATTATTGTATAATATTTTTTGTCATTTGCTCGAAATATTAACTCATTTGACATGGTATTATTGTATTATTATTGCTGACTGAGGTTAGAACTATTTGACATACGATCTCATCCTTTGATTATATATATCTTTTCTCTGAATTTTATTATGTAATAAAACAGTATTTTTAAATTTGCACACCTAATGAGGTTGAATATGGCTAAATGGACTCAACGAAACTGTAACATCTTTTGTACACCCATTTTCATGCAAATAAACGATTTATGATTATGATTATGATTTATGAATATGATATTGCTAATCAACTCTTGCAAAAATGGCAACAAAAAGACAAGTGCTAATGGGCACCAACTAAAAATACTTACGAATTAACTTCTGTTGATACCTGTCTTACCAAATAGGCACCTTCTGCTGAAAAGGTAACAAAATTGTAGCCAAACATAAACTGACTGAAACTTAACTGCTAATTTTAGTAGTGAATAATTGATCCCAATATAATTAATATTCGGTACACACGCTGTTTAATTAATATGCAAATGTGTTATATAGATAAATAGTCGATTCATCGTAGTGTTAACATATTGACTATTGTTCAATTATGCGAAATATTTATGTCCACATCACAGAACTTACATTCCGTTTTGTATTATTCATTGTGCTCTAGATTGTGTTTCGTATAATTCAATGCGATACCGTATTGTCCGTGTGGTGTATGGATTACTACGTTATATTAGGGCTGGACCTAATTCGCTTTGTTTATATTATAATGACTAGTGAGTACTTACCTTTCGTGGTTAAAACCTAACTTATCTGCTGCATTTTGGATATCATGTGAGTTCGATAATTCAGTCCAATGTTAATCTAAAATTTGAGTGACTTAACAACTCAAGTCATAATAATAATAATTTCAATAATAATTTAATAATTTATTTATTTCACTTTTTGGTTTACAATTATGACACATACAGATATAAACAATTTTGGAGTTCATAGCTAGTATAAAGAAACGTTGACATCTGTACTAATGAGAATCATTGTATCACAGATGCCAGCGCCTTCCATTGATGTGAACAAATAATGATAGTGTTTTTAGGAACGATAGATTTAAAAATAACACCATAAAAATAATTAAAAATATTAAAATTGTAAAATAAAAGCATGCTAGAGTATAATATTTTTCTTAATGTAAATGTGTGAGTATGAGCGTGGGAGTGTATGGTTGTACTGGTGTGTTTGAGTGTGCATGTAAATGTTTGTGTATATGAGTGTGTATAACGTCAACTATAAATTTGGTTTCAAGAGATCTCCTCCGTCTGCTGATAATCCATACCCAACAGCCAGCTTTGCAGAGCCGATTTGCATTTCTTTTTAGTTAGTGGATAAATGTAGACACTCTTGTTGACGCAATTGTATAGGCGACTAGCGATAATTGCAGAACTACGAACGACTAGCGATAATATCACCATTCGGTATGCGATATCTATATGAGATAGTAAATTACCTTTTATTTTTTCCGTAGCTGCGGCTACGATGTGTTAATCAGGTCCGAGTGCGATTCCCAGTAGAGTAGTTGAATATTTTGTTTTAAAAGTATTCGTTTTAAAGTACAACTTAGTAGACGACAATAACTTAAAGCCTATTTATACAGAATTACTACTTCTGGCATCTCCAATGAAAGATTTGTAGTAGGATATTGAGTCAATCAAGCTAATTATACACTGCCGCACTGTGTTATTATTCCCTCGATAAACGGACATTCCGTTTTATTAACTTATCCGATAGAACAGGTTACTTCAAAAGTAAGAGTAAAATACCCGTGTGACAATTTTACACAAAACACGAGTAAAAAAAAATTTGTATTTTTTTAGCTTTTCTAAATTAATAAATAACAAAAAAAATACGCATTATTCTACCCTTTTCTTTCTTATGTGTAATAAAACAACATTAAAGGTATTTAAAAAAAAAACACACGAGCACTAATTGGTACAGATATGAAGAAATATGCTATTTTTGTGTTTTTAGATTTAGATTTTTCAGGGTTGTAGTTTTACTTAGTTGGGTTCCATATTTATGGTGCACTATATATAGACCCCAACCAATCACGAGGGAAAGAACCAAATCCAAACTTCTAAAGTTTATTTTGATAATTCTGATTTTATAGTCATCACTTCACAAAAAAATAATATGTTTGTTTGTAGATTTCAATTTTATGTTGGGTTTTATTTTATCATAGCATTATACTTACTTATCTACTAATATACATCTACACCCACGCATAAATTTTATAAATAATATTCTTATTGCAGTAAGTTCATTGTTTATGCGAATATTTTTTCATGCTATTACATGTCAAGACAAGTTCGGAGATGAACAGGGCGAAGCATACCTCACACGAACCATTTCGAGCTACTTTCACCCACATAAATCTATTACACATACGATGTTTGTTAAAGTTGACTTTGAACATTTGCCAAGTTGCATAATCAATAACAAGGAACCGAATAAACTATATATTTTACCTCCATAGAACTTGGCAACTATTTAGATCTTTTTTTATCGTGTACTTTGAACTAATTTTCATTTTGCACTAATTATCGCACAGCCACAGCCAAATTCCAAGTTTATCGACCAAGGGGGTCGATAAACTTGGAATTTTTAAATAAAATATTTACAATTTACAATATTTACAAGCAAGTGAAATACTTGCTTAAGTACCTACTTTAATTATCATTTTTCGTAGGTAAAAATTCAGTACTATCGTCATTCCAGCCTTCTATAAGATTTTACATTACGTCTTCTTCGTCACTTAATATATCGCTATCTTGGACCGTAACCTCTTCCCTTGGTGTTTCGTACGGTTCCGATTGTAACAATTGGAGAACGGTGGGTGCTAATGGTACCGGTCTTAATTTTGCTTGCCTTTGCTTCAATCTGACACTCGAAATCAATGGATCTGATGTTAATAATGCTCGGTTAAACAAATCAGTCATAGTTGCAAGTCTATTAACCTTTCGACTATGATGCTCTCTGTCAGACCTCCAAAATTTGTTTCTTGCTTCACGCGCTTGTTCTGAGAGTAAACACACAGGCATTTCAGAGTTTCGCATAATGTCTTTACCGTGGACTAAAATGTTGTGCAATGTAACCGTCATAGAATACCATTCAACATTTTGGATGTACTTAACAGCCAGTGACATGCAAAAATCCCCAAATTTATCGGTATCAACTGGTAGCCCACAAGATAAAACTACTAATATTGTATATAAATCATCAATCAGCCATTGAGGAATATTTAATATGCCTGCAAACATTCCACGGTTTTTGTTAGAGAATGCTATGCGAGCAGTATTACCATCATTGGTGGTGCCTGCATTAGGCCGCACCACATCAACAAGAAGCCCCATATTTTCCCTTACTTCTCGTTGCACCTTTTGTTTAGTCTCTTCCACAATTAAATGCTCCGGGGAATTGTGAGGTATCCTCCATTTTTTAACTGGCATCTTGTATCCAAGATGAAGCACAAATTCTAAGACACGTATCCACGCGTGCAAAGGGCTAATGCCGTACTTCATGAGCGGTTCATCTGAGGCTTGAGAAAGCACAATGTCCAAGTTATTAAATTGAGAGGAAGTCGCCTTACAAAATGGGCATCTTAGTTGTGATGAAGTGTTTGTGATTATATTGAGCACTTTACCGTCTATAATGGTCAAGTAAAGTTGAATTTTTGCTTTTAATGTTATGTTTTTTGAGGATTTAATACAAAATACTGTCTATTTCTTTTATTTGCTCTGTTACCCATTTTTTTCAGCGAGTATTAAGTCTTTGGTCTCTTTACAGTACTGGATATGTAACGGTTGACAAAATCTGTAAGACTAAGGTATGGGGTTCATCCATAAAATCTGACCGGTATCTGTAGTTATTCGTAAAGGAATAAATGTTGCGGCAAACAAGCTGTTTTCGTCTTCTCGATCTTCAGAGAAGCTTTGTTTATAAAATGATTGACCTGTACTCCCATCAAATCCCCAAGATCCTTCGAAAATACAGTTTAATGTTTGTGTATTTTTTTTGGGAAAAAATATAAAGAAATAACATCTTCACATAAAAGAACGAGCCTTGAAAGAGTGTGGGAGAGTAGACCATATAACGTTACGGAAGCCTCCCTTTCAGTCACTTGTACTGGAGGTGTTGGGTAACATAATTTTTTTGCTACATAAACTTGACTATATGGTGGAAACGCGGAGTACCCCCTTGATTTTAAATCTTGTTGAAAAAAATGATATGTTTCAACTGTAAATTTTCTGTCAATATAAATTGCTAATGCTTCTTCAGGGGTATATGGCTGAGGCTTATTGTTCCGTATTTGAGTGGCTATCTTAGTCGACTTTGTTGGGCTTTTTAGACAGGTGTTAATCACAAATTCAAGATTTTTGGATGCACTAGTCTGCAATTTCTGCCCACCTGCTTCTACTATGCTTGAAAAAGCTTTGATAAGATTTGGTTGTGGTGCTGAATCTTATATATATAGTCTTGAAGAGATCTTCGCAATCGACGCTTTTGTATTTCACACAGAGTATTGTAATTTGAACTGGGACCAGACTCAGATATAGGTATAAGTTCAGGTTCAAAATTATCTTCTGGCTCTGTAATAAACTCAGTTTCGGTAATAGGCTCAGGTATTGAAATAAGGTCAAGTTCGGGATTAGGGTTAGGTTCGCAAATAGGCTCAAGTTCGGGCAAAGGCCCAGATTCGGAAATAAGGTTAGGCTCTAGAATAGTTTCAGGTTCGTCAACAAGTTGGAAACAAGCTCAGATTCAAGAACAAGATTAAGTTCGGGCATAGTCTTCGGACTAGTTAGCTTTTGTTCCAGAATAGATTCAGGTGCACAAATAGCCTCTGAGATGGAGATTGTAGTGCTATCTTGAGAAGTTTCAATACGGGAGTCAGAATCGGGAGGTAAACTACGTTCAGCAGAAAGTCCAGGTTTATTATGAGGAATACCTGGATCGACCTGTTCCATTTCAGATTCAATAGTTTTGGAAAAATCGCTTTTAAAGTTTTCTTTCAACCATTTGTGGTGTTTTTTTGTGAAAAATTTCATTTTATATTTGCATTTTTTGTACAGTTTTTCACATTTGGCAGTAAAATTAGAAATCACAGTTTTGACTTGTTTGTTATCTTTATATGAAAGTGGCATATTCAGAGCTCTTAAAATAGCAACAGTTCTTTTGGTAATATCTACGTTAATAGGGCGGAATTTATTACCTTCAGCCTTGGCTAGGTTCGTCAGTAAATTAAATGCTTCTAATCTGGTGAATTCTCCTCGTGTATTTGCGGATACTCCCGGAAGCTGAAGAGCACCGGCTGTGGCGTTATCCACAGCTTCATAAACAGCCACTCGTGGACCGACATGAGGGTTGGCGCCCTCATGCCCTCCTTGCAATAAGTCAGCCGGTCGGAGCCCGGACTGACATCCCTCAACAGGTCGGGTCAAGTCCTGTTGAGGCAAAGTGGCGCCATGGGTATTTTGCGGCTCTATGGTGCCTCACCCCCGTTCCTCCAGGCAATAAGTATAGGAACAGGGTTTTGACTTAAGCCTAACGAGGGCGGACCCCTTCCCCGCATCACAAATTGCCTTTCATAGGATAAAATAAATTTAATTCGTTTATTGTACATCATAATTATTTAACGTTGTATGAAATTAAAAATTTACAAAATATATCCAAAAAAAACAGCTAAACAGCAAAAAAATACGTTTATGAACCTGTTTATTTATTTATTTTACACCAAGACATCAAACACGAAAATATACCTACATGCGACCTTATCGTATTCTGCGATCACTTCCAGGCAACCATGAATGGACAGCCAGATACAAAAATGAAGTCGCACTTGGTACAAAGAGAAAAATTAAAAAAAAAACACTAGCGGGATTAGGTACATAACATTAAATAACATAACATCACGCCTGTTATCCCCGAAAGGCAAAGGTGTTAGTACCTGATAGTACACGGTTATGTTTAAGTCTGCGTAATATAAATAAAGAATAGGCGGCGAGCCTACAGCCGCCAACCGGACACAAATCTAGACTCCGTGGCTGTTACTGAGAAATTCCTAATGATAAAACTCAATAACACTTGCCCGACCCGAGAATCGAACCCGGGACCTCATGCTCAGCAGTCGCGCTTGCGACCACTAGAGCGACAAGAGAGTTAAGTTAGTTGAGTTACTAGCATCATAATTACATTAATTCATTTTAATTTACTTTTCAATTATCGATAAAATAATATGAATATATTTGGATTTATCATTAACAACATGAAAATCAATAATATTGTTACTTATTTCAGATAGACATGTTACTATGTATTTATTTATTTTTACACATAAGCCTTTATATTTTAAAAATTGTATAACAATGTATATATATACAAAAAATTAAAGCCCATTGGTATCGGTAGAGGGTCCTATTATTAGGTAATTTTTAAAAAGAAAAAACATGAAAATATACGAGTTGTGCCAACCCTAGTGCCTAAATTTCAGAGACCTGTATATTCTAGACAACTTAAGATTTCCATATGATATTTTAAATCAGTAACTTCTTAGTGCCAAAGCAACACATTGTCTCGATATTGAATCCAAATACCATGAAATAAGCCCATAAAAGAAAACGAAAATATGTAAAATTCAATGTTAATCACCACCGGTTAACGATAAAAATTGAGCATTTGCTTGACCTTATGTAAAGCATCAAGTAATTGCAATCAAAGACATAACAAAAAGGGTTTGGATCTAAAGTTATTCCAATTTATATGGTTTTTATGGAAACCATAGAAAAAAAATTAAAAATTATTTCTCTAGATTGGGACAAAATTGTCACACGGGTATTTTACTCTTACTTTTGAAGTAACCTGTTCTATGGGATAAGTTAATAAAACGGGGATGTCCGTTTTTCGAGGGCATAATAACACTGTGTGCCGTTGACACTTTTTAATTTGTGTAAATCTTTGTAATTTATTCTTATCTTTATGGTAGATATTTAATGAGAATTTAAATATTTCAAACAGAATTAGAAACTGATCTTCATTACAGAATAATCGCGTGCCTTAGGGAGCTTACGTACATACACGAAATCCTACACGTGTGAGGACGGAGAGTATTCATATAAAGCGTCATAGGACACCTACATGGGCAAACAGCTGCATTACAGAAATATGATCATAGATTGTTTGCGGTGACCGTCGAATGCAATTTGCATTTTTATTAATCCTGTGTCTCGGGAGGTTTTCACAGAAAGTGTTCTCATTATTATATATGTATATTTTTACACAGAAATAAACTTGTAGATATACCTACGTACATATATTCATAACACAATTACATAGAGGTTACTTCAGCCATGATTCGTCGTCTATGTTTCAAGTGGCGATGATTGACTTCTAGGTATCGGATAACTATTTAGACACGTCGTTTCGTGCTGCAGATTTAACGTGTATTGTATATTAATTTCGTAAGGAATGCAATAGAGTGAATTTATAATATATAGCGTAAGCTGTAGATCAAGGTGTGGGTTGCGCAGAAGACAATTTATATTTAAGATTACTCAGCGAAACGTGCATAAATACGTATTGTTATTTAATTCTGTACTATGATAATATCTGACTCGACCTTTTAAGTAACATTTGTTTCTCTCAACACCAAAGCCGTACTCGAAATAAAACCTGTACTAACGTCGACTAAACGAACGTCTTATTAAGAAACATGATCAATATAAGGATGTAAAATTACTTACCGAATGACTGTAAAATAACACACAACAAAAATTTTGGCACGTAAGTATGTTCCTTGGTGCACTAAGAGCGGAATTTTGGCAATGCGGGAGGCATTGCGTTTAAGAGGATAAAAAAGCCAATACGGGCGAAGCCTAGTTAATAATTACCAGAGTGGCAATAGCGAAGTTCTATGACGGCGATGATAATGATGACGATAAATAGCAATTTTATATTGTTCGATTTGAGAACACATAAATGAACACATACATACACAAACCGAAATTTGTCACACGCTTAGTCTTTTCTTGATCTTTTAAAGTCCAGACAAAAAAAAGGGTTTAGTATGCAAGTACAATGCAGGAAATCATCTGACGCTTTTGACTGACTCGGCTCACTGATGGCCCGCATTCAACAGCAATCGTACGGCTCAACCTAGATTGAGGGAGCCAGCACGATCTTTATCACTATGCCTCCACTCCATCAGAAGGTGTATGCATAAGCATGTCAGCCTAACCCATCAGACAGGTTGCCACAACTATTTGCTTATATGTTTAATAATGCCCACATCGTACTCACAACTTTACATGCTAATACATAGTACAATACATGTTGTAAACAATATGTAAAATTATAAAAATTTAAACAATAAAATGACATATTTAAATGTCAAAAAATATTATTGAATGTCAATTTAAGAATGTCTACAAAATAAAATAATAATATATTACTTAAGTAATTTTAAATGTCAAAAGAAAATAACAATGTCAAAACAAAATAAATAAAATTACAAATGTCAAATCAAAAATGTCAGAATGTAAAGGTAGAGTAAGTACTACAAATGTAAATAAAAATATTATGTCACTAATTTCAAAATTTCAAAATTCATAATGTCAATTCATAATTTAATGTCAATTCATAATTTTTAAACTCAATTCCAGGCGTTTGTGTCTGCTAAATAATCTTTAACTGTGTAATAAGCTTTTGAACACAAGCTCTGTTTAATAAATACTTTGAATTTATTAATACTTAGTTCCTGAATATTACCTGGAATTTTGTTATAAAAACGTATGCTTTGACACTTGTATGAGTTACTTATTTTTTGTAGTCTAGTTGAAGGTAGAACAAGTTTGTTTTTGTTTCGTGTATTTATTTTATGAATGTCGCTGAATTTAGAAAACATATATATATTTTTCCTGACATATAACAAGTTCTCATAAATGTATTCAGATGCGACAGTCATTATCTTATTGAAATTAAACTACAGTTTACGGATTTTATCGCGATGTATTGGATTATCTTAATTTCTTTAAATTTTTCCCTCAATGAATGCCTTGAACCAAGACTGTAGATTGCACGAATAGCCCGCTTCTGCAGTACAAACACAGTTTGAATGTCAGCTGCGTTGCCCCATAATAAAATGCCATATGACATTATGCTGTGGAAATAACTAAAATATACTAATCTGGCTGTATCTATATCAGTTAACTGACGAATTTTATAAACCGCGTACGCTGCAGAGCTAAGTCTATTCAACAACTGACCTATATGTGGGCCCCACTGTAGCCTAGAATCTAAGGTTATGCCTAAGAATACGGTGTTATCTATAAGATCCAACTCTTCTCCATTCAAACATATGTTAGGTTTAACTTGTTTTACATTCGGTCTTGAAAATCGTATACATTTTGTTTTTCTTTCATTTAACAGTAAATTGTTAGCAGTAAACCATTGAACTACTTTAGAGAGAGCGTTATTTACATCGTCATTATTTGATTGTTCTCGTCTAAGTTTAAAGATAAGTGATGTATCATCAGCAAATAACATTATCTCTTCATTATTTTGCATAAGATATGGCAAATCATTAATATATACAAGGAAAAGGAATGGACCAAGAATTGAACCTTGCGGCACTCCCATTGTGACCACTGAACCCATAGAAACTTTTCCATTTACCTCAACTCTCTGTATTCTATTACTCAAATATGATGTTAGGAGATCCAAAGCAGTGTTCTTAACTCCATAGTAATGTAATTTCCTGATCAATGTTTCATGAAAAACGCAATCAAAAGCCTTAGATAAGTCACAAAAGACTCCTAGAGCATCATGCGACTCCTCCCAGGCATCAAAAATACTATCTAAAAGCTCAACTCCAGCATCGGTAGTTGTGCGACCCCTAGTAAAACCAAATTGTTTTTCATGTAACAGCTTATTGTTATTAAAATGAATTTGAAGCAGACATAGAATTAATTTTTCAAAAATTTTACTAAACGTGGGTTGTAACGTATGTCCGGTACTTACCGCGTTGCGTCACAGTACCGCCCATACGCTCGGCCAATCAGAGAAAGCCATCGTCCGCACTCGAAAAGCCTGACCAAATATGGTCATAAACGGACTCTCAGCCTGATGGAGGGCCCGGTATATAAAGGGGCCGACAGAGAGGCCGGCACCGCTACTCTAACGTCGCTTCTACTATAACTAAGCGTACCTACTGACCCTACGTCGTATTTACGTGTATCCTGGTCCCAGCTACGGGTTCCAGGTTCACCTTAAGACTTCGGCTACGCTCCTAGACCGCTACACTTCCTGCATCGCCTTCGGCGTCACTTCTGCCGAAGAGTCTGACCTGCCCTGTTCATCGTACTCGCACCACCGGCGTCTGCCGCTGAACCAACGGCCTGCGAGGATCTACCGCTACGCGCAGCCTTCGAGCAGCCTGCCTACACACTACCGGAGGGAACAGCGTGGGAGACTGCAGCCCTTAGTGTTCAGGCCAGTGTCGTGTTGTTGGTCGGTCATACTCGTGGCAAAGGAAGTGAGACAATACTCGGCAAATAAACGCATAGAACCCTTTCCGCGTTTTACTACTACCAGAACCCGTTACAGTGGCGCCCAACGTGGGGCTCGAACCCACGACCCTGAGATTAAGAGTCTCATGCTCTACCGACTGAGCTAGCCGGGCACAGATATTGCCCTATAATTTGTGGGGTCAGATGTGCTACCTGATTTAAATAACGGAATTACTTTACTACTTTTCATTTGATCAGGAAACACATCAAAGTCAATGCATCTATTGAAAATCATTGCCAGTTCAGGTGCTACTGTGTTGATTATGGATTTCGTAATCACAACAGAATTGCCCCAAAGATCACTAGTCTTCTTCAAATTAAGGGTATTAAAAGTTTTTACAATATCTTTGTCAGTGACATAACTAAATCTAAATTCAATGTTACACCTATTGACATTTTGTTTTAATAGAGATTCGGCGTCATTGGGGGATGAGTTCAGGGATTTAGTGGTTGAGACTGGAATGTCTGTGAAGAAATTTTCAAATGCTGTGGCAACCTCAAAATCTGACTTTAATATCTTTTTATTTAATTGAAGAGTGTAATCGTTACTTTTAATCTTGACCCTTCCAGTCTCATTGTTTATAATATCCCACGTTGCTTTTATTTTACTGTCACTGTTTTTAATTTGTGATTTTAAATAAAGTGTCTTAGCTTCACGACAAATCTTTTTAAATAACTTACAATAATTTCTTACGTATTGACAAAATTTTTCATCATTTTTATTAATTACTTTCTGTTCATATAATTCGTAAAGCTTATTTCTACTTTTATAAATTCCAGTGGTTGCCCATTCACTGAAGGATGTAGTACCAGCAATTGAGATCCTCTTAGGGACAAAGATAGAACTGAATGTACAGTACATGTCAAAGAAAGAATTGTACAACTTATTGGGATCGTTATTATAGCATAAGTATGGTAGTGTACTTGTGAGTTTATCCATCATCTGGAGGGACTTAACCCTCCAGATGACGCAAAGTTTTTGGCACCACACTCAATTTCTTTCTACCTACTTTTTTAGACTGCATAGCAAATGTTATAGATTGTCCACAATGATCTGATGTTAATTTGTTAATTATTTGCTTTCTAACTGGTACAATATCTGTAAATATATTGTCTATACAAGTAGATGTCGTGGAAGTTATCCTGGTGGGTTCCAAAAATAAGCATGCAAGATTATATGATTTGAACAAATTCTTAATTTTGTGGCAATTCAGGGAATCTTCGAGTAAATTAATATTAAAATCGCCACCTACTATTATAGATTTATTTTGTTGGCATAGCTTCCGTAACACATCATCCATGACACTTTCAAAGTTATCATAGAAGAACGACGGTGGCCTATACACACTCAACACAACAAGTTGGTCCAACTCCACACAGGCTATTTCAACTGTCCGTTCAACAGAGAAACTAACAATGTCACTACGATTCTTAAATTTAAGCAGCTTGTTCACTAAAATCAACGATCCACCATGTATTGCATTTTGTCTGCTGAACGAACTACCAACTAGATGGTTATTAAAATTGCACATGAACTGGTGATCTTTAAGCCAATGTTCTGTTACACATAAAACATCAACGAATTCACTGTTCATGAACAACTCCACTTCTAAATCTTTATTTGACATACCTTGTATATTTTGATGTACCAGTTTTAATACTTGCGAATTTCTAAATGTATTATTAGTTGAATTGGGCTTATTCGTACATACCAGCCCATTATTAATGAAAGTGTTATTGCAAGAGGTATTCTCTATTGTCGAACTATTTAATTTAAATTAATAGAAATGTCAGACTGTGTAGCCAAAATATTGGCTGAATCATTATAAATGTCATTTTGTTGCTGTATAGGGGCAACACGTTTATTAGCCAAATTCTTGGCTGATATGTCAATACAAAATGCTAGCGACTCAGCTAATTGTCTTTTATAATAAGAATTCAGATAACAAGTATCTTGCGTCAAATGTAAAGCTTGGGTAACCGCGCCCTAAAGCGTCACGAATTTTAATCGCTCGTAAGGAAAAAATTCAAGACGACGTCATCTGTTGCGCGCTTGCCTAAGGAGTCGGCTGACACCAATTTTATATTTTTAGGTTAAGGAAATAGCCCCTTTCAGGCGCCTTCAGGATTCACATTTTTTCAGCGCTGAAAGCCGATTGGGATCAAGGGGGAGATTGGGGCAAACTGTAAACTCCAAACCGCGACTTTCTACGGCCAAGGGTTGCGGAGTTATAGCGATTTCTCGCCACTGTTTGACAGTTGGCGGCCATTTTGAAAATTTTAAAACCTGCATAGCTCCGCCTCTGGTGGCCGTGGAGAGCTGCCGTTTTCGGCATTGTGTCTCCCAAGAACTCCTCTACCCCCTCCAACTGGTCTTCATCGATTTAGAGTTGTCACGTGTTGGTCCCCCGTAGGTCCCCTGGAATTGTGCGGGACGTCGAGCCAACCTTCCCAGCGAAAGCCGCGTCTCTCTCCGGCCCTTGGTTGCGGAGTAATCAGCAATCCCCGCCGCATTTTGACATATCGACGGCCATCTTGAAAATCTTTGATGTGCCATAACTCTGCTCTCGTGGGTCGCAGCGGGCTGGTTCTTTCACCATAGGGGTCGTTGGCGCGGCGGTCATCCGTTCCGGTGTGTCTCGAGCGGATCAGCCGCGTGGACCAACGTGTGCCTGAAGACGGCAGGAAGAGACCAGTCTCTTATGAGTCCAGACTCATCGAGCCCTAACGGTAGAGCCCAAACACGGTGATTCTCGGTCGGATAACTCCGGAGAAACTAAATATTAACACCTTGGTCGCCATATTGGATATTGGGTCAAACACTTTTATAAAATTTTAATTGGCCATATCTCCGGCGCCCCTGAAGATAAGTCAGCCGTGTTTGGGTTCTCCTGAAAGGTCTCAGAGGGGGCTCTAAAACGAGCAGCATTAGACAGCACCTAGAGCAAAATAGTAGAGACAAGAAAATTATTGACTGGCATAACGCCTTTTGCTTTTTGCCACCTGGATTAAGCTGCTCATAGTTCTAAGATAGTATTAAGACACGAGTCTGTGACTCTACATCTTTATTTTAACTGTGATAGCAAAACTCATTGTGTTTTGCCATTTAGGATTAAGTAGACGTAAATTATTATTTTAAAATTTTTACACTTTTATTGACTATATAGAGGCCTTATACACCTCTTCTTAATTTTAAATTTAAAAGTATTATAGTATTATTATTGTATCATTATCATTTTGACAATTATTATTTACAATCTTTAACAAAACACAATTATTTTTGATTAGTAATTAGTTGACCCTTACAAGAAAAATGTTCAGTACCCCGCCTTGCCAAAAGGCAAAGAACGCAGAGAAATCTGCCACCTCGCCGAAACAATTGACCCCCGACCTTTCGGGATCTAACATCATTGGCGCTGTGCGTAAGAGCGTCGGAGAGTGGGAGGCTAGATCGCCGCCAAAGTCGAAACCGACGGCGGATGGTGCAGCCTCTAAACAGCGACCGGCGAAAACAACCGCCAAAACAGACAAGGAGCCAAGCTGTTTACCGCAGCAGCCTGCAGTGTACGCGACTAGAATGATAGAGGCGCGAGCAATGCTCGCAAAAGCCAAGTTGCAATTAAATAGCTCGCGTAACACAAAGAACGAAATAAAAGTGGCAGTCTTGGCCGCAGTTGAGAGGCTGTACCAGCTGGTGAAGGAATCAGAGGCGACAAAGAAGACTGAAAAACCCGCAGCCGCCAAAGTAATTGAGGACTCGCTCCCTCAACCTACTCCTCCGAGAGTGGAGGTAGGCATCGAGCTTCTCAGAAGATTAGACGAGCACGCCGCTCTCCTTAAAGAAAACGGCGAGCAAATAAAACATTTAAGCGGGCTCCTGGTTGAGGCTAAGAGTGAGAGAACGTACGCGAGTGTGGCGGCGAGCTGTCCCGGACGACAGGTCCCAGAGAGCTCGGCGCTACACTCGCTTATCATCGCTTCAAGGGACGACCAGGAGACTGGCGAGGACGTACTAAATAGGGTGAGAGAGGTAGTAAACGCCAAAGAGGGAGGGGTCACAGTTGACAGGCTCCGCAAAATTAAAGATAGGCGAATCGTTTTAGGGTGCAGAACACGTGAGCAAAGAGCCGTGTTGAAAGAAAGAATTCAGTAGGCAGGCGATCACCTGCTCGCAGAGGACGCGAAAAACAAAGACCCTTTATTGATGCTCAGGGGAGTCTTGGCCATCAACTCCGATGAGGACGTGACCAAGGCTCACCGGAACCAAAACGGGGGTGTTTTTCGTGGCCTCGGCGAGGAGGACTGTCGCCTTAAAATTAAATTTCGACGAAGAAATAGAAACCCACACACAGTGGATGTCATAGTAGAGACGTCACCGCAAGTTTGGCGCAGGGCAATGGACTTAGGGGCTGTCCATGTGGATCTCCAGCGCGTACGGGTGCAGGACCAATCTCCATTGGTCCAGTGCAGCCTGTGCCTTGGCTATGGTCACGGACGGCGCTTCTGTAAAGAAGCGTCTGAAAAGTGCAGCCACTGTGGGGGGTCACATGTTAAGGCGGTATGCCCAGACGTGATCGCTGGTTTGCGCCCTTCCTGCTGCAACTGCAGTCGTGCTAAATTGGACGACACAGCACACAACGCATTTAGCGAAGAGTGTCCGGTGCGTAGGAGGTGGGATGGACTAGCTCGAGCCTCTGTGGCATACTGCTAAGGTTGTACCAGGCGTAATAACAAGCTCAGAGACCCAGCAGACACACTCCGTCGTACAAGCAAATTTACAGCGCAAAGAACTGGCGACGTACGAGCTCTTATTGGAGTCGAGCAGAAGGAAGGTGTCCTTTGCGCTGCTTCAGGAGCCGTACATCGGGGGCACGGGGAGAATGAGACAGCACGCGGGCGTCCGAGTATACCAGTCTGAGGAGCCGAGGGACGGAGTCAACAAGGCAGCGATAGTTGTCTTCGACAGCCGACTAACCGTCAGCCAATGCCCGGATCTCACCACCAGGAACATCGTAGTGGTGAGAATAAAGGCTGGCACCTCGCATATTGTGGCTGTCTCGTATTACTTTGAACCGAACTCGCCGATTGGGCCGTACCTGGAGCAGCTCAAAAAGATAGCTGAAACTCTGGGCCCTCATAAAATCCTCATTGGGGGCGACTTCAATGCAAAGAGCGCTTGGTGGAGTAGCCCGAAAACCGATAGCAGAGGGGAAGACTTCGTCGGTATGCTCCACGAAACGGGGCTGCAGGTCCTCAACGAGGGAGACACCCCAACCTTTGACACCGTGAGGGGCCTCAGGACCCTCACAAGCTATGTTGACGTAACGGCGTGCTCCGCGGACTTGCTGGGCCTCATCGTGGACTGGAGGGTGGAGGAGGACGCGATCTGCTCGGACCACAACGCCATATTCTTTGAAGTAAGGCTGGCAAAGCCAATACAAGCGGAAACTAGAAGAACGACACGCGTCTTTAATAGCAAAAAAGGCAATTGGTCTCAGTTTCGTGAGAAACTGAACCAACTGGCCACTGAAAATAACATCACCAAAGGCGAAATAGACTCAATTACCGAAGCCTCTCAAATAGACGTGGTAGTTGAAAACTACATCAAAGCCATCAAATACGCGTGTAAGGAGAGTATGCCAGCGAGGAAAGAAAGAACGGGAGTAAACATACCGTGGTGGTCCGAGGAGCTCACCCTCATGAAGAGGAAGGTCAACACGATGAGGCGCAGGGTCCGGTGCGCGGCGCCGTGTCGTAGGGCCAAGGTGGTTGATGACTACCTGCAGACAAAAATGAATTACGAAACCGAAGCTAAAAACGCACAAATAAAATCCTGGAAGTCCTTTTGTGCCAAACAAGACAGAGAAGGCATGTGGGAAGGGATCTACAGAGTCCTACGACGGACCGAGATAAGGAAGGAAGACCAACCACTCCTATGGATGGGCAAGCGCCTGACGGAGGGCGACTCAGCCGCACTACTCGCACCACCTTCTATCCAGAGGATGACCGGAAGGAGGACACCGAGGATCACAGAGAGATCCGGAAACTGGCGGAGGAAGTAAACGAGCGGAGGCAAAATGAAACTCTGGACCCGCCGTTTACAGAGGAAGAACTCAGGTCAGCGGTGTCCTCTTTTAATCCAAAAAAGGCACCGGGAGAAGATGGGCTCACGGCGGATATATGCCTTCAGGCCATAGCTCAGGATCCGGGAGCTTACCTATCACTGGCAAATAAATGTTTAGAAATGGGATACTTTCCCAAGGCTTGGAAGAAAGCGGTGGTAGTAGTGCTACGCAAGCCTGGGAAGGATACTTACGACCACCCCAAATCCTTTAGGCCGATAGGCCTGTTGCCAGTGATGGGAAAGATCCTGGAAAAGCTTATGGTGGAAAGAGCCAAATGGCATCTCCTGCCCAAAATGAGCCCAAAACAGTACTGGTTTATGCCCCAGAGGGGCACCGAGGACGCCCTTTATGCCCTGGTAAATTGCATCCGTGACGGGCTTCGTTTAAAGAAGCTGGTCATGGTGGTGTCGCTGGACATAGAGGGCGCCTTCGACAGTGCCTGGTGGCCTGCCATAAGGGTGAGGATGGCGGAGGAGGGCTGTCCCGTAAATATTCACAGGATGCTAGATGGCTACCTGACGCAGCGCGAGGTATGTGTGCGTTACGCGGGACACGAACACAATAGGGAAACTTTCAAGGGGTGTGTTCAGGGGTCGATAGGGGGGCCTATCTTATGGAACCTATTGCTGGACCCACTGCTGAGGGAGCTGGGGGAGCGCGGGGACTACAGCCAGGCATTTGCCGACGATGTGGTTCTCGTCTTCCTGGGCGACACAGCGGTGGAAATCCAGACCAAGGCGAATGCCGCTCTCGCGCATGTTCGGGAGTGGGGTGTCAAGAACAAACTTAAATTTGCGCCGCATAAAACCAAGGCCATGCTTATCACTAATCGGCTGAAATATGACACTCCACAACTGAACATGGGCGGGATCGACATCGAGATGTCTAGAAATATCAAAATACTGGGCCTCACTATCGATGATAAACTCACGTTTAACGCGCACATAACTGGCGCTGTAAGAAAGTGTTTCGCCATTTATAAGTCGCTGTCAAGAGCAGCGAAAATTAGCTGGGGCCTCCACCCAGAGGTTATCAGGAGCATGTACACGGCGGTGGTGGAACCTATAATGTTGTACGCAGCAAGTGCATGGGCACCGGCGGTAAAAAAGAAGGGCGTGCAGAAGCAGCTGAATCTCCTTCAGAGAGACTTTGCACAAAAGCTCTGCAGGGCATACAGGACCGTCTCCCTGAACGCGGCCCTAGTCCTGGCCGGGATACTCCCTCTCGACCTTAGGGTGCAGGAAGCTGCAGCCTTGATCGAGGCGAGGATGGGGGTGTCGCGGCTGGAACTGGGGGACAGTGAGGTAGAGACTATGAAGCCCTACAGAAGCAGGCCGCATCCGGCCATGCATATAAGCATGCAGTTCATTGATTTGGTGCACCCAGAGGATGTGTTGGCAAACGCCAACCAAGACGTAAAAATATACACGGATGGCAGTAGGATTGAGGGCAAGGTCGGGGCCGCACTATCCATGTGGACTGGTGAGGCCGAAGACCGGGCCTTCAAACTCAAACTGCCATACTACTGTACGGTGTACCAGGCGGAACTGCTTGCCATATGGAAGGCCACAGCGGAGATAGCGGCCCGCTCTGAAGCGAGCTTCGGAGTCTTCAGTGACTCACGCGCGGCCCTTCAAACCGTCGTAAATAACAGGGCAACTCACCCGCTAGCGGTCAAGGCTCGTAGAAACCTGCATGAGGCGAGGATCCAGAACAAAACTGTGTCTTTGTTTTAGATAAAAGCACATGCAGGTCATACAGGGAACGAGAGGGCTGACCTGCTGGCGAAAGAGGCCGCTCTGAAATTAAAAACAGCACCGCACTACGACAAGTGCCCGATTTCATTCGTGAAGCGACAGATCCGTCAGGAATCGCTTTACGAATGGAATCGGAGGTATAGAGAAGGGGACACTACCGCTGTGACGAAACGCTTCTTCCCGGACGCAGTGGAGGCGTACCGGCTAGTCTGCAAGATCGACCTGACAGCGATACTAACACAAGTACTAACGGGACACGGCGGGTTCTCTGAATATTTACACCGATTCAAATGTTAAGAGAACCCGTCGTGTCTCTGTAAGCCGGGAACCTCGGAGTCCGTAGTCCACATTTTATTAAATTGCCCTATCCACGGTGTGGAACGATATAATCTGCAACAAGAAATAGGGGACACTATAAGGGTGGACAACTTGTGCACCCTTATGGCGGACCCCAAAACAAGGGATACGATTATTAATTTCTGTACTGTTGTTGCGGAGCAAGTCATGCGCAGAAATAGATAGAGTGGGGAGTAGAATCTTATTTAACTAAATATGACCTTCGGACTCCCTAATAGATCTTTCTGCGCATGGTTCGCTTCGCAGGAAGTATTAGCTTAATTATATACGTATATATGAATTAAAATAATGAAATGTATTAAAATATATATCATATAATAATAAAGATCCCCAAACAAATCCCTTTCCAATTCGATGACGAGTGCAAAGTGACGGATATGCGGAAGTAAGAAAGGCCTCTGACTATGTCAGGGGAACATGGGCTCAACACCCTGCGATGGCGGGTGCCCTTTAAAAAAAAAATGTAAAGCTTTACTAACATAATTGTTAGAGTCAAAAACATGAAATTGATCGTTATTGTATGACCAACTACACAAATTTATATTAAGACTATGTCTAATATTATTTTCTTTCTGTGGCAACCCTTTACTGAAAGGTAAAGTGAGCATAATAATTTGATTTAAATTTAATTCACATAATTTACTGTAATAATAGAATAAAAGTCTTTTATTTAAAGATCCTCTTTTACCAAGTAGAATCAATAAAGTTGTATCCTGGTCAAAATTGAAGTTTATAATTTTATCTAAAATAGCAATGGAACTTAACCCAGGCAAACAGTAGTTCATCACTAACCCATCACTATATGTGTTTGCCAACAACTGACCCATACCTTTTCCAATCTCATCACTAAATATTATCACTTTATTTTTATTTTGTAATATAGTTAATTATAATTACCACAGTCGAAGGACTTAAAAAAAACCGATTTAATTTTTATAAACTAATTTAATTCATAAGAAAAGTATTACAAAATTATAGGTCTGACTTAAGACGATGTTAGTACAAAAGTGAGTCGCAAAATTATATTTTAATATTCAATAAAATGTAATTTGATGAGGTGACAGAACGTGCAGGTTGCAGAATATTCCAGTAATCGTGGAGACATCAAGCGATGGCACGAGGCGCCGACTCAGCACACGAAACATCGGACCATGGACATTTTATGTTGCAATACTAATAATTCACGTAAATACTTCGTTACGCTAGCTTGCAAATTTGGTGTAGGCAGAGTGCGTAACACCTCCCCTCTCAGAACAGCAACTATTGGAGAACTTTGAGCGAGAAAGTTGCTGTAGGGTTCTTTGTTTGCGGATCTGGAGTAGCATATATTTCTTCTTTGGATGATGGGTTTGTATTGTTTCTTCTTTTCAGACTTCTGCGTAGATTGGAGTTCCGGATTGTATGAACTACGATGAATGTAGCTGCGCTGAATAGTATTCCATAAAAAGGTATAGTGGTGTGGTATAGTGTTGAATCCTTTTCTATAGGTTCTAGTTTAACGGGATGCTGCATCAGTATTTTTTCTTCTAGGTTATGTAGTTTTTTCAGATTCATGGAGTTCAGATGGATGTGCGGGATAGCAGAGTCATTGATCTCATAATTTGGTAATTTGGAGATTTTGATTGGATTTCCTTTTACTACGTCGTTTAGGTTGACAATAGTGAATCCTTCTGTGCGCAGCAGGCAAGATTTCGGAATGGTTACGAGGTAGCTTCCGTTGAGGGTCAAATATTCTTGATGTCCACATTTAAGTTCCATCTTCGTTGGTTTAGGAAAGGTGATTGTGTAGTGTTGGTCATCTAATTGTTCGAGGGCTGGCTTGGTAATAGTTATTCTCGTTGGTAGGCAGTCTGCAGAGATGATCTGGTTCGTGATGAGATGTTGCACGCAGTCTTGTATTTCAATGAGGTGATTGTTTATCGTCTCTTCACAGATATGGAACTGGCTTAACTTCGGGCATTCAGCCTCTATGTACGTGAAATTCTTCCCGTCAGTTGCTAGGTAAGGATGTGTAGGTATAAGGCTTTGGGTGTATTTATTAGGAATAATTGCTAGTTTATATAACTAGTAAGTGTTGGGTGTAATGACAGGGAACTTGAATACAAATACTATCCTATTGTCTGAATAAAAATAATTTGGTTTAATGATTTTATAATATTCTCTTAAATCTATGTGAAGAATTTGATTGTCACTGTATATTGTTTCCAATCGACCTATCATATTCTGTAAAACATCAAATCTTAACATACTATGATGTGTACTCGATGTACGTATAAATGCTAAACTATCTTCTATTCTAGTTAATGCCAATAATAAATCTTCTGTATTTTCGCTAGTTATAGTTAAGAGTTGGTTTAACTTAACGAATTTTAGTAAATCAGTTTTATAACCTTCACTTAAGATTAGTTCTAACGTATTATTGATTTTTTCTTGATTAGAACTTATTGTTGAAAGTAATAGATCATGTTGAACCATCCAATCCTTATTAAGACTTATATGTTTATTCAGTTCAGAAGAAATTTTTATCTCGTTATTTTCTAAGTATTTTATCGCGTTGTCGTATTTTTCAGCATCTTTATAATCCATGTTTCCAGTTATCTCTTTTATAACAGACCCTAAACCGTTAAAAATACTTCTTTTACTACGGCTCGGTTCTAAACTAATTATTTGGTCTCGAATTTTATTTAATTTAGAAAGTATATAATTAATTTGAGTGGAATACAGAGGGAACGTACTATTATCTAATTTGGACTCGAATAATTTTAACTGTGAATCTATTGTATTACGTTTGTCTTCGATGTCAGTTAAGTTCAAGTAATGTAGAAAGGAATGGTAGTGAGTAATAAGTTTTGTTGGTCCAAGGTCAAAAGGTAGAAGTCCAGGTCCATCACCTAGGTAGTCAAGTTTTATCTCCAGCGTCTTGATCAGGTGAGCGGTCATTAGTAGAAGTATTCTGAAACAATTTTGAGGGTTTAGGGATTCGTTTTAGTCTATTCTTGGCAACGGGACCTTTCCTTTTAGACGTGTAAATGTGTATTGGCAAGTCAGCTAGCCCAGTGTCTTGTGTGTATCGTGGGGCGGTCTTTTGTCGGTTAGCTAAAGGGTTAGAAATGAATACTTGTTGGTCAGGTTGATACTCAACCTCCGGCTCTCTATTTTTATTACGATTTTCTATTAATCTAGAGCGGTTTTCTAAAGAGGATTCGTTTATTAAATTATATACTTGTTGCATCTGTTCGCGATGATTTAATATGTATTGTTGCATTAGATGTTCACTTAGGTTTAGATCGAGTGGGTCACGAGGATCAAAGTGACCTCTTATTATGTCGTGGGGTCTACATTTAGTGAAGCTGTGAATAGAGCTGTTGTATGCTAACACAGCGTAGGGCATTAAATTTATTATAGGTTCTGAAGGTTTTTCTAGTCTTAATATGCGTAAATGTTCAAGTAATGTTAAATGGAATCGCTCGATTATGCCATTGTCGTTGGGAGAGTGTGGTAACGTCTTGTGGTGAATGATTTTATGTAGTCTTACGAATTCAGCAAACTGCTGATTACTGAATTCGGTGCCATTGTCTGTTACAATCGTTAAAGGTAATCCGTGGTGAGTACAATACGTTAATAAAGCTTGTAAGATGATGACGGCAGTCCCATCTCGTAAATGATAGGCCTGGCCATATTTAGAGAATACGTCCATAAATGTTATGTACTTTTCATTCTGGGCTGTGAACAAATCTAAGTGGACTATTTCTAACGGTTTAGAAGCGGGTGGTACAATATTGAATTGTGATCGAATCGGATTACGGTCGTATTTAGATTGGCCACATACAGTACATTCATTTATATATTTGGCAATTTCGTCTTTCATTCTGGGCCAATAATATCTACTAGATAAAGATAAGTAACATTCTTGTATTCCCCTATGATTTGTTTTGCCCTCATGATAGTGCTTAATTATTTCTTGCTGTCTAAGGTACTCTTTTACATCTTCTAATTCCCTTTTAGTAAGAATTAGGTTCATTGATGAGCTTTTGAAGTTATTCTGAATAATAGGTATTATGGAATACATGCCTAGAGGAGGCGTTATTTTAATAGCAGTTTTTATCTTGGGGTTAACAAATTCTTTAATTGCATTCACCACGTCCTGTTCTAAGTTTGATTGTGAGACTTGTATAAGAGTGCGTGTGTGGGTGTCAAATGGTTTGATAGCAGTCGGTCGTCGTTTAATGTCGCCTACAATTGTAAAACATATCTGTCGGTGAAATTTGTTCAGTGGTTCGTCAGTAATGGGTACTTCTAAAATTGGGTTTTCGTCACTAGTATGTACAGTAACTGTCGTAGAACTTGATTGTGGTGGCGGGTTTTCAGAGGGGGCAACTGCTAAGGAGTTAGTTTCCTCGTTGTTAATTTGTATACGAGATAATGCATCGGCGTTTTTATTATATTTGCCTGCTTTGTGAACTACATTAAAGTCGTATTCACTAAGTTTTAGTCTCCACCTGGTTAGCCTAGCGTTACCGTTATCTTTAAGTTCAGTAATCCACACGAGTGGCTTATGATCAGTGATAATTTTAAATTTTCGGCCAAAAAGATAGGGTCGGAAATATTTAGTGGCCCACACAACTGCCAATAATTCCTTTTCGATTGTGCTGTACTTCGTTTCAGTATCGTTAAGTGTTCTAGAGGCGTAACACACCGGTCTATCACTGCCAATGGGTCCTTGTGATAGTACGGCTCCGATTGCTACATTTGAGGCGTCGGTGGTTAACAAAAACTCTTTAGAAAAGTCTGGGTATTGTAATATGGGGTCATTAGTAAGGAGAGATTTACATTTCTCGAAACATTCTTTATATTCAGTATCTAAAGTTATTTTATTAGATTTCTTTAAACACTTAGTCATAGGTTTTGTAATGCGGGCAAAGTCTGGTATGAATTTACGATAGTAACCTATGAGGCCTAGAAACTGCTTATTTTCTTTTGTAGTTTTTGGCAAGGGATATTTTTGTATAGCGGCAATTTTTTCAGGGTTGGGTTTAACACCATCTTTACTAATTATATGTCCTAAAAACGGTGTTTCTAATCGAAGGAATTCAGATTTGTCGAGCTGTATTTTAAAATTAGAATCGCGTAATCTCGCGAATACCTTCTCGAGATTGATCATCATCTCCTGGAGGGATGTACCAAAAACACAAATATCATCGAGGTAGACTATACAGCATTCATTCTGGAGGCCACGGAGAACGTTATCCATCACACGTTGAAATGTGGACGGGGCGTTCTTTAATCCCATGGGCATACGCAAGAACTCGTAATGCCCGTTCTCTACAGTGAAAGCTGTCTTCTCAATATCATCTGGGTGCATCTGAACTTGGAAAAATCCAGAAGATAAGTCAAGTGTAGTGAAATATTGACATCTGCCGAGTTTATCTAGCACGTCAGAAATGTTCTGGATCGGATACTTGTCGTCTACAGTCTTTTCATTTAATTTTCTGTAATCTACGACAAGTCTCCACTTTTGTTTACCAGAAGCGTCTATTTTTTTGGGAACTACCCATATGGGAGAGCTCCAAGCGGCTTCCGAAGGGCGAATAATTCCTTGAGCTAACATCTTAGAGATTTGGTCTTTGACTTCTTGTCTGTGTACGAAGGGGTAGCGATAACTCTTAGAATTAATTGGCATTTCGTCTGTAGTTCTTATCCTATGTTTAATTTGGTTCGTGAAACTAAGAGGTTCGTCTTCTAAATTAAATACGTCGGCGTACTTACTGCATAGAGTTAATAAATTTGATTTTTCTTCTTCATTTAAATGGTCTACGCGTAATCGCGATAATACCTTTTGAGTGCGTTCCGAATCTGGTTTACTTTGCGTGCATTCTAGATTAAGTGAAGTTATTTGTAAAGGACGGTCTAACTGTTCAAATGGAATAGTTATATCGTAATTTGTCGGGTTTTCTATTTCAATTACAGCTGATTTATCTTTAACGCTCGATATACATTCATGAACAATGCAATGACATACGATCTGCTCGTTTATGTAAATGTCGCCGTCATAATTATAAATTGGGATTTTTACTAACTTACTAGAATTAGCTGGAATAGTCTCTTGAAAATTTAAACTTTTAGACTTGAAAGTTAACATGGGTATACTTGCATAATCGGTTATTAATAAATTTCGTTTTAAATCTATCTGGCAATTATCTAAAATGTCTAATCCTAATAATCCATCAAAGTAGTTATGAAATGTATTTATAAATAATTTAATTTCCTTATCATCGTGAAATTCTGAAAAATTTGGTAATGTTATAGAATAATCATGGACGCTAGTTAATCGAGAATTAGTAACTTCGAACGGATCATAGTTAAGTGGTACTTGTGAGTAAAATCTTTGTACTGCGTCCGGTGAAATAAAAGATTGGTTAGCGCCGGTATCTACTAGTAATTTTAACGGGGGATTAGATATCTGTATATAACGTAACTCCTTCTTCGATTGTAGATTTAAATCTATTTTGGTTCGGGTTTCGGTGGACCCTCCTGAAAATCCAACTCCTTAAAAGGTCCTGTAGAGTCTGTAGTCGTGTGAGGTAAGTCAATCGGTACGTCGTTATAGTAATAATGTTGGTCAAGGTCGTGGTTATAATTAGAATAATTATTATAGTCGTCATAAGCCGTGTCGGGTTGCTCGTAACAATACTCTGGATAGTAATGTGAATCGTAGTAATCTGTACATTCGTTGAAATTTATCTCACGCGATTTAAAATAATTATTGGGTGGTGGATTTCCTGACCTTCGCCAATCATGTCCGGTCATGGTTGGTTGTAATGGTTTTGATGAATAATGTTGGATACCACTCATGGGTTTTGGCTCAGAAGCGTGCGCTTGAACATTCCTATGGGGTGTTCTAAAAACGTTACTATGCGGGTTATAATTGGGTGGCGGCGCACGGAACATTTGTTGCGTACGGCTAGTCATATTAGGGTTATATAAAGGTCGCTGTTGAAACTGTGGTTGAGAAAATTTGAACGCGGGCTGCCACTGCGACTGCGGTTGCGGCATCTGCATAGGCATGCGCCAACTCGGTCCTGCATAGGAATTAACTCTAGGTACGTTACCTCCGGGTTTCTGGACGCTCGGCTGCGTAGCATGCGGCTGCCGTCTCTCTGTTACATGTTCATTCCTATGCTGTAGGAATATGACATTTTGTTCTTCATGGACAAATTCCACAGCCTTTTCGATAGTTTCGGGTCTCATACACCGTATGCGTGACCCCAGAGGTTCTTTAAGACCTCTTATAAATGATTTTAATGTTAGTTTTTTATATAAATCCCGCTTGGCTTCGATAGTTGAAGGCAATTGTTCGTGTAAGGACACATATGTCATAATTATGCTGAAGAGGGTCTGTAATTTGTCATAAAATTCTTGGGGCGAGCTACTGCCTTGCGATGACATAGCGATGTCATTATATAATGCGGTTTCGTCCCTTTGATCGGCGAAATTATTTATTAAAGCGTTACGAAATCCGCTCCAATTGTCGGCTATTCCGTTAGAATTGATAGTTCTGGCCGCGGGGCCCGTAATCTTATTTAAAATACCGTTAATTAAACATAAGTTAGTTAACTGGTAATTTGGATCGTCTGCGATATAATTTGCAACTAATTGATCGCATATCTGAATAAACCTAGTAAGTACATTCGGATTGCCATCAAACTCGAGCACTGGGCGTAAGGCCTTGTGAATCATATCAGGGTCCAACGGCATTTTTGGTTCACTAAAAGGACTACTTAAATTGAAATTTCTACAATCTAAATCTCTAGTTACGTCTAAATCTTTATTCCTACGTTCCTGTCGAAGTGAGACAGGTGTCTCCCTAGGTTTCCTTGGATGGAAAATTTTGAAGGGAATAATAGGAAGCAACTAAACGAAAATATTTCAAAGCACTTACATATACTGCATATCTGGTCTTCTTTGTATTGATGGTTGAATACGCCCGTCGACTGTAGGTTCTTCTGCGATACCCGAAATAGTACTTAGGAGTACTAGCAGCGACAACGGAGTCAGCTGGACAACGATTTTGGAAGTCTTAACGCGCCGCGCACTGCCTCGAGTATCCTACCGACTGCGCCAATTATAATTACCACAGTCGAAGGACTTAAAAAAAACCGATTTAATTTTTATAAACTAATTTAATTCATAAGAAAAGTATTACAAAATTATAGGTCTGACTTAAGACGATGTTAGTACAAAAGTGAGTCGCAAAATTATATTTTAATATTCAATAAAATGTAATTTGATGAGGTGACAGAACGTGCAGGTTGCGGAATATTCCAGTAATCGTGGAGACATCAAGCGATGGCACGAGGCGCCGACTCAGCACACGAAACATCGGACCATGGACATTTTATGTTGCAATACTAATAATTCACGTAAATACTTCGTTACGCTAGCTTGCAAATTTGGTGTAGGCAGAGTGCGTAACAAGTTTTACTGTCTAGTTTGTTATTTTTTAATTTATTTACAGTGCGTTTAATATTTGATTTTGTATTGTTTATAGAACTATTTAGCAAAACCGGGTTACATGTTGGCAATGAGCAAGCTGGCGAGTGTTGGAGGTTGAACGGGATGTCATTGTTCAATGGTATTGAGCATTCATTACTATTTGATGCCACCAACTCATTCATTGCCAATATGTACTCTTTCATTTGTAGTTCAGAGCTTTTATATTTATTTGTCATTGATACTAATTTGTCACTAAGATTATTTAATTCTACCTGCAAATTATTTATTTCTAATTTATGTTTAAAATTATTTTGGTGATATTTCTGTGAGTATTTTTTTAATTTTTCAAGAGCAATTAATCTTTCCCTATTTAGCTTAACATTTTTTATGAAAAACTTTTGTCTGTGAACTAATTTTTGTGTCTTTTTTATGAATTTGTTTATTTTAACATATTTCTTAATTCTATTCCTACTACCCCTAATCAATTTTATTGAATTATTTGATTCTTTGCACACTGAGAGACTATTTGGAAGTGATACTTTAAAATTATTTATATCAGTAATCATGCTTGGAGCAAGAGCCACCAGCTCATCGAACAGACTTTGATTTGCCGTCGTAGTGATCTGATCTTGGGTGAATTCTAGATGACTTATTCTACTGTTTGCCTCATGTAACTGTTTGTCTAAGAACTGTATACGGTCAAGGGCTTGTTCATACTGCAAACTACACTCGGCAAACCCGTCCACAATGAGCTGGAGTCCATCCCGAGCACTCATGGCATCAGAGAATTGATTATGTAGCTGAGCCATTTCACATTTTAAGCTCTTATTTTTTTCCAGTAAGTTCAACATTTCTTTCTCATTATCTTCTCTTTCCTCTATCAGTTTGCTACACAACTCCTTAGAGGTCTTTAATTCAATTAAAGCCAGTTGGAGTTTAGACTCTTCCTGGCGAGCCAAAGCTTTACGAGTCACAATCATAGTGAAAAGAGAGAAATACACGTAGTTCAAATAAAGTAAAGGAGAAGATTGTAATAGTAGTAATAGTAGGGTTTAAAGCTTAATATTATTGTAAGAAAGAACAGCTGATCTCGTCCAAAGTTGTGTAACCAACTAACAAGGTTTAGGTTAAGTTTATTTATTTTTTCTATTTATATGTGGTTATTTAGGAACTTGATAGCACTTTTTATTTGGAAATATACTAATTAACACTATTTTATACGTATAAGTTGATTTTAAATAGTAGTTACAATGTTATACCTGTTTGAAAAATGACAATGCAAATTTAGCCGGTATATTGGTTGTCAAAAAAGAAATCACAATAAACTCACCTTATTTTCACAGAAAACACTAATACGTTTATAGATTATTACAAATAACACATTTTTTAAGCAATTAACTTGTAATTAGCTTTAATTATTCGATTATTTTATATTTTTACTTGTAAAAAATACGGGACAAGGTCGGTTCAGCTGTTAGCCTTAGTGTTGCCACAGAGCCAATAAGATCAATATTTCATTAAATAAATTGGTCTCAAATCGTTATTGGAAGCTGAAATAAAAGCGTGTTATACCTAATTATTGAGTCTGGTCGCATCTGCCGTAGTGTGACTGTCGCATATATTGGGATACCTAGTGATAAAAGCTTCACAACTGTTGCCAAACCAATGGAATGTTACAGATGCAGACAGTCGGCGCCTAGGAGGATCGTCTAGTATAAATCCAGCTATTGATGCATCTGCGCGGCTGATGCGAAAATGCACACACACATACACGCACTCTTGTATACATTTGTATACGCATGCTTCGTCCGTGTGGTGACGGATTAAGAATACTGAATGTCACCATCCCATATCATCCCATGGATGTCGTAAGAGCCAACAGAGTGAGCATATTATGCAGAGAACAACACTGTAAGAGAAGGAAAACTTGATACAAACCCTTAGCCTACCCGTTTGGCCAGCGTGTTATAGTAGGCCAATTCCTCCTTTCAAAGGAGAGGCCTAGTCCAGCAGTGGACTGTTAAAGGCTGATGATTACGACGCATGCTTACACGCACATACCCCAAAACACAGAGGCTGCACAGTCAATGACGAGCCTTAGAACTCTACCTTTAGACCACTTTGGTTTTATTATATTATATATTTATAGACTGACAGAATTTTAACTTCGTTCCCGAAACTCCTTCTCAATCGATCATTGACGCAATACTCATCCATAAAATATAATTAACTTCAGACTCATCCCAATCTCACACTCACGCAGTACAAGTTCCAGCTCCCAGTCCTTTTGTTGGCGAATTAATAACATAAAAGTATTTCATAGGCTCTCAAAAAAACTCGCCAAGCACCGATTGCGAGCAATAACACTTCACTAAGAAGTGTTATTGCTCGCGATCGGTGTTTGGCGAGTTTTTCATAACTCTAGTGAAACATACATCGTCACGTTATGACAGTGAGTGTGAATATAAAATGTTATGACTAAAAGTTATGAACTATATATTTAGTGTATAGTTTATGCTAGTACAGTAATATTTTAATGAAACTTTATGATTTATTGAATGCGAATAGTGTAGCATATTAAAGCTTTGATTATGTTTGGTATAACTTAATGTTTATATTGAAATTCAATTCAAAGTTATTTATATCGCGAATGTTCCATATAGTAATTATCAAGATATTGTAGACAAATTGCTTACTCGTGCGTACTTTAAGTGTGAGCTTGAGTACCTACAAAGTGTAACTTGATCTTAACTTTTTAGAGGATTCCGCGCCAAGGGTTTCTTACTTATACCACAGAGGGTCTAGCACGAGTTTTACACAGTGACGATAGACAAGTCGACGGGAACAATTTTTATACGTTTCTTAAATGCGCCCCCTAGCAGACTCTATCGATCGCTACTCTCCGAAACGCTTTTGGAAAATGTATGGAAATTGTTCCCGTCGACTAGTCTATCGTCACCGTGACGATCGAGTGCAAAACTCGTGTTAGACCCTCAGATATTATATACCTACAGTATTCTGTATATTTTCAGTGTTTCCTCAAACAACTTCTGTCCTTTAAAAAAATGTTGCTTGGATTTTAAGAACATTCTATCAACGAGCACAAGGAACAGCCCAGACTCCAACAATAAAATGCTATCGTGAGTGAGGTCCGAACCCACAATACGGGCCTGCATTTATCGCTACGCCGTCCACGCAGTCGTGATGTGTATTTATTTTGTCACGCTCACAATCAATAACAAAAAAATAACATGTAAATATGATAAAATATATATATAAAATACATATATTTAAAATTATTATTATTAAAATTGCATTATGCTATGACGTGTAAAATGCCAAGGATCCCTTCATGTTCTAGTTACAAACGCACTTATACATATAATTGTCATTGAAACCTTGAAGTCTTGTTGTATAGTAACTATGTTACATTTGATTTTAAATGTAAAGTCGGCATCCCGGGTTTGTGGCAAAATAAGGCACCGTCGGAAGCGGGCTTTACATCCTTTCTGTGCAATAGTGTTGTGATATAGTTTTTCGTTTTGGTTACTCATACACGCCTGGTGTTCTTCGAGCGTGGCAATAACGTTACAAAATTCTTTCCTATACGTGCGACTTCACGATGGACGCAACTTAGAGAAAAAAATGAAGAAATGCATTTCAAGTTACTAACGCTGAGACACGGGCACCCCTTACCCGTCTAGTTGATACATATAACACACACTTTATAGACACGGATATTATCTCTTAATCTAGTTACAAATTCAAACAAAAACTAATTAAATCATTATCCAATCACTAAATTAATCAGTTTATTTCATAAACATTGTATTGAAAATAACTGCGATGCATAAAACAGTCCGTTTCGTTCTTCTTGGTAACTTTTTTAACTATAAATTCGTGGACAATAATGTGGGTTACATGTTGAATAAATTAGCATAAGTAATTATTTGTAACATTGAAACATGTAACTGTTTTTTTGTACCTTAATAAATAAATAAGTTATTTTTATAATTTGTTTGAGGCAGCCCTAACTTTTCGACGACAACTCGACATCAAACTACCCGTCTGACCACAATGATACAGTAGGCCAAATCCTTCTCCCCCCCGTGGGATCTCCACCTTGTCGTGGTGGGGGGCTCAGTAACCGTGGTTAGGTCACCCACGGTGAAGCTAAGTGAGATCCCGGGAGTGGACGCTCCGCGTGGGCTTGGCGGAGGCCTGCGCAAGATGCGTCCAAAGGTGCGGGTGCGAGGGACAGTTCTTCTGTCCCTCACAGTCGAGCGCAGTCGCGGGAGGAGAGGCGTGTCGGTGTTGCGTTGCTGCGCCCCTATCTCCCGCGACCAAATGGAGGCGCACCATTGTTGCGTCGCGGTGGGGCCGCAGAGGAAGAGGAGGTGCGGTGTTGCGTTGCCGTCCTCCCTATCCTCTGCGGCCGTTGGGTGTTTTGGCGGCGGAGCCCAACACCTTCATCCGCCGCCAAGGGACTTTTGTTCGGAGCCTGCCTGACCATCTGGCGAGCCAATACCCGTCGAGGGGTAGCGAGGAATGCTTCGGCGATACCCGACCCTCCGACACACGGGTACATGAGGTACACGGGTTGGTTTTTAATCAGTAAGAGACTGACAGTCCCCTTCGCCCTTCCCCCACGGCAGAGGGACTCCATACGGATTTTCCAACCCGACACCAAAAAAAAAAGGCCAAATCCTTCTATTGACTCACAATGCCGTTTGCAAAGAAATTGAGACACCTAGCGATCAGCAACTTTTACAAGACGACTTAAATCGAGTTATAGAGTGGTGTATCAATAATAGAATGCAACTCAATATAAAAAAATGTTATCATGTTAAATATACACGAAAAATCAATTTCATCCATTCCGAATACTTCATTTACCAAAACAAAATACAAGAAGTAGAAATAATTAAGGACCTCGGGGTATTTTTCGACCGAAAAGTAAATATAGATAGATAGACATAGAGTACGTAATTAAAAAGGCGTCGAAAATGTTAGGATTCATACTTCGCAACACAAAGGGGTTCCGTAGAGCTAGCACGAAGATAATGCTGTACTATAGTCTAGTCAGGAGTGTTTAAGGGTATTGCAGTGTAGTTTGGAGACCCTACTATGCCAATCACGCGTTGCGATCAGAAAGAATTCAGAAACGTTTTATGTGGCATCTAGCGTTTCGTGAAGGAAAAGCCAAGTGCCTCCCCTCCTACACAACACGCATGCATTATTATAAGGTGACTAGTCTATCCACACGCAGAGATATCATAGACATAGTATTTATGTACAAATTAATAAGAAATAAGCTTGACTGCTCAAAGCTACTGGGTCTAGTAAGATTTCGTGCTCCTTCTAGGTACCCTAGAAATAGAATCACACCTCTAAGCCCACCATTGCGAAGGTCCGTGTTGGGTTTTAACTCCTCTTTGCCTAGGTTGTGCAGGATTCTCAATAGCTACAGTGACTTAGTGGACATACACCAAGACAGCTTAAAAAAATTAATTAGAGTCTTAGCACCAGAAACTAATAACAAATAGCAACTTCTAATTTATTTATTATAATTATTTTAATTGAATCCACTTGTATTATTTAAAAATTCTAAAGCAATTATGAATACGTCATATATCAATATCGCAAGCTATTATTTTAAGTTTTAATTATTTCTAGTTAATAATTTTGTTTTTCAGTTATTGTAATGTTTAAAATTATTGCAATTATTGTAGTGTTTGTTAATTATTGTAATTTTATCATTAAGTACTGTTCTGTATATGATTTTGATGTAATGATTTGTTTTGTACTCATACACAATCGTTCTACTTACCATTGATATTGCATGTTTAGTATTCCATATGAATTTGTCACTAAAAAAATATTATATACTATGTTTAACCGTTATTAGTGCATGTGGTGTTAGCCAGTAAATGATTGTTACACCTGTAAATGTGTCATAGCCAATTAATCTGTAATGAACTGTGTAAACAATTGTTGGTTAACCTTATAATTAATAAATAAATAAATGCCATTGTGACGTTAATTAGAAGCAGCCTTCGTCTAGCAGTGGACTGTGAAAGCCTTTATTATGAATTACTTAAACATGCTCACATCTGTTATATAATTTACAGTAGAAACACGATGAGAATTATAAATTTTCTAATTTGTTTGTCGAGGCTACAAAACCGACAGAATCAAATAGAAATGAACCTAAATAGCTTATAATCTGAGCGGTCCGAATTAGGACCAGAGAAAACAACTCTTGGGAACACCCTAACGACCGACCTGCCAAAATTATTGCTAAAACGTTTCATTTGTTATGTATATTCGTCATTGCTGTAATAAAAAAATAATAAAAAAATACTGTGATTTAATATGCTTGTTTTAGCACGATAATAATTACGTTTTGTACAAACGTAATTATTATCCTAGAGTTATTGCACTTGCTTACAGCATGATTCTACTTTCTAGTCTAAACAGATGGCAACCAAAATGAATTTTTCTACTAAGCGCCTGCCGTCGAAACTCGCACCCTTAAATCTGTATTCTATGTTAAAGACCGGGATATTATTTTCAGGATGCAGTCTCCCAAGTAACGAGTATCATAGATTTTTACGACAGCCGGCAGCGACAGCTTAACGTGATAATTAATAATTAAATAAAGCACATAATTACAAAAGGCAAAGCTCCATGTCGTAAGTTCAAACCCGAGATCCTGCGTGGCAGTCTATTCGCCCACGCCTTGAGCTATACCTCCACTCACTCCTAATTTGTTAAACATATATAGTCACTTAATCCTTACAGTGACCTGGAAACTAACCTCACTAACTTTGACTGCACGGTTGGCGACGTTGGCGTAGTTCTTTAAGCAGTCACCTCGCCGCTTGACACTGCTCTGAGTGTTGAGGGTTCAATTCACCCTCAAGAAAACACTTTTTTTCTTTCAAATCTGGGTGTGCTTTGTATCCTTTCGTTGCACGTTTGTAAAGTATCTCGCAATACAGGATTTTTTCCTAGTGCGGGAGTTAAACTAAAATCTAAAATCCCAGTCTGATATAAATAGTTAGTAACCCGATCGCAAAGCTGCCACCAGAGCAAAGAGGCTGTTAGTTAATTTTATTATGACTTCTCATACACACGTATTAGAAGGTTATAAGAAAACGACGTTACGTTCCTAAAAAGTGAATTAAGCTGTCTTATGTAGCTCTTTACAACGCAGCATAATATAACGTGATGTTACGATATGTGGTCAAGGAATTACGTGGTGGATTATGGCCTTGGCATTCTTACAGTGACAAGAGCTTCGTGCCTAGCAGTGGAACAGCATAAGGGTTGATAGTGACATGTATAGTTTTGTTTTGACTATACTTATAACATTAACCAGAAAGACATAGAAACAGAAAAACATGTGACAACGTAAGAATATGAGGCCACAGAACAAATTAAGAAATAAGGTCTCTTACACTCTATTCGCTTAATCTTCAGACTGAACGTTGTTTTCAATTCTCCTTAAATGTCTCCCACATAGTACAGCTAGTTTACCGTGAAATTATATTCAACGATACTCGCCAGTTTACTATATTGTTTTCCAACAATTGAGTACAAACCTAGTTCGATAGAAAATCAAATTTGAGATAGTAAATGCTGTTATTGAGAACTTAGAAATTACATATAACTTGATCAGGAATATATAGGAGAAGCATCGCACCCTATTAAAATATCTTATACCTCTTTAGAAATATTCCAAAGCTAACTTTTGCATGACGTTCCGTTTGTGTGGAGGTCGGCTACTAAGACAAAAGGTAGCCCATATGCGTTCAGTAGAGGAAGGCAATTATTATATAGCCTGACTAAAAAAAGAAACTATTATGTAGCCTAAACAGAAAAACGAAGAAAGCCTCGAAAAGTAAACCATTCACCAATTACCTAATTCTCGCGCACGTACGTTCACTGGACAGGAAAGTATCTCAGGAATGTTAATCAACAAAAAGATAAAGATTCTGCAAATGGTTGTACATTACAGTATATTTTATTTTGTTTTATTAGGAAAACTTACAGCTGACATATATAATAAGAAGATAAGTAAATGCAAGAAGGTCATTTCAAAGTTTCCACAGATAGAAACGTCAACGTGCTTGTTAGGAAAAACGGCAGCAGAATAAGTATAATCAAAAGTCAAAACAAGCAAAAGTATATCTCCAAAATAATTAAACATTTCGCAGTCAATCTCATCACCCTTCCTTCAGGTTGATACTCGGGTTAAATATATTACACTATCGTGGGTTCATTCTAGTGGAAGCTTGTATTTTATTAGCGGAGTGGAGTGTTTGTAATAATTCCTGCGTAACAATGTAAGCGGCGAGATGGCAACCGAGATTGCTCTTAATAAAGTGCGATGACGGAACACACTGAAACGAATTACTACAACATTTGGAAGAGCGCTGGGTTCTGTTCTACCTCGGTGACCTTGGCCCTCTGCACGAGCGAGACAACTAATACATCAGTACACTAAAAAGAGACAAAACACACTGAACTCTTCTCATAGTTTCAGGAAGAGCCCGTAATGTTGCTACGGTAAAATATCACTGATCCGTTCTCAGAATATAAAATATAATACGTATAGATTTTCTTAGTATTGGACTATAAATGATTCAGGGAAGAAAGGGTGGTCCCTCTATTTATGATTTTCCTACGTGGAAAAAATGCCCGATAGCCCGATGTGAGTAATTTTGTAACGCTAAAATATACAGCTCAGTTTTCTGTTAGGTTGTATTTGATGTGCGAATAGAAAATTGTTATCATATAGTTGATGCGGCGTAATTTGTAATATAACATTCTGAATCTGACCCACGCTAAAAATAGGTCACTTTGACACGTTCAGTGGATTTTATGTGAAGAAAACACAGTATTTTAGAAATTCTGGAGGAAAGAAGACCACTTAACGCTGACACTATCTGTTATTAATTCTATTGAGGTAATACATACATTTCAAAGGAGAATTTCCTTATAATCTCCCTTCCTAACAAAGGGAAACTGTAATTTACGAACTTTAGGAACAGAAATAAAAGTTTTTTGTGGTAACTTTTTTTTTGTTTATTTATAGCAATCGAAACGTCCTATAATAGTGAAGAAAGCATCCAAGAGTATTTTTACCCGACTGAGATAATCATAACGTGTATGGTATCAAAAGAAAGGTATTGATGAGCACATTACAAAGGACAATGCAAGAAACTCTATAGAGCTTTGACCCACCAACAAAATTTGGTGTACAAGCATGCCAAATGTAGCATTCTACTGGTGCTATATTAGTGTTATCTACAAACATTTTAAAATCCCTTTAGAACTTGGGGTTTCTTTTAAATCTTAAAAAATATGACTTTTAGGTTAGTTACCTGAAGTTTAGGTTAGTTGCAGTTATAATTGTAGAAATTATTAAATAAGTGCTGTATTTTGTTAAAATGCTATCCTAAGTAGTATGTTTGGCTATGAAAGGAAGGAATTACATAACATCAATCTTAGCAATACTTTTGACTTAGGTCATAATATCCTGACTGTTCATCGGTAATAAAATAAAACAAGTTAAAAAAGTGATTGATTTATTCATCTTCAAACGTTATTAAAACACTAGAGGACGCCAGCAGCTACGCCTGCATTTTTTTTTAAATTTACCCGTTTTGGCCGATCCCGTGGGAATTTCGGTAAATCCCTTCTTAGTGCACCCCTACGGCCCCCAAGGTACATACATGCCAAATTTCAGCTTCCTGCGCCCAATAGTTTCGGCTTTAGCGTGTCTGTCAGTCAGTCAGTAACGCAAGGATTTTATATATTAAGATTATCAAGAAAACCTGGCTTCTGGCTGATCAATATTGTCGTGACCTAGATCTCTTTCAGCATTCAGATTCCCATTTCTACAGTGCTGGTCTAGCCGCAAAAAGCACTCTTGACAGATAACAGCTTCTGGTGGAAGCTGTAAGGTAAGAAACATATATGAATATATGGTGGAGATAGACAAGTTCATAATTATATCCACACAATCCCCAAAAGACAAACTTGAATATTTAGCCTATTATACTAGTTATTTAAGATACTTTTAGGTAGGTAGGTTTACTATTAGGGTTCCGTACCTAAAAGGTAAAAAACGGAACCCTATTACTAAGCCTCCGTTGTCTGTCTGTTTGTCTGTCACCAGGCTGTATCTCATAAACCATGATAGCTATATAGCTGAAATTTTACAAATTATGTATTTCGGTTGCCGCTATAACAACAAATACAAAAAATAAAAAATAAAAAAAAAAATTAAGGGGGGTCCCATACAAAAAACGTGTTTTTTTTTTCGTATATTTTGCTCAAAATTACTAACTGTTACAGGTCGACCCTTTAAATTTTTACAGAATATGTGGTTGTATATTACCTTTCAAAATAAATAATTAAATTTAAAAAAAGTAAATAATAAAGGGGGGCTCCCATACAACAAACGTAATTTTTAAGCAATTTGTTACTCGATCTTAATAAACAGGTAGAAACTTATAAAGTATTTAAGTATACATACAACGAACGTGATTTTCTTTTATAGATGATGGTACGGAACCCTTTGTGCGCGAGTCCGACTCGCACTTGCCCAATTTTTTTTATACATATTTTGTTGCATTAATTACAAGCCAAGCAAAACCGCAGGTGGTACAATCATCATTATAAGGATTTTTCGCTACGGTCAAATATTATCAATAAATAACGTAGTATCTACATAGTTGTTGCAACGATTTCCATCTAGCGAGAAGAGATTGCAGTTCAGATTGTATTGAAGACACTGCATGTCTTAGCAGTCTGTCGACGCACAAGTGACAATTTATGCACTTCAACATCGTTACCCAAGTCACAAGCAATGATCAGAATCCGTCGCAAATAGCACAAAGTCGGCGAGTAGCCGAGATCGAGTCCGTATACAAAAGCAAAATCGTCGTGAAAATATAATATTAAATCACAGAGAGAGATTACGGAGCAACAAACACAAAGAACAAAGCGAATGTCAATGATTGTCATCTTCAATCTTGACTGATCTTGACATAAGCATTGGTGCGCCAAGGACGTTTCGTTACACGTAATCACTAACGCTCATATTGCCAAATAATTATTAGAATAAACATTCATAAAAACATAATTTTCATTAACTGTGTATATTTAAACCGAATACATATTAAAATCTGTACATAATACATTTATACATGTCATTTTTTTAAATCAAATTACTCGTTTTGTTCTCGTGTATGCGTACTAAGTAACGCAAGTGGTCGCGATAAAAACAGGAAATAGGCGTTGGGTTTTAAAATTCCTTTTATTACTTACTTTTTATCCGCAAGTTTAACAGAGTAACAATTAAGTAACCAAGGGTCTTATTTTGATAGGATAATTTTCATCAATTTACATTTCTTGTAAATTAATGAAAGGGTGGGACAGGATCTGGCATTGTCCTTTGTACATATATTATACTACTTGAGTCAAGATATAAGATAAAAACGCGGTTGTACTTACAATTCGCGTGGTTCAAACGCTTTGCGTTACCTATTTTTTTCTTTCTTTCTTCCTATAAATATGTCAATGTAAATATTGCACGATTAGTTTACATGTCCCATAGGAATACAGAAATTTAATAAGAAATATAAGTGTAATAATTATAACCTACATGGACATGTAAAACAGTCTTGTAACAAGCGATGTTAGAGTTTTTTCTAACACTATTGTTGATTTGTACGTATTGGTTATAAGTGTAAATGTGCTTTAGTGATGTTGTTTTTTTAAGCAGTTGCGCTATCAAAACGTGATGATAGGCAAAATGTTGGTTTATATTTACTGAATTAAATAATGTTAAAGAGTAAGTACCTTCTATGTTATATAAATATCGGAATGGTCATTAGTACGGGACGCCAACTGACTACGAAACAAAAGTGTGAAGATGGCGCGCTTCGACAGAGTCTAGTGTGACGTTCGCTACAGTTGAAGAGGGGGGTGACGGTTGACGTTCAATGGAGTGATACAACTATCACTTGTCTTGGAGACTTCAGACGGGCAACAAGT
The DNA here is from genome assembly GCA_944739405.2 of Euclidia mi. NCBI lineage: Eukaryota > Metazoa > Arthropoda > Insecta > Lepidoptera > Erebidae > Euclidia > Euclidia mi. Next base: position 23,042,433 of record OX123187.2, read on the forward strand.
ATCTAGAAACTGTCTTTAGTTTCGTGTTCAGTAATCCAAAATCGCCCCCTATTACGTGGGACCTAAAAAAACATGGCGATATGTGGGTGTAATATTACACCTCTGCCTACCCATTCGGGCATACAGGCGTGCGTCTATAAAATAAAAACAAAATAATTATAGTCAGTTTTGTTAATTTGATGTGAACGTATATCAAACTGTGAAGTGTTGATACCGGCCTGAAATCAAGCAACCCGCCGACATCAGAAGTGGCATAATGGACCAGTGCAACCACGAGGCGCGAGCGAAGGCGACTGCTAACGCTGCTATGTTGGTGAATCAGCTGAGCTTTCAACTGCAACCGTGATGAGCGTATTTTGTCTGATTTTTTTATTGGTACTGCCAATCTTGTTTAGTGGCGGTAGTTGTAAAACATTACGCGTTTAACCTTGGAAATGTCATAATCAATGTGGTGATATCGCCATCACATCGTACCGAGTGTTGTAGGTTCGATTCCTACACGAGACACCGAGTTGTGAAACCATTTGACTTTTACGGTGTCGTGGTTCCCATGACATGATCTCGTGAATAATCTTCTTTTTAATAGCTTAAAAAAGAAAGACAAAAAAAAATCTGGGTAGCGACGATTTTATTACGACCTTTGCCGAATTTTAAGTTAGCGTATGGTTGTCTGACTACCGCAGTGACCTAGCTATAACGTAGATAGCGAACGGAGGTTTTGAGTTAAATACGCCAGTTAAAAAGAAAGCGATTATTTTTATTTCTTCATGCGAGGGTGGCTCGCGCTCACGATCCTTGTGATTGTATTATGCTTGATTGCAAATAGATTATCTTCTCTCGGTCTTACTTTATGGACTGTAATTGTAACGTGAGTGAGCGTACAAGCCGACTTGCATTATTCCAAGCAAGTGCGTTTGAGTGAAACATGCAAGTTATTGTTCCAGTGCAGTTGTAATATTGGTTTTAGAACCAAGACCGAGCTTCGGTTGGTTTTCTGCTAAATCTAGAACAATAACTCCGGTCTAGACTGTATTTCGCAGGGCAGCGGCGCTAAAGTTGGTAAACTCATCGAATCGTACATACTAAGTTCATAGTGTAAGACTGTGCGGAGCTATTGCTTCTGACTGTGCTGTTTTGTGTAGAACGTCTTGTAGTTTTTATTTCTTGAATAGACGTGTGAACTGCAGTGCGGTTTAGACGAGTGCGGTTGGTTGCTTAGTGTAACCTGAACATAGTCGAAAGATATTACCTACTAGCGCCATTATTTTACCGACTCGTGGTGTTGATAATACCTAACATTTTCGTTTAAACGTGATCAGAGCGTTAAAAGTGGCACCGTTACTCGTTGTAATACTGAGTTGTACAGATGCTCTCGGTGTTGCAATTACACCTGCTTCTTTGTGTGCATAAATTTTTAACATGGCCCATTAAAATGTTTCTTACTCATGATTATTAGATGGCACCAATAGTAAAATTTAATTCAATTTTAAGATTTTACGCGTGAAAATAACCTACTGTGTGTTTTTTATTTATTTATTTATTTATTCATTTATTCAAAAAACATGGAGGACTTACAGCTAATGTAACAGTATACAAAGTAATATAGTAGCTTGATAGCCAATTACAAGTCCTCACATCTAAAAACATAATAAAAAACAATGTGTGAACAAAATTGCTACCTACTTAAAATATTATTGTCATTTTTTTTTTTTACTTTCCTATTACATACATGCATCTTGATAATGATATTGGTTTTCTTATAAACGGCAAACAATAAGAGCCTAAACGAAGTATACTTAAAGATAACTTAAAGATAACTATTTACTTGGTTTGAAAGAATTCAAGGCTTAAGCATATTTTTGCCAATGCAACGCTAGTATTGAATAAATCAAAATTATAATTTTTACTTATTCTATTGAAGTTACGACTCGCTCTAATAATGTAAGTATTCTGCCGGTAAGTAGTAGAGGTGGATGGTACATTCAATGGTGGATTAAACCGTGTCGTTTTAAATTCATGTTATATATATGATAGGCTGGGAATTTTTATCAAGTGCCCCGATTTCTCCGGCCAATTCCGAGTTATGCTTAGGACGTTTAGGAGCGATTGTATTTCTAGTAGAAGCTGTTGAACTCGATTATCAGACGTAGAAGAAAATGATTGAGTTATCATCGTAGTTCGTTACGATAATCAGTTTCAGAGATTTTAACTTTTATTGTAGGTAGAACTAGGTTGTGAACGTTAGTGATAATTGTATGTTTATCCTTATTCTCATTAAATGGGTACTTTGTTAGTCGTTGTTGTGATAATTTTGTGGTACCCACGTTTCCGTTGGTGTAGATTTGCATAAACTGGATAAACCGTTTGTGCGGCTGCATGTTTAGCCATGCGTTGCCATCGGTTGGACCGGTAAAGTGCCTTTCTGGTTAGCCTAGTTTACCCTTGAGCTTTTGTGTTAGTCATAGTCTCCGTTGGTGCGCAAACAAGACAGCCTTTAGTGCATTTGTCATAGTATCACAAACATCGTCCATCGTCTTGAATGCGAAAGGTCCGTTGCTGTATCGCTAATGATTAGGTTAGGATAAGCTTCGTATTTAGACTATCCATGATAAAATTATAACGCTGAAAAGACTAGTTGGATACTTGGTAGTAAACTTAATATCTAGAGTATCAGCCTAGTAAGATTTGCTTATAGTCTGCTATGTGATAAGGGAAACTAAGGCAACATGTTGAGCAAACCTAGTTTAAGATTACTTTGTTAAACGCTCGAAATGATTATCCGAGTGGTGTTGTGTAACCGGATGGAGGTTGCTTACCGTAATGTTGAAGACCCGATGGATGTTAGAGTATGAGCAATGCAATATTTTATTGAGTTTCCTATTATTTTAACGAGTATGCGTGTTGTTCAACATGTCAGCTTCGAGAGGAAGAGCTAGTTGTGATTTTCATTGAAACTTGTAATGATTTTGATCAGAGTACCTTTATTCCCCACCGACTTGGGTCAGGAATAGCCGAACGACTAGAATGAGTGCTGTGTGATAATTTTCTATTCCTAGAGCGAAGTGCATTAAGGTGTGGTTGTTGATCGCAATCATGGATTCCCTGCTGCTCAAGTAGCTCTGCTTTGATATTTGTTCACTAAAATTGCTAGATACCTCTGGTTTCTGTGTTGTATGACAAGAGCGTTCTTGGCAGGATTCATTAGCCGAAATCCACCTCGCGATTAACTGTACGGTTAGCCGAACGACGAAAGCTTGTCCCCTAGAGTTGTTAATAGGCAAGGTGAGTGCACGGCCTCTATAATTGATGACAGTTAATGTGGAACCTGAGGTTGACTTAAATAGCGTGAGAGATAATGCGTCACGTAATATTGAGAGTGCAGCATCATATGATAAACGTAGGTTTAATAAGACAAAGGCAAGGCTTAGTAAATTTTCAGTAGGTTACTTTGTATTGATTATGAACGAGGAACGTAATCAAACGAAGTGAGACCCTAAGTATAAAGGCCCATTTGAGGTCACAGAATTTCTTGACGATGATCGTTATAATCTCAAAGCCCTTAATTCTAAGCGTACTTATAAGTACGCACACAACAGGTTGCGAAAAATGCCTGAAAGTCAAAGTACAACTGACGAAATTGAGGCAGAACAAAGTAGTTTTGATACTGAAAAAAGTATTTGAGTTTACATGATGATCGGATAGTACCGTACCAGAGGCTGACGTGTAGTAGTCCGTGAGTAGGCGGTATTGCAGTCAGCTCTGGCGGATCGGGTTTCAGTAGAAACCATAGAATCCTGGAGAGACTCGGCGTTCCCATGTGGGGTTCGCAGAAAGTAGACTAACTGGAGGTTACTGGGCTATGCGTAGCCATGATCACACGAAGAGCTTAAATGTCTTGGTTTGAAATAATATCTTGAGAGGTATCGCGATAGTGAAATGTCAGTTTTACTTTGAGTTTCCTGATTATTGATTTTGATACTGAAACTTTGTGCCAGAGGATCAGAGCATAACTGACGATCTTGAAGAGAGCAAATTGTGAACCTTAATACTGACGAGACAGTAGAAAACTATGCTTACATGTTGATTGTTTATGTGATTCAATGTCAGAGGTTGATTTGTAGCCGTAAATCAGTACAAATCGCATTAAAATCAACTGTGAAGGCAGTTGTCCGTGAGTATACGGTAGGCAGACAACTCTGGTGTTTGATTGGTTGTGTGATTCAATGTCAGAGGATGATTTGTAGCCGTAAATCAGTACAAATCGGATTCAAACCTACTGTGAAGGCAGTTGTCCGTGAGTACACGGTAGGCAGACAACTCTGGTGTTTGATTGCTTGTGTGATTCAATGTCAGAGGTTGATTTGTAGCTGCAAATCAGTACAAATCGGTATCAACCAACTGTGAAGGCAGTTGTCCGTGAGTACGCGGTAGGCAGACAACTCTGGTCTTGGGGTTTCGTGGGAAACCATAAAGTCTAGGAGGGACTTGGCGATCCTTGTGAGGATGCGCAGATAAATGGGTGGCAACCGAGTGGTTGGTTGAGCACCTGGTTTAGTAACTGGAGGTTACTGAATGGTGGCAGCCGAGTGGCTGGATGAGTGCCTGGTTTAGTAACTGGAGGTTACTGAATGGTTATGAATCACATGTAGAGCTTTAGTTTTTTGATTTGATTATAATGTGAGTCTATGGTAATCGACTATATTGTCAGTGATGCTCTGAATCCAGCTCCTATAATAGTTAGGAATGTAATGTCGGAGGTAATTTGGTAAAAAATTTGATTGGAATCCTAACACTGTTTTGATTCAACCCTTACCAGGGTTAAGTCAGGAGTGACCGAGCAATGTGATGTACAACTGTGCGTGTAAAATGTTGTTACAGATTAACACACAGGGACGTGTGTCTTGTAGGATGGCCGTATCGGAATGGTCATAAGTACGGGACGTCAACTGACTACGAAACAGAAGTGTGATGATGGCGCGCTTCGACAGAGTCTAGTGTGACGTTCGCTACAGTTGAATGGGGGGTGACGGTTGACGTTCAACGGAGCGATCCAACTATCACTTCTCTTGGAGACTTCAGGCGGGCAACAAGTACCTAGAAACTGTCACTAGTTTCGTGTTCAGTAATCCAAAATAATTATAGTCAGATTTGTTAATTTGATGTGAACGTATATCAATTTGTGAAGTGTTGATACCGGCCAAAAATCAAGCAACCCGCCGACATATAGTACTTAATTGTTGTATGGTCATTAATCACAGATCATGATGATTATTTGTTTAAATTGGTGGTTAAATTTTTGATGTATCTAAGTACGGAATCACTGATTACAAGAAATAAACTGAAATTAAATGTTATTGCTTGATTGTAATAAAAGTACATACGTACTTAAATATTAAATTCTCGTCTCTTCATAAACTGGAGAGGTAAATAGCACATGTTCCTACGATATTCAAAATTCGGGATATCATGCTAATTCGCGAGTAGTCCCTGCACAAGTGTATTGGACAGGCGCCGGGCACCGGCTGGGCCAGGTACCACCGGTCGCGTGCCACCCTATCGGTGGCGTTTTCGCGCTCCACTGACTATAGTGAAAAGCGTCCGTTGCAATCTCTAGCCACGCTTGAACACTTTCCTCTTACCCCTATATATTGTGTTTCCCTATCACTTAGATATATTGTTTTATAAATCTAATATACCAGAAATGTACCGACTTCGCCCCAACGAAAGAAACCTCTGACCTATTTTAAAGTGGCGTAATAATTTATTTTGGGACTTATCTAGAAGTGAAAGAAGACCGAATAAATGGAAAAAGGCTGTCAGTTGTTTTTCTTGCCACCCAATCGTAAATTTCCACCGGAGCTGGAGGGCAAATAATTATGGATCACGCAGACAGGAGTAATTTACTTTTGATTTGGAAACTTTTCTGATTTTTGTTTAGGTAAGCGTTTTTGTGTAATGAATTGTCGCGGAAAACTTTGTGAAACATGGAAAATATGCTTTCAACACATTTCTGTTTCAAGTCTACGTTTTTATCAAATCTTTGACATCAATTCAATGTAGGCTATTCGTTTTGTGCATAAATATCAGATCCTTTTGTTCTTTATTTCATGCCGGATAGAGACATACCAAAACAGTTCAGTGTTTAATATTTATGCGGATCGATCACCTTCGTAAGTAGGTGGCATCGGCAAAGTTTTAACGAGCGGTTTGAAGTCGACACGCACGCTAATAGCCACTGCAATAGATACTAACATAAACTATAATATATGTGTATGGGTTTGTGTGTGTATAATATATGTGTATGGGCTGCGTGGCTTGATGAGTCTTGTGAAGCAGATGAGTGGTATGCTACATCCAAAACACATCTTTATTTTAACCTACTTAGTTATAAAATGTTCTAAATGCAAGGCTTTTATTCAATTTAATTTGGAACATTAGCGAAACATAATTTTATAACTGAAGCTTAATCTAATCTAACCTAAATTAAACAAAAACATAAAACAAATCTAAAAAGTGAAAATATTTACAAGGTTTAGGCGTCGTAAAATGCCTCCACATCAATCTCATCGGGTAACGTGCCCAGAAGGCTGGCAGCATTGCCACGCTGGATGGTAATGCTGATTCTTTGAGCAAAGAATAAACCAGCCTTCTGGTCACATGAGATGTCGATTAACCGTTTAGAAATTTCCCAGAATAGAGAACGAGCGCTCGGACCCCATGAGCCTAGCGTTCTCACCCCAAACGGCTCAAACACGTAATTACTTACTAAATTACTGTATTTGCGCCGTTTGAGGGTTGCGACAAGAGCATGACGGATTATGTCATTTAGATGGGCATGACGAGGAATTCTAACAGCGCTTCTGCTGCAAGATAGCCCATGGTGTCCGAGGCTATCGACGTCTTCTCCACAATTACATCGATGCGGAGAAACACACGGAGCACCTAAACGCAGACAAGTGGCAATACGGAACGTCTCATCGTCCAACATGGTTCCAGTGTCAGACGATGGTAGTGCCTGTTCTGTCGCGCCTTTGCATAAAAAACGAAGTGGCGTCAGTCGCATACTTTGCACTGCATTGCGGCCAGCCCCTAGTACGCTCCAGATCTTAGACTGTGTACCCTGTTAGTCCCTGTTTTCTTTAAAATTATTCGTACTTTATTAAAATCTTGTCAGTGACATACTAAAATACTTAAAATTTGACAGAAGGGATTATGATTGATGATTGCGTGAGAAGATCTGTCACGTTACGGAAAGTAGCAGTATTCTACGGCGAAATGGAATTTTTATAATTATTCGTGAGTGATGACAATAGTTAAAAGCCTACCGTGAGATTTATACTTGTATTATTTACAAACGCACAGGTTGCGCGTTTTGTAATACATTGCTATATATCTTAGGAATTCTGGACTACTCTAACGTTCACAGAGCAGACATCGACATCGACAGACCTAGAAAAGCTGTTTCTGATGTACACATACGTCTCACGTGGTGATAAAGTTTGAAACACTTATTGTGATGTAGTGGCAAAAACGACGACATTTAAATTTTATTATTGTGAGCAGTGTGGCAATTAGCAGTGGGGCTCGCTTATATTAGTAGCACTGTATAGATAAAGCCGAGAAAATGACTTCTAGTTTAATGAACTTAGTCAATGTCATATTAATAACCCACTTATTATACTTACACCGTAACTATTAAGTTAAAGCTCAGTAAGCTTATGACATATTCCGTCTCATTGCAAATACACAATTGAAGAATGGCAGCTCTTGCTACGTTTCCCAAGTCTAGAAAGCTAGATATCTAGGGGATATTTATCTTTATTCAATATTGAGCGATCATATCAAGACATCTTCCCATTCCGTCAAGAGGTTTGGTGAAGCGAACAATAATGCCCGTTTCCACTTAATGCTTCGATGAATTGGGGAACGCGTTACGAATTTGAGGGAAAATATTAAATGTATTATGCCAATATATATTATGCATATTTTTGGTATAAGAGTTTGTTATCATTTCTTCTTGAAAGAACTCGTAATCTCATCTCACCCGCCCAAGTTATGAAAGCATAATTTTCTTCACTCGTCGCTACCAGTTTATTTACGTTACGAATTTATGAAAGCCTCCAATATGAAAGACCTAAATAAAATTACTTTACAATAAAACTGTTTGAGGGTATGTTAATTTACTTCGATTAATACCAACTTTTGATGGAGAGGGCTAAACGTTGTCTGAATCGGTTTTGAGTCCATAATTAGTGATGCAGCCGAGGCGAACGCAACGATAAATTGATAATCTTGAGATAGATGATGGCTCTCGAGGCCGTTTGTTGGATCGATCGCCTTCCAAACTAATCCAAACAATCTCACTCATAGTCCAATATTTTAATTGCTCTTATAAGACTAATTTACTCAATTACACGATAAGTCATTCGAATTTTAGTTACGAAGCTAAGTAAACTGACATTATTTATTGAACGAAATTAGAAAGTGATACTGAATAAATATTTTTATTTACCACAGAGAAAATTATCTTTTCCGTTTACGGTAGGCGTGTCAAACGGAAGCCCGGCGTGGCAGATAATTGTTTAGCAGTAGCTAACAGTTCAGTTGGAAACAATTAATTGGTGAATGGTTGGTGTTACCCGTCACCCGACCTTACACACGGTGTCAGGTGTCTATTGAGTAAAATTCCCAACGGAACGGCTCAGCTGAAGAATGACGGCGAGTCAAACCTCACGATTAGGTGAAAACGATTGAGCGTCTTCTTGTCTCGCCTTTATTCTGTACAATGTATCTAAAGCGAACACCCACCGAATTACGCTTCTGAAAAATAAAACAGGAAAATGCTTCAATCATAATTAGACACTGAAACAAACTTTTAAATAATTACTTTCCTTAAAAGTTTTTTCATGTTAGCCTTTTTATTGTTCGTGAGAAGCCCAGTTTGTTTAATGTAGTACGAACAAAAAGTCACCTAATCTTTTTTGTAGACGATAGGTCTGATATATGACATGTATAGGATGATAAATAGGATGTACATAAGTACGTTTGGTCTCTCGGGACGAGTGGGCATCGCTCTCGAATTCAGGTATGCAAGCGAAGAACTTATCGTAGAAATGTTTTGTTATTTAGCCGGTCCGTGAAAACGCATTTTATCCTTTTACCCCACTTACGGTAACATTTGTGATCCTTTCTTGGTGTGCGTCGGTGGCACAATGGAATGTACTCTGCTAACGTATTTCAGAGGCGAGTTCCTACTAGCGTAGATTCTGTTAAGAGTACAGACTGTCGGAGTCAGCTCAGGATACTTAGTACGTAATGATAATACTGCACTTGCAATTTTCTTTACATCGACGCAGCTGTGCATGACATTTGTAAAGTTTCCCTTTAGAGCTTAATGTTCAACGTACTTACGTAATCCTTTCATACCTCTAATGCGCTGGAATTCTTGAGGACTTTTCAGTTCTTAACTACTTACTTTTAATGTGTGTCAGTATCCTATGAAACGAAAATCTACCTGCCTTGAAACTAAAAGAACACAGACGGCTGAAAACTATTTGCTTTAGGATCTAACATGTATTTAGAGTCCATAATGCCATTACATCAAGATACATGTGTAATGAGTAGGTATATAGATGACCAATACATTTTGGTATCAGAGGTTCAATGTCGTCAAGCGGTAACACTTTGAGCGACACTCGATTAAGTGTTTGTATGTTCATGTGGGATATTCTATAAACAAAGCAACGTCTCAAAGTAAGCTTACATTTCCATTAGTGGAATATACTGGATGTAATATCAAGTGTGGTGTTGAAGGGTTAAGTATTTTCACCTTATCAATACGGTAAAGTAGATAGGTAGTAACTATATACTGATTCGGTGCAGGGTTTTTATTTTGCACAGGTTTCCATACAAACTTTCAATTCCTTTTATAAATAAGTGAAGAAAAATTAACGAGGCTTTGTAGGGAACTACAAACGTACCGCTTTAACATTAGTTCAGTCATTTGAATTATTACGATTAGCACGAGTCACTTGTCTAAATTGATATTCGGCGTGACATTTTAATCAATTATTAAACAAGATAATAAGGTTCATTTTTTAACAAAGAAAGAGAGAGCGATTTGTTAGAGGTAGGAGAAACCTATGATACTATCAATCGTAAACAAAGAGTGCAAATCACAAAAGAAGCATTGCAAATTCATAGCTAATGTTTTCCATCCAATATCTACCAAAATAAGCCAAACTTTATTTTCTAGAGTTTCGTTCCTATCACAACAAATATATCAAGTAAACTAATATGATTAAGTATAATGTATCCCACCACATCAACATGGCGTTATCTGGGCTCTGGTCTTCCTCAAGGCGGAATACTTTCTCCTCTGCTGTTTTCATTGTTTATTAATCTCTTATCTCATGAACTTCACTGTGCATATCATCTGTATGCCGATGATCTGCAGCTCTACATACAAGCAAAGGTGGAAAATCTGGATACAGCAATAAATGCAATCAATCGAGACCTGGATGCTATTAACGACTAGTCTGCTAGGTTTGGACTCGCAGTGAATCCTGCTAAATGTCAAGTTATTATTATTGGTAGTCCCCGGATTATGAGTGAGATTAACTTACAATTGCTACCAGCTGTAATTTTTGATGGATCAGTTATTCCGTTTAGCTCAAGCGTCAAAGATCTCGGTCTACATATTGACACGACTCTTGACTGGCGTACCCAGGTAGCAAATGTTAGTCGCAAAGTCACTGGTACCTTACGGTCGCTCTATCGTCTGAAGAACTTTCTGCCATCCAAAACCAAGACAATGCTAGTACAGACTTTAATTTTTCCTATCATCGACTATGGTGATGTGTGCTATGCAGATCCTTTAAACAAATCCTTCAAAATAACCTTAATGTAGATCTACTCAATAAGCTCGACCGCCTTCTCAATAATTGCATTAGATTCATTTTCAATCTCCGCAAGTATGACCATATTTCCGAGTTTCGAATAAAGTTACGATGGCTACCTATCCGCCAACGTCGCAACTTGCGTACTTTGTGTACACTTTATTCTTTACTGTACTCCCCTAATGCTCCTGTCTATTTAACTCCTCATTTTCAATATCTCTGTAATACCCACGATAAAAATCTTCGCCCTTCGAACAATCTTCTTCTTCTTTGTCCTTCTCACAGCTCTAGCTTGGTACATGCTTCTTATAATATCCAGTCTATCCTTCTCTGGAATGCTCTCCCTCCAGAAATCAGGATGTCCACAAACCGTTTCACATTTAAAACTAGAGTTCGACAGATTTACATTGACTCATTGGCTGAATCGTAATAGAATCATCGTTTATGTATTTATAATATTTATTATAAATATATATATTTTATATTCAAATATATATGTATGTATGTATTTATAAATAAGTATATATTTAGTGTATGTAAATAGGTTTATCATATATTTTATATATTTTATGAATGAATTATTCATATAATCTGTTATAATATATATATTGTTACGCCATCTTTCGGTGAATTACTAGAAGAGATTGAATGTATCGGTGGTTTAAAGGTAATTCATCTACTCTGTACTAGATGGCGTTGCTGTATCGAGTATCGTCTGTTCGAGATTATTTCGACAGTTTTGTAGAAGCATCTAGAATGCGCTAGTGATGTTATCCGGCCAGTATAAATAGAGCGCGAGCGAACGGACCAGACACAGTTACAATTGAATATCGGAGCGATAAACAAGAAGCGAAGGAAGTAATTCGGAAGTGTTTAGTGAAGTGGAAAAGTGTTCAAAGTAAGTGTGTTTTATTAGTGCTGAGAATTAGGTGTGAATAGTGTGTTTTATTATTGTTGAAAAATTAAGTGTGTGTATCTAGTGTTTTTGTATTAGTGAATGTAGCGGCTGCTGACGCTACAAATTATATACAAGGTGTAATATTGTGTAAGCGCGGCGCAGCAGTCGTCTCCCTTCACGCATACAGTTAGGTCGTAGTTAGGTAGTTTATTTATAAGTATATTTAAATGTGGTACCACAGTAAAGTATATACTTCTTCGTTTTGCATCTTTCCTTTATCTCTTCACACGTACCTCAAACATCTTCATATACCCCTACATTGGTGACCCCGTCAAAGAAAACGCAACCTTCGGCTCAGCTTCGGCAACGCGGCATCGACGCACGTGCACATGGTCAGCGGAATCAAACAAGCGCATGTGCAGCGTGGCAACAGCGAGCAGCCAAGCAGCCTGGACACGGAGACATCCCGGACTCATGGGAGACGACTCGCCCTTTTTACTACGACCGAAAGGGCTTACGACCTAACTGCGGCGAACATCTGAGTCAGGACACGTGAAACCCAAATTTGAAACAAGGGACTCTACGATCTGCCGAGAACAGCGACTACGGCAATATGGGCAGCAGGAGTATATCGGAGCGGCATACGACGGCGGCGGCACTCTGCAGGACAGTGCGTACGTCGAGGCGTACAGCGTAAGGCGTATTGACCTTGGTGGTGAGGCAGAATTCCGCACCAAGACGACAAGACGCAGCATTCTCCGAGGACGGGATCGACACGGGACCGGCGGTGGCACTCAACGGGACAGTGCACGCGTCGAAGCGGCTCATCACACTTGGAGGCGAGGATGGATACCGCTCAGTGTTGGATAGCGCACCCTGTCATCCCTCATAACGGCCCCGACAACTTAGTGAAGATCGCTGGCAGAACCGGTGAACGTATTTCGTATGACTAGCTCTCTGTACAAGCGGCTTACGAAGAGCAAAGGAAGTTCCATAGAAACGGCGGCAAGCGGCAATTGTGTTTTTGGAATAGTAAAGTCATTTTTTATTCATTATATCGCTATAAAAATAGACTCTCATTGCATAAAGGTTCACATATAAAATCAGTTTACTTAGTGTCTGCTTAGTTTGCATTCTCGGGACTAGCGCTCCGGTAACTTGATGCGTACCTACAGTTGTTTATGTTATTAGTGATATGACGCAATTCGAGCGCTAGCACCTGGTACTAACTTGTATTATTTTATGTATGTAGATTGTTTGTTATATTTGTTTCAGAGTTTTATAGATTGTTAAATATTTTTTAATTCCTTTCTTTTTAATAAAGGGGGGAATATTGTAGCGGCTGCTGACGCTACAAATTATATACAAGGTGTAATATTGTGTAAGCGCGGCGCAGCAGTCGTCTCCCTTCACGCATACAGTTAGGTCGTAGTTAGGTAGTTTATTTATAAGTATATTTAAATGTGGTACCACAGTAAAGTATATATTTCTTCGTTTTGCATCTTTCCTTTATCTCTTCACACATACCTCAAACATCTTCATATACCCCTACAGTGAATAAAGTGCAGTTTTTTCTGGCATAGTGTATATAATTTATCACCGAACCCCAGCTCGTAACAATATTTTTTTCTGTATTTTTAACGCTAAATGCACTTATTATAGTTTTATCTCTGCATCACCCAAAGGTTGACTGGTAGATAATACCTTAGGCATTAAGTCCGCCTCTGTACACTTGTTTGTGCATAAAGTTCTAAACCCCAGCTTGTAACAAATTGGTATCAGAAGTGGGATAAATTATGCCGGTTATGCCGAAGGAAGAAACTGAAGGTGTGCGTACCAGGAACCAGCGCCAGCAAGACCTGGACCAGAGACGCTTCGGAGACGTTCCTTCTCTATCGCCTGGTGGACCAGGCGACTCCGCGGCTGCAGTGGAGCCTGCAAGCGCCACACACTCCGTGACGGTGCCCGACATCGCGGCTCTGATGGCGTTCATGCAGGAACAGTCCCGCCGTCAGGAGGAGCAGGCCCGCCGTCAGGAGGAGCAGGCTCGCCGTCAGGAGGAGCAAGCTCGCCGTCAAGAGGAACACGCGCGCCGCCTGGAGGAACAGCTACAGCACTACAAGGAGGAGCAGGCTCGCCGTCAAGAGGAGCACGCGCGCCGCCTAGAGGAGCAGGTGGTGCTTATGAAGGACCTCAGCGCCGCTGTAGGGAAGGACTTGAAGGCGGTCAAGGAGGAACTTCAGCAGCACGAGGCCCGTATCAGCGACGTAGAGATGCTCGTACACGACAAGCTTGAGACTCGCGTCGCCTTTATAGAGAAGCGTGTACACGACCACCACGAGACCTGTGTTGCTGAAGTGGAGAAAAAGTTGCGTGGGCTCGAAGTGACACCAGCGGCTGTAGCGCCCTCACCTCGTGGATTTAAGGTTCCACCATTTGATGCCTCGTCATCATGGTCGGCATACAAGATCCAGTTCGAGGCTGTAATGCGATCAAATGGGTGGAATAAAGAACAGGCCTTAACCGCCCTAACTTTGGGCCTTCGCGACCGGGCCTTGACAGTGTTGGAGGCACAAGGACAAGATGTCACCTACGAGAAGCTTCTGGAGGCGCTGGAAGCGAGGTACGGAGACGCGCACCTCGAACATGTGTATCGTGCTCAGCTGAAGAACAGGACGCAACGCACCGGAGAAACTCTGCAGCAGTGGGCTCTAGAGGTGGAAAAGCTGGTCAAGAAGGCATACCAGTCGTCTCCTGCGCTTATTGACGGGAAACTCGTACAGGCGTTTACGAATGCGATCCTGGACCTGGAGGTAAGAGCAACAGTGAGGCTTGGGCACTTCAAGGACCTCAAGGATGCCTTAGCCCACGCTCTGGAAGTGGAAGCAGTGCGACGCGACGACCGAGGTCACCGCATCAGGGAAGTTTTGTCGTCACCTCGGTGCTACAACTGCGGAGAAAGAGGCCATATCCGCTTGAGCTGCCCAAAACGTAGACAGCCTGGTGACACCCTGTCTCCACAAAAGGGGTCGCCTGATGTGCCTGCCAGGCAGCGAGAGCAGGGAAACGAGTAGAAGCCAGGACTGCGAGGCGGGTGCTGGCTGGTAATGGAAGAGCCCCAAGCATCATCAACAGCCTGATCATCGAAGGCGAAATTAACAGAACACCATGCAAGCTGACATTGGACACGGGTGCTTCTCGGACAGTTGTCGGTTTCCATCTGGCAAGACGGGTTCTTCGGGGCTGCTTCAGGAACAATGAATGTGTGAATCTGAGAACAGCTACCGGTCAGCACATAACCGTCCGAGGTGAAATGTAGGTGGATCTGAAGCTAGGCAACAAAATTTACCGTCACAAAGTCATCGTAGCCGATATAGTAGACGACTGCATCCTGGGCCTAGACTTCATGGGGAAGTACCGCTGCGAGATCGATGTTAACCAGGGAGTGTTGAAGTGTGGCTCGGAAGAAGTCTTCATGGAAGGTGCAACTTCAGGAAAAGTGTATTGCCTGAAGAATATCATTCTTCACCCGCGGTCGGAAACGGTTATACCAGTTTGTCTACCAGGGAATTATGGTCGAGGGAACCGCTGCGTACTAATCGAAGGCCTAGAGAAAGAGGCCCCGTGGAAGATTGCACAAACCTTGGTAAGGGGTACCAAAGTTTCATCAGTACGCGCACTGAATGCAAGTGACAAGGAAGTGTAGCTCAAGAAAGGGACGGAATTGGGCACCTATGAAGGAGCGGCTTGGATGCGTAGATGTCAAGAGCAACCTACCAGCGCCAAGGTTCAGAGTGCACGATTCGACGTGCCTTCACTTTAGGAGGACTGCCAAAGTACCCTGTCAGAAGAAGAGAAGAACAAGGCTAAGAAGATTTTAAACCGGTTCGCCGATATTTTCTCGACCAGTGATACCGACATAGGGAAGACAGCACTAGTCCAGCACAAAATAAACACGGGCAGTAAAGCACCGATTCGCCAGCGACCAAGACGTGTGCCAGTGGCAAGGGAACGTGAAGTGAAAGCTATGAACGACGGTATGGTGAAAGAAGGCATAATCGAGCCTTCGTCCAGCCCGTGGTGCTCTCCGGTGGTGTTAGTTAAGAAGAAGGATGGCAGCATGCGCTTCTGTGTAGACTACCGCCGATTAAATGACATCACGAAGAAGGACAGCTACCCACTGCCAAGGATCGATGACACACTGGATACGCTGACGGGGATGAAGTGGTTTTCTACATTAAATTTAAAAAGTGGCTACTGGCAGGTGGAAATAGATCCTCGAGACAAAGAGAAGACGGCATTCTCCACAGGCAAAGGATTGTGGCAATTTAACGTCATGCCCTTTAGATTGTGCAACGCTCCGGCTACTTTTGAGAGACTGATGGAGCGAGTGCTTATGGTGCTGATTGGAGACGCCTGCCTGGTCTACTTGGATGACATCATCATCGTGGGGCGCACCTTCCAGGATCACCTTCGAAACTTGGAGCAAGTGCTGTCAAAGATACGAGGAGCTAATTTGAAGCTGAGTCCGAAGAAATGCGCGTTATTCAGACGGCAAGTGAACTTTCTAGGACATGTGGTCTCGGAGAACGGTATTCAAACTGACCCGAATAAGATCATTGCCGTGAAGGAATGGCCAGTTCCAGAGAACAAAACGCAGGACAGAGCATTCCTCGGATACTCCTACTATCGACGGTTTGTGAAGAACTTTGCTGACATTGCTCGACCTTTTCATAAGCTCACCGAAGACAGAGTGCAGTTCTGTTGGAATGAGAGCTGTGACGTTGCATTCCAAAAGCTCAAGGAACATCTGTGTACTGCACCTATTCTAGGCTACCCTGACAATGAGCATGAATTCATAGTTGACACAGATGCCAGTAACACCGGAATCGGCGGCGTGCTGTCACAGAGGAAGGGTGACCAAGAAGTTGTTATAGCATACTTCAGCAAGGCCTTATCCAAACCCGAAAGAAACTACTGCATCACCCGGCGGGAACTCTTGGCTGTAGTAAAGACATTGCAGCATTTCAACAAATATTTGTTGGGGCGTAGATTCCACCTGCGAACCAACCAAGCTGCGCTAAAATGGCTACTTCAATTTAAGGATCCAGAAGGACAAGTAGCCAGATGGATTGAACTACTGCAAGAGTTTGATTTTGTAATACAACATCGCAGCGGCAAGTCCCATGGTAACGCAGATGCCCTATCGCGTAGACCAGTGCAAGCACTGTAGCCGACAGGAAGCAAAGCATGCAGCGCTAGTAAGGATGTTAAAGACGGATCTAAGCGACGAATGGAGAGAAGCTTTGCAGAGTGCTCAGCAAGATGACAAGGATGTACAGCCGATTCTTGAATGGAAGAAATCAGATGCGCCTAGGCCCAAATGGAGTGATATCGCAGCAATGAGCCCCATCACCAAGAGTTATTGGGCACAGTCGGAAAGCTTGGTCGTCCAGGATGCAGTTCTGTGCCGCAAATGGGAAAACGCTCGCGGTAACCAGTGCCATTTGCAAATGGTAGTGCCCAAAACTAAGGTGCCGGAAGTCTTGCAGCTCTATCACAATGGTGCTTCGGGAGGTCACATGGGAGTTAAGAAGACCCTTACTTAAAATCCGGGAGCGGTTTTATTGGCTCCACTGTCGGGATGACGTCGAGGATTGGTGCCGCAAATGCACAAGTTGTGCGGCTGTGAAGGGGCCACATACCTGTAGTAGAGGTGCATTAAAGGTGTACAATGTGGGAGCCCCATGGGAGCGCATAGCGTTGGATGTCGCGGGGCCGTTTCCTGAGAACCAGGACGGAAACAAATACTTCCTGGTTGTGATGGATTACTTCACGAAGTGGCCTGAAGTGTTTGCAATCCCAAATCAAGAAGCTACCACAGTGGCCGTTAAGCTGGTGCATGAAGTCTTCTGTCGGTTCGGGGTGCCCTTGGAAATCCACAGCGATCAGGGCCGGAACTTCGAATCTGAGGTGTTCAAGGAGACTTGTCGCGTTATGGGTGCACATAAAACCAGGACCACGGCTTATCACCCGCAATCAGATGGCATGGTTGAACGATTTAACCAATCACTGGAAAGGTACCTGGCGAAGGTCGTGGAGAGCAAACAAAGAGATTGGGACAAGCACATCCAACCATTTCTTCTGTCATATCGTAGTGCGGTCCACGAAGCTACAGGAGTAACACCAGCTTTTGCCAATTTCGGCAGAGAATTACGTTTACCAGCAGACTTAATCACCGGTATTCCGCCAGAATCTCCACGCAATATAACGGATTACGCGACCGAGCTACGCAACAAGATGAACGACGTATACGAGCACATCAGGGAGTCAGGACAACAGATGTCTGAAAAAATGAAGACTCGCTACGATCGGAAGGCGAACAATAAAGGCTTCGATGAGGGATCATTGGTGTGGCTTCATAACCCAGTACGAAGCAAAGGTAAATCGCCTAAGTTACAAGCCAGGTGGGACGGGCCATATCGCATAATTACCAGGATGAACTACGTCACCTATCGAATCCAGAAGGGGTCGCGAGGTGCACCGAAGATAGTTCATGTGGACTGGTTGGCTCGTTACTATGGGTCCAACGATTTTCGAGACGAACACGTTTAAGAGGGGGGCAGTGTTACGCCATCTATCGGTGAATGGGTACTAGAAGAGATTTAATGTATCGGTGGTTTAAAGGTAATTCATCTACTCTGTACTAGATGGCGTTGCTGTATCGAGTATCGACTGTTCGAGATTATTTCGACAGTTTTGTAGGAGCATCTAGAATGCGCTAGTGATGTTATCTGGCCAGTATAAATAGAGCGCGAGCGAACGGACCAGACACAGTTACAATTGAATATCGGAGCGATAAACAAGAAGCGAAGGAAGTAATTCGGAAGTGTTTAGTGAAGTGGAAAAGTGTTCGAAGTAAGTGTGTTTTATTAGTGCTGAGAATTAAGTGTGAATAGTGTGTTTTATTTGTGTTGAAAAATTAAGTGTGTGTATCTAGTGTTTTTGTGTTAGTGAATAAAGTGCAGTTTTTTTCTGGCATAGTGTATATAATTTATCACCGAACCCCAGCTCGTAACAATATTTTTTTCTGTATTTTTAACGCTAAATGCACTTATTATAGTTTTATCTCTGCATCACCCAAAGGTTGACTGGTAGATAATAACTTAGGCATTAAGTCCGCCTCTGTACACTTGTGTGTGCATAAAGTTAAATAAATAAATAAATATGTCAGGATCGTTGCAAATGGCGTTCCGTAGTCTCTGCCTACCCCTCCGGGAAACAGGCGTGGGTCTATGTATGTATGTATGTATATATATGTATGTAGGTATATGTATATGTGTATGTATATAAGTTTGTGTATGTCTATGAACTTCTTGTATTTTAATAAGTATATTATTCTGGTTGTCTTTGTAACTGCACCATTTATCGCACTAGGCTTATCTACCATCTATCCATCCTAAGGTTGCCTGGAAGAGATCCCATTTAGCGAAAAGGCCGCCATTTGTACATTCTGTTTGTGTTTTGTTTTGTTTTATAATGTAATTTTGTAAGGTGTACGATAAATAATAATCTAATCTAATCTAATCTAATGTAATCTAATCTATATAATCTACTCCTCCCATATTTTTGCTATATGTGATACAATTTTAGGGCATTTCATTATTTTTTTGCTGATCCAAGTTTGCGTCGTCTTCCAGTGTCTTTGTCTAAAGGTGTCAGAAAGTTGATCAACAAGTAGATTCCTTTACTTTCCATCAACTGTACGTGCGATATGCTTTTTTTTGGCGGTAGGTGTTAAAAGTGAACACATTGGCGAATTTGCAGAAATTTAAAATAAGATATAACAAAGTTAAAATCTGTTCTTAACACTGCTTTATTTAGTGAAATTATACAGTAACTTATTAGTACTCACGTTTGTGAAACATCCTATGCTCAAATTCACTGGGTATTAGCAATACCACCTACCAGCTGATCACCTGCACACATCACAACATTACTTGCTTCGCACTACACCGTACTAAGATGTCTCAACTTGCTGAAATTGAAAACGCACAGAGAAGCCTTGAAGAAAGCTTTGCCAAGAGAATGGCTAAACTTGAAGCCCAAGTCCAGAGCAGTGGACCCGCAAAAGATACTGTCTCCAAAGTCGCCGAGGAGTTCCGGACCTTCCGGGAGCTTATGTTCAGCATGCTGCGGTTACTCCGTAAGCAAATAAATGAATGCTCCCGGATGTTAGGCACAATGGAGAACCGGCACCGACGTAAGGCCGTAATCTTCCTAGGTATTCGTAAAGGTACTGATGAAGACTCTCCCGCTGTTGTAACAGACATCATTACAAAGAAGCTGGGTATATCTAAAGTTACACCAACATCCTTTAAGGCCTGTCATAGGCTTGGTTACATCAATAAGGAACGTCATCGCCCCATTCTCGTGAGGTTCAGCAGCTTGGACACCAAGAATGCAGTCTGGAGGGCGAAGGCGAAGTTGAAGGGCTCGTCTGTTACGGTCAAGGAGTTTTTAACCAAGTCCAGGCAGACCACGTTCACCAAGGCGAGAGCGCATTTTGGCATCAAGGCGTGTTGGACGCAGGATGGTGTCATCAATATTAAGGTAGCGGATGGTACTCGGATCAAAATCACGACTCTGGATGAATTAAATCCTCTGATGTTAAAATATCCGCAGATGAAGAGCGATTCCCGGCCTGCAGTACGTCAAGGTACTGATAGCGTCGCACCAGCGAGCAACACCACTAAATCGTCGACCCGGCGTAATTAGATCTTTTATTTATTCTTTTTGTTATCATACTCTATCTTAGTTTTTGTTATGTTTCGAAATTTGCGTCTTCTTGGAACGTAAGTACCTATCTGTTTTGGATATTTTTCTTTTTATGTTTACTTGTGTTTACCCACTATAACTAATTTGAAAGTAACCTCAATTCCTAAAAGTAATACTTATTTTGTTACACACAAAAATATAACGTAAAACCTCACAAGTTACAACAAACATTGTCATTTGTCAGCATTGTCACTTTGACATTAGTCTTTAAACGTCATAGGTAAAATTGCGTTCCGATATGCGTAAAATATGTTTTGTTATTAATTTATTTTTCTTTACTGTAAAATTACTTAACGTATTATTGTGTTGGTGTCAGCTGGTGGGTGGTGCAGAAATGTGATTTTTGCACCAGATATAATAATATGATCGTTAAGTGTATTTTATAATATTTTAGTAGAATATATTTTTTATATCCGTGTGGTTGACGGCATAGGATACAAGTGTCACCACCCCCTACCTTCCCGTGGGTGTCGTAAGAGGCGACTAAGGGATAACACGATGCAAATACCATCTTTGCGTAGAGACGGAAAACTCGACATCAAACCCTATACGACTGCCTCGTTGGTCTCGCGGCATAAATGTGCGCGTGGGATCGGGAGGTCCTGGGTTCGATTCCTGGGTCGGGCAGTGTTATTGGGTTTTTCTGTCACGAAATTCTCAGTAACCGCACGGAGTCTGGAAATGTGCAATAGGCTCGCCCCTTATTACGTGGGACTAAAGTATATCTGGCGAAAAGTGGGTGTAGAAATACACCTCTGCCTACCCCTTCGGGGATAAAAGGCGTGACGTTATGTATGTATGTATGTATGTATATTTTTTATTACCTATATAGTCAATTCATATATTTGTTATATATTTATATTTGAAATCTTTAAATGGCATCTGATGACGAGTAATCTTTTCACTCAGCAAATAATTCTGCTGTTTTTTCAGACGACGACAGTTTTTGTTCAGTAACAGGCACACTTGGCGATTTTATTCGTGGATCCTTTAGTCTACAACGACGCAATTCGTTAAATGTCTGCCACATTAACGCTCAAAGTCTCCCAAGTCATTACAGCGAGCTTGTGGAGGCGTTTACACAGTCAAACGTTCATGCCGTCCTGGTCTCTGAGAACCGGCTCAAGCCTCAACTTCTTTCCACCTTACTGGTTACATTCTAATCCGGAATGATCGCATCGGAAAGAGGGGTGGGGGTGTAGCCATTTACCTACGCAGTGACTTTCCTTATAAAATT
This sequence comes from Euclidia mi, assembly GCA_944739405.2. Classification (NCBI taxonomy): domain Eukaryota; kingdom Metazoa; phylum Arthropoda; class Insecta; order Lepidoptera; family Erebidae; genus Euclidia; species Euclidia mi. The sequence goes on from OX123187.2 coordinate 23,064,304, forward strand.
ATTGCTTCTTCTTCCTCTTCTATCGCTGCTGAATTTCTTTTCATCGAGGTTTGTGTCAAAGGGGCGCGGACCATTCTTGGCGTAATTTACTGTCCCCCAAATATCAATTACTTCACCGATTTGGAATTGGTTCTAGAATCTTTAGGGTCTGAGTACGAGCATCATATCATCATGGGTGATCTAAATACCGATCTCCTGCTCCCAAACTCCCATCGTACCCGAAAACTCCACACCATTGTCGAATCTGTTGGTCTTCACATTTTACCGTTGAATGCCACACACCATAAAACATTTTTAACGACATCGTAATCAAACTATAATTATGATGTTCATGCCCCAGGACGGAAAATTAAATTGAAACGACCGCCTGCACCCTGGTTGACGCGTGGGATACAGAAGGCGATGAGGCGCAGGGACCGAGCATTTCGAAAGTTTAAGCGTGACCGTTGCGAGGAAAATTGGGTCCTCTACAAAGTTGCTAGGAATCGTTGTAATCAAATGATACGAAATGCTAAACGAAGCCACATTTTCAACAACATTTCTTCCTCTTCCCCTGCCGATATCTGGAAGTTCCTAGGGACTCTGTGTATCGGTAGGCTTAGTCGAGTGGATCCACCGCCAGCTCTTAGTCTTGACGATATTAACATTTCTTTTGTCTCCACTCCAACGTTTGATCGTCAGACTATGAGTCGAACGGTGGACTACATAGATAGCTTGGCTCGACCAAACATAAATCCTTTTCACTTTTCTCCAGTTGCTGAGGCTGAGATCAAAAAGATAATCCGTTCAATTAAATCTAAAGTGGTTGGCTGTGATGATGTCAGCCGCTACATGATTATCACCATCCTGGACCACCTTCTTCCTGCCATTTCCCATATAATAAACCATTCCCTTGACTCTGGGCGATTTCCTAATATTTGGCGTAAAGCATATGTTCGGCCATTACCCAAAGTCACTAATCCCGTTGCTCCTAATCACTTCCGGCCTATTTCCATCCACCCTTTCCTTTCCAAAGTCCTTGAGGCTTGTGTTCATAAGCAACTGTCCCAGTTTGTGCATGAACACAATGTCCTCAGTCCCTACCAGTCCGGCTTTAGACCTGGGCATAGTACAGTCTCTGCTATGCTTAGAGTGACTGGCGATGTGAGGGCGGGTGTGGAGGACACTAGGATCACTGTGCTGGTCCTGGTTGACTTCTTAAACGCCTTCAACACCTTCAGTCACGATATCCTACTATCCATCCTATCCTATCTTATGATCTCCTCCGAAGCACTGGAATGGTTCTCTTCATATCTTCGTGGACGTCAGTAGTCTGTCAGAGTCGATGAATCTTCATCAAGTTGGCGAGACCTTGAGGCTGGTGTTCCACAAGGTGGCATACTCTCTCCTCTTTTGTTTTCTTTATTCATTAATCTCATTACCCTGGATCTTAAGTGTTCGTATCATTTGTACGCCGACGATCTACAACTTTATTCGCAGGCCAAAATTGAGGATCTGCCAGATGCAATCGATGCTGTGAACCGAGATCTAGCAAGAATTCAAGATTGGTCGGAGAGAAACGGTCTATGTGTCAATCCTGTGAAATGCCAAGCTAGAATAATAAACAGGCTGGACTTGGCATCACTACCACCGGTGACATTCAATGGCACTAATATACCTCTCAGTTCTTCCGTAAAAGATCTCGGTTTACACATTGACTCTACACTTAGTTGGCAATCCCAGGTTACAAACGTCTGCCAAAAGGTTACCGGGGTTCTGCGCTCTCTTTACCGCCTGAAAAACTTTCTACCTGTCAAGACAAAGACAATGCTTGTGCAGACCTTGGTTTTTCCTATAATCGACTATGGTGATGTGTGTTATCTCGACCTGAATGCAGACCTGCTCAATAAACTTGACCGACTTCTCAATAATTGCATTCGGTTCATTTTTAATCTTCGTAAATATGACCATGTGTCCTCATATCGTCAACAGCTGTCATGGTTGCCTATACGTCAGCGTAGTAATATGCGCGCGTTGACTACTCTTTTCACTTTTCTCCATTCGTCTAATAGCCCCAGCTACCTAGTCCCTCACTTTCAGTACCTCTGCTCCAATCATGACAGATATATTCGCTCTTCTAATAATTCTCTTCTTCAGTGTCCTTCTCATAGCTCAAGCCTTGTACACTCTTCTTTTTCGGTACAAACTATACTTCTTTGGAATGCGCTCCCTCTCGAGATCAGGACGGCAACCAATCGATTCACGTTTAGGGCTAAGGTGCGCCAGTATTTTATCTAACTATCTCTTGAAAGGCCATAATAAAACCATCTCTCACGTGTGTTACATTGTGTATTAAATATATGTAAATTGTATGTATTTATTAGAATAATATGTATTATTTATATTATATAATCTTTATTATATATATACGTATATATGCATAGATATGTATGCTAATGGATTTTAACCAAATAATTAAATATTTCATATTTATAGTTTAAACACCTGCCACAATCATTTCTGCACCACCCGAAGGTTGACTGGCAGAAAATGCTATTTAGCATTAAGTCCGCCTTTTGCATTGTAATTGCAGGAAGTGTTAATAAATAAATAAATAAATATGTCCCAATACTTGTGGTGCTCATGTCCCTCTCCTTATGTCAATGCTGTTTTCGGAAGATCTTTGCGATTTGTTCAAACGAATTCCATATTATGTCAAAGAGAGACAAAACATAGGCATCAACTATTTGAAAAATTTGTACTTCACGGCCATTATATTTCACATCACAAAAAATATTTGGCACGTATGTTCCTTAGTTCCATTTGAAAACTGGCTTTTCATTACTTTATACTCCAGTTACAGGTACAAAATAGTTGTAGACGTCGATGGTACAGGTGCCAGACTTATTGATTCCTGAAATCGAACAGGCACATCTTCAATTTCATCATCAGAAACATCAGAAACCCCTTGATCCTGTATCAAACTCCTTTGCCTATTTCGTCAAGGTGTAAATCATCTTCTTCATCACTATTATCATTCATCAAAATTTATAGAAGTACCTACATCATCCTTGAATTCAAATAGCTAAGATAATCTACCACAATATCAATAAAAATGAAGATACAAAATCATCTGTTGAATCAATCAACAAATTAGATTAGATTAGTTAAATCTTTATTGTACACCACAAAAGAGAAAAACATGCATTGAAGGAGCACAAACAAGAAATGCACAATTGGCGGCCTTATCGCATACAGCAATTTCTTTCACTTTGACGGAGACGGAGGATTGCCACTGAGACGGAGGATCTCAGGTAGGATGTCGGGGTTCGAGAGAAACACTGCTAGGCTGAACAGGTTCTTTATTATGTCTCACTACCGCTTGCATACAGTATGACCGAACTAGGTAAGCACTGGCCTGAGCTGGCTAGAGTGTAGACTCCTGCTGCTCTCCGACGCTCGCAGGGTAGCTGCTCGTAGGGTCGCCGATGAGCTGGCCAAGGTGCGCTGCGCAGGCAGCTCTGTGGTCGATGTTCAGGCTGAGCGGGTCTCAGGCGGTGCAGCCGATGTGGGTCGAGCGGTCAGGCTCAGGCGTCCGTGGCCTGGCTGTAGGAGCTCGTAGGCAGGAACGGAGGCTTGGGTGGCAGCTGGCTAGTAGCGGCACGGCGCCAGCAGCTCGTGGCTTGTAGCCCGTAGGAAGAACGTCAGCCCGTAGGAAGAACGTCAGGTGCAGTGAGCTCGTAGGGTGAACGTAGCCCGTAGGAAGAACGTAGCCCGTAGGGTGAACCCCAGCGGGACAGTAGATAGGAAGTAGAATGTAGAATAATCGCGAGGTGTAGCGGCAGCGTTCCGATGTCTAGGGAAAGTGCAAAAATATATTATTAGCTTATTTTACATAAAATAAATACCTACTAAATAGGTACGTTGACATACATATAATACATATATATATATATATATATATATATATATATATATATATATATGTACAAATATAAAACATATCAAATAAATATATATATATATATATATATATATAAATATAATAAGATACATATAATCTAATAAAAAGTTATGGACAATAATGCAATCACCTTGGCAAATAGTGCTATTTTAACATGTTTTTAAAGATGTTTAGTGACTTTGCTCGTCTAATCTCAACTGGCAGCGCATTCCACAAACGTAAAGCCTGAACTGAAAAGGATTTATCAAAATAAGTTTGTGGAATGCGTTGGCATCTGCAATCGCAGATCCTCTGACGACCTCAGGCACTTTGTATGTGTGTCATGAAGGAACTTGAACCGTTCTTCGAAATACAGGGGAGTGTTAGGATTGAACAATACATTATATAGTAATACTAGAGGACGCCAGCAGCTACGCCTGCATTTTTTTTAAATTTACCCGTTTTGGCCGATCCCGTGGGAATTTCGGGAAATCCCTTCTTAGTGCACCCCTACGTTCCCCAAGGAACATATATGCCAAATTTCAGCTTCCTGCGCCCAATAGTTTCGGCTGTAGCGTGTCTGTCAGTCAGTCAGTAACGCAAGGATTTTATATATTAAGATTAGGATATGAGTATTCCTGTGAAGGCGAATTGGCAGCCACTTGAGCCTGCTACCAAATTCAGATACATGATCATATTTGCGTAAACCAAATATAAATCTAATACAAAAGTTTTGGAGACGCTCAAGTATATCAAGTTGCTCCTCATTGAGATCAAGATAGCTGACATCGGCATAATCGAGTATTGGGAGAAGCAATGATTGTGCAAGCGCAATTTTGGTGATTATGGGCAGAAAGTTTCGCAACCTGCGCAACGACCCCGCCGAAGCAAACAATTTCCGACAGGTTTCCTGCACCTGACATTCCCAGGATAGAGTCTTATCCAGATAAATTCCCAGATTTTTCACGCTGTCTGTTATGGTAAGATGTTGCCATCAAATTTAATCGAAGGGAGTTGTGACGGATTGACCTAAAATATCATCCTAGAACTACCAATCAGAATGATCTGGGTTTTGGTTGGATTTAATTTTAGTCCATAATTTTTGCTCCACTCACAAATTTGCGCCAGATCCCTGTTTATGGTAGAGAATGCATTTGAAATAGAGTCTAGCGGCGCCTGCGAGTATATCTGCAGGTCGTCTGCGTAAAGGTGGTAGGACGAAAGTAGATGTTTGGAGATAGAATTTATAAAAATTGCGAAAAGTAGCTGTTTGAAATAGATATATTGTCTATGATAATTAAACGAGAATATCAGTTTAGAAACATTTTTTATGTATGGTAATTATTTTTTTACTCTGTTCACATTATGAACTGACAAATCTCTCTCATTCCTTTTCCGGAAAAGACTTGATTGTGAGCACACCTTTTGCATTTCGTGTGAATTGTATAATTGAACTAAATTGAGTAAACCCTCGTAAAACTGCCGCTTTTGATTTGTCCGGCACTGTTCAGTCCGCAGTGTTGATCAATTCGTGATATTATATATATGGAACACTGACATTTTGAGAAATTGTGAATTCTACTACCACTTGCATCGTGCATTGAAGACGCTGCGTTGGAGTCTGGTAAAGTAAAGATAATTCACTTGCTAATATTGGCCAATTTTAGTCTTGTGTGTATCTAGCTTGCCTCCAGGACTCCACTCAAGAACATCACCAGGAGATATAAGGTAAAATTTTCATGTATCTACTTAATACTTGTATTCACTGTGCAACACAGTACATTTGTGTCTGAGATTTGTTGTGGCTGACAAGGGCTGATGAATAGAATCACGCTTCCACAAATCTGCTGCAATTAATCCCAGCTCCTTCTAGCCAAACTCTAGACAGTAGCGGAGATAAAACGCCACGCTGCGGTACACCGGCAGTCGTATTACTCCATGAAGAGTATGATTCCTTAACGCGTATACGCTGTCGGCGTTCAGACAGGTAACTACGAAACCAGTGAATCACCGTTGGAGATATGTTAATAGATCGGAGTATGCCGAGCAGGATGTGGAAGTCTACGGTGTTGAATGCATTGCTAAAATCGAGTAGGGACAATAGCGTGAGCTTTCCTCAATCCATTCCCAGCCTAATCTCATCAGTGATATGTACCAATGCCGTGGTAGTACTGTGACCAGGACGAAAACCGATTGAAAAGGATTTAGGAGAGTGTTTTTGGAAATAAAGGAAGAGAGTTGTGTATGCACAAGACGTTCAAGGATGGAAAGGAACGGGAGTATAGGTATAGGTCGGAAGTCAGAAAAGGAGAAAGGTTTGGATTTTTATGGCAAAGGAATTATTTGGGCATCTTTCCACGCTGATGGAAAGATACCGGTGGTAACTGAGTAATTAAGGATATGACAGAGGACAGGTAGGATTTCATCAAGGATGGGCAGGATCATGTTTCGACTAATACAGTCATTACCAACAGCATTGGATGAGATTTAAATTATGCTCTTTTTAACATCACAACAGGAAAATTGCTCGAAAACAAAAGGTGAATATTTGGGAGTTGGGATACGTGAAAGATCTTGTAACGTATTTGTTTTAGTGGTCCCATCAGAATTGGACGAAGCAGTAAAATGTGCATTAAGTGCATCGATATTAATATCCTTTGGGAACTTGTCGTTTGTGTGTAACTAACCAACTCCCAATGTTCTAAGAAATTTCCAGACTTTAACCGGATCTCAATTTTCAACAGAGTTGTCACACCTTATTGCAGGGATTTCTTGCACTTATGCTTTTTTCCAGGTTGACAGAGGTCGGGCGGCACTTATATCTCGCCTTGGCTGCGGCTTTTTTGGACATTATGTTTTTGATCTCTTCAGTCAGCCAAGGCGATGGTAGATGTTTTAATTTGATGTTACGGACAGGCGCATGTTTATCGTCCAGCTGCGTTAATGTGTTTGTAAAAACTTGCACTTTAGTGTCTATCCAGTCGGTCGTAAACAAAGGAGACCAATCAATCTTGCTGGCATCGTTGCTGAGCTTCGAACCATCCATTCCACCGAAACTGCGCTGCATAATGATTCTCGGTTTTGCCTTGGGTGGACGTATTTTATACGATAGATAGATCAAGTCATGGTACGAGAAGGCGTCGGCAGAGCATTGACCATGCTTGGCAACAAAGGTAGAAGAGGAAACAAAAATAAGATCAAGAAGAGAAGGAACAGAGTTTGGGAAGTGGTGTGTAGCATTAAGAGGTAGAACAGATAAATAACTGGAATTTAAAATACGCTTAAGAGTGGCTGAACGTGTATCCTGTTTTTTAATTCAGGTTTTAAAATCTCCCCTTAAAATTGTGCGACTGTAAGAAGGCATTAAAGTTTCTAGGATGTGTTCGAAAGAAGGAAAAAAATTTACTCGTGATGAAGGGGAATAATAAACATCTAGAAGAACTTTCGAATGATTGAGTTCCTCTTCCAAAAAGAGATGCTCGCCGGCGTTCGAGGGTGGTGGTTGCGATGAGATGCTTACTATACGGTAAGGAATTTGGGCACGTAGGTATATAGCAACACCACCACCAACACCGACCGCACGATCATTCCTTATTAGATGAAACCCAGGGAGAGAATAAGAAGTTGATGGCAGACATGGTTTTAGCCATGACTCTGAAACGAGAATAGCATGTAGGTTCTTATAGTCAAAGGTTGCCAGCATATCAGGGAAATGGGCTGGAATACTTTGAGCATTTATATAGGCTACATTAAAGTTCTTTGGTACGTCAGAGAACTGAAACTGAAGGGTTTCTGCAAGTGACGGTAAACTAGTGAAGCTGTCATCGAGACTAGTAGCGATCAAAAAGCTGTCAACATCACTGTCTAAGTCAAGCATTGGAAGTACCTACCTATACTTAAATATATAATAATAATGTAATATATAAGTTAATTAAATATATAATAACGTATATAATATAAAAATAAAGCAATTTAAAAATCAATAAGTCAAATTATTACAAATGGTGTCCCTTCCGGACCACTGGGACATTGGTGTCCCTTTAAGTTTATAATGTCTTATAACTATAAAAAACATAAATAATGGTGTTATTAATGAAAATAACATAAATTTACTTTCCAAGCAAAGATTAAAGCACAACAAAAAACAATATAAAAAATTTTGAAGTTCCTAAAAACTTTTGAGAAATAGGGCAAGTGCGCGCTTAGCGAATAGCCATATTACAATTTTTATAGAAAATATATCGTTGGGTTATACCGTCAATGAAAAAAATATTAATAATATGTCTGATAACAAACAAAAAAATCATAATTGGTAATAGGCTTCTTAATTATTAATATATTTTTAAATTATGGGCTAGGGACACATATGTCCCTTGGTCGTCAAAGGGTTAAATTCGCAGCTTATAAACAAATGGCTGTTTATCGATTTAAAAGGTTCAAGTCTTAGATCTCTCGAACTTAGATCAGTGCAGACGAGATCAATTAAAGTTTCGCTACTCTCCGTAAAATGTGTAGGTAAAGGTGGTAACAAGCTGTCTGAGATTAACACTATTTAAAAAATCAGTATGGTTTTTCGTCTTGACATCATTGCAATTCAAGAGATTAACGTTAAAGTCCCCCAGGAAAATAAAATAACCACAACCACACAAGGTGCTCAATGACAACCCGCTTGAATCCAGAAAGAGGTCCAGGTTAAGCCACGGAGGTCGATAGGCAGTACCCACGGCTATTTTCTTTCCATGTACGCGCGCCTATGCCGTGTCTAAGATAAAAACCAACACCGCCGCCGCGACCACCGCGAACATTTGCTGGTCGGGGTTTGTGACGGAGACGATACCCAGGAAGGACAGGCGCGTATGAGTCCTCTCCCCACCTTAGCCAAGTCTCATTTATAGCTAAAATATCAACAGGTTGGTGTTCCATTAATGCTACGATATCGTCATGATTTGTACCTAGGGATCCTGCATTCAGCAAACTAACCTTCAAATATTTACTAGACACCATCCCTAGAAATATCTACGCAGACATTGACTTACAATAAAAATATAATCCACTTTACAAATCATTAATGAACGCCTGTTGACTCGACCTTTTAAGAAACATTTGTTTCTCTCAACACCAAAGCTGTACTTGAAATAAAACCTGAACTAACGTCGACTAAACAAACGTCAAATTAAGAAACATGATCAATATAAAGATGTAAAATTACTTACCGAATGACTGACAAACAACACACAGCCGAAACTACTGGGCGCAAGAAGCTAAAATTTTTGCATGTAAGTGCACTAAGAGCGGAATTTTCACAATGCCAATATCCGACGCGGGCGGCACCGCTGACGAAGCCTCATTAATAATTACCAGACTGGTAACGGCAAAATTCTATGACGATGATGATAACAATGACGATAAATATCATGTTAGATTGGCAAATTTGAGAACACATAAATACACCAATCAAAATATACTACACGCTCGCGTGAATGTGATGGAATGAATGTGTCATTCAATTGTATAGACAATTTTCCATTAAATTAACCTAATATGAATCATGACTATTCAGATGAAAATTTATTTCGGTGTAAGAAATAAATGTTGTAAGATGAAATGAAATGAAAAAACATTTATTTTTATATCAGACGAAGGACATCATATAAACAATGTGAGAAAAAAATCTATAACTAGGCAAAAATCGTACACGCTCGTCGTCTGTCCAAAAATACGAGGCCAGTTCAGCATATTGCCGGACATATGTGCCCGGCGCTGGTTTTCAACTGGCTCCTTAATAGACGCGGACGTCAAAACCAGATTATTTTACTAACTATATTATTATAATATTGGTTGGAATGTAATATTTACACAAACAACAATCGAAAATCGAAATCGAAAATCCAAAGACAATTTTTTTTTATATCATAACTACGGCTAAGTTCTGACATTGAAAGAAAAATGGCAGGATTATACCTGTGAAGTGTTAGAAGCGTCTATAAACGTAACTTATGAAAAACTTATTAATATAATTATTTCGTATTTTGTGCGTTTTTAGTTTCAACTATAAAAGCGGACGTTAAATTATCTAAATTGATAAACTATTTATTGAATACATTCATTTCCGGTGCTTGTTTAATGTCATTTTCAGAGTTACCATTTACAAAACAATCGTATTTGTTGAATAGAAAATAGGTAAGTAATTTTTTTAACCTACATCTAGAAACAATTCACGATAATGTTAAAAAAATATTTTATGTATATTATATTATATAAAAAAAGAAGATTTTAATTATGATGTAAATAAATATATTTTTTACTTGATCTGAGATATCATTTAATTAGAGGTATCAGTAGGCAATTGAAAGATAATTAATGACAACACTAAGTGAAATGTCTACATTGTCAGTATTCTTGTGGTATCCTTACTCCTTGCCCTTGTCTATGATCCCTATAGACCGTGCCCAAAGAGATTGGATATGCTTCAGTTATTCTTCTGTGACCGTGCCACGAGAATATAGACTTTTTGAAACAAAGAATTTCTACTAAGTAACTTAGCGACAGATCTGTCAAAAACAAATAATGTCAAATCCAATGAGCGCAACGGTACACAAATATGTGTCATTGCAAAGTAATATGTCAATTGATCGGGTTTTTATCGGTATATACGCTACCAACAGTGTTTTGTGGTACTGGAATATGTCAGACGCCTGAAATGTCAACATTTTGCGTAAATCCATAAATTTTTTTCATTCTTAGGCATTTATCAAAGGATAAAACATATTTTTTGGATGTTAAGAATATTTTTGGTGTCGCAATGCTCGTCCTACGGTCGGCATCTTGGAAAAGCGGGTGCAGAATCGCAGATGGCAAACTATTATATAACGATTTTGTTTAAGTTCATTGTGTTCATTTTAATGTAATGTTCTAGCTAGTGGTCTGTAATATTATTCATTAGTGGTATTTTTTTTATATTTACGATAGCTTAGCTATTGACTATACGATCGAGTACCATGTTTGTACTCTATAGGTGCTTCTAAACGGGCAACATTTTTCTGCAATATGTGGCTGCAACTCAGTGGCTGGCAACATTGCTAGCTATCCCAGCCAGACTATGCAATATTGCTGTAATATCCTGGTCATATAGCCAAACATTTTTGGTATAGCCACATGCGGCCGACATTGTTTCAAGGGGTTGCCGGACGATCGCTGAGCTGTCGATATTCTGCAATATTGCCCTACTAGTTTCTATTGTTGTTTCAGTCCCACTCTATAGTTATGACATAGTATATCCTTTTCTACGCGACATGAAGTTTGCTGCGAATGACGTCGTGATTATGGCTATATTCATTTGGTTATATTTTCGGTCCAATTTTATTAAGGAGTAGGTAACTTGAAGTCACCCTTTGACATTCTAGTAAAGTTTTTAAATAATTTTTTATCAAGGTTTATTTCTTGACTTAAATTATCTAACGTTTCACGCCTATTTAAGTAAGGTCGATACTACAATCTATTCTTTTTCTTTTTTGATTTTTGTGTTAAAATTATATAAGTCGCTGCGAAAAGTGTAAATTCGTCGGCTATTGTTGCCCGATTGTGTATCCCGTTTAGGAGTCTACATAACCGGCCATACTGTATCAGACATATTTCAACAAATTGCGCAGCCATTGATTGCAAAATATATTTTTGTGATGGCTGAGCAATTAATTGCTAATAATGCAGCCATGAATGGCCGAAAAATATGGCCCGTTTAGAAGCCCCTTATTATTGACATACATGGCTCTCTTTTGTTGTCTTGCATTTACAGAATTACTTACGGGTGAAAACTAAAAAAAATCGGCAAATTCATGAAAATACTTCCGGGAAATTCGAATACTCAAACACAAAATAAAATATGTTTATTTTTGTAAAATTTGAAAAAAATATTAATTTACAAGAAGTCATAGATAATAAAATATAAATTCGAATACTTAGTAGCATAATTGAGCATTGAAACAAAAAAACTACTGTTCAAAAAGCATAAAGTTCACTAAGGCATAAAATCTCAAAAACAACTGTTAGAAACAAAGGTTGTGAAACCCTGAATGTGTGTTTGCAAAAAGTCTATCTTCTCGTGGCACCAACTATAGTCTGTGACATTGTCAACATTCTTTTCTATCCGAAAAGCTTGTTTGGTAGTGTTCTTGTTGTTTTCGCAGTTTTTTGTTGAATTATCTTTATTTTTTATTCTTGCTTACCCCCTGGACTTGATTAGCTGCCCCATACGACGACTTGTGCTTTCTTACGGACTATCTGCGCTCAAAACATCTGGACCTATAGCTTTTTCTACACGGACTTCGATTGTGCCTTAAGATTTTGTTATGATGCGAAGTAGCAGGCCAACACGCATATTGTGCGTGAATAATAACATTTGCGTCAATACTCTCCGGCGATAACGCATCTTAGATCAGAACACAAGAGTTTGTACTTTGCTCTGCAACTGGGTTTATCCAAAAATCGTAAGTTTTTAAACATTATTACCAATTTAGCGTTAGTAAGTTTCAGTGAATTTTCAAAGCAGTTTAAAGTATTACAAAATTCGGTAACATTAGTCTATCTAGATGTAGTGTGATGCATTTTCTTTGCCTGTAGTAATAATTGCTTTTCTTAATTTTTAGATTACTGATGAAGATTATGTTTGTGAAGCATGTTGGGAACTCGCTATGGATTGAGTAAATCAGAGTTTGCAGCAAGATGCTAATGAAGGTGAACAAGCTGGATCATGTCCACAAGGCCATAGAAATGTGTGCCTTCTGTGTGGATGTTCATTAGTACTAAGGCAAAGTGACAAAATATTCAAAGATAGCCTGACCGAACTACAACAGAACATGATAAATATTATCCAAATCAAAATAGAACCACGTCAGGTCCATTCATCTTTAATTAGTATTTATTAAATAATAAATCCTTTTGCAGTGTTTTATTACTAAAGAGTTTTATAAGTCTATTGGTGTCTCTTTTAAAGCAATCTAATACAAATTGTATCAATTATTATGGAGTAAGTATTTGATTACAAAAACATTCCTTTATTTCATTTGCAGCTGTCACCTTCAGATAAGGTTTATCATGCCTGTTGGTGGCGCACTAAGAGAGATCCCATATCCTGATCCTTACTAATATTATAAATGCGATGTTTATTTGTTTGTCTGTTTGTTACGCACGACAAAACTACTGAACCGATTAGAATGAAACTAGGCGCACAGATAGACCATAACCTGGAATAGGATATAGTATACTTTTTATCCTGGTATTGAGTTCCTGTGGGATAATTTTCGACTTCCACGCGAGCAAAAGCTAGTTCCTTATAAAAGCAAGTGACTAAGCGTCTAATCTTAAGAGCTTTATATTGAAATGTACCTAAGGCTGCCAAACCGTGGCCAAGTGAGTTAGGTACAATACATATCAATATAAATTGTACGGTAGCTGGCGACGTCGTTCTGGCCTCATAATGAGGTGGGGCTCTAATACTCAATAAAATTGTGAAAGATAAAGGATTACATAAATCCTACATAGTCTACATCCCTATTTCGTGATGGAACTTTGATTTTTTAATATTAGGTACTTATCAAGTCTAGACACTGATCTTGAATCAGTCTAGGTATATCCTATCAATGCTTTTTGCACATCACCACCCCTTATCTAAATGTATTTAATGCACTTGTGTAGTTACAATGTTGTTTTCTATTAACATAACCTTAAAATATAAACAATGTTCATATCTTTTTTTTACGGCCTCCTAAAATAAAAACTCTTGATGATTATGTTTAAGTAATAGAACCCCTTTGTTTTTAACATTTTTTCATACATAGACGCTTCGAATCGATTTCAAATAAAGTGTTGTATGGGAACTTGCCATTGTTCTTTATATGCTACAGAAATGACAGATATACACGATCACGTTACGTAATCGATAACAAAAACAAACGTCAGAAATACGATCAAGTTACATAATCTTATTTGATAAATTTAATTTGATAAAAGATGTCATTTCGGGTCCGGCTCATTACGCGTGCCGCTCTAAATAAATTGCATCGTGAATTGTGACCACAGAGTACCTTTTTATATACGGGAATTGTGACAAGCAATAACAATGTTGAAATGAGACAATGCCATAGAGCGAGATGTACATAGATGCCAACAGCGGTTTTATATTAAACTACCTTCCGAGCGCCAAACAATCAAAGGTTAGTTAATAGTATCTTTTTGGATACTATTACATAACCTTTCGTAATGTGTAGTTAGTCAGTCTGCCGTGAACATGAATTCTGTAAAGAATTCGAAACGTCGGCGTCGGCTAGTAATAAATAAAAAAATGTAGTTTCTAGATCATTCGTTTCAAATGTAATAACTTAGTGAAACCGCGATAAAATCCGTAAACTGTAGTTTAATTTCAATGGTTATGTAATAATTGTAATCTGTAGTTAATAATTCAAGCCGCATATTATGTCATAATCGTGACACAATATTAACATCACCATTACCGGACAACATCGAATACATCGATCGCTGCCGTTACGGGAAATAAAGGAGTACACAAAATAAATAAAAATACAAATGTGTGTATACAATCATAGGCACAAACAGAATAGTGTTTCCTCTGATAATAAGATGGGTAAGTAGGTACTTACTTAATTCTTTATTACATTCTAATAATTTTATTGTTAGTTTGCTTTTGCTGATTACGTGAAACACAAGTAATATAAGTACCTAGTGACTACCAGTCAGTGATTTAGAGTATTTCATACTTCTGTTAACAGATAAATACAAGACTTATATATCAACTGCAATAATAATTTGCAACATTACCAATAAGCAACATCACCCAACCAGAATGCTGCATGTGTGCCTCTGGATTATTATCAATGTACCCAGAGCACAGCGAATCACACATACATTACAATGGAAAAATAGGTCAGAGAAAGAAAAGGTCCAGTAAGTATATCAATGATTATACATAATATTACGACAAGCAGGTACATAAAACATACACCAAGTGACAGTGTGTATGTATAGGAAACAAAAATGAGTCATAGCTGATTAATTTTTATGGATAGGACAATATTAATGTTATATTATTTAGTTAAGTTCATTGATGCCTAAGTGGGTTTATCGATAAACATAGTTTAGACCAGTGAGGATATTTTAGTATACTCTCCTCCTGTGACAACTGTCAAACATCCTCTTGATGAAGAAGAAGATCAACATTTCATTCAATAAATTGGTCCCGAGCCATTATTAGAAGCTGAAGTAGAAGCGTGTTATAATTATTGAGTCTAGTCGTATCTACCGTACTGTAGTGTGTCGCATTTATTTACGTACCTGTTTACGTACTTATTAACGTACCCGGATAAAAGCTTCGCAACTCTTGTCAAACCACTTGAAGGGTTCCAGATGCAGACAATTGGCGGCTAGGCGAATCGTCTAGTATAAATTCTACTATTGATGCATCTACGCGGCGAAAATATACACAAACACATACACACACTATTGTATTCATTTGTGTATGCACGCTTACACGAATACACGAGAATACACATAGGTACCCCAAAACACACTGAGGCCCTTACACAGTCAGTGACAGTCGAGAGCCTTAGAACTCTATCTTGAGACCTTGACTTTGGTTTTATTTGATTGACAGAATACTTCGTCCTCGGAACTCCTTCAATACTCATCCATTATATATTATTAACTTGGGACTTATTCTTATCTCTCAATCACACAATACAGGTTCCAGCTTCCAGTCCTTTGTTGGCGAATTAATAACTTAAAAGTATTTCATGGATTTTAGTGAAGTGATATTGCTCGCGATCGGTGTTTGGCGAGTTTTTCATTGCTTTAGTGAAACATACATCGTCACGTTATGACAATGAGTGGGAATATAACATGTTACGACTAAAAGTTACGATCAATATATCTAGTTTATAGTATATGCTAGTACAGTCATATTTTAATACAACTTTATGTTTTAATATGCGAATAACGCTTATTAAAGCTTTGGTAAGACACTGAAAACTGGATGAAGTGATGTTAATAATGTTATAGGTTATGTTTGGTAAAACTTAATGTTAATATTGGAATTCAATTCAAAGTTATTTATGTGTAATCCTGAATGTTTCATAAAGTAATTATTAAGATATTGTGGAGAAATTGCTTACTCGTGCGTACTTTTAGAGAGAGCTTTAGTTACCTACAAAGTTTAACTCGATCTAAGCTTTTTAGAGGGTCACGCGCCAAGGGATTGTACAACCACAGATAATAATACTAGTACCACTACTAAGCTGTCGTTGTCGTCAGTGTTATTTATAAATGCTGTTTACATTTTAAAAGCATTCAATCAACGAGCACAATGAACACCCAGACTCCACGCAACAGAATGTTATTGCTTGCGCGGTTCTTACCCACTAGCCACAACACTGACCTGCATAAACCACTACGCCGTCCAACTAGTCGTAATGTGTAGTTAGTTACATTGCCACGATCACAGTAAATAGCAAAAAAATAAATAGATATCGCATTATGTTACACTGTGTACACAACAAGGAACCCTTCATGTTAGAGTTCGAAACGTACTTGAACGACCTTATCTAAGCTAATCGAATTGTTGATGTGTTAGGGTGCTTCTACACGGTGCATGTAGCTGGAGCAAGTAAAGGTGCGGGTTACACGCGTGGGTAATATGCGCAAGCTACTTGATCAAGTTACTCGCTTGTACTTGTACATGGTGCAAATAACTGGAGCAAGTAAAGACGCGGGCTACTTGCGCAAGCTGTACCTATGTACAAGTTATTTGTTCGTGGTCAAGAGCTACATGTGCATGCTATTCGCGGGGTAGCTTTATGACTTGAATCGCGTCAAATGTCTCGACGAACGAAAATTATTTTAAAATCATATGTTAAAAATGTAATTTTAACAGATAACATGCGCGAGTGACCCGCGCGCGTCGCAGAGCACGCGAATTACTTGCGCGGGTGGCTCGCTTTGATACATGCTCGAGTCGCTGGACCCGCACATTGTTTTAAACGATATGTTTACGGTGCATGTAACCCGCGCAAGTGCCTCAACATGCTCAAGCTACATGCGCCGTGTATCTTTATTTTTAAAAGGCTTGATCACTCAGTGATCGTCTATCATCAAGTAAATAATTGTCATTGAACTTGTTGTATGGCATGTTACATTTGATTTTAAATTATTCATATCTGCTGTGCAACTGTGTTGTGAACTAGTTTTCATTTTGGTAAGTTACACGAACACGCCTGGTGTTCTTCGAGCGTGGCAATAACGTCAACACGTTCTGTCGCACACGTGTGACATCAAGTAAGAAGCTTCTTGGAGGCAAAGTGCATTTCAAGCTATCTTTACCATTTGTATGAGGCAGCCGCAACTTATTGTAAAGAGTCTACTAGTCACAATGTGATTTTGCATCATTATTTTAGTTCGCCAATTATACGCAAATAGAAAAACACTAGGTTATCCTCGCTCACTTCTTCCAAATACTGTACATCGGCATTCCTCTTCCCTTTCTTCTAAAAAAGAAAATAGTGTGTAAAGTGAGACCTCCTTTTACCAAATTAAACGCAATAGCGAAAATACTGTCATTCTATATCGTTTTCACATACAATATCGAATGAAATAGATTATATCGATACGGATCCAAATGAAATGTTATTCAATAACGGCCGCCATTATGGCCATCGACAAACGCACACACCAATACAGCGTCATCAAATTAAACAAACTCAAAAATGAAACAATCATGCCTATTGTCCTTATGAACACATCGATGTTGTTTTTCAATTTATTGTAGCCACGTAGCAATGTATCGGTTCTATATTATCGCAAAAGAGGGTAATCGTATTCAATCAATCACCGTATTACAGCTTCCCGTCTGTAGAAAATGATTCCCTGTTTTATATTTACCCCGTGTCGAAACCCATCCACATGGAGCGATGTGATGATGGTACTCACGTTATATATGCATAGATTCATTCGAACTCATGTTTGTAGGCAAAAACATATACGTGGTTCGTTCTACCTGATGTTTTTATTTTGAACATGTTTATTATGGACATACATAATGGAATTCCGATGACACTGATGTAAAAGGAAATGTTTGCGTCAAATAATTATTAATTTTACCGTTGAGTTTGATGATTTACATAACATAAATAATAATGATATAATAATAGAAACTAAGGGTAGAACACACTGTGTTATAAAAAGCCTATCTGCTACTCTAACGAGTTCAACGACTCCAGTCTGCCCGTGGTATTGGCATCATCGAAAATTCGAATACCATATCTTCATAGGGAGTGGATGAAACTATTAAGGAAAGTCGTAAGTCGTCCGCTCAGAAGTAGGTTGAGTGAGCGCACAGTACTCTACATTAAGCCAAACCCGGACTTTATAAAATGCTTGACTTGAAGATGGTCACGCGAGGCGTCGAAAAGTCTCTTCGCAAGCTCTCTATAGAGAGATTTAGCACTTGGACCCCATGACCCCAACGTTTCGACTCCAAACGGCTCAAATACATAATCCCTTACGAGATTTACGTATTTGCGCCATTTCAGAGTCTCCGCCGTGGCAGCAGCAGCGCCCGCACAACTCGCTGTGCTAGGAAGATGAGATGGCGCAAGGCTCTCGACACACGTTGCGTCCCATACCAAAGGCCTACCCAACTTCCAAGGCAGTAGAGACATTCCATCTGGTCTTTTACCATCGTTGCGTGCCAAACCCTGCGGTTCAAGGTGGGCTGGAACGCCAGCGGTGACAAGAGCCCGACGGAGAATGTCATTCAGGTTGCTATGTCGTGAAATACGACTTGCGCTCCTGCTGCATGATAGGCCATGGTGACCAAGGCTGTCGACAGCCTCCCCACAGTGACAACGATGTGGAGCGACACACGGCGCACCTAAACGGAGGCAAGAAGCAAGGCGGAAGTTCGTATCGTCCAACATGGTACCTATGTTGGACGATGGCAGTGCTTGAAGCCAGAGCCCCGACTCCCACTCTCTCACAGCCAGCAAACGAGCACGCTCTGCAGCATTGTACGATGTGCTAAGGAGATTTTCTCGAACTGCGCTGCAAAGCGGTCCGTCCCACTGCCTCTGAGAGGATAAATTTCGGGGCAACTCAGTGCTTGGACTAGCCATTTTACAAGCATTAATGGCATCGATCTTACACGACACCTCAGAATCGACCAGTGTGGGTGCTAAGATTTTCCTGGTCAATTCTGCAGTGCTGTGGATCGATGACAGAAATGCTGGTAAGCTCACGTCGGAAATTTTGCGTACGCCAAGGCCACCCAGGCGAACAGGTAATGTAGCCTGTAGGCGAAGAGAACTTTTTTAATAATTTCTTATACGTTTCTAAGGTTTCTAATACCTACTTTTTGTAAATTGAGCAAGTCTTTTCTTCGAACTTTGATATTCTGCGACTGTAGCGGTAGCGATGACTCAAACACTGGGCCCAAATTCCCGAATCGCACTATTCAATTTGTTTTCACACTTAATATAAATATGTATAAGTGGTTAGCTTCCTTTGGGTTATACAGCACACGAATTACGAACTGGTCTTCCGTATCTCGACGGTCCCTACGTATATAAAGACATGTCGAAAATGGCATATTTTTTTTATTACATCATTGGCTTTAGATTATCTATGCGCACATACTGACATACGATTTTTTTTTAACTTTATTTATTTACCTTGTTTTACAACTCGTATAAAAGAACAAGTATTATAAATAAAACGAATAAGTGTCGTAGATACGGACATCTGTACATATCTTTTTGTACGGTATTTTAAAATGCGTGCCACTCGGTGCGAATGCGGTCTTGTATAGGGGGTTGGTATAGGGTTTGTATCAAGTTTCCTTCTCTTACAGTGCTGTTCTCTGCATAATATGCTCCCTCTGTCGGCTCTTACGACACCCATGGGATGATATGGGGTGGTGACATTCCGTATTCTTAATCCGTCACCACACGGACAGCGTATAAAAAGGTATAATAGACATGACTGACATTATTATCGGCGTAGAAATGGTCATCTATCAGTATTTTCAAGAAAACGTAAAAAAAAATTGTGTAAATAGCATTATAAATCTCTTAAAACTGTTAAAATATTGTAGAAAGAAAATATTTATTATTGGTCATAGAACTATTTCTAGGGCGTGTTGAACACAAATTACGCTCTCCTGTAAACCTTGATTTTAGACTTGAACTTATGTACGTGGGAACCGTCGATCTGTGGTACTTTGTAGTTAGAATCGTTACAGGCTTTTTAGAGGCAAATGAAGTAAGTAAAGTAATCGCTTAACAAGGGATTCTCGTGGTGGACATAATAAATCATTTATATTTATTATTATTACCTGCATTTTAGTTCATAGCTTCATAGGCCAAATACTCCTTAAATCAATTAAATGAATGCGTATGAGCATGTGTCGTGATAAACCGCGAAATAGATTTAATTTATAGATTCAAGATTTTACAGTACGTAAAGATTCAAGTCGATTAATATTGTCAACATTTGATTAATATTTGACTGCACGGTTGGCGTAGTAGTTTAAGCGGTCGCCTCGCCGCTTGACACTGCGCCGAGTGATGTGGGATCGATTCCCACACGAGACAACACTTTGTGTGATTCATAAATTGTTGTTTCGAGTCTGGGTGTTCACTGTGTCCGTTATTTTTATATTTTTAAAGTCCTCCGCGACACAGGATTTAGTCCAAGTGCGAGAGTTGTCTTTGAAAAATAAACAAAAAAACAAGATATTATGGTATCCGTAGGTAAAACTTATAAGAAATATCTGTCTAAAAATAATCTGTCAAAATTTTTGAACTACATATTTGGTAGTAGATATACACAAATAATTCATGAAAACAGACTTAAATAAATACTTTTAGATAATCAAATTACATAAAAATCTTCTCACATTAAAGGTTGCTCCGTATCCAAAAATAAACACATTTTCTCATTTATATTCTAAGTAGACAAAAGTTTATAAAAAACTTACTTTACTAACAAATAAATATGAACATTTTCAGAGGCCAAAACACTTCCCACGTCAAAGGCGCTGACCTGAATAATAGGTATGGTGAGTGGAGAAAATAACAAAGTTATTATACTACGTAGTAACTGCTCCTTTCACACAAAGATGTTTACTTCGATACTTACGGTGTACATAATATCACATTATCTTTGCGTTCTGTGACTCTGGGCCTGGAAATTGGCACCTGATGTAAAAATTTAAATATTTATTTTGACGTATACGTGTTAATCTATGGCATGATACTTGATAGCACGGGCTGTTTCCGCAACTCCACGTCATGGCGTGTATTTCGCGTGCGGGTGGGATTGGTCTTGTCACTGGAGCCACCCCAGCTATTCGAGGAAGGCCAGCAGACTCTTGTAACCTATGGCATATAATGATATATGTATTTCAAGAACTAAGAGTCATTACCTACCACTAATAACATCGGATTTTCGAAATTTTGCCTATATTATGTAAAAAATTGCAAAAAATAAAAACACCATTTGCATTTTATCCTTCTGCAAGGTAATTGAAAGAGTAATTTTATAACAAACTTTTAAAAAATACGCGATTTTTACTGTTTGACCCAGAGCTATAAAGTAGAAGTCGGTCCTCCTAGTAAAGCTTAATGCACCCTTTCATGCCAACCTTTAACACTTTAGGTCAACGAAAAGTAACCTATATGGGGTTTTAATGATCATTCTGCACGCTAATTTGAATGGAAATGCTTGTTTGAAACTCCATATATTTTTATGAGGATAAGGATATTAATATATATCTCTGTGGATAAGGCCATAAGGGTCTCACCCTTATGGCCTTATCCACAGATTATTCCTAATGTTTGCAATTTTATACTTATAAATAAATTCTGATTACGAGTGTGTGATAAGATAGGTGATATTTGGTAGGATAAGTTCAGAAAAAGCGTAAAAAATAATACAGCAATCGATTTTCTTCTTCTTTCTGAATTACAACGCGTTACATTTTTAAGCTTTTTCATGTTTGATCGATATATACCTATCACAATAATAAAGAGCCTCATCCAATAGTATACTCATTAGTATCATATTCGAAGTTTAAAAATATAAATGGCTATTTTGCTACCAAAATAGTAATCTCTTTATTACCTACTCCAGTTACTAATAATTATAACCTTAATTCTTAAATATAAATTAATTTTATGAGGATTGTTTTCAAGTTTGTGGTGAAGA
This sequence comes from Euclidia mi, assembly GCA_944739405.2. Taxonomy (NCBI): domain Eukaryota; kingdom Metazoa; phylum Arthropoda; class Insecta; order Lepidoptera; family Erebidae; genus Euclidia; species Euclidia mi. The sequence continues at coordinate 23,086,490 of OX123187.2, forward strand.
CGTCGAGAGATAGATTTCGAATCTAATGCCATAGTCACTGAGTAGTCAGTCGTTTTAGTTAAAGCAAAAAAACACAAATTAAAACTACTTACCAAACGATTAGACGGTGGGAAATGTACGACTTAAGTAATAAATATGTTCTAGTAGTTAAAAATTCGACTGATATTTATTCTTAACCATCTAAATGATGAACATCTCTCTACACATAATCACCTCAGTATGCAGCATTTGAAATTTAAACTTTTCAAATTGCATGTGCACTAGCGTTTTGCTAATATAAAGATGTTCAAAAACTCCATCCCCAAATTATAATGCCTCCTTTACACGATCATGTGAAGAGTGAAGAAAATTATCTTAATATTTAAGTACTTGTAGATGTAATCGGTACCGAGCGAAATTGAATATAAAATTGTCGGGGGCGGGGCGGAGTCAGGCGCCGAAGCTCAAATAAATGATGTTTCTGTATATCTTATGGCGCTGATAAACTTGAGCATTCACCTGTAATAAGCATTCTCGCGAATGTTGCAAAACAAATAAGTGTGTTTTAGCGAGCATTCTCACGAACATTCGGGCGAGACTTAGAATATAGATTAGACCCATTATATTTACTTCACTTAGACTTATGATTTTAATCTAGGGAAGAATCTTCATAGTTTGTCACTAATTTTAACTTGACTAGTGATGGGCTTACTCAGAATAAATATCGATAAAATTTCGATAATGTTTACAATAGATCCTTAGATTTGGTTTACTCAGAATTAATTTCAATAGAATGTTGATAAACCCTCGATATCGATAAATATATTTGACCGTAGAAACATTCACTTGTGTTATTTATTAAACCTGTTCAAACTAAAATCTGCATTTTATTATTAAGAAACGTCATTTGTTTATCTTACACTTACTCTAGAAATAATTCATAATTGAAATTGAAGTAAACCTATTGGTTAAAACTGCTGTTGTAGTGTGATTTCTATATTTTTCCTATTGTTAGGAAGCACAGCTACCTACGACACCTGCCTATGTATATATCTTAGTTATAGGACATAGAGCGTAAGATAAATAGTATTAAATAGTGTTAGGTAAATGTTATACTCATAACGTATAGACTTAGAAATAAGTTTTTTTATGTTTGTTTTTATTTGTGTTAAATAAATAACCACAATTAGAATTAGTTTCAAGATATTTGAAATGTATAAAGTTTATGTCACGAGAATAGGGCATATAATGTGTAAATGTGTATGTGTAAACGTCGGTCATGGATTGGGTTACGCGAGCTTTGTGGCGGCCGCGCACCACCTACACACTCCACCCGCGACCGCGCGTACAAATTTAGCGTGTGTGTGTGTGCGCTGCGGAGAAGAGCACGCCGCGAAGGACTGCTCACGCCCACTCGAGTCGCCACCCACCTGCGCGAACTGCGGAGGTGCACACACGGCGAACAACATTGCCTGCCCGGTGTTCCGCAAGGAGGCGCGGAACAAACGAGCCGGCACTGTGGCTCGTACCTCCGCAGCCACGAAACCACAAACACCCACTGTAGCTGCCGACAAAAACGCCCCCGGCTCTCTCATGGCCGCTGCCAACCCTGGCCAGACGGCAGCTGGTAGAAAGAGGAGGAGGCGAAGGAGACCCCGGAGCAAGTCTGCTGCGACAACCACGCAGCAGACCAAGAAGAAGGAGCAGTCTACTGCACCTGTGGCGAACTATGCGCTTCTGGCCGCTAGTAGCCTACGCATTGTATACTGGAACGCCGACGGAGTGTCCCCCGAGAAGACCAGGCTCTTAAGGTTGCTGCTCTCCCAGCGGCAGGTTGACATTGCCCTCATCAACGAGACGCACCTTAAGGCCAGCTCCTCCCTCAAGATGCCAGGGTACCACGTGTACCGAGAGGACCACATCTCACCAGCGGGGACTGCGTATAGGGGATTAGCAGTCCTAGTGAAGAGAAGGATCGTTCACCAACCGCTGCCTGTACCAACGCTGCAGTCGTCGTACGCCCTTGGCGTAGAAGTCTGCATAGATAGCCGCCCCATCCGTGTGTTTGCTTTCTACAAGCCGCCCAACAACAGACTAGCGACGGCTGATGTTCACGCCCTGCTGGACTCGCCGAACGCGACCATAGTCGCGGGCGACTTCAACGCTAAACACACGGCTTGGAACTCAACCACCACCTGCCCTGACGGCTGCCGTCTACTGGACGATGCAGACCGTAACGGCTACGACGTGCTGGGGCCAGAAGTTCCGACGCACTATCCGTACCAGGCAGCCCTCACACCAGACGTCATCGACGTGACGGTCATCCGCAGCCTGCCGACCGCACCATCGATCGACGTCCTGGACGACCACCTCCTCTCGGACCACCAACCCGTACTACTCACACTGTCGAGTGCTCCGGCTCGAACAGTGACACCGCCAGGATTGGCAAGCATTCGCCGATTACATGGCGAAGCACGCGCCCTATCGCCGGATCGAGACCCACGCAGACGTCGACACACTCGCTTAGCAACTCAGCGCTGTGATCAACACAGCGCTTCGAGTCTCGCGTCTGGACGCTGCGTCGACACGCCGGCCTCCCCAACTCCCGGCCCACATCATGGCGATGATCGAGAGGAAGAGGAAGCTGAGACGCCAATGGCAACGCACCCGATGCCCGACTATGAAGTCCCAGCTCAACGCTCTGGCTGCGAAGATCTCGAGTGCACTGGAGACAGTCGCCACCGAGTCCTGGCACCGCACCATCGAGCGAGCAGGTGAAGACTGGTCAGGCATCCACCGCCTGTGCCGCCAGCTCTCTGGGAAGCAACCTCCGATTAGGCCCCTCCTGGCTGGTGACGGTACCCTACGTTACCGCCCCGAGGACCGAGCGGAGATCTTTGCCGACCACTTGGAGACCCAGTTCCAGCCGAATCCAGCTTCTGACATGCAGCATGTAGAAGCTATCCAGCAGCGTCTGGAGTCTTACTTCCAATCGCCGATAGCCCCCACGGAAGACCCAGTAGTCTTTTCCCCGGGTCAGGTGCAGCGAATGATTCGCCGCACCAAACTGCGGAAAGCTCCAGGTCCTGACCGGATCACCAACGAAGCCCTGCGTCACCTACCTCCGCGAGCAATCGCGACGTTAACGCAGCTGTTCAACGGCATCCTCCGCACAAGCCACTTTCCCGCAGCATGGAGACTCGGCCGAGTCATAATGCTGCCCAAGCCCGGGAAGAACATACTGAAGCCCGAAAGCTATCGGCCCATCACGCTGCTGTCGACACTCTCGAAAGTCTTCGAGAAGCTTCTACTGCTGCATCTTGTACCGCACATCCAGCCATGCGACGAGCAGTTCGGTTTCCGAGCCGAACACTCCACGACGCACCAGCTCGCGAGAGTACTGCACCACATGACGGTGGCCCTCAACAAGAGGGAGAGCACTGTTGCAGTACTTCTCGATATGGAGAAGGCGTTCGATCGCGTCTGGCACGCCGGCCTGGTCTACAAGCTGTCCACGTCTACTACTCCCCGCCGAGTAGTCAAGACTGTGGCCACCTTTCTTCAGGACAGGCGCTTTCAAGTGACAGTTGACGGCGTCCTGTCAACAGAGCGGCCCATCAGAGCCGGCGTACCTCAAGGGAGTTGCCTCTCGCCCGTGTGCTACAGCAGGTACACGGACGATATCCCCGTTGCTGGCGGCGCCATGCTGGCGCTGTACGCAGACGACGCTGCCTATATCACCACCTCCCTTAACCCCATTCACGCGGCGGTTAAGATGCAGCGCGCACTAGATGCACTCCCGCCCTGGCTGGAAGACTAGAGACTGACGGTCAACGTGGCGAAGACCCAGGCAATCTCCATGGGTGGACGGAGACTGCCCCCGCCTCTCACCATGCTCGGACACCATGTCGACTGGTCCCCGACGGTCAAATACCTCGGCGTGACCATAGACCGTCGTCTCACGATAGCCCCACACGTGAAGAACGTCGTTGGCCAAGCGCGAACCGCTCGAGCTCTCCTGCGTCCTGTCTTGGCGTCCGGACTTCCCCTCCGTGCGAAGCTGGCTGTCTACAAGGCATACATCCGCACCCGCCTCACCTATGCCTCCCCAGCGTGGTACGCGCTGGCTGCGGAGACCCTCCGCAAACGGCTGCGTGCGCAGCAGTCGCTCGCCCTACGCGCCGTTGTAGACGCCCCTCGCTACGTGAGGAACGACGTCATCTCCAGGGACCTACGCATGGAGAGCCTCGACGACTTCATCGGTCGCCTGAGCGCCAACATGTTCGCCCGCGCTGACGGGTCATCCTTCTGCCACCTGCGGGAGCTGGCGCCATACCATCGGCGCCCACCGGACCGACCACTGCCGCGGGACCTGATCCCCGCAGCAGTCACACCGGATTGACTCCAGCTCGCTCACGTCGGCTGACGGGCGCTTGTCGGGAGCCTCCTCCGGCAAGCTCGACCTCGCCAACGTAAGCGAAGCCCCCACCGAATAAGCCGTCGCTGGCTCGTAGATCACTCACCGGACGTTCCCCTCTAGGGAATACTGCCGGTGGGGTCAGGTCTCGCTAGCGGCGTGAAGCACACCCGGACTAGACGCCCGGATACGACGCCAGTGGCAAGGACCACACCCCCGTGACCCGTCTGCAGTTGCAGGCGGCGGCCGACACCATTGAGACAGGACAGCACCTGTATCAGTTTCCCCCCGATTCCCCTAGGAGAATCGTGAGAAGACCCGGAAGAACGATTCAGTATTGCACCGACCGCCGACTAGGAAACAACTTGTGATTTGTACCGTGTACTGTTCAAGAATAGAAGAATTTGTTGCAAGAACTCTGCTGTGTTTTACTTTCTGATTCAACGAACCCTGCGCATGAATCCTGTCTCCAATAATAGTGGTCCTCCGAAAAGCCGGATCAAGAAGGTTTGAAACAAACAGGTTTGACAAAAGCACAGTCACAACACGAAGCAAGTTACGGTGGCTGGAAGAGGAAGCCCGTATGAAGCGCACCCTCGAAGCGGACTCAGGAGTGCCGTCGGAGTTTGCGCCAGGTTCGCCATCGATCGCACCCACACCGCACCCAGAGCCAGCACGAGTTATCCCACTGGCGGGTCCAGGCCGCGTAGTGGACTACCGTGTCGTCACGACGCCATCACTTTATTGATTTCACTACCTGGTATTCCATCGACTATGTATTTTATTGCCACATAGTCTGGCATCTTGCCGCGCTTACCCATCTCTTTCATAGCAAGCATGAAATCGAGACATGGTTCGGTAGGCTTCTTCCTGAGCGCGCTCATACTCTCGTGGATCGTCTTGATATCAATAGTATCCAGGAATTCTTTGGTAACGGCGGCTTTCAACTCTTCCCACGTCTTTAATGGTCGCTCCGCCTTCAACCACAATGCAGCTGTACCTTGCAGGGACCGTCGCGCCACCAACAACTGCTGCAGCGGTGACCACCCGAAGATAGCCGCGTTGTCTTCTATATCACTCACCCATTGTGACACCGAGTGCGTCTTGTCGCCACCGTTGAATGGCGGCACCAGCTCTGCCGTCATCTGCAAGCTTTCGGGCGCAAAATCTTTTTTTGTCTCCCAAACCTCCTTGCTTGCCTCGCCGCCGAAATCGTCTTGTCGGCTGTGGTTTCTCGCCTTACCGTTGCCAAGCATCTTCAGTACAGCGATAATATCGGGAAACGATGTCGCCTTTTCGTAGTGACGCCGAACGTAAAATTTTTATTAGAGAGCTACGTCTAACGTCTATCACTTTTTCTGCCATTCTCTCCTCACTCTCTCGTTCACACTCACTCGTTCCGTCCGTTCGGATACATTCACACAACATCTTACAGTTAACCAAGCGTTCGGATACACACTCTCAATCCCACATGTATTTCACTGCACTGCTTTAATTTTAAACATATATTAGCTTACGTATAAGAAACTGTTATTTGTTATATCCCCCTCCTTGTAATAAACATCGAAGCAAAAATTATGTGAAGACATGAATCTGGGTGGAATAATTTATATTCGTAAGGATAAGCCATGCACGGAGTTTACATTATGGTAATGTAGTGGCGGGCACAGTGACTTACTGCGTCCGTGTGAGGTGATAGATCGAAGGCAGTTAACAAGGGGCGCATTTAACAACTTGCCGATGTTTGATTAAAGGTGACTTGCACATTCGATTTTGTTGATTGTGATATTCAGTGATGACAATTTACAAGTAGAAGTTACCTGAGATATTCAGTGATGTCAGGCTTAGAGCTAAATTAGACACACACACAGATCTAAAATTAGCTGAATGCCATGGCCAATTTTAGCTGAACGTTATGTCTAAATACCTAGCTATCAGGCTGCAAACGCGACGTCTTCAACACGAGGAACGTGGTACACAATTTTGCAAAAAGTTCAATATGTCACAATTTTATTACAACCTTATCAATCGCTCACAACCTTGTCGGGCAAATCAAATAGCGAGAATTGCAAGGTTATTACACAATTTAATTAAATTCTTCAAATCACGCGAAAGAACAAAACGGCGTGCACACAAGACAATTTTTCCGGAAAAAAGAATAAGAATCATTTGACAGTTCATAGTGCGACCAGCGTCAAAATTTACAATAGACAAAATAACATGTTACTAAACTGATATAATCGATTTGACTTATCATAGACAATATTTCTATTTCAAACATCCACCCACCCCGGACCAGCCTACCGGTCCGCTAATCAGTTGGTAGACGTGACAACATTGCAACCGCTCTCCTCAGAATCGAACCGTCCACCAAGACCTCAGCAAATCGGGGAACTCCATCAGCCCCAGTTACCAAACGAAGAATGCGCCTCCTGCGCCATCTGAGTGGTGGAAGGTTAGCCTCCTTAATCAAAACGAGGTCTCCAATCTTGGGTGGATCGGTCTTGTCGGTTCATTTACCGCGTTGCTGGAGTATGTGCAAATATTCCAAATTCCAGCGTTTCCAAATACTCTGAGTAATCTGGCGTACCAATTCAAAACGCGAGAGACGATTAGGTCTCGTGTCAATATAGGGGTACTCAGGCAAAGCGACAAGTGGGCGACCAATCAAAATTATGGTCTGGTGTAAGGGCCTCCAAATCATTCGGATCTGAGGTGATCGGGCACAATGGCCTAGAGTTCAAAACGATTCCATCTTACAAAACACAGTTGCGAATTCCTCAAATGTAAGGACTGATTCACCAATTGTCCTGCTTAAGTGTGTCTTGGCCGATTTTACAGCGGCCTCAAATATACCACCCCAGTGTGGACAATTTGGTGGAGAAAACAACCAATTTATCCCACATCGGGCAAGCCTATTGTAGGCAATAGGCTGATATATGTAGGTATCAACCTTGTTGGTTTCAAGGAAATTAACTACGTCATTCAAATAAATATAAGTGCCCTTGAAGTTAGTGCCGCAAGCAGAACGGATCAAGGAAGGCAGACCTCTGCGGGATACAAATCTGTCAAATGTGGCTTCAAACGCCTCGGTCGTAAGCGAGGAGACCAGTTTCAAATGTACGGCCTTTGTGGAGAGGCAAACGAAGACACACAAGTAGGCCTTAACAGTCTTGCTGTTTCGAAGTGTTGAAGTTTTCACCAAAAAGGGACCAGCGAAGTCCGTGCCAACACCGTCAAACGTCCTGCTCTCTGTTACGCGATCTACCGGTAAGTCTCCCAAGGGCTACATGGTAGAAGCCTTGAGCTTATAGCAAGGGATGCAGCGAAAGACTACACTCCGAATAATTCTTCGGGCAGACAAAATCCAAAACTCGCGTTGCAAAATGGCCATCAGAGCATTACAACCAGCATGCGAATTTTTAAGGTGACGGTCAGTTACCAACAAACGTACCAAATGACCGTCCCTGGGTAACAAAAGGGGGTGACGTGCCCCGAAAGGGAGGTTGGCGTTCTTGAGACGCCCTCCAACTCGCACGAGACCCGTATCGTCCAAAAAGGGGTTCAATTTAGATACAGCTCCCGACAATTTCGATTTCCCTGACTTAAGGATAGCAATCACCTTTTCAAAATGCGCCAATTGCACAGAACGAATCCAAAAGGTGAGAGACTCCTGTCGTTCCTGTGGTGAGAGAAACGGTGTCATTCGTTTCTGTTGTGGGTGCCTAAAATTAAAAACAAAACGCTTTATCCAAGCAGTAGCACCTAACAACTTGTCAAGGGAGCTGTAGCGATTCAACAAGAAATCTGGGTCGCAGGCGCATTCCACCTTTTCAAAAGCGAGTGTTCGTAGACCCGGCAAATTAGAAGTATTCAAAACTGGCGTTCGAGGCCAATCAATTTCTGGTCGACTCGATTCCGGACCCCACCACAGCGAATGGCCTATCAAACTAGGCGTCACACATCCGCGCGAGGCACAATCAGCGGGGTTGAGCTCACCTGGCACGTGTCTATTTTTGGATTTGGGAAACGCGATTAGTGACAAATATTTCCAAAGTGTGGACAGACGCCTTCAACCAACAAAGAACAATTTGGCTGTCTGTCCAGGCGTAGGTCCCATTCATACAAATTGATTTACCCAAAGTATTAGACACATGGTTCAATAATCGTACGAGTAGGGCTGCTCCCGAGAGCTCCAATTTCGGCATGGTCAAAGATGTCCGAAGGGGTGCAACCTTACTGTTTGCCATAATCAGGGAAACCCTCACCTGACCTGAGGCACTGACTGTGCGCAAGTACACCACGGCCGCGCGGCCACGTTCCGAAGCATCACAAAACCCGTGAAGGGTTGTCTTGTACTTCCCGGGAGGAAGGATGGGACGAGGCAAGGAGATCTCACTGACGGCAGGAAGTGAGGATACAAAAGAGGTCCATTCCTCAACAAGAGTATCGCGGAGAGGTTCGTCCCAGCTCAATCCTGCTGTCCAAAACTTCTGCAAGAAGCATTTTGCCCAAAATATAACAGGACAAATCCAACCGTTTGGATCAAAGGTTCTGGCGACAGTAGACAACACGAGACGTTTATGAGAAAATTTCGGGAATCAAGGAAGTGACACAACATTACTATTTAAAAATGTATTTATTGCCTTTCAAAGTATTCTCCGCGAAATTTGACACATTTTTCCATACGATGGAACGGATCATGGAAGCAACCATTCCATTCGGAAGTTGGGGTCTCCAAGATGGCCGTTTTGTAGGTGTCCACAGCTTCTTCAGGTGATAAAAATCTCTGTCCACGCAATTTATTCTTTATTTTAGGGACAGTATAGAAATCATTAGGGCTTAGGTTAGGCAAAAGATGGAAGTAAACACCCTAAATCGATTTTTCCGCCCAACTCGCCTGAGACTAAGTGTAAGACACAAAATTATGCAACAGATGGCATTAGTGGTCCACAAATGAAGCAAATATACATTTTGGGTGACCAACAGATTCGGTATGTAGCTACAAAATTACTTTCCAGAATGAACAATAAGAGTAATAACAACTACAAAATATTTGGAATAGTCAAACCAGGGGCCACTAGTAGTGAAATATTAAACACATGTATAAATTTAAGCAGCCACTTAAATAATGGATATATTGTATTATTATTCACTGGTTCAAATGATAAATATCCTTACAAATTATTTGCAGATTTCAATAATATGCTTCATCATTTATGACGCCAAAATATTTTTATTGTAAGCGTCCAGCATAACCCTTACCTTAATGAACAACTATTGAATCATAATTTAAAATTGTATACCAAGAATTATAGCAATTGCAAATTTATAGAATTGAAGAAATATAATAATGTGTTCTTTAACTATCCTCGTGAATATGCAAATATTATAAGCTTTAAACTATATAAAGAGATTGAATATTTATTGTATAAGGTTAATGATAATAATTGTCATAGTTGCACTAACCAAATACAAAATTCTGGTTCTTCATTGTGTACAAACTTAAATCAGCCGCTTGGAACTATAAAATATAAAAAAGGGACTATACCGTATTATTTTATTACAAAACAGATTCCACAGAGTTTTTCTACTGACGGGAGCCATACGACGGAATCTGAGACACGATCCAAACTAATTGCTAAAAAAGGTACAATACCATATTACTTTTCACAACCTAATTTTCAATCCACAATGAATGGTTCATTGACTAATAAACGAAAAAACACCAAGCTTTTTCGTCAATAAAACTAAACATGATTTGAGAATACTGCATCAAAACATCGCAGGAGCAATAAATAAAAGTGAAAGTATATTTTTAACATTAACAGAGTTCTCTCAGAATAATAAGGAAATTAGTGTTGTGTGTCTTACAGAAACTTTTATAGAAAAAGGCACTGAAAACTTATTAAAATTACCAGGTTATAAATTAGCTTCATCATACTGTCGCCAAACCAAGAGAGGAGGCTCTTGTATACTTATAAAAAAAAATATAGAATACAAGCCTCTCTCAAACATAAACGATCTAGCCTGTAACCATAGTTTTGAGTGTACAGGTATAGAGCTATTGCCACAAAAAATTGCGATAATCTGTATATACAGAATTCCGAGCAGTAACCTCTATATCTTTATTGAAAAGCTTGAACAGATGCTACTACGAATAACACATCGAGCTAAGAAAATTGTAATATGTGGAGATTGGAATTTTGATACGATCAAGCCTAATAAAAGCTGTCTGTGCTTAATAAGTTTATTAAAAAAATTCAATATGGAAACTCACATTAAGTCCTCAACACGGCATTCAGCTTGCATTGACCAGTTTGTCAGCAATATTAAACAAAATGTTATCGGTGAAGTCCATCACCTTGCTTTATCGGACCACGAAACAGGTCAAACACTAACAATAAAAACGCGCGTTGAATGTGAAAGCAGAAGTTGGTATGAACAAATAAGAGACTATAGTAATGATAATATCGCAAAATTTTGTAACAATATCTCCTCTATTAGTTTCTCTAATATATATATATATAATAAAACAAGCTTAAATCAGTAATTCGAAGAATTTTATGAAATAGTACTACTTTTTTATTACTTACATTTTCCATTTATCAAGATCAAAAGAAATACGAAAGTGAAATCAGCATCTTGGATAACAAGAGGAATTAGGAAATGTAGTGTGAAAAAAAGATATTTATACTTAAAATATAAACATAACAACTCAGAGAAAAAACGAAACAATAAAATCTACAAAACCTATAGTAGAATACTAAAAAAATGTATTCATAAATCGCAACAAATACAGAGCAAAAAATACATAGATAACAAAAAAAACAAATGTAAAGCTGTATGGGAAATTATAAATGAAAATATAGGGCAAGATAGTATAATATCAGATATAAATACAGTTATTAGTGAAGGTAAGGTTTATAAAAATCCAGTAGAAATAAGTGATGCACTCAATGATTTCTATATAAATTTAACACATAACACCAATTTTAATTTTAACATAAATGATGCTAATAAAACCATGGCAAGTGATAGTTCTAGTACAATATTTCTAAGACCAACTGATGCTATGGAAGTGTACCGTATAATTAACAGTCTTAATAATACAGCATCTGTGGGAGTTGATGGCATTAGCACAAAAATAATCAAGGCCTGTTCAAAGCACATTTGCGAACCACTAAGCTACATAATAAACATTTCACTTGAGGAGGGAAATTTTCCATGTGCCTTGAAGAAATCTATAGTTAAACCTTTATTCAAAAGAGGAGAAGTAACTGACTTGAACAATTACCGTCCGATTACACTAATACCAATACTCTCTAAGGTATTCGAAAAGGCCATATTAAAAAGACTATATGATTTTGTTACACAATTTGGAATATTAAGAAAAGAACAATTTGGTTTCCGACAGAATAGTTCCACGTCATTAGCATGCTTTGATCTCATAAAAGAAATAACTGAAGCGATCGATAACAATAAACCAGTAAGTGCAATATTCCTTGATATGAGCAAAGCTTTTGATTTCGTGCATCACGAGCTACTTCTATATAAATTAAACAGATATGGCATTAGAGGGAAGGCTAATGACTGGCTCAAAAGTTACCTATCGGATAGAACTCAATGCGTCGAAATATCAAACATTAACAATAATAAAAAGGTGAACTATAGATTTAATTTTAGGAACAATGGATTTGGTGTTCCACAAGGAAGTGTTTTGGGACCATTTTTGTTCTTGATGTACATCAATGATTTGCCCAATGTCACTCATCATAAAACTGTACTTTTTGCAGACGATACAACTCTCATCATAAAATGCGATAATATAGATTCCTATGAGCAAGAAATTAATGTTGCACTAACTAATGTTATTGATTGTCTCAATATTAATTATCTTAATATCAACTTAGAAAAAACTAAAATGGTCCAATTCCAAACATATAAGCGCTGTCCAATAGGTTTAAATGTAGCTTATAATGATACATATATAGAAGAAGTTGATACAGTTAAATTTTTAGGTATTATGCTGGACAAACATTGTAACTGGAAGGCTCATATCGAATATATCTGTGACAAACTTAATAAATTTGTATATGCTTTGAAAAAGCTTCGTACGACGGTATCTACAGAAGCAGCACTTAGTGCATACCACGGATATGTTTCTTCTGTTCTTGTGTATGGTCTTTTGTTGTGGGGAAATTCTGTTGAATTTGAAAAACCTTTTCGTGTCCAAAAAAAAATGTGTAAGAGCTATTATCGGAGCTTGGTGTATGGATAGTTGCAAACCCATTTTTAAAAAATTAGGTATTTTAACCCTTGCATGCATGTATATTAAGGAAGTCTGTATATTTGTTAAGCAACATTCAGAATACTTCAAACTTCAATCGCAGATATCCAAAAGAAATGTTATCCCAAGAAATAAACATAAATTGTACCAACCACACTGTAATCTAGAAATCTTTAAAAGAAACTCTTATATTAATGCAATCAAGATCTATAACAAATTACCGAATACATTCAAAGATCTCCCGCTGACAATGTTTAAGACCAAATTGACGAAATTGCTTCTCGACCACTGTTTTTATAACCTCAATGATTATCTGACATTTAAATAATTTATTCTTACATTATAATATCATTATTTTCATACAGTGTAATTTTTAAGTTTAAATTTGACATAAATAAATTAGTAAATTCATACCCTAATGATATCCTAATAGTAACTTTATATCCTAATATTCCTTGTTAATATATATAGGTTGTTTTTGCATTGTTTAGTAAATTGTTAAATTATATCTTAAGACCTTTTGCACACCATTGTTATGGTAGAATGTACTGAACCAATACTGTAATAATTATTGACATCTGTTGTATGTACTACATTCTGGCAAATAAACGAAATTATTATTATTATTATTATAGGTCGGGGCTGTATGGCAGATGGTCTAATAATTCTATGTTTTCTTGCTATAATAACTGTTTTGTTCTGTGCGCGGTGTGAGAACTCGCATTGTCGTGATGGAGGATGATGCGGCGGTTGCAGTTCTCTTTACGGAGTTCAGAAACGACCTGTGGCAAACAAATGCTAGCATACCATTCTGCATTATCCGTTCTATGTCCCTCAAGAGGAATAGTCGTAACATGGCCGGTTTTGGAGACAAATGTGGCCACCATTTTTTTGCAACACACCGTGAACGAAAAATTTTTGTTGGCTGTAACTCATTTTCGAACACCCAAACTCGTGACTGGTTTTTTGTTTCGGGTTCGTACGCATATATCCAGGATTCTTCACCTGATACAATGTTGTATACAGCATTTGAGGATCCTGCGTGGAATCTTTCGAGAGTTCTGACGCACCAAGTAACGCGAGCCGTTTTTTGCTCTTCACAGAGCGAATGCGGTATCCATCAGGAAAACAACTTTTTTACACCTAATTGTTCATGCAAGATTATTTGTATTTGGCTCATGCTAATGTCTAAAGTTGCCTGAATTTCGCGGTATGTCACATGTCGATCTTCCTCAATCAGCTTACGCACAGCATCAACATTTTCTTGGGTGACTGCAGTTTTTGGACGACCTTGACGGGGATCATCACTGAGCTTGACACGTCCACATTGAAATTCAGCGATCCAGCGATAAACTGTGGTTTTCGATGAGGCTTCATCACCAAATGCAGAAATCATCCGGTCAACACACTGTTTTTGTGTTAAACCACTTCGAAAGTCATAATAAATCATCGCTCTTGAATATTCTCGAGTCAATTCCATTTTCTCAACGACTAAACAAGTTTGACAAAACCTTGTGACAAGTCCGAGAATCTTTTTTTAAATAAATAAATGGTATTCGATTTTTAAAACCAAGGAGTTTTCAATTAAAAAGATTTTAATATGAGAGGATCAGTGGAAATATTCCATTCCTGATACTTTTAGTGCAGCTTATGTAGTCCAAGAACAAGGCAATTTCAAGTCTACGTTATACGTAAAGATGTCTTGGACTGGTCTGTACTGAACGCCGAGAATAGCCATCATGGCGGGGTTGTCAACAATCTCAAACAAATGTGGATCCTGCTGATGATCCTCTGGCAAGCTTTCCAAAAGCGCTGGCGAGTTGGAAATCCATTAGCGCAACTCATAACCAGCGGAGGCCAAAATACCTATCAATTCGTCCCGCAAGAGGATCGCCTCGTCCGCTGTGGAGGCGCCCGAACAAATGTCATCCACATAAATATCGTCCTTCAGGATGGCAGAGCCTTGTGGGCAACGTAAGCCTTCGCAATGTGCGAGCTCCCAAAGAGAACGTATTGCCAAGTAGGGGCTCGACCTTAGCCCGTACGTATTGGTATTGAGCTCGTAGATGACCATGGGATCCCGAGGATTCTCTCTCCAAAGGATCAGCTGGAAACGACGGTCATCAGGGTGGATAATCGTCTGCCTGAACATCATTTTTATATCGGCTACAAAGACAACCTGATGTCGTCGGAAGCTGGTGATGACGTCACAAAGGTCCTTGACCAACTTGGGACCAGAATGCAAGCACTGGTTCAAGGATACGCCTGTTGAAGTCTGCGCTGAACTATCAAATACTGTGCGCAGCTTGCCAGTCGATGGCTTCCATACCGCATGTTGCGGGAGAAAGTAGTGCTCCACCGAACGCCAATCCAAAGGACCATGCCCATATTAGTATGGAGGCGAAAGTCAGCAATGCCATCAATGCCAGGCATTGCCCAAATTGCAGCTCTATGTCATACGATAACTTATTAACAGTATTTCTATGATATCTAGTATTAATGTCATATAAAGCACTGGTTGAAAAGTTATTGGACGTTAAACAAGACATGATAACTGCCTAATGCCTATTGTTTATACATTTTATCGTTTTCAAACAGCATTGCTATTATTTTTCCACTGGGCACTTTGTCTACGACACATTGTCGTAGACACGTTACTAATAGCAATTAGTAACACAACTTCGTACACATCACTACAATCGTGTCACAGCACTACGGCGCCTGCGCACGGGAGCGCGCGCCATCATCTGTCAGCCATCAGAAGCCCAACAAAACACACGTTCCAATATCTTTCGCTTGCGCTGAATATTGTCGGGCATTTTCACTTTTGTATCGAACCAGTATTACTAGGAATTAAAACTACAGTCCACTGCAAGTACCACCTTTTATTTATAACTGGCTTGAACATGGTCCATCTACGCCTACAAATGTGAAGAAGTCGATCTGCGTACGCGTCGTGAATCGTGATCAAGACCGCCGCCATATCAGCTGTCATGAAAATCAACGGACTCAGCTCAGCGGCGGGCTTCTAGAAAAATCTGCACGACGAAGACAACGACGATCGACGAGCCACGACGGTCTCAGCGCGGCGCATCGCAGCCTCAGGATAACAGATAATCAGACCAATTAATTTTTTCCTTAATTCCACAGACTTTTCAAATTGCAACAGCAATCGAATCAGACATCACAGACCCACCTCTTCGTAATACTAATGTTCTCCAACTAAGTATATATCTATTTCAATCAGAATTAATCATAAATATTCAAAAATAACTACATTTAAGAACGTCACCTGTCAATCTCTCATTAAACCTTTCATGCTTTTATTGCACCATCATAGAGTCATTTTATCATTTCACAGCATTACAATTGCTTGCCGTGCAGGCGAGACGTGCTTATTTTGCCAGCCACCTGCCTCAGAAGAGAGCCACCACGTGGTTGCATGTGCATGCGCCCTAGGCCTTCGCCCTCCACGTGTTAGCTGTGCACCCAAGCTTTGCACAGCCCTGCTTTCTGCCGCTTGCTGCACTGCACGCTCTAATTTAAGTATTGCACAATTCTTTTGCAAGAAATTTGTGACAGCATTTGCCTCCTCATATTTTTCATTTCTTGTGCAACATTGTGTTTCCTTCATTCACAGCAATGGCCACCAAAGGTAACAAATCTGATAATACAGAATTAATCAAACAATGTAGCATTGTGAAGAGGAAACTCACACTGTTTAAAAAATACTTAAACTTCATTTGGCCCACCATTAACAGAAATTCAAGTCATTGAATTGGAAAACAGATTGTCAGACTTCCAGTGTATACACAAACAATTTCAGGAAATTCAGACAGTAATTTAATTAAACACTGACATTTCAGAATTGAACGATGACCAGGACCCAGAAAGTGAAAAAATCGTGCTGATGTATTAGAAGTTTTAGAACAATCAAATAGTAAAAACAACAACAGATCAGATACTCAAGTAGGACAAAACACAAAATCAATCAGTCATACACACACTCCAAAGGTTCATACACTTACAATTCAGATCTTCAAGAACCACCTCAGAACCACAAACACAAAAACACTCATCACTTTCACACACACTCAGACAATGCATACACTTACAGACAATTCAGAACTTCCAGAAACACTAACAAGTGTTAGGAAATTGTTTTAAGAACCACACCACTTAGCAATCATCAGATTGTTTAAGCTGGACAGACAGAATTGTTTTTTCTTCACATAGAAAAACAATTCAAATGAGAATTTTCATAATCAGAATTTCAGAATTCCTAAAACACTCATCAAGTTTTAGGAATTGGTTTTAAGAACCACACCACTTAGCAATCATCAGATTGTTTAAACTGGACAGACAAAGAATTGTTTTTTCTTCACATAGAAGAACAATTCAAATCAGAACTTTCAAATTCAGAATTCCTTAAACCCTAATCATGTTTTAGGAATTGGTTTTAAGAACCACACCACTTAAACAATCATCAGAGTGTTTAAGCGGACAGACAGAATTGTTTTCTTAACATAGAAAACAATTCAAATCAGACAACAATTCAGATACAGATCATACCTTTCAGAATCAGTATTTCAGAATCACTGAAACACTAATCAAGTGTTACACACAATCAGACAGTTATTCAGAACTTTCAAAAATAAAACTTCACAATCTCAGAAACAACATTTAGAATTACACACAGACAATTCATTAATTTACAACTTCACAAATTAACAGACATAACTGCATACACACACAATTGTAAAATAAAACACAGTTATTTTACAATGTAATTCAGCTTCAAACAATTTTATATCATTAACAACAACAGAACTATTTTCAACCAATTAAATTCAGTACAAACATCACAGTTAAATTCATTTTCTAGTGATAATTTTTTTCAGATTAATTTCATAACATTCATCAGGCTGGTGCTCTCATTCGCGTGGGCGGCAGGCTCGCTAACCCGCGATTACAACATAACAAATAGTTTGCAATCATCACATTAATTTGCAAACTCATTACTTCACATTTCACTGAACATTTTCCATGCTTCTTCACAGTTGCTACCAGTCCCTTAAAGTCATGATCAGTAACCATAGGGGGCGTGGTAGTCAATAAAGAGTCATACATATGCATCTATGTATGCCTTGCAGTTCTAGCTGTCAATCTGGATCAGTTACCGACTTGACGAACAAATCTTATATAACATCACTAAATAGATTCATCAGCTGCCGAGGTTGGAACCTGACATACATTCACACTTCCAGACTATTCAGACATTCATTTTCAGACTGTTCAGTTTCAGACTTCACAGTTCACAGACACATGCACATTCAGGCTATGGCTCCACTTGTAGTGGTGTCAAATGTTGTCACAGATTTCTAGCAGAGAATCACAACTTAATCAGCGGCAGTGCAGCAGAACAAGGCATCACATCCACTTCATTCCTCCATAGTATCAACACTATGGTGGGTTATGGTGGGACACAGTTTACGGGCGGCGGCAACTTAGGCGGGTCTAAGGCTTAGCACACCGCACTCATGAGGCATTATTCCCATATACTCTTTCTCACTTTCTAGGTCTTAGGCGCCTCTCTTCTAGCCCGTCTGATTCACTCTCTGCCCCACTCCATTTCACTTCTTAATTGGTCAATCATTGTCAATATCCTGAGCCACCACTGGCTGATGGCGATGCACGAACATACATATCGTCGCCTTGGTAGTGAAAAGAGTTAAGCCACACTTTTTACTGAATTGAGTTAAGAACACAACCGTACTTGGCGTTAATCAGAGATTGTATTGGTGAAGAGATCTAAGTAATAGCTCAACTAGAACTTGGTTTTTCATTAAGACGTGAAAGGAGCTATATGAAACTAGGAACAAAAAATCAAGTGGTGAATGTAGCGCTAGCTGCATAGATTCATTCACCACTTTTATTCGTATCAGAAAAATAGTTCAATCAAATAAGCAGTGAAAAGAGGTATGCCACATAAACATTTTAACTTCCAAACAATCCGCCATTTCTGGCAACACTTTTGAATGAAATATCGCCTTTTAATGTCATTTGTTTGACAGCTGAAATTTTTAGTTTTGCATTTTCGTTCGCGCGTTTACGCTAAGTTGTACTTCTACTATAATTACTTAAATAAAGTTATTATTGCTGTTTATAATTACTTAAATAAAGTTATTATTTTAATGAGGTACACGAAAACGCGCCGTGAAACATTATCCAGAGGGACCGGATGAGGGGGTGGCCCGGGTTAGGGCAAGGACGGCGGTGGTCTCTGATTCGGACGGAGAACTAAGTTTATTTTTAGACTCGTTAGCTTCTTCGTCTGACTCAACAAAACGCGCTCGCGAGATCGAGTAGCGTTTAGAGGAACTGCGCGGGCAATCGACAGCCACAATACTGGAGAAAGCGCTCAGAGAGTTGCCGTTGTGGAGAGAGTGGCCAAGGAGAGCTGCAGCCTGACGGGGGCCTTTGTTAAGGCCCTGATGGACGTGGCTCGGGAGATCGCGGCCACAATTGCGGCGGAGAAGGCGTCTAACGCCAAGCTCCACTTCCGCCTATCCTCCCTTAAGGCTGCGATGGACGCGATGTCCAGTGAGCTCGCGCAGCTCCGTAAGAGTGCGCCGCTGACATATGCAGCTGCTCAGTCTCCGCGAACGTCAACGACGGAGAGCTCCCCGATCTCCGAGATAAGACGAAGAAGCCAGCGTTGCCCAAAGTGCTGTCCACGTCGGCGGTGACAGTGACCCTTCCACCGGGGTCCAACATCACCTTAGCCGAGATGATGAGCCTGGCCAGGGAGAGGGTTGACCTCAACGAGGTGCGGCTCACTGAGGGCATCCGTCCGAAACGGGCGATCACCGGAGGAATTATACTCTAAATTCCCGGTGAACAGGCGTCGGAAAAGGTTGAGACCTTAAAAGGCGCCTTCAGACGGCGTTGTCCGTAACGGGTGCGATCGTGGCGGCGCCCATAAAAATGGCTGAGATCCGGGTGAGAAACTGGGACGACGCAGTAGTCCCTAAGGATATTGCCGTAGCAGTTGCCGTTGAGGGCAATTGCGATGAGGCCGACGTGAAGGTTGGTCAAATTCGCCCCTCCGCGGCGGGCTTGGGGATTGCGTGGGTCCGCTGCCTGCTCACAGCTGCCCGCGAGTTGGTGGCCGCAGGAAAGCTCCGAGTGGGTTGGGTCATCGCCCGTGTCGAGGCCCTGGCGGCTCGACCTCTACAGTGCTTCAGGTGCCTGGAGAAGGGACACGTGCGTGCCCGCTGCACATGTGACAGGGGCCGAAGCGCGGCCAGGCGGGCTACAAGGCAAGCAGTTGTGAGGAGAGTGCTCCGCGGTGCCCTGTGTGCACAGATGCGGGGCGCCCGGCCAACTACCGGGTGGGCACCAAAGCCTGCACCCCTCCTGAGAAGAAGGGTAGTAGAGTACGGGCTGCGGTTATCGCCGCTCCTGCCACGGCGATTACCGAAACCAGCAATGGTTTTGGGTTGTTAGAGTCGGTTACCGGCTCTGGGGAGGCTATGGAGGCTTAAAATCCTTTTCCCCTTTAGTCGTTCTTTAGGGCAACCTAAACCACCGCCGTGCTGCGCAAGCAATGCTTGACCATTTCAGAGTGTTTGGCAATAAAAGCGGCGGCGTATTTCATGCCCCCCCCCCCTTTTGGTTCGGGGCTTCAGATGGCTCCGTCGCTGTGTACTTGGGGGAAAGAGAGTCGTTTTCAGGGCAACCTAAACCACTGCCGTGCTGCGCAAGCATTGCTTGCGCAGACCATTGTAGAGTGTTTGGTTGCCCTAGCAATAATAGCGGCGCCGTATTTCATGGCGGACCACCCTCGTTGGTTCGGGACATCAGATGGTTCCGTCGCTGTGTACTTGGGGGGAAAAAGAGCCCCATTGCCACCTGTTCCATCAGGGGCTGGCTTTCGTCGTTGTCAAATGGGATCCTGCGTTCGTCGTCAGCTGCTATGTCTCCCCAAACAGTCGCCTTGCCGCTTTTGAGGCCTACCTCGAGGGGCTGGCCAACCACATTAGGGTTTACCAGTCCTGTCCGGTATTTGTCCTGGGTGACTTCAACGCGCGCTCTAACGTGTGGGGTGACACCCGTGACAACATGCATGGAGAGAGGGCGCTCGAATGGGCGACTGAACTCGACCTCTTACGCTTAGATTCATTCACATTCCTGAATTGTACATTGCTTTTGTTTTTGTTTTTTAATGTCGTGAAAAGAGTTAAGCCAAATATTCTCAATAACTTCTAAAATATTATAAGAGCGTACTTAATTGAACTTTTTTAATTATAACATCTTAACTTATTACCTTTTTACAAAAAATTATGGAAATCTGGATTCAAATAAAGGAGATACAACGAAAATAATTTTTTTGTAGGCACGTTCTTATTTCAATTGTCTTTTTATCTTGGAATCAATCAAGTGTGGCATAGCTCCCTTCACTACTAAGGCGACGATATGTACCAGAAGCACAATTTCACAGATCCAGATCAGATGGCATGAGTCATTGGCACAGCTGCCATGATGCGCGTCCACCTGCCCGTTGCGTCCTGGGACGAGCAACACAGCTCCAACTGGGGCCTCACAGAGTCACAGAAGTGGTCGACATCAAGACCAGCACCATCAGAAGAGCATGCAACCCACTCGTTTGCGGCCCGGCAGAATGTCTACGACATATTGTTGTAGACACGTTACTAATAGCAATTAGTAACACAACTTCATACACATCACTACAATCGTGACACAGCACTACGGCGCCTGCGCACGGGAGCGCGCGCCATCATCTGTCAGCCATCAGAAGCCCAACGAAACACACGTTCCAATCTCTTTCGCTTGCGCTGAATATTGTCGGGCATTTTCACTTTTGTATCGAACCAGTATTACTAGGAATTAAAACTACAGTCCACTGCAAGTACCACCTTTTATTTATAACTGGCTTGAACACACTTCATAATCATCACATAAGCTAGGCCAGATCAGTGTTAATTTATATACTTAAATGTCCGTAAACATTTCAGTTATTTGGAATTATATAGTCTGTCTCCATAGTATCTCCATAAATATAAATGTGAAAACAATTTGGTTAGATACAAAACTTAAGTAGGTATTTGAATAAATAATAATATGGAAAGAGTACTCCGTAAAACCGCAACACTATCACAAGGAATTAATAAATCGGCTAAAGAACGTGGTTATAGACCGCAATAAACTGCACTTTTAGTGCATGAATGAATAAAACATTATTTATCATAGGTACTGCAAAGGAAACAAGTGTTTTTTTTCGTTATTTTATCCAGTAATTGATAGGTTTCAAAATTAACAACTTAAATCTAGTTTTCATTTATTAGGATGATTTTGTAATATACTTTCTCTGGGCATTTCTGGAGCACAGATGGGCATGGTCCTTTGACACGGACATGTGTCCCAATTGTTCATATTCTCTCATGAACTCAATATACTTCTGTCTGAGCCCCGGACCACGACCCATGCGACGCTCCATAGCCAACAATCTCTTTTCGGCTAAAGGTCGTGACTCACCAAGCGGAGGCCGAACATACAGAAAGGGTAGCTTCGTAATAATCCGACCAGAACGGAGTCGACCAGTATTGTTTTAGAAGAACAACTCGCACTCCTCATGTTCTGGATTCAAACGAGCGGCTTGAGAGGGCTCCTCTACCTCCCAAAACCTCTCAACTACAGGTCCCATCAAAGCAAATCCAAATATGCTCGGGATGGCAGTCAAACCATTTGGCACCAAGACCCGTTTCCCACCAATCGAAATTCCACCGAGCACATCAGAGCCAATCAACAAATCGATTTGTCGCGGTGTTTCAAACTTGGGGTCTGCCAGTTCCAATCCCGATGTCAAATTCACCACAGCAGCAGGAAGCTGTTTCTGTGGATGCATACCCAAAATATTCTTCAGCACAATAGCCGAGGTTTTAATTGAGGATTAAGGTGGTAGTGAGGTGTGAAGATTCAACAGGGGCAAACAAAACCTTAACTTGCCCTTCAACAGTAGATACTACGTCACCTATTCCCCTTATACAATTCGGAGAAGAACTTATATTTAATTTAACCTGCCCTACCAAATAAGTGTAAACAATGCAACCCAGTGTCCAATATAACGCGGACAACAACAGAGGCCCCCGTGGGTCCCCAGACCCTAACAGCAACCATTGGTAGGATAACGGTCTCAATGGGGGAGGTTGGAATTATAGGGCAGGAGTCAATGACCTATTGTTGCCTGGGCGGTAAGGTTGGTCAGGACCAGGCAAATCAAAATGAGGGTGTGGTTTGAAATCCTCAAAGGCGCGTTGATTCTGTTACAAACGCCTTTTGAACCCTAAAACGCTTACACACTTGCCCAATCTATACTGCTCAGCATAAACCCCTTCCAACGCCTAAATCGCCGTGTCAGCACTTTTGCCTTCCTTATCCACTCAGTCCCTTTCAACCTCAGTCTGCATCCATCATCTAACGCGAACAGTTCTACCACATTTTTAGTGTGCCAGTCTCAAGTCCTAAATCTTTGTACCAGTTCTAAGTTCTATTTCTAAATCAGTTTCTACTATATCTAATATTACGTGTGTGTACCGTGTCTCAATAAATAACTTTAGCTAGTTCAAATATCTTTTTTTTAAAAGACACTTTCCCGGTCTCGCGTAATATTTGGTGGCAGCGGTGGGATTCCTCAGAAATCCCCAGTCCGTCTCCGTATCTCGCTCCGGTAATACTCCGCCGTCTCGCATTTGTCTCTGCATCGCATTCGCCGTAGTTCGAGAATCGCGCTATCTCTCGAACCGTCCATCCGCCGCATACTGCGCGGTGAACAACACCCGAGTTCCCGAGTTCCAGTCCCCGAGTGGCCCGCAGACCGGCCGCCGAGCTCCAGCTTCCTAAGACGGGACATACCAACTCTACACGAGGTGACCATGTTCATTCTCCTCATCATCGTCGCCAGCGTCCTATAAGTGCAAACATTTTTATCCAGTGCAGTGCTATATTATTCCATTTCAAAATCGAAAGTTCCCAAATTCATAAAGTGAACAAAGTCCACACAGTGCGTTACAAGCCCATATTCTCAGGACTACATCGTTATCAGTTCCGGCCGCCCGACCGTCGCCGCATCGAGCTACAACAAACTCCATTGTTACTTACATTGTAACGCTATACCAAATCTTATTCAAGTTTTGTACTACCTAAGTAACCATTTGTTCTAATTCTTACTATAAGTTCTATATCTTTCCATTGCCTTTGTGTATTTCTGTGTTTCTTTGTACTATTTTTAGCTGTGAATAATGACGACAAAGAAAGAAGAAACCGTTCTCCTTGACCGTATCGACATAAATACACTATTCAAATTCATTAAACCCTACGATGGGTCTCGCGATAAACTAAATTCCTTGATAAATAACTGCGAAAACGCATATCGATTAGCGTCGACAACTCAAAAACCAATCCTTTTAAATTTCATTCTTTGCCGGCTTGAAGGCAAGGCTGAATCCACTGCTTCTATAAAAGACTTTGACAGTTGGGAGTCACTTAGCTCTTTCTTACAGTCGCAGTTCGGCGAGCGTAAACATTATGCTCACTTACTTAGTGAATTATAAGAAACTATAACTATAAAACTATAAGTTGGTGCGTAATGATAGAGTAGGCAAGGGATATGGAGGGGTTGCAATTTATCTCCGTGAAGATATAAAACATAAAATTGTCGACAAGTCTCCAAGTGAATATTCAAATTCTGCGGAACATATTTTTCTTGAAATTAAGTTTAAATATACCAACGTACTATTAGGTGTTTTCTACAGCCCATCTTGTACCATTGACTACTTTTCTTCTTTGGAATCAAAGTTAGAAAACTATTCTTCTCTGTATGAACACACAATTATTCTTGGAGACTTCAATACTTGTTTACTCAAGGATGATACACGCAGCCGAAAGCTTCAGTCCCTTGCCTCTTCTATTAATTTGCAGATACTTCCTCTTAATGCTACTCATAAGGCTCCTCATTGCAATCCTTCTCTTTTAGACTTAATTCTTGTTTCCGACTGTAACAAAGTAGCAACGCATGGACAACTTCCCGCGTCCTTCTCTTATCACGATCTTATCTACCTTTCTTATAAAGTTCGTCCTCCAAAACGCAAGGCCAAATATCTCACACTTCGTTCTTATAAGAACATGGATTTGAAGAGTTTGGAAATGGATGCAAACGCTATAGACTGGACCTATATTTATAAGTCTAATAATATAGATGATAAGGTTTCTGCTTTTAATACAATCATTTTAGACTTGTTTAATACACACGCTCCGCTCAAGAAGGTAAGAGTCAAACACTTACCTGCACCATGGCTATCCTCAGATATTAAAAAACTTATGGCGAAACGGGACAAAACTAAGCGGCAATATAAAAAGTTACCCACTGAGGAGAACTGGAATGCTTATAAGAAACTTCGAAATCGTTGCAGTCGTTTGTGTAGGGATGCTAAAAGACGCCACATACATAATTCAATACAAAATCTTCACACCTCACAAGTATGGCAATTTCTCAAGTCTCTAGGCATTGGAAAAACACCGCAGAGCAGCTGCACGAGTATGGACTTGAACATACTCAATGCTCATTTTTCCAGGCCACCAATTACACTTCATAATAGCACCAAGACTTCAACATTAAACTATATCTCCAATCTTCCTCTGCCTTTAAATACTGCATTCTATTTTCAGCCAATTGTGGAAGCAGACGTAAAAAAATCCTTCCTTTCTATATCCACAAAAGCAGCTGGTGAAGATGGTCTTCAAATCCAAATGTTTCTGCCCATTCTCAGCCAAATCGTGCCAGTTGTCACCCACATAATAAACTTCTCCCTCTTCTCTAACACCTTTCCCGCAATGTGGAAAAAGGCACACATATTCCTTTAGCCAAAATCCCAAATCCTACTTCCTTATCCCATTTCCGCCCAATATCGATACTTCCAGTCCTGTCCAAGATCCTTGAGGCTAATGTTCAGAAACAACTGGCTAATTATTTCTCCTCTAATAGCCTGCTAAGTCCATATCAGTCTGGCTTCCGACCTGGCCATAGTACTGTAACTGCACTTGTTAAAATCACTGATGATATAAGACTGGCCATGGAAAATAAGCAACTAACAATACTTGTACTATTGGATTTTAGCAGTGCCTTTAATTCAGTTGATTTTGACGTACTTCTTGGTATCCTATCCTCACTTAATGTCTCAGCTTCTGCAATTGGTTGGTTTAGATCTTATCTTCAGGGACGCTCACAGTCTGTGCGCTCCGAAGAGATAAACTCTGAGTGGTGTGATCTGATTGCGGGTGTTCCTCAAGGCGGCGTGTTATCTCCTTTACTTTTCTCCGTTTTTATAAACGCTATCACCAAAGTTATATCTTCACATTATCATCTTTACGCAGACGACCTGCAGCTTTATCGTCATTTTAAAGTTCAGGATATTTCTGAAGCTATCGATGCCATCAATAATGATCTTGAACGTATTCGTATGTGGGCTGAGTCGTTCGGACTTCTTGTTAACCCTACAAAGTCCCAAGCTCTCATTATTGGTGGCCGATATATGCTTAGCCTATTGAATCACCAAATGCTCCCAGTGGTTCTATATGATTCTACACCGATTGTTTACTCAAAATGTGCTAAAAATCTTGGTGTACTTCTAGACTCAAACCTGTCTTGGGAAGCACATATTGCTGAAGTAAGCAGAAAAGTGTTTTGCACATTTCATTCTCTCAAACGTCTTCAAAAATTCCTGCCTTTTAATACTAAGGTAACACTTGCGCAATCTCTTCTTCTTCCAACACTTGACTATGCAGATGTCGCCTTTCTCGATGCAAAGGAGGAACTTTTAAACAAACTCGAGCGCCTGCAGAATCTGTGTATCCGCTTCATATTTGGTCTTCGGAAGTACGATCATGTATCGGAATTTCGAGCCAAGTTGAAGTGGTTGCCTGTTCGCCGGCGCCGGGATTCTCACATTCTTTCACTTCTTTACTCTATTCTTCACAATCCTACTACTTCACCTTCATACCTTCGTGACCGGTTTGAATTTCTTATTCCGCGTGATAAGCCCTGTCGTTTAGTCACCTCTCTTCTCTTACGCACGCCTCCTCATACCTCTACTGCGTACGACTATTCTTTCTCGGTCTATGCTGTCCGCCTGTGGAATGCTTTGCCACATCACATTCGCGCTAGCCCGTCCTCAGCAGTATTCAAGATGAATGTTAAGAGGCACTATCTATCTATTATCTAATAACACTTAAAAATAATAACACTGTTTCTCATATGTATTAGTAGGTAGTATTTTATGTATACTATATATTTATGTAGTCTATATAATATATA
This sequence comes from Euclidia mi, assembly GCA_944739405.2. Classification (NCBI taxonomy): domain Eukaryota; kingdom Metazoa; phylum Arthropoda; class Insecta; order Lepidoptera; family Erebidae; genus Euclidia; species Euclidia mi. Next base: position 23,113,568 of record OX123187.2, read on the forward strand.
TTATTATATATATATATAACATTATTGTACGTAGTTTGTTTATTTATATATATTATTGGTATCCTATTTTTTATTTAAATATTATTTTGTACACGATAATAACCCTTACCTCTCATATCAAATCTCCAGCCTCAAAGGTTTGCTGGTAGAAAACTCAGTGTTGAGTTAAGCTCGCCTTTGTACATATAATTTATGTTTATTTTTTTAGTCTTTTCATGTATTTGTCTTTTTTTTTGTGTGTACAATAAAGAATAAAGAAAGAAACTCACCAATCGCCGGGTGAGTCGGTCAGCCAATATTCAATCAAAATTGAAACGTGTCTCGCTCGAATCCTTACAGAAATCACTCTTTCAAATAAGAAAAAAGCAGAACTGTCAGGGAAGACTTACGCTATGAAAGATCTAGCCTTACACTCTTTCCTAATAGGTCTTATACCCAAAATCGGCAATCTAGTTCGCATTAAATGTCCTTCTACGCTCAACGAAGCTATTAACTATGCTATATCCGAGGAAAAAATACAAATGCTACTAACAAAACGTAACCCTTATCAAAATCGATACTCACAATAACTTTCTAATTCCCAAAATCGTCCTAAACCAATGGTCCACAACGTTGGTCAGTCGTCCAACTCTACGCCACCTACGTGTCGATATTGCAAGAACGTAGGGCATACCATAGACGTCTGTCGGAAGCGCGAATTCAACAACAATAGGGCATAACAAGAACACCTACCCCCAACGCTCTAACCCGAACATGACTCGTCCTCCCCAACGTCCAAACGTCCAAAATCGGGTCCACTACACCCAAGACGACTCTACCTACGAGGAAGACCTTCCTTTAAACGAATAGAGGGCTCACGACGGTGTCTCGTGAGACCCCATGATCATTCAAAATCGTCTCAATCCTTTCATAATGACACACTTTCTAAATCCACTGTATCAAGAGCTACACCACAGGGTAACCATCCCCAAAAGGGAAGCTCAATCATTTCTAAATCCACTGTATCAAGAGCTACACCACAGGGTAATCAGCCCCAAAAGGGAAGCTCAGTCCTTTCTAAATCCACTGTATCAAGAGCTACACCACAGGGTAACCAGCCCCAAAAGGGAAGCTCAATCCTTTCTAAATCTACTGCATCAAGAGCTACACCACAGACTAAAAAAGGACATCACTTTCTTATGGTCAAACGAGCAACAACAAGCGTTTGACGAACTAAAATAAAAACTCGTTTCTGCTCCTATCCTTATTTACCCCGATTTCACTGAACCTTTTGTCCTAACCTGCAACGCGTCTAACTATGCTATCTCCGCTATCCTATCTCAAGGGGATATAGGTAAAGACCGCCCTATTGCTTATGCTTCAAGAACACTAAATAAAGCCGAAACTAACTATTCCACAACCGAAAAAGAATGCTTGCCATCGTATTCGGAACAAAAACTTTCCGTCCCTATCTATATGGTCATAAATTCACTATTGTCACTGATCATAGGCCATTAAAATGGCTTTTCAATTGTAAAGACCCAGGTTCCCGTTTAGTCAGATGGCGTCTAAAACTAGAAGAGTTTGATTACAAAATCGAATACAAGAAAGGCGTAATCAACAGCAATGCTGATGCTCTATCCAGATTCTCAGTGAATCCTGTACAACCAACTCAAGATTCAATAGAAAATCCATACGATAATCCTATTCCTTCTACCTCCCGTCAAGATATTCACCTGCGTTTAGCCCTATAACTCTTGACGACCTCGATATCCAGATATCCTCTGTTCCTCTAGGTTCTAACGAAGTCCCTTCGATAGACCTGTTAGAAAACGACGACGCTTTATCAGATATCCTAAATCCTGAAAGTGATAATCACTCACCTGATAATTCCAATCCTCTGCTTCCTCCCACCAAATCCGCTGATCCCGCTGAATCCACTGAACCCGTTCTAAATCCTCACTAATCTTTTGGTTCCACTGCTTCTCCTGCTAATCCCGTTCCTCCTTCTGATGAAAACTACAGCAAATTCCTGAAAATCATGTCAGAAAAACAATTTAATAGGAATAATAAAATCCTCGAATTTAACCAAAGTATTCTTAAAACTCCTAGCAAACACATCGATATTCCTACCTCAATCGACCTTGATACTTCTAACCCGTATATCGAAGAAATCCTAAGCAAAGTCCCAGATCCTAGCGAATTCCTAAATAGGTAAAGAATCCTATATATGTTTATATCCTTTGAGCACAAAGGATCCACTATATACTTCCTATTTACCAAAGTATACCATTTCAACAACTGCTCTTATGAATCTATTTACAAAAGCCTAGTCTATCTTAAAAATCAATTCTTTGCTATATCCTTATCTCTAACCAACGAAAGCTTAGAAATAGCTATCACTGATTTCCGCGATCCTTTTGATAAACATATTTGGTCAAGAATATACAATATGTTCTGCTATATCTTTAATAACACTAATATAAGCATTAATGTCTATCACAATACTCTCACATTTCCAACCCTCTCAGAAATACCTAAAATCCTTCGCGAAAACCACGATATCCCTATTGCAGGTCATCTTGGCTCAGCCCGAATACTTAATCGAATTGAAGAAAAATCTATTGGAAAAACATGCGTTCAGATGTCAAGAGCTTTATAAAAAACTGCACACTGTGTCAAAGCAATAAAGCCCTCAGACAAACTAATAGAGCTCATATGCAAATAACTATCACTTTTACCAAACGCTTTGAACGCCTTAGCATGGATCTCGTAGGCCCTCTGCCAGAAGCAGGGTTAAAACAATTAAAATTCATACTCACTATGCAGGATGACCTCACTAAATTCTCATTTGCCTATCCTATTGCTAATGCTACCTCAGAAGATACATGCGAGTGCCTAGTACATTTCATTTCTCTATTCGGCATCCCTAAAACTATCCTAACCGACCAAGGTACCAACTTTACCGCAGAGATGTTCAAGAGAACCTGCGAATTTCTCAAAATCAAACAAATATGGTCATCCAAGTATTATCCTCAAACTATCATCTTATTATCAAAGGCGCCTTAGAGCGTAGTCATTCTACCCTTAAGGAGTACCTCAAATCCTACGTCAATGTGAACCATACCGATTGGCACAAATTCGTCTTCACGGCAATGTTAGCCTATAATACCTCTGTTCATGCTTCAACCAATTTTACCCCTTACGAACTCCTATTCGGCCACAAAGCCTTCATTCCTGACTCTATCTACGAACTACGCCCAAAACTAACATACCCTGAATATGTAAAATTCCTACATCATACACTCAAACTCTCAAGAGACAAAGCTCTCGAAAATATTCAAAAGTCAAAAGAAAGATCCAAGTAATATTATGACAATCACTCACGTCCCATTCAATATAAAGTAGGCGATTACGTTTACCTGAAAAATCATGTAAGACTGCGCAAAGCCCTATCGCCAGTGTGGAAAGGCCCTTACAAAGTCGTAAAGATAAACGGCAGAAATACACTAACCCTTCTAATAAACCGTAGGCACGTCACCCATCACTATGATGAGGTGAAACTCGCTTCTAGATCTAGTACTGAACATTAGTTCTCTATATCATTATTCTATTCTCTTACAGCAACCCTTCAACGGGTCAAGAATTCGTCGAAACCCTGACAAACAGTTCAGGAATATATTTCGACTCCTTAGAATCGTTAAATTTTATTGATAGTTACCTTAGCGTAGTTATAACAGTAGACATATCTTACCTGTTCCCACATATAGATAATTTATACTATATTCTCAACATTTCTAAATCACTTTGTGAAAACGATAATGCATTAGATAACGTAGAATGTTTCAATCTCTTTCAACCCCTAATTACTCGCTTTGAAGACCTATATCGTAACACTGAATCTATCCTTTACCATGTCCCTCACCAATCTCGGAGAGGCACAACCCTATCTATCATAGGATCTATTTCGAAAAAGTTATTCGGAACCATGGACGAAGATGACGCTATCCGGTATAATAATGCCATCCAAGAAGTTGAGTCCGATCAAAAGAAACTAGCGTCATTAGTAGAACAGACTATCCTCATTACTATTTCAACCCTCAAAGCTTTTAACGAAACCATTTATACTATAAATCATAACGAGCATGAATTAAATGTCGCCATCGACGGTCTTAACCAAGACATTAAAAATCTAACTTTTATCGCCAGAGAATAAGGAATAAGATCACGTATCCTAGAATTAATTTCCATGATAGAAAATAGTCTCTTAACACTATCCTTCAAAGTTGAAGATATTATAAGCTCAATAATGTTTAGTAAATCAAACATACTTTACCCTTCTATTCTAACGCCTTAAGAACTCTATACTGAGTTGATTAATAATTATAGATTCATACCAAATTGTAAACGCCTTCCAGTTCTTCTAAGCATAAATAATATACAAATCATTATAAATATGTCTTCTATATCTTGTTATGAAAACGAAAACAAAATAGTTTTCGTCCTAGACATTCCATTAGTCAGTCCCACTAATTTCCACTTGTATCATAATTTACCCTGTCCCTATGAACCTCGTAACCCTGTATCTTATACTACTATTGTTCCTTCTACTAAGTATATAGGTATAAGTAAAGATAAGTCCACTTATTGTAAACTAAATAATCTGAATGATAATGATAATGAATTTGTAAAATTATAAACCATGAACATTACCTGTGTAACACTCCGATATCCTACTCTACTGTCGCAACTCCATCCTGTGAAACAGAAATTATTACTAAAGTACTTACCGAAATTCCCGAATTATGTAACACTAAGTTTTTCACTGGAAACGTAAACATTTGGCAATATTTACAAAACAACAAATGGTTGTTTGTCATGTCCGATAAAAGTAAGCTAAGTATAGAATGTAATACCTCTATTGTAGACCTAGATATAAGCAGTAGCGGATTATTGTACTTACCCCAAGGGTGTGTCGCCTATTGTAAAGACACACGGCTAGTCTCTAAGAATAATATTAATATTATATTAAAACCTATAATCACTAAATTAAATATCCTTAACGACTCCTGCTGTAATTTCAATAAATATACTAGTATTGTGTCCAACTTACCTCCTGTTAACTTGAAAAATGTAAATCTAGATTCCATTGCTTTTGAAAATCCTAAATTACTTCAAGAATTAAACGAATTTATCGAAAAACCGCATATTGAACTCTATGAGAAGTACTATACTTCCACGATCTATGTAACCCTAATTCTAGTTTTAATTTGTACTATTTTCTTAATTTGTAAAACTGGCATACTCAGGAAAATTCTAAAAACTCGCGAAAATCCTATACCTGAACCCGAAAATGATGAAATTGAACTTCCCTATAACATCACCTACTCTTCGTATTCGCAACTCGTAATCCTTGCCATTTCTTTCCTTTCCCGTAAACTTCATTTTTTTTACCGTGAAGTTTACTCTAAATCGGGGGGCTGTTACAAACGCCTTTTGAACCCTAAAACGCTTACACAGTTGCCCAATCTATACTGCTCAGCATAAACCCCTTCCAACGCCTAAATCTCCGTGTCAGCACTTTTGCCTTCCTTATCCACTCAGTCCCTTTCAACCTCAGTCTACATCCATCATCTAACGCGAACAGTTCTACCATATCTTTAGTATGCCAGTCTCAAGTCCTAAATCTTTGCACCAGTCCTAAGTTCTATTTCTGAATCAGTTTCTTTCTACTATATCTAATATTACGTGTGTGTACCGTGTCCCAATAAATAATTTTAGCTAGTTCAAATATCTTTTATTAAAAAGACACTTTCCCGGTCCCACGTAACAATACAATCCGCGCGCCATCTGTGGGGGGTCATAATGACGCACCCACCCAAAACGAAGTGGGCGCGAGTCAAAGCGGGGACGCTCCACTAAAGGAGGGGAATACCTGGGCCAGCAGTCATGGTGCTGGTGACGCTGAGCAGTCGCACATTCAGGTGGGCGAGAGAGAGGAGGCGTGCGTACACTGCGGTTCTCCAAATGGGGTGAGTGGCGATCAAGTGAGCGAGGCGAATCTTGGCTACGCGCCGGTGAGCCTTGGTTGCCACCTTCAAAACACCCGCCCGTGCGCGGCGTCGGCTGGTTAGACAAGCGGCCTACCTCTCTGGCATTCATACAGAGAATGTTCAAATGATGTCCTCCACAATTTGGACAGGGGCGAGAGTTTGGGCAGTCTTGCTGCTAGTGGGATCCCAAACATGAGAAACAAAGGCGGCGGGCATTTGCGATGCATCTACGAGAGGTGACATGAAGGTCCAAGAATGCCCTACAACTGGCCGTTCTGTGCCCCTTGACCTTGCAGTAAGAGCATTCCGCTGGGCTCTGCGTGACTGCAAAGCGAGGAGGGCGCCGATCAACATTTCCTCGGGTGTGAACGCGAGCCTGCTCCTTAACTTTGGGCGGCTGCGACTTAGCCGGCGTGTCACCACCGGAGTTGTCCAAGACCCGGCACTCGTCCTCCAAGAACTTTTCTAAGTCTGCAAAAGGGGGCAAATGTGTCGCACTATCCCCACCAAAGCGCTGCTCAAACCACGACCTTAGGTCGGCAGGCAGCTTCTTGAGCACTATGTGCACCAACAGGTAGGTCCACGGGCAGATCCAGGCACTTAAGGGCGTTTATTGCCACCAATAGCGGGTTCAAAAGTTAGGTGCGCAACCCAAAGACCCGGGTGAGCGTGGGAAAACTCAAAATCTGCTCAATATGGGTGGCTTCGAGACCACGCTTGTTGTTGTACCTACGGGTAATTAAGTCCCGAGCCGTCTGGTAGGCCTCGTCAGACACAGGCAGATGCTGGATGAGGCCTTTGGCCTCCCCATGCAAAATCGACATCAAGTAGGTTAATTATCGTGCCGGCCGAAGGTCAGCCCTGGCATCGACCAGGCTGTCAAACATGTTGAGAAAGCCCAGGTAGCTTCCTAGGCAGCTATCAAAATGTGGGAGGTCAAGCGTGGGAAGCCAACTCACCAGTCCCGGTGTTGGCCTAGGAAGCTCCTGCTTCAAAACGGGTTGCCCGTCCCTCTCGGGAATTAACTGTCTTGCACAGTCGGAGACAGCATCATATAGGTCCAGAATCTGGACATAGTCCTCACTGACTTTATTTCGCTGGTCCACGGTGAAGTCAACAACTGACACTTCGAGACAGCAAGCGCTGAAAGTACAAAATTGCTGTTCCACACTTGCCAGCCGATCATTGATCTGCTCAAATATTTGTAATAAGGCCTGCTGGCCATCAGGCCGGCTTACCAGAGCACTGGCTGAGGCAAACCAGCGTAAATGTGATGAAATGGCACCCGCAGCCGCACGCAGGTCCTTGATAGCTGACATAATAAATTCTCAAAAGAGCTCGGACAAACGTTAAATAATATTATCAATGATAACTTAACAAAACTTAATATTTGTTCATTCTTTAAAATCAACAAGTTGTTAGCCTGTTTACTGCAACTGTAGGCAAACAACAGGTATTTACTGCCCAACATAATTAAAAGTTTCAATATATTGAAACAAACACAAAAGTCATCAAAAGTTATAAATTATAACAAATTAAAAGTTGAAACTTCAAGTTAATTAATTAATTATTTGCAACAGATAGACCAACTGTGTTATGTGTGATATACAACCGTAAGTAAACACAGAATATGTTTTACCTAACAATATTATCAGTATATTACAAAGGTTATTAAGTTGATTTATCAATGTGACCGGCCCATCTATGCAAGGTCAAATGTGGTTATTATAATGTTTCAAACTCAATGCTTACAATTAACTAAGTCAATTGATACATATAACCGGTATGTATCCAACCAAACTGAATGATTAATGCTAAAATAACAAATTCAAGTTAGATTTCAACAATTCAAGTTAAACAATTACTGATTTAAGGTTATGTATATGACAATGTGTTTCAAATTAAGTAGGTCAACCAATACAAATAAATATTATGTATTTAAGCAAAACTGACCTAACAAACACTACAACACTGTTATCAAATGTGATGTAGCAATGCCTAGCTCAGATACAAGTGTACAATATAGGCACACTCAACTACTACTCAACCGCGCTTCTGCTACCAAGCAAATATGTTCAGAATCTGCCTAGAAGGACTGGGAAAAGTTTGCAGATGGCAGTGGAAGCGTGATTGTATTCATCCAGTCATTGTAGGCAAGTCAAAAGTCGAACATATATTTACTGTGATACACAGTGATGACAATTTACAAGTAGAACTTACCTGAGATCTTCAGTAATGTCAGGCTTAGAGCTAAATTAGACACACACACAGATCTAAAATTTACCAATATTAGCTGAATGTTATGTCTAAATACTTAGCTATCAGGCTGATAACGTGACGTCTTCAACACGAGGAACGTGGTACACAATTTTGCAAATATTCAATATGTCACAATTTTATTACAACCTTATCAATCGGGCAACTCAACCTTGTCGGGCAAATCCAATAGCGACAATTGCAAGGTTATTACACAATTTAATTAAATTCTACAAATCACTCGAAAGAACAAAACGGCGTAGACACAAGACAATTTTTCCGGAAACAAGAATGATAATCATTTGACAGTTCATAGTGCGACCAGCGTCAAAATTTACTATAGACAAAATAACATGTTACTAAACCGATATAATCGATTTGACTTATCATAGACAATATGTCCATTTCAAACAGATGCACTTAAGCGGAATTGTACCTATTAAAAATTTATCAAAGACGACGTTTGGACTCACTGAAGCCAATAAACTGTGTATACAAACATTATTAAAGCTAAAGGGCTTTCAAACACACAAGTCATTAGTAATCACGCTCTTCATACAGTAAATAATTGTCAAAACCACAATTAAGCTTTAACTATCTGACATAATTGCACAAGGCTATCTATACTAATATAATAAAGCGGAAAGATTTGTATTTTTGTAACGATTTTAAAAATTCTTGCACCATTATAATGCGACATTATCCCTGAGTGACATAGGCTATATTTATTTCTAGAAAATGTTAGGCCGTGCCGCTAGTATTAAATAAAATGACATGTGCTCATATACGTAATAGTATTAAATTTTTTTATTATTAATTATTATTTATTATTATTACTTATTATTCATTTAATGACCTGGATTTAGTGGTATATTCGCTTTTTGTTGCTGTTTTGTAGAACTGTTGCTTTGGGTAGAACCCCGCCACAAAAATACACACTTACAGCCACATAAATAGTACTATAATATAATTATGTGATAGTGGTTACATGTTATGTTTTGACGTAAATGAGTGCAAGCAGCTTAATCCTAGCAGAGGTAGGTAAAGACGGCATCAAAGAGAGCAACTTTAGATTTTTTCTGTATTGCTAATTCTTATTAGCCACTTGCCTCAGAGAACACAAGGGGTATTGGCAAATAACATTCAGAAGCCTCTAATATATTCATATTTGTTTAAATTATAGAAAAATGGTAAGGGCAATCTTGTTTTATATTCCATATGCATCCACGCAACTTTATCAAAATCACCAATATATCAAATAAAACTAATATTTCTGAGAATAAATAAATAAGCTGTATTATTAATTCATTACCCTTCTCATAGTGAGAAAAGGCCCGTGCCCAGCAGTGGGACAGCATAAAGTGCTGATGATGATAATGATTAATTCCTGAGCTCGTTCTGTCATCGAAACGGCTCGTGCTTACATCTTTTTAGATGAGTTAATTTGGTAGTTAATACTTGGAATAGAACAGTGTTTCTACATAACAAATTTCGTAGAATCATAAAAGATGACATGAAAAGAATGATAATACTTATTAAGCCAAAAAGTACGGTCATGTTACAATGTGTTTGTAGTAAAATTTGTTCAAACTTTTAGGTGTGTTCGTGCCACCTGCTCTGTGTAATGGCCAAAGTCCTTTACCCACAGGCATCGTTGAACTAATGTAACATGTAAATAAGGGTGGTTGATTCGACATTGGCTCGCGGCGTGACAGGTGTCATGCGGTTAAGTCGTGTGTCGGACGTCGGCCGCGTTACGCTGCGTGCCACGCGTCGTCTGATGCCACTGATGATTTATCAGTGTCGACTGCTCGCTGCCCAAGCGAGTACGACCTAAGCGTCACGTACACCCGATACCCAAACACTCACCAACAAACTAAGTCAATTTTACTTTCAACTCAAAGAAAATCATAACCTATGAGCAAATCTTTTACCTGCCGATATTGAACTCATTACTATATTTTACCGTCCTCTTCTGTATGATTTTCAATTTTACGTTTTAGAAGAAACGTCAGCCGGACTTTGATCAAAGCTGATTGGAAAAATGATTGTGGCTGTTTTACCAGGAGCTATATTTCAAGCCAGTAAGAATGTTATGTGAAACTTCTGAGGTAGTCGTTTATCTAAATAAATCAGAGCTTAAAAGAGGCCATATAGCTACCGCTTTTTAATGTGATCTCGATCTCAGAAATAAGAATGAGGAGCGGCGAAGGAACAAAGCGACGGCGAGCTGTGCTCAAAGACGCTTTTAAAATCTTATCTAAGTCGGAGGCGTGATTGACAAAAGTCGGGCGGAATTCGACACCGCTGGATGTTTGTCGAAGGTTTTTTTTATGGTCGCGGCAGGAGATTCCTTCCGGTGTCGAAACAAACAAAGAAATGTGACTCGGAGCCGATCGTAAAATCCACCTTCGTGTAATAGGTTTTCACGTGGAAACACGGAAACTGAAAGTGCCCTGCAAATGGAAGAGGGATTATTTGTTTGCTTTCTGCTTTGATGAGTGGATTTTGTTTCATACAACACGATAGTGGCTTGAGAATGTCTTTACGTAGCGGCACGTGCGAATGGTTTCAAATATTTAGTAGCAGTATTGTGAGTGTTCACTGTTATTGATTCCATACAAGTAATTGTAGTTGCCAGTAGCTAAAATAATATTTTCACTCAAATCAAAATATAATTTTGTGTCATCTTCATTTTATAAAGAGTTTGGAACAATTTCCTTTAAATCAAAAGACAATCTAAGTTCGGAAAATCAAAGCGAATAAAGTAAAACGACTGTAATAGAAAAATATATTCGCACCATAAACGATGTTTTACGATTTCATGTAGTGTATAATTATCATCATCATCAGCCCTTTAAACTGTCCCACTGCTGGGCACGGGCCTCTTCTCACTATGAGAAGAGTAAGGCCATAGTCCACCACGCTGGCCAACTACGGGTTGGACAGACTTCACATGTCTTTCAAGAACATTATGGAGAACTCTCAAACATGCAGGTTTCCTCACGATGTTTTCCTTCACCGTTAAGCAAGCGATAATTAACAATTTAATACACACTTAACTTCGAAAAGTCATTGGTGCGCGCCGAGGATTCGAACAAGAGGCCCTCTGCGTAGCAGTCTGTTGGTGTCTCCACTCGGCTATCGCTGCTCGTCGTGTAGTGTATAATGTCATCGAAAAAAGCGGTGGTGTAGTCATCAATCAGAGAAGCACTGGGGTGTGCCGGAGTGTTTTTATATGTCCAGCAGTAGATTTTTCAAAGACCACTGAAATATATTGTGTTCACTAAACAAATTACTTTGAGACACAAGAACGTTTCTGTATCGCAGCTCGTTAAAAGTGTAACACCTACTTACTCTTTTTTTTAGGATGTCTCGGGATAAAAAAAATATATAAAAGACAGCTGTTTATCATATTGCGTCAGTAAAGTTGTAAAACTTGACGTTGCTCGCAATTATTTCACGACGACTTATGTATGGTCTTACTGCTTTAAGGGGCTTATTCACGCGTTAATAACTGTAGTAATCAGTGGATCTTATTTTCGTTATCAAATCTATGTTTTTTTGAGCTCAATATACCTACTATATTTAGTATGCAATTATTTTCTGTACTCGTCAAGAATACTCATGTTTTAAATATCACTGGCTGCATTTATTTCGTTCAAAACTGTGACTCTGTCACATGAAATAAAAATATACCAACTGTTTTTGTTTCAAATCTGGCAGCTGCTTGCATCACCCTATTTCATAACATGTCATTTGCTGCTAAAGTATAGGTTCCTGAACTTAAAGGAGGAGGAGCCAGCATTTTTCTCGCGAAAGCTTTGTACGCTGTGGCTTAACTTTGTAAGTTCATCGTGTATGAGCATTGACATCGATTTCAGTCTGACCTATATGAAAGCCTGCGGACGCTAATTAACCAAAATCTGTGTCACCGGTGTAATTAATAATTTTATTAATATATTGGACAATAATGATGGGTTTATTGTATGCAGACTATAAATTAACGTCAGATGCTCGTAAGCTAGTATGTTTAAACATTGTATTACTGGCAAAAATATTTGTTTTTCATTTATTTCTCTTTATTAAAAATAGTTACCGCACTAGGATAGTTGGCCTCGGGCTCCAAGGCATGTCTTGGATGCAACCGGGATAACGCTAGGATGAAGACGATGAGTTACCGCATTATGATTAACTCCTATAATCTGTATATATAAAATCCTTGCGTTACTGACTGACTGACAGACAAGCTACAGCCAAAACTATGAGGCGCAGGAAGCTGAAATTTGGCAAATATGGTCCTTGGGTAGCATAGGGATGCACTAAGAAAGGATTTCCCGAAATTCCCACGGGATCGGGCAGAAACGGTTAAAGAAAAATAAAATGAGCGGGCATAGCTGCGGGCGTCATCTAGTGAGAATATAAATCTTTGCGGCTGTGGCGAGATAATTACCCAAACCAATACACTATACAGCTCATATTTGCTTGATTAGTATACATTTTCTACGCCTTGCTTATATACATGCGATCTGTACATGCTGCCTTTTACTTGCACTACTTTAAGCTATATTGGTGTCTGTTTTGCGTTAAATTTATATTTTCACAAAAGTAGCGGGTAGTAGCCTGTGTAGTAAGTATGTGATATTAGTGCTAACTCCCAAAGATCCACTACAGATGGCATTACCAGTCATACGAAATGAAAAATGTACTAACGTAATAATATGATGCATAGAGCGTTGAGAATGAGACAACGCTGTGATGACACCCCATTACTCCTAGTAGTTACAAACCCATGCATCATGTCTAATGAGGATTTTCTATAGCCAAATATTCTAAAATACAAATGCTTTGTTAGAATGCAACACGATTTTCCGCTGGAGAAAAACATAACGCGAAATATGAACTACTCGTTTATTTGTATTTACCAAAGTGATAGAGTATATTTATCGGTGCTTGTGAATGCTAAAGGGAAGAAGTTTCAAAAGATGTCATGTCATATCAGTAAGGGGAACACAACGCGATATTCATGGGTCGACAATTTCGTAAATCTCTCAGTAAGTGAGCTCATGTTGCTCTACACGAACAGGATTAGACTTAGCTCTGAGAACCGTTTTTCTCTCCACGATTCATTCGTGAGAGAGTGTGCCGGAAAAAAAATACAGCGAAGTGGGATTGCGGGACAAGAATTTATCCTCAGTAGAGGCGAAATAATTTTCTACGAATAGCTTTAAGCTCAGATAATAATATAAAAGTATTGGATGAACTTAAAAAGTTACACACGAGCTCGCAATCATCTTAAGATAAGTTTCTGTCGAGAGTGCTCTGGGAAAATGTTGAATTACACATCGGCGCAAATAAAGAAAAGCGAAGTTCTGCTGAAAAATGACTTACGGAATTTAAAAGAATACTTTTCTTTCTTTTATCAACGTCGAGTATTTTCACTGTTGCCGAGATAAGTCATCAAATTATGCGAACGCTATGTTGTTTACAAATTGTTTCTAAAACGAGTCACGTTTCCATTTTGAATTAGGTAAATATTGGACCAATTTAAATAATGTTCAGTATACTTTACGTCCAAAATGCCTATTTGTTTGCATTTGGTGACAAAAGAACGTTCGCCCAAATATATTTTTAGAACCTCGCTAATTTTACAGACGGTAAAACATCCTCGCTTATTTTTTGCTCAACGGCCTGAGGTAATATTTTAACTCGTCACAACATTTTCCTTAATGTATTGCAACATAATTTTGAGGACAAATTTTGTGTTACAACTGACCGTCTGAAAACAAATTGCAAATGTGTATGCATTCGAAGAATAAATTAGTACACACAAACACCTATCAGCGACACTAAGCCGTTTAGGTAAATATGTACACAGCTTAGGATGGAGTAAAGTACGAGCTTACTTACCTAAAATGTAGTAATTTCTAGATTCCAAGCTCTTATCAAAAATTCTCAAACAGAAAATCGAACGAACGGTAATCGTATGTGTTTTTTGGACTTAATCCTTTTTGAAGGATTGTTGTCATGAATCCTCTCCTTAATTAAAGATAAAGAGCTCTGTTGTTCTGCTCTTATAAATGTGTACACTGCTCAAGTGATTAAGATAACGCACTCAATAACTTTGCGGAGTTATACATGTTATCCGCAAGATCCAAAATAAAGTTTTAAACTCGGATGAAAAGTGTCTTAAAATTTAAATACAACACAATTAAAACACTTAAGTTTACACGGTCGTCTCTATAGCCATTGTGTGTGAAACAAAGCGGAACGTCTCGACTGCTTTTACTTTAAGTCCCGCGCTTTACTTGCGACGCGAATGGCTAAAGCTAATGTATGAAAACATGCGAACTGATATTGACTTCCCGTTTTGATTCATTTCGCTGAAGTATTTGCGGAATGGAAACTTTCTCCGTATGTGGTTTTCGTTACGACATTATTATATGAAATATATTGCTTTAGTAACATTCATGGTTTTTTTGATTAAGGGCCGCTCCCAATATTTTATTTATCGGTGGATGATATTTGACATATCGATACCTTAATTCACAAACCAGCTAACTCCATATGAGCAAATTTTTCAGGAGACACTTGAAACTGTATATTTGTTTTGTTGACTACTTGTGTGATAATCTAAAATACCGTTGGTAGATATAGACATTATTAAATATTTTATAACTGTTCTTTATAATACTACAGCGATTTTTAGGAGTTATACTTTTTTCCTTTCTTGTAAAAGTATTTGATTTTTGAGTTAGCTGGTTTTTTCAATAGATTAATTTAAATAAAAGGTTTATTCTTCTGTTTAACTTTTTATTATAAGTTAAGTACACTTAATAATAATAATCATAGAATGTTAAAGATAAGTAAGTCTGCAAATCTTAAACGTGATAGGTACTCGCCGTTTATGTTAATACCGCGTCCTTTCCAGTACAGCATCTTGAACAGATCCTGCATTGCATTTGTGAACCATTGTATTAAATGTAAAGATTCCTTGATTAAATATGTCTGTTTCGTGATAAAGTCAATAAGTATCCATACCTTGTATTATGTACTTCTACTTTTCAATAATAGCTTTCCTTTTCTAGGGTTTTATAATTTTTTTGACTACGAAATGTGCGGCGGTAACCTTACAGGTCTCTGGCGCCATAGAAAATGGCCGGCTTAGTGGAGTTGGCTGTCAAAATCGTAACATTCCGTGACACACGGGATTTGGCTGATTTTCGAATAGCTATTTATAGATAAGATTGTGATTTTATAGGAGTTATCGTTTTTGGAAGACACGCGGCCATACTATTTCGTACTATCTCAACAAAAAAAAGTTTTTTACCGAAAGTGGAGTTAGCTGGTTTACCAATTAAGGTATCGATATTTCGTATCGATCTTATGTCAAAAATGTATCTCAGTTCTAGTAGGTCGGCTGTAAGTGCTGCTTATATTGATGTCAGCTTGAAATTGTTTCAAGCTATGAAAGAAAATATTTTCGCTCAATGTTGACAATGATGCTATTTGCTTCTTGTTCTCTCTCAGTCTCTTCTTACGACACCCGTGGAATGAAATGGTGTGGTAATAATGATTTGTATTCTAAATCAGCCACCACAGGGATAGCCTGAGTATTAATACTAGTGAAAATTAAAAGCAAATTTAATTAATCATGATCGCAGGCACTCATAAAAAGGAAAATTTATTATTTCTAGAAGTTAACCAGTTTGTTGGAACTGGTATAAACATTTGTTATACGTGAGAGCTCTTACTATGAAGCCACATCCATTTGTTGAAATAATCTCGCGGGCAAATCTATCGGTATACCAAGCTGAACGTTTTAATGTTATGTTATATAGCTATAACATTATATTTAAGCTGTATGGGTCTGTACGAAGGTTATGTATCGTTTAACTTTTAATGGTTTTATGAATATTTCGTTGCGGTAATATACAATGGTTAGGGTTATAAAACGAGATATAGTAAGAATATTCTGCACATTCATTCAACATTCATTCATAGCAAGATTTTTATGACAAAAGATATCGTATATTTTGGTTTACATTGTCCACACTATCCTAAAGCGCTAGTTTATGTACAATGGATAATAATATTATATTAAATACATACATAGTTTGCCAAAATAATATAATTAATAATAGTTAACCAAACCATATTACTACTTAGCAGTATGGAGCCCAATCTCAATGGAGACTAGGCAACTGCACGAGGCAGAAATCTGTAAGCAAACATTGTTGCACTCCCTATTTTTCACACTCATAATCCGATGGGATTTCAAGCTAATACGACTGGTAACAGATTAAGCGCAGGAAAACAGCTTAATACGCTGAGGCACCGGCGTGCAACAATTGCGACTTTTTGTCAAGATATAGGTATGCTGATTAGATAATCATTTTTGATCTAAAGACTTTAATACTTGCCTGGTATCGAACCTGGCTTGGTTTTGATTGCGAGGTCAAGCTTTCAATGTCCAACTTGTCAATTTTACGTTATGATCATTGACAGCATTTAGTATTGAATATCAACTGAAAGGAGGCAGCAAAACAAATTGGCTGAGCGTAATTTATAAGCTGAGTTGAAATATTAAAAATGAAATGTCTCTTATTAAAGAAACTACTGCCAATTACGTATTTAAAGACTTATGAAGCTTTTAAACTGTTCCAAGGTTTTTAAACGAAAATATGACACGTAGTTCCGCAGTGACAAAGTATTCTCCTTTGAATGAAGCCTGTTGCAGTTAATTATCACCGGTATTTATGCGACGTAAAGCATACTCATACAATTAAAGCTACTTGTGAAATAAAGCTTATAATGTAAGATTAGTTCCGGGCATTTTAAGAGAGAATTTCTAGTAGGTACATTGTAGTTGAATCCTGCTAATGAATGCTATTTGAGATTTCATCATGTTAATTATTACTATACATGATCAGTGATCACTGAGAAAACTCAACATCGAAACAATGTTGGAAACACGCAGCAGGTTCTATAAAATCATGCCATTGGAGAAGTGTAGTATCAGTCACGCAGAGTAAAGTGTTGATACTGTTGATGAATTCAGTCTGAATGGTCTATGATCAGCCACTATGAGCCACTCCCACGCACGTCAACAGAAATTGATGGCATTCATAATGTAAAATACATTAATTCATTATTACTATGAAATGTGTTTGGATAAGAAAACATTGGTATTAGAGAACCAAGAGGATTATTTACTAGACATAAGACTAAGGTCAGAGCACGCCAACAATATTTTCAAAGGCTTAGACGTCGTTTACTCTGGTTTTATAGTTATAAACTCGTGCGTAAAGCTTTTATTTAAAATACATAACGCTTAAGTGTTTGAACTTATAAAATAAACAATCAAGTGTTAGTTGCTTACGGCTATGAAAATGTTTATTGTACCATCGAGTAAAGCCAACCGCGATATTATAGAACGCGCCCACTTGGATATAAAATTGTATGGTGAAGAAATTCTTACTTTATTTTCACCAATTTATTTATAGAGAATAAGTTTTAAAAATATTTTAACCTTTTTCAAGTACTTTATAATGACGCGGGTCTTTTCAATGTTTCAATTTGCTTTATATTTTTAACTATTTAGAGAGCATAGATATTACGTACATAACGCGCCGCCCTGGGCTTTCGCAAAAATGACCCTATGGAAGATACGACTCTGCTACAGTAGTTTGTCCATTAGATAAGTATTTGCAAATAAACTTTGCACTCAGTACATGCACCAATGAAACCCTAACCCATCACTGAAAACTGCATGAAAATTGAACTAGTAGTTTTGGAGAACTCAAAACTCAAACTCAAACTCAAAATCGTTTATTCATCTAGGTCACAAGGTGACGCTTATGAACGTCAAATTTTAATGTACATTACTTAATGCTTCTACATTTACATTTACTGCCCATTCGCAAAGCAATAGGTAGAACCACAAGAAAGAACGGGCAATAAAACTCGTGGCCACTCTTTTTAATCGCCAGTGTTATGTTACATATTTTGTTTTTGTAAGGAGCTGCAACTGTTTCACATTGTACTAAATTACTTGAAAATAGTAATTAGTTACAGACATAATACTTAAGAAATTAATGCAGTTACTAAATTAAGTGCCTTAGTTAGCCTTCCAATGTGAATATTGTGTAACAGGAGCATCCACTTACGTCTTGTAATGTAGGCAACTCGCGACCATGTTCAGAACTATGGTGAAAATGTATGTTACAGAAGTAACTGTATATGAATATACAAAATTACAAAAACATTAGTTTACAGCCCATGATCACGAGTTATCTTCATCTTACAGTGCAGTAAAACTTTAATAAAATTAGTGGAACAACAATGCAAATGTAAATGTAGTACCTAAGTTTAATGACCTAATAATACATGAACAGTAATTTAAAAGAACTAGAAATATTATATAAAGATTAACTGAAAACCGGCCAAGTGCGTGTCGGGCCACGCGCAATGTAGGGTTCCGTAGTTGCCCATAATTACTTGCTGCAAAGGGTATTAATGTACAACAAATCCGACTGTTTATTTTGCTGAAAAAATAATTTTAATAACATCATTATTAGTACCTAAGTTTTGTTTAGAAAAATACTAGGTATGTATCCAGTTATGTATTGTAAACATAAAATGTGGTTTCCAAGATATACTACTACTATACATACGTAGTACCGTAGTACATTACATACCAAAGTACGTATATCTTTAAGATTAAGCCAGCGCGCCCAATGTAAACTCACAGAAATAGGTATTTATAAGTTAACCGACGATTACTCGTAAACTAGTGATATCTACTTAGCCGTGATAGTTTTCCTTTTAAATTCGTTATATGTACTACATTTGTGATTTTTTTCACCTCTTCCAAATTAATAGTTTAGCCGGCAGAAGGGGGGGACACTTGAGTCTAACAATTTTTTTCAATTCAAAGTTTGATATTTGACAAACCAATCACTTGATCGAAAAATAATTTTAGCAAACTCATAATATTTTTTTAAAACCTATCCAATGATACCCCACATGATGGGGTACTCAACCAAAAGAAAATTCAACCCCACTATATATGTAGGGGAGATACCGTTAAAAAAAATATTTTCCTAAATTTTATTCTACAGTTTTGTTGCAATATCTTATGTCTATATTCATGTCAAATATCAGCTTTGTAGCACCAGGCGTCTTTGAGCTAGGCTGCGGACGGACAGACGGACGGACATGACGAAACTATAAGGGTTCCTTATGGACTACGGAACCCTAAAAATGCAAAGTATCTATATAATTCTAATTTGGTATAAAGATCATGAGTTGTCTAGCGAAGTGACCAGCTATCCTTATCACTGAAATAATCATTTATAGTATAATAACCTTTCTTAATAAGGCAGTCTTTTATTTTAGTTTTAAATGTACTAAATGGTAATTCTAAAATACCAATTGGTATTTTATTGTAAATACGGATACCTAGCCCTACAAAAGAATTATTAACTTTATGTAAACGATGATAAGGGGCATATAACCTATGCCTGTTTCGTGTATTTATATTATGTATATCGCTTTTTGTGGTAAATAAACCTATATTTTGCCTAATGTACAAAATATTAGCAAATAAAAATTGCGAGGCTACTGTAAGAATTCCTATAGACTTAAAGCGTTCCCTAAGAGTATCTTTTGCACCTAACATGTATATTGCTCGTACCGCTCGTTTCTGTAGAACGAAGATATTCTGAATATCCGCAGCTTTGCCCCATAACAAAATGCCGTAGGACATAACACTGTGAAAATAGCTAAAATATACTAAACGAGCCGTGTCGATGTCAGTAAGTTGCCTAACTTTTCTGACGGCATACGCAGCAGAGCTGAGCTTTCCTGCAAGTCATGCTATATGTGCACCCCATTGTAACTTATTATCTAATGTAATACCTAGGAACACTGTAGAGTCTACTGTGTCAAGTTCCTCCCTATCTAGCATAATATTAGGAGGTCCCAGTTGTCTTACGTTAGGTAAAGCAAATTTAACGCATTTAGTTTTCCTAGAATTAAGTACTAAGTTGTTTGCTGTAAACCATTGTGTAACTTGTAATAGTGCATTATTTACATTATCAAATTGATTTCTATTTCTATCTACTTTAAAAATAAGTGACGTATCATCTGCAAAAAGTACAACATCACAGATGTTTTTTAAATAAAAAGGTAAGTCATTAATATATACAAGAAATAGAAAAGGACCTAAAATTGAGCCTTGTGGAACGCCTAGCTGTATAGGTAATTTAGAGGATGTAGTCCCATTTATATCGACGCACTGAAATCTCTGCCGCAGGTACGAATCGACAACACTAAGTGCGGTTTTCTCTACACCATAGTGGCGGAGCTTCCGCAGTAGTGTGTCGTGCTGAACGCAGTCAAATGCTTTAGATAGGTCACAGAACACTCCAATAGCATTCTTTGATGACTCCCAAGCACTATAAACGTGTTTTATGAGAGCAACACCCGCATCAGTAGTGGATCTACCTTTAGTAAACCCATATTGATCTTTGTGAAGCAGACTATTTAAATTGAAGTGGTTTAGTAGCTGCTTTAAAAGAATCTTTTCAAATATTTTACTAAATGCCGGCAAGATAGATATGGGCCTAAAATTATTAATTTCATTTTTACTGCCAGATTTGAATAAGGGTATAATTTTACTTAATTTCATCAAATCCGGAAATACGCCTAGGTCAAAACATTGATTAAAAATTATAGATAGGTAAGGCGCAACAGTCTCAACTATAGTACCTAAAATTTTAATTGAAATGCCCCAAAAGTCGCCGGTATTTTTAATATTAATTGAATTATATGCGATCAATATATCTCGCGGGGTAACATGCTCGAATCTAAACACGCTCTTGCATTCAGGTTCACTGCTAAGCAAAAAATTTCCAGCGTCTAAAGATGATGATTGTAAACAGCTAGTAGTTGTTAAAGGTATGCTCGCAAAGAAACTATTGAACATATGCGCTACTTGAGTTTTATTGGTGACTAATAAATTGTTTTCTTTTAGTTCAAATTGGTTTTCCCGTGGTCGTGCTCTTCCTGTTTCATTATTTATAATTCTCCAAGTTTCTTTAATTATATTTGTTGAATTCTTAAATTTACTACTAATAAATTTAGATTTTGCCATAATACAAACTTGTTTAAAAATTTTTGAGTACTTTTTTACATAATCTCGAAAAGGTGTGTCAAATCTATGTTGTTTCATACCATATAATTCAAACAACTTGGCTCTACTTTTGTATATACCTATAGTGGCCCACTGGTTAAAAGATCCCATAGAACCCTTTAGTGTGACTGTTTTACTCTTGAAAGAATTTTGAAACTCATTATTTACTAGTCCAAAAAGTGAGTTATAAATTGTATTTGGATTTTGTGAGTTCAATATTGAGGTATTGAGTTTAGCAATAATATTGGTTTTGAAACGTATTAGACGATTGGTAGTCTGAGGCCTACATTCTACTGTACGTGATTGACATGGCAACATGGATTTATACAAACTAACATCCTCTCACCGCAGAAGCATATACCGACTCCGTTCCGTCGTGAGTAAAAGGAAGTGTTAGTGTTTAAATGGCTGTGTGTTAATCCTATTGTTCGCGACAGACATTAAAAACGGTAGTAGTGGATAGTGTATTCGAAACCGCGAGTGAAAATCGTGTTAAAATAGTGCTATCCAATCGTGCGGTAAACCGGGTTCGGCTCCCGGACGCGTCAAAGTGATATAATAACGCTAAAATAGTGAAAATTCGCAAATCGTTAGTAAGAAGTGCCGTTTAGTGCATAAACCAACATTAAAACGTATACGTGTGCTAACCGTAGGGACTTAGATATCGATCATAAATAGTGTTATCAGTTGTAATAGATAAGAACTAACAGTTACAAGGCGTCGGGACGTGACGACCCCACCGCCCACTGGGGGAGTTACTCTGACGAGTAGATACTCGTCATAATATCTCCCCCAGCGCAAGCAGTCAACCGAAAGATGGCGGTCAAACCATCCGAACCTGGCGGAAGGAAATCCCGAGATGCTAGATGGGCAGCAGCGTCCAGCACTAAGAACTTCCGCCACTGCGATCGCCAATACGCCTGCCAAGCGTGGCGATTATGGCATATCCCCCCCAATTATGAATCACACCATTAAAAACCGGCCCCTAGTCCCCGGCAGCCCCGCTAGTCCTGGTTATGGTAGCGGCCATGGTAACGGCGGGGCAAGGGGTGCGAAGAATCTCCGGAAGAGATCGGGCTACCACCACCAACGACAATTGGCCCTGGCAGCACTGAACACGCGCACACTGCGGACCGACGAGAAGATTGTCGAGCTGGAAGAAGAATTGAGCAAGTTGCGATGGGATATCATAGGCCTATCTGAAGTCCGAAGACAGGGGGAGGACTCAATAGTTCTCAATTCCGGTAACTTGCTCTTCTACCGCGAGGGCGAGCAACAGTCCCAAGGTGGTGTCGGGTTCATCGTCCACAAATCTCTCGTGACCAACGTGGTAAATATCGGGAGTGTGTCGAGCAGGGTAGCGTACCTTATACTCAGAATATCCAAGCGGTATTCGCTGAAGGTCATACAGGTATACGCTCCGACCTCGTCGCACCCCGATGAGGAGGTGGAAGCCATGTACGAGGACATATCTCGGGCTATACATGGCTACAAAACCCATTACACCGTGGTCATGGGAGATTTTAACGCGAAACTGGGCAAACGCGACGGTGATGAGCTGAGAGTGGGGCCATTTGGTTATGGGCATCGGAATTCCCGGGGTTACTTGCTGGCTAGCTTTATGGAGAAGGAAGGACTCTATATGATGAATTCCTTCTTTAAGAAGCGAGAATGCCGCAAGTGGACCTGGGTAAGTCCAGACGGTGCAACCAAAAATGAGATCGACTTTATCATGTCGACGAAGAGGCAGATATTCAATGATGTCTCCGTGATCAATTCACTTAAAGTGGGGAGCGATCACCGAATGGTAAGAGGCACATTGAATATCCGTACAAGCCTCGAACGGTCGAGGTTGATAAAGTCCACGCTCCGACCGGCACCGGTTCATATCCAAAACCCCGAGAGCTTTCAGCTCGAACTCAAGAACCGTTTCGAATGCCTGGGTGAATGCGTAGATGTGGACGTGTACAGTAACGGGTTCGTGGATGCTGTCCATACAACAGGGGCAAAATTTTTTTTTAAGCCCCAGAAAAGCCAGAGAACCAAAAAGATCTCGGATCCGACCCTCGAGCTGTTAGAGGAAAGGCGCAAGATGGTTCTGCTATCCTCCGACGACATGCCGAAATATCGGCACCTCAACAGACAGATCTCTAAGTCTCTGACTCGCGATCTCCGCCAATACAACACAAAATGTGTTCGTGAGGCGATCGAGCTGAATAAGGGATCCAAAGTGTTCCAAAGGGATCTGTCTGTTGGGCAGAGTCAGCTGACAAAGCTGAAGACGGAGGATGGCAGAATCGTATCGTCCAAGCCTGAGCTCTTGGAGGAGATCGAAAGGTTCTATGGACAGCTATACACGACAACGCAACAACCCGCAAGCACTCCAGCGTCAGACCCTAGAGCTGGATTGACCCGACACTATACCGAAGATATCCCGGACGTCAGCATGCACGAGATTAGTGTGGCTCTCAAACAGCTTAAAAACAACAAGGCGCCTGGTGATGACGGAATTACGAGTGAGCTTCTGAAGGCCGGCGGTGCACCCGCTAGAGAAGCCCTCCGGGAGCTATTTAATTCCGTCATTCTCGAGGGTAAAACGCCACAGGCGTGGCACAGAGGTGTGGTGGTGCTTTTCTTTAAGAAAGGGGATAAAACCCTCTTGAAGAACTACAGACCCATCACACTTCTGAGCCACGTCTACAAGCTGTTTTCGAGGGTCATCACGAATCGTCTCGAGAGCAAGCTAGACGACTTCCAGCCTCCCGAACAAGCCGGTTTCCGTAAAGGATATAGTACCGTAGACCACATACATACGCTGCGGCAGGTTATACAGAAGTCCGAGGAGTATAACCAGCCCCTATGCTTGGCGTTTGTGGACTATGAGAAAGCCTTCGATTCGATCGAAACCTGGGCGGTGCTACAGTCTCTCCAACGGTGCCGGATTGACTACCGATATATCGAAGTGCTGAAGTGTTTGTATGAAAACGCCACTATGTCAGTCCGCCTCCAGGACCAGAGTTCGAAACCTATTCAACTCCAGCGAGGGGTGAGACAGGGGGATGTCATATCCCCGAAACTGTTTACCACTGCGCTGGAGGATGTTTTCAAGCTTCTGGACTGGAATGGACTCGGCATCAACATCAACGGCGAGTACATCACTCACCTTCGATTCGCAGACGATATCGTAGTCATGGCTAAGACCATGGAAGACCTAGGCACAATGCTCGATGGCATCTGTAGAGTCTCCCAACAAGTAGGTCTTAAGATGAACATGGACAAGACGAAAATCATGTCGAACGTCCATGTTGTACCTGCTCCTATTCAGGTTGGGAACTCTACGCTCGAAGTTGTCGACAAGTATATCTACCTGGGACAAGTAGTCCAATTAGGTAGGTCCAACTTCGAGAAGGAGGTCAATCGTCGAATCCAACTCGGTTGGGCAGCGTTCGGGAAGCTACGACATATCTTCTCGTCCGATATCCCGCAGTGTCTCAAGACGAAAGTCTTTGACCAGTGTGTGTTGCCAGTGATGACTTACGGATCAGAGACGTGGTCGCTCACTATGGGCCTTATCAGAAGGCTCAAGGTCACTCAGAGGGCGATGGAGAGAGCTATGCTTGGAGTTTCCCTGCGAGATCGAATCAGAAATGAGGAGATCCACAGTAGAACCAAAGTCGCCGACATAGCTCTCCGGATAGCCAAGCTGAAGTGGCAGTGGGCAGGGCACATAGCTCGAAGAACCGATGGCCGTTGGGGCAGAAAGGTTCTGGAGTGGCGGCCACGTACCGGACGACGCAGCAGAGGTAGGCCCCCCGCAAGGTGGACCGACGATCTTGTCAAGATCGCGGGAGGAGGTTGGATGCAGGCGGCTCAAGACCGGTCTGTGTGGAGAACCTTGGGGGAGGCCTATGTCCAGCAGTGGACGTCGTTTGGCTGATATGATGAATAGTTGATAAACAGCTGTTTTGTTTACATAGTAGTTTTATAGTTTTATATGTGTTTTTTAGCTTTGAATAGGCTTGAAATCATGTCTAAATAGTTTCTTATTGCTATTTATTGGTTTATATAGTCGAAATAATCGTAATAATAAACATTTGCATGTTTATCATAAACTTTGTTTATGTACGATAATGTTTACTAAAGAAAGGGGTTTGGGTATTGTTGGCGTCATTCTGAACTTTTGCGGCCATCAATGAAATTTACATATTATGAAACATCAGGATGAAACGATCAAAAGTTATTATGACCACATTTCTCTAAACCACATCGAATCTGAGAAATTCGGTTTTACATTTCTTAGTAAAATCGAATAAGTTATCACACTTAACTGCACTATTTTAGATTATCTTTCGTAATCATTGATAATAACAGAAAAATCATTCTTAATCCTCTTAAATAGTTTACGCTAAATAGTTTAATTACGTTCGTATACCTAATTATAGCAGTCAAAACCATTTAGGTGAATATGTAATTGCGATTAATCCAAATAGAAAAAGTGTTGATTTTGAAATAATGAATGCGGAAGTGCCTGGCCTATATGAATTTCCCATTTCTGTGAGTTCCGATGATTTGGTATTATACGCACTAGAACACGTACGTAGAACAAGTGACAAAAAGCGACGGTTCGTATCTGATCTAAGTATACAATGTTTTTTTTTTTTGTTTTACGAGGTGGAAAATCCCTTCAGATCTCCTACTCTTAGGGAAATGAGAGCCAGAGTATGTGGTGTTACCACTAAAAACCACCTCGACTGCCAAGCAAAGACGCCTTACGGGAGGAACACTGGGTACAAGAGCAGTCTAGTCTTCCACCTATGGTGCCATGTTCAATGGAACCCGTTCTTAGGGAAGGCTGAACGCCCTCTATTGCCCTTACTGGCAGCTTCCCGGAGCAACGAATCCTAATCAGCGACCAGAGCTCCCCATGCTCTGGGGGCCCGCGGCTCCATTGGCGGCTCTCTGCGATGCCGCCCTTGCCGTCGGGCAGGATCGGCCCTCTCCCGGTCCCGATCCCGTTCTGCAGCCTCTTTTTGGAGCATAATAGCTTCACAAAAGGAGGCCACGGCTTGCCAGCGTTCCTCGCTCACCAGCATAGCAGCAACAACTGCTGGCGGGGACAGATCGTGTCCGATCTGGTCGACAAGGACTTCACACCCGTGCCGGACAATCCTTCCACGTATACTGGGTGGAGTCCAGGTCGCCTGCACTGTGATGATATTAGAAACTTTTAAACACTCGCGTTGCATGTTTAAGAATATTATATATATAGACGGGAATTAACGCGAACATGCAAATTAGGTATTTACATACCTTATTTTGCTTGACGTTTCGAGACGGTTGCACGTCCCGTGGTCGCAAGCTGACTGGTGTGGCGATGTCACGTCTCCAAGTGCGAGGTAGAAGATTCTACCTCTACCCCCGGGTCGTTGATATTCGAAGTACCGGTGCAAAACACACTAACCGTATCTGTATATTGAAAATTCGCCGACTGCGCGTTAAAGTGGGGTGTTGTTAGCCGAATCACAGGATTCCACGCCGATGACAATTTGAAGCCCTCTTCCCGATTGAAATTTTTATGTTTTCTGATTTTTTTGTTGCACGGGACGTGCAACCGTCTCGAAACGTCCAGAAAAATAAGGTATGTAAATACCTAATTTGCATGTTCGCGTTAATTCCCGTCTATATAGTGATGATATTGTGCCGAACTTTTGCGTCCGATTCAAATCAGATACTCACCGAAGTACCCGTGTCCGGTGGGTTTCTGAGTCAATCAGTAGGTGATGCGGCCGCGTTTCCATCCAACCCACGCTTCAAATCTTGGCAGAATGGCACTGACAGCGCTTTGTCATTGCTGCAGAGCCTGTCGGTGAGCATTGCGCCGCATTTTGAGCGCGTCCTGGACATCCCCGTTCGCTTCCCGGTGAACTGCGCGAGTCTGGTCATAGACCTTCGCGTCCATGTCCGCCAGGATATCGAAGGGCGGGAAACGAGCCAGAACTGTCGCCGCTTCTGATGAAATTGTGCGGTATTCTCGTACGATCCGAATGGCAGCCACACGTTGCACGCTATTGAGCTTGGCTTTACAGCGTGAGGAGGCCGCTCGGCGTGTGGCCCATATAGGTGCTCCGTAAAGGGCCATGGATCGTACGACCGCACAATAGAGACGGCGAACTTCTTCAAAGGCTGCTTCTAAAAGTCAGGGGTCCCTGAGACCCCTGAGGTTCAGAAGCAGCCTTTGAAGGGCTCCTGCTGATCCGCAAACTCAAGGGACCATACGCTCGAAATGCTCCTTGAAGCTCCAGCGGCTGTCGAGGGTGAGCCCGAGGTACTTAATGTACCGGTCTACTCGGACCTCCACACCATCCACTCTAATAAGCGAGCTAGATGGAACCACACTCTGTCTTTTCCTGTGGAACCACAGCGCCTCGGTCTTATGAGCCGCTACCTATAGGCCCAGCCCGCTTATCTGTCAGACGACACAAGCCACTCCCAATTCCGCGAGCTGAATTACTTCAGGGAAGCCATGTCCTCTTGCTAACACCAGAGTGTCGTCCGCATCGCAGACGACACTGACGCCGGGGGGTAGACTGGTCCTAAGAACTGCATCGTAAACGAGGTTCCATAGCAGGGGACCTAACACTGACTCTTGGGAAACCCCACACGTGATCTCCCACCGGTGTTCAAAGCCGTCCCGACCCATATTAGTATACGTAATGGACCTGTCGCGCAGATACGTCCCGA
Organism: Euclidia mi; assembly: GCA_944739405.2. Classification (NCBI taxonomy): domain Eukaryota; kingdom Metazoa; phylum Arthropoda; class Insecta; order Lepidoptera; family Erebidae; genus Euclidia; species Euclidia mi. The sequence continues at coordinate 23,141,795 of OX123187.2, forward strand.
CGATTTTACGCAGATATGGAGGCATGCTGTGATGTAATCGTGCCTCCTTAATTGCTAGCCACGGAAGGAAGTTGAAGGCGTTGACTATGTCCATACTGTCAGCCAAAGCCATTCCCTTCCGGCGAACGAAGTATACAAAGAATCTAACACAGATTTTTCAGAAACGATGACGAACTTCAGTTGGATTGATCCGTGGCTTCTTAGAGGTAGAATCCAATCGCGACTACGTATATACTCATCGAGAGAGCTGCGCAAGGGTTAAATGCGCTGTTAGGGCATTATTGTTAATGCGTGGTTAAGAAACGGACCTTGGGCTGTTGTTCCCATGTAATGTCAATTATACGGCACGTGGGATGGGGCAGGTATCAAAATAGCCTATCTCCACCGGCGCAATTCTTAGATACAATTATAAGACATGATATTGAGAATGAAATTAAGATAACAAACTGTGTAATATAATATTTTAAAGCATGAACATTATGGTTTTATTATTTCGTTTATGTCCTATTACATTGATGTCATGTCAGTGAACGATCTTTAAACGTAAATAATCTTAAGTAAAACACTAAGCGCAACTCTATATTAGTTTATATTGACGACATTCTGAAAATCTTCAAATGCTAAAATCTCTGCTCCGATATTACTTAGGACAAAAATAATTGAAATTCTGTATATATTTAACATAGTACTACGAAGTATTATTAAAATCATTCGTGGCCGCTGGAAAAAAAAATTACGCCACTTGCCCATACAATGTTACCCAAACCCCTTTGTATTTTTACTTTTGCATCGTAGGTTTTTCTGTAATAACTTAGAATTGAATAAAGATATTTTCATGGCGTTTATTTTATTAGATGCTCCATATAGTTGCACACAATGGCCCACCAAAATTACATATTATAACTGTAGTATTTCATAGTTTTTTTATAGAATATATAGTGGGCGGACCCTTGTGTGACGACATTTTTCGATAGTTTTTCTTCAATAACTTAGTGACGCAAACAGTTAGGTTTAGGTATTGTATACCAATAGATAGAACTTTTTAAGACCTATCTAGCTATGTATGAAAAATATATGCATGTATCATAGTATCTAAGTTAATTACATGTATGTACCTAATTACAAATAAAGATTTGTTGTGCATATGTTCGGTGCGGTGGTCATCGTTAAGGTAAAGTTCCGAAGTAGCTAAGCGACCATATTATCGGCCAGTTTGTTGGCGTCCCAACCACCATCTTGTGACCAAGTAACCGTCAGTAACCGAATGTAACCATCAAGCACCGAACACCTGAACAGCATCGCTCCCAACGTATGAAGATGTTTTATTTCTGAAGCCCCGATAGATAGAAGCCATACAGTCCACACACGCATAGAACACACGTCGTCGTAGGAATACTCGCCAGTCACACACCAACAGCGCACTGTGGCGGACCAGCTAAGGTTCGATTCCTGGCATCCGCCACACCTATATTCCAAGCGCGAGCGTGTTGCGGCTTAATAACCGCAACGTGTACTGAGCGTAGTCCAAATTTTGGCACTAATGAGACACACACTTCCACTTCTATTTCTAAATTTAATTTAAGAATAAATAAATACATTTTATGATTGTTATCACTGCTCTTTGACATCACTTGCAACTTTGTGTTTGTTTGTTTTGTTTGGCCTTCCGCTCTGTCGACCAATGAAGGCGGACCGGGCGGACGGCTCTCGATTGGTCATCCGGGCAACGTGGTGTTTGTTTTTCACCGTGTGTAACAATCCACTATATTAAATAATTAAGTTATAGACTGTCCCTTGTTTATGTTTTTAATTTGTTTTATTTTTTGTTTTTTTTTTCTTTTTATTATTTTTTGTACTTTATATATATTTTTTCTCTTTGATGTTTATTCTGCTTAACATTTTTGGTGTGTGCCATTTGTGGCAAAATAAAGATTTATTTTCTTTCTTTTTCTTTTTTCATTCATCATTGAAATATACCACCATACCGTTTTGGGTGGCATTTTCTAAAGGTTAGTGGTATTTCTCTAGCCAAGCTCTACCAGTTTAAGTGAATTTACTGATTCAAACGAGGACTCTGCAATCTCCTACTTCAAGAATGTTACACAATTTTACAGTAGAGAGCATAGAACATGACATTTTTCTACTTCTATTATATACGAGAAAGTTTGTTAGGATGGACGTTTGTTATATTTCCATAAAAGAAATACTAAACATATATTACCCCACTCCCTATACTTATTACCAATATAATACATACCAAATCTCTCCCATCTTATTTGGGTCAACCAATAAAAAGATTCACGAATATATTAAAACAAAATTGGTATGCAAGTAAATTCAGCTATCTTTCTTTGTTTTATATTATTTATATTCTTCCATGACGGATATATTAAGGATACTAAGTGTTGCATACCAAATATTTTTCAACGGGAATATATCTACAGTCATTTATCTTAGTATTTATCATTCTTAACTTGTCGGTTGAGTAGGGTTATCCACAAAAACTTGCCATGCTAACTATATATGTTTTTATGTGGATATGGACGACGAAGCCAAAAAAACGTTGTCGTAATTTAACGTTGTCATCATAGAAACTAATTATTAAATCTGGGAAATAGACAAGGCAAATTATTTTTGGCGACGCAAGGCTTCCTTCCATTTTTGTATTAGCTATCCAATTAATAGTTTTGCATGCGGATTAAGTTTTAACGTAGGTACTTACTTGATCTTCTTGTTTGCAGTGAAATATCACTAATGAAAAAAAGATTTACATTGTAAAATAAAATAAAACTAATCTAAAAACCTTATTTTTGGATCATGCATCAATGGAACAATATATTTTCTCTGTAGTAAATGAGTACACAGCACCACAATTCCATTAAAAGTTTGCCAGCCCTAACGTTTAACACCATGGCAGTCGCGGCCCAGTGCGGCTCGGGCCTGTCTAACGAACCGTGCTTAAAGCCTTGTTAGCAATACTTGTCTACTAATTAGCCCACACCACCAAATATATTTACCGTAATAGCAAAATGTATGTCATTAAAAAGATTTTAACCCTTGTTCTTCAATATTGACCTTTTTTTTTTTTTTTTTTTCGAGGTGGAAAATCCCTTCGGATCTCCAGCTCCGGGGAAGAGCGAGAGCCGGAGTATGTGGTGTTTCCACTAAAAACCACCTCGACTGCCGAACAAAGGCACCCTACGGGAACAAGACCGGGTACAGTGTAGCTGTCCAGTCTTCCTCCCATGGCACCACGTTTAACTAAACCCAATCCCAAGGAAGGCTACAAGCCCTCATCTGCCTTTACTGGCAGCTTCCAGCAAGCAACCTATTGCAAATCAGCCACCAGAGCTCCCCATGGTCTGGCGGCTCGCGGCCCCGTTGGCGGCTCTCTGCGACGCCGGCCTTGTCTTCGGGTGGGATTGGACCTCTCCCGATCTCGCTCAGCAGCCTCCTTTTGGAACATAACAGCTTCGCAAAAGGAGGTCACGGCTTGCCAGCCCTCCTCGCTCGCCAGCATGGCAGCAACAACTGCTGGCGGGGACAGATCGCGTCCGATCTGGTCGACCAGAACTTCACGTTCCGATGCCCATGCTGGGCAATCCTCCAGCGTATGCTGGGCGGCATCGTGGTCCCCTGCGCAGTGGTGGCATTGTGCCGTCCGTTCGCGTCCGATTCGATTCAGATACTCACCGAAGCACCCGTGCCCGGTGAGTATCTGAGTGAAAAATAATTATGTTTGTCGACAAGAATTTGATCAAGGATTTAAAAAATTGCTTTCATTATGTGTTTTGTATCTGAATAAATATGCTCTACATTTGACAGATTACAATCAATTTTATTTGTAAATCTTAATGTGAACTTTGATCTCATTTTATTTGTAAATCTTAATGTGAACTTTGATCTCAATTTATTATTAAAATCAGCGACAGTATACAACAAAATTAATATAATATCTTCAAAGTTCTGTTATTAACATCTCAGTCTAATGTTTTCATTACGTGGAAAATATTATATTTGGCGAATGTGTAGGTAATATATTGTGCCAGATATTAAACATTTCTTTTTATCTCTTTATATGCTGGTGTTAAGATGAATTAAAATTTCTTTCCGTGTTTGTAAGACTCACTATTGCTTTGTGTTTGAAATTTGAAATGAAACAAAAATTAACATTGTTTCATCTTTCTTCTCGAAAAAAATTAATCTTCAATTATATAAATTAGTCAAATTTTTCTGAGCAACACTCGTAATTGCAAAATTTTTCAAAATTAAATCAAAACATCCTTTGCTTGCTTAAAAAGAACATTCCTATTCGAGATTTATTCTGACTTCGTTTTTCTTTTGAATTCCACTGTGAATTGTGATGTCTCACATTATTTCAATTTGACGCTGTGGAGTGTAGAGTGACCTTCCTATAATTTATGGAAACCTTGTCAATTATATCTGATTTTCCAGAATTTATAGTCCGAAAAATATTTTCGGCGTATTAATTATATCAGCGCGTGCTTCGGCTTGTCAGTTTGGAGAAGCCGAGTTTGACGAAACATTTTACATAATGTTTTTTTGGAAATATATATTTCTTGGCGATCGCTTTATTAGTATTTCGTTCTCTGTATAGATATTGAAAATAATTTAATGAAATTAATCAAACACAAAATTAACAAAAATATATTAAAAAGTAGGTACTTCTAAAATTAAGAACTTTACTCTCACCTGTATAAAACAGGTCACTGAGCATTATAAAAATATTTATGGGCTAATAAATTAACGTCCAAAGAATCCGAAGTTGGCGTGTCAGTGAGAAACTTTGACAATTATCTTCCGTCTCCATTAGGAACAAAAACACGGCGCTCATTGACGTCGAACATGGCTCCTCCTCAACTCTATTGAGATTAACCAAGTTCGGCAGAAAACAACGTAATTAAGTCCAGTCGGCCTGCCTGATATTTATTGAATTGCGTGCTGCTCATCGATTTTCTAGACTTGAGGTCCGCAAAAATGTTTTAACAATCATAGGTATTGGTAAAACATTTTTGCGGACCTCTTTGTTCTTTTAGCAAAAGACTAAGTATAAAATACATACATACATACATAACGTCACGCCTTTTATCCCCGAAGGGGTAGGCAGAGGTGTTATTCTACACCCACTTTTCGCCAGATATACTTTAGTCCCACGTAATAAGGGGCGAGCTTATTGCCGTACCGGGCACATTTCCAGACTCCGTGCTGCTACTGAGAATTTCGTGACAGAAAAACCCAATAACACTGCCCGACCGAGGAATCGAACCCGGGACCTCCCGATCCCACGCGCACATTTATGCCGCGAGGCCAACGAGGCAGTCGTATAGGGTTTGATGTCGAGTTTTCCGTATCTACGCAAAGATGGTATTTGCATCGTGTTATCAAAAGGTTAATTGTGTTTCTATTCTCTAAACACGTACAAGACTTACTATCATAAAATATAATTACCATTCAGCTTTCCAAAAAATATCATCTGCTGCAACAATTCTCTGATATTGCCTCATATGTATAAAAATAAATATCAATATTACTATAGCACGGATTACCGTGCTATAGTATTATTGATATTTTAAAGTTCGAGTTATATGCCTACAGCGCGTCTGTAGGCATATAACTAAGGGAGACAGCCGAGTTACAATACTATTAGATTATATTAATAATCTAACAGTATTGTAACTCGTAATCTCTGTAAGTATTGTAGGGACATCCGTCTCCCCGAGTTATATGCCTACAGACGCGCTGTACGCAAGTATTGTAACTCGTAATCTCTGTAAGTATTGTAGGTACATCCGTCTCCCCGAGTTATATGCCTACAGACGCGCTGTACGCAAACGAGCGATAGGGCTGCTCGCCTCAAGTAATTTAATTACATGTACTTATTCGAAGTTTTTTCTGGGTTTGTTATTGTTCATATTACTTATATTTTTTATTTAAACAATCATTTAGGTGTGTAAGAATCCTAGGTAATGTATAATGGTAGGGGGAGTGTGTGACGTCACTGTGACGTCGCGCTCACTCCTCCCACTCATGTCATCGACGCCTCCGGCCTCCCGCTGCTATAAAAGCTGAGGTGCTAGCTGCGTTCGCCCTTTTGCGGCGGCTACAGCTCCGAGATAAGTTGACCACCTCTCCTGGACGAACCGGCAGCAGGATTCTCCACATCAACCCACCCCTCGCCGAACTACGCGACCCTGTGTAAATTTTTCTTAATATCACATAAATAGTAATTTTTTTCATTAAAGTAACGCTTGCTAAATGATGTCTAAAATTTATTGGCAATTAAATCAATTTTTATTGTAACATTTAACCACGCTTCTCATTTAGACACACCCTAGTAGGGATATCGTAACAGCACACACCCGAAAGGTCCTTTTTACGTTACACCAGTGGACGTGTCATAGGATTTGTATCTTTATATAATATAATTCTATTCACATTATTTATCATTACGTAGTTACTAGGTGGCTTTATGTATTATCTCTTTAGTTCTTGTATTATATTATAGTATGTATGTATTTATCGCATATAAATTGTATATAGATATTATATTTATATATGTACAGTGTATGTATGTTACCTACTTATTTAAGTATTATATTATTATATATATTATGTCTATTATTTGTAATAATAGTAAGTACAGTCATATTTAATACACCTACTACGTTTCTCAGCACCGCTCAAAGGTAGACTGGCAGATAATGCCCATGGCATTAAGTCAACCTGTACACAATTATGTGTATAAATAAATAAACACTTTTTTAAGCCGCTATCACTTATCCATGGGTGCACCAATAGAACATATTGGCGGGGTAAAAGCACCGACTTTGTACCTAACTAGAGGACGCCAGCAGCTACGCCTGCATTTTTTTAAATTTACCCGTTTTGGCCGAGCCCGTGGGAATTTCGGGAAACCCCTTCTTAGTGCACCCCTACGGTCTCCAAGGAACATACATGCCAAATTTCAGCTTCCTGTGCCCAATAGTTTCGGATGTAGCTTGTCTGTCAGTCAGTCAATAACGCAAGGATTTTATATATTAAGATTAGAAAAATTGTATGGTGACTTTGAATCTCAAATGAGCTTCCAAAGACCGTGCAGAATTGCACCAATCATTACAAACATATTTTACTTTGCCACCATACCTCTTTTTTTTTTGGTGTCGGGTTGGAAAATCCGCATGGAGTCCCTCTGCTCTGGGGGAAGAGCGAAGGGGACTGTCAGACTCTTCCCGACTAAAAACCAACCCATGTTCCTCATGCCTCATGTACCCGTGTGTCGGAGGGTTGGGCATCGCCGAAGCATTCGTCGCGAGAGGATTGGGAGGACGGCAACGCATCTCCTCTTCCTCTGCGGCCCCACCGCGACGCAACAATGGTGCGCCCCCGTTTGGTCGCGAGAGATAGGGCACGCGACAACGCAACAGCGACACGCCTCTCCTCCCGCGAACGCGCCTGACTGCTAGGGACAGACAGAACTGTCCCCCGCACCCGCACTTTGGACGCATCCTGCGCAGGCCCCTCCAAGCCCACGCGAAGCTTCCATTCCCGGGATCTCTCTTAGCTTCACCGCGGGTGTCCAAGTCACGGTTACTTGGCCCCCCCGCCACGACAGGTGGAGATCCCACGGAGGGGGGTTGGTACCATACCTGGAAAATTACTGGTTCCCGGGAACCAGTAATTTCCCAGGTATGGTGCCTACAACAATATGGGATTTCACGTTAGAAGATTCTAAATTATGGTGCTGGTAATTAGCATATTATGACGCAGACTCCGCACGGTCTTCGGAAACTCTACAACACGCTTTTTTTATGTAAAATTAGGCAACAAACGAGCAGACGGATCGCCTGATGGTAAGCAATTACCGCCACCCATGGACACGAGCAACACCACAGGAGTCACAAGTGCGTTGCCGCCTATTGGGGTTGGGAAAAGGGATAGGAGGAGGAATGGGATGAGGGAAAAGGAATAGGGGATGGGCCTCCGGCACTCTCACTCACCGAACGAAACGCAACAGTTTGGATACTGTTACTTTACGTCGATTTTTTGTGAGAGGGTAGTACTTCCCCAGTCGAGCCAGACCATTCGTGCTGAAATCAGCAAGGCTCTAACTACCTGTAAATTACACATGAAAATAGCTTGCAACAAAAATATTATATGAAATAAAAAACATTTGCTGACATTTCCGCCAAACATCGAGCATATCACAGGTATACTTATTAACATTTAAAAAGTATCAATCATTTGTTACGAAATATAAGAGAAAAGTTGGACTATTATAAATGATAGCGATATATCATGTTAATCTAAAAAGGTATTCTGCGACAAATAAATATATAATTGAAATCCTCGAACCTCGACGTCGACTTTGACAAGAAATTTGTTTTGAAAAATATTGACAAGTCTCGTTTTATAGAGTGCTATCGTTATGCTTTCTTCCTACTAATAAAGTCAGTATCGAATCAGTTTAGCAATCCTGAGTACGCAGTTTTTAAACACATCAGCAGATTTATCAGACATAATACTTAGGGACACTAGTTGGTGTATGATAAGTTTTTTATTATTAATTTGTACCCAAATTAGTAATCATTTTGTTAACTGAATCTTATGCTGTAGTTGGTAAAGGCCTTTCACTGCAACAAAAGGTACACAAAATATCGGAGATTGCCGAATCTATTTTGTGAAAAGATCTTTGTGCTGTGTAAAGGACTAATTTTAAAATCAATACACACACGTGGGATCACCTTATTATGAATAAGTACAGATTTCATAAACATTACAAAATATCTTTAAGGAATTCAGGGCTGTATTCACAATTTTAATCTTTATGCATAGATAATTAGTTATTATTATTTTCCACTTCCCTATGAATGTAAAGACGCTATAGTTAAAGACTTATTACTTGACAATTCAACAATCACTTGATGGTCCAACAATCATCTCACTTATGCATTATTTCTATGACGCAGTTATACATGGATCACAACGCTCGTCTTGCTATTCAGAATAAAACGCATTAATTAAACGCACGCAAGGCTTTGAACCAAATGCGTTGATGATATCATCAACGCATTTGGTTCAATGCCATTGGAACAGTCATCCCAAACGGAGATGCAATCATCATAAAGTAGCTGTGAATCCTCCCTTATTGTCAATACGAAGTTGCACTTGATCGCTTTCTCTCTCTGCACTGATATTAGACTAGGAATATATTTAACAAAGAGAAAGCCCGCACTTGGGCCGATATCGGGATATTTTTCAGATCCGAAATTGGGTATCTCTGCCTCACACCCATTGGTATGTAAATACATGAGTTTATATCGTTCCACATGTCTGTCGCTGTATAAAAAAACTTTTCTTTTCTCACAATTGATGTTGATCCCTTTCATATTTTTCCAATCCAAATTGAGTTTGTTTTAGTAGAAAAGTAAAGAAATACTTTCGGAAGAGTACTTAAACAGGCTTATGTAAGAAAATATTTATTACTTGAGTGGAAAGTTCATAACCTTTCGATACTACGTCTTTTACCGTCTACTTGTGAGCTCGATGATTTTCCTTTTATTTTTTGTTTTAATCTCGTTTAAACACATTTGAGTAGATTTGAATAAATAAAGGTAAGGCTATTGTAAGGAAACAGAGTTTACTGAGTTAACAAGAATTGCGAAAACAAACTGAACTCAGAAAGGGTTCTTTGGATATTATACACACGTGTGACATAAAAACATGTATTGTGAAACATTCCTAACTGCTGAACGCCTTAAAAAAGGTCAATATCTAAAAAGAAACAAGTTGCGTAGATTTTTTTAACTTTATACCTTTAATAATTGACATTAGATATTTTTATAGAATGTACAGATCTAGAGACGTACAGAGTAAGATTTGTACAATATGATCTGTTTATTTTCAGTTATATTCGGTGCAATACTACCTTGCAAATTGCAAGTATAAGTCCATAAAATAACATTATTTATTCCTATTCCACCCAAGAGTATGATGCAAAGCAATAAGCTGTTTATTTTGTTTGTGTTTGCTTTCGAAGAATGAACTGCAACTTTCTGTTCACTTTGTCGAATTTATTTTGACGTAGTTTCCAATTTTATACATCGGAAATGCGAATCCGTTGATACAATGTTGCTCTCTAGTTTTCTTTGCAGACTTACATACATACATACACATACAATACATACATACATACACATACACATAAATATTACTGTTTACATTGAACTACATAGTAAGTTACTTTGTAATTTTATTTGGAAATGGTTTAAAATAAAATGCTTGCTTAAACGTATAAAAAAGACTAGAATAAAGTTCTTAATATGCAAGTTATGTTTTAAGGTGGATACAGACTTTGCGAGGCATGCGCTACGAACGGCGCACAACGAATGCCTCTGTTTGAGGCGTGCGTGTTGAAAAACTATACCAACATATGCTCGGGTCGAGCCATCGCGTAGGAAGCAAACGCCTCGTTTGTCTGTCTTCATGTTTGTTGAGAGGCATGTGCACACACAGACGCGCGCGTGCGAGCCGCGCGTGTGCGCAGTGCGGCAGCCGGCTCATTGCGAGCAGCGCGCTGCGTTTGGACGGTTGTGTCCGCGTCGCTGTGATGTTCGCACGCATCATGGACGACAAAGAAATGTTATTACAGCTTATTTCCGCATTCATAACGCAGGCGGAAGAACTTTTTAACCCACCAACGACGACGAATTTTTTCTTTCCTTTTTTTTCAATAATTGAATTAATAATTATAAAAGCAGCAGCGGATACGCGCACGCGATGCAAAGGCCATCTTGACTGCTGCTGTGTGGGTTGGATCGGCCCGAGCATGCGCTGCGCGCTGTTTGTCCCGAACAAACGCAGTTTCATTTTCGCAGTCGAGGCGCACGTGGATATTGTACGCGGTGCACACCTCGAACGTGCATGCGCGGCACCGTCCACAACTAATGTAATGCTCGCACTGAGGCACTTTGATCTTGTAGCATTTGCCGACACTCGTTGGCTTTCCCTCGCACGTGCGTAGCACATGCCTCGCCACGAATATAAAGGTACACACCTTGCGAGGCATGCGCTGTGCGCCGTGCGCAGCGCATGCCTCGCAAAGTCTGTATACGGCTCTAGAAGCGGTCTGACGCGCGTCTTTGGCTTCACAAGTGTCCGTAACTTTCAACCTTTCTAAGCTAAACATTGCTTTGTCAGTTGTCACCTGTGGGCTTCCTTGTTTTTACAAACAACATTTTACAACAACAATCGTAATTTTCTTCTGACAAACTTGACGTAGTGACCAATTTATTCTTAGCTCGAGTATATTTGTAATACTTCCGTCTGTGTAAACAATAAAGTTTCCAACTTATCTCGTGTTAAACGAAATTCGATTATTTTATTTTATTTTATTTTACTTTACCCTCTAATGGCTGGCTTATTAAAAATCCTTCCTTAGTTTTTGTTTATGACGTAGATCCACTTTCCAAATTTCAGGGACAGTTCTTCTGTCCCTCGCAGGCGGGTGCGGTTGCGGGAGGAGAGGCGTGTCGGTTTTGCGTTGCCGCGCGCCCTATCTCCCGCGACCAAATGGAGGCGCACCATCGTTGCGTCGCGGTGGAGCCGCAGAGGAAGAGGAGATGCGGTGTTGCGTTGGACTTGTTCGTCAACTCGCCACTTGAAAACTCGCCACTCGGTGGCGAGTTGCCCCGAATTATTATCATTTATTTTTCATTCGTCAACTAGGCACACAATGTAAGTACGTAGTGTTTTTGTACAGTCGCGTACAAAAGTACTGGTTGATAAATGTAGTGGGTACGTACACACGGCTACTCGTCAAGCCATACACTTTGACCTTTGTACCGTTCTTATGGCTTAGGGAATAAGTATCAAAATCGTACTGCAACTGTTTAGCTTGACTTGGCGCCGTGTGTACATAAAGCCCAATTTGTCGATCACCAAAAGTATTATGTCACTGTTTTATTAAAGAAGCATTGCTGTTATAGCAAAGGCTTGAAATTGGGAATAAAGGATTTAAAGAAACATTATACTTGCTATAAAATATTTCTATAAAATAATTTCCTTATAATAGGCATATTAACTTTAAGCTAATACTTAGCACAATAAATATTAGCAAACAATAAACAATTATTTGTGTAACGTTTGAAAATAGACTTGTTTTATAAATCAACTATCAAATAGCATGCGTACAAAAGTTAACCTACTTTAATACGCAACGATATCACAATTTGTAAATAGTTAAAAGAAAGGTTATACAAAAAAAAATACAATTTGCTTAAGATTTAATAAAACACAAGAATGTTGGAGTATTTTGCAAATCACAGATCAGCTATCATAGCCAAGTCGCCTTTTTAAACTGATAGACGACAAGAGAGAACTAAAAACTATGTTTGAAAATTACACATATCACGTGATAAGATTGAGGAATTCGTGGACAATTACGAAATACAATAAATATAACTAATCTTCTCTCCAACATAAATTGCTAAGTCATGTTTTCATAACTTGTTAATTGTGACTATATATTGAAGAAATTAGTTAACCTAATATTTTCAACTTGGCTAGGCTTGCAATTTTGTTAAATTAAACTTATGTTTATACAGTAAATAATCATTTTCTCATGTAATAAGTCTACAGTTATATCAGTCAAGTTATATCAGTCAAATTAAAGAGAAGGTGAAGGTTGTGACGTATAAGGAAGTTCAGGAATTGGCACTCGATAGGAAGAAATGGAAGGAGCTGCACCGACAAGAGCTAAGCTCTTAAATTAAAAAAGAAGTCTACAGAAAATACCACAATTAGTAAATAATTATTTAACAATATTTATACCTATCAAAATATTTTTAAGAATCAACAAACAATCTTAACCTAAGTATATTATACAGAACAATGTTGTAAGGTAAATATTTCAACAGTTGTGTATTAACTGAACAAAGATCAAATAATGTAAATAAATCAAGAAACGTTTTACTCTAATCTTAATATTATAAAAAAAAAACAAAATATCACAGTAATTGTGAGTAATTATTTAAATAATTTACAAATCACAGATTCTCAGTCTCATTCTAATCAGAATATTAACTTCAGTGTCTAAAACACATAGGTTTACTCATTGTTTCGTACGTCGTCGCCCTTTTGTATTTCGGATGGCGGACATTCGGCATGTTTAATTTTGTTATATTTTGACTTACATACGTGAAGTAATTTATCAATTTCCACGAATTGGAAAACATACTATAATAAATTTATGTGTATACGTCTCGATTTTATTTATGTATATTACCTTATAACTAAATCGAGAAATATAAACCCTCCTCATAAAATGAAAGGTTTGAGTTAATTTAGAGAATAATACTATAGTTTGTCTAGTATTAATTTGCATTACAGGAATATCTCAGACATTCTAAATAAATAAATAAGTAGAAATTTAAAATTAGTTTAACACTCACTTAATATATTATTGAAAGTCTTTATATTGAAGAGTCGATTGGATTAATAATGAAATATCATGCATTGACAGTAAATAATTCAATTGCACTAAATGTTTCACTGTTTAGAAATAAGATTTTACTCTAAAACATTAACAAGTCACAAACATTAAAAACAGAAATAGTTTCCACATTGTGTAACAACACAACACAACCACTGCGCACCAATCTGATATTCAAGTGTGACTGATATCCACAAGGACACTTGGCGCAATGCGATGCTAAGGGCTCGGGAATCATCGGCTACTTTCGTTAAAAATGCACGTTATATATCGGTCCTACTCAACGCTAGTAACTCTGATGCGCTATAGTTAATAATTTTAAATCCGGAGAAATATTACGTACCACATTGGATATATTTGGATTGATAGAACAAAAATTCTATATATTTTCGAATTTTATTTAACTTATAAAATATATTAAACATGTTGTTAGCGACTGTACTTCTATGCCAGTGCCGAGTTGACGAATGAACAATAATTTAAAATAATTCGGGGCAACTCGCCACCGAGTGGCGAGCTTTCAAGTGGCGAGTTGACGAATAAGTCTTGCGTTGCCGTCCTCCCTATCCTCTGTGGCCGCTGAGTGTTTTGGCGGCGGAGCCCAACACCTTCATCCGCCGCCAAGGGGGTTAACTTCGGGGCCCGCCTGACCATCTGGCGGGCCAATACCCGTCAGGGAGTAGCGAGGAATGCTTCAGCGATACCCGACCCTCCGACATACGGGTACGTGAGGAATACGGGTTGGTTTTTAGTCAGTAAGAGTCTGACAGTCCCCATCGCCCTTCCCCCAGGGCGGAGGGACTCCATGAGGATTTTCCATCCCGACACCAAAAAAAAATTACAAAAAATCGCTAAACCCAACCTCCACGTCTTTCTCTTTAGATCAATGAATCCTTTTAGCACGTGCTGTGCACCTAACAGATTTTGCTATAATTTGAGTAAGTCAAACTATCCTAAAGAAACTATCGGCGAAATATTTCAACAGGCTTTCAAGCTCTCTACTTAAAGAAAAAGTTAAAATAAAGCTATGCAAGTACAATTCACTTGTTTCAATTTATTTTTAATATTTGAACTAGATTTTTGTAGTTATTAACATTTGCGATTGTTGTCAAATCAAAAAAATCTAGCTTATCTATCTAAAATTAAGATCTCAAATCCAAATAGATCAAACTATCCATGCAGCCATTTGGCTTCGAACTCCGCAGCCATTTGGCTTCGAACTCCGCAGCCATTTGGCTTCGAACTCCGCAGCCATCACTGTAAACGTCAATAAATGAAACGATGTTTGCATTTTCGTTTTTCTTTAATCCTCTTTGATCTATCTCTATCGAACTAGTGATCACTGAATCGTTAGAGATCGGATATTTTGTAGTTTTTAGATATAGCTCGGCTTTGAAACGATGCCTAATCAGTTGCGTCGAGTTAGGCTCGCTCCGTTCACATTTGATAGTTGGACTATAAAACTAACCCTTCTGCATGTTAAATTTGAAAGAAATGGAAACGGTTGTGTACCATTTGTGGCCATTGCTATCTTAACAATATTTTTTTACGTATTTTTTTAACACCTTCGTACTTGTGCATATGGTTTTAATTTCAACTCGATATTTCCACGCGTTTCCGAAATGAGGGTCTTGATAGACATATAGACGGAAAAGAAAGTGATCCTATAAGGGTACCGTTATTTTTCCTTTTAAGGGACAGAACCCTAAGCTTTTAATAGTCTGGTAGTACTGGTTCACTCATAAACCACTAAGTAAAGGCTGGTCAGTGACTAGACCGGATTCGATAATGTGAGTCCATCCGAATATTCCGAATTTGGAAGTATTTTTATAACCACCATTCACCTCTGTAAGGAACTCACTGATTTATGTTTTCTATCCTAATTTGACGTGGAGTAATTATATTTAAGATAAAAACATTTTGTCAAATACCCTATTGATTGTTTGCCAAACTATTTCTCAAATTTCGATTTAAATTTTTTCATGTTCCTTTTTATGCTGTACTGAACCATTACAGAGAAAACCTTTTTTCCCGCAGCATTTTTGATAATATTACGATAAAATCATATTATACTTACTACTCTACTAAATTACAATTTCCACCTCAGCAGGCTTAGCCAAGACGTCATTCTGCAAACGATAACGCAAAAAAAAATGTAGTAGTGGACGAAAAGTCACGTGATCTAATCAAACAAATAGAAAACTCGTAGCCAAATATACAACGCAAAAAAAGCATTCGCATCGATAGAATAAACTCACCGTTTCTGCGATGTCAACCGTTAAATGTTAGCCAAGTTGCAAAGTTCGGCCAAAACTAACGCTATTAGCGTCGATTCCGTGCGAATAACAATCTAATGATATAACCCTGCAGAAAACGCAAAAAACAATGCCACAAACGGTCAGCCTGTACTCGGCCTTGAGCTCCTTGTTAGGGCCTCACTAAATCACCATGCCTAAAACATTGTTTAACTATTTCAGACTCATAAAGGGCCCATTTATAGGGCAAGAAGCCACTTAAGTGTTCTCCAAGTATATTGCTTGTCGCGACTCACATCATTGTTTATGTTTCAAATTCCTTATTTAGTCAACGTTTTTAAGTAATAAATATTACTTAAACTTTAAAAGACTCTAAATGTTTAAGATTATATATTACTTAATAAACAAATCTTCTGGTTCGAAGTTTTCTTTCACTCGCATATCATAAATATTTACATTAATATGACATTTGACGCGTTTGACGCTTCAAACAACGCAAGGCATATACTAATAACCAAGAAGCATGTATACATGGAGGGAGCATTTCAAAAAGAGTAGAAATCGTATATGCATCTCTTTTCTCTCTAATTACAGAACTGCATATGTTCGAGTGTGATAGCCATAGAGCTTTTATACAGGCTTGTATGACACATGCCAAAAAAATGTTATGTCATGTCGATGTTCGTCCAGCTGGAGTGAAAGCCGTGTCGAAATAAACTGCAATTTTAATTGCTACAAAATATTACAATTGAATATATTATCATTTCTAAACTTTAAAATATTACCATAGTTTGTAATGCCGTTGGATGTAAAAGCCGAATGGGACTATTGACCGAAAATGGTCAAAAAATATCTTACCACCGGTAAGTCATAATAAGTAAAATTATAGATATCTGCCGTAATAATTCTACAATGATATTTGTAAAGCTTATACTTAAAAATAAAGATAATGACCACCGTTGACACATATTTTTATTCCATTAGTCACAATTAAATAAATATAATAGAAATATTTTGATAAAAAATAGGAGGATAGTGTTGTAATACAATTGTCAGTTAAAAAACCAGTTTCTGAAAGATTATAATTTGAATAATTTGTTATTAATTGTGATTTTTTGTAGATTTCCAAAGAATGAAGGTTTGAAATTAAATTGGGTCCAAAATATGAGAAAGGGAGAATGGAAACAGTCCAATTCTTCTAAACTTTGTTCGCTTGATTTTGCGTCTGCTTGTTATCAAGAAGGATTTCAAAGAAAAGTTTTGCATTCTTATGCTGTGTCTACTATTTTTACTAACCAGATATCTAATACTGAGGTTTGTACTTCTAAATACATACATAGACTCACGCCTATTTCCCCGAAGGGGTAGGCAGAGGCATATTAAACGCCCACTTTTCCTTTGTACTTCTACTTTATTATTATTAACTTAAAATTTTATCAATCAATATATACCAACATTGCAACTGTTAAAATATGCTATAGTAATCATATATACATATGTATATCATTAACAGATTTGTGTTGTAATTTTCAGAAATGTCCGAAATAACGAAACCTTATTTTTAGAAGCGATAATAAAGCTTCAAGAGAGAACATGGCTTGCACTTCTGGAACTCAGGATGAAAATATTGTTCGTAAATGTTAACTGTTTCCGTCCATGTACATCCCATTTTGGTAACATATATATGTAACATATATATCACACCTGCCGGTTATCGTGTGCGTCACTTTGTGGAATAAATAAATGATTTTGACTATTTTGACTTTATTTCAATTATTTTCCTATATATTCAATATTACTTAATCAAATGCTTATCTTGTCTCTACATACCGAATAGGGTTGTGTCCAGGGTCAAAATAATTTAATGTTATTTTGGTCCGTATTATAGATTATAAAAAAATATTGGACACGTATTTTTTCTTTTTACGATTAAAAATAACAAAGATATAGCCCATTAAAGTTACGTGTGACGTCATCTAGTGCGAAAAAATGCAGCACGGCGTGACTTTATACGTAACTTTAATGAGCTATATCTTGGTCATTTTTGGTTTAATTTACAATTAAAAAAATACGTATCGCTTATTTTTGAATAATCTAAAGGACGGACTTATAACATTTTTTTTTTCAACTAGCCTATTATATACCAATACCAATGAATAATTAATGCATGAGTACAACACTATTGACAGTCATTTCTTCTTTTGAAAAAATTGCGGCATGAGTATTTCAAGAGGTATACAATACATCTGTCTCGGTTACACATATGACATTTCCTACAAGTAAAAAGAAATAACGATAGGTTTCTTGATTATGCTTAAAGCTATCCCTCCATTTATACTTGCTCCTTGCTAATAACCATGTTGTGTCGCAAAATGTGCGTGTGACACTAATGCGTGGTGTTGGCTACCAATTTTGCGTTTTCTTCGATAGCAAACGCGTTTGCGTTTGAAATCGGAGAAAGGCGATGGAAACGATACGTTTGCTAGGTGTGAAGTACGGCTTAGGCTGGTGTAGTACACTCGGCGTCATCTATCTCTGCCCATTTTTGCACCTTAGCACCTTGGTCAGCCTGGCTTCTATCGCTAAATACTTTGCTTTCTTCTATTTTCCTTGTTTCTAAGGCATTCACATGTGCAATCTAAAATGTTTTCGAGGTCAATTTTGGAATTGTGGCCGGAGTCTTCTTACAATGTTTTGTAGCTCTCTCCAGACATGATATAAATTAGTTCGTTTATTCACGTAGATAGGAGAGGACACCCTTTGGGGGCAATTATTGATATTTTCCTGAATATACTACACTCCTTAATTACAAGATTTGAACTTCCATGAACAGTCAGCTTAATTTTATGAATATTGTAAAATAAGACAGCGAGAACTTCGATTTGATAGTTATTTGGCCTTATTTGTTTGATGGCCTACAATAAAAATATGTTATTTGTCACTTCGTAAAACCATCGGCATGTTTATGTAATAAACAATAGAGCACTAATAATCAGTAAAATTACATATGACATGATCAATGAAACACTCAGTTTCAGGTGTCAGCGCAGTTCCCGTACAACTTGTATGAACAAGTTTCAATCGCAAGTCAGCACGGGTTAACCTTTATGAAACGGGCTTATATTTTTTTCTAGACAATACTGAGTCATTACGAAACTTTTAAAAGGGTATGCGTAAAAATATCTCCAACTCGAAATTTAAGGGACACCCTAACCAGTCGTGGTCACGACTAAGGCATAGATTATATACTTAGACTGAGAATTGAAATAACGCAAGGAGGATGATTAAATAGCATACAATGAAATATGTGTTTCTCTCAGGTCCCAATTCGATACATCAGGGTTATCCTGAAGCGAAAATTCTGGCAATAGAAGGGTATTAAACAACAGTCAACGGTAACTAAAATAGCATAAAACTTCTGCACATTTCGCAGTAGGTGCCTGTTTCCGGATTTGTCCAGTTGTCCTAGTTGAGCAGTGTGGCGCACCGTTCCCAATTTTCAACTCTACTCGTTTTTACTAAATGGTGTAAGTTTTATGTACCTGCTTGTAGTAATATGATGTATAATCATTGATAAGCATACTTACTGAACCTGTGTCATTTTTCCATTGTACTTAATGTATGTGTGATTAGCTGTGCTCTAGATACATTGATGATAATTCAGAAGCACACATGCATCATTCCAGTTGGGTGTTGTTGCTTATTGGTAATGTTGCAAATTATTACTGCAGTTGACATATAAGCTTTGTATTTACTTAGGTATCTGTAAAAAGGTATGAGATACTATAAATCACTGTCTAGCAGTCACTCAGTACTTATATTAATTGTGTTTCACGTAATTGAGCAAAAGCAAACTAACAATACTAGAATGTTATAAATAATTAAGTACCTACTTACCCATCTAAACCCTAGATTACTAACCTTCGTCAATTCGACTACGCGGGTTTGTTTAAATCGTGCTAACTTTTGCGCGCGCGATCGCACTGCTTCCACACTTTAGATAATCTCAGTCGACCCGTTGCCCCCCCAACTGACGGTGTGTTTTGAGTGGGGGGCACCGTGAGCGCCGTTCCAGCAACCATGGGTCGTCGCATCGACGAAGGTTAGTATTAACGTAACATTTTGTCTTATTTAGTTGGTGAACTCTTGCGTTATTTTTGTTTTGTTTATTTATTTTTTTTGCAAAAATAATGCGAGTGATGTACCTCCTACCTAAAAAAGGCAAATATAAGCCTTGTGTCCCTCCGCAAAGCGAAGGATGGCAAAAAGTAGTTGCACCCAGAGCAATAAATCGTAGTGTGAGGAGCACAAACTTGACGTTTGTCACAAATGTATAACTTGATAGATTCTTACCAAAATTTTTGTTTGTTATTTCTAATATTTGAAAATTATTTTTCACATTTACTTTAAAATAATAAAATGTTACCATTGTTAATTTGCCATAAAACCTACGATCTCATTTATAAGGCTGATTTTTTAATAAATATGCCATTTTGGTTTATGTAAATTTATTAATTAATAAGAAGAATATAATAAATTTATAATAAAAATAAAAAATATGCATTTTTAATTCAAATAAAACCCATTATCTCCTTTATTAAATACCGTAGTCGAAAGTATGAAGGTTAGTAATAAGGGTAAAAAAATAAGGTTAGTGATCTAGGGTTAATATCAGATTAAACATTCTGTTGTGCCTATGTATACACACTTTTAGATTTTATTTATTTTAACTTAGATGTAATCGATGTTGTCCGGTAATGGTGATGATAATATTGTGTCATGATTATAACATAAGTAATGTGCGGATTGAAATGTTACAATTTTATTATTAAATAACCTTTGTTTGTTTGGTGCGCGGAAGGTAGTTTAGAACCGCTGTTGGCGTCTATGTACATCTCGCTCTAAGACATTGTCTTTTTTCAACATTGTTATTGTTTGTCACAGTTCACGATGCAATGATTATGTAACCTAGTCGTAATAATGACGTTTGTTTTGATTCCGATTACGTAATGTGATCGTGTATCTGTCATCTGTCATTTCATAAGTGTCAATGTCAGAAATGAGCCTAAAAGTGCATTTATAAATGTACTTATGATATAAAAACAAATACTGTCTTTGGATTTTCGGTTTTTTTGTTTTCTGTATTATGTGTAAATGTTATATTCTAACCACATAAATATAGTTAGTAAGTATTGCTCTCGGGTTTTGACATCCGCGTCTAATAAGGAGCCAGTTGAAAACCAGCGCCGGGCACATACAAATGTCCGGCATTATGCTGAACTAGCCTCCTATTTTTGTACAGACGACGGGCGTGCAAGTTTTGTTCCTAGTATGTTATTTTCCTCATTGTTTATATAATTATGTCCTTCGTCTGTTATAAAAATAAACGTATTTTTATTTATTTATTTTATTTATAACTTTTAAATCCAATTAATAAAAGTTACCAATGAAATACATCACTGTATTTTAGGTGGCAGCTTTCGCCAATTGTGTACTGTGGTCCACGTTTATTTCTGCTACAGATGAAAATGCAATTAAAAGATATAGTTTATTTTGAATTTATTAAATAATATTTGGTATGATTCATCAAATATTCATATTTATATTATTCGTAACCTAACTGTTCAATTAAATCATGATTTAGCCTATATCCAAATAGTATTTAATTATCGCATAAATACGATTAATGTAATAGAGCTTAACTAAATACACAATGCATGAGAAAAACCACCTTGTAAATAAAAATGCAGTATTGTCAGAACAATGCAAGCAAACGCATACATTGACGGTAGCCAATCATAATATCGTCAGTCACTACATCGATGGTAGCTGCATCGAAAACGTTCCATCGACGGGCTAATGTATCGACAGTACCCCAAATCGATGGTACGTCAGTAACAAATAATGTCTAACTAGTATTTTTTACTACTAGTTATTAATTCGACAGTTTTTAGTTAGACGTATGATATATAAGGTCTTTACCTATAAAATTGCCATTTTTCATGAAATAAATTAAGCGTATTTTTCTTTATTTTTTACTTCTATAATCAAAGTAATCACCCATGCAATCAATGCATCTTTGCCAACGATTGGTAGCTTATTGATGCCCACCTTGAAGAAATTAGCTGGACGGGAGGCAACAAATTCTTCAAAGGCATTTTGTACTGCCTCTCGGGTATTTAATTTATTTCCCGCAAAGAAATTATCCAAATTCTGGAAAAGTAGAAGTCTGTAGGCGGAAGGTCTGGTGAGTAAGGCGGATGACGGAGAACTTCCAACCCCAGCTCTTGTAGCTTGGAGACCGTCTGTTGTGCAGTATGAGGTCGCGCGTTGTCGTGCAGGAGCAGTGGAGCCGAACGATTGACCAAAGCTGTTTAGAGACGTGCAAGTTTCTCCATCATTGTGTTCAGTTCTTCACAGTACACATCTGCCGTAATGCTCGTCCCGTTTGGTAAGAAGCTGTGATGAATTACACCGGCGTTAGACCACCAAACAGTGACCATCTAGGGGTAAGTTTTCGTTTAGGGTATTGTTTGGGTGCTGAACCAGGATCCAACCAACTTGCTGAGCGCTTACGATTGTCGAACAGGATCCATTGCTCGTCACAAGTAACAATGCGGTTCAAAATTCCTTCATTTGTATGCCTGTTGAGCA
Source organism: Euclidia mi (assembly GCA_944739405.2). Classification (NCBI taxonomy): domain Eukaryota; kingdom Metazoa; phylum Arthropoda; class Insecta; order Lepidoptera; family Erebidae; genus Euclidia; species Euclidia mi. The sequence goes on from OX123187.2 coordinate 23,164,214, forward strand.
ATGCAAGGCACGTCTCGACGTGTATTTCGCGCTGGCGATCATTGAGTTCGTGGGGTACCCATTTGTCACGCTTTTTTTACCTTGCCAATTTAAAGCAAATGCACCAATATTGTTATGATGCTATCGTCGAAAGCTGTTTCTAATTTAGCCGTAGATTGAGTATCATCAGCTTCCACAATCGCCTTTAATTCGTCATTGTCGACCAAAGTTTTTGGACGACCACGGGGTTCATTTTTCACGTAAAAATTTTCAGAACAGAAGCGGGCAAACTAATAACGGGTAGTGCGTTCGTTTGTACTGTTCGCTCTGTAAACGTCGTTGATGTTGCGTGCCGCTTGTGCCGCTTTGCTGCCACGACGGTACTCATACTCCATAATTATTCGAATATTTAACGTATCCATGATGACAAAAAATGTTCGAATGCGATGAAAACGTAACACTAACTATTAAAAAAATGACGATTTTAGAATAAAGAAGTCCATGTTTTTAAAATAAAATTAATTTGAAATGTGAAATATCAGCCAAAAAAAAATATTTTGATTTGAAATGGCCAGTACAGCAGAACGGCAATTTCCTAGGTAAAGGCCTATACCCCCCCGTGGGATCTCCACCTTGTCGTGGTGGGGGGGCTCAGTAACCGTGGGTTAGAAGCCACCCACGGTGAAGCTAATCGGGATCCAGGGAGGGGACGCTCCACGTGGGCTTGGTAGAGGCCTGCGTAGGATGCGTCCCATGGTGCGGGTGCGGGGGACAGTTCTGTCTGTCCCTCGCAGTCGGGTGCGGTCGCGGGAGGAGAGGCGTGTGGGTGTTGCGTTGCCCCGCGCCCTATCTCCCGCGACCAAATGGGGGCGCACCATCGTTGCGTCGCGGTGGGGCCGCAGAGGAAGAGGAGATGCGGTGTTGCGTTGCCGTCCTCCCTATCCTCTGCGGCCGCTGGGTGTTTTGGCGGCGGAGCCCAACACCTTCATCCGCCGCCAAGGGGGTTTCGTTCGGGGCACGCCTGATCATCTGGTGGGCCAATACCCGTCGGGGGGTAGCGAGGAATGCTTTGGTGAAACCCTACCCTCCGACACATGGGTACATGGCGGAATATAAAAAAAAAAAAAAAAAAAAAAAGGTAAAGGCCTATACCAGTGGGATCTCCACCTTGTCGTGGTGAGGAGGCTCAGTAACCGTGGCTAAGTCGCCTACGGCGGTGAAGCTAAGCGAGATCCTGGGAGTGGACGCTCCGCGTGGGCTTGACGGAGGCATGCACAGGATGCGTCCAACGGGGCGGGTGCGAGGGACAGTTCTTCTGTCCCTAGCAGTCGGGCGCGGTCGCGGGAGGAGAGGCGTGTCGGTGTTAAGTTGCCGCGCGCCCTATCTCCCGCGACTAAATGGGGGCGCATCATCGTAGCGTCGCGGTGGGGCCGCAGAGGAAGAGGAGATGCGGTGTTGCGTTGCCGTCCACCCTATCCTCTGCGGCCGCTGGGTGTTTTGGCGGCGGAGCCCAACACCTTCATACGCCGCCAAGGGGGTTTTGTTCGCCAATACCCGTCGGGGGGTAGCGACGAATGCTTCGACGATACCCGACCCTCCGACACAAGGGTACATGTGGAACACGGGTTGGTTTTTAGTCAGTAAGAGTCTGATAGTCCCCTTCACCCTTCCCCCAGGGCGGAGGGACTCCATGAGGATTTTCCAACCCAACACCAAAGTTGCTTAGTTGATCATCTATAAATTACGTCACACGATTTTCAAGATCTTTTGACCTCACCTCCGTCCTTGTCACAATTGCTCTCATACAGCACCATGTCATACAATGTCACACTTCATCGACCCCTACACCCCTCCATACAGCCCTTATACATTTACAAACCAGATCACGTAATGGACAAATTACTTTAAATATTACTCGAAATATGAATCTTCTTTACATAAATATTTATTTCTGTTTTAGATTTGATACCTCTAGTACCTACATAATCTAAGTTATTCATGTAAATATAAAGAAAGAAAATAAATGCTAGCGTTACCGAAACGTCGTTCACACAAGAACATTACGTGTAGTATATTATATTACATGAGATATTATGTATAGTTTGTCAGCATCGCGGTTCATTAGCGCTCATTGTGATTGCTAATGACGAATATCATGTCATGTAACTCGATTTACTTAATTGAGTGTATCTCACACACTGGCGGTTTCATGTAGTTGTGCGGTTAGCGACATATAACATTGGTGGACTAAGTTGTATGTTAATGAGTGCTTAAAATACATGCGTATCTGCTGATTTTGTAAAGGGACAGAGAATCAGTTGATACAACTTTAAAATTGGAAGTTATCCTTCCAATTTTAAAGTTGTTCAACAGTCATTTTATCACTGCAAAAGCACACAACATACAGCAATAAAAAATACGAAATCACTTTTTTCAATTAGAAGATACGTCATAGGGATATTATACCAATTAGGCGGTACGTAGCCAAGTGTAGACCAAAATGGTGGCTAGATCAAACGATAGACAGTAAAGTCCGTTTATAATGGATGCTGATTTTGATCTTTAACTAATCTAAACTAACAAAAGGCCCTGAAGAGTCTTTAATCTCTGAAGAAGTGTTGGGCACGTTATACTAAATTAGTTTAAAATAAATTAATTTATTTAGAATGTTTAAAATATGCATGCTTTTGATTAAATACTTAAATATCTGCCAAAGTTCTGGCATGTTCCATGATTTCTTCACTACACATGCCACGCACACTTTTGTTAATCCCTTAACTGTAAATTTTGTGAGTACATTTTGTGTAGAATACATTTTGAATGACAACTTTTTGATTAGTCTGTGGTATTGGGTTTTTCGAAGACAATTTACCTCATAATAATTGTTAACAACACTTCTCAGCAATGACAGCTTCAATAACGCATCTACGTAATTTGTGGCGTTGGCTTTTTCTGTTACGGTTTCTTTTAAGGAGCTATGTGCGGGCTGAGGTACGCAGTACAGCTTAAGTGCTCGAAGTACGACCTCAAGTACGAGTATTAACAACTCTAGCTTAAGTTGGTGGTGGAGAAAACGTATTTTTTCTTTGAGTATTTATTTTATATCACCAACATTTTAACTAGCGGATATCCCTTTCGTATTTTTATTGGTACTGAGACTTCTTCACGAGGATGTTACAATAAAAACTTTTATTTATTTTTGTTTTTGAAAGAATAAGGTTAGTGTGAAAAATAGTGCCATAGTATTAGAGGTGTTTTTTCTTCAAGGTGATCCAAATCACAGGGTTATCCACTAGCTCTTGGGCAGATAGAGATAGTGTGTTTACCTCTCCCCTACAGCCGGTGCCTTTCTACTAAAATCAAAGCAATAACAACCAAAGCCTTTATGTTTAGTGCTACTATCTTGTAAAAGGAGGCGGTGCCTGGCTCATCCGTCTGGACCATGGCTTGTACCTATCTCTGAAGCGAAACACATCCATTGCCGACCAGATTGTGGTACGCTGTACCCAAGTAAGGTACTCGTCGAGGGTATCTAAAGCTTCGTCTTCGACAATGCGGTCATCACAGTGATGACAGCCTGGCGTACTCTCTTGGTCAATAACCACAAGTCCAAATTATTGTAGGAAAATAAAAATAAACTTTTATTCAGATACTGTCGCGATTTCTCGCGCGCCGTGATGTGTGTTGAAACCTTAAAATCGTCGCCTTCATGCAGCTTACAATATAACTCTTTAGTATGTCATTATTTTCTTTTTCTTCTAAATTGACTCTGTGAGACTGTCACTGTCATGTCCGCCTTGCCATTAAAGCAACTATTATAAATATGTAATCCGTTTTAATCTACAACAATGAGAACACAAAATAGGCGTTGGGTGTAATAGAGCTAAGTATTATGTGATTCCAACTGTGTCTGAGTAGTTTAGTGTTGTGAGTCTAAGTATTTTATGATTCCTACTGTTTGTGAGTAGCTAGTGTTGTAAAGCTAATTATATGGGATCCTATTGTTTCTACGTATCTAGTGATTCTTAATGTATGGTAATTCTGTATTGTAATAGTATGTGATATTGTAAAGATGTGTTTTGAGCTCAGCTGAGGGTAGAGACGTCTACCGCTCAGCTGAGAAAAGGGTAGAGACATCTACCAGTAAAGTAAAGTGAAAGACCTGTTTACAGGTACTGGTGTTAAAGACCTGATATTGGTAAAAGACCTGTTTACAGGTATTGTGTTATTATAAAGACCTGATATTGGTAAAAAACCTGTTTACAGGTATTGGATATTATTATGAAATTATACCCAGAAAGTTCTGGGGGGACCTAGACAGCTGCATTATGCTGTTTAAATCTAGGCCTACCAAAGAATATCCTGTGACCAGGGTCACAGGATATTGGACGCTATTATGATTGGCAGTTATATATTTGTAATCTTAAATAGAAATTGATAGGACTGCAATGCTAGACTGCCGGACAGTGGAATCATATAACTTTTTAATCTACAGGTCGCACTGAAAGGGTTGTGGATGAACCATACTGACAAATGCTTGGCATCGAGGTCAAGCAGAGCTATCCATGATTGAAAGTGATGTCTACGTCTTGATAGGTAAGTTTCTGAACATTACATTTGCCCGCTCATATTATTCAAATTTCAATATCTATCGGCTTTAAGTTACATTCCCCATACTCATTATCATTCCTCGCCGACAGATACGTCGTTAAAAATAGCAATCTGAAGTGTTAACAGTAACGAAATTCCCTGAACTGGATCCATTTATGGAAATAATATCGAACCATGATTATTGTATACATAATTATGATTCACGAGAGGAGAACTTACATACAAAATGCAATTTTCTTGTTGCCAAAAAGTAGTTCCAATTCAGCACGCAAGATTTCACCCATGCCTACCACTACCAAGGTATTTTTTATTTATTTATCGACTCACACCTGTATCCCCGAAGGGGTAGGCAGAGGTGTAATATTACACCCACATTTCGCCATGAAATTTTAGGTCCCACGTTATAGGGGGCGAGCCTGTTGTCGTTATCGGGCACATCACCAGACTCCGTGCTGCTACTGAGAATTCGGAAAAACCTAGTAACACATTTGCCCGACCCGGGAATCGAACCAGGGTCCTCCAATCAGCAGTCGCATACGCTATCCACTGGACCACGGAGGCAGTCTAATATAGACTACCAAGGTACATAAATGTAATAAAAGCTTGTAAAAAGAAACTACTATAACAAAGTAAATAAAAAGCCATCTCTTACTAGTTATATGGCAGTAGAGGTGCGGCTATTCTAACAAACGTTTGGTATTGCAACGATCCGTAGCAAAAGTCCTTTCAACCGCGGCCAATCACTGAGCCTTAAGTGCTATTCCTACTTTGTAGAATCCTTACCGTTGTTTCTTTAAATAGGCCAACAAAAGAAAAGGAGGCATTTTTCTATTTTCTTACATTTGCTTTCGAGGGAATCCTACAAGATTCTTGCAACATTCCGACACAATTGCAAACGTTCCCAACTATTTTCTAGTGCAGAACATTTGTCGATAAATATTTTACTTCTATGTATACGTATAGTCGATAATTTAAATTTGCAATTTTGAGAATGGTTTATTATACCAATGCCATGAAAATATTACTTCGTATAAACAGTGTGATAAGTGCGATTGGTCAATTGAGCGAAATGCAGTTTTGGTTTCGACTACAGTGTCGGTATATGTGTGCCTGGTACATATTTGTTATGCTGCTTTCTGATACGATAAATACCACTGATTTATAATTGTTTGCCGATTATACCACGTCGTGTACTATTGCACGATGTTGACTATTGCAAGATGTCAATCCGTAATCATGAAGCTTGTAACAGTAAATATTGGACACTCAAAATAACATGGTATAAATCCCAAAATGAAAACCATTAAGTATTAATGAGTACGAAGTTTAAATTCTTATAAAATGGTTTTGGATGATGGTGCCGTTTACGATGGGACTTTATTGGTATGAAAATCAAAAGTATAAAGTAGCTATAAAGTATGTATAAATTTTTATAACTTAGTGTGGAATTTCATTTGAAGGTATAAAGGACATAATATACCTAACAGTCATGGCGGTGGAGACACACAGTCGTTGGTTTTAAACCATTAGCTGTTTAAGCTCACTTTGTGGCGCTTTAACATGCAGTAGAAGACCAAGTAGCATGGACCCTAACCCGCCACACAGTAATTAGAGTTACAAAGTTTAGTGGTTTCTCAGGTGATACCTGAACTAAATGATAAATTAGGAAACGTGTGCAAGTAACTTAATTAACTATAAACTTAATTTAAAAATAAACATAAAAAGATTGAATGAACAAATGAATGAACTGGCGTAGGTAAAAAACTAGACTCTCATCCACATGATCATAAAACGGTTCACATAATCAGTACCTTTGTTTAAGAGCTACGATGCAACAGACAGATGTTTACTTTTACAGTAAATAAAAGGCAACGCCCGCTCTATAAATATTGGCTGGGACTTTACATACATGTAACTAACGGACAGAAAAAATATCAAACTCGAAGCAAAACTATTTGTGGATTGCAAAATGCCTGCACGGAGTAAGTGTAGGGTTCGAACTTAAAATATTCGGTGCAATGTCAAGGAGTAAGACTGCTTTAATCATAATGCTTGTGTTTCTCGCTATACAAGTACGACATATTATCACTCGTATAGTCTCAGGTACGTATTATTACTTGCACCCTACTGCTGTGAGAATAAATCTTACAAGCCAGTTTTCTCCCTTCGAGCCAGCCGCTGAATCACCTGCCATTAACAGCAATAAAAAAGGATTTCCGAGTACCTATGTATTTTCTGGGAATTTTCCTAAATTCGTTTATATAATGTCTACATCGAATTTCGCAGGTTATATATGATAAAGACACATTTGTATTGTAGGTATCTGAGCCAATTAAGATCGGTTGACAACGCGTATGAGATGTGTGCGACTGAAACCGCTGTCACGCAAGCCTCCACACACGTGCCTACTGTAAACAAATAATTACGTACAAATCTGAACTTTCTTTGTTCGGTTTGATTGATCTAAACTTGGTTTGATTGTTTTCAACTTTTACATATTATTTACTGAAAGAACTTAAGTTGAATGTTTGTTAGAATGTAGGTGTGTTGATAAAAATCAATCGTTGAATGTATATGTATAAGTGTATCAGTCCCGAACTGCTGGGCCGAATCTAATGAAATTTTGTACATCACGGGCCTCTTCTCACTATGAGAAAGGTATACTTCACCACGCTGGTCAAGTCTTAGTGTGGGTTGGCAGACTTCACATGTCTTTCGAGCTCATTATGGAGAACCCTCAGACATGCAGGTTTCCTCACATTGTTTTCCTTCCCCGTTAAGCAAGCGATAATTAAAAGTCATTGATGTGCGCCGTGTATTCGAACCCGAGACCCTCTGCGTAGCAGTCTGTCGGTCTCTCCACTAGGCTATCGCTGCTCAATTTCGCTTTTGTACGTGTATTTAAAATTGGACTCGTAGGTGGATTAATTTCTGTGTTACAGAAATTAGGCGTTTAAATAGCGCGTGACAGCTGATAGGTATAAAATATTTTTGCCTTCGTTTTCATAAAGTGAGAAAGAAAAATTTATTTTTATTCGTTTTAAACAGAAAACTCAAAAACTAGGAATAAATCCTGTCTCGCGAGGGAATTTACAATCATACAACCAACCGATACAAAGTACCTATATATATATATAAAGTGTGATATGAAGTAAATATGTGTATAAACTATACCTAAGTTTGAGTGACCGCAGTAGCATGTGGACGCTTGAAAGACTTACAATTCGTTTTTGATGAAAGCTTTCCATGTGAGCATCGAAGTTTAAGTATGAGGGATGCAAAGACCGCTGATACCATTTAATTTTATTTTCTTTAAGAAATTTGGAAATACTGTTTCCAAGAGCAAACCACATTTGTATGACAAGTCAGAGTACATACCGCAATATTGTTGTATGTTCTCTGCTATGGTATCACCATACTATATATCTGACTGATCTGATCCATGTAGCTGACTTAAAGATTTCTATGGTAATTTACTAAAATATTGTGACAGCTCACGGTCAGATGACGTAAAACACCGCGCTGTTGAGGGTGAATTTGAAGAGAGAGATTGTGCTCTTAATAATAAGTCATGTTCATTTTAGCGTTTCCTGCCAATCCCGATCGTCCGTCCGTAACAATATTGTTACATTTATAATTACATTTTACAATTGATATTTAATAAAAATAGTTAACACATCATCGAATTTTAAGTGAAATAATTCCTTTGATGTTCCATAGTTATTAAAGAGAGGTAAAATCCATAACATATCCTCTCTGATTCATTCTCGTTGAATGAATTTCATTTTAGTTCCACGTATGTATGTGTCATACATTAGGGTCCGATGGGTATTTTCCGATTTAATTTGCAGTGCACAAATACCGCAGGGGTTTAATTAGTCATCTCGCCACCACCCGCCGCCGCGCACTGCCGCGTTTACAAAGCAGTGTTGCACAATGTTCAATCACGGCACACAACTATTTGTTATGACAGGAGCTGTTAGTTATTTGAAGCCGTGTTTGTGACAATTTTTATTTAAAAGCCATCTGTGATACAGCTCAACAAAAATTCATACACCGATAATTCTTATGGTATTTGTCGATATTAGGCAGTATATAATAACTAAACTTCGCCCGCGTGAATTAAGCAATGCCTCAGGGATCATATTATCTATTGGTCAAAACCGTACAGAAATCCATGTGTTAGTTGTTGAGTTAATCGCCTTATTTTACAATATTTGGACAAATTGCTTTGCACAGATTTTAACGAGTAAAGTTAACTGTCATGTCTTTTGCCTTTCTTCACGTAGCATCTCTATCAAACTATCTCAAGATGGTAATGTTAAATCGTGTTATTTATTCATATTAGTCTGATTTACACGGGATCACAATTCAAGTTATTTAGCCGAAATTCTGTTGACAATTTGCAAACTAATTCAGGCACCATACTGTTCGTTAGCTGACAAGCAAATTACATTATACAAATCTCAGGTGACGCTAACTTCATTAACATAGTCGTTTAAAATATTTCCACTTCAGTAGCGTACCGATTAGATTAACAAGTTTGTTGACGAGACCCCCGTACCACTAAATAGATTGTCACACAACCAGTAGAGATGATTCGAGAGACTATCGCTCTAACGAAAATTCGTTGAGGTGTATTCGGTGCGACCGAACTCGCGAAATAAACTGTATTTATAGAAATGTATGCGCCCATACACAGGTCGTACCTCGTACCACGGGCATTAGAACTCCAGTCACGGGTCGCAATAAGTATTATTATTCCATTATAGGATGCGAGGGAATGGTGTGGATAGCTTAACGTTATCCTTAAAAATGCCGCAGAATACATGCAGCGCTATAATTACTTATAGCGCTGCACGTGTTCTGCGGAATTTCTCATATACTCAGACTCCGCAGCGTACGCTTTAATTAGTCAACGTGTCACAATACGGTGTAAAGTTTATAAGTAAGTTGTACTATTATTTTGTAAAAAGGCTATTACACTCTACAGTAATGTGTGACCGACCGTTTATTGTCGCCATGAATGTACACCGGGGCTTGTAGATTACTCCGTGGCTCAGAAGCACCCCATTATTAATGTATCTAGTCTAATGGAAAGTGTTACGTCTCCATCTTTTATTATTCACTTTCCTTATTATTGTGATGGTGGACGCCTCAGCTATTTTGCTTTGAGGAAACCTTTAAGTAACTGTAGGTACTAGCTTGGCGCTCTTTGAAGAATCCTGTCTTTTTCTTAAGTTAAATTGTATTTTTAAGGTACGTAAAAGGAAATCTTAGGGTACGTCGAATCTCTGGCGCGCAGAACTGAATTTTTAAAGTAACGTAGGTACCGATAAGAAGACCTACATGTCTGCGAGTTAATGAGAACATATTCAAAGATATTTTAAGTCTTCCAGAAGCCAGCCTGCATCGTGGTGGACTGTAGCCTATTGTTTCTCATAGTGCGTAATAGTTTCCACTGTGTAATAGTTCGTGATATTTCACTAAAATCATCTACGTGTACATCTATTTATTCACAAACAATCATAAAATTGTGTTTGAATGTCCGCATAAAAATTATATAAGCACATACCAATAAGGATAAGATCATATCTCGTTAATTAGTGACAGAAAAACTTAAACGTGAAACTTAATATTCATTTGGTATTTTTATAAGTATGAGATAATGATATTAATGGCTCCCAGGTTAAATAAAGTAAATAATTCAAGCAAGTTACTGTCTGAGGCTCAGTCCTTGGTTACGAGATGGCTTTGCTTGTACATAAGCACAGCCATTTATAACCATAAGATTATGTTACGCCTATGTACATCGCGGTAATGATATCCATATATGATTAGCTACATGATTGAAAATACATTTTGATTTTACTGTAGCATGAATATTTATCATGCAAAAAATAGTTTAAATTTGTGGCATTGCGACCGTTAATTTTTGGTTGCCTATTTATTTATTTAATACGTTTTTTAATTTATTGTTGGATGCCATAAATAGAAATGATATAATAATATCTGCAAAACTCTAAATTTGTCTAACAACTGTACCTATTATATAAAACTTTTGCAAAAAGACTTATGATTTTATAGATTACTTCATAAGAAACTTTAAGTGTAAGTGTTAAATGTTCAAACTAAGCAATATTGATATTTCTATGGAAACTATAATTGGTATTATGGGAGTGTATTATGGCTGTCGGAGTGTACTATGTGTTAGGTATGAACGTGAATATTGATAAAGCAATGTGCGCAATTGCAATATAGCGTTAGATATTGTTGAAATGCAAAAAATCACAAATGTTGAACCATTCGGTAATGATTCGACAATAATCACGAGTTACTATTGTGTTGTAAATACATATTATATTTAGTGCTATTCCAATAAAGTGAATTTGATCTTGGATTTGACTTTTAGTAACAGTAAATTTTGTAACTGACATTTGTTTATTACTGTAATCCACAAATATTCTGTTTTCACGTTTTTTTATTATCTAATAATAAGGCTTCGAACGAGCAAACGGATCCCCTGGTGGTAAACGATTACCGCCGCCCATGGACGCAAGCAACGCTAGAGTGCGTTGTTGTTGTTGTTGTGACAAAGAAATGGGTGGAGGAGCGGGTATCAGAAGGAAATGAGTATGGGGCCTGCGGCATTTTAACTCACTTGACGACACGTAATAGTACTAGATACCGCGGTGGAGCCGGCCTATTTATGCTGATATCAGAATACGTTCTGGTATCAGCATAAATAGGTAAGGTAAGGTACGCCTTTACAGATACTTATACGTTTTTCCATTCAGTATTATCATTCATGGTTCATAGTATCATATCATATATCAGGCAATTAATGTATTCAGTAGCTTGAGAATTCGTTCTTTTCAGAATATCCCCACGCCTCACTCTAATTCTTTGTTTGGAACGGATGTGACGACGGAGAGCCCGTTAATGTTAGTTTGAACACAAAATTCTTCAGTTTCAATGCAGGATTAATATGTAATGCATATTAAAATAAACACACATTGAGACTTCCAAGCAAAAGCCAGCGTTTGGCAGCAGCAACATCGCAGCCAACGAGTAATACACAGCTACAATCAAACTGCGATGGTGCGGTGCTTGTGCGGTCGCGGTGGAGTGCCCGTATGACCAAACTCACTTTTCATTCGCGTATTTAAAACTAGGGATTTATGGCATTGGCTTCGTATCCAAATGCAATGTATGTTTCTGACATAATATATTTGGCCATATTATTGAAACAAATTAAATATAACACGTTCTGAAAACAAATCCGATCGGAATCCGGATGAATAAAAAATACAATAGTAGTTTTTGAATGCTGGAAATGCTCAATTGGACTCTATAAAACTGAGTTTATGTGTCACTTATGTATGATAAGCCTCAAATTTTCCTAGGCCCTCCCCCCGCGGGATCTCCACCTTGTCGTGGTGGGGGGGCTCAGTAACCGTGGATTGGACACCCGCGGTGAAGCTAAGAGAGATCCCGGGAGTGGACGCTACGCGTGAGCTTAGAGGGGCCAGCGTAGGATGCGTTCAAAGGTGCGGGTGCGGAGGCCAGTTCTGTCTGTCCCTCGCAGTCGGGCGCGGTCGCGGGAGGAGAGGCGTGTCGGTGTTGCGTTGCCGCGCGCCCTATCTCCCGCGATCAAATAGGGGCGTACCATTGTTGCGTCGCGGTGGGGCCGCAGAGGAAGAGGAGATGCAGTGTTGCGTTACCATCCTCCCTGTCCTCTGCGGCCGCTGGGTGTTTTGGCGGCGGAGCCCAACACCTTCATCCGCCTCCAAGGGGGTTTTGTTCTGGGCCCGCCTGACCATCTGGCGGGCCAATACCCGTCGGGGGGTAGCGATGAATGCTTTGGCGGTAACCGACCCTCCGACACACGGGTACATGAGGAACACGGGTTGGTTTTTAGTCAGTAAGAGTCTGACAATCCCCTTCGCCCTTCCCCTAGGGCGTAGGGACTCCATGAGGATTTTCCACTACTAGAATATGTAAGATTTCTAAAGATACATTATATTTTTCTATTTCAAGTTACTGCCGAACTTCAGATACACATAAAATTTGCAAAGGTTTCCTTTTGACTGTTCTTCGGTATTACGCAATTTTATTAATAAAGTCTTAAGGACTAGAAATCGAGCAAGTTATCATAAGTTTGTATCGTATTTATAACAGTTCCATCTTCCTTAATCATAAAAATTGATCAATATGGGTCGAGCTATCCAAGAGAAATACAAAAATACTCCCAAGCAGACTTCAAAGAGTTTTCAAATCCATAAGGTCTGCAATTTTTCCTCTCCGCTGAAAAGAATACTGAGCGTATTACAGCTGCGGTAGCTGTCAAATTTTTTAATGCTCGGTGAAATGAAAGAACAACGAAAGAGAGAGCGGGAATTTGCAGCGTGTATCGCAAAAGCTAATGTGCCTATTCGTCTCAATACCCACTGCTAGGCAATAATAGCGGGAGCATTCCATATGGCAAGCGCAACGGCTAGCCGTATGTGTAAGTTCATTTGCTATGATAATTCATTAAACCACTGGCACTGGTCGATTCGACTGCCGGCTATGGTTAGTAATGGTGAGATGGATAGTTTGGAATTTTATATGCAAGATGCACGGGGAATTATTGTTAGTGGCTTTTGGTAACTACCGATTCTAGTACGATGATATGATGATTAAAAAGGAAAATTTACTTTTTTGGAAACAATCCTCGCCAATGAGACAAAAGCCCTATGGCTTTTGTCTCATTGGCGAGGCTAATGAATTTATCTATATAATACTTTGTAAGTTTGATAATATTCTTCAACCCACGCTTAGATGAACTTACAATTTATTATACTTAATTTTTATTTCGTTACCTACGTTAGTTACTTTGACTATCAATATTTCTTTCATGATGCTCTTTGATTTACTGTACATTTTATAAAACACAAAGAAATAGGAAAGTATATTCTTCGTGGCCAGCAATTTACAATCGAAAGCTCTTCGAAGTTTAGAAGTTCGTGATAAAGTATGTTTCATTCATCTTAATTAATTTCATTGTAGTGTAGGATATTTAAGTTTCAAAGGGTGCTTGAAATGCCAACTTCTAAATCTTTCCACAGCCATGACTAATGAGTAATTTTCTCACTTTTACAGCACTTTAAAAGTAATAATATAATACTAATGGCACTTGATGAAGTTTTCCGTGCAAAAACTGGCCGGCGGCAAAACCGCCAACTTGCTTAGGGCGCCACGCGACGCGGCGTAGTGTTGTTCACTCCGAATAGCCCATTACGTAACTACATGCTTAGCGCCATATTTTGACGGCATACATTTTGTTTTTAATAATTATTTTCCTTCTACTCTGCACATCGTACCGTTTGTGTACAGACGTGCACTCAATAAAAAATAATATTAATTAACGTTGACCTAGATTTTTGTGTTTTTGATGTAGAAGCATTGTCATTACAAGTAAATCAGTGTGTTTACATAATGAAATTATAAATAGAATAGAAGTAACTACGTCAATATGGATAGTCCCTTTACTAGGAGTGATAAAACACTCCGCTCTCCACCACAGACACCAACACCGAAGACCTCTCAACAACAGAGACAAGACCATGAAGAGAAAAGAGAAATGATTTCAACACCGGAGTTACAGAACTGGTTGGGAACTATTGAACAAAGTCTGAATGATGTTTGTGCTATTGCTTCTGAAGGTAAACTGAACACCGAGCAAAAGTTGAAGATCAATACCAACTGCCGCAATATTGCACAGGGTGTGTCCCGAATGATCATTCAGTACCAGTCATTGAAGCTAAAAGCCTTACAAAACCACCAAGCCCTTACAGCTCTGACGGAAAAGCAAGACCTTATGCAGGAGCTAGCCCAGATCAAGCAGACCATCCAGGAATCGAGAGCTAAACAGGCTCCAGCTAGTACTTCGTTTGCGGATATGGTGAAACAGGGGGCCAACAACTACATTCGACCAAATAATCTGAGCTCAGTAGCTATTTACCCTGGCGATTCTTCCAAAACAAGCGAGGACACGAAAAGTATGGTTCAGAAAATCATCAAGCCCGAAGAAATGAAACTGCACGTTCGTGGAGTACGAAAGACCAGGAATGGAGGAGTAATAATTAGCACAGAATCGAAAACAGACATTGAAAAATTGAAGCAATCTGTACAACTAGCTGCATCAGGTCTAAAGATTGATGAACCATATAAGCGCAAACCACGTATTATAATAATAGGAGTCCCGACAACAATGCGCGAAAATGAAGTCTACAAATGTATTTTTGAGCAGAACATCGCTGATAAATTACCAGGTATGACCCTAGATACATTTTTGTCTGCAATAAAACTGAGTCACAAATCTGGCAAGAGAGACTCTGAATTCTGCAATCTTATATTAGAAGTAACAGCCGTAATCCGTAAAGCCATGATCACACAGAATAGAATATTCATCAACTGGACCTCCTGTCCGGTAAGGGACTTCACACTTGTGACCAGGTGCTATAAATGTCAGCAGTACGGCCATGCGGCTAAGACTTGCAAGAATACGACCTCTACGTGTGGGCATTGTGGCGAAGAAGGACATACGATCCAGGACTGCAATAAAAAAACGCAAGCGCCTAAATGTGCGACGTGCCTGCGCTTCAACAAACCGAGCAATCACTCTACGGGTGACGTCGACTGCCCGGCTAAAAAGGCTGCCGAAATCAGGTATATTAATACAATAGACTATGAAGGCGCCTAGGAGCGCCGCAACATGGCTTTATAAACTTATTATATAAATATCCCATATTGATCATCATACTGTTGATTACGGCAATGCCTCATTCCTTTAGTAAGCCTGTTAAATAACAAATTTAGTGTAAGACATAGATGTGATTTAATCATCCTACGTAATTAATTTAGGTACTTTTAATATTAATATTTCTGTTCAATCATAATAAGTAGTTATTTTATGTACTTAACAACATTCCATTAGCATAGTAACCTACTAACATTGTAATATTGTGAATAAATTTAGTTTTATAGAATGCATACATAGATTTTATAAACGTAATTAATAATGATATTGCTTAATGCAGTTACATTGACACTATTAACAATTTCGCTGACCCACTGTTTTATACATAATTGTGATGCTCTTGCTTCTTTCATTAGATGATTAGCAAGCGAAAATAATGATAAATTTTTATTGTTTATTTATAAATTAGAAACTAAGCTTAATATCTTACCTTAATTTAATGATATTGTTTACTTTTGAATACTGTACTAATATTGTATCTCTTTAATATACCTACCTACAAGTAATTTTGAAAGAGAGACCCAATCTCCTGTGATACAGTTTTCTAACTAGTACAGGAGACTGGTGTTCTTCCCAATCAATAAGAAAACTGTAGCCTTAAGTTTATTAATGTATGAGTATATTTTGTACCTTTATGTTTTCTGATAAATAAATTATTATTATTATTATTATATTATTATTATAATTTATTTGCACAGTAAAACTTTTACATGGTGGTAACTAAAAATCGATACTGAACGTTATTCTTTGCTGCAAAAAAAACAGTTGCAAACTCTACTCGAGTTTATTATTTTGTAGAAGTTTTTCGCATCGGTTAAATTAAAAGCGAAATGGTTAAAAAATATATGCATTATCAATTCAATATCAGTATCAAACAGGAAGGAAATTTTATGTGGGCTGGTGAGATAATGTGAAACATTTCGCCAAATACCTAGGTCTATAAGTCCTTCGACGACCCAATACGACAAGGTTTCGTGCTCAATGCCTTAAAAAATAGAACATTCACTTAATATACACGAAATAACAGACCTACATCATAGTGTGTAATAAGATCGATGTTGGGTTACTAGGTTAGCGACGCAGTAAGTTTATACCTATTTGTTTTTATTTCTCGCACCTGTCCAATGCTGTACGCAACAGATTCAAGATAATTTTATCGACAAACTTTAACGGAAGAGTTATTAAAAGGCAAGTTTTATGTCTTTGTGATTTCCCACAGCGAAACAGTTTATAATAAGGCGTAGATGAAGTTACAACATTTTGCTAGTAATAAGTAGACAACCTTGTTGCGGATTTTATAGTGCTGTATTTTGGATGACTTCCATTCACGTCATCCAAAATACAGCACTATAAAATCCGGTTGGTCATTTATTAGGTAAGTAAGATTGTCGTATTTGCAGCTCCTGAAAGTATTGTAGTAAAGTAAACACCATGCTTTCTTTCAGATGAATCGAATGCATAATCGAAATATTAATTAATTTTAACACATTTAGATATTTTTGCAGCCTTGATCATCTGTCTCAATATGTATAATCTTTTACGCGAATGCATATATAAAAAATAAGGACTTTGAGAAATATATTGTTACTTGCTGTAAAATTAGATTTGGCTCTCGGATTGTTATAAATCATCATATCAGCCAAACGACGTCCACTGCTGGACATAGGCCTCCCCCAAGGTTCTCCACACATACCGGTCTTGAGCCGCCCGCATCCAACCGCCTCCCGCGATCTTGACGAGATCGTCGGTCCACCTTGCGGGGGGCCTACCTCTGCTGAGTCGTCCGGTGCGTGGCCGCCACTCCAGAACCTTTCTGCCCCAACGGCCATCGGTTCTTCGAGCTATGTGCCCTGCCCACTGCCACTTCAGCTTGGCTTGTTATAAATAAATACATAATAATTATATTAGTCAAGCTTATCGTAAAAACGAAATGACATACTTCCAGCTTGTATCCAGCTAGCATAATCTTTACCTACACATCTAACAAAACTAATTAAATGCACAAGTAAAATAATATTCATAAATGCTTATAGAAAGTAGGCACATGTGATAAATATTTGTATCATGGTGAAAAATATGACCGTTTCATGCAATTGTGCATAAGCATGTCATAACTGAGTAACAAGTCAATTTTTAATGATCTGAAATGCAATATATTCTGTTATACTGCAACTTTTACGGCGTACTTTAACACAGATTTATCGTCAAAAAACGAATAGAACTTTTCAATATTAACGATTTTATGAATACGCGACGACAATGAAATATTTATGGTCATGTCGGTTATTTTCGTTGTACATACCGACGTCGGTAAAATGTTTTAGTTAAGATATTCAGAAATAATTTCGACTGTGGGAACCCGAATTTTCTATAATGCTTTTACTAGTATTGTTGCCTTATATTTTATATTACTCGTTGCAGGATTTCAAATAGCAATTTTAATTTTTGTGTTTTTAAAATGTCCGTATTAAGTTGAATAATTAACCGGAATCATAAATTATTACTAGCATTAAATTGTATATGAATTTATACGGGTATATCGTTCGTTTCATATTTTTTCCCAAAAAGCAATCTCGCCCGTGTACTGTTAAACAAAAAATTGTTTAGAATGTGAAACAATGGAATAATAATTGTTTGTATTGGTTGAAGAAAACATGTTTAACTTAAACCAGTGGGCGTTATATAAAACTATCAATTTACTTATTATAATATAATTAGGGATAGCCTTTAGCAGTTTGCAAATTGTTACTCGCATTAAAGGAAAAATACATGAGTGGAAGGCAAGTTGCCTGTGAAAAAAATACAAATATAAGCACAATTTATTTCGAAAGTAAGTTATTATTACAACTGGGTTTAGTGTGTCTTGTTAATGGCTTTCTTGAAGGATTTTCGGTCTTGCGGTGAAAATCCTAATGCAGTTGAGTTTGGAACCTTGCTTTGGAGAGGGCTACTAACTCAACCTGGAATATTACCGTACTTTTTTATCATAAAACTTTTTTTTTTAAATGAGCGTTGCATCTACTTCCACACGTGGGTTGGAGTATGTGCGACGTTTAAAGTAACTTCAGAATACACATTTAAAACTTCCCTTAGGGGTGGGTCACAAGAATCTGTCGTAATATGGTAAGGCATCGATTCGGTCCGCAAAATCGAATACCTATATCGGCGCCATCCTTCCTAGATAGAAAATATCATGACCTAAGTGTTTAACAACAAGGTCATTTAACAAGTAAACTTTGAAAAAAGTGCGTAGCTCAAATTCTAGATGTTATTCATTAATTTTAGCAAGTAAATTGCCTTTTGAGTATTGTCTCTGACAGGTCTTATGAGATGAGTAATATGTTTGATCTTCTCGTCAACATTTATTTGACACCTGGCCGCAAGTCTATGGCCTTCCGACAGGTCGGTAATTTATTGGTTTACCGAAATTAATAATACATTCATCCTCGATCGTTCGGCCCAAGGAACCGAAACGCTGAGTGTAACCCGTTCCTTTACTGCGCTACATTTGTTTCACCTGACTGATTGAGTGCCTAAATATGTATTACTTGCTGTCGTATGTATGTTCGTTCTTCGAAATACTACCAACATAATATCCAATTTCTCCATAACCTATTTCTGGTAGATAGACGGCTCATCTGAAATGTAGCTGTTTCCGTATTCCTTTCCGGATTATTTCCGGATGAATTTTGCTGTTTTTTTTATTCGAGTCTAGCTAGGTGGGTGGCGGTGTTTTCCATTTGGTAAGTGAGTACAAATGGCCCAAGCCATAGATAGGAATCCCATCTCATCTCTTCTAATGGGGGAAGAAAAAGAGAATGAGTAGATGAAAGAGGATCGCTTTGCCGCCGGTTTTGTAATTTAAAGAAAACCTGTTAAAAGCATTGGCCTTGACCAGCTATTGGCCATTAAACAATAATTATGTTTTTATTTAGGGTAATTCTGCAATTACATCGATTTATTGGAATAGGACATAGTAGCTGAAACTAAAGTAGTAATTAAAGGCAAAAGATCTTAATTGGGCCATAAATGGGCCATTTCGTTTATTGGACCAAAATCAAGTAATCTCAAATTTAAAAGAGGGTACCTTCATTTTGTAACGTTAAGCTTTTCCTGACTCAAGAAGGGGTATGAATCTTTCTGGCAATGCTTAATATAGATTTAAGATTATGCTATCGGGTAGAAATGACTCGATAGTAATAATGAAACAAATCAAAGCATAACTGCTGGGCGCCGCATTATTAAATCGAGTGGATAATGATCCAGTGCGTAGTGCTACATTTCTTGATTTACAAAATCTTCTGGAATAAGCTAGCCGGTTATCTAAGTTGACTAGCAATATTTTGTTTACTGCTTATCACTGAACCTACATCGTTATACATGAGTTTAATTCAAGTATCATATATTTTGTGTCGCCCATTTAATCTAGCCTTAAATTGGCGAATTCCAAAAAACACAAAAATAAAGGATTCTATTTCATTTTGTTTTATGTGTGCAATTTGGCATTGCGCGTCGTAGTGAATAACGTAGGTACGTGGCATCCCCCCCGTGGGATCTCCACCTTGTCGTGGTGGGGCTAAGTCACCGTGGTTAGGTCACCCACGGTGAAGCTAAGCGAGATCCCGGGAGTTGACGCTCCGCGTAGGTTTGACGGAGGCCTGTTCAGGATGCGTCCAATGGTGCGTGTGCGAGGGACAGTTCTACTGTCCCTCGCAGTCGAGCGCGGGTGGAGAGGCGTGTCGGTTTTGCATTGCCGCGCGCCCTATCTCCCGCGACCAAATGGGGGCGCACCATCGTTGCGTCGCGGTGGGGCCGCAGAGGAAGAGTAGATGCCGTATTGCGTTGCCGTCCTCCCTATCCTCTGCGGCTGCTGGGTGTTTGGCGGCGTAGCCCAACACCTTCATCCGCCGCCAAGGGAGTTATGTTCGGGGCCCGCCTTACAATCTGGCGGTCCAATACCCGTCGGGGGGTAGCAAGGAATGCTTTGGTGATACCCGACCCTTCCCCCAGGGCGGAGGGACTCCTTGAGAATTTTCCGACCCGACACCAATAAAAAAAAGTACTTGGCGTAATTTCGAGCAATATTTGTTAAAACAATGATATAAAATATACTCACCCGATTCCAGTTTAAATTAACAAGAGGATTATATCAGCAAACTAATGACAATAGTGGTAAAAGTTAGTGTATTGTATGATATTTTTGACGTTTGACGTCAAAGCAAGCAAGCTAGCTAAAAGTACGTGTGATCGTAGCCGACTGCAGACAGCAGCACCAGACGACGCTGCGACGTGTCGCCACGTCGTGTTGCAGCGACGCCTTATCGCGATATAGTAATTAAACTTCAAATTTGAGTGAGTCTAAAATAAGTATAATGCAAAATTCTGAGCATTGGGCTCAATACTGCTTTGATGGACTGTCAACCGCAAAATCCTCTAGAACAAAAAAACTACCTATGTGTGGAAATACAAAGGGTTGCCTGGCGAGAATGAACCCGTAACATTCGAAGCCTACAATATCTGAATTATTGAACAGCGAGACGGCGGTTTAATCCCAACATTATCTCTGCTGCCATAAAATGTTCTACCATAGAACATTTTTATTTTCTCTGTTAGGGGGTGTAACGGAACACCCCGATAGATCTGGACACGCCCAACAAATAAGTTAAGCAAGCATAGTTTCAACATGTAGTTCATCACCTAATTCCTTACAGCAATAAGAAATAATGTAATTACATCTTTGTTGCATGCTTTTATTTACTTCTTAACTCGATAATCACAGTCAAACATCAATAGAAAAGTATTACTTGATTTATTGGAAAAGTTTCATACGAATTTATATGGCTACGTATTCAGTATGAAATACTAGCTTACTTCTAGCTGTTTCCACCCGTGCTAAATTACCTTTAGACCGACTAACTTAATAACTTGGCTCTAATAAACTAAGTTTGTTTAACTTTGCTAGTTAGTAAAGCCCGTGTAGTCTACAAGATTCGAGAACACTACAGTTTTCATCATTTTAGAACAAACACAGTGAACACACATATTAGTTAGATAGAGCATGTCGCAGAATTCTAGATAGTTCACAATGTCCGTGGAGATATTTAAAACTCTTTATTGTGTAGCGATAGCCTTGTGGAGATACCAACGGCGCGCACCATGACTTTTCGAAGTTATGAGCGTATTAAATAGTTAATTAGAAGATCTTTACCAGTCGTTACGGGGATTCAGTACCCTCAAATAAACTGATACTAAACTAAACCATGAAATATCGCTATCCCTTTGGGTTGTGGAGGTCAGACGACAGTCGTTCGGTGGAAAAAATGACGTAGACGTTGAATATTCTGACATATCTGGTTAGATTAGAAAGTGAGCCTGGGCCCCAAGGTGACATTCTTGGGCGGTCTACCAGGATAACATAAGGACGATGGTGATAACGTTTTGAAAAAGGATAGTTCCAAAGCATCCGCAACCGGCAAGCATAGGTATATGAAAAGCCTAGTGCGTGTAAAGGAAGCGTGAGGTTTGTAAGGATAAAAGCATGTGGCGTTGTGTTGTCTACCCCGTCGGAAGAAGGCGTGAGTATACTGTGTATGTATGCGAAGGTACATAATTATAATGAAGTTTTGCTAGGTCTGTCCAAAGTAGTAGCAGTATAATAAAACCAACAGCAACAGCCTTTCTGCCAATACAAATTCTTCTATCATTAGTCTCAACAAATTAGACCAAATTGAAATAATCGTGGTGAAGTACCAAAGTACTGCAAGGAATTTTCAGAGTCTACATACAAAAGTGTTCCGAATATGCCTACCGTTACGTTTTTAAATAAAGCCTTAAAACACAGAAATATATATATTCAGTCATAGTTACTACTTTAATTGCCTAAATTGCTTTGTTAAAACGGCTTTTTGTACTGTTGTTAAAACTGTACGTAAGGCTTTTAACTTTTATTTGGATATTTCACGTTCATAAACTTACTGGCCATAGGATAAACAAAATGAATCAATTTTGTATTCCATCGCTTGTTGTATTTATAACCCGTATTTCTTTCCGAAGTAATTCAATATTAATATGATTTCGTTAGTAATAGCACTCATATAATTGATGAAAGTTTCATCCAAAAAATGTTATTGCTTTTTTTTATTTGCCGAATGTACATGTAATGTTAGTTTTTATTCTTGCTTATTTATATCTGCTACTTGAGAAATTGACTATTGAGGTCAATGTATTCTGAACGTCACATTTTATTGATTAACCACTCCGTTGTTTCAAGTGACAAAACACCCTTTTTTCCAAATCCGTTGCTTGCTCCAAGGGACAAAAGTCCCTGCCGTAGACTGCGCACAAGTAACTAATGTTCGTTTTATTAAAACTTAACGGATTGCGCTATATTATATATATATATAATATAGCGCAATCCGTTATATAATCCGCTATACCAATAGACGCGTAATGAAATGAGCTTTCGAATGATACCAAATAACACCAAATAATATACATGTAGTCCACGCAAGGGCAGTATAAAGTGAAAATTAGAAATATTTTCCTGCCATTTTTGAGCGCGATTTTATATTTTTGACATATTCCTTTTTCTCGTCGTTTTTTATTAAGGGAGGTATATAAGTATTATACACGGTTAGAAAGGTTATTTAATTTACTTTTAGTGACTTAGAGACTTTTTTTTAAATAAAACAAAGAATTGATTGTTAATTGCCGCCTATATCCGTATTTTATTTTTTTAAATACCTTTTTATGTTATATATCTGATTCAAACCTACATAAGTTTCTTACCAATTAGATTTCCAAGCAAAAGAACCATTTCCGATAAGAATCCGATAAGAATTACTCTTACTGGAATGTGTACAGTTGTTTACTTTTTCCTGCTAAAAATAACCTGAACATCCGCAAAATTTTTCGATAATCAATATCTCATGAATAATATGAGTATTATACATCATATGATAGGTTTATTTATATACTCATAATAAAAAAATAACACAGAGCATAAATGTAACCTTATCAACATACATATCTATTTACACAACATACATATATATTTATACAATATAAATGCCGTATTGTTCGACAATTGTTTGTAAAAATCTCTTAAATTAAAGTAATACACAATATTTATTATTTTTTTTGCTGTAACTTCATATTTAATTAGTTTATTCATAATAAAAACATAACAGTATCTTATATAATTATAATATTTGTTTACAATGATGTTTTTAATCCATAATTACGCCCCGGGCGCAAAATGCAAAGTCAGCGAAATAATATTTTTTTTCACATGCTAATATCTAAATAATTTTTCAAGCAAGTATTGCTATAATTTTATATTTTTGTTAAGATAATATTACCAGGTATATAACAAAGCAAAAGGAACCTAGGTAAAACTCGTATTGTTATCACGATAATCATTTTTTTCGACTAAGTCGTAATTGTTTACATGGCATCCGGTTCGGCCACTCGCATAAAGTAAACACTTCATTCAAACGTAGTGTATTTGGGATCATATGAAAGAATAATTCATTTACTTGAACAAAAACATAACTTCAACACCCTCACGCAACAAACGAATAAACAATTACTGATTTATTGAGCTCGCCCGTCAAGTGCTCGCGACGCGTTGAGCCGTAAGCACTTGGGATTTTTTAGGTACCTACGCGAAACGACGGAGCGGTTAATCTTAACTAGAATAACTCCGTTAACATAGAAAAAAAAATAAAATGATTTGAATTGTATTACTACTTTTCGGCTTTACCTGTTTGGAATAGGAAAGGCGTGTGACGTGGTGAGGTTCAAACCTACGGATCTACGGTGCGTGGTTTTAAATTAGCGTATGCACAACGGTGAAGGAAAACATCGTGAGAAACCTGCATGTCTGAGACTTCGCGATAATAATAAACAAGGCTGATTGGTATAGCGTTTGTTTTATATGACATCGTCCAACATCATGTAATCGTGCAAGTGAAGCAGTATCAACATAGTTCATAAGTATATTTAATAACAAAAAATGTATATTGTATGTATGTTAATCTGTATGTATCATAATTTAAATACATTTATAATTATGTATGCCAATCCATTGCCAAGTATGCATAGTGCTACACAAGCTCTGCTTAGTTTGGTACTAGATGCTGTTAAGGGTCTATTTGTTGTGTCTGCTTAATGATAAATTAACTTTGAACGGCTCTCACAGATATTGATCTATACTTTTGCGATTCGTTCAGTGAGTGCGAGTGCCGAAGGTTCCATCCCATTTTCCTTCTTTCTCACTGAGCTCCTCTTTCTATTATTTTTCCAACCCAGGTCGGCAACGCACTTTTGACTTCACTGTGGTTTTGGGTTACCATGAGCGGCGGTAATCGCTTAACATCAGGCGATCCGTTTGCTCGTTTACTTTCTATGACATAAAATAAACTGAGCTGATACGTATAAACATGAGAGTATTAATAAATCAGAGGCTCTACCACAAGTTTAGCAAACGCACGTCTTACATCGGTTCGATAGCCGCTCGGCGTTCTGATTGACTACAGGCTCGTATCGTTGAAGCATTCGGCATAAGCCAATCACTGCGTAAAACGTCTATCGAATCGAGTTGTGAAGTATTTTTGGTAAGCTCGTGGTAGCGGCACTGACGTAACAATTCACAGCGTATAAACACTCAATTCGACTATCAAGCCATGTTAAAAAGCTTTTACTAAACAATTCGTTTAGGTTCACCCGACTTACCTACTTCAACCTCGACTAATGAATACATTTCAAACAAAAGCAACCTCTAACATTAAAGCACTTGTCCACTCGCTTAGAAATAAATATACGTAGCCAACATTAGAGCCACTTGTGGCCTTTCGTTACACAATAATTAAGATATCATGCAAATTACGGTCGTCTTACTTTATTGGGTCCAAATTTATAAAAGTAAGTCATGAATAACTAAATTATAAAGTATTTATAAAAATATGCATGACTTATTACTATTTCTTGGTAGGTTAATTTGCTCATACGATAAAATATTGAAGGTTTCGTCGGCAAAATATATGACCCGACATTGTGTAGCCGCAGCCATCCCGGATTTGTAATGAGACATGGATGTTATATTAAATCGTGTTTTAAACATAATTACGTATGTGTCCAATGTTAGATCAATCTGAAAATGGAAGAGAGTTAAATTGCAATGACTAAATTAGTCCCAATTAAATATAAATAAAAACAGGGCAAGCTGAATAAAACTGTTTAAATGGGTATAGTCCGCGTCATGATGAATTAGGAAAACAAAGTGTCACTATCCCTTTCCGTGAATGTCATCAGTGATGACCTGGTTTTACTGAGAAACATTGTTTAAAGCTTTCGTCTCCATCTATTTCTTGTAAAACTAAAATTAAGCAATTAAATCCCTAAATACTATAATACGATTTGAAATTTTGTACGGAGATAGAAATGGTCCCAAGTCGTTTGACATGAGTGTGGTATTCGTAAGAAATGGCAATATAAACGCTCTAATTTTCTACATTGTTGCAACGTAAGAGATACATCAGCAGTGAAGTTACAAGAGAAAGATACATCGTACTCCCTCCCCCAGCGCCGTCAGGTGAGTCTGATTGATCGAGTACTTATCTGTACTATCAGCATCTTTGTTGTTTCTTTCTAAATCGACCGTGAATGAATGTGCCGCGGTTAAAGAGGTCTTTTTAGAGGATACCCTAGCTCAGCGTCCCATGTGTGCTTGGCCATAGTAGAGCGGGCGGACCGCGCGCGGGCCGCGCGTGGCGCTGCGCGCGTCTTCATATGTCCGTAGTGGCGCGTTCGCGGGTTGCGGTGTACAGTGTTTGTCAAATTTAGTATTGTGACGGATCGCGGCTAGATTAATAAGAGTTTTCAGCTAGATGGCGTTAACACTCACCATAGTAACACTGTGTCAATTGTTCGCCAACTTCGCAACTAACTGATAACAAGGCTATAGCCGTGCGGATAATACAACCACCTCACGGTCTGAGGGCGTGGGTTCAAATCACTTTTATAACTGTTATGAGAATTTTGGTGTTTATGAAATTTGGAAAATATTAAAAAAAATTTGAATAAAAATTGGAAAATTCTAGTAAGTTCAGGAACGAATGGGAGGGTTAAAAAAAGTTATGTGGTAATGTAAATAAATAAAAAAAAATTGAATTTATATAGATACTTTGCATTTTTAAGTTCATCATTATATCATAGTAGGTTTTGCCCCCGGCTTCGCGCGCGTTGAAGTCGGGGTAAAATAAATTTACTATCAGTCTCAAGTTTTGTGAGACTCCTGATTAGTTCAGAAAGTCTATAGAGTACAAAGTAATTCGGTCAGTATCCATGACATTATCTACCATTATATATACCGTCGTGACGTGACGTGACGTCTCATTGTAATGTTGTGTGATATCGCAATATAGAATTATCCATGAGTGCGTTATTGTGTCATTTCTGAAAATTGACTGATATGTAAGTAACCTATCTTTAGGGTTTCGTAGCCATAGTGGCTTAAAACTGAACGCCTGATAGATTTGCCATGTCTGTCTGTCTATCCATTCCTATGTCACAGCCACTTTATGCCGAAACTATTAAGACTACAAATTTCAAAATTGGTAAGTAGATGTATTCTGTGAACCGCTTTACGATTTATATACAAAAAAAAAACTGTCCTATACAAGCGGGGTGCCTATGGAGATTTTTACATTTAAATTTTGCTTCCTAAAACCCTTCGTGCTCAATATCAATAAACAATATCGAAGCATAGTTATTTTTGCTAGCGAAAAATTGATAGTGATATTTGGCTAGGGGGCTATGTGATGCTTATGTTAAGTGAATCCCTCTACTACGTTAACCTTGATGAGCGAGTTCGACTCGCACACGATTTAATAATTACTCATAATATCATTGCTCATAAAAGTTTGAGATCCGCACGCTCCGCATTGTTTCCCGCTTGCCGCCCGCGCATTCACTACGGACACTTGTATGAAAGTCCTATGGTTTGAGTTGCCCGCGTGCTCCCCGCGCTGCACCGCCCGCACCGCTCACCGCGCCCGCTCACCCACTACGGACACTCCTATATAGTTTCATATGTTTGAGTTTCCCACGTCGCACCCGCACCCGCGCCCTCCTTTCACTGTGGCCGAGCACACGGTGTGACAAGATGAATGTGACGCAAACAAACTGTCAATGCGATAGGTGTGATAGCGTAATAATAGGGGAGCCCATGATGTTAGGGATCGCGCACGTGTAGCCAAGCGCAGCGCAGCGCGTTATTCACTGTCACGCTCTTTAATTATCGACATTGTTATTTGAAATATAATGACCAAAATCCATTATTTGAAATATAATGACCAAAATCCATTATTTTCAGAAATATACACATATTATTTTTACAAACCTCACCGGCTGACTTACTAGTCCAGCTATATATTAAGAGCTCATATTTCGCGTTAACAGGATGCAAGGTATCCGCCCTATGTTCATCTGACGCGCTCGAGTAAATCTCGAAGTCCCTTCTCCGGCTGCCTTCCAATAAGTCAAAAGTGAGAAGAAAGGAGAGTAAGTATTTACTTTAAATCAAGTTTTACACAATAAAGGGTTTAAAAATTTGGAATAGTTCGAGATTTGAGCGCCCCTTTCAGAGCGCTCTACCTATCAGACAACTCTACGGGTGTCAATGTTTGTTTGATGTCATTGTCATCAATACTATACTAACGTAGTCTCAGTTGCAATCTAACACAAAGGGGTCTGGAGGTATGTCTCTGTTAGTCCCTTATAAATTTCGGGCACCCCTTGTAGTCAAATGATAGCAAATAGTATTCTAAATTTTTATTGTATATTTTTATTGTATAAGACTTGATTGATATGCTTATAAAGTAGTTACTTTATCACTGTTAATAAGTGCTGCCGTGCTTCGGAGGGCGCGTTCCCGGGTCCCGGTTCTTGTTTCAGGACAAGAATCGTTAGGCCATGTCGGAGGCCTTCAGGTGGCCTGAAAACTTTGGAAATGTAAAAGTGCGCGTTATAAAAGTAGTTCTTAATACTTACTAGCACTGCATCAATTCTTACAAGGGTCAGTCCGTAAAATATTATTTGATTAGAATTCTGTTTGTCAAACTGCACTAGACTTGCAAGACTGCACGGTTGGCGCCGAGAACACTTGTCGCTTGACACTGCGCCGAATGTTGTGGGTTCGATCCCTACACGGGACAACACTTTGTGTGATCCATAAATTGTTGTTTTGAGTCTGTGCGTACTTTATACCCGTGGGTTGTATGTTTGTAAAGTCCCTAGTGACACAAGATTTATATATAGGGCGGCCGTCTAAAAAAATCTACTTTATTCATGGCGTGGAGTAATAAATAAGTTTGAAATATATCATCGCTGTAACTAAAATTACTGGGAGGGCAGCATACTAGTGGATTGTATGCATCATTCTAATAGCTATATTATGCGAACTATACAGGCTGTATTTTAAACCTGAGCTTTTGGGGAAAGAGATTGAATGTAAAGAAATGAAGCTTGAGTAAAAAAGAAACCTTAGTTATTTCAGCAGTATGATGCTTTATGATGCTAACATCGCTAGAATTACAGGTTGTTATTTTCTTAAAATACGAGAATTACCTTTTAAAAGCACTTCTATAATTGCTAAATACATAAAACATGGTGTACATTTTCACTTCAATTATATACAAGAGTAATATTTCGTGTTCGCATACAAAGAATGAGCACATTTCGCTGTAGTCTGATAAAATATCCATTCTGACCATGACACAATATCATCTGTCATATTTTCTCGCCTTTTAAAAGCACTCAAGATTTTCTTTCGAAAACGATCAAGGAAAGGGCTTCGGGTTTTCATAACATATAAAAAGAGCCTTTTTATAACGTAGCACAATGAAGCCCAAATCACACACGTGCCTATCTTAGGAGGGACAGGCACTCGATTGTCTCCCATGGACCTCCCGCAAGATTTTCGCAGCTTTATATGTACATCCAGTCCCCTCCCTCGGGCACAGCTTTCATTTGAAAGGGTCGTCAGATTATAATAACTTGTGCGGACGCGACAGACACGCAGCGACGTGATAAAGCTCGCAAAATAACTTTTTGTTTCCACAGCCGACCACTGTCCCGCGTTTGCTTTAGGTTCAAAACCCACTAATACCATCGCTGCAGTATATTTATACTGCAACTATGGTATTAGTGGGCTCTAATAACGTGACTGTGTGAAAATCTATACTCAGTCGTGCGTTCAAAATGACGGGGGGATCCTGCCGAAAAGATTTTGACAAAATTTCATTACCCAAACAAATTTTAGCAACCTTTTTTATACCATTGTAATATTTCGAATGATTTTAGTACGCATATTTTTATTTGGTAAAATTTTTACTTGGCAAAATACTACCAAGTATAATGTCATTATGGCATTTGGTCTTTAATCAAATGATTTATCAAAGCAAACAATCTTCAGACAATAAACGTTTGGTGATATTAGTTTATTTATGGAAGTAGTTAGACATACATATCGTCACGCCTTTTATCCCTGAAGGGGTAGGCAGAGGTGTATTTCTACACCCACTTTTCGCCAGATATACTTTAGTCCCACGTAATAAGGGGCGAGCCTATTGCCGTACCGGGCACATTTCCAGACTCCGTGCTGCTACTGAGAATTTCGTGACAGAAAAACCCAATAACACTGCCCGACCCAGGAATCGAACCCGGGACCTCCCGATCCCACGCGCATATTTATGCCGCGAGACCAACGAGGCAGTCGTATAGGGTTTGATGATATTACCAGAAACGACTTGCATTAAGAGGCCGTTCCCGTTTTTTAAGCCATTTTAGCGGTTAACACGCGCGGAGATACGTGATTGTGACTTAGATATATCAACAAATTAAGAAATGAACGATGATACTATTAGATCACTTAATTTACTATGGTACTATGGGAGTAAAAATAAGTGTTTAATTACCTACAACGGAAAAATCAAGTTTCCGCAAAGCATGTTTTGAAGAAATCATTTTATGAGCATTACACGATGGTCCATGACATCGAAAATTATGTGAGTAATTAACTTTTAAATGCATATACGACATAACAACATCCTGCTCCTTGGTATAATGGGACCAGAAACGTTGGTTTCATTCAGAAATAAACCAAAAAATGTTACGTAAAATGTCATTAATTTGTCAGTTTACGTCTAAATAGATTATTTTTTATCACATAAAATACACTAAGAAATAAAAAAACAAATAGTCTCTAATAAGGTTTGATATAATACCTTGCTAGAAAAATCAGCTTCTAAATGTGTTTACAAACATTTTAAATTTATTTTTAAACGAAGCTAGAAATCGCTATATAAATCCTGTACGTGTCTACAGAACTTTAGACCGCGCTGAGCGCTCATTGAGGCAAGACGTGTGCCGCTTGCCATTGTCACTGCGTCTGTGTGCGTGCCTTGTAAACACCACTGTAATTATAGCGCGACCAACCCTTCTTGATGTGAGTTATTATTGTTGAATATGTATAATAAAATAATGGTAACGAAATCGATGCTCTTATAAAATAAATGCTGCAAAATTCAAAAATACTATATTCACTTAGGTCTTAAGGTGACTCTTATGAATGTCAGAAATTGTATCTAAATATATACATAACTCAAAGGTGACTGACTGACATAGTGATCTATCAACGCACAGCCCAAACCACTGGAGGGATCTTACTGCAATTTGGCATGGAGATCATGGGGGTTGAATTTATCAAAATCTTATTTAAGCGGACGTCTTCATCATAGTAGCTCCAATCTTTAAAATTTCAGTTCAATCAGTCGAAAATCTAAGAAAATTTAAACAAACTTTTTTATCCCCTTAGGGGTGGAATTTATTAAAATCCTTTCTTAAGGGATGCCTACATCATGGTAGTGCAAAGTCTCAGTTGGATCAGTTTAAAATTGACAAAGTTTCATACAAATTTTCATCCCCTATTTTATCCCCTTGGGGGTAGAATTTATCAAAATCCTTTCTTAACGGATGCCTACGTCATAACATCTACCTCGTGTATTATTGGCCACGTTCACAAAAAATGTTATCTAGAAAAATCACTTTGTATTATTTATCAATACCGGAATTACGATATTTGGGGCCTCAATTCCGATATAATAATATCGGAAAAAAGCGTACAAAATTCCGGAACTACGAGATCTCGGATTTCCGGGATCCATGCCCTATGTAGTACCTACATGAATGCGCGTGATCAGACGCGCGGCGCATCCCGTACTGAATCCACGCTCGCCGCGCTCGTTTATAAGATTGTGTGCGTGCGTACACGGCGCCAGGGATTCACGCGTAAAAACGTGCTCTCCGAGGCATGGGACAAGCGATAATTAATAATTCAATACGCACATAACTCCGAAAAGTCATTGGTGCGCGCCGTGGATTCGAACCCGATACCCTCTGTATATCTGTTGGTATATCCACTCGGCTATCGCTGCCTCATATCTCATTTATATTGTATATTAATATTTTCAACCGACTTCAAAACGGAGGCGGTTCACAATTCGGTTGTATTATTTTTTCATATTTTTTAATATTTGTTACCTAACTAATGCATCATTTATGGACCGATTTGGATTTATTTCATAGGATGGGCTAAAATGATATTACTTCCAAATTGGTCCCATAGAAAGCTTTCTGAAATCAGTTCAGTATTTTGGATTTTATAACAGAATGACTAGAATTAGTATTTATTGTAATCTAAGTTAATGAGATTTTGCATGTTTCTACGACTGTTTGAAGTCGGATGTTTTTTAACAGCAACAATGGAATCTACCTGGAATTATTACATTTAAACATCAAAATACGTTAGCCAAAATAATTCTGTATTACGATCATACATTTTATTGGTCAAGGTATCAATTTGTTTTGTCTCCGTGAGTTCACTGCAAGGTATATTTTGATGGGCTACACCATAGATATATTAATTATAGTAGATATGCCCTCTACACGAAAATGTATCGGAAACCTGTGTCGCCAGTTTGCCCCTACCACACGGGTACTACTACACCTACACTTTAGTCAAATCAATAGAAACGCAGTCGCGCACACACTCGCATTTTTTAAATCAGAACGTGCAAAAAAATCAATTATAGACTTTAGCCTGTCAAACATAGCGTCGTTTATTGCCATACCATGCGCCGTCAAACTTACTCACACAAGAACATTTAACGCTATCACGTTAGTAGATCTGCACAAGCACATCACTAAATCGCTCACGCGTCGACCGGCCGCTTTGAGTAGCAGTGGCCGGTCTACGCGATTTATTCATTGGTTAGTCGCACGCGACGTTCGCAGTGAACGAAATACATTGCGCAATCGCCTACGTAGTACTAGATGGTAAAAAACATATACATTGCTGGCAATACGTGGGGTATTGCCAGCAATGTATATGTTTTTTATTTGCTTGCGATAGTATCATTTTTTTCTACAAACTACATAATACTATTGTAGTAACTATTATTATTACAAATATCATTTGTATTTTAAGGTTTTTGGACTTACCGGTGAAAAGAAATCCCTTCTCGAGCCACATTACATGCCTGGCTTCTTTTTCTACACGTTATAACAGCGCAAGATGGCATAGTTATTTTTTTTCTCGGAGCTTCGTACGCTGTCGCAATATGAGCGCGATTGTTGACCGGTCAAACAAATTTTGTCGAAATATGAGCGTTTGCTCACACGCACGGCGCGCCTGCCACGCCCACAAGGCCATTCTATTCCTTATAACTGTTCTGTGGGCTACACAGACGCACACATTGACACCTCGATCGCGTTGCCCGCGCGCTTGGCGTATAATACCTATCCACGCAGTCCGTGAATTTTGGAATGGCCTCTTAGTATAAAAAAGAGATGGTTTTTAGTAGGTTACCCGGAAATTAACTATTTAGATTAGGATAATTATTGATTTTGCGTAAAAACCGTTATTCCAACTAAAATATTTGACTAGATAAAAAATGTTAAAAGTACTAGTTGGTAAACAAGTTATAGTTTAAACGTTCATTTCCCAAACATTAGGTTTACGTTAAAATTTTTTGTGAATAGAGTTTTTGCTAAGTAATAATTTGGCAAATGAAATTACGCGAAAATTTTTTTGGGAAGTGAAAATTTGTCATATTCGGTCAAACAAGGGAGACCCAATCACGGGGTTACCAGCAATGGCTAAGCAATAGTGTAGCTGACATGTAAATCTGTGTTCTGGCTCTTCCGACATACGTTTGGTGAAGATGTGGGATGTAAAATATTTTGAATGAAGACGCCTAAACTTAAATTAAAATTTTGAGAGAGAGAGAGAGAGATATGTCCTCCTCGACGTGTCTGTTGACGGCGACTCTAAACATCTGGCTGGTGAATGTGGCTGGCAAAGCCAAACTTTGTTAAAAATATGTGGTCCCAGATGGTGCAGTACATCTGGCTGTTGGAGTTGTATGTGTATTATAATTAGCTTTCGGTCGAGTCTTTTGGGTTCCACCCACGAAAATAAAAAGCATGTAAGAATCCTACAATTTTTTTTTATGAAGACTTAACAGTGATAGTCGTCGAGCAGAAGATAGCAACATTCGTAAAAGATTAATTTTTCACAAAAAAATCAGCCCCAATCATTTGAAACTCTGGAGACAGAGTAGTATAATTTCCTAAGGCTTGAGATATATTCTAATCAAATCTTTACAGAACCGAAAATTCTATATATTAATAATATGATTACAGTTTTTGTTCGTATTATGTGTTCTAATATAATGGTACAAAAGTATATTCTTCCAATAATTTATTTATTAAATTTGGAAAATAAACAATCGTATCAGATTACCTACACTTGTAGGCAAATGGTTATATTGAACTACGGAATAAATATAAAATTTGTAAACATATTTACTTTTTTTAAATAGAAATGGGAAGCAACTGCTTTTTTATCTTGTTTAATATTTATTCACATTCAGTGTTGTGTAGCCTAGCCGTTATCTACCTTTGTAAAATTCAGTCATTCGTATGGGAAAACTTATGCTCTTTTAAGATGCAAATATATAGGTCGCCCGTCATTTCTATATTCGGAGAGGCCAAGCGAGTATACTTTGGCATACTATAATAAATATAATAATAAATCATTTCAATCAAATAATCCCATAGATACAAACCTTAAAGACTAAAATATATAAAATAATTTTATAATAATTCATAATTGAACGAGACACGTGTTGTTGTTTACACCGTTTTCATGTTAGGCTGAGAGTTATTTCGTAACCTCCCATGAAAACGCCGATATACAACACCCTTCGGCCAATACTCTTCCTTGCGGAAAGTGTCAAGATGATGAGTCGGCACCTGAACCACGTACGTCTTGAAGTTCGTATTATGGCGAGACTCCAACCTATTGACTCTCAAGTTCTAGTTGGTTTTCGTGCGTAGGTACTCCACGATCTTCTCATCCTTCGTAGAGTGATGCAGCTGGGACACGTACATCTGTGTTGTTGGTATTGTGGGATGCAGCAGCATGTTAGGTGCTGCTAACCCAGTAGGAACCACAATAGTTCCGACAACAGTAACTAGGCTTTCTCTTCTTCCTCTCCACCTTGATAAAGCGGTCCTTGTCGCAAGTGTCCTTTTTCGTGACTCTCGGTTCCTCGACCTTGCGTTGAGAGGGTTCACATCGCTTTTATTTACCCCTTTCTTCTCCTGCCAATTTTGCTGTGGCTTGCATACGGCAGTAACATCGGCGTAGGTGCGTTTAGGTTTAGACGCATTCACACTCGTCACAACCTTGATAGGTGTCGGTGACCCGAAGTCAACAACAGCACACGCGGCGCGTGCATTACTCCCGGCAGGCGACGCAAGCAAATTCGCTGACTCAAAACTGCCGATCGATGCATTTTGAGCCCCGCGTTGTGTGTTGACGTTAGCGTTGGGCGAGCTATTTATAGAAATAGCGTTACGTAATAACACTTGTGGTAGAGCCACACTACGGCAGTTCCTGTCGTAGCATGAATGGACCGGCTCGTCCGGGGCTGTACCTCACTCTCACAGAAAATCAACGTCTGAACAGCAGCCTAGGCTGCTGTGCTTCGGTTAGTGAGTGAGAGAGCTTGAGGTCCAACCCCTTCCCCCTTCCCAATATGACAGCGGCTTTTAAAAAACACAGTACCCCAGGAGGGTACCAGCGCTATGCACGCTGAGAAATGCCTCCTTGAGCACTACTGCTCAGGTCACCCTGCGTATTCTGGGGTGGGCAAAAAACCGCTCGCAAGAGGCAAGGGCGAATTAACTACAGCCACCCCACCACCTGCCATCCGTGTGCATTTCTGTAATGTGAGGGGGTTACATTCGAACCTTAACTCGGTCCACTACCATCTTGAGACCGAAAAGCCTGCTTTGCTCTTTTTGACGGAGACCCAGATATCGCACTGGACACGTCCTATTTGCAGTACCCTGGCTACAAGCTTGAGCACAAGTTGGTGCCACGCGCCGGCGTATGCGTGTTCATTAGGGATGATGTCTGCGTCCGCCGCCTCGGCAATCTTGAAGATAGAGACCTTTCCACTCTCTGGCTGCGCACTGATTGCGACGACCACCCTCGCGTTTACGCCAGCCTTTACAGGTCTCACAGCGGTGATGCCGAAACTGACTGACTCATGGAGCATCTCGAATTTTCGACAGACCGCGTTATGCAACAGCTTCCATCCGCTGAAATTATCGTAATGAGCGATTTTAATGCTCACCACGTCGAATGCCTTGGTTCCCAAAGGACTGACCACGCGGGTAGAGATGTGCACGCCTTCGCTTTGGCCTATGGGGTCACACAGGTGATCCCTTCGCCAACGCGGATTCCCGATGTTGACGATGATTTGACTTGCTGTTGACTTCCCATCCGGACAGATACCAGGTAACTGTCGATGCCCCTCTGGGCTCGTCGGATCATTGTCTGATCCGGTGCAAGGTACCCCTAACATGGCTTAATAACCTCCGCCCTGCGAGATTCCGCCGAGTGTGGCATTTTAAATCAGCAGACTGGGATGGGTTGAGGATTTTCCTTTCTTCCTATCCATGGAGGCGAGTTTGCTTTGCGCTTGAGGATCCTACCGCTATCGCTGACTCTATTACTGACGTGGTGCTGCAGGGTATGAAACTTTTCATCCCAAATTCTGTAGTACCCATTGGTGGTAAGTCCCAGCTTTGGTTTGTGTCCGTCTGCAAGGAGGCTTCTGACCTCAAGCAAGAAAAGTACCAAGCCTGGGCCAGTGCCGTTTCGGACAAGGACCTGAAAGTGAAGCTCTACAAGAAAGAGTACAACTACGCCTCCAGA
This sequence comes from Euclidia mi, assembly GCA_944739405.2. Taxonomy (NCBI): domain Eukaryota; kingdom Metazoa; phylum Arthropoda; class Insecta; order Lepidoptera; family Erebidae; genus Euclidia; species Euclidia mi. The sequence goes on from OX123187.2 coordinate 23,200,960, forward strand.
TCCTTCAAAAGAACTGTGGCCAAAGCGAAAGCGGAACATATTAGCAGAATTGGCGAGAGACTAGCTCGAATGCCCTCGGGTACACGAGCTTTTTGGTCTCTTGCCAAAGCTGGTGAAGGTAACTTCTGTCGGCCTTCCTTTCCACCTCTGCGCAGGGAAGACAAATCATTGGCCTATGATGCAAAAGACAAAGCCAATCTTTTAGGGTGTCTTTTTGCCTCTAACTCGAGTTTAGACGACGGAGGTAAATTACCACCGACCATCCCGCGGTTTGGGGGCTCTATGTCAGACGTTCAGTTCTACGTTAAATCTGTTCGTAGAGTTCTCCTCTCCTTGGACGTTCAGAAGTTAAGTGGGCCAGATGGTGTTCCTCCCATCATGCTGAAAGTTTGCGCTCCTGAGCTAGCTCCGGTCTTGACGCGTCTTTTCCGGCACTCTTATTCGACTGGCATTGTCCCGTCGTCATGGAAGACTGCTACAGTGCACCCGATTCCCAACAAAGGCGATCGCTCTGATCCAAGCAACTACAGACCTATAGCTATCACCTCCTTGTTCTCGAAGATAATGGAATCCATTATTAACTGCCAGCTCCTGCGATACCTAGAGGAGCACCCGTTGATCAACGACCGCCAGTACGGCTTTCGCCACGGCAGGTCAACTGGTGATCTTTTAGTGTACCTGACACATAGATGGGCGTAGGCAATTGAGAACAAGGGGGAGGCCGTAGCGGTTAGTTTGGACATGGCGAAAGCCTTCGACAGGGTCTGGCACAAGGTGCTTTTGTCGAAGCTTTCTTCCTATGGGCTGCCTGAGAATTTATACCAATGGGTATCCAGCTTTCTTTCGGAGCGTAGCATTAAAGTCGTAGCTGACGGTTCATGCTCTGACCCTAGGCCCGTGAATGCTGGTGTCCCTCAGGGCTGTGTACTATTGCCAACACTGTTTCTTCTGCATGTCAATGATATGACACAAACCAGTGACATACATTGCTATCCCGCTAGTGCTAAAATTGCTCAGGCACAAGTAATTGAGTGTCGGAACAAACTTGTGTCCTTAACGGAAACCACACTCGACCTGGTCTCCGATTGGGGTCATCGTAATCTGGTCACAAAAAGACACAGGTTTGCGCGTTTACCGCAAGAAAGACCCCCTTTGTCGTTTCTCCAATATTTTAGAGCACTTTCCTTGATATTAAGCCGGTCATAGGGATTCTCGGAGTCGAGATCGCGCGAGACGTCCAATTTCGCGGTCATCTGGAAGATAAGACTAAACTAGCCTCCAAAAAACTGGGTGTCCTCAATAAAGCAAGAAGATGCTTCACATTAGTGCAGCGTCTCTTGCTTTACAAAGCTCAAGTTAGGCCCCACATGGAGTACTGCTGCCATGTTTGAGCCGGGGCACTACAATATCAACTGCTTTTAATTGACCGTGTCCAACGTCAAGCGGCTCGAGTCATCGATGACGCGGTCCTTACAAACCGGCTCGACCATCTTGACCTGCGTAGAGATGTTGCGTCTCTCTGCGTTTTCTATCGTATGTATCATGGGGAGTGTTCTGAGGAGTTGTTTGGTCTGATACCTGCTGCAGAATTTCACCACCGTACAACTCGCCACAAATTAAAATTCCACTCTCACCACCTTGATGAGTGGCGTTCGTCTACCGTACGATTCACACGCCATTTCCTGCCTCGTATGAGCTGTGCTACCTGCAGCGGTATTTCCAAACCAGTTCGACATTGGAATCTTCAGGAAGCGAGCATATTCCTTTTTAAAAGGTAGGCAACGCACTTGTGTTCCTTCGGGCACTGCAGGTGTCTATGGGCGGCGGTGATTACTTACCATCAGGTGACCCGCTTGTTCATTTGTCTTCCTATACTATAAAAAAACTTATGGTGCTGTTCGACTTCTCTAACTGAGTGTCCACGTCTCGGCACCGTACGTCATAACAGGTAGGACGCATTAGTTGAAGACTTTGGTCTTCAGGCATCGCGGTAGGGGCGAAGAGAAAACTCGACCTAGCCTGCCAAACGCGCGTAATGACGCGGGTATTGGAACATCGGAGGTCACGTCGCACCAGCTTCCGGATCTTCCGGTTTAGGTTTCTTCCATCCGTCGAAGACGGCTCCGCATATGACATTCCCCTTCTTTGCCTCATAAGTTCGAGAGTCACGAGCGAGAGTTTACTTTGCTTGTTAACGCTTTTTCCGGGAAACACCCTTCGAGGCACTTCCTGTAGCGTTTTGACCACAGCGTCGGTTTTCTCGTCAACAGTGCCATGGGTTTCCAGCAGTCCGAAACGGTTTTGAAGTTCCAGTTGAAACTTTTCGGATCCTACTGCAAGTTGAGGCGCAGTAGGTCTAAGAGTAGACTTTATCGATCTTTAGCGAAGCCTCTCAGCTCTGAAGTCTATATTTAGAGTGCCTCGGACAAGTCGGTGATCGCTACCGGTATTAAACCTGTTGATCACGGAGACGTCTCTAAATATATACCTCCGATCAGACATTAAGAAGTCTATCTCGTTCCTTTGAAAAATATGGCAGCGGTAAATACATTAAATAAACGTTTCTTGAAAGAACAAGGAGCCATTAGGCCCAAACAGTACAATATCGGTCGATTAGTATATCTATGGAGTGAAGTCTATGTTAAATAGGGGACGTCAGATGCCTCAAATTACGATAGTATGTAAATTCTCGTATTACATACTAGCTTCGCGACTATCATCGTTACGCTTGAATGGCCAGGACGCTAGACGTATAAAATGTATAAGGGTTCATAAATCTGGTCATTTTGAACGCAGAGGCAGATATCGTTGCTGAAAATATAAACTGTGGCTATCCATTGCCAGTGCTACTAACGAAAATACGAACCGACCACAGGCATATAGTTATTTATTCCTCCATATTCTGCTGAGTCTTCACCGATTAATTAAAAGGTAATGACTGTTTAACGAATTTACCAACAACTTTCAGAGAAGCCAAAAACGGTTCTTTAATTCTTATAGTGTTTTAGTTCTTTCATTTTAACGACGCTTTAAAATCTTTAGTGGTTTCAGACTATTTAATTTGCCCTCCGTAGTCTACCGGGATTTGTCCATATTTAAATAAAGGGACGTTTTGCTAAAAGAAATCCGGTATCGAGAGATTGGCGTGTAAATTTAGTGGAACACGTAAAAGTGAAGCAGTTGGTCGGCACCGGCTTGTGACGAGAAATGTGACTGACATAAATGCAAATTGCTCGACTGAGATTTTGTATGAAACGAAAGTATTACACTTTATTGAGATTACTTTGGAAGCTTCCGCATTTAAAGTATACAATGTTTCGAAACGGGTACACGTTGGTGTCACAAGTTTTCCAAGTTTATATTTTCATGAAAGTATGGCTTAGACATACCGCATATGTATCTTAAGTGTAGCCACTTAAGATACATATGCGGTGCTTCCTCGGGTGTGTTTTAATCTTTCTTTATTGCAAGATGAAGATCAAATTTTGATACTTTCCACAATGATTAGCAAAAGACGCTCAATTCTTTTATGTATTTTTGTATTGAAATCATGGATCCACACTTAAAAAATCGTTTCTTTATATGATGGAATCTGTGAATATTATATTTAAAACCTAAGTCCAACTTTAAGGGCGTATGCAAACCACGTTTTTAAACGCGCCGTCGACGCGCGTTTGTAGCGATACAGACGCGATACGCACTGTTATAACCGAATTTAGTTAAAGGGAAATGCAATGTAAGCATATTATAATTAATATATAAGCCATTACCACCATGCGGCCAGTCAGCACACAGTTAGCATACAGTCATCATCCAGTTCGCATCTTTCATCTACCGCGCCAACATCCTACATCTCGCGGTCGCGAAAGCTTGAGTTCGGCCTAGTTTAGTCAATGTAATTTCGGGTGTAAATTAATAAACATTTTTCAGCTGTGAAAAATTGTTTTTTTAAAAACTCGCTACGTACTACGCGCAAAACATTGGTGTCAGAAGTGGGATGCTGTTGGCTTTCTGGATCCGTATTCAGACCGCAGCATCTGAACAGTGCGTAGTGAAAGTGTACTAGCAGCGCAAGGTCGACGATCAGTCTCCGCTCTCATAGCGTGAGCCCGCACCACACCAGATAGAGGATAAGTCTCCGCCCCTTGCAGCGTGAGCCCCCATCGATACACGCAAGTAAGTAAGTAAGTCGGCTAAGGGGGTGTCCCCTTAGCCGACTGCCAGCCTCCGCTTTATAGCGTGAGCCAGCGCTTACCCTTGCAGCCTTGACCTTGACTAGAGTGTAGCCGACCGTCAGCCTCCGCTATTAAGCGTGAGCCGGCGCCGCACCAATCGAGACCGTTCCCAAAACTTTTACTGAGCTTTGAAAACCCTCTGGGTGTAAAGCAGCTCGACGTCTTCAATTACAGGGTGATTTCCGCACCCTATGATGCAGCTAGCTCACCTTATTCTCTTCGTCTTCATGTGGAACACGAAATCAACCTCAACGTAACTCTTATATTTCCAAACTCGTTGTGTTGTGTTTGTGCAGTGTTTTGTGATAAAAGCAGAGCATTCTAAAAAGCGTGTGCGTCATTTCGTAACTTCTAAAAGGAAAATCTAATTATAAGCACGTATTTTAAATTGACCTTGTAATAAATATTATTTTCTATATCTTATAAACTAAATCATAAAAACTAAATCTTATAAACTAAATCTTATATCCTAATTATTATATTAGTAATCAATCTATCCTAAGGTCATATCTACTAAATCTTAAAGTTATCTAAATATTTGTTAAACTACTCACCATTTATGACGGATTCCGAATATTCAGTAAAATCTGAAAAGGATATTAAGAAACCTACAAAAATGTCCAATGCTACAACGCTGAATTTCCTTACTAAATTTAATAAACCATATGATGGTAAAAGAGAGACTCTCCCCGCATTCCTCACAAGCTGTGACAATGCCATTTCACTCGCCTCTGACAAACAGCAGACTATTTTATGTAAATTTATCATTTTCCAATTGGAAGGTAAGGCACAAGTAGCGTGTTCTTTAAAAACTTTTAGTAACTGGTCAGAACTTAAAGGTTTTCTAAAACAAAACTTTAGCGAGAAGAAACATTCTACACATCTCTTGTCCGACCTTCAAAATTGCGAGCAAAACTTGCCGTCGGAAACTGTCTCATAATACTCTTTGAGAATTGAATCGTGCCTAACGCGTTTGTTATCAGATGTGCATTTCTCCTGTGATAAAAAGGATGAATTAGTTGGTAGAGTCGCCAGTATCGAAGACTTGGCACTCAACACTTTCCTAATGGGCCTAAATCCGAGTTTTTCACATATAGTTCGATGTCGTAACCCTAAAATGCTAAACGAGGCCGTCACACATGCTATTGAGGAAGAAAAATTATTTAACGCCTCCAAATTTTCTTCCAAATCGCCAAAAACATGCTCGACCTGTAACAAACAAGGTCACTTGTCTTCTGAATGTTTTCGGAATAAAAACAAAAACGTGAAATCTATAATACGAATTTTACAAATCCTAATACTTATCAAAATCGTTTTCCCATGCAAACTCAATCGTCCCAAAATCCTAATAATTTCCCACGGAAAATCTGCGCGTATTGCAAAAATCCCGGTCATTTGATAACTGAGTGTCGCAAACGGCAGTACAATAATCAACGCCGTAATATACAACAACCTGATACTCAGGCACAGAGTACTGATACGCGCAGAGGCAACGCTAATGTAAACTTTTGCCATACGAATGATATGGCCGTGAACCACTCAGACGCTAATGAAACATTAGCCTCTGAACCTTTAAACCAAATCTGAGGATTCTGAGTGCGTGTCTATCGGAATCCACAGCATTTAAAAATGACACGATTCTTTCTAAATCTTATTCACCTCAGATCCAAAACAGGAATCTGAGTCATACCAAATCTTATGATAATACTATATCTTATCCTAAATCGTATACTAAATCCTATGATAATACGAAATCTTATACTAAATCTTATGATAATACAAAATCTTATGCTAAATCTTACGATAATTCTAAATCTTATGCTAAATCATACGATAATGCTAAATCTTATGCTAAATCTTATACTAAATCTTATGATAATACGAAATCGTATACTAAATCTTACGATAATTCTATATCTTATGCTAAATCTTATGATAATCCTAAATCTTATGCTAAATCTTATGATAATCCTAAATCTTATGACATTACTAAATCTTATACTAAATCTTATGATTATACTAAATGTCATAATGATACCAAATCTTATACTATTTCTAAATCTTGCACGGAATCGTGTAGCAATCATAACTTACCTTTTAAGAATAGCGATGGTAACTCGAAAAGCAAACTTACCTCTTATCCGCCAGATGATTTGTCACCGTCACGCCTGAAATGTTCTAAATCTCATCAGAATGATATACCAATTTACGAAATGAATTCGTTTATTAAAAAGGTAACACTCCCACATGTTTTCTTATTTACTAAGCATACTACCAGGTCACTTGTTCTATTAATCGACACTGGTTCTAACATTTCTTTAGTTAAAGAAGAAAGTCTTTATAAAAAGCCTCAACTATCCTCAGAAATAGTGCGACTTAAAGGAATCAATGATAGTGGCACGTATTGTCAAACATTAGGCACCTTCCAAATGCAGTTTTACTTATCTTTGGAAGTATATTCTTATAAATTTCACGTTGTAAAGAATGATGTTAGCCTCGACTATGATGGCATAATAGGCACAGATCTTCTAGGTCATCTTAAAGCAGTCATAGACTATAACAAGGAATGTTTAATAATTCAAAATCATACTTTACCTTTACGTTTCAAGTTGCCAATTTACAAAATCCCAGCTCGTTCTGAAGCTGTAATTGAATGTGGAGTGTCAAACAATAGTGATGAGTTACCTTTTCTTAAAGAAGCCTTAGTTCTCGACCATAAGACTTCTGAAGGCGTTTATGTCGCGAATTGCGTCGTCACTTTAAAGCCAAATCGTAGAGTTAATATTTCTATTCTAAATACTACTGAATCCGAGATCGAAATAAATAACTGTTCCGTTAATCTTACGCGTATGGAAAATAACTTCACAGAGTGTCTGACAACTTCAGACATTGAGATTATAAATAAAGCTTCACTTCCTGTCATTGATAGACATAATCAAGTTCTAAATCAAATTCGAACCTCTCACCTAAAGCCAGAAGAAAAAGAAAGTTAGACTGTTGTTCTCAATTTACAGACGTTTTTCATCTTAAAGGTGAACCTCTCACCTGTGCTAGCACAATCAATCACTCTATAAACACAGGGAATGCCGCCCCAATCCACGTAAAGTCTTACCGTTTTCCAGAGTGCCACAAAGAAGAAGTAGACAGTCAAATAACCAAAATGCTCGAACAAAATATTATACGCCCGTCTCAATCACCAAGGAGCGCCCCTGTATGGGTTGTCCCGAAGAAGGCAGACGCCTCGGGGAAACGAAAATGGCGTATAGTTATCGATTATCGTCGCCTTAAAGACGTCACGGTGTCCGAGATCTACCCTATACCGTTAATAACAGATATCCTTGACCAACTAGGGCATTCTAAGTACTTTACGTCCTTAGATCTTGTAAGTGGTTTCCACCAAATTTCTTTAAATCCTGCTGACGCGGCAAAAACAGGATTCACAATTGTAGGCACAAATGAAACGTCTGGTCATTACGAATTTACCCGAATGCCTTTTGGCTTAAAAAATGCACCTAGCACCTTCCAACGCCTCATGAATACAGTTCTATCTGGTCTCCAAGGATTTCACTGCTATATTTATTTAGACGATAGTATTTTGTACTCACCAGATCTCCCTAGTCACATTGAAAAGCTAAAATTAGTCCTTGAAAGGTTCCGTCAACATAATCTAAAATTGCAACCAGATAAGTGCGAGTTCTTACGCCGCGAAGTTACTTATCTCGGTCATGTCATCACCGATAAAGGTATCTCACCCAACCCAGACAAGGTGAAGGCCATCGAAGGTCTTCCAACTCCTAAAAACCCCAAGGACATAAAATCATTCCTAGGTCTAGTCGGTTATTACCGCAGATTCATAGAAAACGAAAAGATCACAAAACCACTTACCTCTCTTCTAAAGAAAGATGTCGCTTTCCATTGGACGCAAGAACAAGAACTTGCATTCCAAACCTTAAAACATAAATTAGTTTCAGCACCTCTTCTTCAATATCCTGATTATTCAAAACCTTTCATACTTACCACTGACGCATCTAATTATGCCGTTGGAGCTATTCTTTCCCAGGGTGAAATCGGCAAGGATAAGCCGATAGCCTATGCGTCACGAACCCTAAACAAAGCAGAAGGCAACTATTCCACTACGGAAAAAAACTACTAGCTATTCTTTTTGGCGTGAAGACGTTCCGTCCCTATTTATATGGCTACCAATTCAAAATCGTTACCGATCACAAACCTTTAGTTTGGTTGTTCAACGTTAAAGATTCAGGTAGTCGTCTTATACGATGGCGCCTGAAACTAGAAGAATATAATTATGAAATAGTGTACAAACAAGGCAGATTAAATTCTAATGTCGATACCTTATCTAGGTACCCCGTAAACGCGTTAACCTCTAATTCTAATTTAAATAAATCAACTTATGAACAATATTTTAAAAAGCAATTCTTAAAAACTACATCTAATAACGATACAATCATAGAAGAGCATAGTCAATCACTTCATTTAGCCAAACAAAAATATATAGCATGTCCGATGTCTCTGGACTTCGACTACTCTATGCCGCATTGCGAGCAATTGTTATCACTCATCGAAAATGCTGACGAGTTAAAAGCCCGTGAACGTGAACTTGAAACTGTTCACATTGTAGATTCTAATAATAGAACATTTTATTTTCTTTTTACGAAAATACATCTTTACGATGAAACTAGTTATAGAATTATTTATAAATTACTTGTGGAATTGCGTAACAAAATCTTATCTAACGAAAACTACGAAAAAGAATTAGCTATATCGGATTTTTCGGAGCCATTTACTAAATTAGTTTACATTAAGATCTATAATATGATATCATACATTTTTCACAGCACCCAAATCAAAATACATTTATATAAAAATCAAATAATATATCCAACTCCCGCTGAGGTCCCTAATATTCTAAAAGAAAATCACGGTACCACTATTGCTGGTCACCCAGGTGTTAAAAGAATGTATAATAGGATAAAAGCATCCTACTATTGGAAATCGATGCGTTCTGATATCGAACGATTTGTTAAAGACTGTAGATTATGCCAAATAAATAAACCTTTACGCTCTTCGAATAAAGCCCCTTTGGTCATTACCTCCTCGAGTACCAAACCCTTTCAAAGATTAGCCTTAGATATCGTTGGTACTCTGCCCGAAGCTGGCCTTCAAAAGTTCAAATACATACTTACCCTCCAGGATGATCTGACAAAGTTTTCTTCCGCTTACCCTATGATCACATGTTCCACTGATGAAGTTGCTCGAAACTTAATTCATTTCTTTTCTCTATTCGGATTTGCTAAAATGATTCTTACCGATCAAGGTACCTGCTTCACCTCCGATCTCTCCAAGCAACTAACGGATATTCTAAAAATCAAAAACCTATTTTCAACCCCGTATCATCCTCAAACCAATGGTGCTCTAGAAAGGTGTCACGCCACTCTAAAGGAGTATCTCAAGTCGTTCGTGAACGAAAATCACGACGATTGGCATTGCTATCTAGCAACTGCAATCTTATCATATAATACAACTCCCCATTGCACAACAGAATTTACTCCTTTTGAATTGTTATTTGGCCATAAACCTTCCATACCCAGTAGCTTATATGAAACAAACGATAGCACAACTTATCATGACTATATTCGCGCCTTACAGTATAGAATGCGTTTTTCTCGCGAAAAAGCATTAGAAAATATAATTAAAAGTAAAGAAACATCTAAGAAATATTATGATGCAAATTCCAGTTCTAAAACTTACAAAGTCGGTGATATGGTTTATTTAACACATCACCATAGATTAAAAAAAGCCTTATCTCCCATTTGGAAAGGACCCTATAAAATAGTCAAAGTGCACGGTAAAAATAACGTGTCCTTAAGTATTAATAGAAAACACATGAAATACCATGTTAACGAAATCAAACTGGCGTGATTTGTCATTGTTACAGATTGGTTTCTGCTGATCCCATTGAGTATATTTCTCACAGTCCGGGCATATATTTTGACCCGATATCCATTGCGTATTTTTACAACGACTTCTGGAACGTGATTACTTATGTCGAAGTCGTCCCTATCAAACCTTATTTGGATAAATTCCAAAAATCTATTTTATATTTATCTGCTTTCTGTGAAAAAGCAAGAAATTTAGCTATAGTTACTTTAGATTGTAAGAATGCGATTGACCCTTTAGAAATATTAATAAATGCTAATTTTCTTAAATATAACTCTTTATCTCACCTTATCTCAGAAAAGATTGATGATCGTGCTAAAAGGTCACTCGAATTCGGTGGCGAAATATTAAAATTCTTTTTCGGCACTCTAGACGCGGATGACGCTAGAAAATATGATGAAGCCATTTCAGCGTGTCAAGAAAACGAAAATCATATATTTTCTCTTATGAAGGACAACATACACGTTGTTCAGTCCACAATAAACAACTTTAATATTTCTATGCATAAATTAAATGAAAATGAAATCAAACTAGATAAACAAATACAAAAACTTAATTATATATTTACAGAAAATTCTAAAACGAATGCTAATCTAATTAACATTGAGAAAATTAATTCCTTGTTTAATCTCCTTGAAGGATCATTGTTGTCAATTTCTAACATTCTAGATACAATTTTAAATTCAATTTTATTTGCAAAAGCTAATATTTTACACCCATATGTTTTAACCCCTACAAAATTATACAATGAACTTTCAAGTAGTAAACAATTTAAATCAAATATCGAATTTCCTGTCTCTTTATCTTTACAAAATATACATAGTATTTTATAGATTTGTCGCAATTAACTGCATATTATTATAATAACAAAATTATGTTTGTAATTCAGATTCCGTTAGTGAATCATATGAGGTTTAATGTTTATAAAAACTTACCGTTACCTACTCCTCAAGAAGATAATTTCTTAACTTATGCATTAATTCATCCCTCTAAGCTCTTTATAGCAATAACTGACGATAGGTTAAGTTACGCATTATTAGATGATATTTCTAGTTGTAAGAATGTCAATACTAAGTACATAATATGTCCTCTACCTTCTGTTCTGTCGACAATCAATAACCCATCGTGTGAGTCGAAATTGTTAACGAAAGTAACTGTATCTCTTCCGGATATGTGTAATAATAAGTTAATATATGGTAATATTAATATTTGGCAGAAATAAAAATGATGGAAAATATATTTTTGTCCAATCTAAGCCTAGTAAATTAACATTAAAGTGTAACCATGATATTAAGGATTATACTCTGCAAGGTACTGGCCTGTTATCTTTGAAAAATGATTGCATTGCATATTTTCAAACTTTACAATTCTATCCTTCCCATACTTATAACATAGTTTTACCAAGTTAACTATCAATTAACTATGATATAACAGAAGATGATTGTTGTAAATTTAATAAGATTTTAAATAACAGTTTTCATAATTTTCTCCTATCTCGTTATCAAACGTGGATTTGGAATCACTAAAATTAGCTTCGCATAAATTAGACAGCCTAGAAAACCAAATAAATAATGTGCAAAATCAATCTCATATTGTTAAATATGGACATTATTATTCCACATTAACTTATATAATAATCAGTACAATTATTGTTTATGCGCTTTACAAGTTATACAAGAAATGTTTTGCGAAATGTGTTAACCCATCCTGTTGTATACAGATATATGTACAATCATTGTTATAATGACAGTAAAAGTAGCAACGAAACCTCAATAAGCCATCCTTTGGAATTAACTACCATATCTGAAAACTCTGATGAATTCGACATAAGGTCAATTCATAGTTTTCCAGAAATCGAAATCAATAAACTAAATAAAAATGTAAAATTTAGGCAGTTTGAAAAGTCCAACCGTAATCTAAGCATTTATTAGTTATAACAAGCATTTCCATATTCTATATCTACTATATTAAAATGTTGTTATAAGAATCTCTATTTTACGAATATTCTCCACTTAGCTTATATAATTTTAATATTGTCTTATAATGATTTTAATCATATAAAACTTTGTTTTTATATTACTATTGTCTTAATACCTTATACTACTTTCTATGTCTTAATATAATAAGTACCTAATTGTAAAACTCAAGCTCTTGCACGCGGTTTTCATTAAACTTCGCGTTCATCTTATTTAAGATGAAGCTTCGTCTTCAAGGGGGGACGTGTTATAACCGAATTTAGTTAAAGGGAAATGCAATGTAAGCATATTATAATTAATATATAAGCCATTACCGCCATGCGGCCAGTCAGTTAGCACACAGCATACAGTCATCATCCAGTTCGCATCTTTCATCTACCGCGCCAACATCCTACATCTCGCGGTCGCGAAAGCTTGAGTTCGGCCTAGTTTAGTCAATGTAATTTCGGGTGTAAATTAATAAACATTTTTCAGCTGTCAAAAATTGATTTTTTTAAAACTTGCTACGTACTACGCGCAAAACAGCACGCAAGTCAGACGCAGCCTGTAGACCTTTGCACACCTGTATAAATTCAAACGCGCGTGTGTAGCGATACAGACGCGATGCACACGCGCGTGTGTAGCGATACAGACGCTCTCAGATTATAGAACAAGAATCAGATGGAGCGCGCGGAACAGTTGCGTGAGGCCACTAAAGCAAATACAAATTGAAAAGCGAATACAAATCCGGCTCAGTGCGAAACGAAGCATCGTACAGTTCACGTGCCCACTTTTAAATTCATAAAATGCCGTCATGCGTTTTTAAACATTATAAAAGTTGTTTTCAAAAGCAAAAACAGAAAGATAGAATATCTTTTCACAGTTATCTATGGATTATTTGACTGTTTCATAATTTAATTTCGATAAAATTCGTATTTCTGCAAAAAAGGTGTAAGTGTTGCCAGTTTACGTCGACACCGTTTTCCCTGTATTGTGGAAAATGCACTTGTCAATGGATTTATGTAATCTTAATATATAAAATCCTTGCGTTACTGACTGACTGACAGACACGCTACAGCCGAAACAATTGGGCGCAGGAAGCTGAAATGGCATGTATGCTCCTTGGGGACCGTAGGGGTGCACTATGAAAGGATTTCCCGAAATTCCCACGGGATCCGCCAAAACGGGTAAATTTAAAAAAATGCAGGCGTAGCTGCTAGCGTCCTCTAGTATGTAATAAGAATTGTCATGTTAATGAAAAATATATTAACATATTATAAAAGTATTTCAAAGTCAAAGTCAAAATCATTTATTCATCTAGGTCACAAGGTGACGCTTATGAACGTCAATTTTAAAATTAAATTACTTAATGCTTCTACATTTACATTTACTGCCTCGTTCGCAAAGCAATAGGTAGAGCCACGAGAAAGAACGGGCAATAAAACTCGAGGCCACTCTTTTAAATCGCCAATATTATGGTACATATTTTTATTTTTGTAAGGAGCTGCAACTGTTACACATTGTACTAAATTACTTGTAAATAGTATTAGTTACAGACGTAATACTTAAGTAATTAATGCAGTTACTAAATTATGTGTTTTAGTTAGCCTTCCAATGCAAACAGCGAATATTGTGTAACAGGAGCATCCACTTACGACTTATAATGTATACAACTCGTGACCATGTTCAGGACTATGGTGGAAATGTATGTTACAGAAGTGACGATATATGAATACACAAAATCACAAAAACGTTAGTTCACAGACCATGATAACGAGTTATCTACATCTTACAGTACAGTAAATTGTAATAAAATTAGTGGAACAACAATGCAAATGTAAATGTAGTAAGTGGAGTGACCTAATTATAATAAACGAATAATAATTTAAAAAGAACTAGAAATGTTATATAATAATAAACTGAAAAATGCTAAGTATCTATATAAATTCTAAATAAGTAGTAGATCATGAGTTGTCTAGTGTAAGTGACCATCTATCCTTATCACTAAAATAATCATTAACAGTATAATAACCTTTCCTAATAAGGCAGTCTTTTATTTTACTTTTAAACGTATTAAATGGTAATTCTAAGAGACTAATTGGTATTTTATTGTAAATACGAATACCTAGCCCTACAAAAGAATTGTTAACTTTATGTAAACGATGATAAGGGGCATATAACTTATGCCTGTTCCTAGTATTTATATTATGTATGTCACTTTTTGTAGTAAATAAACCTATATTTTGCCTAATATACAATATATTAGCAAATAAGAACTGCGAGGCTACTGTTAGAATTCCTATAGACTTAAAGCGTTCCCTAAGAGTATCTTTAGCACCTAACATGTATATTGCTCGTACCGCTCGTTTCTGTAGAACAAAGATATTCTGAATATCCGCAGCTTTGCCCCATAACAAAATGCCGTAAGACATGACACTATGAAAATAGCTAAAATAAACTAGACGAGCTGTGTCAACATCAGTAAGTTGTCTAACTTTTCTGACAGCATACGCTGCAGAGCTGAGCTTACCATATATATTTTAGATATATCTTTATTAGCAACTATTGTTATAGGCTTTCCAATATGTATACATTGTTTTGGGTTCGATCCCTATACGATCTAAATATTCATGTACTTAATGTGTAGAAATAGAAATAATTGATTACAGTCATTCATTTTTTTTTAATAGCTTACGTTGTCCCGCTCCTGGGCAAAGGCTTCCCCCAAATCTTTCCAGGTATGCTTGTCGCACGTAATCTCAAGCCAGCTCTTGTGGTAGGCGTCTAGGTCATTTCGCCACCTGTTTCGTGGCCGGCCTCGGCAACGTCGTCTATCCTCTGGTACCCACAGTGTTGATATTCTTGCCCAACGAGCCTCGTACATACGGCTGACGCTGCTCGCCCAGTTCCATTTGAGACTGGCAGTCTTTCTTCCCACGTCTTTGATGTCTGTTCTAGAACGCAGCTCGGTGTTCCGTATCCTGTCTTTAAGTTTAAGATCCAGGATGCAGCACTCTATGGCAGACCCCTAGGCGTGACCTGTGAAGCTGGCCAGGTTTGAAAACCGTACGTTGGAATGGTCAGAATAAACAATCATATCCATGAGTTTGCGCTTCTAATATTTAATTTTTTTAATAGTAAAATAAGCGTTGTCTACAAATCATAATATTTATACTTTATTGTGTACTTGACAAAATTTCGCCGGTTTATGAATACCTTTACAAGGGTGAGAGAATTTATCTATATTCACCTGTATAGTGTATATGGGCGCAAATTAATATTATATAATGATTATATTGTTACGAAAATGTTAATAATATTTAAGATTGATATTTAAATAACTATTCTATATATATTTAAAGAACTTCACTACTTTAGAATATTAGACACTGTATCGACTGCTTCACTGTTTTATAAAGATTGGGTATTTAATTTATCGCTTAATTATTAAGATAACTCCAGAAACTTTCAAAGTAAAATCAATTAGTATTAAATTACATTATTCTGACACTATTTTTTATGTCTACGGTAATAAATAACATGCGCTTATATTTACATCCTGTTGATAGCGCCATCTGCTGACAATGTTGTAAAGTAGCGTTTGGTTATTAAAATAAATTTGTTATTCGTGTAAAATAAATCATTTGGTGTTGTGCAAAATTCATTACAATATTAATGTCGATTTTTTATTTATATTTTATAATTAATTGTACAGTAATTTCAATTATATGTTGAAAAGGAAGTGGCAGTTGTTAAACATTAAGTGTAATGACGGTTAGTTTATAAAAAGGACTGTAGCTCACATTTTAATTCAATTCTGTGCTAGAAATCGTCAGAAAATAAACTAAGAAATATTACGTGAGTGTTTTTATTATAATGGAGTCTGGACACGATAACCCTGGCGTATCGCCGACATGTACGTCGCTTTCATTAATGTTCACTGTCTCCGGTGCATGAATATTATACGTAATGAAATCTATTACAGTTATACAGTAAATTATTTAAGACCGCAAACTAATGTCAGTACATAACTTCCATAAAAGCATTACAAAACTATGTGCAAAATAGTGGGAGATTGGGTGACGAATTAAGAATACGGAATGTATATAACCACCCCATATCATCCTATGGGTGTCATAAGAGCTGATGGAGGGAGCATATTATGCAGAGAACAGCACTGAAAGAGAAGGAAAACTTGATACAAACCCCACATCAACCCGTTTGGCCAGCGTGGTATAGTAGGCCAATTGCTCCTTTCAAAGGAGAGTCTTAGTCCAGCCGTGGACTGTTAACAGCTGATGATGATGAGTGGGAGATTATTCATAATCTGGTAACTTTACATGCACATAAACGCTCGTGTCCGTACAGTGCAGTCACCAAATGTCACGCACACATAGCTGTCAACGTGCCCCACTTTGATGAATGCGCTCCATCTGCCTTTTGTTCTAATAATCTGAGCAAACGCTATACTAACGCGCGTGTGTATCGATACAGACGCGCCGGTGCGGCGCGTTTGTACGATCGATCGATACAAACGAAAACAAACTGCTCTGTAGGATAAAAGACGAAAACGCGTTGCAAAAAAACGTGGTTTGCACAGGCCCTAACTAGTTGGTTCTTCAATAATTCGTACAGAATAAGGTTTGTCAACAGCAGGCCAATTTTCGCATTTTTATATGATATTAAAATTATATTTTGAATTGACTCAGACTCAGAAGCGGTATTCTGATGTCATTATCGTATAATTTGAAATAAACAGTTCATCGTTGACACATGTTTTGACACTTGTCTCAATTTACGATCTCGTTACAATTTCATTCAAATATCAAATAATTTAGAAGAATTAGCTTTTTGTAACATAAGTATGACACTGACATTATATCGAAACTGTATTTACTTAGGAGAATTGCGCCCATATCTCTAATCATCTGTCCCTGTGAGTGTGACCTAAGCGTAACTTGTATTATCCTAGTATTTATGTATTTATCGCTTTTGTATACTTAATATCCGCATTATGTTGTTTATGACATGCAATCCACGGATGTGTTTATCAATACTGCCGGCGGCGCGGCGTACGGTGAACAGTTTCAACGTCACTTTCATGTCGTCAACCGCATGTGCTGGAGACAATTTTCAGTTTCAACTTACTAACTATTTCTACACACCATATTATTTTCTACACACCGGACAGATAAAATATCACGGGCTATTCTCCGTGACAACACACACTAGAGAATAAAAAAACGTAAATTAAAAGTTTCCATTGATCCATTGATACGATTTATTGCAAGTGTTGTGAAAAAGGGTTTACAATAGAAATTAACGAGTTCAGGGAAAAACAATTCAAATAACTTTTCGGACGTCGGCCGTGGTGCATGGAGGTGGAAAGGCAAGTTTATTTAGACTGGGACAGTCTATTTCAATATTTCGCACGTGACCAGAATTGAACCGTGAACGCTGTGATTGCCCTCGTTAGGGGAAGGAGTAAGTGAGTAGGCGAATGGACCCTGAATAAATACTCAACTGTATGCGGTTTCGGGAAATTGTATCCGATTTCGTGACTTGTTTGTTTTTATGAAGTGAATCGTATGAAGGCTGTTTGGCACATATATCTATTTGTATACATATAATTTCACAGTAGCAATGCTGTAATGTGTGCAATATTTAAATTCCTTTTTTTAATACGTTTATTATAGGCGACTTGACAAAACTTAAAACAATGGGACACTCTGATCTACAGCGGCAATTTGCGGATCATGGTCCTATATCATTGTCCCAAAAGCATTTAAAGCCGCTGCGTCATTATCGCAGTCAAATTGGACGAGGATGTGAGAAATTATCTTTCCACGCTAGTGAAGCTGAAAAAATGTTTATGCCTTTATCTTTCCGGTTAAACAGTAATAATATCTTGGGACAACCCATCCAAACACTCGCTAATCTCAGATGATGAAGAGATTGATAATGAACGTTGAGCCTATAAAAGAAAAATTAGCTTGACTACCGTTTCTAATTAAAGTGTGACGATGAAAAAAGGCCGTGTAAGTAGTCTGCGCCTTTGGTACTTACAGACAAGGGGCAAATATAGCGATGTGCGACGTAGCGGCATAACATCTTCCAATTCTTCGAAACGACTAATGCCACATCAATAAATAATGTACCTTGTGCTGAACGAGGCTAGTAAATTTTAACTAAAAGTATCAATAAATCGTAGATGACAATATCAATCAATCGTAGCACACGCACTGAGCTTGTTTAGGAAACTTCAAATAACAGCGTTACTTGCTGAGCGCGGCTAGGAGGCAACCACTAATAGTGACACTAGCATTGAGAAGGCTAGGAAATATCAATCAATTGTATCACTTGTGATGAACGAGGCTAGGAAATATTCACCACTAAATTTGGTACGCTGAGCGAAGCTAAGAAGAGCGATGAGCGAGGTTAGGAAACGATCTTTAATAGTATTTTTTTACTGGGAGAAGGCAGAAAACATCAAACAACAGAAAATAAACCAGATACTAGGAAATCCGTCGATAGCGTTAAGAAACTAGGAAAATGAACTGATACGATTGGTGTTTCTCTCGCACACCGCTCATCTGCCGCTCGCTTTCCGTTGGGTACTCATACTTAGGCAGTGGTCCGACCGCCGGCCGCCGAGAAAACGACTAACTATCGGCGACTTTCTCTCTCAAGAAACGTACAATAGATATACATTCCGTGTCAACAAAAGATATGCATATATTAATAGTTGATCGCTGACTATTCACACGCCAGCTAGGTCTCGCTTCAGTAGTTTGTCGCTGAGCGACAAGAGCTATCAAACATAATACTCGCTCAGCGATACTCGTTCAGCGATGCTCGCTCGCTTGATCATTTCTTTACAGTGCGACATTGAAAGTAGACGCGACGCGACTGAGCGACCACGGGCACAGATTACTAAATAGTTACTCCACGGGCGAGTGGTGCGAGTAATCGGTCGTCGCACTTGCACACTCGCTTATAGCCCGGCGACAAAACTATCGAAACTAACACTCGCTTCACGTTGATCGCCAACTCGTTTATAGTTTCTAGTTCGACTCGTTTCTCGTTCATCGCCGGCGGTCGGACCACTGCCTTAGCGAGCAAAATCGAGAGTCGGCGTGGCAATGAGAAATGAATGCTTCGATTAGAGTGCGATTTATAATGGCACGTAGAAGAAGAACAATTTACGAATCTTACCCACGACTCAATGCATTACAATCGGGGAGATACAAACAAAAATACTGAAGGCGTTTATCGTCATCGTATTCGTGATGGGGAAGAGATTTACAGTTGCAAGAATTACATTCAACGTATGCAGGGTAGACAAGGATTTAGTTTAAATTGATTGTTAGTCGCAGTGATGAACGGTTAATCTATTTTCATTATTTGACGCTCTCTGTAGACTTCATCTTATTGATTTGCTTCTCTTTTGTATGTTGTATATATCAGGATGTTCGTTTTCCTGGAACGTTTAAAATACTATGTAGAGCTGTTAATCATCAAACAAGACTTGGAGCCCGGGTTGAGCTTACTAGTCTAACCAGATATGACAGAATATGAGCTTAGATTCCTAAGTATCAGCTAATAGCTCTGCTATGTTATTTCATTCATACAATTGTCTCATAATCGAAAACGCTATATTTCACGGCAATGAAACGTTCCAAGTCACTTTATTATTAAGAAACACACAATGTAGACATGAATTACATAATTTTATATTAACAATTGAAGAAAATAATGTTTAATATTTGTGTTATCCGCTTGACCGCTCACCATTTTTAAGTGCTTACTCAGCATCGACAAATTTCAAGTGCGCGCCGCCAGTTAAAGACGGGCGCGCTCAATTAATTAGTTTTTGTGCGATTGTTAATAACTTGAGGGGAGTGGTGTTTATTTTTCTGCAACCTAATGAATGACTCATTCTAATGGTACAAAACAAATTACGTTTGAATGAAATGTTTTCTTTAGGCGAGCGGCCGTAACGTAAACAATGTCGTCTTTACCGACTTACTGTACACTTTTCTTTATCATAATAAAAGTATAAGCTGAATCTGGTTTGCTGTTGTATTTTCATGTACCTGGTGATATTATCTATGTAATAAAATAAAGGTATAGCAATACTTGCAGAAAATTATTTAGATGTAAGCATTTGATAAAAAATATATGTATATTTCGCTGACTTTGCATTCCGCGCGCGGGGTGTAATTATGGATTAACCCCCCACGTGATTACAGCACGCACGGTCGTGCTCTACTTCAAGTGGTCCCATGTGTTTACAGCACGCATGGTCGTGCTCTAAAAAAGTCGTCCTATTGGTCGCGGATTTTTTACGTTTTGTTTTACTTAAACCAAGAAACGAAAGTAGTAACTATTAGAATAGTTCATATTCTATGCAACTAAATCGTTTTAGAAGGGTAAGGGAAACGAAACGTGCCAAAAAATATTGAAATATAATTATCTGTGTCTCAGTTGCGAAAGCGTCCGCCATTGTTGTGTTTTGTTCCGCGATCTTTATAATAAAAGTTGTCTTGTGGAAGAAACCGGTGAATATTTTATAAAGATACTTATATAGATTTACTCAGAAATAAATAAATATTAATTGTGAAGTGACATTATTCGTGACAGAGACAAGAAATACAGTGATAAAAGGCAAAAACTTTTAAGAACGGCTATTTCTACTCTTGAAACTTGCTATTTTCGTAATAGTTTTATGATAAATACTCTTTTAATAGTTATGAAAGACATAAAAGTACCCAGATTATTTATCTGAAAACATATTTTAGCAATTAAATACTAGTATTGTTGTACGTTTTCACTGTTATCGTGTTTCAAATGGTAAATAATTCACAGCCACAGTGTTCGCTACAGTAACATGGCGGCCCGGCACGGCGAACTTTTTGTTACGCGTTCGGATTATAATTTTTTTAGTTGCGTTAGATTCATTTGTTACAAATAAATAATGTATTGTGTGAAAACCTAAAGGTATATGTGATAATGTTTTTGTGTTTATGAACCAAACAAGTAATGAAATTCATTAATATGTGATGAAATGTTTGTGCGAACCAGTGAAAAATAACTGAAAACTTCTAAGTTTGTAAGCTTGTTTTGCCGGAAAGGTGAGTATTTAGTTGTAATTTATGTTATTATTATCATAGCTGATTTTATAACCAGCACAATGATATGCAATTTATGTGATATAATTATATTAAGGTGTCATAATTATTTTTTTTTCCGGTAACCTATGCCAATGAAAATTTGCAGCAACGTGACCCTTTGCACTTGTGGCACTTTGCCTTTAGTTTGAACATCATTGTAAACAAATTATGTAATTATATATCATACTTTTATGTTTTTATTGTAAATTAACTGATTAAATATGAAGTTACAGCAAAAAAATAAATAAATAATGTGTATTACTTTAATTATAGACAAAAAATTATCGTAAAAACTTCATTTTATGTAAAATAGTTTAAATACATATTATATATGTATATGGTTACATTTATGCGTTGTATTTTTTTTTATGATGAGTATATATATAAAGCTTTGATAAAATATATAATACTTATATTATTTATGAGATATTAGTTATCGAAAAATTTTTCGGGTACTTCAGTTTTTTTGGCGGGAAAAAGTAAACAACTGTGCAGGTTCCAATAAAAATAATTCTTAACGTATTCTTATCACAATTGGTTTTTATAATTGGAAATCTAGTTGGAAAGAAAGTTAATTAGGTTTGAATCTGATATATAACATAAAACGGTATTTAAAAAAATTAAATATGAAAATTTTTTCGTGGGTAGGTGTGAAAAAGACAACATCGTTTTTGGCAATAGTGATTTAAAAATAATATTTAAATTCAATTAAGTGATTAATCTTCCACTTACAACTCTATACGCTAATCTGGTATTAGTACTTACATTTGTGAAGATTTATGTGACAAAATATTTTATTGCACACCACCTGCCAGCTGACACCTCTTTTCACTTTTCATAAAACAATAAATTTGGCCACACAATATACTTCATAATGTCTCAACTATCCGAGATTGCATCAGTCCAGAAGACCTTAGAGGAGAGCTTTGCTAAAAGAATGGACGACCTGGAGGCGCAGATACAGAACAGTGGACCGGCTAAAGACACTGTGGCAAAGGTTGCGGACGAATTCAGATCATTCAGAGAGCTTATATTCAACATCCTTGGCTTATTGCGAAAACAGATCGATGAGTGCTCCAAAATGTATGATGGAATGGAAACTAGACACCGCCGTAAGTTTCTTGTCTTCTCCGGTGTTGCTGAATCTGACAAGGAGGATTGCATGGCTGTTATCCTTGACATCTTCGGGAATAAGCTGGCTTTAAAAGACATCACGGCTGCTTCTATCCAATCAAGCCACAGATTAGGTAATGTCACCGAGGATCGCCACCGGTCAATCCTTTTTCATTTTCGTGATACTGCTACAAAAGCAGCAGTCTGGAAAGCCAAAACGTCACTCAAGGGATCCTCTGTGTCCATCAAGGAATTCTTAACGAAGTCGCGACAGTCTATCTTCGGCAAAGCGAGACTGCACTTCGGGATGCGATCGTGTTGGACGCAGGACGGAGTAATCATCGTCAAAACCCCGGATGGTTCCCGCTCGAAGATCACTTGTATGGACGAGCTCAACACGTTGATGGTGAAATGCCCCAAAAGTGCTGTCGCCCCGTCGCTGAATGCAGCCAACAAAGGAGCAACAGGTGGTAATTCCAAAACTGCCCCAAGGAAAAACTGAAGCATCACTTGAGTATTAACTGTCCTACCAATTTAATGTTAATTGATAATTTGTCACCCTACGTTTAAACAATTCTATTTACAATCACATTATCCTTGCTTTTAGCTCGTTTTGTTATTGTGATTTGTTAATCTATTTATAAGAGGTCTCTCACTCAAATCTCTCAATGTCAAATTTAATTGTCAAATTTGTCAATTATTGACGTTTCGTTTCCAGTAGTGCATTCGCTCATTTTATTATGGAAAACGTTTAGTTAGCCTGTTTCGATCGACTAAATTATTCCTTTTGTCTATGGTTTTATGTGTCGTCGTAAAATATCTTGATCTATAGACCACTTTTGGTTGACTTTAAATTTATCATATTTTATAGTTAAAGCGTCCATTGAGTTCGGTATTCATTGAATATTGTTTTATAATGTGTATTTATTTTTCTTTTGTGTTATACGGTGCCCGTTACTGCTGGTGGGTGGTACAGAGATACCACATAAGTTAGATTTTGTGTTATTACTAATTATTATTATTTATTTAATAATTATTTATTTATTATATTATATTTATTTAATATATTATATTTATTTATTATAATATGTCTACTGATAACAATGATTCGTTCCATTCTGCCAATGACTCTTCTGAAGATAGTTTCTGCTCAACTTCTGTTAATACGCTCGGTGACTTTGTATGCAGCACTTTTGAACAACAATCCAAACGGACATTTAATGCTTGTCACATTAATGCTCAAAGTGTGCCAAGCCACTATAGCGACCTTTTGGAGGCTTTCAGTCAATCAAACGTCCATGCAGTCCTGATCTCCGAGAGTTGGCTCAAGCCTCAGCTTCCTTCCACCAGTTATTCCCTTCCAGGTTATGTCTTGGTCCGTCACGACCGCCCCGACAGGAGGGGTGGCGGTGTCGCAATATACCTGCGCAGTGAATTTTCTTTTAAAATTCTTACCGTTTCTTTGTATAATTTTTTCCCTTCAGCAGAGTTTCTTTTCTTAGAGGTTTGGGTCAAGGGAGCCAAAACTGTTCTTGGTGTTATTTACTGTCCCCCATCCGTCGATTACTTCACTGATTTGGAATCGGTATTAGAATCTTTAGGGTCTGAGTATCAACATTATATCATCATGGGAGACTTCAATACTGATCTCCTTGCCCATAGATCCCCTCGCACCCTTAAACTCCTTCAAATCGTTGAGTCTGCCAGTCTCAGCATTTTACCCCTCCAAGCCACGCATCATAACCTTAATGGGAATGATACCTGGCTAGACTTAATGATTACCTCCAATCCTTCTCTATCCATGGCCAATATCCCGCCCCTGGTTTCTCCCATCACGATTTAATATTCCTGTCCTATATCCTCAATCCCCCCCAAAATCCGACCTAAAGTGTTGCGCATGCGTTGCTTTGGGTGGATGGACGTGGTTAAGCTACAAACCGATGCTGCTTCTATCAATTGGGAGCCTCTAATGACTGCTGCTACCATCGACCATAAGGTTGAAATATTCAACGATATTGTCTTTAAATTGTTCGACGTACATGCTCCAATTAAGGTGGTGAAGCTGAAGCGTCTACCCGCACCTTGGATATTGAGGGGAATTCAGATGGCGATGAGGCGCAGGGACCGTGTGTTTCGACGGTATAAGAGAGATCGTACTGAAGAAAATTGGACTTCATACAAGACTGCGAGGAATCGCTGCAGTCAGATGATACGTAACGCCAAACGTCGCCACGTACTCAATACTATCACTTCGTCGTCACCGGCTGATATCTGGAAGTTTCTTAGAACTTTTGGGGAAGGTAAATTAAAGCATACTGGTCTTCCTAAGATGCTTAGCTTGGACGATATCAATCGTCATTTTATTTCTACACACCTATTGGATCGACAAACTATGCGCCAAACGGTTGACTATGTTGCCGGTTTGCCTTGTCCAGATATCGACGAGTTCAAATTTTCTCCAGTCACCGCAGGTGAGATCAAAAAATGTATCCTGTCAATCAAATCTAAGGCAGTTGGATGTGACAACGTCAGTCGACGTATGATCATCAGTGCCTTGGATCATTTACTACCAGCTATATGCCACATCACAAATGCTTCCCTTCTGTCTAGTACGTTTCCTGATTTGTGGCGGAGAGCCTTTGTCCGTCCTCTACCTAAGATTGCCAATCCATCCCTTCCTGAGCACTTCCGTCCCAGTTCCATACTCCCATTCCTATCCAAAATCCTAGAAGCATGCGTACATAAGCAGTTGTCCATGTTCGTGCACCAAAACAATATTCTTAGTCCACTCCAAACCGGATTCAGATCTGGACATAGTACTGTATCTGCCTTGCTTAAAGTGACTGACGATATTGGGGCAG
Organism: Euclidia mi; assembly: GCA_944739405.2. NCBI lineage: Eukaryota > Metazoa > Arthropoda > Insecta > Lepidoptera > Erebidae > Euclidia > Euclidia mi. The sequence continues at coordinate 23,226,255 of OX123187.2, forward strand.
GAGTGGAGAATTCCAAAGTCACCGTGCTGACTTTGGTTGACTTCTCAAATGCCTTCAATACCGTCAGTCACGACGTCCTTCTGGCCATCCTTTCCCACCTTCGGATCTCATCTGTGGCGCTGGAATGGTTCTCATCATATCTTCGTGGTTGCCAGCAGTCGGTTCGAGGTGAGGAAGCATCTTCCAACTGGTGTGAAACTGATTCTGGCGTTCCACAAGGCGGCATCTTATCTCCACTTTTTTTTTCACTATTTATCAATCTTTTTACTCAAGAACTTCGGTGTGCGTATCATCTGTATGCTGACGATTTACAGATTTATTCCCAGGCGAAAGTTGACAACCTATCCATCGCAATTGATGATGTGAATCGAGATCTAGTTTCGATCAACGAATGGTCAGCGAGATTCGGGTTTCGGGTTAATCCAACCAAGTGTCAAGCTATTGTCGTGGGAAGTCCACGTATGTTGGCACGTTTAGACTTTACTTCACTACCCCCAATAATCTTTAATGGCTCTGTGATACCATTTAGCCCCTCTATTAAGGACCTCGGTTTGCACATCGATGCAACTCGAGACTGGAAAGTTCAAGTGTCGAAAGTCAGCAAGAAAGTGGTCAATACTTTACGTTCTCTCTATCGGCTGAAGAATTTCCTCCCCATCAAGACAAAGATAATGCTTGTGCAAACTTTGGTATTCCCTGTTATTGACTATGGTGATGTATGTTATCTCGACCTGAATGCAGATCTGCTCAACAAACTTGACCGACTTCTCAATAATTGCATTCGGTTCATTTTCAATCTTCGTAAATTTGATCACGTATCAAATTACCGGTCTCAACTGAATTGGTTACCAATTCGTCAGCGCCGGGACTTAAGAGCATTGACTACCCTTTTTTCTCTTCTCCACTCTCCTAACGCACCTTCTTACTTGATGCCTAATTTTATATATAGCTCCACTATCTATGCTCCACCCACACTAAGCAGTTAAGGTCCTCTAATAATCTTCTTCTTCTTTGTCCTTCCCATCGATCTAGTCTCTTACATTCATCTTTCACTGTCAAGTCCATACATCTTTGGAACGCGCTCCCACTGGAGGTCAGGACGAGTCCAAGCCGTGCTATCTTTAAATCTAGAGTCCGCAAATTGTTTCTCGAATCATTGTCCGGAGCTCTCACTAGTCAGTAATTGTATATATTTATTATATATGTATATATTATATTTATGTATGTTTTATATTGTATCTACGTATTCTGTCCTTATATATTATATTCATATATTATGTATTCTGTGTATATTATAGATAAGAATTAATCAACATCTAAGTAAGTTTTACTCTTAATTCTACACCTGCTACATCATCTCTGAACCACCTGAAGGTTGACTGGCAGAAAATGCCTCAGGCATTAAGTCCGCCTTATGCAAATTGTTTGCAGGAAAGTTTAAATAAAAAATAAAAAAAATTGGCACAAAAAAAAAATCTTTGTTTTATTTTTTTATGTTTAATATTAAAATATTTCTTTTCATTATATTTATTTCCTCTATAAGTAAATTTAAAATCCTTTCTAACTGTGTATTATACTTATATACCTCCCATAATAAAAAAACGACGAGAAAAAGGAATATATCAGAAATATAAAATCGCGCTCAAAAAAGGCGGCAAAAAATTCTAATTTTCAATTTATACTGCCCTTGCGTGGGCTTCAACCATATTACATGGTTTTAATTTATATAATTGGAAAGTTCATTTAATTACGCGTCTATTGATATGCAACATACCGCAATCGGTTAAGTTATCCGAGTTCCACAAACTAAATAAACATAAATAAATATTTAATATATAAATATTTTAATATTAAACATAAAAAAAAAAATCTTTGTTTTATTTTTTTATGTTTAATATTAAAATATTTCTTTTCATTATATTTATTTCCTCTATAAGTAAATTTAAAATCCTTTCTAACTGTGTATTATACTTATATACCTCCCATAATAAAAAAAAGTTAAGTTATCCGAGTTCCACAAACTGATTAGTGCGCACCGGAAAAGCGTGGAAAAAATGACAGTTGACGCGCTCATCTGTTTTTACAAAAAGGGAAAATAGTCACTTGTGCGCGGTCAAGCGGTTATTATATGTTATAAAATAATTTTCTTTAACAATATAGGTACTCAGAATTTTTCAAGCTATAACATTCTGATAGGTATAACTAATAGGACTGACCAAGTAGATTGTAATATGTATCTAACGAAATAATGTGATCATGATTTGCATCGTGGTATTCCTCCGCATCACTGTCGTCTGGAATCGTGGTCAGAAGTGCCAGAAGGTTAGCAGCATTGTCACGCTGTATGGCAATGCTCATTCTCTGGGCAAAATGTTTTATATAAAATACGAGGCCTCAGACCCCATGAGCCCAGCGGTTTCACCCCAAACGGTTCAAATACGTTAGTGTCGACTAAATCACTAAATTTGCGCCATTTGAGGGATTCCGCAGTTGTAGCAGCAGCGCCATAGTTTAATCGGTATACACCTATTTATGTGAAAGGTAATTATTCGCGTAAAATATTTTTGTTTAGGTAATTATTCGCTTCTCAAAGCCAAGCGGGAGTGGTGCAAATAGGTTTATATGTTGCGAGATTACGAACGTCCGCACAAATTAGTATCCTTTGGGCTCTTTTGATAGCTGTAATGGTATACGCAAAGGTACTGAAATGAAATCAACCTTATCAACTATAGAATGCATATTATAAAATGTATATTAGATACATATATAATAAATGTAAATACTGTGAATGACGGAAGGCTTTATGACAGCCTTCGACAACGCAATCGCATGGCTGCATTCTGGACGTCAATAATACAGGTGTTACGCTATGAAGGACTCAAATAAAATTTTCTAAAAAGAGATAAAAAAAATAAGTTTTAGAACTATAATCCGACTACGTAAAAAAGGGGTCTAAAAAGGACAAAACAAGAAAGTATAAGTACAGAAATGCTCAAGCTAGAGCCGTGGTCGCACCTATTGTATACTAGTGTCACATGTTATCACCTGCCACGAGTATTCCTGGCACCCACAAATTAGGTAGGTCTACCAATCTAAGATAAACATTTTTATTCATAAGTTTTCAATAGATTTTTATGCTTCAAACATTGTTTGACGTAGGTACCTATCTGTCTATAATTTTTTAATAAACTTTTATGGACGGATCTGTCAAATAAGAAATGAAAGAAACAACCAGTCTTCGCTTGTAATATCAAACAAAAATCTTTTAGTAGGTAATAAAACATTTATTTTACCTATAATAAACAAAACAACGAGAGGTCAAAAAAAATACATACTTATCATCTATGTTACTAAACTGAGGTATTATAATTTATCAATTAGGTAAATAAAACTATATCTACTCAGTAGACCTTTTAAACACTACAGATTTATTAACAAAATATACCAATAAGGCAGACTATTAGAAATTACAGATCCTAATTAACAAAGTATACCAATCAAAGGAAATATTGGTTCAGTTTAAATCATAAGCCATTATTACGAATTATTTTCAAAGTAGCTCCTTTAGAAGCACAAAATGTGCAAAGAATTGTCTGCTAAACGGCTTCCTTTCCTGTTGGCCAGATAACCAGCCGCTGAGAAGGCCCTTTCGGATTCAACGCTAATTGAAACCGCAGTTCTGAGGCAGACATCCACGAACTGCAAAAGTTTGCCTTTTGACCCTCCGGACTCGTATAAATTCATTATTTTGATTGCGATCCGTCTGTGTCAGTTCGCGCTTCGAATAAGACGTTTTTATGCTCGAGTGCAATCTCGTAAATCTCGCGAGATCTCGCCACTATTCGGCGCAAGAAGCTGTAATTTAGCATGTATGTTTCTTGGGAACTGTATGGGTGCACTAAGATGGGATTTCCCAAAATTTCCACGGGATCGGGCAAAACTGGAAATTCAAAAATATGTGCGTGCGAAACCGCTGGCGTCGACTAGTAAAATATAAAAACATAACATGAATTATTTTAACTTGAGCACAGTAAATCACAGATCAGTTATAAGTATACGACGAAGTTCCCTTTAGAGAATTATTATAATTAGTTTTATAAAGGTACTTCTATACCTATTGTTATTAATAATCACAGTTTCTTATAAATAAAGTAGGTTAATACTAATAAAAATACGTTCAGATTATACATATTCATTCCTAACTTAAAAATCTAGAAGATTTGACTATATATTTACTTTTCAATTATTAATTTTAGCTCAGCTTGATATCATTTTAGTCTTATCTTTTGATGTCTCCAAGTCTTGATAAGCATATATGAGTATTAATTTTAAATAATAACATGGAATAATGGCTTGTTAGTTACTGTCTTCTAAGTTACGTAACATTCTTGTTAGCGCCGAGTTTACTTGCGATGTATTTTAGGTATATATATATATATATACTAATACAATAAGCTTGTGTCCACTAAGAATAAATCGGTTTGATTGTAGTATCTATAGATTCATTATGATTTTAAGATGTCAATAATGTTTATTATTCACTAGCTTTTGCCCGCCCCTTCGCGCGCGTTAAATTCGGGTAGCACAAATCTACTTTCAGTCTTAACTTGTGTGAAGACACTCCTGATTATTCTAAAGACTTCAGAAACTCTATAGGGTACAATGCAACTCGGTCAGTATCCATGACTTTATATACTGTTATCTACCGAAAGGTACATAATAACTTCACCTTGCATACAGTCAAACGTCAAAGCCATGTTCTAATATATGTTCAAGATATATCTATAAACAGTTTCACATTTTTAATTTTTTTTTATTTTTTTTATTTAGATTAACTCATAATTTTGGCCAAAATAACAAGCAAATCGAATAAATACCACAGGGTCCAGTTCGGCGTCCTTCATCAGCGAAGTCGTCGGGCACCAAGCACGTGCATCGGATTCACACAAGTTTTACAATATACAAATGTTCAATAGTTCACAAGTTTGACTTTTATCACATGTACCGGTGCCGATTATAGATCAAGAAGCGGCATTCAAGCGGGTTCCAAATATATTATCACAAAAACTACAAGACAGACCAAACAGTGCGAGCCCAAGACGCAATGTGTCCAAGTAATTTTTAGAAACGGAAGCGAAAGACAGTTCAGTGTGACCATAGTCAAAATTTACAATAGACTAAACTAAGCGTTACTAAATCGATATCGACTTGACCTATCACAAATAATATTTCTATTTCAAACAGTAGTTTTATTGCAAGGCTAATGTTGTGATTGCAAAATTTGATATACCTAATGTTATCTTTCACCCGTGTGCGAAGCCCCGGGCAAAAATTAAGTTTGTATTTAGAAGAATGATTTAGATGGAACAAAAACACTTCTGAACTGACGTCTGGTATTCATAATTTCCACGCAGCGTTTAAGATAGAAACCTTAGTCTCTGAGAAAATTAAGAAATAAAATTTGTTCTATCATTAGTTAAACAGTTTTATACAGCTTGCAACAGGCAAGCTGTATAAAACTACTAAAAATAACTAACGGCTGGTGTTACGATAATTTTATAATATGGACGGTTGTGGCTCGTTGATGGCTCCTTTATTTAAACGCCCAATGCCGGCTTTTAATTAAATTTTCGTACTTAAATAACAGTAAAAAATGATCAGCTTTTCTATCAGCTTCGGTAGAAAGATTAAAATGTTGGATGGTGAACATTAGCCGCGGGAAGAAAACCTTTGCACTTGCCTACTATTATTTAATGTTTATGTTTTGAAATTTCTGTGCATCCTTATATTATTGTTTGTGGTTTTGGTTCGAATACCTGCTAGATGGCAGTAGATAAAAGTATACTTTTACGTATTTTTATAGCAAATTTTGGTTGCATGAATGGTTTAATAGTTGTTTAACCACTATTTAGCACTGCAGCAAATGTGCGTGTGTTCAATTCTCACACCAGATACCACTGTGTATTGTTGATTCGAATCTAGTTGTTGTCTTTTTCTGTTCATTGCATGTAATGCTCAATTATGTAGGATTTATTTCTAGTGGGGATATTTAAAAAACGGTGAAGCAAGGTTTTTGGGCTTATGGCTTGGAAAGTTAAAGTTTCTGGAGTGCTGGAGGTTCGGCGATTTTACAGTGTTTTATCACGACATAGTTAAAGCACGGCAGGAGTAGGGGCGAACCAAACAAGTCTCAAGATAGAATGGTCCAACATTAATATGCTATATAGTTGTGTATTTGTTTTGTTATTCAATCTTGGACCAGCAAAATTTCATATCAAACGTTAAAGGAAATTTGTTACACACCATTTTTGTATTCTATGAATGTACAGAGAACCTTTTTGTTTTCCTTTGTAGAAGCAACTATGAACGCATCGATATACAAGCGTTGTACGCACAATCGAAACAGTGTCTGACTAATGGTGATAATATATTTGTACAGGATCAACCTCATGGTACACCCTTCGGTTGGTTAGCTTTTGCTATGTAGGGGGGATTTTGTTAGGCGAGTTTTACCGGATGCGTCATTTACATAAGCGACGGTAATGTACCTCTTTTAATTGTTGGGGCTGTTTCGGTAGTCGTTACTGCTTTGGTGCCTAATCGACTAAATATTTTTAATTTTAAATGTAACTGACAATTAAGTAAAATCAAGTTATTTATGTTCTCGTAAGAGATGAGAACCTGCTAACCCGCACTTGGCCAACATAGTGAACTTATAGACTGACTCCTCCCCTCCGTGATTTTTTAAGCCGAGACCTGTTCCCAACAGTCGGTCTATAAATACCTATGTTTTCACGAGGTTTCGGCTGATTCATAAAATCGTCGTCACAGAGAAACGCGCGTCAGCTCAACGCCATCATTGTGAACACATTTAGTTGTGACGATAAGATTTCAGTCATGTGTACACATGACTGAAATCTTATCGTCACAACTATAGCGAGACCTTCATATTTTCTTAGGAATAATAATACTAATAATAAATCGTGGCAAGGTAACAAGTCATATTTAAGATAGCTTTCAGTTTTGGTAGTGATGCGTTACCAAACTGTTTAATTGTTTGCAGTTTATACTATACAGGCACTGCTATAAGCTTACAAAATATATTTACCTACTAACAATATAGTAAGTATACGAGCGCGTCCGTTTACGTTTCAAACTAGAAAATCACCGCAGATATTTCAACAATAAGTTTGTAATACACTTCTCTTTTGGAGAACCAAAAGAGAAGTGTATTACAAACTTATTCAAATGCGTACCTAGAAAAACGAGTACTTACGTATATGTAAAATCTCGTGAAAAAGTTTTCACATTTGTTAGAAGGGCGAGGGAAACATGCAGGTTATTTGTTGGTAGGAAACAGCCCGCATTACGAAAGGCACAGGTAAAGTATAGATGGAACTACAAACGCGAGCTCCTGTTCAAGTTATTACAAAAGTTAGGGTGGTTTTAGGGTAAAGAACACTTGCAGATTCTATATTTGGCATCAAAAATATTAAAAATGTAGGGGATGGGGTAGTTTTTGTGGTGGTAAATAATTTACCATTGTCCGTTCATGACTCCCAAATTTTGCAATTTGGTGGTAAAATAGTTACCATTGTCCGTTTCGTATCTTAATTTTTGTATCTAGACTAGTGTCTTCCTCTTGGTTCTACTTGTGTGTACCTACTTGTTTTATCAAAGTAGATAGTAAAACAAAAAATGCATGTCATAAAAGTAATAATATTTTTTAGACATATTGTATTTCTGAAATAAACAAAATTGAACGTACCAATTGAACGTATAAACATAAAAAATAAGTAGATTCTGAGGTCTTGAGTTTAACGTTAACAAACGATTTACGCTTTACATAAGAACAAATTTGCACGTTTCAAAATATTATAATATTAAATTTAGCATTTCGTAATTATACAGACAGATAACGTATTTTTGTATATTATAAACTGATTTTTATCAAAGCGAGATCGGACAGTGGTAAATTATTTACCACTTTTTTAAAACATCTAAATTATATGAATAAGTCAATTGCGCATACTGCTAAAAAGTGAGATTACAGACAAAATGTTATAGTTTTGATATTTGAATCGAAAAAGCAAATACCAGATTTTTTTTTAACAAAGAGTCAAATTTATTAAACACACTCGCTAAAAACTCGATTTTTTTCACCCGAAAACCGTTTGGTCAACTTTGACATCATCTCATAGTGACAAATGACGTTGATGTGTTGTAGGATGACTTATAATATGTAAAAAAAACAATAAAGATTAAAAATATGTGACATCGATACCTTTCATGTTACCATAGGAAATATTAGGATGCTTTATTTAAAAAAAGTCGAAGTGGTAATATATATACTTTTGTTTGAATTAGGGATAAGCTTACAAAATATATTTACCTACTAACAATATAGTAAGTATACGAGCGCGTCCGTTTACGTTTCAAACTAGAAACTTCACTTATTTTAGTGCTGACCCGTCTAAACCTGATCCTGCTCACACAGCTCTCACCGCAGATATCCAACAATAAGTTTGTAATACACTTCTCTTTTGGAGAACCAAAAGAGAAGTGTATTACAAACTTATTCAAATGCGTACATAGAAAAACGAGTACTTACGTATATGTAAAATCTCGTGAAAAAGTTCTCACATTTGTTAGAAGGGCGAGGGAAATATGCGGGTTATTTGTTGGTAGGAAACAGCCCGCATTACGAAAGGCACAGGTAAAGTATAGATGGAACTTTTGCACAACTATTTGTAAAGTCATCTAACGTACACCTACGACTATGTTCCCCACTTGTTTATCTGAAGCATCGCTGGTATGCGCGACATTATCCCTTTAGCCTGATGCTGGGTATTCACGTTGAAATAACACGGTAATCTGAAATATGACTAAAAATAAGTTGAATGCTTCTGATGTTAGTGAATGATAAAGTTCTGTTTATTTACAAATAGTACATTGATAAAGAACTTTTCTAGGTATGTTTATACAAATCGAATGGTTTTAAACGGTTTTTGTCACAAAATCGTTCGAGTACGAAATAAATGCCCATAAAGAAAATTTTATAGTAATTTTAATCTTAAATAAAGCTAACGCAATGCAGAAAGAAGTAGCAAAGGGACATTTGGTCACTATTCCACTTCACCTGTATAGTAGTAGAAAGCTGTTATAAAAATGTTAACAAGGACTGGTTTATGTAATTTCGCAACGGATTTCTAAACATAAAAACCTTCATGATTATTTGATAATGTGTAAGGATATGAACCATAGATTCATATCCATAAACTTACTTTATAAAATCACTCATTTAAGAAATTGAATTAAATACAGATATTTCAGTGATATTAGTAGGCGAAGTATGTCTTCATAGGATCGTATGATGAATACCAATTTTTAAATACTATTTTGCGCAGTTTGTTAGTCTGGTACTCTGTGGTTTTGTTGGTTACCTGTGACCTCGCGTATTCTAAAGGAATTAAGGCGTTTTAAAATTCCCATGTTTGATCTAGTTTTATCCCTAGAAAGCTGTAACTTGTAGATACTTACTTACTACTTATTCCAGTTTGATCAGGTCTTGTTATTGCAGGGTTTATTGAGAACCATTTATTTGTGCTACGTCGAAATGTGTCACAGAACCTTATCTCGGCCGATCTAGTTTTGATCACGTTGATCATGTTTGTGTTAGGATTATATTTGGTATTTATTGAAGCATGTTTTGGAGATTATGTTTGCTTCATATTTATTTTTGTCGTGTTTTTGGAATGAAATAAATTAACAAGATTCTAAATTCTGTGTAAATTCAATTTATAGGCAGTGTAAAACTTTGATTAAATGTGGCTCGTGGGTGTCCAAATTGGAGCAATTTTATTGATTGGTCGATTGGAGATGTAAATCTCCAAAGTATGGTTGCAGAATTTCCATTTATAGTTAATCAGTCTTTTATTTGATGCGTCTCGCAGTGTGTGAGGAGGAACAAACTAATCACTCTTAGAGTCTTTAAGATAGCCACAAGCACAGCGCCGCCTTCTTTTTTGTTCGTAGCAACACGATTACGATCACATCTATAAACTACGTAGCGATTGTCTATAAACTCATGGTCAAAAATTTCTTGGGTTAGTCACGTTTCTGTCAAGATTATAACGCCATATTGATTGGATAAAATGTTCATGTACAGTAAATTAAGCTTAGTACGAATACCCCTACAGTTCTGATAGTAAATTATTAATTTTTCCATTAAAAAACAAATTATTATTATCAGCATGTTCACCAAAGTCTTGCAATCGCCTTACAAAATACCTTGAGTAAAAGTTTTGACAGTTAATAGCGTAACCGAACGATAATACAATGCTGGATGGGTCAGTCCGCGCATCAATGCAAATAAACTGATCGTATACATCGACTATAAAATTATGGAAATGCAAAAAGTAACCCCCAAAAATTGAAATGCACAAGAAAGATACACACAAACACATCAATAAGGTAGACCATAAACTAATAACACAATTGCATATCGTACACAATGCGCGAAGGTTTGTGTAAAACATTTTATGAAAAAATATACTATAATAATGAAATTTAGATATTACGTTGTGTGGGTCGGGTACTTGGTTTAATATTACTAATGTCCTGTGTTGACCGGATAGCCATTGCCGGAGCGCTGACACACTCTCGCACGAGGATGGTGGCATGCTTGACCCATACGTACTTGAAGTAATTTTTCCTGGCTGATTCACGGGTTGCTCGAAACAACTGCTTCTTTTTTAGGGTCAAATGTTCGCTGATAAATATTGGTTGTGCCGTACCTGATATTCGTAGTTGAGCATTTGAAGCTAGAGCTAGACCATGTTCAGGAGGTACTCAGGAAAAACGGATACCAGGTACAACGACGAACGACGCGGCCTACCAAGCGAGAAAAATATCCGGCGGTAAATAGACAACCGACCTACATGCCCTACATTAGAGGTGTTACGGATGAAATAGGAGCCAAGTTAAAAAACTACTCCATTCCGACCGTATTTATACCAGGGGCCAAAGTATACAACATGGTGGGCACACCAAACCGTCAAACGAACAAATCGGCGATTGCGGAACATTTACTTCAATCGGGTACCAATCACTGGATTGAATTTCATTGTCCCCAAGTCCTCTCCACGGAACGCCACTTTTACCCAAGAGTTGTGCGTGAAGCGATCGAAATTCGAAAACATAAAAATTTCAATCGGGAAGAGGGCTTCAAATTTTCATTGGCGTGGAATCCAGTGATTCAACTAACAACACCCCACTTATAATGCGCAGTCGGCAAATGTTTAATATACAGATACGGTTAGTGTGTTTTACTTCGAAAATAAACGACCCGGGGGTAGAAATGGAACCTTCTACCTCGCACTCGGAGACGTGACACCGCTACACCAGTCTGCTTGCGACCACGGGGCGTGCAACCGTCTCGAAACGTCGAGCAAAATAAGGTATGTAAATACCTAATGCATGTTCGCGTTAATTCCCGTATATATATATATATTCTTAAACATGCAACGCGAGTGTTTAAAAGTTTCTATCTGAGTCTTCGTCAATAACCATTTCTTTTTTCCGTTTTTAATAATTCGAGCTAAGTTACAATGAAGATTATGAAGGAAGCTCATAAAACCGGCTTACTTTAGTCGATTTAATATTCTTTTTACCAAAGCTGTAGGAGTGTAACGCTATTAGTAATGGAAAACTGTGCTGAATCGCGCGAGAAAGTATTGTTACTAAGGAAAATACTTATTTTGTGTCCTATATTAATATTGTTGTCCATGTCCATCGATAATCCGGCCACATATCCCGCAACCGCATTACCTCAATGTTCCAAAAGGGTCTAGATTTCTACTACATTTGTTTTAATTTATCTGTATTTTGTATCCAGGACGGACAAACCAGCTTTTAGTTATCCACCGTTGAATACCTCCAGTGGTCGTTAACTAGATTTATTTGCTGATTTATTTCAGATTTATATTTTTGAATTTCGAATTTACAGAACGTATTAATAATTTTCAAATGAGTTTTGTAAAACTACTGCATAAGTTATATTAAAGGATGCATGAAGATGCTATATAAAAATAAATATAATCATACTTAAAAAAATATAATAAATACTACTTATATTTCGGCATCGGTGAACAAAAGTTTATGCAGGTGAACCTACGGGGTTAGATAACATATAAAATTTCGTTTACCGTCTGCTCGGCACATCTAGTTACAGCTAATAATCGGCGAATCGGAGGGTATGCCTCTTGTTCTTAGGATTTTGTGGCAGAAAGCGAAGCTATAAAAGTATAATGGCACCTAGCTAAAAAGTAAGTTGACAGGTTACTTGGCGTATATAAAATAAATACAATTTTCTTTAATCAATATTCAATATAATAATACTTATCGCCACCGGAACGGCATGACATCGCGACTATAATGGTGGACGCACACTTATCCGAGCCGAACGCGTCGAACGAATCGAATTCAAGGAGGCCTCGCACATTAGCAAGAATCGACCGTGCCGAAAGAATCGACCGCGCCGAAAGAATCGAGCGCATCGAAGAAATGGTTTCCATTACGCCTGTCGCACTGTTATTACATGTGAATTGTGATGGATCTTGAAGAGGTTTTTATTGTCAGTGCTTTATTAATGAAAGATGAAGAAACCATATGCGGAAATAGTACTTGCGCGTTGCTCTGTCATACCATAACTGATAGAATGCGAGCGCATCGGTCGAGTCGACCGCACAAACCGCGCTGAATCTGATGACGTCATTCGAATTCGTCTGGGATTTCTGGGGTTCTGCCAGATTCGGACGATTCGACGCGGGCAAGTGTGCGAGGTTTCATGAGATTTCTTATAAAGAATTCTAAAATTCGTTTCGTTCGACTCGTTCGACGCGTTCGGCTCGGATAAGTGTGCTTTCACCATAAGACAGCGCAGTCAAAGGCGGGGCGATAGCGATCCATTTCTGATGCGATATGTTTGCGATAATCATACTGCATAGCATGAACACATTTAATAAAAAATACTAACAACATTTTTTACTTAGATTATTTTTTGACAGAGGGCAGTCAAGTTATATTTTTACCGAAATGGAAAATTGCAAGCTTCTGCGAAAATTTTTGGTAGTCTGTATGTGGGAAGATTCGGTGCACTGCAAGTAATAAAAGCATTTCGACAAACATTAAAATTGTATGTACTTTCTGTTATATACGAGTCAATTTTTATTTTATGTGCACGGTGAAGATGTTTAAATAATGAGCGAAATATTTATTTTGTCAGTTCAACATAGTACTAAAATTCTATATTTGCTACACTAAATACAAAGTCAAATTAAGTTTAATTACTTTATAATTGATAATTGGATATCACAAAATGTTATTTTGACAACAGTTTTTTTCTCTATTACTTATTTATTTTATATGTACCACAACCAAATAAAATAGTTTGAAACAAACATTAATTGTTATGTAATAATATATTATCTTGAACGATAGTACGGAACTCTTCTTGAGCGAGTCCAACTCACACTTCGTCGCTGTTTTTTTCTGTTCTACTGGTACTGGTATCAGTGAATGCGAAAGTTTTACACATAGAAGCGTCCTAATAAATACAATTTACTGTTTGGGCAGAACTAACTCTTCGGTTGACAATAACTTGTGCACCTACGCCTCGACCACGTATTTTAGGCTTACATCGATTTCGTTCTTTTGCGAATAGGCCACACGAAATATGGTTATGATAGGTTTACGGGTTGTTTATTGGCACATAGGTTTCTGCACGTAAAGCGCTTATTTGTTGTGCTGTGTTGTGATGACTTTATAATTTCAGTAGCAGGTAAGATATGGTTCTATAAATATTTTGATAGCGTTTATTGAAATTGTCTTCTAGTTAAATATAAAAGAGTTGATAGTTGTAACTATTAAAATTATGAAACATTAAGTCAAAAGTATAGCCCATTAAAAAGCTATCATCATTTATAGTTAGTAAATGGCGCATGTTCTATCCTTGTTTCGCAAAACAATTGTTATTAATTTGTATGAAGCAGGCACAGCCACCGAGATAATTAATATTATTTATGAAGATTGCTCTGTCTGCCTATTTAGGTAACAATATTGAAATCCTTGTAACAAGCCTGATATGAAACAAGTTACTGTTTTGTTTTTCTGTTAGATATAGTTTTTGTCTCTATTTTCTATTAAATTATAGGCAGAATATAATCGACGTTATGTTTTTGGTAAATTTGCTGAATAACTAGACTACAGGTATCAAAAGCCCATAAGGTATTTAAACATAAAAAAATTCAAAAAGTCATTTAATAATAAATAGTTTCCATAAGATAAAATCGCTTTATACCAATACATTGACGAATCGCATCCTGTTCTGATCATTATATAAGAACACCAAGAACATTCCTTTCGATGCTAAAAGGAGATGTCCCACAATCCATACAAAATCGCCCCACGTCCTATAACAAAGTGACATATCTGAAAAAAAAGATAAAAATTATAAAAAAATATGGCATACTTCTTAAGTTCATTTTTTTACACCTTCATATGAAAAAAATACTATGAAAATAGTTCAGGCGCTGTTGTGAAAAATTCGTTCGTATGAGTATTTATGGACCGATTTTAAAAATTTTTTTTTGTTTGAAATGGTACCCACAAGGTCGTCCTACTGCCATAAAGTCAGGTCTCCGGTCTCCAGGATCCTGGAGAAATGAAAGTAAAATCTCAAAAATAAGCTCATTTTTGTACTTTACATTATTAGTTTTTCGTTCTCTTTGAAAATTCTTCTTTTGTTTAAAAGGTTATACCCCTAAGGTAGACCCACTGCCATTAAGTCAGGTCTCCGATTTCCAGGATCCCAGAGAAATGAAAGTAAAATCTAAAAAAATAAGCTCATTTTTGTACTTTACATTATTAGTTTTTCTCTCTCTTGTTGTTTTTTTTTACTTATTGCGTTATGATGAGACAGAAACGTCAGTGGTAACGCGAGGGAGTGGTCGACAGAGGTTGTTCACAAATGAGAGAGACGAATAACGATAGCGACGCGACGCGGCAAGCGAAGCTAAGGAAATTCAAGTGTATAATATTGTTTTACTCGTTCTAATGCGCGTGACTGAGATGCATAGTGACTTCAAGGACATGAAAGGAACAATTTAATGACGCTGTCAGTCCATCTTGCGCTTACGTTGAGTGTGCTACTTCTTTGCGTTTTCTTTCTTGTGGAACTTGAGATTTTTTTAACGACATAGCTAACTGTTACCGGACCTGATAATTGCCTAGTGATTTGGTTTATGTTGTTTAATTGGAAGATATATTTATATGATAATACTGAAATTGTATTTTAGATTGGGAATTTAAGGATACAAAGAAAAAAAACTTCTATTGTTTATTATATATACATAGGCAATAAACGGCGACCATAACTCACAGTTCGAATTCGATACATAGAAAATGAATAAATGAATGTTGAGAAAATGACGTGCATTTTCTCAACATTAATTTATTGATTTTCTAACATTCATTTTCATCATAATGCAATAAGTCAAAAGAAACAACTAGAGAGAGAAAAACTAATAATGTAAAGTACAAAAATGAGCTTATTTTTTTAGATTTAGATTTTACTTTCATTTCTCCGGGATCCTTGAGATCGGAGACCTGACTTTATGGCAGTGGGACTACTTCGGGGGTATACCCTTTCAAACAAAAGAAGAATTTTCAAAGAGAGCGGAAAACTAATAATGTAAAGTACAAAAATGAGCTTATTTTTGAGATATTACTTTCATTTCTCCAGGATCCTGGAGACCGGAGACCTGACTTTATAGCAGTGGGACTATCTTGGGGGTACCCTTTCAAACAAAAAAATAATTTTTGAAATCGGTCCATAAATACTCATACGAACGAATTTTTCACATCAGCGCCTAAACTATTTTCATAGCAATTTTTTTATATGAAGGTGTACAAAATCAACTTAGGAAGTATGCCATATTTTTTTATAAATTTTTATATTTTTTTTGAGATATGTCACTTTGTTATTGGACGTGGGGCAATTTTGGGACATCTCCTTTAATATGGAAGTACAAAAATATTTGCTTCATCATTTATCTCGTGGAAGCGTTATAATTCCCAGGAGCGTTTATTCCGCCGGAGGCGATTTCGCGGGTTTTAATTGTTCTATTATGTTACGGATAAATAACAATAAGTGTAAAAGATATAGAAAATCTGAAAGTTCAGTTCTTTATCAAGAGAGTGTTAAAGAAAAATATATGAGCTACCATAGTACATATTTTAAAACGGATGAATTTAAAAAGCTCATTTTCGTCATTTCTGTAGTTTAGGCCAATATTAATCGTCGCTAGTGCTATGAAAACTTATCGTTCTAGAATTTTGTAAATGTGAACTGTAACAAGCAGAAGTTAAATAAGTGAGTGCTTCAAAAAGAAATTGTACTTTCATTCATAATTTTCAAGAAAATCGGAGATCAAAACGGTGCATTTTGCTTAATTTTAGCCCGCAAATTTTCATTTATATCTAGAAAACTACTATGAATATTAAAAATATATATACATATTTAAGAACCTTAATATTCAATTCAAGTCATATAAAAAAATGGAATATAAACTTTTCGTTTGTGATTAATATGATTTTTTTAAAAAGACCTATAAAGCTCGAAGCACGATGGTATGTCCGCCATTCAGCGCTGAGCGCTCTCAGAGAATGGACCTGTAGCTAGCGTCCGCGTCCGCCATTATACGTAAATATTGCATTCCAAAACATTTATAGCGCGGCTAAAGCCTCTTGCTTGATCCGTAATTTCTTTTTCTCAACATAATTATCTTTTTATAAATATGTAAAGTTTATGTAACTTTATTTATGTATTACGTATTCAACTAACGTGTTGGTCTAGACATCTGGAGTCTAGTGGTTACTGGTTAGTATAGTAGCGCGGTCAAACAAGGGCTGGGCGAAACCCTGTCGGAACCGGACCGCTTTATAATTTACCTACTATGGCGCCTTGAAACATCTATACATGTAATAAAACGGTAAAAAAAGTATTTCGGTACATTGGATTAATTTACGAAAAATAAATTCAGGGAGACTAAGAAAAAGTAATGGAGCAAGTATCCAAAAAAAAAGCTGTCTGTATGTATTTCTGTTTGTCTGTTTGTACACGCTAAACTCCGAAGTTAGCCACACATGAGATATTGTGTACGTTAAATGGTTATACATTGTAAAATAATATAGATGATTAATTAAATTTTCTTCTTGGGTATGCGGAAAATGAAGAGATCACGTATCCTTATTTATGCAAGATAAAAATTTGCAATATCTCACAGCACACATCGCATACATTCTTATGTATTTATAAAGCAAATAAAAAGGTAACAAACAAAAAATAACCACGCGCCAGTCCCCAAAAACATGTCTAGAATTACTGAACACGGCGACACGGTTACTTGGGCTCGCTCTTCTCATACGATTGACCTGTCTAGATACGTTCGTCTAAGGGCTATGGATAATTAGACCGTGATAATTATAAAGCTGAAGACTTTATTGGTTTGGTTGAATACAATAATTCCTGGAACTACCAGTCCGATTACCATTATTATTTTTGCACTGTACATAATTATAGTGCTTGTATTCATTGTATTAGGCTGTGAAACATTATGAGATATGTTACAGGTCCAGTGCACTAATTTTTATGGTGTGTGATTTGAAGTCAGAATATGGCAGCAAAATTAATATTGTACATTCCCAAAGGCACGGTCAATGCCTCTAAGAGACACAGTTATTGAGAGTGTTTAGCGTTTGAGACTATACAGATATTCATACTTACATTTAAGAACACAATCATACTCTAAAAAGCTATTTTTGTATCACAAAGAAGTGTTGTCTCGTGTTGGGATCGCACCCACAATATACATTTGCAATGAAATGTAAAAATCAGCTCGGTGTACTGACCGCCGCCGCTCAGCTGATCCCCAAGAGCTCACATTGCAGTTACCTAACACACACAAGCACACGTACCTACCATGCAGTCTTCTTCAGCACCAGTCAACAGTTTAATTGAGACCCAATTCTTCTAATTATATTTGTTCAAAATGCAGTTTCGGTCTAATGTCAGTGGCATACCCATGTCAGAAATGGTATTCTCCTAAATAAACTGATATTGGAGTGTTATCGTGACGAGATCGTTAATAGAACAATGTCATCATCATCATCATCGTTCTAGCATTATCCCGGTTGCATCCGAGACTCACGCCTTGGAGCCCAAGGTCCGCTTACTAGTCCAACCAGATATGACAGATTATTAGCTTTTCCACACAGCGACTATCGTCTGACCTCCGCAACCCAAGGGGATAGCGATATTCCATGGCTTGGACCAGTATCAGTTTATTTGAGGGTACTGACCCCCCATAAAGACTTTCAAAGATCTTCATGAAAGCCGGGACCGATGGTTCAACGTGCTCTCCGAGGCACGGGATAAGCGATAATTAACACATTATTACGCACTTAACTTCGAAAAGTCAGTGGTGCGCGCCGTGGATTCGAACCCGATACCCTCTGCATAGCAGTCCGTTGGTATCTCCAAACGGCTATCGCTACCTATTGTTAATCAAACAGTGTATTAACGTCGAACAATAGAAGTCAGATTAGATGATAATGGCATTTCAATTAGCAGAATACCAATTCTAAGTCAATTTAAAATCTAATCTCATTTCGTTTAAAATATAATTTCGATGTCATATAAAATACGAGAATTGGCCTTCTTATTTACTATTTAAGTAACATTTAATAAAAAGCGGGATTTATATCATCGCACACTGTTTGAAATAATTTAAGTTGAATATACAGGATGTAAAAAGACCCTTAACGAAAACTGAAATCCCATCATACAATTTAATTTAAACGGGTCTTATTCGCGATATATTTAATTAATTTAAGGTATAAATACCTATGTTTTACCGACGTTTCGGCAGTCTTACAACAGCCTTGGTCGCGGCAGGACTGATGTCATCTCAGCGTCGTCCTTGTGAAGCGCGGGTTTCGGCAGCTACCCTCACTTGTTTTTTATTTTTATTTTTATCCGAACAGTCGGTACGTCGACACACAACACTTATGACGTCTACACACTGATGAGCTGTGTTACTGCGGCGGGGTTTACATTCGTTGATTACCGGATTCCAAGTTGTAGACAGTCTGTATCCATCTTCCCGGTTGAAATTTTTATGTTTTTTGATTTCAACCGCTTCACGTACTATCCTGGAGTAATAGTGACGATCGGTAGATAAGACCTTTGGTTGATGTAATTCGATCCAGTGGTTTGGTCCAGACTCCAACAAATGCTCAGCTATGGCAGGCTTGTTAATTTGTCAGTTTTTTACAGCTGCGATATGTTCCTTGACCCTTTCAGCGATGGTTCGTTTGGTCTGACCGATATAGGAACTACCACAACTGCAGTCGACCTTGTAGACGCCAGGTGTTTGTAGAGGAATGACATCCTTCGGGGTGCGCAGATTGTGTGCTACCTTGGAGAGCGGACTCTACAGTGTGTTTCATAACCCCCTGTCCGATACCGAAAGCACATATTTCTGACTTACTAGACATACTAGGAAAAATAATAAAAAAAAATCCAGGTCTTCATAAAACATCACAATTTATTTCCTTAGTATAGTATTAACGAGAAACATTACCCCGAAATTAGGGAAAATTCCCTAAACTTGCAACACTCCACTCAGCGGCGGTATCCTTTATGATTCTATTAATTTTATTAAAATATTGTCGGCTTTTCGTGTCAAAGGTCATGCCGCCTTTAAAAAAGTGCAATTTTACCGTCAAACGAGCCGCTCGACACAATACCAAAACGCGGTAGAGATGTTTACGTTCGATAGCAGCTAATATCGATTTAATAAATTTTAACATGAAATGTGACACAACATTCATTTTTCAAAGAATTATTACATTAATGATATTACGATATCGACACATTACGTAAACAAGACTTAAATAATACTTTTGTGTTACAGAACTTAGTAGATCATAGACAAAAGACTATGATCTACTAATTTCGGTAACCTAAATCTAATAAAAAAGTTACATCATTTTTATGTTATAACAATAATTTAAAAACAAACAACAATTTTGCGTTGGATACGTGCCCATCTCGTATGGGGACAATAATAACATATCGATAAAAACAGAACTCCAATAAATATCATTGGTTACATCCCTAGCTGGCTATTTTTTACGATTCCAATTTGCCTACTGATCACTCAGTCTTGCCCTAGGATTATTTTCGTTTGGACTTCCGGAATAACTTACATACGTTGTGAAATAGTTACGTCGTCGGTCGTATTCAAACTCTGAATACTTTAATATTTCGATGTGTTTAGGTAGGAGTGAATGCAATTCATGCAGGTGCACGTAGTGATAAGGAGGAATAGTTCGCTGGACTACCAGGTCTGCCAGTGCCTTTGGAGCGCGTTGTTCAACGGCTTCACCACCTTGTGAACTACAGTGTGCTAGTTAATGTGCTTTCAAATAGGTACCTTTAATGAAAAGGTACCGTAAGTGTCTTAACCTTTACAGTCGACATGTGCAGCATGTTCGTCGTACGCAGCTTACAAGTAAGTTGATGTTTTTCGTAATTAAAGGTAACCTGCGTAAGTAAGATTTAAACAATTAGTAATTACCGTAAATACTGCAGCGCTCATAGCGTGACTAAGCTTTTGGATCATTACGATCCAGTTTGGCAAAGATAAGTAACGGTTGCACAGTTCATCACTTGGATGGGTGCCCACGTACTCAGTAGGCACTTAAAACTGAATCTAAGAATCGTAAGGCCATGTCGTAGGCCTTCGGGTGATCTGAAAAGTCTGAATACACGGACACCAAAGTTGGCTACGCACTTTTACGAAACAAACAAACAACGTAAACAATACCTTCCGTTTTACCTAATGCAATAAACCAGCTGTTGCAACAACAAACTCATAAATAAAATGGGTATACCTACAACCTACCTAAAATTATGGCACGTGTAAAGTTGACGTTCGGCTTTTGTCAAAGGATTAGGTAACTAGACGCGGCCGCCGGGCGCCCGCCGGCCGATGCACTCAACGACCTTTTATGAACTTTAGGTAGATACCTAGTTTATTACGATTTATGAATCTTCAGTGTTGCCATGGGTAATCTGATGTGATATTATTTAAAGTTAATTAAATTTACCAGGGAAATTTTTTTCTTTAATTTCCGTGAATTAATGACAAATACCTCATCATTTTACCCTACCCTACAACCCCTTCATTGATCGGACGGGGGGTTCTGAAACACCCTGTATACAGTCTTTATGGAGTCTTTCTGTAGTACTGTTCCAACTTTGTCCGTCACTCCCTTTATGTAAGGCATGTAAGCCGGTACTCTGCTTACTTCTGGTTTACGGTCCTTCCTCTTCAGACGTTGTATCTTCTTGTTGAATCCGTTGCACCTAAGTACCTCCTGGACATGTGACAGCTCACTGTTCAAATGTTCAGGGTCACAGAGGTCATACGCTCTGTTTACTAGTGAAGTTACTACGGATTCCAAGTGTCGCGGGTGATGATGCGAGTAAGCGTTGAGATACCTATCTGTGTATGTCGGTTTTCTATAAACGGTGTGTCCCAAGGTACCGTTTTCCCTCACTGTCACTTTTACGTCGAGAAAGGGTAACGACCCGTCTGCCTCCATTTCAAATGTAAACCTAATATTAGGGTGTATGGAGTTTAAGCTATTTGCGAACTGTTCTACATCTTGCTTGTCGCCCTTCATGATACAGAATACATTGTTGACATACCTCTTCCATAGCTTTACATTTGATGCCTGCATGTCTATGGATTATTCGAAGTGCTCCATCCAGATGTTGGCCATTACCGGTGCTACTGGGCTACCTATAGCCACTCCGTCGATCTGGAGGTAATGTTGTCCACGGTATAGGAAGTAGTTTGCTTCCAAACAATTTTGAAGTAGAACAGAATATTTGTCAGACAGACCGTTTGCCCTTAGTTTTCTCTCAACGACCTCAAGGCAATCCTGGACTGGAACATTGGTGAAGATTGACTCCACGTCAAAACTCACCATCACTTCGTCTGGTTCCTTTTTCACGCTCTTGATAATGTCAATAAAGTGCCGAGAGTCCTTCACGAAAGATGCCGTCTTACCTACCAACGGTTGCAGTACCTTGCTGATGTGTTTCGCCAAACCATATGTGGGTGAGTTTATTTGACTCACTATCGGTCGCAATGGTACGTTAGTCTTGTGGACTTTAGGCAAACCGTATATCTTGGGCGGCTGCACGATTTGCGGTTTGCGGGTTGAAATCAAAAAACATAAAAATTTCAACCGGGAAGATGGATACAGACTGTCTACAACTTGGAATCCAGTAATCAACAAATGTAAACCCCGCCGCAGTAACACAGCTCATCAGTGTGTAGACGTCATAAGTGTTGTGTGTCGACGTACCGACTGTTCGGATAAAAATAAAAATAAAAAACAAGTGAGGGTAGCTGCCGAAACCCGCGCTTCACAAGGACGACGCTGAGCTGACATCAGTCCTGCCGCGACCAAGGCTGTTGTAAGACGGCCGAAACGTCGGTAAAACATAGGTATTGATACCTTAAATTAATTAAATATATCGCGAATAAGACCCGTTTAAATTAAATTGTATGATGTATACAAATCGCGAAAGTTTGAAATCCCATGTTGTGCCAATCACTACGAACATTTTTTACTTCGGCGCCATACCTGGGAAATTACTGGTTCAGGAGATATTGAGGCTCAAAGTTAGTATGGAATTTTTCTAATTAGGCACAAAATCGATGCATTTACCCCGCCAATATGTTCTTTAGATGCCCTATGACCCAATGGATAAGTAGGTATTTCGAGCATTACACGCGCGCGTTTTGAATTGCGGTAAAAAAAAATTTAAAAATTAAAAATAAAAAACGCTTCCCAGGTATTATTTTTGGTTAGTATGACTTGGCATGATATCTACAACGAGTAGACTTCGCCTTGGTGAGGGGTCTTGTGACACCCTATAAATTGCATAATTAAAATACTTTGCAAATTCAAATTAACATATTGTATATTTTTTTCTTACTTTTAATTAATTAAGTATTTTCTTTTACCTGTTTGTTTTGGTTTTGTATTAGTGTTATTGTTAGTGGGTTTTCATGAATTAATAACGCAATAGAATGACAATTATACGTTATTTCTATCATATAATAAAACTGCGCCAATTATTTATAAATAGTCGTTGTTATCCTGAGAAACATCATCCTACTAAACAAATAATATCTAGCTTTGGTTTTGATACCTTTAAATGCATGTGCATTCAAAATACTTAATTAAATTAATTTGAATACTATCATATAATAATCGATGTATTACATAGACGAATACTGTTCATGTATGGCAAGAAGGATCAAGATTATTATTCCACGCGATACTGTCATGGTGCGCCGGGTCTCGCATCCGCGGTGCGCGGGCGACCGCGGTGCTACAAAAACCTAAACTCGAGCCGCCGTTCGAGGCGTATCCGCTCTTAAGATTTTCTGTAGCTCGTTATAGCAATTTTGTGGACTAGATAATAATATGTATTATAAGTATATTTTTATGACGTGTTATTCGCTATAAGGAGCTTATTTTTTCCTCGGTGAGAAATTTGATTTGGCTGGAGTTACCTGGTTGAATGATACGAACGCAAACATACTTTATATTAATCAACGAAGTAGCGATGTGAGATGTGTTTGTGTAAAAAAATACTGAGATTGACCCGAGATATTTATAGATATGTTTGTGTGCTGTTAAATTTACGACCTTATGTATTTCTGTGGTAGTTAATGTGCAAGCCTTTACGACAGGGTACTTTTAGCTAGGAACATAAAAAGAAAATTATTCTTAAGTGTTTAGCTATTTCGCCGTAAGTTCATTTGATTCGTAGAATTACTTTATTATAGAGCGCATCGGGCTAGCACACTAAGGTAAATAACTCACGAACGATAATAACCAAATAAGTGTTTATTGCTGACAAAAGATTGTTATTGTAGGGTTTTTGTGTGTATAGAGATAAATGAAACGTACGAAGTTCGAATGCCAACTGGTTTGCATTTATTACTTCATTATATTAAATACAATACTATGCACGCACACGAATACATGAGTCAATGACCTATTCCCCCCTTTTTTAAAAAATATTAAATATAAATGTTTGAAGCAATTACATACTTTGATTGTAATTTTTTTTATTATAACACAAGTGTTTTATTTTGACAACTATAATGCTTTATGATATCACACATGTTTACAATACATACAATTGGTAGGTACAAGTATCGTGTTTCGAGTACATTAACCTTATGATGTTTTATTACACTTTTAAGGCTGAACACTTTTTGATAAATATAATACAGACATAAGTTTTGAAATAATCCATTAAGTTGCGAAGTTATAGTATACACAAATATTTTATATTTTAGAACTTCTTATTTATTAATAGTTTGCACTTTCAAACCATAACACTGAACATATTTATTTTTTTACATATCACGACATCACTTAACACTATGCAGTAGGTATCCATTATACACTATGCTGTGGTTGCGTCATTTGTTGAGCCATTGGTATACTCATGTTGCTATGCCAAACTATCATCTCTCTCAGTAATGCTTTCTGAGCTCCTTGCTTACATATCTTAAACATTCTGTATGTGATATACATGCCAATTATTATAGCGATGGCAAATACGATAAGACCCTTATTTTTCTATCGTCTGTTCAAAATGCGAATTGGATCCATTATTCGCTCCGTTTTGAGCAATAATTACTTCTTCGGTTTTTTTCTCGACACTATCCCTCTTACTTATAAACGTTAGTTAAAATTTAAAACAGCTGCTGAGAGGCCGATTAGCAAAAACCTTACCAATAAACCCTGTTTAGGATTTAGTAGCCACTAAGTGATGCTAAAATAGCTGTCAAATTTAAACAACACCAGGACCATTGAATTATTACCTAGTAGTACCTTAGATAGTAATTCAATGACCAGGACCTTGTTTATTCGTTGCTGAGAGGCACAATGGCGGCTTTTACTTGCATCAGCTGTTCGATTGATTTCAGTTGGAAATTGTCAAGTTGTTTGAACAATTTAATCCAAGTTGCACACTTTAATTTTATAATAAAATTAGACATGGATTTTGAAGATCTTGAACATTTTCAAAATGATATAGCTAATTTGATCATTTTTGGAGTTCCAACGCGAAGAAAGAGGAAGACCTACAGAGCGCGATTCAATCCACTTCTAGTTTTATCGGATGAAAAGTTCAAGCTGCGATACCGATTTAGCAAGCAAAATATGAACCGAATAATAGATATAGTCAGATATGATCTCCAGAATGATGTTCGAGGCGGCGGCATTTCAGTCGAACTGCAGGTAATGGCAGTAATCAGATATTGGGGTCGTCATGAAGTAAGTACCATTTCACAATTCGAAATTTGTGTAAATGCGTATTATGTGTTGTTTATAAATGACTTTCATTTACCTACTAGGTACCTATTTATTTTCAGATTTAAGAGGACTGCGCTGACATCAACACACAACGTGACGTGAACACAACCAGCTGTCTAGATTCATGTCCAAGCAAAGCAGAAATGTTGGTTAGAGGCAATGTGAACGAGTGTGATGTGCTTTTTAATTTTAAATATATTGACACCAATGACATACTGAAGGTATTCAAGAAACTTAACAATAAAAAATCTGTTGACTTATGGGGCATTTCGGTTAAACTTGATCAACACATTATTTCTAGCTTAGCTCCATATTTAGCTGCAATATTCAACAGATGCGTAGATACAGTGGTATTGCCTGATCTAATGAAACACAGTAAAGTGGTACCCTTATTCAAAAAGGGATCCAAGAGCGACCCTAGTAATTTTCGGCCAATTTCTATCTTGCATGCTATTAGTAAAATTTTTGAAAATATTATTTTGCATCAATTAGAGAGCCACTTTCACACAAATAATTTATTTCACAGTGAGCAGTATGGCTTCACTAAGGGTCGCTCCACCGTTGATGCCGGTGTAACTTTGTTAAAGCATATTTATAATGCTTGGGAAAACTCGAAGGATGCCATTGGTGTTTTTTGTGACGTGTCAAAGGCGTTTGATTGTGTAGAACATAATACACTTTTACGTAAATTGAAACTTTATGGTATTAGAGATACCGCACTCAATTTTGTTGCCAGCTACCTTAGAGATAGAATTCAGTATGTAGATGTTAATAGGAGTAGATCTCTAGGTTTGCCAGTGGGAATGGGCGTTCCACAGGGGTCTATTTTCGGTCCATTTCTTTTTTTAATATATATTAATGATTTGCCGTTCTTTGTTCAAAATTTATGTGATATTGTTTTGTTTGCCGACGATACGTCACTAATTTTTATAATTGATCGCAATTCAAGTAACTATGATACCGTCAATAACACTCTTGCACAAGTATTAGATTGGTTTTCGACAAATAATTTGGTACTTAATTCTAGCAAAACGAAATGTGTTAAATTCTCTTTGCCTAATGTCAAAAGTGTTCCTACTAATATAATTTTAAATAAGGAAACAATTCAACTAGTCGAATCAACCGTATTCTTAGGTCTAACTTTAGATTGTAAGCTTCAGTGGGGCGCCCAAATATCCTGTCTCGCAGTAAAACTTAGTTCTGCAGCGTTTGCAGTTAGAAAAGTTAGGGAATTCACTGTGAATTCCCTAACTTAGATATAGATACTGCTAGACTAGTTTACTTTAGTTATTTTCACAGCGTAATGTCTTACGGAATAATGTTATGGGGTACAGCTGCTGATATACAGACTATTTTTGTCATTCAAAAAAGGGCCATACGTGCAATTTATAAGTTAGGTGCTAGAGATTCTTTACGTGATAAATTTAAAGAAGTAGATATATTAACAGTTGCATCGCAATATATATATGCTAACTTAATGTACATTGAGAAAAACTTAATTCTATACCGCAAAAATAGTGATTTGCACAAAGTGAACACAAGAAATAAGCATAAACTGGTGGGAACTAACTACCGTCTACATAAAGTTCAGAACTCATTTGCGGGGATTGGTATACGATTTTTCAACAAATTGCCTCTTGAAATAATGAATTTACCCATGCACAAATACAAACGGACAATTAGGAACTTTCTTTAATAAAGGGGTTATTACACTATTAAGGATTTTTTAAATGATAAGACACCGTGGGGATAGGCTTAGGCTTGTTTAACTCACAATTATTTTATTTACATTTTAAGTGGAGGTGCCTCGTGAACACATGATTATTGCAGGATTTGGATATTTTTATGATTTTGTTGAATGTAGTTTAACATTATTTATCCCTGATCATATCATTGTTCACTTGTTACCTTCACAAAATTCTTTCTACATTTGCATTCCTTCACGCGTTTCACTAATTTATGTTAATAATAACAATCTGGAAAATGGAGGTAATTGGCGGTCATGGTCAGTATACCAATAGATTGTTTCTTACTGCTGGTTCGTATACCGTTGTCGTCATGCTCACTAAAATGTCATTTCTTGTGGTGGCGTCGTGTGTCGGGTCATCCCTGTCCCTCTAATATGGCGAGGGGGATGATGGCTGGCACATGCGTCATACTCGTGAACGCGTGCTACTTGCGATGACTGGTCGATGACGGTCTTGCGGGTTGGTATTAGATTTTAATATTTAACTGCATCATTTCCATCATGGTTCTGATCACTTTCGCGGATTGCCTGCATTATTAGGTATATAATAATGTAAGTGGATGCTCCTGTTTCACCATGTCTATTCTGAGGAGGCTAACCAAATGAACATCAAAAATATTATGCTTGAGTATTATTAAGTACAGTAAATATATACAAGTGATATAGAAAGTGTAACAGTTGCAGCACCTTACAAAATGTAAATTATGTGTATTATGCAAAACCTGGCGATGAAAAAGAGTGACTGTGAGTTTTATTGCCCGTTCTTTCTCATGGTTCTACCTATTGCTTTGCGAACGTGGCAGTACATGTAAATGTAGAGTCTATAATAGTCTAAGAGCCCGTGAACCCCAGACCTACGTTATTTTATAAAAGCTGAAAGTTTGTCAGCGGATGCTCCCAACACAGGTTAGAACGATGGACCATTATGGAGTTTGGGTTAAAGTGGCTTTGGCAGGTGCACGGTGCTAAAGGTGTCTAAAATACCGATCTAAATACATCAAATAATAAAGTCCAATTTTTCGGTATTACCTTCAGAATATCATTAAAAATCACGTTATTCATTGCCAGACACTTAACATCGTGGCAACCTCTTGCCAGACACCCTTAATGTTCTTGAAATTATAATTTTACTTACGTTATAGTATAAAAGCTGATTTTAATATATAATACTTGGGTAATAAGTAGATGATATTTCCTCATTAGCCAGACACTTTTGATAGTTCCAACCCCTTGCCAGACAAGCATGTAGGGTAGCTGCTGTAGGAGAGTGCGAAGATAAAACTAAATTTTCTATACATGTCAAAACATTAAAATACTGCTCATCTTTATAGTTAAGAGGCAAATACACGACACAGCATAATATTTTTACATTTTTATATGACACAATAGCAAATATTATTTCTTTGCCATCAGTCATACCAAATCACGAAATGCGAACAAAACTCCTCGCCATCTACAGTCACCTGATCTATCTTTACGTAGGTATCACATGAAAGCCCGGAGGGAAAAGTTCACTGTCTAATACGGAGCTCGTAAGAAAAGTCTCAGTTAATGCTATTTATATCATATTCACTTTGCGTAACATTATTAAGAAAGGTAGGTACTAGTCTTCGTCCTTAAACCACGAACATTTTGATTGCATATTTTCATCTCACGGGATCGCGGTCGACACTTGATAGTTGTTCTTAGCACGAAAGTTCTGCCGTCATGGCTTAACACATGTGCCCTCCTGCACGTAATATAGCTGAGAGGCGAAGATACTTGCACCTATATTACGTGCAGGAGGGCACCACAGTCGAGCAAGTACGCGACTATATTAAGTCAATATGCGGCAGTGACGAATGCACTGTTGAAAAACTGAAATCTCGTGGCCACTACGCTTCCTTCCTTTCCTTCGCAGCCTTGGAGTACCATTGAAATATGCCGAAAATATAATGTCTTCAAATAACTGGGCTAAAGACATATGTGCTGTGTCCAAGGCTAAAGGAAGCGTAGTGGCCACGAGATTTCAGTTTTTCAACAGTGCATTCGTCACTGCCGCATATTGACTTAACACTTTAACAGCCGATCACGTACTGGGTACGGGTGGATTGGCTTGTCTCAGGACGCTGATCACGTACTCAGTACGGCGTCGACTTTCTTGGCCTTTGTTTTAAAATGACGCCCGTGATATACGAGGGGAGTTCAATGTATTCTCGGTATAGGTATGAAGGAAAAGGCGGAAAATTCTGAATAAATTTTATTTTTCAATATACTCCCCTAATATCTCAATACATTTATTTGTTCGTGAAAGTAACTTTTCAATTCCCTCTGAAAAATATTTTTCTTCATGGCCCGGAAAATGTTCGTTTATTGCTCCCTTCAACTCTTCATCGTCCGAAAAATGCTTTCCACGAAGGTCTTTTTTAAGATTATGGAATAGATAATAATCACTAGGGGCCAGGTCCGGACTGTAGGGTGGATGATTGATTTCTTCAAATCCGTACTCCCGCACAGCAGCCTGGGCAAGGCGCGCCTTGTGAACCGGCGCGTTGTCGTGAAGCAGCAACACACCTGCGGTTAATTTTCCACGTCTTTTTTCTTTAATTGCCTCCTTTAAATTACCCAGGGTGGTTGCGTATGATGCAGCAGTAATACTTTTACCTTTTTTGTGTACTCGATTAGCAAGATTCCCTCAGAATCCCAAAACACCGTGGCCATGAGCTTTCCTGCGGACGGAGTGACTTTGAACTTCTTCGGCGGGTCTGATCCTTTTTTGTGCCACTGCATAGACTCTTGCTTGCTCTCAGGGTCATAGTGATGAACCCACGTTTCATCACCAGTAACAATCCGATCGAAAATACTTTGCGGATTTTCACCACAGAGGTCCAAAAACTCCTTACAACAGTCAACTCGCACTTGTTTCTGTAGCGCGGTGAGCATTCGCGGCACCCATCTTGCACTGACTTTTGACAAATTCAGGCGCTCATGAAGGATTGTGTGAATGGTACCCACGGATAGCTTAGTCATTTCTGCTAATGTTTTCACTCTTACACGGGCATCATCAAGTACAAGATTTTCGACTAATTTGACGTTTTCTTCAGTAGCGGCACAAATTGGCCCACCAGCGCGGGGGTCGTCTTCAATGCTCTCTCTACCCCGTTTGAATTCACTTGACCACTTCTGAATTGTAGATAATGAAGGCGCAAAATCTTGGTAAACAGCCACCATTTCTTCATGGATATTTTTTTGAGTTTTTCCTTGTTTTGTGAGGAATTTTATCACTGCACGCTGCTCGATTTTTTTCATCATTGTCGAATCAGTCATCATAGTTGTCTTTTCGCAATGATATCTTGAATACTAATGGTGGCAATTAAATGAAATTTTGTATTTATACCCTCAAACAGTGTCATTAACTAATGAGATAATTAAATAACCCTTATCATTAGTATATCACCTCGATACCGAGAATACATTGAACTCCCCTCGTATGTGTAACCCTGTGATTTGCATGTAACCCCGATGTCCAAACTCTTTAGCTACTCACACATGTATGATTTACCGATGGGCGGTGCGGGGTGTGTCGCATAGTCCACAGATCACTAGTCTCCCACGCCGCTAACGCGAAAGTACGTGCACGCATTTTGGCGCGAAATGGCAAGCTCTCGGCGTATTTATCAATTGCAATCACAGGATAATATTGTCGATACATTGATCCCTGCTTCAAAATATTTCATACACGTAAGAATTATACCGACCAAAAAAATTATACACCATCAAAATGATAAACAATTTACATGTTCGAGTTTTTATTTTTTTCACTTTAAGCCTATTTTCATGTAAGATTTTCAAATAAAAATATATAATTTACAAATGTTTTTTATTTCTATCCTAAAAATATAAAATACCAAAGACATAAAAAAATAAAAAAATATGGATTTATCACAAATAGTTTTTTTTATAAGCCTTACAATATCGGCAAAAATCGCCGGCGTACCAGGAAAGGCGCGCTTTCAAATAGTCGGCTGTTAAAGTGTTAATAATGTTACGCAAAGTGAATATGATATAAATAGCATTAACTGACAATTTTCTTAAGAGCTCCGTGTTAGATAGTGAACTTTACCCTCCGGGCTTTCATGTGATACCTACGTAAAGATAGATCAGGTGACTGTAGATGGCGAGGAGTTTTGTTCGCATTTCGTGATTTGGTATGACTGATGGCAAAGAAATAATATTTGCTATTGTGTCATATTAAAATGTAAAAATATTATGCTGTGTCATGTATTTGCCTCTTAACTATAAAGATGATCAGTATTTGATTGTTTTGACATGTATAGAAAATGTAGTTTTATCTTCGCGCTCTCCTACAGCAGCTACCCTACATGCTTGTCTGGCAAGGGGTTGGAACTATCAAAAGTGTCTGGCTAGTGAGGAAATATCATTTACTTATTACCCAAGTATTATATATTAAAATCAGCTTTTATACTATAACGTAAGTAAAATTATAATTTCAAGAACATTAAGGGTGTCTGGCAAGAGGTTGCCACGATGTTAAGTGTCTGGCAATGAATAACGTGATTTTTAATGATATTCTGAAGGTAATACCGAAAAATTGGACTTTATTATTTGATGTATTTAGATCGGTATTTTAGACACCTTTAGCACCGTGTACCTGCCAAAGCCACTATAACCCAAACTCCATAATGGTCCATCGTTCTAACCTGTGTTGGGAGCACCCGCTGACAAACTTTCAGCTTTTATAAAATAACGTAGGTCTGGGGTTCACGGGCTCTTGCTCTATAAGAAATTATTTTATAAATTTATTATTTTGATGTTCATAAGCGTCACCTTGTGACCCAAATGAATAAAGGATTTTGATTTTGATTTTTTATTTTATTTTGCGCTATGGGCCAGACTGTCATCAAATTTACGCAGTGGCGGGAGACTGATCTGGCAGAAGTTGCCTTGCGCAGCTTTGGCGAGCGACCAGAAAGCACGACTCCCTGAGGAATATCTTCCAAGCCACTCACCAATTCTGGCAACGTGTTCTGCCTTGGCCTCAGCAATAGCTTTCTTGCTGGATCTAGAAGCGGCGTTGAATAAGCGTTTCTTCTCCTCGACCCAAGGACTTCGAATCTTCCTGGCCTCGTTCCAGGCCATATATGCTGACTGCTTTTATTAAACCACGGGCGGCTGCGCCCACCAGCAGGTATGTGGACGTTTGGGATGAATAATAATTCCATCCCCAGGAGTACAACTTCTGTGACACAGTCAGCACAAGAGTCGAGGTCATCAGAGGAGAAACAGTGCCGCTTCCATGGGAAGGACGCGAAGAATTCCCGTAGTCCATCCCAATCTGCTGACTTATATTGCCAGACTCTGCGGGAGCCAGTCGCATTGGAGCGATCTGGTTTCGCAACGGGGGCTGTGGTGCGGACAAGGCAGTGATCTGATGACCCGAGAGGTGCATCGACCACCACCCTGTAACCGCATGGGTGCGTAGTCAGCAGTACATGGCTCACAACGTCTGGGATACGGGTGGGCTGTTTCACCAGTTGTGAGAAGCCATAGGCCGACGCCATATTGTACAGGCCCCGACCCGGGAGGTCAGTGGTCCGGGATCCCAACCACCCCTTGTGGTGAGCGTTAAAATCACCAAGGACCACCACCTCCGCGGAAGGGAACTGTTCCAATATTTTATCAGTCCCCTCTTGGACGCTCTCAATTAATTGAGTTGGGCCCAACTCACTGGCATGAGACCTATAAAGGCTCGCGTAGATTCGGGATTGGCCCCCATGATCTACTCGTAGCCACAAAATTGACAGGTCTCGATGCTCGAGGCCCCGAAGGCGGCGGTAGCAAATATCGCCCCGGATGAAAACGCACACCCCGGCTTTACGGTGGAAGGAATGCTCCAATTCGTAACCGGGGTATTTCAAGTATGATATATCGTCCGGGGCGCCTATTTGCGTCTCCGTTAAAAAGAGCAGGGCAGGCCGCGCCGTCTCAAGGTGGTGATGGACGGCGTCGAGGTTGCTGTGTAGACCCCTAACATTACAGAAATCCATTTTTATTGTGGATATGGAGTCCGCCGTAGTAAAACTTCTGCTCTTATTTTTCTTGCGCACCATAATTTCTGAGAGAGAGCGAGGAATAGGGGAAATGAGTGTGGTGAAGTCTAAGTGGTGCCCAAAGAAAGTGTATAGCCGTGTGCGGGGTGGATCCGCGAGTTGTGTGGGGAGCTGACATGCAGCACGGAAGGGCCCCCGGTGCCCCCTCGTCTGCAGCCACCGGGATCCACTCCGGTCTCCTACCCCGGCACGATGGCCGCAGAACGAGATTTTCGCCAGTTGGCGGAACAGCCTCCCGAGTAGGATGGCCTCGGGATCGGGTCCCCTACTGACCGGCAGGTGGCCGGCGTAACCATTTCCACCAGGTCTCTCTGAACTGCACGTCAGACCCCCACGCCCAACAAACCCACCATGACTTTTTTTTTTGACTCAAGCCCCACGCAGACTCCACAACACCCAGGGAAAGGATGGGAGAGATGGGAACGGCTACTCTGCCCTTCAACCGGAACGCAAGTCTGCTTCGCGACCAAAATAGACAGGGTGGTGGTACCTACCCGTTCGAAACCAGCTTCTAACAGGTGTTACCTATTAGAAGACTGGTCTCTTCCACCAGTGATAGGAGGGGTAGGGGGGAGTAGGGCAACAATACCGCGGGCGAAGTAAGGAGTGCAGTATTGATGGCTAAGGAAGCCGGGTGCGCGTACCCGAAGTCGCCTATATTGCAGCCGGACAGGATACAAATAGGTTAGACCCCCTGGCTATAATAATCCTTAAGTGTGGTATCCTTAAGTGTGGAGATGTCAAGATTCCAATGAAAGGTGGTGGCATGAGGAAAGTTTTGTGCCTCAAGGAAAGCAAATCTACACATAGATTACAATCCTATATCTACGAAGTTTAATGACTTGATTCATGCCGAAAGGAGAGCGGTGCATCGTGGATCTAAGGATGCGCGGAACGCGCTTGTCTAGAGGGGGGTAGTGTGATGGCCGGTGTCATGTCAAAATGTCACGGAACAGATAAGTCCAAGCATAAGTCATACTGACGACTACACGAGAAGTTGGCTGGTCGTGAAACAGAATAATTATCAAAACAAAGAGGATTGAAGACTAGGAAAGGATAGTTTCAAGTTAGATGACGTAAACACTCGTCATCGTGACACTCTTTCAAGTGTTTGCCAAATTCGCTACTAACAGTTAACAAGGCGACGGCCGTGCGGATAACACATCCACTTCACGCTCTGAAGGCGTAGGTTCAGGTCCCAGGCATAACAATCATGTGGATTTTGGTTTTTATGAAATTTGAAAAATGTTTATGAATATTTAGCAAATATTTTATTTTATTCGAAATATTTAAATAATTTAAAGTTCATTACGTGGCCTTTCTCACAAGTGCAAACACGACTCTGATACGATATTCCATTATGGATTGCCAGTGCCTATCTTCCAGCTTCATCATCAGACCTTGAAACCTAATTGTAGTTGAAGTTTATGACGTGGTCTTTCTCACAAGTGCAAACACGAATATGATACGATATTGTATCATGGAATGCCAGTGCCTATCATCCGGCTTCATCATCAGACCTGGAAACCTAATTGTAGTCAAAGGTCATTACAAGACTGTTATAAGAAATCCAAAACAGCTATGATACGTTTTTCCATCATGAAGTTCCAGGTCATATCTTCCGGCTCCATCATCACATCAGTATGACAGTACCATATTATTAAATTATCATCAAAACTACATACAGCTGCCAATTTTCATTACGCTACGACCCTTGGAAGATGGTTAAATTAGTTACCTTAGATTCCATTACATAGTTACATACACGACGACCTAATAAAAGCGTGTTAATAAATACCTGGTTGGAATAAAAAATGGTGTCACTATCACACAAATTTGTGTCAACTTTAAATTCGTTTGGAATGGCATCAATTAGTGCGCGGTCTTCAGGAGGCGGACTAGTGGGTGGAGGTCCTCCACCAGTCATATTTCTTGCACTCCTGAAGGCATATTCAGACTTTTTTGCCCTATTTTTCATGTTCCTCCACTGGGTTTAAAGTTGTGTCAAATTCCGCTTATTTGTAATGAGACCATTATAACTGAAATGAAAGTCAATAACTCAATACATATCAAATACATAAAAATGAAGAAAATATCTAGACCATCACCGTGATAACACCTCCTCCCAAGCCATTGTTTTGTAGCATTTGAATAAGTGCTATTGTCCTTATTTTCTATCACTTCAGCTCTTTCTAGCACCAGCGTTCTAAGCACTTTCTAAAATGAACAAAATTTGTTGTTATAACAAGCATTCGACAAAATTATATTTGTAATACTTTAGCAGTAAGCACTCATTTACAAGCTCTGTTAACAATAATTGAAGCTGTCATTTCGAAAAGGACTCAACTCCATTAAAAGCTTTTCAGGAACAACAAAAATATGTTTATTATAAAAAAGTTAATGGTGGTAAAGAAACTGAACATACTCGTAGGAGTAGTTAAATAAAAGAAATATATAATTTTTGTGACTTTTATTCATTAAAATAAAGCATTTATCATACAGTTATTTTTTATTGTAGTTTCTGGACTAATAATGCCTTTTTCAAAATGATCTCTCTGATTTTCATACAAAATCAAATATTTTCAGAAGAACTGTCACTAATTATCTTGATATTCATTGTTTGCTGAAGTTGTTGGCCATGCAAAAACTTCTGTACTTATAGAAAGTTTGGTACTCTGCTGGAACATATTTTTCTAGTTTTTTTAAATCAGACATTTTCTTTTCATTGATTGGCACTTTACCAGCATATGCAGGATTATTTTTTGATGGTAAGGGGTACCCATCCTCTGTAAAGTTGTAAATCACGACTGACTAAACAATCTATGGATCAAACCGGAGAGTACTTTGCATAACATCTTCAGATATCAGCTCCATGCATTTTATATTACATCTGTAAGTAAAATGATAAAAAATCAAGTTTACCTAACATTATGTGACTGGTAAAATATAGTGAGTAAACAAACAAAAGATTGAAAACAGAAAACTAACCTGCAAGAAGCTCCAGTTTGTCTTTATACCACACCACATCATTCCTTTGGTGTTTTTTATGAGCTTCTCCAGCAATTTAAGCTTTTTTATTTCATTGTGTTTATAATTTTCACTATTTCTAGCCAGATAGTACTCTTTTTCTAGATGTATTCTAAGCAGTTTCGGCAAGCTCGCGATTCTACATTTTCGTAACAGATGGAAGTGAGGTGAGGTTAATCTGACAGTTGCGTTTCGTTTCATTAGAAAGGCTACAATATTCGTTTGCCTTTTAAGTTGACTTGTTAAGTATGAAGATGCGCCCTTTTCACAGGGAATATGTAAAACGCTTCAATAAATATAAAAAGAAAAGCTAATATGTATATTATATAAAACGCTTCAATAAAATAAAATGGCGCCAAAAAGTGATATTTAAAAAAGTGTGACTAGAGCCCTGTTCGAAATGACGGGTTCAATTTTATTATACCTTCTCCTGCTCACTCCAATTGGCGCTCCGTATTCTTTTAATTGCTTCCATGACGCGTCAAAAACCTTTCGGACCCGAAAGAAATCAGAAAAAAACTCACAACTTTAATACAAACAACTACCACCTTATGTCAAAGTCATGATCGATAAATACTTGTCATAGATGCATAAAAGTATCCTTATTTTAGGAAAAAAACAAAGTTTTAACATTTGTGTTCGTTTAATTTTATTATTAGTTCGACTATTTTGGTTATAATCTGTGGCGCTCGTATGTGTATCCTTCTTTATCAGTCACTCAGCTGAACAACAGCCAAACAACGTTTATAAGTAAAGAAATTAAAACATCGTTTAAATGCATGACAGCTGTTCAGCTGAGACGTGGCTAAGTCACGCTTAGCGAGATTTTTATAAGTAAGACGGTATATGTTTTACCCATGTTGTACTAATAAAGTTTTAAGCAAATAATATTTGACTCGAGTTCACTGAACTGAATAACAAATTATAATGATGCTTCCGCGCATACACTACGAGCTAAATTTTTCCGTTGGCTCAGCAGAAGACGTTATTGATTACTTATGAACAAATAATTAGTTTAATTAATAATTCCAGTCAACATAGTTTATATACTAGGTACATTACCAATATTCACTCGTTACTTATAATGTTTTTTTGTAACTAAAGTACTTAATGGTTAATTTTAATTATTTAATTTAATTTAATAAGAATCTTATAGGTTTCTTGCTAACGCTACCGCTACGCGTTACTTTCGTATTATTATCTTTGTTTACTGGTACAGATTCACTCTCCTTTAATATATATTCCTATCAATTGAAATTGTTAATATTCTATCATCTAATTGGATTTTATAAACTTTGTCAGATCTTTCTAAGACTTTATAAGGACCTTCATAGGGACATATTAATGACTTTTTTATCTTATCTACTCTGAAAAATACGTGTGTGCAATTTTTGTTATCAGGACGAACAAAAAATGATGTAGAACTGTTAGATGTTATATTTACTGGCTTATATGTTATTTCTTATATTCTGAACAACTGTATAAGGATATAAATTATTACTTGTTTCGACAAAAAATTCACCTGGTAATCGTAAGGAGCGGCCGTAGACCATTTGTGCCGCACTGACTCCTGACTCTGATTTAATGGCTGCGCGAAGTCTTAACATTACGCAAGGTAGTTCGTGCGTCCAATTTTTATTATTATTTAAACGTGCCATTAATGAGGCTTTTACACATCTGTGCCATCTTTCTACTGTTCCGTTGCTTTGCGGATGGTATGGCCTTGTCCTTATTTTTTGTACGCCTAAATACGACATTAATATTGTAAATACTTTACTTTCAAATTGCCTACCCTGGTCACTCGTGAGTTTTGCAGGCCAGCCAAACCTACATGTCCATTCTGTACATAATTTATGCGCTACCGTTTCAGCTGACATTTTTTTAAGTGGATAAGCTTCTGGCCAACTAGTACATCTATCTATTATCGTTAGACGATATCTATAATCATCAATCATCCGATGTGATTGGAAGCGGTCTAATTAAATCAATATGTATATGATCAAATCTATTAACAGGAGGATATTTACCATAGTTAGAAATAATATGTCTGTTTACTTTAGATTTCTGACAAGCTATACATGTCTTTGTCCACAACCCTATATCACGATTCATGTTAGGCCAAAAAAAATTTTCTTTAGTCATCTGGCGCGACGTGCGTGTGCCAGGATGACTAAGATTATGTATCGCATGGAATGCTTCTTTTCTAAAACTCTCAGTTAAATATGGCGTGGCGTTTTCATTAGAAACTTCACAAAAAATAGATTGACTGCTACCAGGAACAACAATTTTTTTAAATTTAAATTTAGAATCTTGCAATAAGGTGTTAAATTCAATATCCTGACTTTGTTCTAGAGCTAACATTTCATAGTCCATTAAACTAGATGTACATTTTATGCTATCTATACGTGATAATGCGTCTGCGACAACGTTATCTTGCCCACTGACATGGCGAATATCTGTTGTAAATTCACTTATAAATAATAGATACCTAATTCGTTTTGGACTTTCTTTGTTGTTACATACATACATATCGTCACGTCTTTTATCCCCGAAGGGGTAGGCAGAGGTGTTTTTCTACACCCACTTTTCGCCAGATATACTTTAGTCCCACGTAATAAGGGGCGAGCCTACTGCCGTACCGGGCACATTGCCAGACTCCGTGCTGCTACTGAGAATTTCGTGACAGAAAAACCCAATAACACTGCCCGACCCAGGAATCGAACCCGGGACCTCCCGATCCCACGCGCACATTTATGCCGCGAGACCAACGAGGCAGTCGTAAAGGGTTTGATGTCGAGTTTTCCGTCTCTACGCAAAGATGGTATTTGCATGTATCTTTGTTGTTATTTTTACATAATTTTGAAAATGCAAACGTCAGGGGTTTGTGGTCCGTGAACATAATTAATTCATGTCCTCACTTAACGTACTTCTAAAATGTTCTACGCCTAAAGAAATATAGCACTTATGACAGGGAATTATATTGCTAATAATTCCCTGTCATAAGTGCTATATTTCTTTTGCGTTTCAGTTAATTTTCTAGAAAAATAGCCTAATGGATGCCATTCATTTTTCACATATTGTTGCAGCACAGCTCCTACGCAATTATTTGATGCATCAGCAAAAAGTGCAAACGGCACGCTTATTAGCGGGAATGTTAACATGACTGCATTACTGAGACTATTTTTGCATTGTAAAAACGCTTGTTCAGCATCATGTGTCCACTGTATTATTGTTTTTTCGTTTCGTTTAGCTTTGTGAATCTATTTATTTAATATATCTAAGTATTCTATAGCTCTAGGTAAATAACCTCGATAAAAGTTGACCATACTTAAAAATTTGCGTAACTGACTGACGTTTTATAGTTAAGGATAGTGAATGATAGCCTGTACTTTTGATTCTAATGGCCTAATACCAGCTGTAGATACCTCATAGCCTAGGAATTCTATACTAGTAGTATTAAACATACATTTGTCTAAGTTAATTGTAATACCATACTCGCTTAACCGTTGAAATACTTGTTCTAAGTGCTCGGAATGTTCCTTACTATTAATTGAACTTACTAATATATCGTCCGCGTAACAGTATAAAAAGTCTAAGCCTGATAGCACTGTATTAGTCATGAAGCGTTGAAAGGTTTTGGGCAGCGTTTCTCAAACCAAAGGTCATTCTTTCAAATTCGTACAAACCGAAAGGTGTAATAATTGCGGTTTTGCATATATCATCCGGGTTAACCCTTACCCTGCGTAAGGCTCGCTTTGCCCAACGCACGAAATGCAACGTCATTTCAAACACTTTATAATTTTTACGTAGTCTTGCAGAAAAACGAAAAATTCGTCTACAAAAATATAATAATATGGCATGAATTATACCTTCCTGGCTTCGTTACGAGTTTATCTAACTAGTTATATATTTTTCAATATGTAAATAAAACTGACCTGTTTTCGCAGCGATGT
This sequence comes from Euclidia mi, assembly GCA_944739405.2. Lineage (NCBI taxonomy): Eukaryota > Metazoa > Arthropoda > Insecta > Lepidoptera > Erebidae > Euclidia > Euclidia mi. Next base: position 23,266,634 of record OX123187.2, read on the forward strand.
AATATATTTTGATTTTGAGAAATTTCATTGGTTTAAATTGTAAACTTTATCACAATTTATCGAATATCCACACATAATCACCAAACGAGCCCTTTATTACGTTAAAACAATATAAAATGTGCAAAGATAACTCAACTCATTTTACTTTAGAATAATAATTTCACCATAAAACGTTTTTGTTTACGCGACAAAAAATAACGGCCGCCATTCTTTGGGAACGTAATAAGTGCATTACAAAAGTTTCGTTACTTTTTCACTGCAATATGTATCACTTTCCGATAAACTATAACTCAATGTGAAATCTACACTTATTTTCCAGTAGTTCTGTATATAATACTTATAAGATTACTCAATGTTTTCTCATTACAAACATTTTACTTTTCTCGTGCACACTTATTTCAATATCAAAATGGCCAATATGGCGTCGTCGCAAAGTTCAATGGCATACGTATTTTGTTTAATTAATTTTCGTTCATTCTTGCTCATTTCCAGTTTATAAAAGTATTAAAATTGGTCAAGCGGAAATCGATAAATCGAATGATATAACAAAATCGTGTTACAAGTGCAAAGACCGTTAAATATCAACGACCAATGATACCCGACTCGTTATTAACCTATGAGGTTATTATTGCAGTTGAGGTTAATCAAAATATTATGATAGGCTTTTTTATATCAATTTTAGAGAATATTGTTTTACCAGCTAAAAAGTATGTGAAGTCTTATACGCGAGGGGTTGGGTATCTATCCGGCTTAGTAACAGCATTAAGTGCTCGGTAGTCACCGCAAGGTCGGAATTGTCCATCTTTTTTTGGTACTAAGTGTAGGGGACTCACCCAAGCTGATTTGGATGGTCTACATATACCTGCCTCTAACATAGTTTTAAATTCGTCTTTAGCTATTCTATATCGCTCTGGGGCTAACGGTCTAGGCTTGCAAAATACAGGAGGACCCGTCTTATCAATTTAATGGTAAACAGAGTGTTTTGGCGTCTCTTTAAATGACATAGGTTTGAGTATCTCTGGAATTTATTTAATATATCATATATGGTATGATCTTTACGCACAGTAAAAATTGCTGAAATATAATGGTTTACGATCGTTCCTTTGACTGCCAGGTTAAATACTTTATCTAATAAACAATGACCACTGATGTCAACAATTAATTTATGATGGTTAAGAAAATCTACGCCGAGTATTGGTTATTTAACATTGCACACTACAAATGTCTATGAGAAGGGTCTACGCTATTTTAAATCTAATGTTAACGTTTTGGTACCATAGGTTTTTATTTCTGACCCGTTAGCAGCATAGATTTACAATTAAAATCTTATTCACATTTATTTTAACTACATATTTAGGAATTACAGAAATGCATGCACCAGAATCAATAAGAAATTTTATATGCGATTTTCGGTCACTTACGATAAGGCGGTAATCCCTGACTGCACAACTTCCCGCCACCGGTTGTAGTCTTCTTAGTTTTCCAAGTTGGTTGATACGGTCCTTGGCTTCCAGTTGCAAGGCGCGACGCATTTCCAGGCTCTGCTCCGGTACTTGAAGTGATATGGGCACAACCAATTAGGACTTTCTGGCGTTCTTCGTGGTCTCGACCGGGAACGTGAAAGTGAAGAGTTTCTGAAATTGCTTCTGCTCCTATATCTGCTTCTTCCTCTATCCATTTCCGCTATCTTAGCTATTGCTGCCATAATTGTAGCTACATCAAAAACTGTCGACTTTTCCTGGTTGCTGTGGGCTACTTCGTTGATTTGCATTGGTTGGTGGGTCTCCATTACCTTATCAGCTATCACGGCCAATTCTTCCAAATCCTTTGCTGACGTCACTGTGAGGACTGCTCTTACAGATGAAGGTAAGTGTCCTTGCCATAATATTTTTAGGGTGTCCGCTTCTATTTTTCCTCTCGCCAGCTCCTTAATTCTTCTTAGTAGTTGACTGGGTTTCTGATCTCCTAGCTCGATTTCCGAAATCAATTTTTGTATTTGCCTAGTTGCCGATTCTTTATAAATTTGTAAAAGCCGATTTTTGAGTACTTCAAATTTGTTGTTGTCCAGTGGATTCGCGACTATGTCCGCTACTTGCTGGATTACGTCTTTGCTAAGTTTTGCTACGACCATAAAGTATTTGTTGGCGTCTGATGTCTTCTGAGGTGTTAAAATAGCTTTAACTTGCAAAAACCATAACCGTGGGTTTTCTGGCCAAAATGCCGGGATTTTACTTGAAACTGATAATGTAGAAATTATAGCGGTGGATTCTTCCGTTTTCGGTACCAAGTGAGTTGGTTGCTGTAGGGCCCGTCCAAATTGTGTATTCATTTTAAAAAAAATCTTGAACTTCGTGCAAAATGCATTGCATAGACTCGCGGTATTCTTCGTCCACGTTTCTGCGAATCGGACGTGGCGGGCTCGCGGGGATCGGGGTCACCAGTGTAGGGTTTTTGTGTGTATAGAGATAAATGAAACGTACGAAGTTCGAATGCCAACTGGTTTGCGTTTATTACTTCATTATATTAAATACAATACTATGCACGCACACGAATACATGAGTCAATGACCTATGCACTCCCACATTATTCTCCATAAGGTTCAATGCATAGAATATCAATCAATAGTTTAACAGAAAAGTTTAAATTAGAACTATGTTTAGGTATACTTCGGCGTCGACTACTTTTATCATGTGTTATTAAAGTTTTAACTGAATTTTCAAAGAATAAACTTAATAAAATTTACGTTGAAATAAACAAATGATTCATAATAGTGCAGATATAATAAATACCTAAAGGCAATTATATTTCTTCAACATGCAATTTCGATCTAGTGTTAGTGTCATATAATATGGTATTCCCGTAAATTAACTGATACTTTAATGATATCCTGACGAGATCGTAATTTGAACAGTGTCAAACTACGTGTCAATGTCTTACTACATGTGTCATATTAGACGATAATAACATTAAGTGTAGCAGAATACCAATTGTAAATAAATACAAAATCAAATCGCTCTGTTCAAAATACAGTGTCGGTATCGATCCAATACTATAATCTGCGTTCTGTTTAAACCCCTTTGCTAAAATTTTATTAAACTTATTCAATTTTACAATCATTAAAACACAGTCAGCTGTCACAGACATGCTGCTTCTAGTGAACGCGAATCATAGAATAGAGTAACGTGTGGTAACGTGAAAACAGTATCGGCCTAACACAGCCCTGATTGATATTTGATTAAGTGCCGCGCCCACCTAGATACTGACGGATTAATTCAATAAAACCAATTCATTTTTACTCTGCGATTGAAAGTTTAAAAGTATCGACATTTATTAACCAGTTTTAAATTGAGATCGGTTATTCTTCTCAGTGTGGTGAAGGTTTATATTAATACAAAGTGTCACTGCACCATTTCAATTCGTGGGTGTCATGAGAGGCGGAAGGAAAACACACGTAGCAAATAGTATCTTTGCGAAGAGGAGGAGATGTTTTCGAGAGCCTTTCTGTTTAAGCAAAGTTGTTACGGTGACAATAGCTCTGAAACTCGCGAATCTATAATTGATGCTACTTGGCACCTCATCACCATTTCAGGCAACGAATGTTTAATGCTGAACGTAGACCGAAAAACTCCTCACACAGACCAATCCTGAGCCCTCTCCATTCAACCGCATCACACTATCTTTATACATCTTAACACCTTTAACTACCCATCACAAGCTTAACCTACCCAAAAAGACATAGGTACAAAAGATTTCCGTTGACATAAAGCTTTTAAATTTCGGTCGCAAACTTAAGTCTGCAAATTGTGTTCAAAGCTTGTTCATAGTTTAGCTTTAGTTTCAAAAGTTCATTGTCGCAGTAATATAAGCCTGGGCCAACAATGTTGTTAATATTTCTCCCTAATATTGTTACAGTTTGCATCTAGATGCAAAGAATTTTGAGTTTATTGGATAAACACTACTGTATTGTTTTATTTATAAATGCTGCTGCTGAACTTTCGTTTCATTTAAAGTTTGAAATTTAATTGGCACCGTATAACTGTTTTGGAGACAAACTGAAGCAAACATAACGCTAAAAAAGAAAAATGTATGCATAATGTAACTAGATAGACATAAAATTAATTGAATGTTGTTTTTGGAAAACAAACAGACACTTTGGTTCTATTAACTTCCCTAGATTTCTTAGCAACTCATATCTTACTTCTTCCACCGCCTTACCGGTAAATCACACTTTAAACAGTTCCAACATAAACGCTTCTCACCGTCCAAAACTTAGACATGTATTACTTGCGGTAACAAGTTAACATTAGATTTTCTTAAGAATTGTTATCCAACATTTTCATGCCTTTTAATGTTGGTTGAGTGGCTAGTTCGTGCCTTGTTTTAATTACCTACGGGATAGGATGGTGAGAAGTTGTGCAACATTGCTCGTAATATAAATTTATATTTTAACGGGCAGTTAGGTACTGTGTAGTCGAGCGTTGCGCCCGCTTCAGAACATTATAGTACCCGACATGCATTTAAACTGCCTTATGGACTGTTTTAAATAATTACCATATACCCACATTGAATACCGGGAGAATCTTAAATTCTATTTTAATATATCAGCCATTAACATCATATTTTTTGAGAATATCAACACTAATTAACGACTTATCAGAATCTTACCACAACGCATAACTTTTCAACCATCCGAGAATTTAAATACTCTAACTGGAATTGCATCACTTTGATATAAGTAGAACAACTTTGTATTTTAAGTTAATTTTAAATATTTTCATGCCACCGCCCTCTATTCCAGCTGCAATGCCACAACAACTTTTTTGCCTCGGGGCATACAAGCTTCGATGCGGAAATGAACCAACTGCACCAATCGCGCCATCTGCCATTATAGGTTTTTGCTATAAACAATAAAGCAAAACTCTACAGAACAAGAGATAAATACATTTATTATTGTTGTATATTTTTAATATTGTTCCAATGTATTTACATTAGTTTATACGCATAATATTGATCTTTTTACTATGCCTTTTTCGTGCCTTATAAAAGAAGCTGAGAGAAAAATAGTCGGCACCACTTTTGAACTTTTTTAATCTGTGACGAAACTGGACAAAATTTCGTTCGCGCTGGCAGGGAACACAGAGGGCTTCAGACTTTTCTGAATTGCTTTTAGGAAGTTCAATTTTTAACTTTCGGAATTGAAAAGAAACGTTTTCTAGTTGGAGAACGGGTCATCTGGATAAGTATCTCATTGCAACTTGTTCGGGTGAAAGAAGCATCAGAGATCCGCTCGAGTAGTTTTCTCTCGGTGGGAATTACAGCCACCTATATAGTCTAAGATCCCGCGACAAATTAGTGCACTCATCGAGTTTTAGCTAAAAACCAAATTTTATATAAATTTATGATTAGGAGAATATAATATTTACTAGGTTGCCTATTAAAATGTAGCCGAAGGTATTTTTTTAAATTTTTTGGTAACTGATTTTTGGGAAAAAGTTTCGTTCACTTGACACTTTATATATATATATATATATATATATATATATATATATATATATATATATATATATATATATATTGATTTGATAATGATTGCTTGTGATACTTTTACAATGAGTTACTTCTATGGAATATAACAAGCGAAAATATTTTAAAGTTAGACTTCTTTTACATGAATTTTATTTTATTTAACTCAATTTAAGTATATTAAATAGCAGTGAGGATAACCACTTAATAGCTCTTTTATCTCAATGTTTGAGTGTATTTGCTACGGCTATCTGAGATAATTTTATAAGCAAAATTTTTGCTCTACTTGTTTTATAAGAGTTTCTCTATAGTTTGAATCTATTTTTATTTATATTTGTTGTCAAGCAACGGCACTCATCTACTAAGCTATAATGCAGTGAAGACATTCACTGGGAAATCCATGGGAACAGCTATGGTGTTCGTTCCCTTGTTTATTTCTAAGATTTACAATACTAAGGTTAATTGTCACGGTAGATTTTCAAAATATAAAATAATAGATACAAATAATACACTAACAAATTACTATTGTACAGCGGCTTAGTGGCAATTTGACCTTGACTATTACGCCATCTTCGCATTAAAAATATACAAAAATAATGTACAAAAGGTCTTCCTCCGGCATTGTTTAGTGAACTTTTGTTTTTGTCTTGCCTGGGGTTGGACAGACAGGAAGGAAATAAAAAGGCGAATATAATTATTATCTTTATAATGAGCAGTGTTGGATAATAATGCCGAAATCACCGATCCGTTATATTATAAAAAAAGGCTTTTATTTTTTATTCAGGGTGCACCGATATTAAAAATATTGTAATGATATGTTATTTGTAGTCATATGAAAAACGTAATTTGAATACAGAAACCATAACAAGTCTTAGTACTAAATTGATTTCGTAAACTAAACTGTTGATTGTTCGTTTTGCCAACTCAACTGAAAAGACCATAAATGTCAGGAAGTGTTTTTGCTGTGCTTCACGCATGTGTACCGCATTAAATCTGTAAGTGCTTTATATACCTACCTAGATGATGCGTTTTGTCCTGAATCCACCTGTATTAGCTATAAAATTCATTTAACATTTTCTGTTGGTGCCGTAAGAGGTGTCAGTGGCAAATACACGAAGCAAATACAAAGTACGTTTGGATAGACGGAAAACTCGACATCAAACTCTACACTGACCCGTCTGAACAGTATGGTATAGTAGGCCAAATCCTTCTATTGACTCTACATTGTTATTGTGGTCGAAAATAAGGAGCAGCTTGCGTCTAGCAGTAGACTGTGAAAGCCTGTATGATAATTTACTTAAACATATTCACATCTGTTATGTTATTAACAGTAGAAACATTATTAGAAATACAGGGTGCAAAAGTAATGACCCTATAGACATTCCTTATATTTTTATGACATGTATGTCAATTCTGATATTGAAAAATTTGTAGTAATCGTAATTATGTAAATTTCACTAAAAATAGTCATGGACCGCATGAACATGGAATTATCGTGTCATCAGTGATTAAAACAACGTGAATTTGACTCTGCAGCGTATTTTGGTCAAAGAATTGAAGATGTTTTTCCGTATAAAACTCAGATGACTCATCAGCTGCTGCCTATTGATCACCAAGATCGTCTAGAGTTCAGCCAATTTTTCTTCAAAATTAATTAATTTTATTGAAATCTCGGGTGTTATGTGAACAAACCACTAAGTCTTGCAGATTTAAAAGAAAAACATAGACCAAGAAATAAGAAACATATCGCAGGAAGTGTTACGGCTACAGTTATGGAAAATGTCATAAATAGGGCTCAAATGTGCTTCAACTCATCTGGAGGTCAACATTTAATAGACGTCATATTTAAATCATAATGCAACTAAATTTCATTGCACAAATATATACCTATATTTAAAAAACTAATTCTAGTTTTCTAATTCAGAAACGAAGTTGTAGCTGAACCAAATTGGGTCATTACTTTTGCGCCACCCGTTATAAACTTTCTAATTTGTTTGTCTAGGCTACACCACCACACCACCGACTGATCAAATAGAAATTAACCTAAATAGGTAAATAATCTGCGCGGTCTGAATTAGGACCAGTCGAAACAACTCTTGGGACCGCCCTAACGACCGATCTGCCAATATTATTGGTAAAACGTTTTATTTGTATATTATGTTTATTATGGATCTTCGTCATCGCTGATATAGATGCTTTTATGCATGCATTTAATTCGATAGTATGTAGAAACGTATTTATTATCCTAGTGTTATCGCACTTGCTTACAGCATGGCCCTGCTTTTTACTCTAAACAGATGGCAAAGAAAATTAGTTTTTCTACAAAGTGACTGCCAAAAACCTTTATTGTATGTTAAAGACCGGGATATTATTTTATTATTTTCAGGATACTGACTTCTCGTAAAGAGTATTATAGATCTTAACAACAGCTATGACCGACGGCTTAGCGTGATAATTGATCATTTAATAAAGCTCATAATTACGGAAAGCCAGCAGTGCATGTCGTAGGTTCGAACCCAAACCCTGCAGACAATTTATACACCTGAGCTGCTCTTAATCTAAAAAAATATATTGCTATTTATTCCTTACAGTGACCTTGCAAACTAACCTTACTAACTTTGACTGCACGGTTGGCGCAGTGCTTTAAGCAGTCGTCTCGTCACTTGACACAGCGTCGAGTGTTGTGGGTTCAATTCAAACTCAAGAAAACACATTTTTTGGTTCATAAATAGTTGTTTGAAATCTGGGTGTGCTTTGTATACGTTCACTGCATGTTTGTAAAGTTCCTCGCAATACAGGATATTTTTCCTACTACGGACAAGAGAAGAAAGACAACTCGTCTTTAAAACAAAAATCCCAGTCTGTATAAAGGGTAGCAGCCCTACCGCAAAGCTGCCACCAGAACAAAGAGGCAGTTATTTAATTTTATTATATATGAAGTGACTACTCATACACACGTTATAAGTACGTAATAAGAATACGACGTAACGTTTCTGAAAAGTGAATTAAGCTGTCGTATGTAACTCTTTACAACGCATAATAAAACTTGATGCTACGATATGTGCACAAGGAATTAAATTAAACTAAATTTTTAATATCCAACGCAGTAATAACATCCTGAAATTGTTACGAGGGAATCATTTGGACGTTTTTACATTACTCGAGAGCATTAATCACTAACACCGACATCGACGGACGGACGGTAAATAATTTACTGCTGATATCGAAGCCTTTGCACCATAAATCCTCGTCATGAGATACCAACTGTTTTGACAATCACTCGATTATATTCGCTGGGAGCGCCTCTAGTACTATATTCTATATTAATCGTCTGCTCAGATCATCGCTACGGAAACCTACATTATATGCTATTACTTACAGTACAGTTTACACAGGTTGATCGGTTTCGTAGAACTGTTTAGAGCTAGGTCGTAGAACATGTTGTAGTGTGATAATGGGTGGCAAGCACAAAGGATCTGTTGTCCAGCAAAATTGTTCATAGGTATACTATTTCAGTCAAGAAATGAGTATTTGATTTTGTGTACGTAAAGAATATAATGACTGTTTACGGATCGCTTGGCGGGTCATGGTGGTTTTATAGTTAATAATCACAGCCTGCATCGATAAAAATAGTTCTCACGTAATAAAATTGTGTCCTTGTGGTGTACATGTTTACGTGTCCCCTTTTTTAGGAGGGAGATTTAAAGGAAATTCTCCTTTGAAATTTATATACTATCTCAATATAATTAATAATATATATAGCTAGCTGCTATAGATAAGCTGACCGAATAGTGTCCGCGTTAAGTAGTCTTCTTTCCCTTCAGGAATTTAAAAAAGACGGTATTTTCTTCAGACAAAATCCAGATAACGGGTCAAAGTGACCTATTTTTAGCGAGGGTCAGATTCAGAATATTATATTACAAATTACGCCGCATTCGTACATCAAGTTCAACCTAACAGAAAACTGAGCTGTATATTTTAGCGTTACAAAATTACTTACATCGGGCTATCGGGCATTTTTTTCACGTAGGAAAATCATAAATAGAGGGGACCACCCCTTTCTTCCCTGAATCATTAATAGTCCGAAACTAAAAGCTATACGTATTATGTTTTATGTTCTGTGAACGGATCAGTGATATTTTAGTGTAGCAAACATTACGGGCTTCTTTCTGCAAACTATGAGAAGAGTTCAGTGTCTTTTGTCTCTTTTTAGTGTATTGATGTATTAGTTGTCTCGCTCGTGCAGAGGGTCACCGAGGTGAAACAGAAACCAGCGCTCTTCCAAATGTTGTAGTAATTCGTTTCAGTGAGTTCCGTCATTGCACTTTATTAAGAGCTATCTCGGTTGCCATCTCGTCCGCTTACATAGTTACGCAAGCATTATTACAACCACTCCACTCCGCTAATAAAATACAAGCTTCCACTATAGTGAACCCACGATAGTGGTAATATATTTAAGCCGAGTGTCAACCTGAAGGAAGGGTGATGAGATCGACTGCGAAATGTTTAATCATTTTTGTGGATCATATTTTGTAAGACTTGCTTGTTTTGACTTTTAATTATGCTTGTTCTATAATTATAACCAGCTTTTGCCCGCGGCTTCGCTCACGTTAAATTACGGGGTAACACAAAACTCCTTCATCTTTCGATAGTAATTTTCGTTTTAATTCTGTTCATAGGGTAATAAGAAATATAACCGCAAGCTTAGACTATATATTAATGACCGCAAGAAGTATTTAAAACATTTCAGTAAACAGTTTTTAGAGGTCAGTAGTCAAAAAAGGCTAAATACGAAATCCTTATAGACGCGCTATGTCTGTCAGTCTATCCGTATATCATAGCCACTTTATGCCGAAACTATTCAGTATACACATTTGAAGATTGGTAGTTAGTAGGTATTCTGTGAATCGCTTTACGACGTTATAGAAAAATGTTACATATTATAATATGTATTAGTGGGTAGGCTTAGCCGTCAAGGTTTAGCCGTTAAGCGCGCAATTGTATGAACCAGTTGAAAATATACGTTTGATCTCAACGCACGCTCTTTTATTTATCAGTGGCGACGAGGATAAAACTTTCGGTCTCGGTTATTTTCATTGTATCGTGTCGTGGACAATTATTACAATGTCTGTGGGCTGGGCAAAATCAAAGACTTTGATATGAAAACCGGTAACTGGTCAGCTTATGTGGAGCAGTTAGAAATGTATTTTGTGGCTAACAAAATAATGGACGATTTAAAGTTACCGACTTTAATCGCGCTAATCGGGGATCAAGCGTACGAGTTGCTGTCTACATTAGCGAGTCCTAAGAAGCCTTCAAGCTTATCATATGCGGCCGCAGTTGATCTACTGCGTTCTCATCTGCAGCCTACACCGTCAATCCTAGCAGAACGATACAGGTTTCGTCAACGGCGGCAAGTAGCAGGCGAATCGATAGCGGACTACGTGGCTGACTTGAAAAATATGGCGAGGTTCTGTGAGTTTAAAACTAACTTAGAAGAAAATCTAAGAGATCAGTTCGTGTGCGGTCTGCGCAGTGATTTTATCCGACAGAGGTTATTTGCAGAAAATGATCTAGACTATAACAAAGCGTTGCAGTTAGCCAATACTCTGGAGGCAGCCGAGCGGGATGCCGGAGCTGTCGATGTCCGGACTTGGAATTGAGCAAGAAGATACATAAATTAGAAAGCAGAAATTGTTCAGCGTGCGAGGACAGCAGACACAGCTCACAAAACTGCAGGTACAAAGATTTTCAATGCAGTTAATGTGCAAAGGTGGGCCATTTGCGAAGAGTGTGCAGGAAGAAGGAATCAGATCACCGTATAACATCGAATAATTCAAACTCAAAAGGCGCGTGGAGAAGGTTACGTAGAGGTCGCCCGCTCGGACCGCGCGGCCGCGACGCGGACGGCGGCGCGCGGCGCAGCGGAGCAGCGGCGGCGACACAGGGCCGAGCTGGCGCCGGCAGCCACGCTGCAGGGGCGGTGCACTGGCTGCGCGAGCACCACACCGGCGACACCTCCGGGGAGGAGCAGAATGGGTCTGATGACGGCGAGGAGGCAATGTACCAGATGTCCTTAGCAAACTATAAACCGGTGGTACGGTGTGTATGGAGATTATCATAAATAATAAACCCGTAAAAATGGAAGTTGATACAGGGTTGGCTTTATCTTGTATAAGCTATTCAACATACATTAAATTATTTAAGAATTTACCTTTGAAAACGTGTAAATTAAAGTTAAAATTTTATGATGTTACCGCTATTTATCCGATAGGATACTTAGAGACAAATGTTGAATATAACAATAGGGTGAAAAAGTTAGATTTATATGTAATAAGTAAAGGTAGCACGAGTTTATTAGGTAGACAGTGGCTGTCTGAATTGTGTATAGAAATTCCTAAGTTGAGTAGGAGTATAGAAATACACTACTACTTTGTTCTTTAGTGGATGTTTTGCTCACCGCTCTTACTTCGTTCATCCCTGACGGAAAGCCTACCTAAACTAGGTGATACTGACATACTTGTTGTGTTGTTTTTGTCTGAGTTGTACGCACTGCGTCTGGCCACTTTGTGTTATTATTTATAACGCTATAAATATGTATAGATAGGCTCGCCCCCTATTACGTGGGACCTAGGAAATCATGGTGAAATGTGGGTGTTATATTAAGCCTCTGTCTACCCCTTCGGGGATACAGGCGTGAGTCTATAAAAAATTGGGCAAGTGCGAGTCGGACTCGCGCACAAAGGGTTCCGTACCATCATCTATAAAAGAAAATCACGTTCGTTGTATGTATACTTAAATACTTTATAAGTTTCTACCTTTATTAAGATCGAGTAACAAATTGCTTAAAAATTACGTTTGTTGTATGGTAGCCCCCCTTTATTATTTACTTTTTTTTAATTTAATTATTTATTTTGAAAGGTAATATACAACTACATATTCTGTGAAAATTTAAAGCGTCTACCTGTTACAGTTAGTAATTTTGAGCAAAAGATACGAAAATAAACACGTTTTTTGTATGGGACCCCCCCTTAATATTTTATTTTTTTATATTTTTAGTATTTGTTGTTATAGCGGCAACCGAAATACATAATTTGTGAAAATTTCAGCTTTCTAGCTATCATGGTTTATGAGATACAGCCTGGTGACAGACAGACGGACAGACGGACAGACAGACAGACAGCGGAGGCTTAGTAATAGGGTTCCGTTTTTTACCTTTTAGGTACGGAACCCTAAAAAATAGTCTATATAGATATGTGTGATGCATTAATCGGAATATTATATGCGGAGCTACGAAAATATAATCTTCACTGTCACTACTAGTAAAAAGGGGGGCCTTTATTATTTACTTTTTTTTAATTTAATTATTTATTTTGAAAGGTAATATACAACTACATATTCTGTGAAAATTTAAAGCGTCTACCTGTTACAGTTAGTAATTTTGAGCAAAAGATACGAAAATAAACACGTTTTTTGTATGGGACCCCCCCTTAATATTTTATTTTTTTATATTTTTAGTATTTGTTGTTATAGCGGCAACCGAAATACATAATTTGTGAAAATTTCAGCTTTCTAGCTATCATGGTTTATGAGATACAGCCTGGTGACAGACAGACGGACAGACGGACAGACAGACAGACAGCGGAGGCTTAGTAATAGGGTTCCGTTTTTTACCTTTTAGGTACGGAACCCTAAAAAATAGTCTATATAGATATGTGTGATGCATTAATCGGAATATTATATGCGGAGCTACGAAAATATAATCTTCACTGTCACTACTAGTAAAAATTAAACTCAAATCTGTTGAATTCGTTATATCTGTCGTTCTGTAATGTAAACCTTACCCCTTTACGTACTTCGTTTATGCTGGGAATATAACGTATACAAACAACACGAATAAAAACCGTGAGTCGGGAGCTGCTAAAAACACCTGTTATCTCATAAAAATACTCATATTCTTAACGCGTAAAGTCCATTTATATGTTACTAGCTTTCGCCCGCGGCTTCGCCAGCATGATATTTTAATAAAGAGTGGCCTATGTTCCCCGGGTTTCAGACTATCCATGTCAAATTTCATCTCAAACGGCTCTGTAGATTAGCCATGTAGCATACATATAAACAGATAATAATGAAAATTACTTTTGTTTTCATAATCGTTGAACTTCAGGTAAAGATTAGTAAATAATAATGATATATAATGATATACTCATTGAAGTTATGAAGAGCTTGTTTACCTACTGAATATAATAGCAACAAAACATAAAATCTGAAAGCATTAGGTACCACAAAGTACATATCAGACAATCAGACCGTCCCTCCGCCTCGCTGTGCTTAAGCGCACTAACTCGTAGAAAGCGCTTTTAATGACGCTGCGCTTAGGTCAGATATCTGACTGTAAAAGACAACGTTAATCTACTTAAATTAAATACTGAAGGCAATAAATCAATCAATTTTGAAAACAATTTGATAACTTCTTTAGAATGAGCATTGTAAAATACACATATATTTTTTTATGTTATACTGTTTTATTACAACAAAATATTATATACCTAGTGAGATTATGTACTAAAAGCTAAAAAGTAATACGGTAAGTTCTAGCTACCAGATCGCACCAATCTTCTCATCAATCTGGGGTATTGATCAGACAAATATAAAATCGTTGGGCAGGTGAAATTTCTATCATAAAGTTTACTCTGGATACCCTACGCCCAAAATTAATTTATTCTTACTTAATTTTATTTTCAAGTTTTTAGTGTTGTTCTTAGTTGATACTTCTCATTCTATTTTCATAGTGAGCCCTTTTCTACCAATCAAACCCTGTCATTCGATACCCATATTGAGGTATTTGTGGAAAATAAGTAATCTGCCATTTTGTGGAGGCGGCCATCTTGGATTTTTCATAGTGAGCTCAATTGTACCAATCAAGACCTTTCAATTGATACCCATATTGAGGTATTTGTGGAAAATATGTAATCCGCCATTTTGTGGCGACAGCCATCTTGGACTTTTCATAGTGAGCTCCATTCTACGAATCAAGTCCTTTTATTTGATACCCATATTGTGGTATTTGTGGAAAATAAGTAATCCGCCATTTTGCGGCGTCAGCCATCTTGGATTTTTCATAGTGAGCTCTATTCTACGAATCAAGCCCTTTCATTTGATACCCATATTGAGGTATTTGTAGAAAATATTTGATACCCATATTGAGTTATTTGTGGAAAATAAGTAATCCGCCATTTTTTGGCGGCAGCCATCTTTGATTTTTTATAGTGAGCCCTATTCTACCAATCAAGCCCTTTCATTCGATACCCATATTGAGGTATTTGTGGAAAATATGTAATCCGCCATTTTGCGGCGACAGCCATTTTGGATTTTTCATAGTGAGCTCTATTCTACGAATCAAGCCCTTTCATTTGATACTCATATTGAGGTATTTGTAGAAAATAGGTAATCGCCATTTTGTGGCGGCAGCCATCTTGGATTTTTCATAGTGAGCTCTATTCTACGAATCAGGCCCTTTTATTTGATACCCATATTCAGGTATTTGTGGAAAATATGTAATCTGCCATTTTGTGGCGGCAGCCATCTTGGATTTTTCATAGTGAACGCTATTCTACCAATCAAAGTTTTTATTCGATACCCATATTGAGGTATTTGTGGAAAATATGTAATCCTGCCATTTTGCGGCGACAGCCATCTTGGATTTTTCATAGAAAGATATTGTGCTTTTCTACGAATCAAGCACTTTCGTTTGATACCCATATTAAGGTATTTGTGGGCAATTAGTAATCCGCCGTTTTGTGGCGGCGGCCATCTTGGATTTTTCATAGTGAGCTCTACTCTACAAATCAAGCCTATTCATTTGATACCCATATTGAGGTTGTTGTGAAGTATAATATGATTCACCATTTTGTATTGGCGGCCATCTTGAAATTAGAATCATTTAAATATTATCTTTTAATCTTGATGAGTGTATACCAAATATCAGATCAATCTGTGAAAGGGGTTAAATTTCCAATGAATAACTTTCAGAGCTCAGGCTTTTTGCCGACTTAGTTGATACTTTTCCTTATATTATGGCAACATTATACAAAATCTTTATAAATTGTAGCCTATGTGTTATTCTGATGTATAAACTATATTATTGTAAAGTTTCATCCAAATCCGTTCAGTAGTTTTTGCGTGAAAGAGTAACAAACATCCATCCATCCATCCATCCATCCATCTATACATACATCTTCACAAACTTTCACATTTATAATATTAGTAGGATTAGTAGGATATTTAATTGTCTTCGGTATTCCCTATCTTCATGGTATGCATTGTCCAGTCTTAATAAGGTAGAGAGGAGTCTAGATCACAAACCGGCTCCGAATTTAGAGTCCATAGTTTTATCGGCTTTTGAGAGCACATAAATGAAACCAAATGTGAAGAAACCTGGAAGCGTCCGAGATTATAAACGGTATTGGGATTCAGCGAGCAAATTAACTATGCAGTCATTTTAGCCAAAGCGTCAAGGCGTAAGATCTAGTCTTGCATTTTGGGTACAAACGGTTGGCACTGTTATCAATAATGATATCGCAGTACGGTATGTACCTGATAAACTAATTTAACTGAAAAACTGGACCGATTTTATAGAAATTTGTAGCCGATCTCTAGATTAGATCAGTTCCTTTGAAGTTATGAGAGGTGCAGAAAATTTATAGCAAAGTGGGACAGGTCACTATCATAAATATACTAGACTAGACTGTAAAACTAGACTGCTAGACTGAACAAGCTGATTGTTTTTCAGTCTAGTAGTTTTAGAGAAGCCTACATAGAAATAATCTCTTTATTATGCAGCCTTTCACAATCGACTGCTAGGACTATTATAATTTTCGTATCAATATCATTGTGACGCAATAGGAGATTTGGCCCCATTGGTTAGTTAGGCTGGTATAGGATTTAATATCGAGTTTTCGAACTTTTCCCAAATATACGATTTGCCTCATGTTTTACAGACTGGATGATGATGATGATAGTTACTGACGGTAAGAATTGGAATAGTAACACTTGGTATTCTTAACCCATTACTAAACGGTGAATAATCTCCTAATTTTCATAATATGTGTATCGATATAGCGGCGGTAGCCCAGTGGTGTACGTAACGGACTGCCGAGACGATGGTCTCGGGTTCGATCCCCAGGTACCTCGGGCACACACCTCTGACTTTTCGAAGTTATGTGTGTATTAAAAATGTTAATTATCGCTCGCTTAATAATGTGCCCGGTAGATGGCAATAGGCTCGCCCCCTATTACATTGGGACCGAAACATATCTGGCGAAGTGTGGGTGTGTAATACACCTCTGCCTACCCCTTCGGGGATAAAAGGCGTGAAGATATGTTATGTTATGTTATGTGTATCGATTTGCTAAATAGCAGCAACTAGAACTTGCACATGTATATATGTATATATGTATATATGTATAATTAAATGGTTTTCGTGAAGACATATGAGGGCAATAAAGCTTACAAACTAATTGCAGGGCGGTTAACCCTTCTCGCTCTCATCAATCCTTATATAAATAACGTGTAAATACTAATTTCCATCGATTACGGAGCGCTGCTGGCTATGTAAATGGCATATATAGATTATAGGTATATCATATTTTAAAGTGAAGATTTGATCCCCGTGTTAGATAATTTGCTGTTGAATTTAGTAGGTGTATACTTTATTACTATATTGTGTCAAATTAATTAAATATTGTATGTATACAGGTAGTATTAAACATCGGCAGAGTTTGTCCTATTATCAGTCCGATCTGGCAAACTTGAAATGTTATGAAAAGTACATGCGAAAATGAAATATATAATTGAATTTAATGTGGCAGAAATCGTACAGAGGACTTTGTACAACATAAAATATAAAGTTATTTTAAGAAACATTAGACTGTTTCAAGGAATAACAAGATCATGTCTGAAGATGTTAAATTTTCTTTAAGAGCTGAATAGACATTACTAAAGCTGAATAGACAAACTATACTTATCTAAAAAATATCTTTATTTACTGTACACGAAATTATTTAATCTTGCTTTGATGTATTTTCTCAACATGATATATTTTTATAGAAATACTAGAGGACGCCAGCAGCTACGCCTGCAATTTTTTAACATTTATCCGTTTAGGCCGATCCCGTGGGAATTTCGGGAAATCCCTTCTTAGTGCACCCCTACGATCCCCAAGGAACATACATGCGAAATTTCAGCTTCCTGCGCCTAATAGTTTCGGCTGCAGCGTGTCTGTCAGTCAGTCAGTAACGCAAGGATTTTATATATTAAGAAGATACTAGCTGACCCGGCAAACGTTGTTTTGCAAAATTTTTTTTTCTTTAAAAATAGATGTTGGCCGATTCTCATAGATACCGGATAAGCACAAAAAATTTCATCAAAATCGGTCAAGCCGTTTCGGAGGAGTATGGGAACGAAAACTGTGACACGAGAATTTTATATATTAGATTAGATAGAAATAAAATATTAAATATACAAAGAAATTTCCTAAACATCAACAACATTTAAGTTAATATAAACGAGAATGCTTGCAATGGCTTGTTTATTATTTTCGTTGGCTTTGATTATTTGTGTCGTAAGTAACATAAAAGAAGTATGCAACCAAAGTGGCACAAGAAGAAGCACAGCTAATTATGATTCGCTTCATTAGAATATGATGCTGGTTATATGTAATATAGGAGAAATCTATGTTAGTCAAGAGCATAAACATGTTTTAGTTATATTTCGTCCTTCTATGTATGAAATTGCCTTTCATCCGTGAGCAAATTCAGCAGTAACAGCTACTGAAATATTATTTTTCTATTCTTAGGCAACTAATGATCATCAGCCTGAGTTCCTTATTCTCTATCTTCGGGTTGATTAAACCTGCTTGGCCGTAAACACTCACTAAACTAATAATACCCTAAAATAAACGTTTTGGTGGTAACAAATAGAGGATCGCTGAGGCGGGTTAGTTAACTCGTAGTATCCGTAAAGAAAGAGTTTCTGTAAAACCGGTGATCATAAAAGTAGTACAGCTTTGTTCTATGTAGTTAATACAAGTGATTTGTCCAAATAATGTCGTGAAGTTAATAAATACTTTGAGGTTTTCAATGCAAGGAAATATTTTATTGCCCAGTGCAGGCTTAAATTGCTTTGTTAACATTAAATAGCATTGAAGTTATCTTTTGCCCTAATTAAGGCATGGAGGTAATAACAAACGTTTTGGAATCAATAAATAAAATAAATAAATTATAATTACTTAAATTTGTGTTTCAACCAAGTAGTAAATGAATAGCTTCGTAATTTTTTCAAAGGAACATAATTTATCTGTCTGCTAATCTGGTCTAACTGTACTATAATAGAATTGCCAAGTGAGAATATTTCGTGGGTATAATGGAAGAACTGCATAACTCAAAATTTCAAGTTTCGAGATAATCACGATTTACTGTTTTTTTGACACTTTTTTTACACCACTAAGAAATGGAGAACAATTTTAGCGTCGGCGATTTTATATGCTTTAAGCATGTTTGCTGTCAATTCTATGCTTGATAAAACTAACTTTTATCATGAACCAAAAAAAATTATAAAAATAAAAAACCAAGTTATCCAATTTTGTCACACCAATATATTGCAAACATACCGTAGTTAGCTAATTCTATATTGTAGTTATTCAGTTTTCCCACACATTAAATGAATATGAATACATGAATTTGGGTTAACTAAGTGCACTTATTGAGTTCTGAACCAAAAGAAATATTTAAACACGAAAGTTAGGCATTCTTAGTGAAAGTTTATTTGTGAAACTTTATAACTGATTATTGATCTCACATGAAATAAAAAACCTGGATTGGAAGTAGTAATATTGTACGTATATATGTATATAACAAAATAAACGTAATATATCCCATTATTGTTCAATACCAAAATTAACAGAATTAGGTATGTCAACAAAATATTATATTTATGTAATAAAATCAAATAAATTATTTATTATAAATCTTCTAAAATCAACTAAAACAAAAATAACTTTCCTTTGCATTAAAACATACTAGGGTGGTCTGAAAAGTTTCCGACCTCAACCTGAAGGAAGCAGCACTCGTCAAAAAAGTGTTGTGGATGTAATTGTACTTCTTCTGGCAGTTACCCACCAACATTTCAGCTATTTTGGACCAGTAGTTGCTGTTTGACAGCCATACGATTGAGTCGATGTGAGTGTTTTTTGTGAAAATGGAAAATTTTGTATCGAGCTGTCATTAAATTGTTGTTTTTAAAAGGCAATACGCCGACGCCATTTAAATTTGATTAAAACTCTGTTCTCTTTGCTCCATCATCATTGCCCTAGCGTTATCCCGGTTGCATACAAGACTTACACGTCTTAGAGCCCGAGGTCCGTTTACTGGTTTAACGAGATATGATAGAATATCAACTTTTCTACTGAGCGACTGCCGTTTGACCTCCGCAACCCGTAGGGATAGCGATATTCTATGGTTTAGACCAGTATCCCTTTTTACGTAGGATCTAAAAATGCATGACATAGCCAAATGTGGGTGTAATAATTACAACTTCTCTTCGGAGTATCGGTTTGCCACGTCACGCCTTGCTCGCTATATCGCGAGGTATTTTCTCACCTTTAGGTTTTCATAATAGGAAGAGGGCGTATAATGGTCAAACAATTATATTAACTACTTCTTCTCATTTAACTCATTTTATCAGCCTATCACTCCTAGAGATGGGCCTCCCAAGGGTATGCCACAAGCCCCATTCTGGCGGCCAACACTACGCTTGCTGAGGCGTGGCCTTAATTTAAGAACCTGATTTTTTATCAATAGACCATAAGTTCCGCCATTCAATTTGCTATAACTCTGAACTATGTAAGTTACTTTGGTCTTCTGCCGGATAATCTCGTGCCGGAAATTATCCATCAGCGAAATCTCTAGCATTGTCCTTTTCATAGCTCTCTGAGAGACATGTTGTGTAGGCAGTGCATTGCAGGACAGCCCAGTTTCAATGGAGTTGAAGGCATTTTCGTAATCCACAAGAGCCAGCCACAGCGACCGGTTTTACTCTTCGGATTTCTAAATAACCTATTTATTTATTTATTTTTAAATTGCACAAAACAAATTACAAATTTGTAGGCGGGTAACTAGATCGTTGGCCGATATAATCACTTCAGAATTCCTACTAAGTGGGCGCAGCTGGATTCTTGCGCATTGAATACACACTAACTAAAATACACTAACTACTTTAAAACACGAAAGGCACTATCTTAACAATTATAGTCTAACACTTTCCACTTGCAAGTCTTTTAACGAACCGAGGACAGATTCATGGTGTACTGTCAACCAGGCGCCCCGACTGAATGTGTCCAAGCCCGACAGACAAGTTCACACGAACACCGTCAGTGCCAGTGGACAGCAATACGTCACAACCGGCCGGCACGGCAGCACTCTCGACTCGTTTAGAGACTGTACTAATGACGTGATGATGTTTCATGACATCTGCAGTTTCCGTTCCGACGTGAAATAATAAAGAGGCGCTGGTAATGCGCCGTCACGGCTAGACTGACCTGCGACCGTCCTCGGGCGCTTCATTTCGCAATTTCGTATCAATCACACAATTATCTATAGCTTACCTTGATAAGCAGTCCGCTCGTCCAACCTGACACCTCTATAGCCGACTACATGAATTCTTACTCGTTATTACTATCTTTTGACAATGAACAGTGAAGTCCAATATCAAGCTTATTATTCTGTCAAACCTGGCCAGACCAGCAGATAGACACGGGGCTCCAAGATGACAAGTCCCGGACGCAACCGGGACAACCCCAGGGCAATGATGATAACTTTATGCTACAATAATCGATGCTGTGCTTTGACCAAGCTTGGGTTGGACCGCGTCTTTACATCAACTCACCACATACAGCCGTAAACTAACTAGTCCCTAAGGCTAACCACTCTGTTATAGCCGATATTGTGAACTGCATTTCACTAAACTCACTGGACCGGACGACACTGCCCTACGACTAACCTAACTACATAACTCAGATTGAAGCCTGAACCGGGCGCGAGTGCATCCCTTCGACCATCCTCCAAACAAGGCATGGACCGGACGGCACTGCCCCGGCGACCAGCGTCCAGTGCATCCCTTCGACCATCCTTCAAGCAAGGCATGGACCGGACGGCACCAGCCCTATGACTAACCTAACTACATAACTCAGATTGAAGCCTGGACCGGGCGCGAGTGTGTCCCTTCGACCATCCTCCAAACAAGGCATGGACCGGACGGCACTGCCCCGGCGACCAACGTCCAGTGCTTCCCTTCGACCATCCTTCAAACAAGGCATGGACAGGACGGCACCAGCCCTACGACTAACCTAACTACATAACTCAGATTGAAGCCTGGACCGGGTGCGAGTGCGTCCCTTCGACCATCCTTCAAACAAGGCATGAACCGGACGGCACCAGCCCTACGACCTACTTAACTACATAACTCAGATTGAAGCCTAGACCGGGCGCAAGTGCGTCCCTTCGATCACCCTCCAAACAAGGCATGGACCGGATGGCACTGCCCCAGCGACCAGCGTCCAGTGCGTCCCTTCGACCATCCTTCAAACAAGGCATGGACCGGACGGCACCAGCCCTGCGACCTACTTAAGAACAGCCAGTCCAGCTTATCTATTTCAGATCTTTGCAACAGTTACAGACTACAGTTAAATTTAAATAACCAAGTAATCTTTTAAATGTCATGATATGATCAAGCAAGTAATAATGTAGCATACCGCAGGTGATGTCAAACCTACGCCTAGCTAAACTAAACCTATGCTACGTCAAGCCTAACCTCACCTATCAGTTATGAACTGTCTTGTTCAGCGTGAATTTGAACTTCGTGGTCAATTGGCCCATGGTCTGAGTTGATGCAAAGGTTATCTGATCCTGCTGTGATTGTATCAAATGCTACTGAAATAGTATAGGAGCTTGCCGATAGTGTTACGCATCTACCGAGTCTATGAGGATAATCCTCATCGAGTTCTACATCAATCACCGCCGTCTCGGCCTTCTCTAACCAATTAATCGATTATGATTAATTGTTCGTTTCCCACGGAATACATTTTACATGTCAAATTTAAATTCGTTGAATGTGTCATCAAACAATACACACACTGAAGGGACAAGATCAACTAAATCATTTACATCGGTTAACGTCTACCACCCAGGCGATGTCACACAGACTTGTAAGTGCCACACAGGCCAGGCAATGACACACACACCAGTCAATGCCACACGGGCTACTCATTGCTACACAGGCCAGTCGTTGCAACACAGGCCAGTCATTGCCACACAGGCTAGTCATTGCCACACAGGCCAGTCATTGCCACACAGGCCAGTCATTGCCACACAGGCTAGTAATTGCCACACAGGCCAGTCATTGCCACACAGGCTAGTCATTGCAACACAGGCCAGTCATTGCCACACAGGCTTGTCGGTGCCACACAGGCTTGTCGGTGCCACACATGCTCGTTGGTGCCACACAGGCTCGTCGGTGCCACACAGGCTTGTCGGTCAAGTTACGTCAATTGTTAACTGCTTATTGTTTACACTTACAGAAAATTGAAATCAAATTACTCACCTGCGCCGTCATTGGCACATTCTACTTCTTCTAACCAAATTCCTTTAATAAACTACCTTCACTTGCACTGAAAGTTTCGGCCAGATAGGCTTTAGCTATACCAGTTATTGGCTCTTCAAAGCCACATACAGGCCTCACACGGGCCGCGCGCCACACAGGCTACGCTGGCCGTAGATTTATTTCCTCTTTGGGCAATCCTGGTGGCGCCGGCTATAAGTCCGCGCTGGCCTCCAGGCCGCGCCGGCCATCAGGCCGCGCTAGCCACCAGGATTGCCCAAAGAGGAAATAAATCTACCAACAGTATTTCAAAGATTCCTTTCATCGTATACCCACTGAATAGAGTATCCATTCTTTCAGACTAATTCAACGTCCGCACTTGGTAAATTTATAAGCGATTATCAAATTCATTAACAACTTCGCAACTGTACAGAACGTAACTCCCGTCCATACTCTCAATGAGCTGTTAAAACTGGATTTGACCACAGACAAAAACTAAAAAAAAATGCAAACATGGCGAGAACTGATAAGCTACCTTCGAACAAACAGATTTCCTTTGGCTACATAGAGGCAACGACTACAGTTCTGAGATGACCAATCGACAGTGTATGAGTACTTTCAGATTCTCGCAACACGTTCTTGTCGACACAGAAACCAGAGGTAGATAATCTTAGCGATCAAAAATCAAATGAGAGCTACTTGAATAGCAGGGTATCCATGATTGCGATCAACAACCACACTTTAATGTACTTCGCTCCAGGAATAAAAGAAAACTCTCGAATAGTAATCCTAGTCGTTCGGCCATTCCTGGTAAAAGTCGGTGGGCAATAAAAGGTACTCTGATCAAAATCATCTCAGGTCACATAAAAATCATAACTAACTCTTTCTTTCGAAGCGGACATGTTGAACAATACGCATACTCGTTCAAATAATAAGAAACTCATTAAAATATTGCATTGATCATACTCTGACATCCATCGTGTCTTCAATATCACGCTATGCAACCTCCATCTGGTTACACAACACCATACGGATAATCATTTCGAGCGTTTAACAAAGTAAACTTAAACTAGGTTTGTTCAACATGTTGCTTTGTTTTTTCTTATCACATAGCAGACTATAAGAAAATCTTACTAGGCTAACAGTCTAGATGTTAAGTCTACTACCAAGTATCCAATCAGTCTTTTCAGAGTTATAATTTTGTCATGGATAGTCTAAATACGGAGCATAACCTAACCTAATCATTAGCGATACAGCAACGGACCTTTCGCGTTCAAGACGATGCACAACGTTTGTGATACTATGATAAATGTACTAATGGCTGTCTTGTTTGTGCACCAACGGAGACTATGACTAACACAAAAGTTTCAGGGTAAACTAGGCTAACCAGAAATGCACTTTGCTGGTCCAACCAACGGCAACGCATGGCTAACCATGCAGCCGCACAAACGGCTTATCCAGTTTATGCAAATCTACACCAACGGAAACGTGGGTACCTCAAGATTATCGCAACAAATACTAACAAAGTACCCATTTAATGAGAATAAAGTTAAGCACACAATCATTACTAACGATCACTAACCTAGTTCTACCTACAATGAAAATTAAAATCTCTGAAACTGATTATGGTAACGCACTACGATGATAACTCAATCATTTTCTTCTACGTCTAATAATAGACTTTAACAGCTTCTACTAGAAACACTATCACTTCTAAACGTCCTAAGCATAACTTGGAATTGGCCAGAGAACTCGTGACACTTGATAAAAATTCCCAGCGTATCACATGAATTTTAAAAACACAATAGGTCATTTTCACGCGTAAAATCTTAAAATTGAATTTAATTTTACTAGTGGTGCCATCTAATAATCATGAGTAAGAAACATTTTAATTTGCCATGTTAAAAATTTATGCACACAAAGAAGCAAGTGTAATTGCAACACCGAGATCGTCTGCACAACTCAGAATTACAACGAGTAACCGTGCCACTTTTTACTTAGGCTCTGATGACGTTCAAACGAAAACAGGTATTATCAACACCACGAGTCGATAAAATAATGGCGGTAGTAATATCTTTCGATTATGGTCAGGTTACACTAACCAACCAACTGCACTTGTTTGGAATAATGCAAGTCGGCCTCCTCACTCTCGTTACTGATACAGTCCATAAAGTCAGATCGATAAAAGATAATCTATTTGTAGGCAAGCATAATATGATCACAAGGTTCGTGAGTGCGAGCCATCCTCGCATGTAGAAATAAAAATAATCGCTTTCTTTTTAACCGGTGTATCAAACTCAAAACCTCCGTTCGATATCTACGCTATAGCTAGGTCACTGTGGTAGTCCGACAACCATACGCTAACATAAAATACGGCAAAGGTCGCAATTAAATTGTTTCTACTCACATTTTTTTTGTAATTTTTTCTTTTAGCTATTAAAAAGAAGATTATTCATGAGATCATGCCATAGGAAACACGACACCGTAAAAATCAAACGGTTCCACAATTCTGTCTCGTGTAGGAATCGAACCTACAACACTCGGTACGATGTGATGGCGATATCATACATTTCCAAGGTTAAATGCGTAATGTTTTACAACAACCGTTACTAAATAAAATTGGCAGTACCAATAAAAAAATCAGCCAAAATACGCTCACCACGGTTGCAGTTGAAGGATCAACTGATTTGCCAGCACCGCAGCAGCACAATCAGCCTCACTCGCGTCTTGTGTGTACGTTTCATTACACAATTTTATCCCACAAATGATGTAGGCGGGTAACTAGATCGTTGGCCGATATAATCACTTCAGAGTTCCTACTAAGTGGGTGCAGCTGGGTTCTTGCGAATTGAATACAAACTAACTAAAATACACTAACTACTTTAAAACACGAAAGGCACTATCTTATAATAAGACAAACCATGTGACTCGGCACGCCTGTTCGGTGAAGGGTCTCCCATAGATGTTGCCACCTTACAGAGTCAAAGGCTTTTTGGTAGTCTACGAAGCATAATAAGACTGGGTTGTTGAATTCGTAGCATTTTCCTACAATTAGTCTCAGGTTTATAATTTGTTCTCTGGTGCCTTTGCCTTTGACGAAACCGGCCTGTTCCTGCGGTATTTGCCAATCTATGTAGGATCTCAACTGGCTGTTGATTATGGGCAGCATGATTTTGCTAGAGTGGGAAATCAAAGCGATAGTTTGACATTAAAATTTTACCAATCAAATCTTCCCAAGGGGCCCCGACTGTGAGTCGTTCTGTTCTGCATATTACTTAACAGAATTCTTAATTACTAGTCGACCAAGCCAACTAGACGAATGTCAACGTGACAAAATTCAACATAATTCAATAATTATAATCCAGAAATTCCTAGTACCGATTGCAGGCGCATTGTACGTTCACACGCCGCGTTTGCACGTTACGATAAATAATTTCTGGATTATAATTGTTGAATTATGATGAATTTTGTCACGTTGACATTCGTCTAGTTGGCTTGGTCGACTAGTACTGGGCTTGTTTCTTTCTTTTTAGTTTTTATTGAAGTAAATTTTTTCACGTATTTTCTAAAATAAGTTTTAACGCAGTTGGGTTTTTTGTTTTTCTTTAAATATTTTTTTTATTTTATACTTTTTAGTAAAGATTCATTGACTTCATTATAATATGGTAAATTTTGCAATCTAGTGTTTGTATATGGTTTATCCTTGAAATAAAAATCAATAAGTAAGAAAATTAACGAGTATTCATGTTTTGTTAAACAACTTTAAATCGTTATAAATCCTAAACTATAATTTAAAATGAAAAATGATAAAAGGAACCTGTAGATGATTTTAAAATACCTATTGAATGACACCCCACTTGACATAGTTCATTGACTTTTTTTTTTTTCATTTTGACAATATGGCGTCTGGTTTTCGCTGTGGTGAATTTTGATTACTGTCATGTCTTTAGTGACACTCGCAAGGTTAAGACAAATCGATTGACGTAAGAATCATCAAAATCGGCCTGCGCATTTGGTCTCTAGAACGCCACATAGAAACAAACATACATACATACATACATACATATATACATACATACATAGACTGATAAACACATTACCCTCCTTTGCGTCGCGCAGTCGGGTAATTAGTAAGTATGTAAAGGAGGGAATACGTACCACTTTAACATTAGTTCAGTCATTAAAATTATTACTATTAGCTTATAGATTCTGCTTATACGGACTAAATTTTACTTTAGATTAAGATAAACGTCGAACGGAAGATATGCTTTTACCAACAATCATTTTATTCTTGTGTGTTGGAGTCACTTGTTGAAATTGATATCAGATGTGACATTTTAATCAATAACTCGTAATGATATACAGGTTAGAAAAAAATCAGAAATGTGATTATTTTAACAAAGGAAGATAGGGAAATTTCTAAGAGGTAGGAAAAACCTATACTATCATACCTATACTATCTATGTAAAGGAGGGAATACGTACCACTTTAACATTAGTTCAGTTAATAAAATTATTACGATTAGCTTATAGATTCTGCTTATACGGACTAAATTTTACTTTACATTAAGATAAATGTCGAACGGAAGATATGCTTTTACCAACAATCATTTTATTCTTGTGTGTTGGAGTCACTTGTTGATATTGATATCAGATGTGACATTTTAATCAATAACTCGTAATGATATACTGGTTAGAAAAAAATCAGAAATGTGATTATTTTAACAAAGGAAGATAGGGAAATTTCAAAGAGGTAGGAAAAACCTATACTATCAATCGTAAACAAAGAGTGCATATAACAAAAGAAGCATTGTAAGTTCGTAGCAAATGTTTTCCATCCCTTATCTACCAAAATAAGCCAGACTTTATTTCCTAGAGTTTCGTTCCTATCACAACAAGGATATCAAGTAAAGTTATATGATTAAGTATAATGTATCCCAGTAGACGAAGTTCGTTGTTTACCACCATCTCAGCAGTTACCCGGCTAGGTTTCGAATGTACTAATTCAACGCTCCCTTTGGGACGGTCTGTCATCATGAATCACCGAACGGATAATAATTATCTACCAAATCCGCAGGGAACCTCCTCATCGCACCAAATATAAAACGTTCCCTATAGAACAAGAGCCCACGACTGCCAGACCTTCGTTATTTTATAAAGGCTGAAAGTTTTTCTGTGCATGCCCCATAAAAAGGCAAGAACGACCACAGATTATAGAGTTCGAGTTGTGGTTACTTTGGCAGTTATCAGGTAGTAAAGGTGGATAAAATGATACCTAAAATTCGTTATAGTATAAAACCTAATTTTATAAATGTTACTGGTAGACCTATAAAAAGATGTTAGCCTAACAGCCGGACAGTTTCAATGGTTTTTACATCTTGACAGACACTTTGAAAGTCCGCTGTAGGTACGAGCGCGAGAGCTTAGCCGATTGCGATGTTTCAAGATATCCAATATAATAAAAAAATATTACGTTCATAGCCATGTTAAATAATAATAATAACCTAGAACCTAGCAACACGTCAACAAGACGACATACAATTTTTCTCGAATATTTATATCTGTATTATTTAACATAGTTTTGGATTCAGATATATATTTTATTACTATAAGAAGGACTTCCTTACCGCTTAAACACATAATTATATCAAGAAACCATTAAATTGATTATGAAAAGTAAATACAATAACATTATTCAAGATGACGTCTTACGTCAATGACAAATCCCCTACGAAAACTGTAAATAAACAAAGGTAAACATGTAAATACGAAGAGAAAATAAGATGTTGACAAGAGCTAGGGCAGCTGCTGCACGAATTACACCCCCGGACTCGTCGCTCAGCTCCGCCTCGCAGCCGCCGGCACCTACAACAGAGTTGTCGGCAATTGCAGAGGCGTCGAGCTCGTCGAGCGACGAGTACTTCTCGCCGCCGACGTCGCCACCACCTGTACGTCGGCGAGGGAGAGGCCGGCCACCGACACGCTTGGGACCCAGAGACCTACCGGTCTCGAACAGGGCCCCCGATACCGGTGGTGATGTGCACCGCATGAGATGGATGAGTGCAATGAATGAAAACGTCATGCGGGCATATTTTGTGGCCACACAGGGAGGAACTAACCTCAGTGCTTACCGTGATCGTATGCTGCCTTTGTTTCAGGCACTTGAGCCAGCTGTCAACGTGTCAACACAACGGCTATCGGATCAAGTGCGGGCCATCCAACGGTGTCGTCTGTTGGATGACACCGTGCTTGAGAGACTTCGCTCTGACTTGCAGAGAAGTCTCCTCATCAGTTCTCCATCGCGAACTCAGACGGCGGTTGCACAACTACAACAGGTTGATGTCGCCGATGAAGATATAGATGACGAGACTTCTCATGTAAGTACCCAGTACAATGATCGTTTAAGGAGTGCTTTGGAATGTGCTATTGATGAATACCGATCCATAAATCCAAATATTCGGCCTCTTTTGCCTCGGTTGCCCATGCATAAGAAAAACATAGCGCTAGTTCACTATTGTCAATTTATTTTGAGAATAGTGAAAATCTCAGCGATACACAGTCAATCCTGTATTGTGCGGCTGCAGCAGCGTGTCGAGTAGCGGGAGTTAAATTCCCTGTAGATAATACTACTACTTGACGGGCCGCTGCGATGCCAGCTTGGCAGCGCAGGATTGAGGTGTGCAACTTCAGAGATTACTTTCTGCAGATGAGTGTGGATGTGCATCGCGATGTAGTCGGAATTGATACCGGGCTTACCCCGCTCGCTCTGGCTAAAGAGAACTGGCACAAACCTGCAGTACTTAGAACTGAGGACCGACGAGAAATATGGAGGGGCAAGGAGCTGCATGGACGATTCTACCGGGCCTTACATGGGCCCGATGTAAATTTTAAAGCTTCTATTTCCTGGCTGCGATTCGGTGATCTCTTTGGAGAAACCGAAGGTTTTGTCTTTGCAATTATGGACGAAGTTGTCATGACAAACAACTACCGGAAGTATATTCTGAGGGATGGGACGGTTGACATATGTCGGGCGTGTCACCAACCCGGGGAATCGCTCAGGCATATAGTGTCCGGTTGTTCGAGTCTTGCCAACGGTCAATATTTGCACAGACACAACCAAGTGGCCAGGATAATCCATCAGCAACTAGCCCTTAAATATAATCTCGTTGGTTCAGAGGTACCGTACTACAGATATGTGCCCGACCCAGTTCTCGAGAATGGTCGTGCATTGTTGTACTGGGATCGATCTATCATTACAGACAGGACTATTGTAGCCAATAAGCCTGATATTGTAGTGATAGACCGAGCAGAGCGACTCGCAGTGATAATCGATATCACCATACCGCATGACGGCAATCTCGTGAAGGCAGAAAAAGAGAAGGAGATTAAATATTTGGACCTAGCTCACGAGATTGTTGACATGTGGGATGTGGATTCGGCGATCATTGTGCCGATAGTCGTGTCGGTAAATGGGCTAATCGCCAAGAGCCTCGATCAACATTTAAACAGGCTAACACTAGGCAGATGGATCAAGTCCTTGATACAGAAGGCCGTTCTTCTCGACACGGCACGCATCGTGAGGAAGTTCCTGTCTCTGAGGCCCTAACCACCGGTGGCTTGGTCGCTGTACCCCACACCGGTGGGTCTTCGTGGTCCCTTTTATATTTTAAAACATTTTTTAAATTGTAGTTTATTAATATAAAATTAACTACGAGAAATGTGATGAATAAAGTGAATAATAATAATAATGGGACATGTGGGATGTGGATTCGGCGATCATTGTGCCGATAGTCGTATCGGTAAATGGGCTAATCGCCAAGAGCCTCTATGAACATCTAAAGAGGCTCGCACTAGGCAGCTGGATCAAGTCCTTGATACAGAAGGCAGTTCTTCTCGACACGGCACGCATCGTGAGGAATTTCCTGTCTCTGAGGCCCTAACCACCGGTGGCTTGGTCCCTGTATCCGACACCAGTGGGTCTCCGTGGTCCCTTTTATATTTTTAAACATTTTTTTAATTATAGTTTATTAATATAAAATTAACTACGAGAAATGTGATGAATAAAGTGAATAATAATAATATTCTACCACTTTCACAAAACACCGTCTAGTCCCAAATTAAGCAGAGCTTGTACTATGGGTGTGTGACAATGGATAAATATACATATATACTTATTTTTTGTAAATACGTACATCTTATACATAGAAACACCCAGACCTAGACAAAACATCCATGTTCATGCACTCAAATGTTTGACTTGAGTGGGAATCGAACCCGCGACCTTCGGTGTAGCAGTCGCTTACACTCCCACTGCGCCAACCGGTCGTCGAAAAAAAATAAAGTAAAAATGTTATTTAGTTTTAAAAAATCTAAAAAATGTAATATGTAACATGTAAAAAAATATTTTACTGTTTGCCAGTACCCATAAGTATCCGAACAACCAAATCACTTTTAAGGCGATGCTTGTTACCAAGCATTATTGCCGCAATATTCGGTATCAGCACTTCTTAATACAATTCAATTATGAAATTTATAAAAATACTGAAATACTCGTTTTCAACATATAATCATTTTATTTTTTATAATACCAAAATAATATTTTTACTTTATTTAACATGGATATGAACGTAATAATTTTTATTTTATTGGATATCTTAAAAGATTGGAATCGGCTAAACTCTCTCACTCGTACCTACAGCGGACTTTCAAAGTGTCTGGCAAGATGTAAAAACCATTGAAACTGTCCGGCTGTTAGGCTAACATCTTTTTATAGGTCTACAAGTAACATACCTATATAAAATTTAGCTTTTATAATAATATAAGAAACTAAATGACCCCGCGGTTACACCCCGTGTTATTTAAGGCTCCTGCTCCATTCCCGTGGGTCATAGCGTGATGTTATAGCCTATAGCCTTCCTCGGCAAATAAAATCTAACACTGAAAGATTTTTTCAAATCGGACCACTAGTGTTTGAGATTAGCACGTTCAACCAAACAAACAAACTCTTCAGTTTTATAATTATATTAAGTATAAGATTTTAGGTACCATTTGGATAAATATACATATATACTTATTTTTTGTAAATACGTACATCTTATACATAGAAACACCCAGACCTAGACAAAACATCCATGTTCATGCACTCAAATGTTTGACTTGAGCGGGAATCGAACCCGCGACCTTCGGTGTAGCAGTCGCTTACACTCCCACTGCGCCAACCGGTCGTCGAAAAAAAATAAAGTAAAAATGTTATTTAGTTTTAAAAAATCTAAAAAATGTAATATGTAACATGTAAAAAAATATTTTACTGTTTGCCAGTACCCATAAGTATCCGAACAACCAAATCACTTTTAAGGCGATGCTTGTTACCAAGCATTATTGCCGCAATATTCGGTATCAGCACTTCTTAATACAATTCAATTATGAAATTTATAAAAATACTGAAATACTCGTTTTCAACATATAATCATTTTATTTTTTATAATACCAAAATAATATTTTTACTTTATTTAACATGGATATGAACGTAATAATTTTTATTTTATTGGATATCTTAAAAGATTGGAATCGGCTAAACTCTCTCACTCGTACCTACAGCGGACTTTCAAAGTGTCTGGCAAGATGTAAAAACCATTGAAACTGTCCGGCTGTTAGGCTAACATCTTTTTATAGGTCTACAAGTAACATACCTATATAAAATTTAGCTTTTATAATAATATAAGAAACTAAATGACCCCGCGGTTACACCCCGTGTTATTTAAGGCTCCTGCTCCATTCCCGTGGGTCATAGCGTGATGTTATAGCCTATAGCCTTCCTCGGCAAATAAAATCTAACACTGAAAGATTTTTTCAAATCGGACCACTAGTGTTTGAGATTAGCACGTTCAACCAAACAAACAAACTCTTCAGTTTTATAATTATATTAAGTATAAGATTTTAGGTACCATTTTATCCACCTTTACTATCTAAATAACTGCCAAAGTATCCACAACCCAAACTCTATAATCGGTGGTCGTACAAGTTACCTTTATAGGTTGCATGTACAGGAAAACTTTCAGCTTTTATAAAATAACGAAGGTCTGGCAGACGTGGGCTCTTGGGCTATAATGGCGAATGATGAATTGTTCACTGAATCAAGTTTGTTACGATTTTATTACACATAATTATTTACTACGTTAATGAGTTTCTTAACTTAAATTAAATAATTAAAGCATGAAACACGAAGTATCGAGTTTAATTGATTCAAGTAATATTTATAAAGTTCAGTGAAGTAACTTTGAAAGAGTTCTTTGTAATTACACGCTACAGGGAATAAAGGGTCAGGTTCCAATAAGTAATTATTTAGTATCGTCGCTCTATGCAAATTTGACGGTTGATGTCTGATGTGACTGTGAATTTGTATTTCAAAGGTTCGAATATTAGTATTAATGCGGCACTGCCACTGAGCGAGCAAGCTTTTGTCATGCTTTATGCTAATTTGCCGTGAAAGCCTTCGTCTTCTTTGTTTACTGAATGAGAATAGAATATGAACTTGTTACGTATTTCATTTAAGCCTATTTCCAGGTTCCATGACAAGTAACTAAATAAAGCCCACCTGTACATGCATAGTTTTATAAGATATACGTAGGTTTGCAAACTCAATTACAAAATGAAGTGATTTGGTTATATTTTCAGAGCTTTAAAATTATATACTTACTTCTATACAACGTGTAAATGAAATAACGCACATCCTCAGACACCCCAATTAGAATAACTTGTTACAATCATAATGCATGCATTGAATTTTGATTTTTATTTGCGTAAATATTGTTTTTTGAAGAAAGTATAAACTCGATTAAAAGTAAAAAGCGTGGTCACTATAAATTTGCGCACGCACACAAACACACGAAACGGTTGCTATGGTAAACAGACGACAGCGATCTGATAGGAATGAAATACGATACGATATAAACAAAATGTTTCAAATTTAGTCTTTATACAACACTCTGATAGAGTGGGGTTTACAATAATGATGTTTGAGTAATTTGTCAGCTACTGTTGATATTTCCAAAGATATGACTACCTATTTCTTTCCATCACAGTTTTCGGCTTTGGAGTGGACAGTCGACTTTGTATAAAATTATTTATTGTTTGTTAATAACATGCACACGATCCATTGTTTCATAATATTGTAAATGACTATTTAGTTACCTAGCATTATTGATAGATAAAGTAAAAGAAAATCAATGAGAGAATAAAGCAAGATCGACGTGTTTAAAGTTGTAAATTAATAGTTACATTAATAGAATAATCAAATAACTTACAGGATAAAATCACATTATTTTAGTCCACTTAACACTTTACTGTTCCCTCACGCATCACATCTTTTCACTGTTTTAAAAGCAGCTAATAGGTATGTATCAACTTAACTCCTAGGCACTTGTTGTCTCCTCACAATAAACTAGTGATTTAACATTTTCCCACAGTGAAAAAGTCCGGGGGCGACAAGTTAACATCAAGATGATGCAGAACGTTCCACACCAGCAGCGTCATGTTGATAATTACAATTTTATTCACACAATTAAAATATTTTTTCGCAACTCTCGCTGACAGATTCCCGATGGATGACTAGATACTTGTCATAACTTGTCAAAGCGCATCGCCAGCGCTTGTCATTGGCCAGCGCGGGCAACACATTACGTCTCGCTCTTGCCTGTTGATTATTACGTAAGCGAAAGATAGATGATAGATATTTTCGTGGTAAATTGTGTGTATTGTCTTTTGCCGCTATTGTGTTGTACTAATGTGTGCGTTCGTGTGACCGACCGTCGAACCATTAAACAAATGCATTTTAAAAGAAGGCGTTCTGCTTTGACTTAAGGTTTATTTTCGTATATTTCACTTTTGAAATAAATGAGTGACTATAATTTACGTTATTTTTATTATTTTAGAACAAAAAATAAACAATATTAAAAATGACAGTAATGGATTCAGTAGCCGATTCTGAACAAACTACTTTCAGGAAGTGCATTTAAATTTGTTACATGTTGTATAACTACAAAGTGAAAAATGATGAGGTCACCATTCTTTACGACTTCATTTTTATAATACGACCTATAAGGAAGAAGATTATATAATAATATACTTAAAGACTAATAGCGTTAAAGTTCATTTTTATTCGGATCATCTGAAGCCCGTGTTATTGCGATAACAATAATCCAATTATCTCTAGTTGCCGAGATCTCCTTAAAGGTAAAATTATAATCCTTTCTTATTTACATTGTGAAGAAACAGCAAACTTATTTACGGTTTTATTTAATGGGCAGTTAACTTGTGAGTTAGGTAGTTATATTTTGTATTTTTCAAAGATTATAAATGATCAAACTAAAAGAAAATTTGAAATTGTGTTATGGTTCTTGCAAAATTAATTTGAAATTGAGTTGAATATTATCATAAGGCTTGTCTAGATATGTTATTGAGTCAAGTCTCTTCTTATCTTGCAAATACTCTGCTAATCAGTCATAGTGATATGTGGATTTATTTTACTGCACAGGTTATACTTTTAATCTGGAGTAAAGTCTCATGAGAGTTCCACACGACCAGAAACATCAAATACAAATTTCTATCATAAAGTCAAAAATTTATTTGAAATACATCTGGGGGCACGGGAGTGCCCTCGCCAAGTCGAGCAAAAAAGCGGCACGGCCGTACCATCCTTTTCTCGAAGCAATTCAGGCTATTTTCGACCCCCTATAACTTCGTTGTGGCTAAATCTAGAAGCCTGTTTTTTGAGTACCCAAACAGGCATTGTATAAATATGGTATATTTCAAATTTAATTTAATTTGAACCAGTAGTTTAAGAATTATAACGAGTAAATTTTCGTGATTTTGTCACTCACTGACCGATCATCAAAAGTCTAATGCACTTCTAGCAGACATAGAAGCTTCAAATTTAGAATACAATTAGTGTTTGGTGTATAAATCAAGAAAAAACTAAAACATTTTTCAATTTCAGTGCAGTTTTTGACATACATCAACTGCATATATAACTTTGTAATCCCATAATAACGTATAAGATTACAAAATTACGTTCGCAGTTAGGGCTTTAATTAAGAAAATTCGTTGTTGGTGTACAAGAAGTAGAAGCTACCGGAAAGGGAAAAAGTAGGCCTATCTACAAAAAGAAATGAGATCCCATAAAAAACAATACTTGTCAAAAAACCAAGTCTCGCTACCATAAAAAGTTGTGAGATCCATGTAATACCAAGTCGGTTCATTAAAAATCTTTAATGTTTTAAATAAATAGATTGACTTGGCATGTAGGCTTGAACTGGGTAAGGTTTGCAGAGATTAGTGGAAGCGATTAATTCTTCCAGTCTCTAGCCCAGGTCAAAGGACTGAATATACACTGACTGAATATACTGTGTTTTCACAGCGATGAAATTAAACTAATACATGTGCAAATTTACCTGAGATCTTCTTGTGATGTTCCGGAGTAGACCTATAAGATTACACTCATAATTTTGGCTAAAATAATAAGAAAATCGTTATAGTTACTCAGCCGGTCCTCCAACGATGTTTTCGGGTAGGATACACGTGGACGGATTCACACAAGTTTTACAAATGTTCAGTATGTTACAAGTTTATTACAATCCTTGCCGGTAATGTTCAAGGGGCGGCAAATACAAGAATTTACGACACAAATTCACTTCAATTCCAATACGATTCGCGAAGCAACCATGTGCTTTCCAAGGGGCGATATTTCACGAGAGGACAAACCGTGTTAATTTTACTTTTATCAATCGCTCACAACCTTTGCCGGCAATTCAAATAGCGACGGTTGCAAGGTTATTAACCAATATAATTCAATTCCAAAACGCGTTCACAAACGAAAATTTTCCAGAATGAAAAAAAGAGCCGAAAGTCCAAAAAGAAGAAGATTTGACAGTTCATAGTGCGACCATAGTCAAAATTTACAATGGACAAAGTAACACGCTACTAAACGGACATAATCGATTTAACTTATCATAAACAATATTTCTATTTCAAACAGTATATTATATAATATACTATAGAAACGAAATAAGTTTATTAAAAACTATTTAATTAGACATAATGTCTACTTACCTATATTTGTGATATAATATAATATAAACTAAGTTGACGGAGCCCTGCTTCGCAGGGTTCCTATTTTCGGGTTAACGGTCAAAAGAGAACCTAACATAACCTATTTAGTTACTTGAATTACATACAGTCGCACCTAACCAACCAAAACTAGGCACTGGGCACATAATCCCAAATTGAATAGCATATGTTGCTGCAATATTAGAATGAATTTATCTTACAAAATCGACACGATTTCGGTTAATTTCTGTACTAGAATAGACTAGGGTTTCGTCAAGTTTTTGTCAAACAAAAGCTAAGCCAGTTCAGTTTGCACTTTCACTCTAATGGTAGCCTTTATAATACGCATCCCGGCTACTTTAGCCGACGCGGCGCATTCACTCTCTCTAATGGGGTAATAACTACACTTGAACATGGCAATTTGTACTACCTTTTTTGCTAAAAACTTTTTCCTGTATTATTTTAACGAATGAATGTTTAATGTAATTCTCACCATAAATTTTGAATTCGTTTTATTTTATCTTATATATATTGTATTTTATCTAAAATGATATATTTTTATAGTTTATTAAATAAACTAAACATGGATCCGCATATGTTTAAATACGCTTGAAGTTTACAGGAATTGTGTTGCAAATAGTACAAAGGCCAGCATTACATTGAAATTCTTGTGAAATAATGCCGCTGCCGAAACTTGAGCAAGTGTGGCTCTCCGCAATGAGTTGCGTTCATACCGCAATGCACTTTTACATAGTTCGCGAGATTCCTTCAATCCCGGCTACTTTAGCCGGTGCGGCACATTCACTTTCTCTAATGGGGTAATAACTACACTTGAACGTGGCAATTTGTACTATTATTTTTGCTAAAACCTTTTTCCTGTAGTGTGCTTTAAGCCCAGAAGGAATCTGGTGTTTCTGCGTCATAGGTAATCCAGAAAAATATTATACACAAGATTTTCCTCTCTCATTTTACTGTGCGCTGATTATAAAGTATGTTGTTTTTAATGGTCCCTCGAAAGCCTACGCTTACTTTACGACTAATTACAGTGTTTGCTTTCTCAAAGCCGTGTAATTAACATATTTTTCATGAGATAATATAAGCTAGAAATATATTTGTGAATACATATATGTAGATAATATGTATAAGCGCAAATGACGTCGAGGGACATGTTTACTATAACTAATTGGAAAATAATTAACATAATGCATGTGCTGTGCATCGGTGGGTATTTTCATTTAACTAAATTCCATTTGTTTGTAGGGACTAATTAAATTATAAATCTGACGGCGTATAAACGCGGGCATGTGAAATTCCTTGTACATTAGCGCTGAAGGATGTATGTTAAGCGCACCAGAGCGCGCTGTTTTTGAAACAGTTACAGTTTAGGCAAATTGAAACTATAATACAACTTAAAATAAATCTTGCTTCTGCCTTTATGTATTTAAGTGCTCTTGTGGTTGCATTTTGTGAGATATAATATACAGTGTTCTATTTCTCAATAGTTCCTTCCTCATTTTTGGTCATACAAGTAAACTTTGGGATGTTTTAATGTGCCAATTTCAAAGATTCAAGTGCACAACTTAAAATCTATGAATGACGGATAACTTTTTATGTACAGTTTATGAATGTGAAAATTACACACGTTCATGTAATTACGACGTACTACGGTTCCACATTTGATTTTACACGCTTTCTTACGATTTTCATATGAATTCAGTAATGAAATAAATCATAAAAGTGGCGGGACCAATGTTTTAATCACACAACTAGGATATGGCACCTCCAATTGTATTAAAAGTTCATAAACATCAGCTGGGGAAATGTGGAGAAAGATGAAATGGTTAAAGGGCAACAAAATTCAAAATTCATTCATTAGTAAAGCAAAAGCTGAATCAGTTTTAAATCATTTATGTCCCGCATACGTAACCCCTGCTAAACCCAATTTTATGTCATCGAACCACCATTTAGAGTTGCCCATTTCTATTAATGAATTAGATACATGTATTAAAAATACTGATACTGCACCAGGAATGGACCTCGTATCATTTTCTATGTTAAAACAATTACCGAATAATGGCAAATATATTTTAGCAACACTATTTAATCAGTTCTTAGCTTCTGGGTTTACACCTATTCAATGGCGAGATATATGCATAGTACTGATTCCCAAACCTGGTCGAGATCCGTCCTTAATTTCGTCTCTTCGCCCTATTAGCCTAATCTCCTGCGTATGTAAAATATTTCATGTGATCATTAACCGGAGATTGGAATGGTTTTGTGAAAGAAAAGGCATTTTCTCACAAGAGATGGTGGGTTTTAGAAAATCTAAATCATGTCTAAATAGTCTGACTAGCTTAGTAACAAGGGTCCAATCAGGATTTTCACAAAACAAGGTCACCTTGGCATGCTTTCTTGATATTGATAACGCGTACAATAATATAAATATTAGTTCATTACTTAGAATTTTAGACGAGATTGGTGTTGGTTCTAATATATGTAATTACCTCTGGAATTTTCTTAGTTTAAGGAGTTTAAATATTAGAATTGGAGACTATTATATAAGTCAGTGTACTGGTCAGGGCATCGCACAAGGCGACCCTATGTCACCTCTGTTATTTAATATCGCTACCTATAAAATTTGCAACAGTGTCAACAATGTATTCATTTCCCAGTATGCTGATGATTTCACACTGTATGTAACAGATAAAAGCGTATGTAATGCACGTGATTTTCTTCAGGGTTCATTAAATATGGTACTGCAGTTATTAGAACATTTAGGTCTTAGTGTATCCTCCACAAAAAGTAAAACTTGTATATTTTCTAACGGTAGAAAAAATGATAACGTTTGTATAACTGTCAATGATACGCCATTGCAACAAGTGGCTCACGTAAGATATTTGGGTATGTGGTTGGATTCAGCGTTGCGGTGGTCCAAACACATAAACGAAATATGTCACAAAACTCGTAAGTTTTTAAATATTTTTAAAGTTCTATCAGGCTCTGGGTGGGGTATTCACCCTAGCCATTTAAGACAACTCTATATTTCTATCATCAGAAGTCGTTTGGATTATGGCAGCTTTCTCTTTGATAGTAGTAGTCAATCTAATTTATATAAATTAGATAAGGTCCAAAATGAAGCAATGCGTATCATTGGCGGTTTCGTGAAAAGCACTCCCATCCACGTGATGGAATGTGAACTGGTGTTACAACCCTTACAAATACGTCGGAGTTATCTTGCTGGAAAGTTTTGGTTTAAATTGATGTCACAATCTAACAACACCATGGTAGATGCTATTAAAGAATTGTCGCTACATATTTCTAGTAGATATTGGAGGCGCAAAAAGATACCTAGCATGGTTCAAATGTATTTAAAATTTAAAGATGTTAACATAGACACAAAGGAAAATTTAGATATGTTTAGATTAGATTTTTGGATGAATAGATATGACCTAAATAGTGTTCTAAAATACCGGATAGGAAATCTAACTAAAGGGAAAAAAGAATACGAGATTTCAAACCTAAGAAACAAATGCACACAATACTTAGAAAAAGAGTATGCATCATTTTACAAAATATTCACCGACGGCTCTAAGGACAGTAGCTCTAGTATAGGTTTAGCAGTATTTGACCCACAAATTTGTCAAACCATTAAATTCAAAATTGGTCACA
Organism: Euclidia mi; assembly: GCA_944739405.2. NCBI lineage: Eukaryota > Metazoa > Arthropoda > Insecta > Lepidoptera > Erebidae > Euclidia > Euclidia mi. The sequence goes on from OX123187.2 coordinate 23,307,580, forward strand.
ATATGTCAATTATGTATATAGAATTAATTGCCATCTTAGAAGCCCTAGCTTATATAGAATCTATCGAACTCATTGACAAATTCGTTGTCCTAACCGATTCAAGAAGTTCTCTACAGCACTTGGCTCGGTGTACCTCTTGCCTAAGAGGAACTCCGATAGCCTATAGCATTATTAATGCAATTTCCAAATTAAAAAATAAATCAGTCGAAGTCATCCTTCAGTGGATCCCTTCACACATTGGGCTAGTTGAGAATGAACTCGTTGATAGGGCTGCTAAAGAAGCGTCAAGTGATGGCTTACAAATAGATATTAGACCTTACTACACAGATTGCGTCTATTTAATTAAAAAGCATTGCTACGATTTGTGGAGGGTACATTTTGACGAGAGATCTTTGGAGAAAGGAATTTGGTACAAAACCATACAGAATGAACCTTGGAAATCTCCGTGGTTTGAGAACAGCAAATTGTCTCGGAATATATTAATTATTGCTTTTAGACTTCGTTCGGGACACATTCCATTAAATAAATTCGCATTTCTTATGAAAAAAGTTACCTCTCCCCTTTGTACAGAGTGTGGAGTAATAGAAGACGTCCTGCATATTATGATGGAATGCGTTCGGAACGAGGATATTAGGACCAATACCATAATAAATCAGTCCATAGATTTTAACCAGGTAGGTGTTTGTAATTCCGCTTTGGCTTTTCCGCTCTCAGAGCAAGCCATGTACCTATATAAAATTGTTCAACTTGGTATGCGTCGTCGTTGTCAGTAATTGAGTATTGTACTGTGTTTATGTAGTAGCTAAGTTATGAATGTCCAATGGAGTATTATAGTCATGCTTGACTAAACTCCGTAAAAATAAATAAAAAAAATAAAAAAAAAGGATATGGCACCTCCAATTGTATTAAAAGTTGAGTATAAACACGTACATATCTAACACTAAGTCGTCGGGTGTGAATGTCCTGGCCCTGTGTAGCGGTTTCAGATGGTCCCGCCACTTTGACTGTCAAAGTGCTTCTTTCACTTTCAGAGATACAAATGTCCCGTTTCGGGTATAAATAGTACATATGTAGTAGAAACCCGGTATTGTGCTCTTGGGACTTGGTCCCGCCATCTGGACGCACACTCAACATTATTATGCCTATACTACCAGTTCTTTCTAATCAACAATTTCTTCATCCAAAGGATGCTTGGTAGAAAATTATCTGAGGAATAAAGCTGCCCTTTGTAATATTACGTGTGCCGTGTACTGGTTAGTTAACTTTTGGAAGAATGGCCGTGTTTTGAATTTTTGCAGGCAATGCTAGTGATTGTTATCTGTTCGGTTGAAATTCAGATTATGCTTTTTATGAATTTGAAAGTTATCATATGTGATATTGCTGGTCAACTCTTGTATAAAAGAAAATACAAAGACAAATATCAATGGGCATCAACCAAAAAATAATTACGAATTATCTTCCGTTGACACCTTAATACCTACCCTTTGTTTATACATGTCTTTATAAACAAAATTGTAGCCAAACATAAAGTGAGTGGAACCAAATCGCTAATTTTAGTAGTGAATAATTGATCACATTATAATTAATATTCAGCACACACGCTGTTTAATTAATATGCGAATGTACATGTTATAAAGATGAATAGTTGATTCATGGTATTGTTAACATATTGAGTTTTGTTCAATTATGCAAAATATTTATGTCCACATCACAGGACTTTCATTCCGTTTTGTATTATTCATTGTGCTCTTCATTATGTTTCGTATTATTTAATGCGATACGGAATGAATGAGCGGCCGTGATATTAGGGCTGGACATAATTCTCTATTCGCTGAGTATATATAATGACTAGTGAGTAGGTACTTCCCTTCCGTGCTTAAAACCTATATTATCTGCTGTATTTTGACTATCATATCAGTTCAATATCTCAGTCCAATGCTAATCTAAAATTTGAGCACTCGTATCACCAGCTCGTAGCTGCAGCTGCAATGTATTGATGAGGTCGGAGTGCGAATCCCAGTAACCTAGTCGCACTTTTGTTTGTAAAATAGTTAGTGCCTAGTAGAAGACTAAAACAAAGAGCCGTCTATGTCTTACATACAGTTACTAAGGCAAAGGCATCTGTAATGAAAGATTTATCTAGTAGAATACTGAGTTAATCAAACCCATTATAAACTACATTGCCATTCACACTTTTCAATTTGTGTAAAGCGTGGTATTGTATTGTATTCTTATCTGCGTGATAGATATTTAATGAGTGTTTCAAACATTTGAAACAGAATTAGAAACTGATCTTCATTACAGAATAATCCCGTGCCTTAGGGAGCTTACGTACAAACACGAAATCCTACACGTGTGAGGACGGAGAGTATTAATTTAAAGTGTCATGGGACACCTACATGGGAAAACAGCTGCATTATAGAAATATAATCATGGATTGATTGAATCAGGCGTTACTTGGCGGCACTCCATTGTAACCTAATGGAAGGAAAGAGGAACCCACCACGCACCCTCGGACTGACCACCCCAACTATTGCAATAGAAAAAGGTTGATAATACCGAACTCCTCTAAAAAGATAAGGGATATAGGAATGGTATGGGTTCCAGGAAGATACCTGACTTGCAGTATCCCGCTGTATGCGCCGAGTATTCTTCGACACGTGTTTCGCCTCTGCACGAGGCATCCTCAGGAGCGATGGGCAAGGACGTTCGTTGCCCGTGGTAATCATGGATTGTTTGCGGTGACCGTCGAATGCCATTTAAAATATTTATTAATCTTGTGTCTCGGGAGGTTTTCACGATGCAGCTAACAATAGAACGGTATAACTGGACAAAGAGTGCTCATTTTTGTATACCTATGTATTTCTATACAGAAATAAAGTTGTACATATACCGTATATTCATAACAGAATTACATAAAGGTTAATTCAGCCACGATTCGTCGTCTAAGTTTCAAGTAGCGATGTTAACATCTATCGGATAACTATTTAGACAGGTTTCATGTTACTATAAGATTTTACTGGTAATGTATGTGAATGTTGTAAGGAATGTGGTTATTTGAAGCACTATAACTGATATTTCCGATGGGAAACACAAGCTGTATATATAGAAGTGGGTGCGCAGAAGACAATTTCGCTTGTTACTCAATGAAACTTGCGTAAATACGTATTGTCACTAAATTTTGTTCGAGGATAACATCTGACTCCACCTTTTTATTTCGCCCAATATCAAAGCAGTGCTAGAAATTAAACATGTACTAACGTCGACTAAACAAACGTCAAATCAAGAAACATGATTAATATAAAATTATTTACCGGATGAATGACAAACAACACACAGCCGAAACTACTGGGCGCAAGAAGCTAAAATTTGGCACGTTACTTACGTGCCAAATTTTAGCTTCTTGCGCCCTTTGTTCTTTTGCCTTTGTTCTTTGGTGCACTTAGACCGGAATTTTGGCAATGCCTCCCTTAAGAGAGTAAAAAATCCGACGCGGGCGGCGCTGCTGGCGAAACCTAGTTAATAATAACCAGAATAGCAATAACTACATGCTATGACGATAAATAGCATGTATAGATTGTCAAATTTGAGAAAACATAAATACACGAATCAAAATTTACCACACGCTCGCGCGAATGTTATGGGATAAATGTGTCATAAAATTGTATAGACAATTTTCCATTAAATTAACCTAATATCAATCATAACCATTCAAACGAAAATTTATTTTGGTGAGAAATAAATGTTATTTATAAGATCAATATTTCATTCAATAAATTGGTCTCGAGCCGTTATTGGACGGTGAAATAGAAGCGTGTTATAATTATTGAGTCTGGTCGCATCTGCCGTAGTGTGACTGTCGCATATTTTTGATATGATAGATATTTATAGAGGTACGTAGGGATAAAAGCTTCGCAACTCTTGTCAAACCACTGGAAGGTTTTAGATGCAGACAATTGGCACCTGGGAGCACCGATGCACCTACACAGCGAAAATATGCACATGTCGCAGGTATTTAGTCAAAAATGTGATATTATAATTTCACTAGTGACATTATAATTACACAGATTTTAGTCAATTGTTTGTAATACTTACAATTTAACGGGCCATTTTCAGTGTCATTATAATTTCACTAGACCGATACAGTGAAATAGTAAGGCAGAGATTTTTTACAATAACACTGGTATAAGAAATCCGTTAGATTATCAGAGCGATCGCTGATTGGTTCGTTTTCGTTACCAGCTATATTAAACATAGAGTAAGGAAATAAGCGACAATCTTTTGAAAACCTACCATCTTAATAGGTGACGTTAGGTTTTCTTGTGACCCTGAACACAAAAATAGGAGCCCTGCGTACCAGGCCTCCATCGACTTTCCCCAGTTCTGTTTTTTTTTTCGTTTTATCAGATTGGTCACTGTAGTACATTCGTAAGTCTATGCGACTGATTAAGTCAACTGACCAATCAAAACAGGCGGGGCTCCTACCACAAACTGAACTCATAATAAACCTAGGATTCTTATAATATCACTATTGCGGACCTAGTTTTATTACAATATCACTATTGCGGCTTAGTGAAATTACAATATCACTGAAAAGAGCCCGTGAAATTATACGAACCGGTCGTTATTGACTATAATCTGTGTAATTATAATTTCACTAGTGAAATTATAATATCACGTTTTTGACTAAATACCTGCTACACACACGCATACACACACTCGTGTACACATTTGTATACGCACGCTTCCACGCGCATACATAGGTATCCCAAAACACACAAAGGCTGCACAGTCAGTGACAGTCGCGAGCCTTAGAACTCTACCTTTAGACCACTTTGGTTTCATATGATTCACAGAATTTACACTTCGTTCTCTAAACTCCTCCTTAATAGATCATTGACAAATAATCATCCATTAAATATGATTAACTCCAGACTTATCCCAGTCTCACACTCACGCGACACAAGTTCCAGCTCCCAGTCCTTTTGTTGGTGAATTAATAACATAAAAGTATTTCATGGGCTTTAGTGAATGTGTTGATGTAAATGTTGCTCGCGATCGGTGCTTGGCGAGTTTTTCATGGCTCTAGTGAAATATACATCGTCACGTTATGACAATGAGTGCGAATATAACACGTTACGACTAAAAGTTACGTACAATATAATAATATCTAGTTTATAGTTCTGATAATGCTAGTACACGCATATTTTAATGCAACTTTATGTTTCATTGAATGCGAATAGTGTTGCAAATTAAAGCTTGGTATGGCACTGAAAACTGGATAAATAATGTTATAGGTTATGTTTGGTAATACTTAATGTTTATATTGAAATTAAATTCAAAGTTATTAATGTGTAATCGTGAATGTTTCATAAATTAATTATTTAAGAAAAGAGTGAGAGAAATTGCCTACTCGTGCGTATTTCTAGAGTGAGCTTGAGTACCTACAAAGTTTAACACGATCTTTTTAGAGGGCTCCACGCCAAGGGAATCTTCTACCACAGATATTATACACATGTAAATGTAATATATATATATATATATATATATATATATATTTTAATTATATTATAATTAAATATCCTATGTCGTGTAAAATGCCAAGGACCCCTTCATGTTTCAGTTTGAAAAGCACTTCACGGATGTTATCCAAGTTAGTAAAATTGTTGATGGAAATAATAATTATGATCAGCTCAAATCGAGATACGTAGGAAGTTACCAAGGCCTCTGAAGGTTTGCTATAAAGTAAGTGTGTTACATTTGATTTTAAATGTAAAGCCGTCATCCCGCGTTGCGTGTTTTTGCGGCCCTTTACATCCTTGCTGTGCATTTGTGCAATAGTGTTGGGTCTAGCTTTCGTCTTGGTTAGTTACACGAACACGCCTGATGTTCTTCGAGCGTGGCAATAACGTCACAACGTTCTTTCCCACTCGTGCGACATTACGTAGGACGGAACTTGGAGGCATAAGTGCATTTCTAGCTATTTTTGTAATTTGTTTGACGCAGTTGCAAATTATTGTAAAGTGTGATATTGCATCACATTATTTTAGTGACCTAATCATACAATTTCAATTTTCAATTTCAATTTTATTACACTCCAGTCTTATAAAACATAAAATAATTAACAATTAAGGACCCTGTTGGGCACGGCAATTGCAGAAGAGAGGAGGAATATTTTTTAATATTAATAAACTATGTATTTGTTTCTAATGTATGATAATTAGTCTAATTCACTCTGTCATTTAAATATTCGTTTATATGGTAAAAGCATTTATGTAGTAAGAAATGTTTTACGGCGATAGCCCAGTGGTGTACGTAATGGACTGGCGAGACGATGGTCTCGGGTTCGATCCCCAGATACCCCGGGCACACACCTCTGACTTTTCGTAGTTATGTGTGTATGTTAATTATCGCTCGCTTAATAATATGCCCGGTAGATGGCAATAGGCTCGCCCCCTATTACATTGGGACCGAAACATAACTAGCGAAAAGTGGGTGAGTAATACACCTCTGCCTTCGGGGATAAAAGGCGTGAAGTTATGTTATGTTATGTTATGTGTTATGAAATGTTTTAATTTTTTTACAAAGATGTCTTTTTCTTCGCGTTTTATTTTTGATGGTAATTTATTGTAGATTTTAATAGACATTACGTAAGGGCTTGATGAATGCATTTTTCGTCGCAACGTCGGCAGATTTAATCTATCTTTGTGTTTTAATGAATAATTGATCTTTAAGTCTTCTCTTTTTGTGTAACATTCATAGTATTTTCTTACAAATTTGCAGGTTTCCAGAATATATATGCTAGGTAGGGTTAAAATGTGTAGTTCCTGGAATTGTGGTTTGCAGCTATCTTGGTTTTCTATTTTTGTCAGTATGCGTATTAGTTTTTTCTGCAAATTAAAAAGTGCAGGCGCTTCTGTGCTATTACCCCATAAGGTGACACCATAATTTAACCATGCGAAGGCGTAGGCATAGTAGGTTGTAAGAGCGGTTTGCATATCAGTGCTCTTTCTTATTTCTTGGAGAGCATAAGCTGCACTTGATAATTTTGAACGGATTTTTCTTACGTGTGATTTCCAATTTAAATGGGTGTCTATATTTAAACCCAGTAGAGAAAATTCATTTACTGTAGCTATATTTATATTGTTATAGGTGAAATTTATATGTAGTAGTGTTTTTTGTGGTGGATGGAAAGTCATAATTTCCGTTTTTGTGTAATTGATTTCAAGATTATGGTCAGTTAGCCATTTCTCTGTATTATTTAGGAGCGTTTCTAGTTTTTTATTCAGATCTATTGTATTTTGACATGAGACTAAAAGGGAGATATCATCGGCAAACAACACGCATCGTTCTTGAATTGAATTGGGTAGGTCATTTATATATACCAGAAATGGTATGCATCCGATGACACTGCCCTGAGGTATTGAAGCATTTATAATTTTTTTATCGGATATGTTGTATTTCTATAATTTCGTGGTTGAAAAATTCAATCTCTACTTGGTGCTCTCTGTTTTCCAGGTAGGATCGGAACCATTTGTGTGCCACTCCTCTGATACCAATCTGATTTAATTTACTTAATAGTATGTTGTATTTGACTCTATCGTATGCTTTAGTCATATCTAATAGTATGCCTTACACATACTCTTTGTTGTTGATAGTGTTGAGAGATTCCTGTATATAGTTATATACTGCCAAAGTTGTCGATCTATTCTTTCGAAAGCCATTCTGTGAGTCTTGGAATAGATTGTATTTCTCGCAAAAGGAGTAAACTTTGGTAAACATTGCTTTTTCGAAGATTTTTAAAGCAGTTGGTAGTAAGGCTATGGGACGGTAATTATTTGTGACTGATTTCGATTTTTAGGGTTCCGTACCTCGAAATGAAAAAACGGAACCCTTATAGGATCACTTTGTTGTCCGTCCGTCTGTTAAGACCCTTCTTCTCAGAAACGGGTAAAGGTATCAAACCGAAATTTATATCAAATAGTCAAATCTACTGTCCCTTGAAGCTGTAAAAAAATCAAACTTCTAAACCAACGCAATCAAAAGATACAGCCGTTTATGCTGCAAATTGCCGCAATTTTCGAAGCTCGCAAGGGAATCAAAACCTACAGGGTACTTCCCGTGAACTCAGAATCTTGAAATTTGGTACGAAGCAATGCCTTATAGCACAGATAAAAGAAAAGTTGCGTAAACCGTAAATATTTGGTAACTTCATATCATAAAAATTATTTTAGTCATTTTAAAGTTATTACCATTTTCCCATGAACGTGTCAGAATCAGAGAAGCTTCCTATAGTGTAGAGACAGTTTTGATAAATAAAAGAGACAACTATCAAATCATACTTTCATTTATTCAGTTTGGCACAAGGATATATCTTTAGATTACGTCGTGATTCTACATTTACATTTACAGCCCAGTTCGCAAAGCAAAGACATAGAACCAAGAGAAAGAACGGGCAATAAAACTCTTGATCATTCTTTTCAATAACTGTATATAACAATAATTAACAAACAGTGGTATAGCCAATTTATATCAAATATCGATGGTGTGGGTAGTTTTATATTACTAGAAAGGTCTTTCTTACAACAGAACATAATAAGCATTATTTAGCATCAATACAATTTACTAAATGTTTACCACAGGTATATACCTAATGAATCTCATTGATACGACTTGATCCACAGTATATTATTCTATCCTATATTACAATCTATAATATCTCACAAACGATCAAACTACCCACAGCACAATATCAATAAGATAATGATTACACTATCTTACATTGTTTCCTAGATGATGAAACAAAAGAACAAGCAACAAAGAATATTGGAACACAGTGGCAATTAAATAGTCAGAACCATATCGTACCTGAGCCGTCGTCGAAGGAGAATAGGACGAGCTAGCCGAGCCTGTCGACTTATATAGGTACACCTTATTTACACGTTTGACAGTTTAACTGTCAAACGTCATGTCAGTGTAATTTAGTTGCCACTATCCTCTTACATATTATGTATAAATACTTGGATATCAGTAATTTCAGCCCAAAGCCTAGATATTATTACATATCTCTCACGGCCATACTGACAATTACTTCGTCCTCGAAGTACAATAAATTAAATAACACTTTACTAAACAATCGCGCGACGGGCGCCCTGCATTATGTAACAATGAATTCTTACCATATGGATTAAAGCCATCTAAAAACTATAGTATCGTTACGTCCGCTACGGCTATACTGACTTACGTCGTCATCTAAGTAAGTTCAATTATAAGAATAGTATCACAACAACAATCCATTTGTACGAAACAATTACACAAAAATAAACTGGACTCATATTTACAGTAATTAGGGTTTCATTTTGCGAGTCTAGAAATAAGTGTCAGCTGCTTTGATACCATTGTTACAAATTGTATTTACTATTCTATGAAGGGATCATTAACATTCACAATACACATGTTACATAGAAGTACAGTTTAATTTTACAATATTACACCACTGCATTATCCATCCACAAATTGACAAAAATAATATAGTACAAAAGGAGCCACTACGAAGCATAAAATTTAAGTACCTAAAGGTTTTAAGAATAAAAAAATTAAAATAGGCAATTCTGCTTATGGCTGATCAATAAATGAAATAAAATAAATAATTTAAATTCACAACCGAGTTAAATAATTAAATTCGATTTCACTAATTTACAAGTATACAGGTACCAACTTGTATGATAGCAGTAGTGTAATACTAGGACAATACTTTCATTCTAATACACTCATTGCCATTGCCTTTCCTTTCACATTAAATAGACAAGTAACAACGGTCAATCTCCTTGATACTATCTAGCCCCACACCTGCTGCACATGAGTCCAGGCTAGAACAAGGCGAAAGACTTCAGCAGTTCGTAGGCAATATGATCAATATCGTCAACATCAATATGATTATCAATATCATCAACATCAAAATGATTATCAATATCATCAACATCAAAATGATTATCAATATCATCAACATCAAAATGATTATCAATATCATCAACATCAAAATGATTATCAATATCATCAACATCAAAATGATTATCAATATCATCAACATCAAAATGATTATCAATATCATCATCAAAATCATCATCAAAATCATCATCAAAATCATCATCAAAATCATCATCAAAATCATCATCAAAATCATTATCAAAATCATTATCAAAATCATTATCAAAATCCTTATCAAAATCATTATCAAAATCATTATCAAAATCATTATCAAAATCATTATCAAAATCATTATCAAAATCATTATCAAAATCATTATCAAAATCATTATCAAAATCATTATCAAAATCATTATCAAAATCATTATCAAAATCATTATCAAAATCATTATCAAAATCATTATCAAAATCATTATCAAAATCATTATCAAAATCATTATCAAAATCATTATCAAAATCATTATCAAAATCACATCAACATGGTCATCATTGCCAGCATTATCATCAACTTCTTAACCATCGGTAAGTTAATCATCAATAATAATTCAATCATTGTCAACTATTTAATCATCAATGAATAAATCGATGTTATCACATTATTATAGATATTTACAGATACCTTTATATCATCACTGCTACCTACATTATCGATCCTTGTTTAGAAGAAGTTTATATGTAATGCTGTGTATGGTTATCAGAATCTCTAACCTATAGTAAGACCGCCCTTTTATTTTCTTTGTATATGTATTTTAAAATTTAACTTAAATACTTTAGTAAAAAAACTAAAAAAATGTTATCTGTAAAAGCTACTATGTCATCAAAGAATATCTAAACGTTATTAATCTATAAATCGTAGCTATCTAAAAGTACAAAGTTCTTTATTATATTCCACAAAAATTAACTGTAGGAAAATCTATAAATGTAACTTATCATAATCAAAATTGATATCTATATTAATAATACACTAAAATGTTATTAATTTAGAATAATAAATGCAGCAGACCCTATTAAAGCATGTTACTATAAAACATCTTTTAACTATAATATATCAAATGTACCTAGGTATAATATATAGACTAATAAAGTATATTACTAAACTGCTCCTCTCTCCTAAAAGTGTTCCATAATAATTGTTTCCTAATTGTAAGTCTACCACCCGTAAATATACAGTATGGAATGCTATAAACTGAATTGACCTGAATGTATTGCAGGTACAAACAGTACAAAGTATAAATAAATAACTAGTAATCAAGAATGAACCAATTTAGTTAATAGTTTATTTATGTTACCAATAGTCAGTGAACTGCCTAAAGTTAAACTAGACGCCAATGCCAGTAAAAGTACTCTTGGTAAGAAACGGTATAATAAATAATCGTGTAGAAAGTCAAACCAGACACTAGTTAGAATTCGGACCAGCCGGTTAATATTTCAATATGTATAAGTCAAATATACATACCTAGATTTATTAATTTAGGTCGCAACACTTAAAAACATCAATGTACTTATACGAATACTTATTATATTAAGCAGAATATCTTATTTAATTTAATCAATTTCAGTTTAATTTATCAATTGTATCATGTGATTGTGGCTATTTTCATTCCGTTTACACGTTTCATTATAATTAAGATTTGACGATTCGTAAGAGGTTTGGTATAAAAATAGTAAGCTAACATGTAAGTAGATATTGTTTAAAATAAATAAACAAAACCCTTCAAGCACCTAGAATGATTAAATACCATTTTAATCATTATTGCCATGGTCTCCTACAATTGAACCACACAAAGTACATGTACACATATATCTTTGCATAAAAAATATCTCTAAATAGCTTATATTATTATATCGCAGTGTTTATACCAAAGATACTAAATTGATAAGATAATTCATTACCGAGAGCTAATCATAAGATTGATTATTACTATAATTATGGTCTAAATAGGTTTACAGTTTAACACATGGCACTTCATAATAAAAATACATAATTTCAATGAATAAAAGCAGATAAAAATAAATACCGTCTCATATTTTATTAATTTATTGAATTTATTTGTATTATTTCCGAGAATGGATAAATAAACTATGAGAATGTTTTCGAAAAAAAATCAGTGATGTAATTTGGAACTATTTTCAAATTGAATCAATTTAGTTGGATAGCTTATTTCAGATCCATTTAATTAGACAGATGTCTGCATTTATTACACATTTCATTTTAACTATTTTATCTGCTATTATCATTATAAATAACAGGAAATTATCAACCAAAATAACACTACTTGAAAATATTGGATACACTGCCATCTAATAGTGCCAGACATAAGCAAAATGATGTCACTTTCTTTAACAAGTCAATTTAATCCTGTGTAATATAAAAACATTCTTCAATAACTACTTTTTAATAAAAATACCTTGAGCTATATATTTAGACGTAGCATATATGACCCCTCAGGCCTCAGGAGGATGAGGTATGTTTAAAAAATAAAAGGAAATAGTTACTAAACGAAACTATCATTTTATCGATATGATCTAGCTAGGCACAGACCCACTTGATATAATATAGAATATTTCTGTACCTACACACAAAAGTTCGCTTGTAGTAATAGTTATACAAAACTCATAGGTTATCTTTACAACATGTCATTCAAATGTGGTGCCTCTGAGACAAATGGAAGCTATTTGGTTTTGTTCTTCCGATAGAAGATCAAAGTGACAAAATCATAAGTATGTCTATTGCAAGTAAACTGCTGGAAATTATCTGGGTACATGACAATTACTCACTACACAATTATAGAAAATGCATTATTAATTGTAATTCTATACACAAATGTTTGTGCCATAAACAACTATTAACCAGTTAAAAATACGAGTAAGTATATTTCAAAGATATGTTGAAGATAAATATACAGTTTCGTATTCTTATCTCCAGGGCAACACATTCAAGAGCTAAACATTAAAATATTCTTTTTTTTTTCTTTCGTTATAGTTTGGATTCGATTTAATAAAACTATATAGCATGAAGTGATTAATTTGGTAATTGTGGCGAAAATTTAACAACAGCTTATGGAACAGAGCTAAGGCACATTCCTACACCGCAATATTGGTCTGTATGTAATGAATACACAGCCAACAAAATTAATGAAGAAATCTCTGAAATGTATTCTACCTACCATCATTTCATATTCGACTTGTAATGAAAAGATTCTTCAGAGCACTTTTGGAATTCAAATATGCAGGACGATTACGCTAATCAGTACTAACACTAGAAATAGTTATCAACAAAGCACAACACAGCCAATGCTCATACCGAGTCTCGGTCAATCACTACAAATGTTGCCTATTTAAATTCCAACAGATTCGAACAATATCGGCTACTTTAAAAATCTATTATACATTTTGTGTAACTTTTTCGTTATTACCTACATAGTTTTATACTCAGATACATTTTTGATGAACATGTTAAAATAACCTGGTACAACAGTCATCTTTTTCGACCATTCATGGCTATAATCTTGGTGGAAGTACATTACCAGCGTTTGCAGTTGGTTGTTGCTGTTGGCTTCAGCATACTGTTGCAGATCGTTAAGATATGTAGTCGGTACTCATCCACCGGCTTGCTCTCGGCAACGTTGCTACTGGATCGTAGGGCAATCGTTCTCCGTCGTCAGCTGAACAGTGCAGTGACGGGCTTAGGCAGAATCATGGCATCACGATGAGGAGACTCTGGAACTTGCAATTGGATGTATTAGTATTGTGGGCGCAAATTTATCCCACTTCTGATGTCAGAATCGGAGAAGCTTCCTATAGTGTAGAGACAGTTTTGATAAATAAAAGAGACAACTATCAAATCATACTTTCATTTATTCAGTTTGGCACAAGGATATATCTTTAGATTACGTCGTGATTCTACATTTACATTTACAGCCCAGTTCGCAAAGCAAAGACATAGAACCAAGAGAAAGAACGGGCAATAAAACTCTTGATCATTCTTTTCAATAACTGTATATAACAATAATTAACAAACAGTGGTACAGCCAATTTATATCAAATATCGATGGTGTGGGTAGTTTTATATTACTAGAAAGGTCTTTCTTACAACAGAACATAATAAGCATTATTTAGCATCAATACAATTTACTAAATGTTTACCACAGGTATATACCTAATGAATCTCATTGATACGACTTGATCCACAGTATATTATTCTATCCTATATTACAATCTATAATATCTCACAAACGATCAAACTACCCACAGCACAATATCAATAAGATAATGATTACACTATCTTACATTGTTTCCTAGATGATGAAACAAAAGAACAAGCAACAAAGAATATTGGAACACAGTGGCAATTAAATAGTCAGAACCATATCGTACCTGAGCCGTCGTCGAAGGAGAATAGGACGAGCTAGCCGAGCCTGTCGACTTATATAGGTACACCTTATTTACACGTTTGACAGTTTAACTGTCAAACGTCATGTCAGTGTAATTTAGTTGCCACTATCCTCTTACATATTATGTATAAATACTTGGATATCAGTAATTTCAGCCCAAAGCCTAGATATTATTACATATCTCTCAAACGCGTAGAGATATTTAATTGAAATTCATATCAATTAATACTTAGGTGTATTATAATACATTTAAGCTGTAACGAAATCAAACTGCCATGTGAACGCAATAAAAAGAAACAGCAATTTAAGCCGCATATTTTCTCGAAACTACTCGCAAGGGAATCAAAACCTACAGGGTACTACAGGTACCTACAGGTACTACCTACGTGAACTCAGAATCTTGAAATTTGGTACGAAGAAATGTTTTATAGCACAGATAAAGGAAAAATAGCGAAAACCGTAAATTTTTAGCTACATTATATAAAACTAAAATATTTGTATTAATTTTAAAGTTACTACCCCTTACCTCATGAACGCGTAAAGTTATTAAATTGAAATTCATATCAAATACTCAAGTCTATAATACGTTTAAGCTGTAATAAAATCAAACTTCTATCTCAACGCAATCAAAAGAAACAGCAATTTTAGCATATTTTCAAACTCGCAACTACTGGCAAGGGAATCAAAACCTACATACTTCCCGTAAACTCAGATTCTTGAAATTTGGTACGAATCAACTTATAGCATAGATAAAGGAAAAACCGCAAAATTTTTAGTTACATCATATAATAAAAATAATAATTATAAAGTTACTAGCCCTTTCCTTATGAACGCATAGAGGTATTAAATTGAAATTCATAATAATCAAATACTCGGGTCTATAATATCTTTAAACTGTTACAAAATCAAACTTCTAAGCCAACGCATTCAAAAGATACAGCTGTTTATGCCGCAAATTCTAGCAAATTTTAGAAACTCACAAGGGAATCAAAATCTACAGGGTACTTCCCATGAACTTCTATCTATCTACCTATCGTCACGCCTGTCTCCCATTGGGGTAGGCAGAGACTATGGAACGCCAAATGCTCCGGTTCAAACACACCTCTTTCGCTTCTTCGACATTCATTAACCTCATCATACATGCTCGCCGGTTATGGGTACTTTTAATTTGGCCCTTTTTTATTACGTCACCTAATTGGTCGGCGTACGTCCATCTTGGGCGTCCCTACCGACATCTCCATTCATTCTTACACGATACACTTCTTTCGTATTTCTTCTTGCATCCATCCGTTCCAAATGTCCAAACCATCGCAACATTCCTTTCTCAATCTTTATCACTATATCTTCTTTCAGACCACACTTCTGTCGTATCACACTGTTTTTCACTTTATTTATCAGCCTTACTCCGCACATACTCTTCAAAGCTCTCATCTCCACAGCATTGATTCTACTTTCATGCTTCTTCTGCCATACCCATGTTTCGCTACCATACAGCAGCGTTGGCGCCAAAACTCACTGCAGTACAGCAAGGCGAGCCTTACTTGGGACAATTTCGTTACTGATGATGGACTAGAAGGCGCCATTCACACTATTTCCTGAAGAATCTTGAAATTTCGTACGAGGCAACTTCTTATAGTACAGATTAAGGAAATTTTTTCAAAAATGTTAATTTTAGTTAGATCATACCTATAATAGAAACATTTAAAAAACATTTAAGTTACTACCCCTTTCCTCATGAACGCGTGGAGTTATTAAATTGAAATTCTTATCAAATACTAAAGTCTATAATACCGTGAAGCTGTAATAAAATCAAACTTCTATGTCAAAGCAATCTATAGAAACAGCAATTTAAGCATATTTTCAAACTCTCAACTACTCGCAAGGCAATGAAAACCTACTGGGTACTTCCCTTGAACTCAGAAGCTTGAATTTTGGCACGAAGCAACGTCTTATATGCACTCACATTACTAAACACTCTGGTTGCTCAGTATCCAAATATTGACATATATTATTAACACTAAAATAATTTTCAACGCAGTAATAAATTTACTGTCACAATGACGCTTAGTATAATATTTTAACTTTTTCTACCTTTTCTATGTTTTTATGTTTACTTTCTTTTTTGTATCTTATGCACGTTAATGGCTCAGTACACGCATTGGGTGACTGTAAGTGTACTGAGCAGTTGTAACAAATAAATGAATAAATAAAGGTAAAGGAAAAAATGCAAAAACCCGGAATTTTTTAATCAAAACTAAAGGGTACTTCCAGTAAATCTAGAATCTTGAAATTTGGCATAAAGCAACATTTTATAGCACATAGGAAAAAATTCGAAAACCTAAAAGTTTTTGTTACAAAACTTTTTTTAAATAATTATTTATACCTTCAGGTACGGAACCCTTTTTTTTTTTTTTTTTTTTTTTTTTTTTGGTATCGGGTTGGAAAATCCTCATGGAGTCCCTCCGCCCCGGGGGGAAGGACGAAGGGGACTGTCAGACTCTTACTGACTAAAAACCAACCCGTGCTCCTCATGTACCCATGTGTCGGAGGGTAGGGTTTCACCAAAGCATTCCTCGCTACCCCCCGACGGGTATTGGCCCGCCAGATGGTCAGGCGGGCCCCGAACGAAACCCCCTTGGCGGCGGATAAAGGTGTTGGGCTCCGCCGCCAAAACACCCAGCGGCCGCAGAGGATAGGGAGGACGGCAACGCAACACCGCATCTCCTCTTCCTCTGCGGCCCCACCGCGACGCAACGATGGTGCGCCCCCATTTGGTCGCGGGAGATAGGGCGCGGGGCAACGCAACACCCACACGCCTCTCCTCCCGCGACCGCACCCGACTGCGAGGGACAGACAGAACTGTCCCCCGCACCCGCACCATGGGACGCATCCTACGCAGGCCTCTACCAAGCCCACGTGGAGCGTCCCCTCCCGGGATCCCGCTTAGCTTCACCGTGGGTGGCTTCTAACCCACGGTTACTGAGCCCCCCCACCACGACAAGGTGGAGATCCCACGAGGGGGAGGTACGGAACCCTCGGTGCGCGAGTTCAACTTGCACTTGACCGGTTTTTTCTTGTGAACTTGATCATTGTTTTTTTTTAGTTGATCAGGAAAAATCCCTTCTTCAAATGACTGGTTAACTAGGTAATATGGCAAGGTTAATACGTCAGCACATTGTTTAATCAGGTTAGGTGGGCTTTCATCGATACCACAACTTTTTTGTTTTTGAGATTTCTTATAATGTCATACATTTCACGTGGTTCTACTGGTCGTAAAAACATTGTATTTTCTACGTGTTGATGAAAGTGGTTACAGCAAGGAGTGTTGTTCTTTATTTGACTGTCTTCCTGGCCGATAGAGGCGGAAAACTGTTGAGAGTGTTTGCTAATTGTTTGAAGTCGGATATTATTGTGTTGTTCAATTTCAGTTTTATATATATTTTTTCATTTTTGGGATTTTTGTTTGTGCGTTCGTTTATTATGTTCCACATCGTTTTTATTTAAGTATCAGATTTTTGCATTTTGTTAATATAATGATTTTTTTTTTGGATGTGGTAACTCCTTTTTTAGCATTTTTTTGTATTTTTTGTAATAATTTATAATGGCTGGACTGTTTGATTTTACGGTAATTATTTATAACATTCTTTTGTTTTTACTTGCGAGCTTTATACCTTTGGTTAGCCAGTATATTTGGAGTTTGATTTTATTTTTATTTTAGTTATCGACATGAATTTATTTAATGCATTTGTGAGTTGAGTTGATTGAGTGGCAGATATTGTAATTTTGTCGGTCCTTATTATTTCAGACCAATTTTTTGTGTGTAACTCATCTTGAAATTGTTGTATATTTCTGGTATTAAATAACCTTTTCTTGACATACCACGTACTTGGAGTTATGTTTTCAGGTATTTTCATATGAATAATGGTGCCATTGCGATCGGAAAAGCCTAACTCCTCTACAGTTGTATAAAGTGGAATTTTATTGCTAAAGTTAAAATTAGATCTAAACATGTAGATGATGTTAAGGTCGTACGAGTGGCTTCGTTAATATTTTGGGTAAACCTATGCTCTAAGATAATATCTAGAAATTAGTTGGTACTAGGATCATTTTCAGATATATTAATATTAAAATCACCCCTATTATTATATTATATTTACAATATTTATTATTAATATAATTATTAAGGAATTTTTTAATTGGCAGAAAACCAATTCTTCCTCTTTCCTATTCTAGTACATAATGATAACTAATACATTTTCAATAGTTAATTCTATGGCACACATTTCCAAAACATATTCAATAGACATATCAGAGATATCTTGCTTCTCAATGTAATCTAAATGGTCTTGAAGCAGTATACGTAAACAGAAAAGAACTGGGCTATCCTCGCTCACTTCTTCCAAATACGGATCCAAATAAAATGTTATTTAATAACGGCCGCCATTGTGGCCATCGACAAAAGCCCACCAATACAGTGTCATCAAATTAAACAAACACAAAAATAAAACAATCATACCTATTGTCGTTATGAACACATCGATGTTGTTTTTCAATTTTTGGAACCACGTAGCAATGTATTGGTTATTAATTATCCCAAAAAAGGGTAATCGTATTCAATCAATCACCGTATTACAGCTTACCGTCTGTAGAAAATTATTCCCTGTTTTATATTTACTCCGTGTCGAAACCCATCCACATGGAGCAATGTGATGATGGTACTCACGTTATATATGCATATATTCATTCGAACTCATGTTTTTATTATTTTGTAGGCAAAAACATGTACGTGGCTCGTCCTCCCTGATGTTTTTATTTTAAACATGTTTATTATGGTCATGCATAATGGAATTTCGATGGCACTGTGTAAAAGGAAAAGTTTTTGTCAAATAAAATTTAATTTTGTTGGTATGGTTGATGATGTAACATAAATAATCATGATATAATAAAAACTCGAATAGTTCAAGACCGCAGAACACTTCCAATGAAACTGGAGGCAGAATACGCTGTGTTATAAATAGCCTATCTGCTGCTCCAACGAGTCCAACGACTCCAGTCTGCCCGTGGTATTAGCATCATCGAAAATTCGAATACCATATCTTCATAGGGAGTGGATGAAACTATTAAGGAAAGTTGTCCGCTCAGAAGTAGGTTGAGTGAGCGCACAGTACTCTACATTAAGCCAAACCCGGACTGTATAATATGCTTGACTTGGTTTCAGAATGCACACAATTTTTGCTCGCTAACTTGACTCTCGTCATCCAAATGAAACTTCATTAGACTTCATTAGTTTTAAAAATTCATTTCTTATACGTTCCTTAGGTTACTAATACTTACTCTTTGTAAATTGAGCAAGTGTTTTCTTCGAACTTTGATATTCTGCGATTATAGCGGTAGCGATGACTCAAACACTGGAAAAATTTGTCCGCCTTGTGCAAATTGTATGGCAGGAATAAATAATTAAAAAATTACGAACACCACAAACTATGGAGATACCAGATTCCCGAATTGCACTATTCAATTTGTTTTTACAATAAATATATATAACACAATTTTAGAAGAATTAAATTCATTTCGATGATTATTAATAAATATAGACACACATATCAATTGGAAATCCCACATTGAACACATGAAATCTAAACTGTCAAGTTTTACATATGCTCTCTTCCAAATCAAACACAGCACCAATTTTAGAAACAGCTTTATCTGCGTATTACGCATACGCCTACTCATGGTTACGATACGGCGTCATGCTGTGGGGTAATAGTGTAAATATTGTAGAATTATTCATCATTCAAGAGTTGCAAACCGTATTTTTTAAAGCTTAATATATTAACACAGACCTCAATATATATACTGGATATATGTACCTTTGTATATAAAAACATCCATACCTTCTCTACAAAGCATGATGTCCATGACATAAACACTCGCAATAAAGATAGGCTACACTTACCACCATCACGCATAAAAATGTTAATCGAAAGTCCTTACTACATGGCAGTAAAAATTTACAATAAGTTACCTAAATACATCAAAGACACCACTACTCTACCTTCATTCAGCAAGTCAATCAGAACCTATTTAATAAATAACTGCTACTGTTCAATCGCAGAATACCTAGAAAATAAATAAAAAAATGGCCAAACCTAATAACTAAACATAAAATAAATAAATTAATATGACGAACAGCAACCTAGACTAAAACATTATGATATTAGACATTATTTTTATCATTAATTTAATTGTAGGTATAAATGCGCATAAGCGACATATTATACTTCTTATAATAAATAAAACAACCTAACAATAGCTACTGGTATATTTATTAATAAGTATTGTTTAAATATAAGTATTATTTGCAATTATTCTAAGTGAATTTCTATTTTGTAATTTTTGTTTAGATAATATTGCAATGCTTGTAAAAGGCACTAAGTTTTAAGCACCATAATTGTAACCGAACACCTATGTCTGTACACTTGTTTTTCAATAAACGCTTTGACTTTGACTTATATGAGTGCTAAGCGACTTCCTTCGGGTTATACAGCACACGCCCAGCTAGCATGGTCAGATAATCTTCTCTATAGTTGGAGACATACAGTTGCTCCTTCCTCCAGAATCACGAACTGCTCTTCTGTATCTGTGGTACTTTGTAGTTAGAATCGGTAGAGGCTTTTTAAAGGCAAATTAAGGAAGTAAAGTAATCCCTTTACAAGGGATTCTCTTGGTGGACATATTGAATAATTTATATTTATTATTAAAATTATCTGTATTTTAATTCATAGCTTCATGGGCCATATTACCCCTAAAATTAATAAAATGAATGCGCAATGTGATCATGTGTCGCGATAAACCTCGAAATAGCTTTTGTATGAATTTTAACAATTTATGTGTATCCTGTTCGTAAAACTTCAAGATTTAACAGTAGATACGTAAAGATTCAAGTAACTTAATATTGTCAACATTTGATTAATATATTATGGTATCCGTAGGTAAAACCAGTAAAGAAATATCTGTCTCACGTTTTTAAACTACCTACTTATTAGTAGATATTCATTAATAATTCATGATCAAAGACTTAGATAAATATATAATATGAATGAAACAAGATTACTTTAGATTTTTGTTTGAAATTCAGATTATCAAGTTACTTCAAAAAGAACATTTTTCCCATGGGAAAAAAGTCCCTCAGTATCCAAAAATAAACAGATTTTCTCATTTATTTATATTTCTAGTAGGCATAAGTTTATAAAAAAAATACAATTAATCTTTGTTAGTAACAAAGAAATATGAACATTTTCAAAGGCTAAAACACTTCCCACGTCAAAGGCGCTGACCTGAATAATAGGTATGGTGAGTGGAGAAAATAACAAAATTATTATACTACGTAGTAACTGCTCCTTTCACACAAAGATGTTTACTTCTAATTATATTTACGGTCTACGTAATATCACATTACCTTTAGGTCCTTTGATTCTTGAGACGGAGGATCTCAGGTAGGATGTCGGGGTTCGAGAGAAACACTGCTAGGCTTTACAGGTTCTTTATTATGTCTCACTACCGCTTACATACAGTATGACCGAACTAGGTAAGCACTGGCCTGAGGGCTGGAGCGTAGACTCCTGCTGCTCTCCGACGCTCGCAGGGTAGCTGCTCGTAGGGTCGCCGATGAGCTGGCCAAGGTGCGCTGCGCAGGCAGCTCTGTGGTCGAGGTTCAGGCTGAGCGGAGTCTCAGGCGGTGCAGCCGATGTGGGCCGAGCGGTAAGGCTCAGGCGTCCGAGGCCTGGCTGTAGGAGCTCGTAGGCAGGAACGGAGGCTTGGGTGGCAGCTGGCTAGTAGCGACACGGTGCCAACAGCTCGTGGCTTGTAGCCCGTAGAGAGAAGACAGGTGCAGTGAGCCCGTAGGAAGAAATAGCATAAAGCATAAAGCATAGAGAATACGCAACAACCGGTCAGGAACAGGCGGTCCCTAGATCGGCTGTTATGCTTAGGAGACACAGATACTACAGACAGAACGTATAGGCACACAGACAACTAGAATATGCTAACCCCAAGCGGGGCAGTAGAAGTAGGATAGTAATAATAGCAGTAATAGTCACTACAACCATCAGCGAGACGGTGTGTAGGGCAAGTGACCGACTTAGATCGCGCACCCATCTTATATAGATGTAGGCCTATGACTCACAACTGCCTTTGGCTAGTGAACATGACCATATTTGGTAATATTGCGAACGGCTAAGCTGGCGTTAAGCGCCTGCGAGATATTATAACGCAATACGTGTAGTATTACGTTACAATACCCCGCTCTGTACAGCAGGATTTTTCGTGTCTAGACAAGAAAAATCCATCTAACTAAGTCCTCCGAACTTCTGTAGACAGTGCTAAGTAGCGTCGGGGAGATGGGCCTCGTTAGCCTTGGTTGGCAACCTGTCTAGGAGAAGGAAAACTCCGAAATTAAACCAACTTTCAGGGAGCATACCCAACACAAAACCCCGATCTAAGGTGTGAACCGACCCGTGCCGAGGGATTCGTGGCCAGAGGGCAAGCTGGTCGTAAACGGAGGGTGCCTGTGTTGGTGGTCACAGGGTACAGCTGATATTCCGCCTTACCCCCGTAAAGGGCTCTGCGGGGATGGACCGTCTAGATCCCTAAATCTCGTGGGAACGCTATGGGAACAAAAACTTCTTCTTCTCCATACGGCGGCGACGCGGTTCGCAACTCGTCACGTCTCGTTCCCCGCGAGGGCGAAAAGCGGCCTACGGAAAGTCGGTTTGCAACGTTGAATGTTGGAGGAGGGATGGACGGCAAATTGGATGAAGTATGTCAGATGATGGATGATAGAAAGATTGATGTTCTTTGTGTGAATGAGACAAAAAGGAAAGGGTGTGACACCACCAAGCATGGCACATATACGGCGTATTGGTCTGGGGTAGATAGTACCACCAGAGCCTGCAAGGGAGTTGGTGTAATACTATCTGCGCGAATGAATGAGTGTGTAAAAGAGTTTGAATGTGTAAATGCTAAGCTACTATGGATGAGAATGAAAGTAGGACTTACTCGTGTCTTTATTATAGGGGTATACGCCCCGGTCAATATTGTTACGGGTTTGTCACAGCAAGAACAAGACGAAAGGCAGGAGTTTTGGGAGAGTTTAAGAGATATTTTGAGGAAATGTAAGGATAACGAAAGATTGATTTTGTTAGGGGATTTCAATGGATGGGTGTGTAATGGTGTTGCTGGCTACACCAAATTAAATAATAATATATAGTCCTTAGGTCGCATACTTGTTTCCACATGTGTTTGTCTTATCGCTACGATGGCGCCAACGTTATGCAATTAGTAAACTCATAAATTCTAAGCGTTTGACAAATTTATAAGAATTATGTGACAGGCATACGAGTAAAGAAATAGCCATGAAATATGAGAAAATATTGGCACTGTAGTGTTCACATGCGGTATAGTTGAGGATCATAAAAAAAGGGATCAACGATAAGAAACTGACCCTATCAGGTAGTAAGGGTTTGAGAGGCGTTGCCTTGGGGGTGTTTGACTGGACAGTCGATCTTAGGAGGCGGAGCCAGTCGGGTCCCAGGACAGCGTGACGTGGTAGTGGTGGTGTTGGATGAGGCAGTCAAGGTGGGGACGCGGAACCGGGCGGATCTCGGACAGTCAGTCTTTGGACGCGAAAGAGGGCAGATCACGGGAACGCTCTAGCGTGGTGTTTCAGACAGTTGGTCTTATGGCGCGAGAGAGATCGGACCTGGCCTAGCGCGTAAGAGGTTCGGTGTTGATCGATAATTAGTGCTTAGTGATATCGAAGAACAAGGCGAGCGGCTTCAAGAGAAGGTGATCAGCACAGGGCAAGGGGTAAGTTTGGCAGCGACGCAGCTAAAAGTCCGGTGAGTGTCTGTTATTCACTTTACTGTAATTTATTGCATGAACTGTATAACATTAATAACTCTGTTGTGTATCTATGTCTATATCACACCATATATATATATATATATATATACCAGGCTGACTAAAATATAAAGTTCTCTATGAGATATTGTACATAGTTATATTATTAATAGCCGCGTGTACCATTAGTAGTGGTTCGTACCTTGTTGATGATGGATGTAAAGACGAGCGATGTATGATGGGAGTCTCCGTATTCGCGATGAGGTGGTAGAATGCAGGACTTTCACAATCGCTGTCTAAACCTGCGTACAGGCCAGTACATAGCAGCTGACAAGGTTTTAAAGAGCGAAAGAAGAGCCACCTGTCGGTCACGTGGTAACAGTAAGACCGTGCGGCTAATCTAGCGGCGATTGTAACGAGAGCTTCCCTGCAAACTATGCGCGATGGCTTAATACGTTTTAATTGACTATGTTTGTATGGGCTTCAATGTTGTGACTTGCGGCAAGGAGGCGTTTTGTGACATCAGTTCTGAGACTGTTACTGTTCGTTCAATACTATACACTGGATATCGCTGAAATACTCGGCGCCGATAATACTATATGACTAATATACCTGGATCATGTTCTCCGTCTCCCTGGAGCTGCCGTCTCTGAGATACGCTGCCTTGTACTCAAGTACCAATATGCGAAGCATGAATATATGGAGAGTGATTTTGTGATGACAAACCAATACTAATGTATCGCTGTCTTTAGTATTTTGATGTCCACTTTCATTCAATTATAAGCATTTACGTTTGGTAAATTCCATGGTCCTGCGCGGGGAGGTGCGCGGGAAACTGGCCACAAATTGCTTGGCAGGCTGAATTTGATATTTTAAACTCAGTTAGTAAGAAAACTAAAATTTTTATCAGCCTGGGGTCCATAGGATTCCGTTACATTTGGTGCCGTGACCAGGATCCTCGTCATAAAATGTTCTGATTCACTTCAGAACAACGAGGAAGAACTAAAGGGTTACTACACAAACACAACGTAGAAAAATACAAACACAACGTAGGAAAATATCGATCTAATTAAGCACAACTTGTTATTCGATAATCGATAGACGATCATGTTCATTTTAGCAAGACGAAATAATTTAAGTCACGGCAATTATCACAATATGTAATAGTCCGAGGGGGGCGATATTGCGCCTAAGTGCCACACTTTTGCACATGTGTTATTTATTCTTATGGCACTGTGGTTCATCTTATAATATCGCTGTATCTTGAATGTAAACATATAACTGACTACATATGTTGAAACGCTTTACATAAATGCTGCTCATGCGTGTCATTTATACTGTATGTCGAGTTCGAGTCTCGACAGTGGTTATATTATTGGGTACATAGAAATGCTTTTGATAAAGCGCGGCAATCATCTTAATATTTAATAATCGGAGGAGGGCTCTCTCGCACGTGTTATTTATTTTAATAGCACTTTGGTTCCTCTTATAACATCGCTGCAATTCGAAAGTAATCATATAATTGGCTACATAGATCCACCGCTTTACATAAATCTCATGCGTGTCATTTATACTGGATGTCGAGTTCGAGTCTCGACAGTGGTTATATTATTGGCTACAGAAAATGCTTTACATTTTAATATCTCGAGTTCGACTCTCGATAATAAGCATATTATGGGTTACAAGCACTTGCGTATCAGGTTCGCTGTTTGAGTCCGATACGCGATGCGGACTAGCGATGGTTATAACTAATTTTAGATAAGGAAAGAGAAGGATTTTATATTATAAAGATTATTTTTATAGAAAATCTGGTGTAGAACATTAACATGTCTTGAGATTAATGTATAATGCACACCAGAATATTCCGTGGAACATCTAGATGTAGTTAAATCAGGTTAGACTCCTGAGCAATGTCTGTGACTATAACTATATTGTTGTGCAACGTCAACAAACTAGACGCCGTATTATTAATAGCGTGTTCGATAACTGTATATAATAAGAGGGAATTATTTAAGGATAAATAATGAATAATATTTTGTTGGAGTTGCGGGACAGGAATTTATTACACTAACGTACTGAAATAGCAGGTTCGACTCCTGTTGCTATGATATTTTGAAATGTTTTCAACAAACTTACTGAGATAGCGGGTTCGACTCCTGTTGCTACGAGATTATAAAAATGTTTTCAACAAACTTACTGAGATAGCAGGTTTCGATTCCTGTTGCTACGATGTTTTAAAAATGTTTTCCACAAACTTACTGAAATAGCGGGTTCGATTCCTGTTGTTACGATATATTAACATGGTTTCTACAAGCGTACTGAGATAGCGGGTTCAATTCCTGTTGCTACGATGTTTTAAAATGTTTTCAACAAACTTACTGAGATAGCGGGTTCGACTCCTTTTGCTACGATATTATAAAAATGTTTTCAACAAACTTACTGAGATGGCGGGTTCAATTCCTGTTGTTACGATATATTAAAATGGTTTCTAAAAACTTACTGAAATAGCGGGTTCAATTCCTGTTGCTACGATATTTCAAAATGGTGTCAACAAACGTATTAAATTACGAAATCTAGTAATAATATCTATCTTATGCATACGCGTTATTTGGACAAGCATCTATTAGTTTATTACATTGGTTGAGTTGAGATTCTTACAGAATGCATAGGGGTTTTAATGATGAAGTGTACACGAGCTATAATTGAGAAAAGGATTATTCTTAGGTCATATATCAGTAAATTTAGTTTCCTAACGTGTTAGCAAGTAGATTAGGGTAATATTAGCCCACTGCAGCATTTTGGTATACTTTATAAAAGCTCTAGGTTCGATTCCTGAGCATTGGTGAAAGTCGGCGGATATTATACTTATGTACCTAATGATCGGCGTCGGCTTTATAGAAGTCGCACAATGTGATTTTAAATATATTGGGTTCGATTCCCAAACATAAAAAGAATGCACACTATTGTTGAACACGAAACTATTTTGTTAATTGTTGTTATTATTGTCTGGAGCTGGGTTTAGTGACCATTATTTTAAAATGTTTTGTTTTAAAATTGTTTCCCAAACTAGAAAGGCAATGCAATAAGCCGACATCTGGCACGTTTTGTTTCCAAATGCCAGCGTTTGAAAAAATAAGGGATAAAACAAAAAAGGGAAACACATTTTAGATGTTTATTACTTAAAAGAAAGAAGGCTAGAA
Source organism: Euclidia mi (assembly GCA_944739405.2). Lineage (NCBI taxonomy): Eukaryota > Metazoa > Arthropoda > Insecta > Lepidoptera > Erebidae > Euclidia > Euclidia mi. The sequence continues at coordinate 23,335,060 of OX123187.2, forward strand.
AGGAACTATTGTTCTTTTGTATTATTGATGTGCTTTGTCCGAACGCGCCAACGCGCACGTGAAAAGGACAGGATGGGCTACTTTGTTAAGATATGATTGCGCATGTGGCGCATTGTTTTAAGGAACTGAATGGCTTTAGAAAGTCATTTACGCTGTTTTTTAGGATGGGTTCGATTCCCATCGTGAAAGAAGCCATAGTTCTTTTGTATTATTGACGTGCTTTGTCCAAGGGCCAAGATCGGCTACTTTGTTAAGATATGACTGCACATGTGCTGCATTCTTTTGAAAAACTGAATGGCTTTTGTAAGTCATTTCTGCCGTCTTTGGTATGGGTTCGATTCCCGCCGTGCGTCATATGAAATAGATATTCTACACGTGTTAATTCTAAGCATCAGGATTTTACCTAACTGTTACAGTTTAGGCTATCTCAAATTTTAGTTTAGCTGAGTATTTACAATACTTACTCATCTGCGTTACAATGTGATAGCCAGTGGCAATGATGTATGCATATGTTATGCCTGGTATATTGTACACATAACTTTTAAGAGCGCTCAATGTACCAGGGTTCGAGCCCCAGGTTTGCTTAGAGCTTGACATTGAGTTCCTATTCCTCATGAGATTCGAGAGGTGTGTAAGCAGTATGCTAAGAACGTCTTGATACATACTAGACTCATAGACATAGTTTAGCCCTATCGTGTGATATCCGTAAACAGCTAACTTGATTCTGAAGTTCAAATAAAAATAATATTTTGTTGCTAGACTCATGCAAAAATACTTATTACGCATCCGTACTGAAAAATATTAATTGGTGATCCGCATCACATCTCTAATCATTTGTTAGTTTGTATCCGGGTTTAGTACTCAAATAGAAGTCGTATATTAATGACTAATCTTGGAAGTTTGATACTCGTGGCATTTCATTTAAAATTCCAGGACCCTACGTCACCTTTTACATCAACTACCGCACGTGTTGTTGCGTCCGTCGGCTGTGACGACAAAGTAGCGGCGTTCCGGTAACGTGAAAGGCAGCTGCAGTATGCGTCGAAGGACATATCTCGCATTGGATCATCTTACACAGAGCTAAGTTTTCATTATCCTTACTAACTGTAAACGCGCACATCGACTAACTTCAAGCAAGTGGACTCCCTCTGATCCGAACTCTCAGATATACATACAATATTAAACGAAGGTTTAAGTTACATAGGGCCTTATGTGTGTCGTTCGTTATATAGAACTTTTTTTATGGCATAATATGTTTGGCAACTGCGTCCAACTGCACGAGTAATAATAGTAATTGTTATTTACGTTAACTGTAATCAGAGCCTTAATAATGAAGCAGATATCATGTCGATACGCTTGATGATCCGAATGAAGAACTGATTGGAGCGGCAAATTCGCCGGACGTTGTGGGTTCGATCCCCGCGCGTACAATTTCTAGCTAAATGGGAATAATTCCTATGTGGGACCGAGTTGAGCATTGTTTAGTTGTAGGGACTGTTGAGCTATCGTCTGGGGAAACCGACTGCTGCACCATACTATTGTTTACGACTATTTAGCTCACTATATAAAACAATTGCAACTACGTGTCTGTCAATTTTGATAAAACTAACTAGTATCTTATACGAGTGTGTGCGAACTATTTCAGCCACTGCTACCTGACGCTATGTACACCTACTACTGAACCCGATTTCGTCGAGCGAGAATGGCGAATCAGGTACCTTGATCATACCACGCTGCCCGTTTATCAAGAAGACATCTGGTATGTACACTTCCATTCTAAGCATGGATAGGATGTCTTATAGATTGTACTACTATTTTGAGAATTTATTGCTAATTCGCCATTTGGCTTATTGGAAAACATAGGTTACGGGCAACTGGTGATCTTGGTTATGTGCGCTAGTTCTAATAAGAAGGTTAGGTCTGGTAGGAGAAGTAGTACATAGACGGATTAGAATAAGCTTTTCCATTAATTTTCATAAACTTTAGATGGTAAACGAGGTTGAGGCAACAATTGCAATTAGATTCCTATAAGTGTCAATGTTGTCATAGTATAGGGATGGGCGGAGTATAGTTAGTTATTGTATCGTACGGAGTGACCTTAGCAAAGGTATGGTAGGGTTATTATTCTCAAACAACTATGAGTTAGGATAAGTGGTATTGAAGCAGTGGTTATTTATTGGAAGTTGTATGTTACTTGCCGATAGTTAATGGTGGAAGACAAGATGCAGTTTTAACTGGCGTACTCTAATACATATGCTATTGTATCTGTGGTGAAAGCTCATACGCTATGACATAGTCTACGCGTCTGATTTTCAGAGGGGGGAATGTAATGGTGTTGCTGGCTACACCAAATTAAATAATAATATATAGTCCTTAGGTCGCATGCTTGTTTCCACATGTGTTTGTCTTATCGCTACGATGGCGCCAACGTTATGCAATTAGTAAACTCATAAATTCTAAGCGTTTGACAAATTTATAAGAATTATGTGACAGGCATAAGAGTAAAGAAATAGCCATGAAATATGAGAAAATATTGGCACTGTAGTGTTCACATGCGGTATAGTTGAGGATCATAAAAAAAGGGATCAACGATAAGAAACTGACCCTATCAGGTAGTAAGGGTTCGAGAGGCGTTGCCTTGGGGGTGTTTGACTGGACAGTCGATCTTAGGAGGCGGGGCCAGTCGGGTCCCAGGACAGCGTGACGTGGTAGTGGTGGTGTTGGATGAGGCAGTCAAGGTGGGGACGCGGAACCGGGCGGATCTCGGACAGTCAGTCTTTGGACGTGAAAGAGGGCAGATCACGGGAACGCTCTAGCGTGGTGTTTCAGACAGTTGGTCTTATGGCGCGAGAGAGATCGGACCTGGCCTAGCGCGTAAGAGGTTCGGTGTTGATCGATAATTAGTGCTTAGTGATATCGAAGAACAAGGCGAGCGGCTTCAAGAGAAGGTGATCAGCACAGGGCAAGGGGTAAGTTTGGCAGCGACGCAGCTAAAAGTCCGGTGAGTGTCTGTTATTCACTTTACTGTAATTTATTGCATGAACTGTATAACATTAATAACTCTGTTGTGTATCTATGTCTATATCACACCATATATATATATATATATATATATATATATATATATATATACAGACTTAAATATAAAGTTCTCTATGAGATATTGTACATAGTTATATTATTAATAGCCGCGTGTACCATTAGTAGTGGTTCGTACCTTGTTGATGATGGATGTAAAGACGAGCGATGTATGATGGGAGTCTCCGTATTCGCGATCAGGTGGTAGAATGCAGGACTTTCACAATCGCTGTCTAAACCTGCGTACAGGCCAGTACATAGCAGCTGACAAGGTTTTAAAGAGCGAAAGAAGAGCCACCTGTCGGTCACGTGGTTACAGTAAGACCGTGCGGCTAATCTAGCGGCGATTGTAACGAGAGCTTCCCTGCAAACTATGCGCGATGGCTTAATACGTTTTAATTGACTATGTTTGTATGGGCTTCAATGTTGTGACTTGCGGCAAGGAGGCGTTTTGTGACATCAGTTCTGAGACTGTTACTGTACGTTCAATACTATACACTGGATATCGCTTAAATACTCGGCGCCGATAATTCTATATGACTAATATACCTGGATCATGTTCTCCGTCTCCCTGGAGCTGCCGTCTCTGAGATACGCTGCCTTGTACTCAAGTACCAAAATGCGAAGCATGAATATATGGCGAGTGATTTTGTGATGACAAACCAATACTAATGTATCGCTGTCTTTAGTATTTTGATGTCCACTTTCATTCAATTATAAGCATTTACGTTTGGTAAATGCTGTCAGCAGAGGAATATAAAGTAAGGACGAATTCCATGGTCCTGCGCGGGGAGGTGCGCGGGAAACTGGCCACAAATTGCTTGGCAGGCTGAATTTGATATTTTAAACTCAGTTAGTAAGAAAACTAAAATTTTTATCAGGCTGGGGTCCATAGGATTCCGTTACAGGTGTTAGGTGCATTCGGTGATGAGAGTGTCAATGAAAACGGAAAAGCACTGCTTGAGGTTTGTTTGGAGTGGAGCCTTTGTGTGACAAACACCATGTTTGATCACAAAAGGATGCATATGTATACGCGTGAGGCGAAAAATGTAAGAAGTATGATTGATTTTGTAATAGTAGATGAACGACTGAGAAAGAATGTGATGGATACAAGAGTGTATCGAGGGATCGGCATCCACACAGACCACTTCTTGGTGTTGAGCCGGATAAGTGGGCTCTTTAAAGGATGGCGACACCGAGAGCATAATGAAAATAGAGTCCTGGAAAGAATAAAAGTAGAAAATCTGCAAGAGAAAGATGTGAAAGATGAATATAAACGAAGATTGATAGCAAGATTTGAAAGGTGCGATGGCATAAACGATATGGATGAATTATGGCAGTCCTTTAAAGAAGAGGTAGTATGTGTGGCATCTGAAGTATGTGGTGTGATCAAGAGAAGGAAAATAAGAAAGGTTAAGAATACATGGTGGGACAAGGATGGACAATCAGCAGTGTCAGAGAAGAAGAAAGCGTGGTTATATTGGTTGGCTGCCATAGCAAATGAAAGAATGGGGAAAGCAGCGAGTGAGGACATAGATGAAGCAAAAAAGGAGTTTCTTAGGTCAAAGAGAATAGTGAAAGAAATGGTTAAAAGGAAAAAAGAGGAAGAGAAAGATGAGTTTGATAGCAGACTATCTGACGATTTCAGGAGAAACGTTAAGTTTTTCTGGAAATCCGTTCGTGCAGTTCGAGGAAGAACTCAATCCTCAGAATACACATCGATCAGAGACAAAAATGGAAGGATAGTGAATGGTGAATCGTGCGTGCTGAAGAGATGGAAAGAGTATTTTGAAGGATTATTTGAAAGAACGGCGGTAGAGACACCCATCGATGAAATGAATGGTAGTGATAGCAATGATGAAAGCGTTATTGGCGTGGATGAGATCGTGAAAGCACTAGAAAGTATGAAAGTAGGTAAAGCTGCAGGATATGATAGGATTACAGTCGAAATTCTGAAGGCTGGACAGGGCATCATAGTTGGTCAGTTGCAGCGGTTATATAACTTGTGCTGGAGCACCGGCCGAGTACCTAAGGACTGGGCCACAGCTGTAGTTGTGCCTCTATATAAAGGAAAAGGCTCGCAACAAGACTGCAAAAACTATAGAGGCATTAGCCTTCTCAGCATTGTTGGCAAATTGTATGCAAAGGTACTGATTGAAAGAGTTATACAAGTAACCGACAAGAAAATATGGGATGTACAAGCGGGATTCCGAAAGGGTATGGGGTGCACGTATCAGGTTTTTTCCTTGCGAAGTATAGCCGAAAAGTTTTTGGCCAAAGGTCAAAAGGTCTATTGCGCATTCGTGGATTTGGAAAAGGCTTACGATAAAGTGGTGAGGAATGAAATGTGGTCGGTGCTGTCAATGAATGGGGTAGATAGCAGCCTCATTCGAGCTCTGAAATCCCTTTATGAGGATTCTAGAGCTTGTGTGAGGATAAACGGGGCATACACTGACTGGTTTACCATCAAGAAAGGTGTAAGACAAGGATGTGTAGCGTCGCCGTGGCTATTTAACCTCTTCATGGACAGTTGTTTGCAAGATTTAAAACATAGTGACTGCGGATTAAGGATGAATGGGTTACTCGTCAAGTGCCTCCTTTATGCTGATGATCAGGTAATACTTGCGTCTTCAGCGGAGGAGTTGCAGGAGATGGTAACAATAATGCATGGTGCGTTAGAGAGGAAAGGAATGAAAGTGAATGTAAGTAAAACGAAAGTTATGGTTTTTGAAAAGGAGGAATGCGTTACGTCTTGTAATGTTTTGATCGATGGACAGCGAGTGGAACAAGTAAATGAGTTGGTTTACTTAGGTACGTTGTTTACAAGAGATGGTAAGAATGAAAAAGATATTGAAAGAAGAGTTAATGCAGGTAATAGTGTGAAAGGAGCTCTGAAGGCGTTTATGAACAGTCAAAACGTGTCCAAAAAGGCACGTTTGGCTGTGCATAGAGGGGTGTTAGTGCCTACCCTTATGTATGGTAGTGAAAGTTGGGTATGGCAGAAGAGACTTGAAAGTAGAATAAATGCGGTAGAAATGAAAGCACTGAGAAGTATGTGTGGTATATCTTTGACCGACAGAGTAAAGAATAGTGTGATAAGAGAGTGGTGTGGGATAAAAGAAGATGTAGTGACAAGCTTCGAGAAAGGCATGTTAAGATGGTTTGGGCACATGGAGAGGATGGATGACGAAAGACTGACAAAGAAGATATATAAGGCAAATGTGAATGGGACAGGACGAAGGGGAAGACCTAGGCGGACGTTCTCTGACCAGATTGGAGACATCCTAAAAAAAGGACAGGTCAGAAGTACCCTTAACAGAAGAGCATGCATGAGAAACTTGATGGGAGTGAATGAAGCGAGAGAGGTATGTCAGGATCGTTGCAAATGGCGTTCCGTAGTCTCTGCCTACCCCTCCGGGAAACAGGCGTGAGTCTATGTATGTATGTATGTATGCTAAGTAGATAGTGACTATGAAACTCAAACTGCAGGTAGGTACAATGAAAGAATATAGTTAGGTTAGGAATCAGTGTAGTAAATTAGTTTTAAATCTTTAATGTGCCAACTGCCAATAGATTTACCCAACGAATCCGCTAATTCGTATACTAGTGGTGACTTTTTAGCAATAATAGTACACTTGGTAAACTTAGGAGCCAGTTTTTTGCTAAATGATTTGTCGTAGGTTCTTTTCCACACAGTATCACCCACGTTAAACCCAGCCGGTTTACGACCTAAGTTGTATGTGTGTGTATATAAAGTACCATTGTTTTGGTGTTTACGTGTGACACAAGTATCACACGAAGATATAAACTTAATAATGTCAGCGTGCATACCAGGCCAATAATAACGCTGCGCTAAACGTTTATAGGTTTTAAAAATACCTAAATGACCCGCAGCGAGTTCCGAATGGTATTCTTTAATAGCGGTAGTTCTATCCGAGGTATGTAGGACCTCTTTCCAATCGAATACTTTACGCAATGTACATTTAGATACCATATATCTGTACAATTTATCATTCCTGATAGAATAATTAGGTAAAGATGTAGGTGAGTTTTTACAGCCATTGTAGATTGTAGTATACCACTGATCCGAGGTTATAGTAGTCTCGTTATCAGTGTTAGTATCAATAGCTGACACGGTAGCATTAACTTTATTAGGCAAGGAATTACTACGAGAGTAATTATTAGATAACGGAACAGAGTAAATATGATTTGGTAACAATTTAAATCTTTTCCAGAAGTCAATACCTAAAATTAACGAACTAGTAACTTCTGGAATTACGTACGCTTTTAAATAACAAGTTTTATTTTTAAAAGTGGTGGGTAGGTTGATATAGCCGATCGGTGTCAGACGATAACCACCCGCCGATCGAAAAAATATAGTAGGGTTGTCACACTTATTCAAAGGGAGATTAGTTTGAGAAATAATTTTTATATGAGAATTATTGCCCAATATAGTCACGGCAGAACCTGAGTCAAGTAACCCAGTAAGGGGTAGATTCTTAATGGTTACATTAACGTAGGGTCGAAAATCAGTAGGTATTAGGTTTTTGATCGCGGATCGCAGCCACAGAATAACTGGAAAAATACACTTTTAGAGTGTTCAGCCAATTTTTCCAGTCTTCTTTGTCAAAATATTTAGGTTTAGAAGATTTACAAACGGTAGGGTTTGTCATATTATTTGACGAACTACGATCCGAGTAAATTAGTTTTTTGAAAAAGATTTATTTTTACAGTTAGGACAATTTACGAACGTGACATCCCTAAGGCCACACTTAAAACATATCGGATAACGTTCTCGCTTGCACGTCCCTAGTGAGTGATCAGTTGAACGGCATCGCGGGCAAAACACACACCTCTTATTAGTTATTTTTGTAGGAACTGCTGATTTAGATATCATGTTGACATTATAGTGTTGTAGGTTAGGCACAGGTGTATCGTTCGGTTCGACATTTATAGATGCGACAGAAGCGTAGTTTTTTAGTTTAGACGGTTTATAGTACTGTGAATTATTATAGTGACCGCGCGTGTCCTTTTTATTTATGTAAGCTAAATCAGGTGCTACTGTGTTAGATGTAGGGTAACTAGGTTCGTGAAATTGTGCACTTAAACACTGGAACCTCTCATAGTTTGGACATAGTGTTTTTAGAGTGTCTATAGTGTCTATAGCCGTAGTACATGAAGCTAGTACTGTAGAATAACACGGTCTAATATTGTGAAGCAATATATTTAATATTTCATGTTCGGTTAGTACCATGTTCGATGACAATCGCGCAAAAAGTTGGAACATAATTGATAAAAAGATGATTATACCCTCAGTTTGCCCTTGAGTACGATTACGAATCTTAGCTAAAAGTTTATAATCATAGTCGTACGGTGTAAAATCAGCTGTGAGTTTACTAGCTAGTTCGTCCCATGTAGAAATGGAATATTTAACACCGCGAAACCAGTGTAACGCATTACCCGTAAAAATTTCGGACGCGTAATCGAATAATCTATTGGCAGGTAGATTTCTAACCGTCCTAAATTCCGTCACGCGTTGTAGAAATTCGCGAACTCAGCCTGTTCCGTCGAATTTGAGTTTCGATAGTTCGCCAACCCTCAAATGCTCACAGTGGACAGTTACCGGAGTCGACGCTGCCTGTGCAGGGGTTGAATCCGTGCAAGTCATCGTGACTCCGACTTCCGCCGACGGAACATTCGAGTGTTCTATCTTAGATAGCTCTGCCGACAGCAACCGAAAGCGTTCAGTCAGGTCGGATATTTTCTTGCCGTATTTAGGTTCGGATTTGTCTAATCTGCCCAATCTGTGGTAGACCTGGTTGTGCAAAGCCGTAGTTCGCTTCGCCAAGTTGTGGTCGTATAGTTCCTTAAGGGAAGAGATTCGCGAATCTAAATCGGCAACTGACAGGCTAGCTCCCTTGAAGTCGTCTGCTATGTCTAGGCCTGGCCTACTCTCTGACTTCGTCATTTGGAATCAGCTCGAGTAGTTTAGGTAGTTGCTTCCGTAAACCTTAAACAGAGGTAGCCGGCTCCTCTCCGCAAATAGCGACCTCGTAGGCCAATTCATTTTTATTAAGTAGGAAGTACTTAATGGGGTTAGTGCTCATGATGAAATGAAGTGAATGATAGGAAAAGAACGTAAGTATATTACAGCCCTCTGTGTGCAATCGTTCTGCTTTACAAAGAAACTACGAGGATTCGGTGTATAAATTTAGACAATAGATAAGTGACTTGCAAAAACAAAAACGGTTATTTCAAATTGCGAACAGTTACGTAGGGAATCGGTAGTTGTTTGAATTAGGCAATAGTAAGCTAACACATAATAGTTATACAAGAATAGAAATTAAAGATAGACAGCAAAACACAGATATACACAAGTTAAATAGTACGTACCGGTTCGCTGATGTCTACACCTCCTCGTTTACAAAGACTGACCTCCTAAACAAGAACAACTGCAGTAATTGGAAGTGAGACAAATAGAGTTGGGCGCCACTGAGACGGAGGATCTCAGGTAGGATATCGGGGTTCGAGAAAAACACTGCTAGGCTGAACAGGTTCTTTATTATGTCTCACTACCGCTTACATACACTATGCCGAACTAGGTAAGCACTGGCCTGAGAGCTGGAGCGTAGACTCCTGCTGCTCTCCGACGCTCGCAGGGTAGCTGCTCGTAGGGTCGCCGATGAGCTGATCAAGGTGCGCTGCGCAGGCAGCTCTGTGGTCGAGGTTCAGGCTGAGCGGGGTCTCAGGCGGTGCAGCCGATGTAGGCCGAGCGGTAAGGCTCAGGCATCCGTGGCCTGGCTGTAGGAGCTCGTAAGCAGGAACGGAGGCTTGGGTGGCAGCTGGCTAGTAGCGGCACGGCGCCAGCAGCTCGTAGCTTGTAGCCCGTAGAGAGAAGACAGGTGCACTGAGCCCGTAGGAAGAACTGGAAACAGCATAGAGAATACACAACAACCGGTCAGGAACAGGCGGTCCCTAGATCGGCTGTTATGCTTAGGAGGCACAGATACTACAGACAGAACGTATAGGCACACAGACAACTAGAATATGCTTACCCCCCGCGGGGCAGTAGAAGTAGGATAGTAATAATAGTAGTAATAGTCACTACAACCATCAGCGAGACGGTGTGTAGCGCAAGTGACCGACTTAGATCGCGCACCCATCTTATATAGATGTAGGCCTATGACTCACAACTGCCTTTGGCTAGTGAACATGACCATATTTGGTAATATTGCGAACGGCTAAGCTGGCGTTAAGTGCCTGCGAGATATTATAACGCAATACGTGTAGTATTACGTTACATTCTCATCCTGGAACTTGGAACCTGATACGAAAATTCAAAGGATCATGTGAAACATTTGTATATAAGTGCAACTTTATAGCATAAATGTGATGAACTAGGTATTTTGAATTAAGATTTTTTAGAATGAAGACTTTGTGAATAATATTGTAATAAATAAATATATCCTGCTGCAAGTTAGGCGACGCAGTAATCTTATTAAATACTCGTTAAAATATTCTTGCGATTCTTACTGTTTAACCCGGAGCTATAAAGTAGAAGTAGGTCCTCCTAGTTGAGCTTAATGCACCCTTTCATGCCAACTTTTAACATTTAAGGTCAACGAATAGTAACCTTTATAGGGTTTTAATGATAATTCTACGCGCTAATTTGAATGGAAATGCTTGTTTGAAACTTCATATAATTTTATGAGATGAGACCCTTATGGCCTTATACACAGAGATAATATACCGAATGTTTTCTATTTAATCTTTATAAATCAAATTTTACTAGGAATGTGTGCTTCAGAGAAAGCGTACGAAATAAAATAACAATATTTTTTCTTATTGTTGCTAAGGTACAGCACTTTACATTTCATAACTTCTTCATATGCTTGAGCGAAAAATTAATTGTATAAAATATAGAACATACTCTAACAGTTATTATTGGTAACATTTTCGTAGCTCAAAGTTATCTTTGGAAAGTAGCAACATGGCTCCCAAACTAATAGTTTTTTTGCTACAAAAGATAAATAATGATAAGCTGAATTATTCTTAAATACTTATTAATTTTATCAAGACTATATAAAATTTTTGGCGAAGTAAGCTAATAAAGAAATACATATTGCTTGCGCACTAACATAGTTTCTCAGAATAAACTAACAATAATTGGAACCTATAAGACAAGGTGCTAAAAACTCTGTACCCATATTGTAACGCCCTCTTTACACGATCATGTGAAGAGTGAAGAAAATTATCTTCATATTACTTGTAGATGTGATATTGTACCGACCTAAATTTAATATAAAAGTGTAGCGGGCGTAATCGGAGCCAGGTGCCGAAGCTCAAATAAATTACGTATCTGTATATCTTAAACAAAATCAAATCAAATCATTTATTTGTTAAACATAGGTAAAATTAAAGGTGTTACATTTATTACAGTGCATTATGTTTTGTCTTTAGGACATACAAACATTTGAAAAAGATAAAATAAAATTTTGAGTAACAATTATTTATCATTATTATAAAAATCAATAAAAAAAATAATAGTAAATTACACTAAATTAATTATTACAATTCCAATTTATCACTTAATAATCGTCCAATGTGTAATAACATTTGTCAATCAAAAATTTACATATGTAATTTGTTTTTAAAACTGTTAGTCGGCATGCTTTTAGTGTCATTGGGAATTTTATTGTATATCCTTGACGCAATACAAAAAAAAACTCTTCTGCATCAAGGATGTTTTGCATTTAACATGAGACAACTGATTAAAGTATTGAGCACGAATTGGATTCTTCCTTACTGTCGATAATTTTGTAAACAATTCAGGATTACTTTTTACAAATAATGCAATTTCTAATATGTATAACGATGGCAATGTCAATGTCAATTTTTAAGGATATAAAATAAGGTAAACAGCTTTCAATTGGTTTAAGACCACACATTGATCTGATACATCGTTTTTGCATCTTAAATACTAGCTCTCTGTCGGTAGACCGTCCCCAAAAAATAATACCGTAACGTAAAACGGAGCCTCCGTTTTTACTAAGCCATGATAGGCCATTAACAAAGTCTCAGTATTAACTTTTTTTGAAAGCTGAAAGAGTGCGTATGCCGATTTACTTAATTGCTTACACACTTCCTCTATTTGGGGTTTCCATGTCAGCTTATTATCAATAGTAATATCTAAGAATTTACAGCTATTTACTTCTTCTATGTTAAAATCATTAAAATTTACTTTAATATTTTTATTTTCACGGCGCTGATGGAAATGCATAACTTTAGCTTTTTGTTAAATTAATAACTACATTTTTATGACTAAGCCAATTAATACATAATTTAAGAAAGTGAGTTATTGATGTCATCTTGATAGTAGTTTAATTCAGAGCATTCTATGATGGCTGTGCTGTCATCTGCAAACAAGATCATTTTATGACTCAACACTTTTGGCAGATCGTTAATATATATTAGAAAGAGTAGCGGCCCGAGCACGCTACCCTGAGGCACACCAAACTTTGTTTGTCTTAGTCCAGAAGTATAATTATTTTATTTCTAATTTATTCTTAGGACATATTCCAGCAATTTCTGTACATTGATATCTATTACTAAGATATGATTTTATGAGTTGGAGGATGTTTCCTCTGACACCGTAACCATACAACTTTTTTAAAAAGTATATTATATGGTATTAGGTAATATCTGCTGTATTTCATTCATATTCGATGATTATTTATGAACCTATGGCAAATTGTTTGAATATTTCGTTGGAGAAAGGAATATTATTTATAGACAGCAAGGATTTGGAATTAATTGCATTGTGGATCAGCTTGATGATTTACGGTTTGATCACCTAATTTTTTGGGATATTATGATGGTTGAAGTGATGGAATGCTTACTGGATGCTACGTGCAGCTGATGGTTTTCCTTGTATTATTATTGCATAAACCCTATACGTTATATTTTTAAGCCGCGGACCGAAATCATCGGCAAATAAAATCCAGTCGCTTCATTATTTAAAAGTCATCCGTAGCGGAAACGATTAAAGCCTTAATACTCAGCCAGATGAATCCGATTGGGTTGCCATGAAAAATTATATTACAAAAATAGAAATGTCTACACATAGACAGGACATACATATCTACCGCCTCGTTGAAAATAACCCGGATATCTTGGTGAAAGATCTTGATTCATCCATGCAACTTGGTAATTTAGCCCCGAGCAACATGAAACTTTGTTGAAATATATGATTTTTGCTCATATGATACGTATGTAATATGGGTATTTATACATTTTGACTTTATTATACGACTAACGTTCAGCTTTATCCGGGTTGTAATTCAAATTTATTATTTTTTACTTTGAAGCCGGAACACCTAGACATTCAGAATTGTCAATATAACTGTATTTAAATATTAGGTATGATATAACTATGTCATCACCCTCATCATCCTCTTAGCGTTATCCCAGTCTCAACCTGGGGTCCGCTTTCTAGTCTAACCTGATTTGGCGGAATTGTAGCTTTTCCACGGAGCGACTGCCTGTCTGACCTCCGCAACCCGAAGGGATAGCGATATTTCATGGTTTAGACTAGTGACAGTTTATTTTAGAGGTACTGACGCCCTATAATGACCGTCAAAGATCTTTATGACAGCCGGGACCGACAGCTTAACGTGCTCTCCGAGGCACGAGACAAGCGATAATGAACAATTCAATCAATAAGCGCATAACTCCAAAAAGTCAGTGGTGCGCGCCGTGGATTCGAACCCGATACCCTCTGCGTGGCAGTCCGTTGGTATCTCCACTAGGGTATCGCTGCCTTTTGATTATGATATAACTATGTGTGACTGTCTTTTACCGATTGTATCACGGTGAGTGCTCAGAAAAACTCTTTCAACTCATCCCACCCTCTCCTTTCCTATCCGAACAACACGTGCCGGGTTAAGGTGCTACGCTTACACGGTGGAACAGATACCGTCACGTACGAAATGGTTCGGTACATCTTATCTTTGCCGTACCATAAAGATGTGGAACTCACTGCCAGCTCACGTGTTTTCTTCCTCCCTTGATCCTCAGTCCTTTAAGCGGGGCGTGAAAAAGCATCTCTCAAGGCCGTCAAAGTGAGGGCCGCCATGTCACATTGCTTACCCAGCAATTGGGGATGGTGGCCTTCACAATAGGACTTCACTGTTAGCTTACCATCAGGCAGCGTGAAGTCAATTTGACAGGGTTTTTAAATTAAAAAAAAAGAAATCTCTGTGTACAATATAATCTGTCCAGACGTTTCATACACAATGATGAGCATTTAAAAAACTACCTATTCAGTTAATTTCTATCTGAATAGCTATATAAATTTCTAAATCTATTTTAAGGTCAGTCTAGTAGTATCTTTAGTCTGTGGTCCCTATACATCTGAACCAGCTTTATGTATGCGTACCATTTCATATACCAGCATCGAAGAAATACGATTGTTTTGTTAAGATATAGCCGACTGGCCTCGTAGAAAACTAAGGCCGAGGCCGTTAAACATTATTTCCGATATTAAAAACATTGTGAGGGATACATTAGCGTTTATTACGGCTGTTTACGACAAGAGCCGGGCCCTTACGAACGGCCTGAATTAATAGCACCCGAATTATTGTTCTGCCACTAAATTATCCATCGATACCTTTCGCTTTATATGCACTCCAACGAATCCCTCCGAAGATTCCCTCAATTTATACCTTTAAACAGGAATTCTTGGGATATTTAAGTCTACGTGATTTACTATTTAAGATGTTATTATACGAGATGATTGATTGACCTAGATTAGATGTAATAGATTGACAATGGGTCGTAATGACGTGGGTATTAGCTTTACTTGAGTTCGAACATACATAGCATAGCAAACTTTTGTGTATGTCGATGTATATTGAATGATATGATCCAGCCGACTTCGGCTACGGCGTCTGTTTTATTTCCGTTGCTTCCTGCCATGTGCACTCATGTGACTGGAGTAGCCAGTTTTACTGCCGAAAATTCTATACTACGGGCGTCGGCGTCATACCACGGGTGACGGCGTCATACTACGGGCATGTGAGCAGACCATTGTTTTAGTAATATCTGATGGCCGCGGATGTCAGTGGGCAGTCTGGTTAAAGCTGCATCAGCTGTTGTAAGCTTTCTAGGGAAGCCACCACAAAACACAAATCATACTACACACGCGACTTTTGTGCGCGCCTTGGATCAAACCAAACTGAATAGACCAACGTCAGTGCAAATACGATGTCGGATATCTTCCCAGGCAACTTGTAAGACTTACGACTAGTATTCGTACAACCACTGCGATTAGATACTTAGCCTTTGAAATGCCATCATATGTCATATACACCACTATTTTTTAATTAGTACAAAAACTTTAAGGACAGATTAGCGAAGATATTATTATCATATATGTGACGTAAGAATTTCATAACATCAATAAAGAGCAAAGTTATTATCATTTCTTTATTGTAGAAAATCTCACTTAAATCATAGTCATATTTTACAATCCATTCACTAATTCATTGATAATATTCCATCCTGCTCATTCGCATTCTCTCTGTCGCACTTATGATGTAGGTAGCCATAGAAAATAAAATGAAGAAAAATAATAAATGTAGGTAGTTATTTTCTAATTTTGTTAATTCTACCCTCTCTTTCATACTTCATTCGGGCTTAGGACCGGTAAAATTTATTTAACAAGTAATTAAATACGGAGGTATGTAATTAGAAAGCAAACAAATATCAAAATAAAAGAAGGTGTTCAGGACCAAAAGAAACGAGTAATTTTGGCGTAGTTATGAAGTTAGAATCATCTGCTATTTACAAATATTATTTTATCATCATCATGTCAGCCTAGAGACGTCCACTGCTGGACAAAGGCCTTCCTCAAGGTGTGTGGAGAACACAGACTGATTTTGAGCCGCCCGCATCAAATTATTATTTACTTAAGTACGTATTATTTACTAAACTTACAAGTATTTCCATTGTCCTTCGAAATGTCCACCACCGTTGTCAAAAGCATCCAATATGCATTGTTTTAATTGTTTAACACTGACTGGCTCACTTTTGTACACTCACAATAAGATGTCAATGGGTACACAGCTGCACTCGCGATTTTTCCACTCAAAAAGTAAGCACGAAGCATAGCTACGTACTCCCGTGATATGAACTGATATGATAGGCCATCGCGTCGGGCAAACGTAGACAAACAATTAACTTTTACAACGAAATTAGATACGCTCACTTTCGCTAGTAATTTAACACTGTTTGTCGCATCGTCGGGGCGTGGCGCAGGCGCAGAGGGGCGGGGGGGGGGGGTTAATTTATCAATGGTTCATTTTACTATCATAGAATATCGGTCGGTCATAGTATTAGTTATGCATTTACCAATTATCACGTATTTTTGTGGATAGTTTTGAGACACTTTTGGGACTTAGTGTTATTATTTTTTAACTACATAAATATGATCAGTTAAAGATACTTAGTGCTCTGTTAAATTTTTTGTACTAATTAAAAAATAGCGGTGTATAACATCATCATCATCATAATTTAAATAATTTCACTTGCCCTGACTGACATATCGTGGGTATAATGGAAGAACTAAATAACTCAGATTTTTTCCAAATGGACCTTTTACCATTTTCGTGAACCCCAAAATGTGCCGCATCTTTTGGTCTAACAAACATTCTTATATCTTAACCCAGTCCAAAAATAAAGACATTTTTGTGTTTCAATTGTAGAAATAGATATGTATAAATTAACATTAAATATTAGTAGAAAAATGACTAACTCTATAAATAAATGAACAACTTTGTCTTCTGATCACTTGAGTATGAAATGAATTAGTTAAATTGAGTTATTTAGTTCTTCCGCTCACGAAAATATTTTAATGAAACTAGTCAAGTTGAAGGAAAACTAAACAACTTGAGTTATTTCATTCGGGCATTAATGAGCGTTCTTTCGTTTTTAAATAAGTATTTTTATTTATTTCATCTTCGAGAAAATGTGTATTTATAAGAGATTCCAATCAAATAAATGTCAACGGGTGAAATTATTTAATATTTCTATTTTTAGTATATGCACGTGAGCAAAGTTATCGTGCAATTTAGTAGTACAAATTAGCGCGAAATAATAAATCTATAGATCAACCATTCTCAAGTGTGCTCCGCGGAGCGCCACAGCTCCACGAAGCATCTCTAGAGGCTCCACGATAATTCTGCTCCAATTAAAATAAAATTACTTAAATATAACTATCACTAGGTAGCAGAATACATCAAAATGATCGATTTAGATTCTAAACTCACTGCTACTTAAAGTAGTACGTGCTTTATGCTATGTTTTTACCGGCGATTTATTTCAATCGGATAATTATAGTATAAACTGATATACTATTATTAGACATATTATGTTACTAAGGTAGGCAGCGATAGCCTAGTGGAGATATCAACAGACTGCCATTCACAGGGCTCGGGTTAAAATTCTAGGCAGTAAATTTTCGAAGTAGTGTGTTTAAATTTTTAATTATGGCTTGCCTGGTGCCTCAGAGAACAGCTCTTTAAGACTGGGTGGTGTGGACACCCCTTCCTACTTTTTCTGACATCAAGATTTGATGTCTTCCAGCCACCATTTCAGGCTAGGTTTCTTAAAGGCTTTAGTATCGTGGGCCAAATTCATACAGAACATACTTTTTCATAGGTTATTTAGAAATCCAAAGAGTAAAACCAGCCGCTGTGGCTGGCTTTTGTGGATTGCGAAAGTACCTTCAACTCCATTGAAACTGGGTTGTCCTGCAATACACTACATGTCTCTCAGAGAGCTATGAAAAGGACAATGCTAGGGATTTCGTTGATGGATAATTTCTGGCACGCGATTATCCGGCAGAAGACTAAAGTAACTGACATTGTTCAGAGTTATAGCAAATTGAATGGGGGAACTTATGGTCTGTCGATTAAAAAGCAGGTTCTAAAATTAAGGCCACGCCTCAGCTAGCGTAGTGTTGGCCGCCAGAATGGGTCTTGTGGCAGGCATACCCTGGGGAGGCCCACCTCTAGGAGTGATAGGTTGATGAAATGAGTTAAATAAGAAGAAGTAGTTAATGTAATTGTTTGACCATTATACTTCCAATTATGAAAGCCTAAAGGTGAGAAAATACCTCGCGAGATAACGAGCAAGGCGTGACGTGGCAATCCGATACTCCGAAGAGTCCGAAGAGGTATACAGAAGTTGTAATTATTACACCCACATTTGGCCATGTCATGCATGTTTAGTTCCTACGTAAAAGGGGGTCTATTGACGTTGCCGGACACATTGCAAGACTTCGTTCTACTTCTGAGAATTCGGAAAAATCAGTTACCTACACTCTTGCCTAACCCGGGCATTGAACCCAAGACCTCTCGATCAACAGACGCATAGGTTATTTACTGGACCATGAAGGCAATCAGCGATACGATTAATATATAAAATATTTAATTTGTCTAGTAATGAAGCGTAGTATGCTGCAGTAATAGTTATCCCTTTCGATTTCTCTCCATGAACATCCCAAAAAGCAGTCAGCATCACTTTCCCAGCCGAAAAAACGGCCTTTGTCCTTTGGAGTCGGTTCCTTCTTAGCAATTTACTGTTTGGTATGTATTATTGATGTGGGCGTATAATGGTGTATCCAGGTTTCATCTACAGTCATTAATTGGACCAAAACTTGGATTTATTAGGCCTAAACCACGCAAACAACGGGAGCTTGCTCATGCTTAAATCTTGATTTAATAAGTAACTAATACATTTGTTCGTTTTTTAGGGTTCTGTACCTAAAAGGTAAAAACGGGACCCTATTACTAAGCCTCCTCTGTCTGTCTGTCTGTCTGTCCATCTGTCTGTCTGTCTGCAGGCTGTAGCTCATAAACCGTGATAGCTAGAAAGCTGTATTTTAGTTGTCGCTCATGATCATCATCATCAGCCTGCCGTAGTCCACTGCTGGATATAGGCCTCTCCAATGACACGCCACTGAGCCCGATTTTCGGCACTTCGTGTCCAGCCGCTGCCAGCCACTTTGCGTATATCGTCACTCCACCTAGCCGGAGGGCGTCCTACACTACGTTTGCCAAGGCGCGGTCTCCACTCAAGAACACGGCTACTCCAGCGGTTATCGGTTCTGCGACAGATGTGACCAGCCCACTGCCACTTCAACGTGCTAATTCTCTGAGCTATGTCGATTAGCTTGGTTCTCTGTCGGATCACTTCATTACGAATTCGGTCCTTCAGAGAGTTGCCGCTATAACAATAAATACTAAAAATAAAAATAAAAAAAATATTAAGGGGGTCCCATACAAAAAACGTATTTTATTTTGTATTTTTTTCTCAAAATTACTAACTGTAACAGGTAGACGCTTTAAATTTTCACAGAATATGTAGTGGTATATTACCTTTCAAAATAAATAATTAAATTTAAAAAAAAGTAAATAAAAAAGGGGGGCTCCCATACAACAAACGTAATTTTTAAGCAATTTGTTACTCGATCTTAATAAACAGGTAGAAACTTAAAAAGTATTTAAGTATACATACAACAAACGTGAGTTTCTTTTATAGATGATGGTACGGAACTTCGTGCGCGAGTCCGACTCGCACTTGCCCAATTTTTTTCATAGCCTCTGCTATCTCTCTTACTCAATTCAGCGGTCGTTATCGTCAGTGGTTGCAGTTTTTGACCTTGTTTTTGGACCTTCATCTGTACCCTAGCTCTGACGACCAGGTTTAAATTCAGCTGCCCAAAATTTCAGTGTGGTAAATGATGGAGCAGAGAGACAGCGATAGCCTATTGGAGGTACCAATGGCAGTCCGTGCAGAGGGTATCGGGTTAGGATCCATTATCATATCCATTATTGATTGAATTGTTCATTATCGCTTGTCCCGTGCCTCGGAGCACGTTAAACCGTCGGTCCTGGCTGTCATGAAGACCTTTAACAGTCGTTATGGGGAGTCAGTACCCTTAAATAAACTGATACTGGTCTAAACCATGGAATATCGCTATCCCTTTGGGTTGCGGAGGTCAAACGGCAGTCGCTCTGTGGAAAAGTTGATATTCTGTCATATCTGGTTAGACCAGCAAGCGGACCTCGGGCTCTAAGACGAGTAAGTCTTGGATGCAACCGGGATAGCGCTAGGGCGATGATGATGGAGCAGAGAGTCTCCATAAAAAGAGTTTTAAAGAAATAGAAATGGCGTCGGCGTATTGCCTTTTAAAAACAAGAATTCAATGACAGCTCGATGCAAAATTTCCCATTTTCACAAAAAACACTCACATCGACTCAATCGTATGGCTGTCAAACAGCAACTAATGGTACAAAATAGCTGAAATGTTTGTAGGTAACTACCACAAGAAGTACAGTTACATCCACAACTCTTTTTTTGACAAGTGTTGCTTCCTTCAGGTTGAGGTCGGAAACTTTTCAGACCACTCTAGTATGTTTCAATGCAAAGAAAAGTTATTTTTGTTTTAGTTGATTTTAGAAGATTTATAATAAGTAATTTATTTGATTTTATTACATAATTATAATATTTTGTTGCCACACCTAATTCTGTTAATTTTGATATTGTAATTTTACGTTATTTTTTTTATATACTATGCTACTACTTCCAATCCAGGTTTTTTATTTCATGTGAGATCAATATTCAGTGATAAAATTTCACAAATAAACTTTCACTAAGAATGCCTAACTTTCGTGTTTAACCTCTTGTATGCCGGAATGCCAGACACACTGAAAAAGCTATTGTGTCTCGCGTATAGTTGCAAAACTTCTGAAAAATTCTGAATAATTCCGGAATACTTCTGGGAAAGTTTCTTTAAATCAAAATTATTCAAAATGAATTTAATTAAGATTTTTATTTGTTTTTTTGCTGAAAAATAGTATTTTGCATCGATCGTCGATCGCCGCCGCCCCCTCTGTGTGCCGGCCGATGCCGCCGCGCTGGCGCCGCGCCGCGTGCGCCCGACTGCCACGAGTCGTGCGTGCAGGCGATGGCGGTGCAGGGTGCGGTAAGAGGGGAGATGCTCCCCGGAGAAGTTTCCCCCCCGCGAGAAAGATTCGTACCCCGCAATCGAATGTTTCCGTCTAATATTTCTCCCGAATAATTCAATGGGAATAAACGTGTTTGTTTGTGGTATGGTGGGTTTTTATTATAAATGGGATTGAATAAGAATATGTCGATGTTTTT
Source organism: Euclidia mi (assembly GCA_944739405.2). Taxonomy (NCBI): domain Eukaryota; kingdom Metazoa; phylum Arthropoda; class Insecta; order Lepidoptera; family Erebidae; genus Euclidia; species Euclidia mi. The sequence continues at coordinate 23,356,366 of OX123187.2, forward strand.
ATAGGTAGATATGTTAGCCTGCAATTAACAGGATATTTTTGTTTTTAGGTAGTTACCTACTTATTTCGAAATCGAATGCTATTTTTATAAGTGTTAGTTGTGGAATAAAAAACCAGGCCTAGCATATTTGATTTGTTTTTTGAAAATGGGTTACCTATCTATGTTTTTGGTTAATTTTTGTATGTAGCTCTGTACGCATCGCGAGTATTCGTGAGTCGCATAGGTAGGTATTAATCATTACCTACCTACTTAACTCGTATAATAGCCCAGTCAATAAAAACAAATAAAGGCAAACCCTGCAAGCAAACAAAGATAATATAATTTACAACTTCCAAGATCGAAATAGTAAGATCGATTTTCCTGTTTTTTTACAGTTGAAATATTCCCAAAGTTTCGGAATATTTCGGAATACTTCCGAAGTATTCGACGGGAATGATTCGGAATTTTGACCGCCAGCATCTATAGTCTCGCGTAGATCTGCGTACAAGGGGTTAAATATTTCTTTAGATTCAAAACTCAATAAGTGTACTTAGTGACCCAAATTCATGTATTCACATTCATCTAATGTGTGGAAAAACTGAATAACTACAATATAGAATTAGCTAACTACGGTATGTTTGCAATATCTTGGTGTGGCAAAATTGGATAACTTGGTTTTTTAGTTTTATATTTTTTTTGGTTCGTGAAAAAAGTTAGTTTTATTAAGCATAGAATCGATAGCAAACATGCTTAAAGCATATAAAATCGCCGACGATAAAATTGTGTGTGTGTGTGTGAAGTGGTGTAAAAAAAAGTGTCAAAAAAACAGTAAGCCGCGATTATCTCGAAACTTGAAATTTTAAGTTATTCAGTTCTTCCCCATATATATGATTATACCCACGATATATGATCATAGAGCCTAAACTGCTGAAGCTAGAAACTTAAACAGTGTCCCACTGTGTTCCTTATTTGCACATACCTGTTTAGTTTTTTATATATTTCTCTGCACTGCTTTAATTTTTAACATATACTAGAGGACCCGTGCTGCTCCACAGCATATTTTAATATTATAAAAAAGCTCTTACATATAGGTATGATGAGTACATTGTAGCCTTATCTAATAAGTACCTAAAAAGATGATATTCTTACCAAAAATTGTTATAGTCTTTATCTACTCACAGGGTAGGTAGAATACTGTATGTAATACATTATGTCAGTAGACAAAAACGAAATATATTTCGACATTATTCAAAAAAGTTTATATATTTGTTTAGAAAAAATTTCATTACTGCTAACAATTAATTAAGTGAGGGAAAACCATTTTTTCAAAACTACTATTTCTACAAAAACAGCCGGTGCTGTCAAAAATACCTTTTTTTAATTTTATAGGTTTTTATTTTATTTTTTTAATAACTCATTTATAAACTGGACAGTTTAAGTTTTTATATCTTTTTTTTGTTGTATGAGTTTTATATTATAGGTTTTTATTTTATTTTTTTAATAACTCATTTATATTATGATTCCGTGACGCCACTTAATGGACCTGCCAGAATACCAGCGCAGCGGCAAAGTTTGTCGCAGCATTAGCTGAGGCAGGTTCCAATTTTGGCCTCACTAATGTTTTTATATCGAAAAGTTTGTACCTAAGTATTAGATATAGTATTAATTTTAATTTTTATTGTGTTTTCTGATAATTATTGTGTGAGGCACAAAAATAAACATATTCTTTCTTTTTTTTTCTTTCTTTTCTCTCAAAACTACTATCAAAGCTACAATTTCTACCATAACTACCACTTGTATTATAATTAAACTTGTAAAATAACCCACCACGCACCCTCGGATTGACCACCCCAACTATTGCAATAGAAAAAGGTTGACAATACCTAACTCCTCTAAAAGGATAAGGGATATAGGAATGGTATGGGTTCCAGGAAGATACCTTACTTGCAGTATCCCGCTGTATGCGCTGACTATTCTTCGACACGTGTTTCGCCTCTGCACGAGGCATCCTCAGGAACGATGGGCAACGACTGAGCGCTTTCCTACCGTGGGCATGTCTTATAAACGATTGTACTTCTAATCCCCTCCGTTGCTCGACTGATGTGAGTCATTATGACGGTATGCGAATATATTCAGCAATGGGGAATTGGCGATCCGTTAAAGTTGGTTTGATCGTTCAGTAATGTATGCTTTTCCCGCTTTAAAATCTCTAATTGTTCCAATACGCACATTCTAATACCCTTTTGACAAATGTGTATGACGTCAAATGAATATCCGCTATTTAAAATATGACCCGATTCAAGTAAATGTTCGGCAAAATGAGACTTTTCCGGCTGGTTGTTTCTAAACGCCGCTAAATGTTCTTTATATCTCAGCTCAAAACTTCGACCCGTCTGTCCTATGTACTTATTTAGGCATTGGTCGCATGTTAAGCAGTAAATACAGGACTTTTTGTTCTTGCATACTTTATCTTTACCATTGCAAAGAAATTTTAACGTTTTGTATGGTTTATAGGCTGATCTGATACCGTTCCTCCTCAGTATACGCGCCATACGGACAGTTATGCTTCCAAAATAGGTAAGAACAGCGGTATTATTTATAGGTTATTTTATAGAAGGATATAAAAGTGACTTGGCCATTCTAAGTTGTTTTCCTCGAATCATCTTGTCAATTAGGCGTTTACTATACCCGTTGGATTGAGCTATATGATAAATAATATTTAATTTTTTGTTTTATATAGGGAAAAATGACATTCATAATGCAAACAGTGGGACATAGCAAAAGTTCTAATAAGCAAAATAACACCAAAATGTTATGATATTTTTAAACATGTATTGTGGTGAAATATTTTCTATAAATAATATGTTTATCCATTTTGCAACATCATATTACCTTCGAAATAATGTTTTGTACTTATCGAAAATATGGGAACATACTTTTATTATACTGGCATCTATAATGTCTTACGTCAGTTATTTTGACATGAAAACAGTCAAATTGCCTTTTTACTTATGCTAATATATCTTTAATGGAAAATAAGTAATTTACTGTCGTTTATATTGACTTGAACAATCCTTTGTGGACCAAACAAGTTTATTTCGTGTTATCAAGACTCGTTGGTTGACTAAAGTATGAGACAGTCTTTATTGGTAACATAAGTATGTGGTCATCATCATTCTCTTAGCGTGATCCCAGTTTTCAATCTAAGGTCCGCTTCCTAGTATAACCGGATTTGGCTGAATATTAGCTTTTCCACAGAGCGACTGCCTGCCTGACATCTGCGACCCGAAGGGATAGTGATATTCCATGGTTTAGACTAGTGTCAGTTTATTTAGAAGGTACTGACGCCCTGAAACGACTGTCAAAGATCTTCATGACAACCGGGACCGACGGCTTAACGTGCTCTCCGAGGCACGGGACATGCGATAATTAACAATTCAATACGCACATAACTCCGAAATGTCATTGGTGCGCGCCGTGGATTCGAACCCGATACCCTCTGCATGGCAGTTTGTTGGTATCTCCACTAGGCTATCGCTGCCTTAACATAAGTATGTGATCTGGACAGAAAAACTAGCCGTGGTGAGGATTGCGGTAACGTTAACTCTTCCTTTGCGGTACCGAGGCAGCAACACGTCCGTTCTTTGGACAAGCGATCTGATTCGGCGCTCAATATTTTGACATCATGGATAGCGCCAGTCTGTGTAAGTGTTGTTTACTTCTCTTCTCAATTCCTACAATCCTCTCGTGCTCTCCTCACCGAATATTCAAACGACTTTAATTGTTTGTTTCAGGAATTGAACGGAGTCTTATGTTTAGAATGCTACACATTAATTGAAGCTGTTGTAACTTCTGAGATTATACCTGCCCCACATTAAGGTATACGATATACAAGCTCCTGCTTCACTTTAAGGTGATTTATTTGAAGATGATTTATAATAACAAATAAAATGAAGAATAACATAAAAACTGTGTTTCATTTACCTATTAAGCATAAAAGATGTGTGAGAATGGAATGAGCTTATCTTTTGCAAATTAGCCTCACTGAAATTCTCATTAATTGTACCACATGGTATTGACAATTGTCAGTAAGAAATATATCAGACTGAAAAAACCCCAAACTAATATACCTAATGTACAAGCGTTTGTTTCGTTGCTCTACTTCTTTTTACAACTATTTTCTATATACATAGAGGCTTCTAATAAATGCCGGTAATATGATTAAATCATATCATCATCGTCCTAGCGTTATGTCGGTTGCATCCAAGAGTTCAACGTCTAGGAGCCCTGGGTTCGCTTACTAGTCTAACCAGATATGACAGAATATTAGCTTTTCCATAGTCTGACCGCCATAACCCAAACGGTTAGGGCTAATGTATGGTTTATTGTAGACCAGTATGTATCGGTTTATTGTAGGGTACTGACTCCCCGTAACGAAGTGCGATGGTTAAAGATCTTCATGACTACTGGGACCGACGACTTAACATAAGTACTCTTCGAAGCACGGGCGATAATTAACTAATTTACTACTATTAAAATGATTAAATCATGAAACTATCACAATACTTAACCTCAAAATATTTGAAATCTTTAATGTCCGAGAACTGCTAAGAACTGCCGCCGAATATCGTATTAATTTTTTCCTAATTTAATTAGGAGTATATTTACTATAAATATAGTTACTGTTACTGGTCAAATCATCGAGAAGCAAATTTAGCCCATCTTCCATACAAATTTGGTCATTCTCCTTTATGTAACACACCAATGACTCCCCCTAAGAGTCTAGAGAAAATAGACGTACAAAATTGCATCAGATTGGGTCCAGTAGTTCTGCACTGATACCGCTGATACGCTTATACATATACATTCGACGATTGATTTTTCTTGTCATACCTCCATTCTAACAAACCTTTAAACTAAGTTCTACAGTAAGTAATATGTAACAGTTGAAAACAATTGAACTGAGTTTAGATAAATTAAACCGAACAAAGAAAGTTCAGACTTGTACGTAGGTAATTAATTGGTTACAATAAGGCACGTGTGTGGAGGCTTGCGTGACAGTGGTTTCACTCGCACACATCTCATACGCGTTGTCAACTGATCTTAATTGGCTCAGATACATACAACACAAACGTGTCTTTATCGCATACTACCTATCATAGTAAAATAAGAATAGTAGGTTAGCTAAGGCCGCTTAATTGCCTACTCTTGCGTTGACGCACGGGTTGTCACTTGTTTACACCGCGGCGCGGCGCCGGCTTCGTCGGCGCGCGCTTTTTTTAAGTGATCGCGCTGAATAGTTCACAATTTATGCTTGAAAAAAAAACGCTTAGACTAACGCTTAGGCGTTACATAACTATTTAAATGCCTTTTATAACGAGAAAAATGTAACAAGTTTCATTTACTGTCGTTTAACACATTGTATACTATTAATAACGTTTATTACAAAACTGAATGTATATAATCAATTCGAGCCGGTGAGCAGTGTAGTACCTACATGAATGCGCGCAATCAGATACGCGGCGCATCCCGTACTGAGCCCGCGTCGCGCCGCACTCGTCTATGAGATTATGTGCGTGAAAAGTACGTACGTACACGGCTCCGGCGACTCACGCGTACATTCAAACCGGCGGCGGCCGATTTATATGAAGCTATCCTACTATTCTTTTTGTACTTTGCTACCTACGGAGCTTTACTGTAGAGATTATATAAACGAACTTAGGAAAATTCCCATCAAATATATACTCGGAATTCAAATGCTGTTAAAGGATATAAAAAAGAAAAAGTGTTTTCTTTATTTATTGCCGTTAATGGCAGACGGCTCAGCGGCAGGCTTAAAGTAAAAATCCTGACTAATAAGATGTATTTTCAGAGCATTAGGGTGCAAGCAATACGTACTCGAGACTACACTAGATATATAAGGTACTTACTCATTCAGTGAGAGCTGTATCTATCGAATTGCAGACGTAATGAATAAAGCTGTATCACTGCTTGACATTGACACTTGCCCCAAATGTTCTAAGTTCGAACCGGACACGTACCTACGTGGTGCACACATTTGAAATCCGCAAATAGTTTTGTTACGAGTATTGTACAGCGGCCCTACGCTTCAAACCCAACTGTACGGAAATAATTATTTAATTAACCTACACTATCCTAGAGTCTTAGCCTATGGCCTATAATATCCTATCGTAGTTATCCTAGCCCTAAATACCTATATGTATCCTAAACCTATCCTAACTTGTACCTAGCGTATAATGCCTATAGGCTTGGTGCTCTGTGGTATTATGTGATACAGACCAGCACTTATACGCACCTACTACTAGGCTCTTAACCTAGGGCACGTACTATCGTGGTACTACTTTGGTATGCTGTGATACAGACCTACGATTCGTACGCGCCTAAAACCCTAATCCTAGTGTCCCTACAATCCCTAGAACCTAGTCCTACTATACGTATTTATACAGGCTGTCACAAGATCCATCATCAAGCCGAAGTCTAAACCTTGTGGACATCATGCCAAGTCATACTAACCAAAATAATACCTGGAAAACGATATTTTTTTTTGAGTTCTCACATTTTTTAAACCGCAATTAAAAGCACGTGCGTGTAATGCTCGAAATACCTACTTATCCATGGGGTTATATATCTAAAGAACATATTGACGGGATAAATGCATTACCTAATTAGAAAAATTCCATACTAACTTTGAGCTTCAATATCTCCTGAACCAGTAATTTCCCAGGTATGGTGCCGAAGTACAAAATGTTCATAGTGATTGGTACAACAAAGGATTTCAGTTTTCGTTAAGGGTCATTACCTGTATATACTTATATAGATATGTGCAGGATATCTGCCACCGGAGACCTATGATGACAAACGGACTGTGGGTAGGAATCAGGTATGGTGGAGATGGTTTTCTGACGGCCAACTCAACAGACTCATCGAGCTGATCGGTATTGATGGCTGAAGGTGTCTTGACCACCGTCAGAGGTGTGGGAAGGCTATTGAGTCAAAGTCGGATTGAACTTGTGACTCCTTTATTTCTTATAATACATGATCTTATATAATAAACTTATCCTATATACACACACACTTTGCGTTTGTGTGTTGTGTGTGAAAGGTGCCATCTCAGCGGTATGTACCTTACGTGAGTACGTGATTTTTTCTTAATTTAATATAAATCACGAACAATCTGTGTTCCAGTAAATACATTCATGTGTGAACAAGTATGATATTTTTTCTTTTTTCTGTCGGTTAGTTACATGTGTGTAAAGTACCGGGAAATACACACATCAAAAAGGTCTAAGCAACACATACAAAATTAATATATTCATTGCATTAACCAATACGTAAATAATGATTGTATTGTAACTAAGTCTTAAAATACTATACAAAGAAATATATACAGAACATACAAAAAATATATACTTACAGAAAAAAAAATTAGAGCGCGTCATGAAATTCATCCACATCGCCGTCAACTGGCAGCGTGCCCAGAACGCTGGCAGCGTTGCCACGTTGCATGGCGATACTTACCTTCTGGGCCAAATACAACCCAGCCTTCTGGTCACGCGAGGCGTCGACAAGTCTCTTTGCGAGGTCTCTAAAAAGAGATCTCGCACTTGGATCCCAAGGCCCAAACGTTTCGACCCCAAACGGCTCAAATACGTAATCCCCTACTAGGTTTACGTATTAGCGCCGTTTGAGGGTCTCCGCTGTAGCAGCAGCAGCGCCCGCACAACCGGCTGTGCTAGGAAGATGTGATGGCGCGAGGGATCGACACACGTTACGTCCCATACCAAAGGCCTACCCAACTTCCATGGCAGTAAAGACATACCGTCTGGTCTTACAACACATACTATTTCAAATTATTACATACATACATACACAACGTCACTCCTTTTATCCCCGAAGGGGTAGGCAGAGGTGTATTTCTACACCCACTTTTCGCCAGATATACTTTAGTCCCACGTAATAAGGGGCGAGCCTATTGCCGTACCGGGCACATTTCCAGACTCCGTGCGGCTACTGAGAATTTCGTGACAGAAAAACCCAATAACACTGCCCGACCCAGGAATCGAACCCGGGACCTCCCGATCCCACGCGCACATTTATGCCGCGAGACCAACGAGGCAGTCGTATAGAGTTTGATGTCGAGTTTTCCGTCTCTACGCAAAGATGGTATTTGCATCGTGTTATCCCTTAGTCGCCTCTTACGACACCCACGGGAAGATAGGGGGTGGTGACACTTGTATTCTATGCTGTCAACCACACGGCAAACAAATCAAATTTTTCGTACTACTCGTAATTATTGTTAATTATGTATAAGTATAATTATTAAAAAAAATAAAAAAAACTAATTGTTGTTTAATATCAAAAAAGCATTAAAATTATATAAATAAGAAAATACTAAGGATTTAATGCGAAAACACATTGTAAAATTGAAAATTGTATGTGTTGCTGAGACTTTTTTGATGTGTGTATTTATAGAGCGGGAGTTGTCTTTTATTTACTGCAAAAGTAAACATCTGCCAGTTGCATCGTAGCTCTTAAACAAAGGTACTGATTATGTGAAGTTTTATTATGATCACGTGGATGAGAGTCTAGTTTCTTATCTACGTCAGTTCATTTGTGTGTTCATTCAATCGTTTTATGTTTATTTTTAAATTGAGTTTCTAGATACTCCGTTCAGGTATCACCTGAGAAACCACTAAACTTCGTAACTCGAATTACTTTGTGACGAATTAGGGTCCATGCTACTTAGACCTCCACGGCTTGTTAAAGCGCCACAAAGTAAGCTTAAAACGTTGAGCTAATGGTTGTCAAACTAATGACCGTGTCTCCACTGCCATGTCTTTTACATGTCTTTATGATTATCTTCAAATACAATTCCACACACAGTAAAAAACGTTGATTTTCAAATCACGTTCTATACAAAAAGTCACGAGTTATCAAATATTCGAGCTTAGTAGATCATTCGATGTGAGTTCTATTATTTTTAACCCTCGAGTCATTATGATGTCAATTTTTTAATACTTTTAGATCTACTAAGTACTTACCCGAAAATAAATGAGAATGTTATTTTTATTTTATTTTTTTATTTATTTATTTCTCATCAATACACACATCTTTACAGGTTTACACCCAATGCAATGGTGTAGCAATCGTAAATGAAAACATTCTTATCATATTGTTATACCTTTGACTATTATGACATACTAGAGGACGCCAGCAGCTACGCATGCATTTTTTTTAATCTACCCGTTTTGGCTGATCCCTTGGGAATTTCGGGAAATCCCTTCTTAGTGCACCCCTACGGTCCACGGTACATGCCAAATTTCACTTCACTTCCTGCGCCCAATAGTTTCGGCTGTAGCGTGTCTGTCAGTCAGTCAGTAACGCAAGGATTTTATATATTAAGATTATTATAACAGATCTTAAACAGAGCTATCCTTGTGAATTCACTCAGAGCACAAAAAAATATGTCGACATTATTAGCTTTGTGGTTAAGTACACAGAGGGCTCGCGTGAGCGGAGCCTGCTGTAGCAAGTTAGTGCGAGCGCGCGGCACCGCGAACAGTCGTGCCTGTCTGCGACGCCACACATATCGGTCCGGGACAAACAAATCAACGCTCGCCAATATGTCTGCGTTGTGCAACTTACCTCTAAGTACGTTGAAGACGTACGTTACAAGTGTGAGCGACCTCCTAACCCTTAGCTCGTTGTAGCCAACCATACCCAAAATAAATAACGTTGGGTACATTTATGGGTAGAATGGATAAACCCCGTACTGCTTCATATATATAAACCTAATGAACTTATTTTGTACGCGGTTCAACATGAGACTATATTTAGTTTCATGCGGAGCCCAGATGACAGCATTGCATTCTAGTTGACTTCTAACTAAGGAATTGTATAACACTCTTATAGCAGCGATATTCGTGAAACCGTTAGCCATTCAGAGCACCAAACCTAAATTCCTATATGTTTTTTTGCATACGCTAACTATGTGTTCACGAAACGTTAGACAAGTGGTAAGGCGCACACCTAGATCCCTGATCTCAGTTACTCTAGGCATCGGTGTGTTGTCTATCACATAACTATGCTGTATGTAAGTGTGTGCCCGCGAAAATGTTATAGTGGAACACTTGGACGTGTTAAACTGAAGGTTGTTATCTTTGCTCCAGGCCACCACACTGTTTATGTCCTGTGTAGATCTTCACAGTCATTCGTGCTTCGGATAGGTAACGATAAATTAAGGTCATCGGCAAACAACAAGCATTTAGCATTTCCAACAACACTCGGTAGGTCATTTATCAATATTAGGAATGCCAAGGGACCGAGATTACTGCCTTGATTTACACCAGACCATGTAAAATATGGTACAGACTGGCTTCCTGCAAATTCTACATACTGCAGCCTGTCACGCATGTAATCTGCAAAAAAATTAAGCAAGTGTGGGGTGAAACCTACGGCTGCAATCTTTTTTAAAAGCACATCGTTATCGACTACATCAAACGCTTTTTTGTAATCAAAGTATGCAGCATCAGTTTGTCCCCCACCATCCACTATCGGTAACACAGTCCCTATGTAATTCAAGAGATTGCTAGTAGTGCTCCGTGCCGGCCGGAATCCGTGCTGTGCGTCAGAAAGCTGCGAGTTTACTTGAGAATAAATCGCCCTATGAATGGCTGACTCAAGCACTTTTGCTGGTGTAGACAATACGGCAATTGGTCTATACTCCTCCACCTTGGCACCCGAACCTCCCTTTGGCACCGGTATGACTCGGGTTACTTTCCATATTTCGGGGAAAACCGCATGTTTTAAACACAAGTTATAGATATGTAACAAAGGTTCTGCTAATACCACTCTACAGTCGCTAAATATATATGATGGTATACCATCTGGCCTCGAGGATTTTTTACACTACTGCACATCGCATAACTGTAGATTGTCAAGGTGAACCAGCGCCGCAGCGTTTTTGCAACCCGCCTCCACTATCGCCGCGCCTACATTTAATTTAGGTTTCACTGTACTACATACTGAGTGAAAATACTTCGCAAACTCGGTGGCTGACTGCTCATTTGTTAGCACCTCCCCATTTTTGACAATCTTATGTGTGTTACTATTTTTCTTTTTAGAATTAACATATTTCCAAAAGGATTTCGGGTCTTTCAACATATGATTTTGTATGCGATACCGATACCGTTGTTGCGCATTAATTATTTCATTTTTTACTTTAGTTCGACACTGTGCAAACGATTCATAATCGACCTTTGAACCACTACGTTTATACCTCTTATGAAGTATGGCTTTATATTTAATGTCGCGAATAATATCACTCGTATTCCATTCAGGGTAAGTGTACCTCGACGGTAAACGATTTCGCTTTTTTCTGGGAACACTATCATCTATAAGTGAATATAAAGTATCATAGAAGTAATTCAGACTAGCCTCTAAATCTAAACTATACATATAACTATATATAAACATGTCCAATCTACCGAAATTTTTGCATACAACGTAGAAAGATCGCCTTTATTAAAGTTCCAACCGTTATGTTGAGTATTTGTGTCAGATACTGGGGAGCTCAAGATCGCTTCTAGGTCTGTGTGAGCTCGCGCGCCCATCACTGACACCTCAAGCGGTGGATGATAAGCGTCTACAGACACTAACGGCTCCCGAGCCGCGCGCACACACACACTTTGACTATCCGCATACGTACTTAACACTAAATCTAGACAGCGGTCGTTGCATTTTGTCACCGTGTTACTCTGAGTCAATTCACAATATGTTGTAAAAAAAAATTAATTGAATAAATAACAAAATCGGTCGGTCAGTGCCGTGATGATAGCACCGTGAAAAATTATTACGTCACAAAATATTACTATAGAAGGTAATTTATAAAACGGTATCGTTTGTCCCAAACATTTTTCGTTGGTCTGTAGTATTCTCCGTGGCGGCAGATTTAGGTGAAATTAATTGTTCAGTAACGGACGGCCAGCCACAACTTAAATTTTTCAGTAAAGGGATTTGTTCGAAAAATGCCACTCAGGACCCGACGTTTCCAATGAAAAATTTAACACCCTAAGCTCTTTACACGCGAGGAATTTACTGCTTGCATTTGATGGCCTTTTTACAAATATTGCGTTTTAATGATAGCAGGTGTGCTGCTGAGTATTAGAAACAAGGCTCAGTGCAGACAATTTTTAAGATATTTGTTTTATTTAGGTTTTGTACTCCAAAACCATTTTATAAGAATTTACAGTTCGTACTCATTAATATTTGTTTTCATTTCGGGATTTATGCCATATAGGTATATTTCTTTTGAGTGTCCGATATTTACTGTTACAAGCTTCATGATCACGGATTGACTTCTTGCAATAGTCGAAATAACGGTATACGACGTGGTATACTCGGCAAACAATTATAAATCAGTGAAGAAGAAGAAGAAGAAGAAAACTCATTTATTCTGCATTAGGTTTTTAACAGATAGTACACTATGACTTTGAAGTTGTTACAATTCTATGAGTACATAACAAAAAAACTTAAAAACTAACATAATCTAAACAGAATCGGCCCCAACTCAGCATATTGCCATCTTGTGACACAAGATGGCGCTGGTATTCTGTTGGGACCGTTTTTATAAATATATTAATAATAAATAAAACAAATATATTTCGGACACGAGCAAAAATTTCTATATACAAGTGGACAATCTGTGAGCTTCCACCATGGTCACTTATCTATGGCTATTGTATATTATAAGTTATCTGTGCATGCGCTATCGCACGAAGTTTAAAAATTGCAAACAGATGCCAAGCCTAAGTAACAATGGTGGAAACTATAAACAAACAACAAACAGATAAACAGAAATTTGGAGAACATTTCAGATTGGAAAAATATATATTTGTGGTGAGGAGGAGTAACCCTTTCGTGTGAAACATATATATTTGTGAACAATGTCAATAATATATCAGCATATCAGTTTTGTGAGTCTGCCATGCGTCAAGACATTATTATTATATAGGAGTACATATCACAGTTTTGAGCTGAGTGAAAGAAAATCCCAATAAGTGGTATTTCTCGTAACAGAAAGCAGCATAACAAATATGTACCAAGCACACATTTCCTGACACTGTAGTCGAAACCAAGATTGCGTTTTACGCAATTGACCAATTGTACTTATCACACTTTTTATACGAAGTAGTAATTTTAATACAATTGGTATAATACACCATTTTCAGTAATTTGCATTTAATCTATCGACTGTACACGTATACGTAGATACGTAATAAAATATTTATTGACAAACGTTCTGCTCTTGAAAATAGTTGGGAACTTTTACAATTGTGTCGGAATGTCGAAAGAACCTTGTATGATTCCCTCGAAAGCAAATGTAAGAAAATAGAAAAATGCGTCCTTTTCTTTTGTTGGCCTATTTAAAGAAACAATGTTAAGGATCCTACAAAGTATAGCACTTAAGGCTCTTGTGATTTGCCGCGGTTAAAGGGACTTTTGCTACGGATCGTTGCAAAACCAAACGTTTGTTAGAATAGCCGCGCCTCTACTGCCATATAACTAGTAAGAGATGGTGTTTTGTGTACTTCGTAATAGTAATAGTAATGTTTCTCTTTGCAAGCGTTTATTACAAACCTTGTAACTTGTAAGTAGGTAAACATGGGTTAAATCTTGCATGCTGAATTGGAACAATTTTTGGCGCCAAAGGAGTTGGAATTTTGTGTACCTATAAGCTCACTTCTCGAGAGAACTATATAATAATCTTGGCTCGATATTACATTCCTCAATGGAACTGGTTTGGGGAATTCCTTAAGTGTTAATACTTCAGAATTAAATTTTGATTACGTATTTGCATAAAAGCTCTTTTTTCTTTTTCCTACAGTAATTTTCACTTGTGAAGATTGACCATCCACGAGGGTGCACAAGGCTGTCAGCACTGCGGCAAACGCATGGTTGAAGACGAAGCGCTAGATGCCCTCGTGGAGTGCCTTACCTGGGTTGCTGCTCTCGTTGGGTACAACATGCCAAAATCTGGTCGCAGCGGTCGGCGATGGATGTGTCTGGCTTCGGAGGTAAAAGCATTGATTCCAGAGCGGAAGAGCATGGAACCGCTTCCGTTTACAAGAAAGTAATGCTGAGCAGGAAGGCTTTGATTGCTTTGGCCTTGGTTTTAGTAGGGCGGCCCCGGCTGTCGGGAAGAGGCAAATACACTCTTTATGTCTGCCCTAAGAGCTTGTCCTTTACAAGCACATAATTTGGAATCCATCTTTAAGAAAAATTACCTCTAAGCTACGGTATTATTTCTCAACTTACTCTCACACACACTCTCACCATAATCTTAATCCCTCAAAATCTTAGACAATTGTTTTAAAAATAAATAAAAACTTTTTTGTTACCGTCACATTCTCCTCAAGAAATCTCATTACGAATAAAATATACGAAAGGGATATCGCTAGTTAAAGTATTGGCAATATAAAAAATACTCAACAAATAAAAAAATCTTTCTTTAAAACGGTTTCTTCATCACCAACTTAAGCTAGAGTTGTTAATACTGGTACTCGAGGTCGTACTTGATGCCACTTAAGCTATACTGCGTACTTCAGTCGTCACTTAACTCCTTAAACCTTAACACCGTATTCTGAGGCATAACCTTAGATTCTAAGCTACAGTGGGGCCCACGTATAGGTCACGAATAGACTTAGCTCTGCAGCGTACGCGGTTTATAAAATTCGTCAGTTAACTGATATAGATACGGCCAGATTAGTATATTTTAGTTATTTCCACAGCATAATGTCCTATGGCATTATATTATGGGGCAGCTGAAATTCAAACTGTGTTTGTACTGCAGAAGCGGGCTATTCGTGCAATCTACAGTCTTGGTTCAAGGCATTCACTGAGGGAAAAATTTAAAGAAATTAAGATAATGACTGTCGCATCTCAATACATTTATGAGAACTTGTTATATGTCAGGAAAAATATAAATATGTTTTCTAAATTCAGCCACATTCATAAATTAAATACACGAAACAAAAACAAACTTGTTCTACCTTCAACTAGACTACAAAAAATAAGTAACTCATACAAGTGTCAAAGCAACAAAATTCCAGGCAATATTCAGGAACTAAGTATTAATAAATTCAAAGTATTTATTAAACAGAGCTTGTGTTCAAAAGCTTATTACACAGTTAAAGATTATTTAGCAGACAAAAACGCCTGGAATTGAGTTTAAAAATTATGAATTGACATTAAATTATGAATTGACATTATGAATTTTGACATTTTGAAATTAGTGACATAATATTTTTATTTACATTTGTAGTACTTATGTCTTTACATTCTGACATTTTTGATTTGACATTTGTAATTTTATTTATTTTGTTTTGACATTGTTTGATTTGACATTGTTATTTTCTTTTGACATTTAAAATTACTTAAGTAGTAATATATTATTATTTAATTTTTTAGACATTCTTAAATTGACATTCAATAATATTTTCTGACATTTAAATATATGCCATTTAATTGTTTAAATTTTTATAATTTTACATATTGTTTACAACATGTATTTTACTATGTTTTAGCATGTAAAGTTGTGAGTACGATGTGGGCATTATTAAACATATAAACAAAAGTTGTGGCAACCGGTCTGATGGCTTAGGCTGACATGCTTATGCATACACCTTCTGATGGCGTGGAGTGATACAGATCGTGCTGGCCCCCTCAATCAAGGTTGAGCCGTACGATTGCTGTTGAATGCGGGCCATCAGTGGGCCGAGTCAGTCAAAAGCGTCAGATGATTTCCTGCATTGTACTTGCATACTAAACCCTTTTTTTGTCTGGCCTTTAAAAGATCAAGAAAAGACTAAAGAAATTGAAGTGACAAAAAAACAATGACTCTGAGTTTGTTTCGGCTTTTCTTCTCAAGAAGTCATTTAGCTAGGAAAAGCCGGCATCATCTAGAATAGGGTTTTGACATGTATAAGTGTTGTAAACAACCAAAATGCAGAAATAAATATGTTTTTATGTATTTAAAAGAAACCGTGATAGAATCGGGCAACGCCACGAATTACGTAAATGCGTTATTAAAGCTGTCAGTGCTTAGAAGTGTTGTTAACAATTAGAATGAGGTAAAGTTATAGCAACGTACGCACAAGCATGTGTAACAATTTCATTCAAAACCAGAAACCCATTCCTTCTTAGTCGCAAGTAATTTATCTAATTTCACTGAAACCCGAATAGTTGAACTGTTATTATTCATAAAGGTGGATCTACGAAGGGTACAAAAAGGCTATTTTGCAAGAAGCAATAAGTAACAGCGTGCAAGCGACAGCCTACCGGTAAATTTGTTCACGGGAGCGATTAAAGCTGTGGAAATTGTTTCACAACAATGATGCTCCCTCGCCGACATGTTTTTAAGGACGCAATTCAATCTTTTATCCTGGAGCGCTGACTATTTATGTGTTTGCTTGAATCGTACTGATGAAACTACATTTTTATTTACTAGGTGTACTTTCCTTATGCGTTATGTATTTAACTACGCTCGCATAGATTTGCCATATTTATACATTAATTAAATGTAGTATGGATAAAGGCTAAATCATTCCTTAATTGATGAATTAAGCATCGAAATGACAAAAAAGTAACAGAGCTTTACATTCGCTTTTCGCTATTCCTTATCGGACATATTTTTTTTTAAATCATGCGCACATAAACTTATTTGCCAAGGACTTCATCGACTGAAAATATAGTTTATTCCCCATGATAAGTCAAATGCCAGAAAAGAAATCAAAATCCTTCGAAACATGGGTGATCAGTGATCAAGTTAATTTGTGACTGAAGAAAAAAACATTAACTCCCGTTCACATTTCTCATGCATGGTAAATTTACTTGGAATTGTTCTTGCAACTTTGAATACAAATAATTTTAATGGTTGGCTCTTACCACTTGCTGCTATAGCTGGTTCTACCTGTCTTTATGCCTCTAGGGTAAATAAAAAAGTCTGTAAAGAACTTGAAAACCTCTCATTTTGTTTTAATTTAACCATTTCTTCCAGTTCCTGAAAGAAATTTAGAGAGTTTCGGGAAATCCCGTCTTAATGCATTTCTACACTCACCAAGAAATATAGTTAGGAAATGAGAGACAGGTTTTTGAAATCAAATTTTAGATTTTGTTACTAATTACCAACTAGGTATATGGGAGACCGGGTATGATTTTCACACGGGTTGGTTGTCACAGAGGTCATAATAGAATATCGAGTGGTCGAATAAGTTCATTAAAAGGCTTATCGGAGTACGCTGACATGAGGTACAAATGGATGGGCTACTCCCTCGCTCCTACCACGCCGTTTAATTGTCTGATAAGGCCTCTGTGACAACCAACCAGTGTGACAACCATACCTGGTCTCCCCTACATGATTGTCAAATTTCAGCTTCTTGTGCCCAGTAGTTTCGGCTATAATTTTATATACCTATTAGAGTCAACCCAAAATCTTAATATATAAAATCCGTGCGTTACTGACTGACTGACAGACACGCTACAGCCGAAATTATTGGGCGCAGGAAGCTGAAATTTGGCATGTATGTTCCTTGGAGACCGTAGGGGTGCACTAAGAAAGGATTTCCCGAAATTCCCACGGGATCGGCCAAAACGGGTAAATTTAAAAAAGATGCAGGCGTAGCTGCTGGCGTCTTCTAGTCATTTATAATATCATTATCAATTGAAATTAAATATGTCTTTTAGTACCAATGTTTCATTTGTAGCAAAAATAAACGTGGACACAGTACACAAATGACGAAAATTGCCAGCTAAAATACAGTGATGTATTTCATTGGTAACCTTTATTAATTGAATTTAAAAGTTGGTAAAAACGAGTAGAGTTGAAAAGTGGGAACGGTACGCCACACTGCTCAACTACGAAAACTGGACAAATCTGGAAACAGGCACCTACTGCGAAATGTGCAAAAGTTTAATGCTATTTTAGTTACCGTTTACTGTTGTTAATACCCTTTTATTGCTAACATTTTCGCCTATGAATAACATGATGCATGAAATCGGGAACTGAGAGAAACACATATATCATTGTATGATATAAGCAGAATATTTACAGTCTTACACTAACGTGTTCCCAAATTGATCTTAGGTAAAACTAGAGAAGCAGCTACACCCGCACATTTTATTTTAATTTAACTATTTCCTTCTGATCCCATGTTAATTTTGGGCAAACTCTTTCTAGTGCATCCCGCCATCTGAGCTTAATCTGTCAGTCAGTCAGTAACGGCAAAAAAATCATATACCTATCCCGTTTATACAGATAATAATACTACGTACAATCTTGGTAATAACATGTAGCTTAGTCAGAAAGTAACAACATGATTATAATTTGCAACCGAGACAATGGTTACTTGGACACTTATGTTTACAATCCTGCCATCAACTAAATTAAATGTAGTTGCCGACTAAGACCCAAGTTCACCGACAATGATATAACGGTCGATTGCAAAAACAACTGTTTAAAGTTAAACATCAAGATAAACAGAGATCGTTTTTTTTACTGTTCATCTGTGCCGTTTGGGTGCCGATTAGAAAACCGGACGTTTTTGAATGAAATTAGTGAGAAATGTAACATTGCCAAATGAAAATGTACCATTACAACATCAAATGACGTTTACTTGTACAACTCAAGTCAAGTTCAGACGTTGTATTTTTCGTTATTTTTCTTTTTAGGAGTATCACGACATTTTTGGCAGGATTAATTTTATGACATTTGTCATTGTTATTGTTTATTGTGTAGAAATGCCATAACCATTTAAAGAGAGGTTTTAAGACGTGAAAAGTTATCGTTGAGCACATCAAACGATTACTTTCTGATTTCATAAGGAACCTTAAGAAAAAATGGCTGATAGGAACCGTACCAGCAATTTGAGCCTTAACGAAAGAAATATTTTGGGTGATTATATTCACCATCCATAAAAAAAAAATACGGACTTCCTTTTGTCTTTATATGAAACAAAGAGGTATCATTACAGTAGTACTGTAATGATACCTCTATGATATGAAACTGTTCTGTTGACAAATAAATGTAACTAGTAAACAAAATGTCACATTGACAGCGATAACCAACGTTTAAACGCGTTAAACATGAATGCGAGGCTCGGTTAAAACAACCGCCCGATTTAGCATTTTAACTGACGTATAAGGTTTGGTAAACATGAAAATTGAACTAAACAGTTGGTTACAAATTTAAACATCTGTTAAAGTGTGGATGAACACCGGCCTAAGTCATCAAAATACTCCCATGTAAAGATGACGTTACATTGTGTATCAAAGTAGCGGCAAGTTCAAACGAAAGAAAAGTAATATTTGTGAAAACCGAGTGAACCTGGAAGCCGCACTTACTTATGGAGACATCGCTGCAGGACATTAGTCATCCCGTGACCACGACTGCTGTAACCCATTCTAAAAACTCGGGTAAATTATTAGGTATTTCACATTTATTTGCCAATAATTACGCATGTGTAAAAGTTCGCTAAAGTTAAAAGTATTCACAACATGATACTACAAATGTAACAAAGTTGGTACCAAATATTGATACTTTTCTTTTATCGCTAACGTAACCAGAAATAACTTATAAGCGATAAATTAGTGGCCCTCTTCTGCAGTGTACAAAGGACTTAGACCAGTCTTTATACGGGGTTGACCTCGGAAAATCGACATACCCAGTATATTACCACATAAAAGCTTTTATTTTGGCATCCTAAAACTGTTCTCAAAATTCACATATAATTGGATGGTCGCAAGTTTTAAAGTCAGGGGTCAAAGGTCACAAAAAATATTATTTTTTATTTTTTGCAAATATCTCGTTTTCTATGGGTTTGACGCTATTTGTATTTATTATCAATATTGTGAAAATTATATGTAAATTTAGAGAACAGTTTTAGGATGCCAAAATACAAGTGTTTACGTGGTAATATACTGGGTATGTCGATTTTCCGAGATATGCACCTAATTTGGCCTAAAATGACTGGACTAACTAGATAATAACGCTATTACGTGTAACTACAGTGAAGTTCCAGTGCTTCTTGATGGTACTTTACCGGTTCCAGGAATATTTGCTTATTAAATAGGCAACGCAACATCATGGTATCTCTTGGCAACTTGCTGCTCGTGTTCGTAAAGGCTCCCGCAAGTATAATATGATTTTGTAGTATAAGGTTTTCTTTGTAATGGTTCAGTACAGCATAAAAAGGAACATAAAAAAATTGAAATCCATGAAATAGTCAGTTTCCTTTGGCAAACTATCAATAGGCTATAATTTGAAAAAATGTTTTTATCTTAAATATTATTACTTCACGTCAAATCAAGATAGAAAACATAAATCAGTGAGTTTCTTACAAAGATGAATGGTGGTTATAAAAATACTTGCAAATTCGGAATATTCGGATGGACTCACATTATCCAGTCCGGTCTAGTCACTGACCAGCCTTTACTTAGTGGTTTATGAGTGAACCAGTACTAGAGACTATTAAAAGCTTAGGGTTCCATCCCTTAAAAGGAAAAATAACGGTACCTTTATAAGATCACTTTGTTGTCCATCCTATCAAGACCCTTATTTCGGAAATGCGTGGAGATGCAAAAGTACGAAGGTGTGAAAAAATACGTAAAAAAATTATGATATGATAGCAAACGGTACACAACCGTATCTATTGTTTTCAAATTAAACATGCAGAAGGGTTAGTTTTATAGTCCAACTATCTCTCTGGTCTCAATGTGAACGGCGGCGAGCCTAACGCGACGCAACTGATTGGGCGTAGTTCCAAAGCCGAGCTATATATTATACAAAATATCCAAACCTCAACGCTTCAGTGATCGCTAGTTCGATAGGTACAGATCAAATAGAATTAAAGTTTACAGTGATGGCTGCGGAGTTTGAAGCCAAATGGCTGCTTGGATAGTTGGATCTATTTGGATTTGAGATCTCAATTTTAGATAACTAGAATTGTTTTATTTGACAACAATCGCAAATGTAAATAACTACAAAAATCTTTTTTAAATATAGGTAAGAAAGAAATTGAAACAAGTGAATCGTACTTACATATGTAGCTTTATTTTAACTTTTTGTTTAAGTAGAGAGCTTGAAAGCCTTTCGAAATATTTTGGCGATAGTTTTTAGGATAGTGTGACTTACTCAAATTATAGCGCAATATATTAGGTGCACACTTCGATCAACAATATTGGTGCACAGCAGGTGCTAAAAGGATTCGTTGAACTAAAGAGAGAGACGTGAAGGCTGCATTTAGCGATTTCATAATATGTAATTAGGTATACTTGTCCTGACTGATGTAGATGCAGAGCCCAAACATGATAAACGACCACTAATAATACGAGATCCCGCGACAAATTAGTGCACTCATCGAGTTTTCGCTAAAAACCAAATTTTTATGTATATTTATGATTATGAGAATATTAATATTAATATTTACTGGGTTGCCTATTAAAATTTGGCCGCAAGTATTTTTTTTTCTTATTGATTTTTGGCAAATGTTTCGTTCACTTGTTTTTTAAATAAAATATCGTCTACATCACGGCAATCTCAATATTTAAAAATCATGTTAAATTATTATTATTGGACAAGGTTTATTACAGCATCGCTGACTACCTTAATGACAATGACTTAAAATAATTAATTTATGATGTGTTTAAAATTATTTAATTGTATGCCATTATATTTATATGCTTAATGCCATTATATTTATTGTACACCGTCTAGTACGGTATGTCACTGAGAGCTGTACTCTAGAAAAGACCTTTCTTATAATATCATATATACCTGTGACAACAATAAACTATCTGAATCGGAATCTGAGTGTGACATACGGCAACCGTGATTTTTCAGAATCTTTATATATATTGCCGTGATGAACGATATTTTATTCAAAAAACAAGTGAACGAAACTTTTTCCCAAAAAACCAATGACCAAAAAAATTGTTTAAAAACTAAAGTTTAAAAATACTTGCGGCCACATTTTAATAGGTAATCTAGTAAATATATATTCTCCTAATCATATATTTATATAAAACTTTTGGTGTTTAGCGAAAACTCGATGAGTGCACTAATTTGTCGCGGGATCTTAGACTATAAGGAAGGATTTTTAATATGCCAGCCATTAGAGGGTAAAATAAACGTTGAAAGTTTCGGGCACTTGTGAAGCCAGAGACGCGGAAGACTGCTTCTAAAACATTACCCGCATAATTAGACATTTATTCGAGTCTTTTTATACGTTTAAGCAAACATTTATTTTTAAACCATTTCCAAATAAAAAATCATAGTAACTTACAATTTAGTTCAATGTAAAGAGTAATATTTTCTCAGATATTTTCACGAACTCTACAAAGAGAACATTGTATCAATGGATTGGCATTTCTGATGTATAAAATTAGAAACTAAGTCAAAATTATTTGGAAAAAGGGAACAGAAAGTTGCAGTTCATTCCTTGAATGCAAACTCAAACAAATTAAACAGTTAATTAATTTGCATCACACTCGTGGGTGGAATTGGAATGAATGTTGTTATTTTACGGGTTTAAACTTGCAATATGCAAGGTAGTATTGCACTTAAGACATGTATATATAAAAAGATCATATTGTACAAATCTTACGGTTTCTGAGTTAAATTTTTTACACTGATATAATTTACAAAGATTTATACATTCTATTAAAAAAAATTCAATTATTAAAGATATAATAATATCATAAGTTAAAAATTCCACGCAACTTGTTTCTCTTTAGATATTACCTTTGATAAGTTAAAAATTCCACGCAACTTGTTTCTCTTTAGATATTACCTTTGTAAAGGCATTTAACAATTAGGAATGTTTCACAATACATGCTTTTATGTCACACGTGTGTATAATATCCAAAGAACCCTTTCACAGTTAACTTTGTTTTTGCAATTCTAGTTACCAACCTCAGTAAACTCAGTTTCCTTAAAATTACCTTACCTTTATTTATTCAAATCTAGTCAAATTAGTTTATACGAGATTAAAACAAAAAATTAAAAGGAAAATCAACGTACTCTCAAGTAGGCAGTACAAGACGTACTACCGAAAGGTAGTTAATTAACCTTCCACTCGAGTAATAAATATTTTCCTACAAAAGCCTCCGTTTGAGTACTCTTCGAAAGTATTCCTTTCCTTTTCTACTTAAAAATACTCAATTTGGATTGGAGAAATATGAAAGGGATCAACATCAATTGTGAGAAAAGAAAAGTTTTTTTAGACAGCGACACATATTTGGAACGACATAAATTCATGTATTTACATACCAATGGGTGTGAGGCGGAGATACCCAATTTCGGATCTGAAAAATATTCCGATATCGGCCCGAGTGCGGGCTTTCTCTTTGTTAAAAAAATCCGTTCTTAGTCTAATATCAGTGCAGAGAGTGAAAGCGCTCAAGTGCAACTTCATATTGACAATATGGGGAGGATTTAGAGCTACTTTATGATGATTGTATCTCATTTCGGGATGATTGTTCGTATGGCATTAAACCAAATGCGTTAATGATATAGCCGTTCTATTCTGAATAGACAGACGAACGTTCTGATCTATGTATGTATAACTTCGTCATATCAATAATGCATAAGTCATATCAAGTGGGATGATAGTTGGACCATCAATTGATTATTGAATTGTCTTTAACTATAGCATCTATACATTCATAGGGAATTGGGTAAAAATAATAACTAATTATCTATGCATAAAGATTTAAAATGTGAATACAGCCCAGAATTACTTAAAGTAACATATGAAACATAACTGTCAGTCATTAACTCACTACGTACTAACGCTTCGGCTGGATGGGACGGTATTTCACCTTACTTCATAAAGAGATACTATGCATGCCTAGCACCCATCTTAAGCCATATTTTAAATACCTGTTTCGACACTGCAGTCTTTCCCAACGCTTTAAAAAAGGCGATAATCCATCTGTTCGCGACAGACATTAAAACTATGACAGTGAATAGTGTATTCGAAACCGCGAGTGAAAATCGTTAAAATCAGTGTTATCTAATCGTGCGGTACACCGGGTTCGGTTCCCGGACGTGTCAAAACGTTACAAAATAGCTAAAATAGTGTAAATGGTTAGATTGTTAATATACAACAACTATGTAATACATGAACATTAGTCTTAAACTTGTGCTAACTGTAGGGACCTTAGATATCGAATCATAAATAGCGTTATCAGTAGTGACAGATAAGAGTTAATGCTTCATAAAACAGCTGTTTGTTTACATATTCGTTTTATAGTTTTATAAGTGTTTTTTAGCTTCATATAGACTTGAAATCATGTCTAGATACCTTTTTATTGCTAGTTATTACCTTATATAGTTAAAATAAGCATAATAACAAACATTCGTATGTTTATCATAAAATTTGTTTACTTACGATAGTATTTACTTAAGAAATTCTGTAAATTTTTTATGCTTCAAAGTTATCATGTCATATGTTCGAATTGAATAAAGATATTTTCATGGTGTTTGTTTTAATAGATGCCCCATATAGTTGCACACAACGGCCTACCAAAATTATATATATAAATTTAGTATACGATAGTTTTTCAATAGAAAATATAGTGGGTGGGCCCTTGTGTGGCAGCATTTTTTGGGAGTTTTTATGGAATAACTTAGTGACGCTAATAGTTAGGTTTAGGTATTGTATACCAATAGATAGAACTTAATGAGACCTATCTAACGATGTATAGAACATGTATGTATGTATAATAGGATCGAAACATACGTAACATTTGTACTGTTTTTGAAATAAAAATAAACGAAAGATTCTCTGTGCACGTGTTCGGTGCGATGGTCGTCGATAAGGTAAAGTTTCGAGGTACTTAAGCGACCATGTATTCGGCCAGTTGTTGGCGTCTCAACCACCATCTTGTAACCATCAAGCACCGCACACCTGAACAGCATCGCTCTCAACGTATGAAGATGTTTCATTTCTGAAGCCCTTACACATCGAAGCCATACAGTCCACACACATAGAAGAACACGCATCGTCGTAGGCACACGTCAGCAGCACACTACCAGCGCACTGTAGCGGACTAGCAAAGGTTCGATTCCTGGCATCCGTTACATTTGTTGGTCCTGTCGAAGGATCACCTGTTGCTGCCGCGACCACTTTGTTGGTCGCTTCGAGCCGGATTGAAGAATGCCTACGACGCGTTCAAGAGGTCGTGCTCCCGAGGTCGCCGGGGGAGCGGCCGGCGCCGGGCCTAGTTCCAGTACCCCTGCCCGCGCCGCCGCTGCCCGCAACCCAGCCGCCGCGGTCGTCCGTCACGACGGGCCACCGCGATCGCCGTCGACAACAGTCGGGAGCGACGCGCCGCCGCCGGCCCCCCCCCGGCCCCGCGGGGAGGGACGAACGAAACATCACTCAAGATGCAAGGGAGCGAGCAGAGGTGCAGTCAAAAAATGAAGATGGCAAGGAAAGGACGTTGCAACCATCCGATAGATCGAGCGTTTGTACAGCGCAACATAGCGCATTATTATTATTATATTATTATAGCATAATAGAAAATAGAGATAGAAAGAAGCCAACGAGGGAACGAGACCAACGCTCAGCAGCTACGGGACGCTCCAATAGAAATGTGATGTTGGCTCGAGAAGAAGTTTTGAAGATAAAACTACAGTTAGCACAGTTAGCACTACAGAAGGCTGAAGAGGAGGCGGACTCCGATGACTACGACGAGGATGGACATTCCCTCCTCCACCTCATGGTCCCACCACCCATATGGGTATATGGACCGAATCATGGGAGAGACGCGCGGTACTTGCTGTATGCTCTTTCCCGCGCGCCCGTTGTAGACTCCCTACAAATTACGTCCCTTTGCCACTCTCCCCATTCAGGGGCGGCTCTACTATGCGAGTAGGCTAGGCGCTGTTAGTACAGCTGTCGATACATTCACAGCTTCGTCGTCGGCCTGGGTCCAAGTCTCCTCCTCGAGGCTTCTCCTCGTCCTATGCCAATGGTGCGCGAAGTTTCTCAACCGCCGGAAGTTCGCCTCGGAGTTCACGAGCTCGGCGTAAAAAGGGGGGCCCTCTGGACTGGTGATCCCATCCATCATCTCTTTTCTAATATCCTCGTAAAGGGGGCATCGCCACAAAATGTGGTCCAAACATTCGTCCTCTTCGCCGCAATAGCACACGCTTTCCTCACTCAGCTTCATGTCATACAGTCTCTTTCTAAAACATCCGTGACCTGTCAAAACTTGCGAGACTTGATAGTCCGGCTCGACCCAAGTATACTTGAGTCGGGCCGCCACGTCCGGGAAGAACCGATAGAGCTCCCTACCCTTCTCCTCACCTTCCCATCTCTGTTGCCATGCAGCAACAGCCTCCTGCGAAATTTGTCTGCTCTCGGCCCTAAAGTCGTCTCTGGCTAGGTGTCGACAATCATCGATCCTGCCTGCCCGGCTTACCTCGAGGTCAGCTGGTAGCACTCCCGCTAATACGGGGAGAGCCGCGGTGCTAACGGACCTGTAGGCCTTAGTTAACAGAATCAGCGCAGGTCTTTGCGTCCTTAACAACACGCTTCTGACCATGAACGTGGTCGTTCGTTTCCACCAACACCCCGCGGCGTACGTCAGTATCGCGGCATAGGTGCCGCGATATAGGACCTTGAGGGCCCTATAACGCACACCCCAGGAGGAGGCGGATATTCGCGACATCTTTCCGAACGCTGCTGCGGCACGTTCCCCTATGGACTCTGCATGTTCCCTAAAGGACATGCTTGAGTCGATTACCACACCCAGAACCCTTGTCGACTGCACGCTCTTGACTGAGGTCCCATTGAGTCTGATGGTCGGCGGGCGGCCAGGCATCTTCCCCTTCAATGTCATAGAGTATGACTTTGAGGGGGAGAAGCCCAGCCGGTTCCGCTGGCCCCACTGGCTAATGAGGTCCATGGCGCATGAGGCTGAAGCCTCGATGCCGGCGCGAGATTTAGACTCAATGAGGACTGTAACATCATCGGCGTACGCGACAAGTTGAACTCCGTCTGGGTATGGTAACCGAAACAAATCGTCCATGAGTAGGTTCCACAGAGAGGGTCCCAAAACTGAGCCCTGCGGGCAGCCCCTAGTCAGTGGCTTCCACACAACCCCACTGCCGACGAAGAGACCAGCCCGGCGGTTGGTAAAATAGCCGACCAACATCCGATAGATGTTGGGCGGGCACCCGCCTTGCTTCGCCTTCAGCAGGATCATGGGCCACCACGCGTTGTCAAATGCGCCTGAGATGTCCAGGAACAATGCCTGGACGTATTTAGCCTGGCTGGAGGCAACTACGTCCTGAAGGGACCGTAGTGCAGATAACGTGGAGCGACCTCGAGAGAAACCGTGCTGGCAGGTCGAGATGTTGCGCGAGATGGAAGGTGCGCATTGGAGCATGACCCGTTCCAAGATCTTACCTAGGACCGAAAGGAGCGTGATAGGGCGATACGCTTTAGGATCGGTCAGCGGTTTGCCGTTGCCTTTCGGTAGGACAATGAGCCGGCCGTCCTTCCACGTATCTGGAAAGGTGCCCTCCTCAACGCAGAGTCCGAAAATACGCGTTAGCTCGGAGGAAGCTACGTGCCACACATGTTTCACTATGCGGGCGGTGATCCCATCGATACCGGGTGCCGTGTTGGGTAAGTCCCTGACTATATTTCCCACCACATTCATTGATGGGGGGGGCGCGTCACGACCCGAGGGCGCGCAGGCCGCCAGTAGGCGCACCTTACGGTGGTAAGCGCTATCCGCGCTGGGGTCGTCGTCCGGGCAGAGGGCCTTGACAAGAACCCCCATGGCGGTCCGCGCGTCCCCGGCAAATCCTTCCGAGAACCTGGTGCCGTTGATGACGTTGGGGGGCGGTCTCGCCCGCCCACTAGCCACCCGGTAGGCCAGTCCCCAGGGGTCCTGGTTGCCGTCGCCAGCAAGTCCCCGGAAGAAATCGGTCTGCGCCTTCCCCATCAGGGCCCTGTAGCTATTGCGGCGCTCGTGAAAATCCTTGCGCGCAATCTCCTCAAAGACCCCCATACCTTTCTTTCGAGCTGTCTGCCATACTTTTCTCGCTTTGTTAACTTTCTTACGCGCAGTCTCCAGTGCTGGAGACCACCACTCGTATCCCTTAACTTTCTTACTATTGCTACATTCACCCAAGCACTCAGTCGCACTCCTGGCAATCATGTCTGTAAAAACCTTGCTAATCACACTCACAGGCTTCCTCCAGTCAATACGTCCCACACGTTCGTGGATCGCAGTCTGAAAGCGTCCCCAGTCCACGCTGCGCTCGCGGAACCTCCTCGGCTCCCCCAGCGGTTCCGCGGCTGCAGATGTAGGCGTAGACCGTGTGCCACCCAATCCATATGTTATCAGCCTGTGGTCGCTGCTGCTGACAAACTCGTGCACTTTCCAATCCGAGATCGTGACGCCTCTTGTCGTCAGAGTCAGGTCTATGTTGGACTCACCGTTGACCGTGGAGAAGGTGTGGGGTTGGTCCTCTGTGTTGTTGATGATGAGGCCACGGCCAACGATGAAGTCTTCCATTTGGCGTCTCCTATTATTCACGTCACTTCCTCTGCCTTGGTAGTTGCGCGGGCTACAGTGCCACATTGGTGAGTGCGCATTGGTGTCAGCGCCTATCAGCACTCGGTGACCTCGCAGGGCGTCCAGTACCTTATTTAGGTGATGCAGATGTATGGCGATGTCATCCGAGTACTGGAAGTAGGCGCTGACAAGATACAGTGACGTGTCCGGTGCTGTTGAGGTGTGCGGGCTCAGGTCTAGGTGACACACGGTGCAGTGGCTATTGCTTAGGTGAGCAAGTCGAACGCACGGAATGTCGCGGCGAAGCAGTAGGAGTCCGGCCTTGGGGTGCTGTTGTTCCATGTTGTTTTCTTCGCCGGCAGTTATCCAGATGGGACCGCCGGCGGTGGTGATGAGGTGTGGCATGGAATGCGGTTCTTGGACAAGAACCACATCCAGCCCCAGTCCCCCCGCTATGGAGGGCAGCTCCGCTGTTGCCACCGCCGATCCTTGCAGGTTCAGCTGGCCTATCCTAATGTTGTTGTTGGCCATAGTCGGTGGTTGCTAGCTTGCGGCCCTCAGCGTGGCGTCTAGCCGGGCAGTCCCGCGCGTTCGTTCTATGGTCGGCGCCCTTGCGCCCCAGCTTTTTGCACGTCGCACACGTCGACTGCTTCGCCTGACACTCCGAATTTTTGTGCCCGTCCTCCCCGCAGTTCCCGCACGTCATCGTCTTGGAGCGGCAGTATTTGTCTGGGTGTCCAAACATTTGGCAACGGCGGCAACACGTTACTTCGATGTGGTCATTGACCTCCACCACATCCCATCCGATGTATACTCGCCCACGCTCTACGAGTTTCTCCCGCAGCGCTGGAGCGCACTCACAGATCCACATTTTTCGGTTCCCGCGCCGGTTCCTGTTAAACAGTGGTCTGATCTGTTTGGTAACCTCTTCGATCGTTAGGTCCTTAAGATTTTGTTCTTGGAGGTGGGCGAGTACTTCATTGGGCTTGAGGTCGGCGTCCACTCCCGATAGGGAGATGAGTGGCTGGCGTTCTCGCGGTTCCGAAACTTTAAGTGTTGCCGGTACTGCCGCTCTTAACAGGCGTGCGTCTTCTTCCGACGGGGTCTCCACAATGAGCCCCGCCCCTCCCATCTTCCGGACGCCATGCACCCGGAAGCCTTGCGCAGCAGGATCTACACTTGCCCTCAGTACCTTTTTGGTTTCCTCCGCGGTCTTTATCGTTTCTCGCTGGTCCTCTGCGGGGAAGACTGCCACTGCTGGACCCAGGCGTGTAGGCAAAGGCACCGGCTCAGTATTCCTGCCTATTTTCAAAGCGCCTGCGTAGCTTACTTGAGCCGGCCCATAGTGTTGTGCGATGTTCGGCGAGGATGTAACTAGGTGATGTGATGCCTGCACCTGTGCGGCGCGCTCCTCAGCTACCGCAGCCCGCTGCTCAGCAGCCGCGAGCCTTGCGACGAGGTGCATCACTACGGAGCTTACGTTGTTTACGTAGTACCCTATGGCCGCAATCTCATCCTTGTTCAGCTTACTGGTCTTGGAGCGGACTGCCTCCATAATCCCGCCGGTAGCTTCTGTGGCGAGGTCGACGAGTTCCGCTGAAGTGGCGGAGGATGCAGGCACGGGGGTGACCGGTGTTGTAGGTGGCGCCGCAGTGGTGATAGCCTCCGCGGCCAAATCTGGCTGGGTTGTCGTTTGTTTGCGCGCAGGGGCTACTTTGCGCCTGGTCTGCTCCGGCATTTCTTGAGGCGAGGTCATCAGCCGCTTACCACCTGCCTGTGACGGCATGTGCACGGCGGGCTGCGTCTGGACTGGCGAGGCGTAGGGCGTGCTAAACAAGCCCGGGGGCGTACGTAGGAGCGAGCTTCTTGGATTAAAAACCGCCGCAGCTTCACTCGCGGGCGCGGACTCGGGGTCCGCGCGCCGCTGGCGATCGGCGTCCTCTTCCTCCATTATGGCACCTCTTTACTGATACCAACTAATCACCTAGTCTAACACTTGGAGTAATTTATAAGTGTCGGGGACTTAGAAAATTTTCACTTATAAATTGATCGAAAATTTTTCTAAGTCCTAAGGACTTAGAAAATTTCGCGAAATTTCTGAAAAATGTTAGTCTTATTTTTCAGGTCCGGGACACTTTATAGCGATAACAGCACACACAAATATCAATAAAAACGCAATTGTCAAAAATTGTAAAAGTCACTATCTTCGGTAAGGTCCGCCGACGGTATATCCGTTGCACACTCGTACTGTTAAGTGTTAATACACGAAAAACAAGTACAAGTACGGTGCACGGGCCGTCGACACACACCAACAAAGTCACTTACCCGGGGCCACTGAACAGTGGCCCTGGTATGAGTCCTAGTCTGCACACGCCGCGTGGATGGGTGGCGGCCGCAGGTTAAGGCACCGGGCCGCACACGCCGCACGGATGGGTGTGCAGAAACGAAGTCGCGCGCACCGCGCGGATGGGTTCGCACCACGCTCGCACGCAGCAGAGACTAAGTCTCGGCGGGCGACGCGGTCAAGCACACCGGTTGCACACGCCGCGTGGATGGGTGACCGCAGAGCTGTCACACTGACGCACAGGCACTCGCGGTTCACAATAAAGCCTCCAGAGGCGTCCGTGTCGCGGAAGGCAAGCGTCACTGTCGCGGAGGGATAGAGCGTCACTAGCGCGGGGGGTAAAGCGTCACAAAGCGCGGGGGTGAGGTAAAACCTCTAAACGTCACTGTCGCACAAACTTCAAACACAAGTGTCACTGTCACACAAAACGTCAAACTGATTCGCTCTCCGTGTCTACGCCGAACAATACTTAAGATGGCCGCTGCCTCTTATGGAAGGATGCCCAGGCGAGACAAGGAGGGACCGAGTTTTAGGTAAAACACGAACAAAGCGTATTTGCGAAAATTGAATAAAATATTCGAATTTTCGGCGGAGACTCGCGCACGCGTCCGTCGCAGACAAGAGCCAACGACGAGGATGGACAGTCGAAGCAAGATTACATACGTTCGTGGTTGGAAGAGGCTCCGGAACCCCAGCCCGGCCCTGAAGATATAGATATAGTGGTATCGGCGCCCACTAAGAAGAGGGACGTCGACGGGGCACAGAAGATAGATATAGAAGATGGACCGCCCTCACAGAAGATGGACGTTCATCAACAGGGAGGTGATTCGCTGAAGCCGTTCATCACGATCTCACCTCCGCGATCGCCGCGCTCGCCGATAGGAAGCCACCGGACACATCGATAGTTGCACCACACCCGGCGGTTTCGAAAGTCATCATGACGCTACCGACGTTCGGCGGCGCGCACACCGAGTGGCTGTCGTTCAAGGCGATATACGACACCACCAAAAATTTCTTCAACGACGTGGAGAATACAGCGAGACTGAGAAGAAGTCTCAAGGGAAGAGCGTTAGAAACAGTTAGCTCTGAACTGATTGGGCATGCGCGACCAGATGAGATTATGAAGGAGTTGGAGCTGCAGTTCGGACGACCAGACTCGATCGCACAGGCAGAGACGGACAAGCTGAGGACCCTGCCACGCTGTAGCGAAGCACCCAAGGACATATGCGCGTTCGCGAGCAAGATTAGAAGCGGCGTCGTCACACTTCGTGCGTTGAAAAAGGAACACTACCTCATCAATGCGGAGCTAGTGCGCGTGTTGACCGAGAAGCTACCGAACTCGCTACGTGTGCAGTGGTACAAGACGTATACCGAGAAGTGCCAGTCGAAGCCGGACCTCAGCCGATTCAGTGACTTCGTGACAGAGTACGCGCGTTACTGTAGCGCGTTCGCGCCGGCTGAGAACATCACCGATGGGCCGCCAAGCAGACGTACCGTGCAGAGGACGTACACGGCGACGGCGACGGAGAAGCGAACGCATACGGACACGTCTAACGCGAAGTGCAGGATATGTGAACGCGAAGGACACTACTCGTCGGCCTGCAGCACGTTTCGTAACGCCAACGCAGAGAAGAGATGGCAGCTAGCTAAGCAGTATGGATTGTGTTTTCGCTGCTTACGCATACGCCGAATAGAACACTCGTGCAAGCCCAAGAAGTGCGGTGTAGAGGGATGCCGCGCTACACACAACCAGTTGCTTCACTACGATAGAGGAGCCCATAGGACCGAAGACGTGAACATAGAAAAGCAAGAAACGGTCGCCAGTTCGTGCATACGTGCAAAAGCTCAAGCATACTTAAAGATAGTGCCCGTGCAGATAGTCGGACCGGCGGGAGAGGCGTCTACGTTCGCCCTACTCGACGACGGAAGCACCGTATCGCTCATAGACGAAGACATAGCCAAGGAAGTCGGCGCGGAAGGGAACCTGGACCCGTTTACGATCCGTGCCATAGGCGATACGTCGATCGACATGCCAACGTCGCGACGCGTAGACATACAAATACGAGGAGCCGGCGCCGACAGCAAACAAGTGCCTTTGTGTGCGCGCACCGTAGCCAGCCTACACCTGTCGCCGCAGAAGATCGCCGAAGAGGACCTGATAGACTGCAAACACCTCGAAGGCATCAAGAAGAAGCTGGTGTATGACATAGGCGTGCCAAAGGTGCTAATAGGTCAAGACAACTGGCACCTGCTCATAGCGAACGCAGTACGAAGAGGACCCAACGATCAACCGGTGGCGTCGCTTACATCGCTGGGATGGGTGCTGCACGGCGCGCGCTCACGCACCTTGGGAAACACCGTACACTTCGTCAACGGTCTCTCCGCTATAGATGAAAACAAAGAAGCGCAACTGAAAGAATATTTCGCACTGGAATCGCTCATAGTGAACCCACGTCGACCGAACTCGGACCCCGAGAAGTGGGCTACAGATATGTTAGAAAAACATACGAAACAATTAGAAGATAGACATATAGAGACGGCCCTTCTACAGAAAGAAGCACACGTCATTCCACATAGTTTTGAAGACGCAGCGAAGAGGCTCGCGTACGATAGAAACATAGAATTAGAAGATAGAAAAATAGAGACGGCCCTTCTACAGACAGAAGCACACGTCGTACCGAATAGTGAAGACGCAGCGAAGAGGCTCGCGTGCATAGAAAATACAGAATATAGAAACTCTCACATAGATGTGAAGCCGGCTACGCGCTCACATGTAGTATTAGATAGAGGACAGGTGCACTCTCCCATAGTTTCGAAGGCCGTCGTTAAGCCTACCGTCGTTAAGACAATAGGGGAGCAGTGCATTGCATCCTGCACAAATAGTCGCCCACCACAGCGAATCATAGAAACAATAGAACCAAGTCAACATCGCCAGGAGACAGTCGGCCTCGCCAGCAAGGGGCAAGAAGAGAAAATTCTCGGCTTGATGTGGAAAACGAGCGCGGACGAGCTGAGCTTCAACCTTACACTCGCACGGCTTCCAGACGGACTCATCGGCACCGAAGCGCCTACGAAACGGGAAGCGTTGAAAATAGTTATGTCGCTATACGACCCACTCGGCCTCGCATCGCCCGTGACTGTTCGAGCCAAACAGATACTACAGGAAGCCTGGCGACTCGGTACAAATTGGGACGAGAAGTTTGACGAAAGCCTCAGAGTGCAATGGGCATCGTGGATGCAGCATTTAGAACAGTTGAAGTCGATACGCATCCCGCGGTGTTACCCCGGGTACAGTGACGCCTGTACACTCCAAGTACATGTCTTTACGGACGCCAGTGAAGCGGCCTACGCAACAGCGGTGTACTGGCGAGCGACTACACCAGATGAGCGTGTGCACGTGACGCTCGTTATGGCGAAGGCGAGAGTGGCACCGCTTAAGGTGGTGTCAATCCCGAGATTCGAACTGCAAGCCGCCGTCATGGGTACGCGAGTCGCTCAAGCGGTAATAGAAGAACATCGCGTCAAACCCGAGGCCGTCGTGTACTGGACGGACAGCAAGACCGTACTAACGTGGATCAGAAAAGGAGCACGGGCGTACAAACCATTCGTCGCGCACCGCCTAGCCGCCATAGAAGAGCATAGTAAAGTTGAAGATTGGCGCTGGGTACCTACGAAGTTGAACGCGGCGGATGCGGCTACACGCGACGTGCCAAACAGCTTTAACTCCGAACACGAGTGGTACACCGGACCGTCGTTCCTGTACGAAGACCCGTCACTATGGCCCGTAGAGAAGCACATCGCCCCTGACGCGACAGGCGAAGAGCGCACAATGACAGCTGTAGAGAAACGTCTTACACATAGAATTATAGAAGCCGTACCGGACCCGTATAGATTTTCCAAATGGGAGAGGCTCTTACGAGCGACAGCAAGAGTTCTACAATTTATAGCATTATGTAAGAAAACCGCAGAGAAGGTTCTATATAAAAGAACGCAGAAAAATAGACAGAAGGATCCAGATTGGCGTCACGTGACGAAGACGAAGCACAACATCAAGTCGGGCAGAGTGGCACCTCGTCCAGCCGCCGACTCCCGAAACTTCGTGCTTCTCTCCGCAGAACACACCCGCGGCGCCGAGGACCTTCTTGTGAAGGCGGTACAAGAGGACTCCTTCGGCGCCGACCTTCGGGAGCTGCGGCGCGGAGGAGGTGTCGCCAGAGACAGCCGCCTGTATTCGTTACCCGTGGAGATGAACAACGGAATGATCACTCTATGCAGTCGTATAATAGCTACAGAAGAAATCTCCGAACAAACAAAGAGACCGCCGATCTTAGACGGCGATCATCGCATTACACAGCTATACATAGATTGGACGCATAGAAAATTACATCACAGCGGTACAGAGTTGGTAATCAATGAAATACGCCAACACTATTGGATTCTTCGTCTGCGGCCGACTACAAAGAAAATAGTACATAGATGTCTACCATGCCGCATTAGAAAAACGCAGCCGCCTGAGCCAGCCACAGGGGACCATCCGAAGACGCGCCTTGCTCACCATCAGAGGCCCTTCACCTACACGGGTCTTGATTATTTCGGGCCGCTCTCCGTAACCGTCGGTAGACAGCGTCACAAACGTTATGTGGCACTGTTTACATGTCTCACTTCCAAGGCAGTACATCTGGAGGTCGCCGCCAGCCTGAGCGCCGACTCCGCAATCTTGGCGCTGCGCAGGTTCGCAGCGCGCCGAGGTTGCCCTGCAGAGATCTACTCGGACAACGGCACCAACATGCACGGTGCCGACCGAGAGATGAGAGACGAAGTCGCCGAGGAAGCGAGTCGCCGTGGCATCATATGGCGCTTCATCACCCCCTCAGTGCCATTCATGGGGGGCGCATGGGAGCGCCTCGTCAGGTGCGTGAAGACCGCCCTCTATACGGTCCTTCACGAGCGCCATCCGCACGAAGAAGTCCTAGCTACACTACTGTGTGAGGTCGAGTACACAGTAAACAGTCGACCCCTCACACACGTCTCCGTCAACGCAGCAGACAGCGAGGCCATCACCCCGAACCACATCCTGTTCGGTGGTTCTGCTCGCCTCCCTCCGCTGGGCGAGTTCAGCGAGGCTGACCTCAACAGCAGCAAGCACTGGCGGCGCGCCCAAATCCTCGCCGACATGTTCTGGCGCCGTTGGGTGCGCGAGTACCTACCCGAGCTGCAACACCGGCGGGAGCCCCATGGGTCTGTCCTGATCGCCGACGGCCAACTCCCGCGCAATACCTGGCCGCGCGGTCGAGTTGTGGCTGTCTACCCGGGCGCCGACGGCGCCATACGCACTGTCGAGGTGCGCACAGCAGCAGGCGTCCTCAAACGGCCGGCTAAGAAGCTGGTCCCCCTGCCCAAGTGACGAGGTGTCGCTCACCGGGTGCTCTGCAGCACCGCCACACGACGGGTCACGCGCGTTGCTGCACGGCGGGAGAGATGTTCGCGACAGACATTAAAACTATGACAGTGAATAGTGTATTCGAAACCGCGAGTGAAAATCGTTAAAATCAGTGTTATCTAATCGTGCGGTACACCGGGTTCGGTTCCCGGACGTGTCAAAACGTTACAAAATAGCTAAAATAGTGTAAATGGTTAGATTGTTAATATACAACAACTATGTAATACATGAACATTAGTCTTAAACTTGTGCTAACTGTAGGGACCTTAGATATCGAATCATAAATAGCGTTATCAGTAGTGACAGATAAGAGTTAACGCTTCATAAAACAGCTGTTTGTTTACATATTCGTTTTATAGTTTTATAAGTGTTTTTTAGCTTCATATAGACTTGAAATCATGTCTAGATACCTTTTTATTGCTAGTTATTACCTTATATAGTTAAAATAAGCATAATAACAAACATTCGTATGTTTATCATAAAATTTGTTTACTTACGATAGTATTTACTTAAGAAATTCTGTAAATTTTTTATGCTTCAAAGTTATCATGTCATATGTTCGAATTGAATAAAGATATTTTCATGGTGTTTGTTTTAATAGATGCCCCATATAGTTGCACACAACGGCCTACCAAAATTATATATATAAATTTAGTATACGATAGTTTTTCAATAGAAAATATAGTGGGCGGGCCCTTGTGTGTCAGCATTTTTTGGGAGTTTTTATGGAATAACTTAGTGACGCTAATAGTTAGGTTTAGGTATTGTATACCAATAGATAGAACTTAATGAGACCTATCTAACGATGTATAGAACATGTATGTATGTATAATAGGATCGAAACATACGTAACATTTGTACTGTTTTTGAAATAAAAATAAACGAAAGATTCTCTGTGCACGTGTTCGGTGCGATGGTCGTCGATAAGGTAAAGTTTCGAGGTACTTAAGCGACCATGTATTTGGCCAGTTGTTGGCGTCTCAACCACCATCTTGTAACCATCAAGCACCGCACACCTGAACAGCATCGCTCTCAACGTATGAAGATGTTTCATTTCTGAAGCCCTTACACATCGAAGCCATACAGTCCACACACATAGAAGAACACGCATCGTCGTAGGCACACGTCAGCAGCACACTACCAGCGCACTGTAGCGGACTAGCAAAGGTTCGATTCCTGGCATCCGTTACACCATCCTATCTTCAAGGGGGGCGATGGGAGCCAGCCAAACAATTATCGACCGATTGCTATTCACAGTTCACTATCTAAAATTACTGAACGCTTAATTAACAAAAGGCTTTTCAATTATTTAAACCACAATAACCTGATTTCCTCTCCGCAGGTCGGTTTCCGTCAAAGGAAATCAACTTGTGATGCTGTACAAGAACTTATAAATTTTATAGTCTAAAACATAAATGAAAGCAAAAAGGTGTTAACAATATTTATGGATCTTACAAAAGCGTTTGATACGGTCCCCATAGCCACGCTCTTACTCAAACTTGAACAGATGGGTGTAAGAGGAGTTCAACGAGATCTGTTCCAGAATTATCTTACAAACCGATCGTAAGTCGTTGAAATTGACAATTATACTAGCGATGGACTCGCTATCCAATATGGCGTACCGCAAGGTAGCATTCTAGGCCCACCTTCATTTCTTATATTTATAAACGTTCTTTCTAATCTCAAAATTCCAAAAAATAAAACTGTATGCTATGCTGATGATACAGCACTGATATTTGTCGGTGAAACACGGGCAGAAGTGGAACTAAGGGCGCAGCATAGCTTTAACCTAGTTTCAAGGTAGCTAATTTCACATAAACTAACCCTTAACACATAAAAAAACTAAATTTATAACATTTTGTAGTAGCTCAATTTCACAATCACGATCACAACTAACCTTACAAGCTCACTCATGTAATACTTTAATACTCCCATCATGCAATTGTCCATACTTGTCTTCAGTTGATAATATTAAATATCTTGGCGTAATCTTAGACAAGTGCCTAAATTACAAAATGCATATAAACACCCTGTTGCCGTGTGGTTGACGGTGTAGAATACAAGTGTCACCACCCCCTATCTTCCCGTGGGTGTCGTAAGAGGCGACTAAGGGATAACACGATGCAAATACCATATTTGCGTAGAGACGGAAAACTCGACATCAAACCCTATACGACTGCCTCGTTGGTCTCGTGCCATAAATGTGCGCGTGGGATCGGGAGGTCCCAGGTTCGATTCCTGGGTCGGGCAGTGTTATTGGGTTTTTCTGTCACGAAATTCTCAGTAGCAGCACGAAGTCTGGAAATGTGCCCGGTACGGCAATAGGCTCGCCCCCTATTACGTGGGACTAAAGTATATCTGGCGAAAAGTGGGTGTAGAAATACACCTCTGCCTACCCCTTCGGGAATAAAAGGCGTGACGATATGTGTGTATGTATGTATAAACACCCTTGTAGGAAGAGTTCGCAAGTTGATTTATATTTTTAAAACCTTACGACACATTGCAGATCAGATTATTATACGTAACGTGTACCACGCCTTATGTTTATCCATCATAACCTACTGTATATCTTGTTTAGGTGGTGCACCGAAATCAGTTTTAATGCCATTAGAAGTAGCACACAGAGCTATATTAAAAGTAGCTACATTTCGGCCTCCCATCTACCATATGAATTTACTATACCAAAACTGCAATGTTCTTAATATACGCCAACTTTTTATATTACACACAATCCTTTTACAACACAAAATCACTCCGCAAAAAAAAACAAATCGACGAAAAGATAAAATTTGCCTTATTCCTAAACCACGTATGTCCTTTACTAAGCGATTCTCTTATTACTTGGGCCCGCACCTATACAATAAAATTAACCTAACATGTCCAATAAACGGCTCGTCTTACTTTAAAAGTAAAAACTTAATTCGATCTTTCTTGCAAAACAAATCCTATAACGAAACTGAAGAGTTTCTATCATAAAATGTATTGTATAAGATTTATGAACTACAAGTAGTGTTGTTATTGCACAAACTTATAATGTAACTACCCTCCAATATTAATTTATTATATACCATACTATTATTTATATTACTTTATCATTCCTTCCGATACTTATTAATATTTATTCGTCTCAATAAACACACACACTTACACACATATAAGTACACAGGCATAAGACACACACACAAGACACAAACTTACTTACATAAGATACACAATTAATGCAGGATAATTGTGTAAACATTGAATTTTCATTTTTAATTTCATTTGTTTTCTTTTATAAATCACTTTTATAAAATTGAAAACAAATATAATAATGTTTCATTCATTTACTATTGTTCAGAAATTGTAAGATAGCATTACATCTGTAGGGAAGAGGACTGTTATTCCTTACCACAAGTTAACTACTAACCTATCAAGGATAACAGAACTTCATCCACTGGATTGTAATTTCGTAATTTTATTGTAAATCTACTCTCTATTCTTAAGTTTGTAACTGCAATCAATTTTGTACAAATAAATATATAATTATATTATATAACTTCACGCCTTTTTATACCCTAAGGGGTGTAGGCAGAGGTGTATTACACACTTCCTTAAAGATCTTTTGTATTGTTTATGAAATCGGTACCTACTTATTCATAGTAAGGTGTGTGTATTAATTATAAAATGAGTTCTTTACAAAGCACTAAGATTCTTTCACAAAAATGATTCCTCACTTTTCTTTATGTTGTTTGTTCCTTTTGCTGCAGTAAAGTGCACTTACCAACTACATCATAAGACAATATCCAATAAACAAAACGATATCTAATTTATAATTTCTCAAAAAAATCTTACTCCTACACCAACTAGCATATCGTGTATATGTTATCTGCTAAAGGAGATGTACCATTTGGCCATACATTATGGGCCTGGCAAGGACAAACACGAAACCATGTGTGTTTTGAAGATAAATGACTACTCTATTAACCTGTATAATTTTTTTTTTAAATAACTTTTGGGGGAAATAAGATACAAGATATTTGAAGTGGAAATTATTCCACAACTAAATATACCTTAAAATTGAATTTTAACATAAATACAATATCTGGGAGTAAATAAAGGTATGTTTTTGTGTCATATAGAACAAAAACTACATAAAGGGAGGCCAATAATAATGAATTATCACCTGTGTACTAGGGAACCTCGTGCTATACTCGTCCAAAAAAACTAACCACAATCACGAACACCGCTGCATATTCTTAGCATGGGTAGAAGGTAGTAATTATTATTATTGAACTTATATTCAACTACATTACAATTAAACCCGCACGAAAACACCAATAAATCAGAGCAAAACATTCATTCATCAACTACAGATAAGTATATTGTGGGTAGAAGCAACACGAATGACATAACAAATAAAAACTGTGTTGCAATGGTTTGACAAAAAATTTATACTATGGATTATAAAACAAAACGATTTTTACCGATTAATAATTATGGAATATATAATAAATTATATATTTCTAGATTAATTTTACCACACACAGTAAATAAGAGATATTGTTTTCTAATATAATAATAAAAATATTATTTCCTTAAAACAATTTCTGCTTCTTCATTTTATTTATAATGCTGGCAACATAAGACATTCATCCGCTATTACCATAGCCTATTCAAAACAATAATCTTTAAAAACTAAAATCTTTCACCGAAACTCTATCAAGAAACGAAAACGATGTATACATTTAAAAAAATATATGTTTAATTTCAACGATTCACAACTTTCTGGCTGCTACAGGCCGTATTTGGTATTTCTCCTTGCCTGATGATTTAAAAAACTGCGTACTCAGGAATGTTAAAGATTATTCGATTCTATAGATTCGATTGATAAATATGAAGAAAACGTGCTATCGTTGAGGGGCCTACAAGAGCTAAACGCAAGTTTTATAATGCTTTAAAGTATATGATTCAATGCAGTTCACACAATCAGAAAAATATATGATATTCTTCAGGATATAATCTAGTTAATTACTGTTTTGAAAACATAATACAACTAATTTTATTCGATAGAAAAAAATCACAAAGATACCTCTAAAAATAATTTAAGTAATAAAACCCATAATAAAATACATATAATCATTCTGATTTTTTGACAAATTATTCAACAAGCAATATGCTAACGAAATACTGTTTTACTTTTTTAATCCAATCAATACATTTTCTGTAATTAATTTATTTATGGTTTGTAAAGAGTTCTGAACGTCCCGTCGTCGTCGCGCTTCTCTTTCTTATGTATACAATCCGACAGGGACAGCGAAATAGCTTTTGTAGTCCCCTTAAGCACGTTCTCTATAAATCGAGATTTTTCAAAAAAAAATTAAAACAACTTTCTTCTCAAAGTCGTTCGAAGTCGAGGTGCTCTCATTATTTCCAATTTTATGTTTATTTGTCGCAGAATAACTTCTTAGAATAACATGATATATCGCTATGATTTATAATAGTCTAACTTTTCTCTTATATTTCGTGACAAATTACTGATACTTTTTAAATGTTAATAATTAAACAGCTCTTATATGCTCGATGTTTAACGGCAATCTTAGCCAATGTTTTGGATTGATGTAAGACTTTTTGTGCCATCTATATGTTCCAAGTTATTTTCATATGTATTCTAGAGTTTTCAAAGACTGGGCGGAGTCTGCGTCATAATAGGTATGCTAATTTTGTACCATAATTAAGAATTCTCTAAAATTCGATTAAAAATATTCACATTAAATTACTAAACCCAATCTTTTAAATATTGTTGTTGAAGAAGGTATCGTTTTCTTACCTACAGGTACCCACGCAAACAGCTAAAACGTGTCCTAAATCTATATTTTCCAATATTTCCTTTATATTCAAGCGTGACGTCACGGATGTCAAATGAGTCGTTTACTCTCTATAATTGTGAACATAATATAAAAAGACAAAGTGGTTATTTAGTATAAACATTTAGTTGCAACTGTGCCTAGTAGTGTAATGTGCATTGTACATTGGTCGCGAGTGATTCAGTGGCCTATATCGTATTAAAAAAACTATAAAACATTTGTAAAAATCTCTTTAAAATAGAAGTACCCTATATTTAAATAAATAAACATTAATATTACAGTATAATAGTGTTAACGCTTTAATAAACTAATCTAGTGTGTGCGCGCCTCTAGCTAGGTCTTAGTGAAACAGTGTACGGTGATAACAGTGCATTACGTTATCATAACTGCATATTGTCGAACATTAAGAACAACGCCATCTAGTAGCACACCTGTGAACTTCTTCCGCTGTCAATATGTCAAAGAGTTGCGGTCGATGTCGCAAGTTCCTGTCGGCGAATGAGGCCGCTAGATGTCAGCACTGTGACCTTTTTTTTCATCGGAGGTGTGTAGCACTGCCTCCTGTGGGCTCTATTGCCCCATCTTGGCAGTGTCCGAGTTGCATAAAAAATAGGACCACAGAAAAGAAGTCTGACACAACTGCAACTACCCCTGTACTCGACCAGCCTGATGAACAGCTCGAGGCTGTATCACCTAACAACTCAACGTTTGAGTCAACTCATGAGTTGACCAGTGATATTGCGGAGGAATTAAGGGCGTTCAGGGACCATGTGCGCGCCATAAATAATGAACTGTCGCTGTTCAGAGACGACTTAGCAGATATCAGAGCGTCACTAAAGGTTTATAATAATAAAGTTGATGACTTGGAGATTAGGGTGAGCGCACTTGAAAATCGGCAGCCTGTGGAGGTGGAAGACATGAGAGGAGTCATTGAGCAGCTAAAGCAGGATCTTCGTAACCGGGATCAGGATGTCTTAGCGAATGACGTCGACATAATTAACTTGCCCGAGACCAATGGCGAAAATCCCAT
Source organism: Euclidia mi (assembly GCA_944739405.2). Taxonomy (NCBI): domain Eukaryota; kingdom Metazoa; phylum Arthropoda; class Insecta; order Lepidoptera; family Erebidae; genus Euclidia; species Euclidia mi. The sequence goes on from OX123187.2 coordinate 23,399,619, forward strand.
CCATATGGTGATGCAAATCGCTACAAAGATCGGCGTGAGCATCGACGAACGCGACATTGTGAGTGCCGAACGCGTTGGAGGCCGACATGTCGTGGCGACTAACGCTTCGGGTCCGGAGACACGACCGCGCCCACTAGCTGTGCGGTTGGTGAGGCGCGAGCTACGCGACACGTTATTACGCAACGCTCGCACACGCCGGTCCACGACTGCTGACTTGGGAGTGCCTGGTGCCGGTGCCCCTGTACGTGTTTACTTCAACGAGCGCCTGACAAAGGAGAACCGTCAGTTGTTTCGCCAAGCGCGAGAAGCCAGCAAACAAAAAGGTTGGCAGTTTGTATGGGTACAACATGGACGTATCCTTGCCCGATATAAACACGGGGACAAAGCCCACCCAATACGCTGTGTTACAGATATTGACAAGGTGTTTAGCGTTAGCACTAAGTAAATATTATATTACAGAGTATTATAACATAGGGTATACTATTATAAAGGCATATATTTCACTATTTTATTGCATTGTGATATGGATTGCAAATAAACTGCTAGGTTTATGTGAATATAGACATCATGTTCTATACCATATATTTATAAATCATAATATCATCATATATAAAATTCAAACTAATATTTACAACACAAATTATAATCAGAAATCATCACAACACCAACACATTTATAAGCTATGTACATACACAAAACATATAATTCATACTCATATTCATGTACATATACTTTGTTTAATAATAGATATTTACAAGACTATACAAAACATTCATAAGCTATCTATATACACAAATCATGAAAATCATACTAATATTTACATTACATATTATCATCAGCATTCATTATTTTATCACAGAAATATACAAAACATTCATAAGCTACATAATATATACACAACAAACAGAAAATCAATTATAATTATTTATATTATATGTTTAAATGATCAAGCTTAAAAACCTGACAGTTGGGTTATTCAATGCTGGGTCGTTGGGTACACGCCATGATGAATTTCTGATGGCGATGGATGAGCTTGCTGTAGACATTATGGCCATTAATGAGACCTGGCTCCGGAATGGTGAAGAAGGTCGGGCGCCGATAGTGCCTAACTACCGGTTACGACACGTACCGCGGCCGCCTAGCATACGGAACCGGGGCGGTGGAATCGGATTCTACATACGTGGTGATCTATCAGCACGGGTTCTGACACATCCTATTACGTCAAATGTCGAGCAAATGTGGCTAAAGCTAACTGTGAACAAAGAAACTGTAATTATTGGCACAGCATACAGGCCTCCATGGTTAGATGTAAATATTTTTCTAGATGCTATCACAGAGTCTCTTACTTCCTTTAACAAGGCTGATAGGATAATACTAGTAGGCGATTTCAATATTGACTATTCAAATAATAGTGACAGTAAAACTAAGCAGCTGAACAGTTTTCTACAATGCTGTAGTCTGACACAGGTTATACAAAAACCAACTCATTTTACTGAGCACAGCGAGACACTAATAGATGTGGTGTGTACTGATGCTATAGTAAAAAATGTTACTATTTTACACAAACCAGACTTGGGACAACATGCAATTATATCTGTACAATTTACATTCAAAGTTAATAAACCATCTCCTTATTGGATCTGGCACAGGCCATTAAACGGCATCATGTTAGATGTATTTGATGCTGACCTATCTAACATAGACTGGCATAGCATAATCTCCCAATCAAATGTAAACGAGATGGTGTTGACATTGAATGCATTCATTATTTCTCTGTTTGATCTGCATGCACCAGTAAGGAAAATGTTAATTAAAGAAAAATCACCCCCATGGATCACGGATACAATTAGGCAAATGGTGAAACTGCGTGACAAATACCATGAGCGCTACAAAACAACCAGATCAGACATACATAAAGATAGTTATAAGAATCTTAAAGCTATAGTTGCTACTGCATTTCACAGTGAAAAGGTAGCTTACTTTAAAATGTTTATTAATAACAATATTAAGAGCCCTAAGAAACTATGGAAAAACCTGAAGGGAACAATTGTTGTACATAAACAAAGAAATAATGTTTTACCGCAATTTCTACTTGACCCTGAAGTCTTAAATAGGCATTTTCTGGATGTTCCTGGTAAGGACGCTATTACACTCTCTGACATAATTTATTTTGAGTCCAATCGATTCCACACTGCCACTTTTAAGCTTGAGCCAGTCAGTGAAGACATAGTCTTGTTCCACCTCCGCAGTCTTAAAACAAATGCCATGGGTACGGATGAAATTTCACTGGAGATGTTAATGATGACGCTGCCACAAAGCCTTCCTTGTATCTCTGAAATTATAAACAAGTCCATTAACACTGCCACATTCCCAGATGCATGGAAGATTGCTTTAGTTAGGCCGATACCAAAAACTGCTAATCCTACATCTGCCAAAGATCTCAGACCCATTAGTCTACTGCCATGCCTATCCAAGGTCTTGGAGAAGGTGGTATGTAGTCAGCTAAGAAGGTTTGTTGAGAAAAACAAAATATTACCTCTAAAGCAGTCTGGTTTTCGCCAAGGTCACAGCACTACCACCGCCCTTATTGATGTTGTTGATGACATATTGCAGGCGAGGGATGAGGGGATGGGAACTGTGCTTGTACTGCTCGATTTTTCGAGGGCATTTGATTCAATTAACATTTCTCTTCTTCTCGCCAAACTCTCTTACTACGGATGTGACTCGGCAACAGTAAAATGGTTCCATAGTTATCTGACTGATAGATCTCAATTTGTCCAAATAGATAGTGATTTGGAAGGTAATAAAGCCAGTTCTTCTTGCTGTCAGGTAGCCAGGGGTGTACCTCAGGGTTCCATCCTTGGCCCTCTCCTTTTTATATTGTATAGTGCTGATGTTGCCAACCAAATACTCAACACCAAATTTCATCTGTATGCTGACGATCTCCAAATATATCTATCCTTCCTTCCTCAGGACTGCGGACTTGCTGTAAATAAAATTAATGCAGACTTAGATAGAATATCTAAATGGGCAAAAAGTAACTCCTTAGTACTTAACCCCTTAAAATCCAAATTTATTATCATGGGTTCCAAGAAATGTATCCAAAAAATTAAGACCATGAATCCTCTCATACATATTGATGGCTGTCCAATAGAGCAGGTGTCGGAGGCTCGCAATCTGGGACTAGTAATGGATGGTCAACTTCAGTTTGAGACGCATGTTCGTGAGGCTGTACAAAACTGTTTTTACCGTCTCAAATTGTTGTACAGAGTGCGGCAATACCTCAGTACAGACATGAGAATCATGCTTTGCGAGTCTCTGATACTATCTAAACTGAACTATGCTGATAGTGTGTATGGTGCATGCATAATAGGCAGGACTCAGAGGCTAGTTCAGCGGGTACAGAATGCATGTGCACGGTTTTGTTACAGTATTCCACCCCATACCCATGTCACTACTTATTTGAATGATGGCAACCTATTGAAAATGTCTGGACGCAGGCGTTTTCACCTAGCTTCATTACTATTTGACATTGTGCGGTCTGGGCACCCAGATTATCTGTTGAAGAAGCTATCTTGGTCCAGGGACATCAATTGCCATCACACAAGAGCATCTAGACACCTCTTAGTTGTATCGAGACATAGAACAACTGCTTTTCGTGGTAGTTTTAGGTATGCTGCCACAAGATGCTGGAACGATCTGCCGCCTCCTCTTCGTACTCTTAAAACGTCTTACACTTTCCGCATTAGGCTTAAGAAGCTTTTATTAGACGAGCAGAAGCTCGGGAGGTAGGACTTACACTTACATTTACATGAACGATTGCAGCATAACAACAACTTTAATTAGTACTTACTTGTAATAGCATAGCAGGTTGAAAAATAGTCTCGCTATGACATCTTGCAGTCATTACACCATATACTTATACACACATATAATACACTACACAAATATAGAACACACAAGTAAATTATAATATAAGTATATTTCTTTATATCGTAATGTAAACTAAGATTATTATTTATTATGAATAACAATTACGCCATTTTTGATGCGCAATGCCATAAAGATTAAGTGTCAAGTGTCAGTGTCATAAACCTCTATGGTCAGTGTTAATGCAGAATGCTTCGTCCAGAAACTGGAGAGAAGTGTTGTTGTAACAATAACTTAATAATTTAAAAATTAACTTAAAAATTAGATATAAGTATGAATATAAGGTTAAAAATGTTTATATATATATATATATTTTTTTTTTTTTGTGTTTGATGTTTATAGGTTTTATTTTGTATGCTTTTATTTTTCTTATTGTGAATCCGTGACGCCACTTACTGGACTTGCCAGAATACCAGCGCTGCGGCAAAGTTTGTCGCAGCATTCGCTGAGGCAGGATCCAATTTTGGCCTCACTAATGATGTTTTTATATTATTTTTGTAACTTTTTATTTTTTTTCTCTCTCTTTGTATGAGAATTTAGTGTACAAAAGTGTCATGTGAGGACAAAATAAACGTTTTCTTTTCTTTTTTTTTCTTTTCTTATATTTTTATATTCAAGTCACACACATACATACATACATACATAGACTCACGCCTGTTTCCCCGAAGGGGTAGGCAGAGGCATATTAAACGCCCACTTTTTGCCACTTTAATATTTATACATGGACATAATAATATGTGCAATACATATCATAAGCGACGTGTATCCTTGTACTCGTTATTCCGAATGGAGTTCAATTAGGAAACGCATGCATATTTAAACCAGAATGGTCAAATTGTCAGTAACGAGGTTATCTATTCGGTTCGTTGTGTCGGCAAAATCTAGAGCGACACACACAAAAATATAAATGTTATAGTTGCCATTTTATTTATAAACGTGATGACGATTTCAAAACATTGTAGGCTCAATACTTATTCAAAATTATTGTCAATCTTCATATGGTGATTGACATAATTATCATCCTCGAGTCTAAACTACAGAACCTAGAAACATGAAACTAAGACCATTGCTGCCTGTTTTGACGGAGGCTGACCCATTCAGGAAGGATTTTAGTATATTAATTACATGTGGGAGCCAAACAAACAGACAGACTGTTACGCACGGCGCGCATGAATGACTTTTCGAGGTTAAGTGCTTATTAAAATCTTAATTATCGCATGCTAAACGGTGAACGAAAACATCTTGATGAAACCTGCATGTTTGAAAGTTCTCCACAATGTTCTTGAAAGATATGTGAAGTCTACCAACCCGCACTTGGCCAGCGTGGTGGACTAACAGGGCTGATGATGATGATGATGATGTGGGAGCCTACGTATTCTGCTGTTTTACGGCAGATTGGTGCATTTCTATAAGTTACTTGGTTTCTCCCTTCCCTTTTTTCCTCTAATCACATTTTTAACTTTTAAGTATGGACGTGTAGCCTCATAGGTTCCGGACGAATGTTGCTTTCTAAGTTTTGTGAACTTGTCCTTACTCCCCATACCTGAGCTGCTCAGTAGCTTCAGCTTTAGTAAAGAAACGATCAGTAAAGGACGAGGTTGCGTCATTCGATGAAAAACACGTGAGTAATCTCTATTTAAAAACTACCTGTAGCCTGTCAGGTTACACGTCCTTATGGACGTGTGGTATTATCTCCTTATGGATGTGTGTATTACCGTAGTTATCTACGGTATAAAATATGTACAATAGGTAGTATGGTAGCAGCGGATGACCAGTCACTACAACTCATAAAAAGGACAGGAAAGGCATGTAGAATTTGTCCTGAAAAGAAGCATAGAATAACAACCCACACTTGTGTCCCATACAAGAAGACAGTATGCTTACAATGTTCTCGTTCTTAGAGAAATACTGTCAATAAACAGCAGTTGTCAGAATTTTTGTTAATTATTGTGTGAAGTGATGTTTTTATTTTTTAGTTCCTTATATGTCAGAATTTAATAAAACGAAGTATAATTTTATTTTCTTTTATTATTTTAATTGCTTAACTGCAAAAAACATAGTTACACTTAAAACTACCCAAAGACTGTCCCGATGTTTCGATTTTGTATGTTCTTAGATATTTAATAACAAACGTAGGTTTTATTTTCACGTATTTTCACTACAACTAACATATTTCAAATTAAATATAATTTTGAAGCTCTTTTGCAGAATCTAGTAAAAAAATAACCAACATATTTACGTTTACACATCCAGTAAATAGTGATCCTATTGACATTACATTTCATCTTTTCTTATTATATTTTATGTCCTAGTAAAATTATCGACATTTGGTTTAACTACAACACGACAACTAACAGTCTTTTATACAAATTAATTCTAATTAGCATTGGTTGTATTATTTTATTTATATGTATTATCTATTAGACTTGTATGTCTGTGACACTGCGTCGTAAATAGCAAAGAGCGCGTTTGCCATAAATAATAACATAAATAATCTAAATCCTCAATGCAATGAAATATTGTTATGTTATATTAGCTTTAGGTACAATGATGTGGATTAAACATATTTGCCATTTATTTGAATTAATATGGGCAATAAAATTATGTCAAAGATTTGTAACGGCCTGGCGACACGTGTGCTGACAACGCAATTCATTAGTCTCGAATGTTCGCACAGCCAGGGGCTCGCCAGTCGCTAACATCACGCCACTCAGACACGTCGTCGTTATAGCTCCTGTACTCGTCTGTACCTGTACTAACTGTGTAACCTTGTTGGACAATAAACCCAAATTCTTTCATCTACAATTTGAGTGTCATTGGAGAGCTCCCACATACGCAATATCCATCGACCTGCCATCTCACTACCACAGGCAACCTTTGGACGTGGCCACACAAGCTGCCCAAGGCCACCTCCAACACTGGTGACCCCGAGACGAATACCTACCTCTGAATATTTTGACCGTGAGTACAATGTTTCCCGGAAAATCAACGACGCCTGTTCCTACGATGACGCCAACACAAGGGTTTGCCGGAATTGAGAAATCAGAGGAAAAGGACACCAACATGACGACAAGCAGCGCGACCGAGCTCGCTTCAATTTCTGTGTCAGCGAGAATATCCGAATTTTGGACGGAAATGCCAAGATTGTGGTTCGCTCAGATCAGAGAAAGCGTGGTGGCTTCACAGAAACAAGGTGATGAGGTCAAATTTCACCTTGCGGTGTCGAAATTAGGACGAGACGCATTACAACAGGTCAGTGACATCGTCTTTTCACCACCGGAAACAGGAAAATTCCAAGCACTGAAGGAACGCCTACTCCAAGTTTATGAAGAAAGCGCGGAAAGGCAATTTCAAAAACTTGTGAGCGAGATGGAGCTAGGAACCCAAAAACCATCCCAGTTACTTCGGAGAATGAGAGAAATAGGTCGGAAATCGCAAGTCTCAGAGAAAACATTGCAATCTGTGGATGTCGAGATTACCATCATACATTAGAGCTGTACTTACTGTTAGTCAAGATCAGGACCTAGAAAATTTGGCGAAAATAGCGGACAAGATCAATGAGAATATTAAATCAGGAGAAATTGCGGCTGTGAACGATACGGCGAGTACCAGTCAATTACCCGTAGGAGATATTGTAACACAAATGCACAAAATGAACATGGAGATTATGGCTTTAAGCGAGGAGATGAATGACCAGTATAACTACCGACGAAATGTATTTCGAGGACGAGGAAGAGGTCGGTACCGCAGCAACTCAAGGTCGAGATCGCAGAGCAGAACGTCGAGAACACCCGAAGACCCTACTTGGCTATGTCGATTCCATTACCGTTATAGAAATAAAGCGAGGCAATGTGAGAAACCCTGCGCCTGGAAAACAAAGACAGCGGCGGCAGTGCAAAACTCAAGTAGTGCGTCGGAAAACTAGCTGAGGTACAATCTATGGAGACGGCAGATTACGTACCTTACTGCAACCACCGTCTCAGCATCGTCGATATGGTAAGCGGTCTCACATTTTTAGTTGATACTGGAGCGAACATATCCGTGATCCCGGCAACAGCAAAACAGAAGCTATCTGGTGAGTGTTCTAATTATAAACTTTTTGCAGCCAATAGTAGTGAGATAAAAACATACGGCGTAAAAACCTTAAACTTAAATTTTAAATTGCGACGGACGTTCCGTTGGACTTTTGTTGTAGCAGCCGTAGAGCAATGTATAATTGGAGCTGATTTTTTAGATCATTTTAATTTGTTAGTGGATATTAGAAATAAGAAAATTATAGACAAGGTTACCAACCTGAATACTCCTGCTAAGGTAGTTAGTTTTTCTAATCAATCTATTTGTACTATACTTGATAATCACCCATATTATGATATTTTGAAAGATTATCCGGAGATAACCAAACCCTGTTCTTTTAAAGAGACCCCAGAGCATAGTTTTTTTCACCACATTGAGACCACTGGTCCACCGGTATATGCGCGGGCAAGGCCTTTACCGCCGGACCGGTACACAAAGGTTAAAGAGGAGTTTAAACTTATGCAAGCACTGGGTATTATTAGGCCCTACAAAAGCCCTTGGGCAAGCCCGTTACATATTGTGCCAAAAAAGGGAGGTGATATACCCGTTGGAGATTATAGACGCTTAAATGCGGTAACAATACCTGATAGATATCCTATTCCCAGATTACAGGACTTTACGTACATTTTAGCTAACAAGAAAGTTTTTTCCCGTATTGATATAAATCGAGCTTATCATTGCATTTTAGTTAATCCAGACGATATTGCAAAGACAGCTATCATAACGCCCTTTGGTTTATTCGAATGTACTCGTATGATGTTTGGTCTGCGAAACGCGGCTCAAACATTCCAAAGATTCATGAATTGTGCTGTTTTACAAGGGTTAGAGAATATATTCTGTTATCTTGATGATATTATTTGTGTATCTGACACTATTGAGGAGAACAAACAATTATTGAGACAAATATTTGAAAGATTTCATAAATACGGCATAACTATAAATTTAAGCAAGTGCGAATTTGGAAAAACTGAAGTAGATTTTTTAGGATATAAGGTTACTACACAAGGTATTTATCCATTAGAGAATCAAGTAAAAACTATTGAAGATTTCCCAAAACCAGAAACTATCGAACAATTGCGAAGATTTCTAGGAATGATAAATGTTTATAGGTCGCAATTGCCAAAAGCAATGTAAACAACGATTGCGACAGGCGGTTATGCTATCGCATCCGTTGCACAATTGCAAATTAGAACTTTTTACTGACGCGTCTGATTTTAGCCTTGGATCTGTGTTACAGCAATATGTCGATGGCAATTGGCAACCATTAGGTTATTTCTCAAAGAAGTTATCAGAAACACAAAGTAAATACAGTACGTACGATAGAGAATTATTAGCAATTTATACATCCTTACAACATTTTCGGAATATGGTAGAAGGAAGAGAACTTATAGTGTACACTGATCATAGACCAATTACATATGCGTTTACCAAGAAAAACCCAGAAAATGAATTACCTAGACGTACTCGACAATGGTTATATATAAGTGAATTTACCACGGACATACGTCATGTGTCCGGTAAGCAAAACGTAGTCGCAGATTGTCTATCGCGCATAGAAAGTATAACGAGTCATAGTTTAATAGATTATAACGCTTTAGCTATATCACAGAGTAAGGACGAATGTTTACAACAGCAGTTAAATAATAACAGTAGCCAATTAACTAAAATATTTATACCAACATGCGAAAAATCTATTATTTGTAATAAGATAAAGGATAAGATTCGACCATATTTGACTGAAGAATTTAGAAAAACAGCATTTCACTTGTGTCATGACAATAGTCATCCCGGTATTAGGACAACGCGCAAATTAGTAACAGATAAGTTTTACTGGCCAGATATGAATAGACAAATAAATATGTGGGCAAGAACATGTCTCGAGTGTCAGCGTTCAAAAGTACAACGCCACAATAAGTCTAAGTTAGGCACATTTAATTTATGCGAGCGTTTCGAACATATCCATGTGGATATTGTAGGATCCCTACCAACCACGGAAGAAGGTTATAGGTACTTAGTCACAGAAATAGACCGTAAGACAGGTTGGCCGGAAGCTTTCCCAGTTCGTGATATCCATGCAGACAGAATTGCAAAAAAAAATTATGACGGTTGGATAGTTAGATTCGGATGTCCTATTAGATTAACTAGTGATCAAGGTACACAGTTTGAAAGTAATATATTCCAAAAGCTAATAAAATATTTAGGCATTCATAAAACCCGCACAACTAGTTTTCACCCACAAAGTAATGGCAAAGTAGAGAGATGGCATAGGTCACTTAAAGCAGCCCTTATGGCCAGATTACACGATAGAACAGATTGGTTGCGAGAATTAAGCACCGTCTTGTATGTTTTGCGTGTAGCTCCCCGTTCAGACAATAATATAAGCGCAGCAGAAATGGTATATGGTACAAGTATTCGTATTCCCGGTGAATTCTATGATGAAAATAAAATACAATCGTTAGATGATTATGAGTATGTTAGACAATTAAAGACAATTATAAATAATTTGAAACCTAGGTCTTATCAACATTAAGATGCCAGAACTATATTTGTACATCCAGATTTAAAATCATGCAAGCAAGTTTTTGTAAGGAACGATACAGTTAGGAAATCGTTACAACCTCCTTATGATGGCCCATACAGCGTCATAAGCAGAGCCGATAAAACATTTTTAATTTAGATGCCTTATAGTCAAACACGAGTATCAATAGATCGTTTGAAACCGGCATACATATTAAACGAGGAGTATCCAAGTTGTGAACCTAGCTATAGTAGTCATATAAGCAATAGTACGATTAATAAAAATATCGAACATGTAGAACCCAGTAGCAAAATCTATTTTAAAATCTGTTGGCATGGGCGTGTTGTAAAAAAGCCAGTTAGATTTTTAATATAATATTCATAAACGGACACCGAAACTTAGAATCGAGTCAGTAATCGAATCCACGCATCCGCCGGATATTCGCACTACGCGATCCGGCAGAATTGTAAAACAGCAAGTAAGAATTTTAACATAGGATTTTGTACACTGAAAGCTAATGTAACGCTAAGCTATACTTTTTTCGCATCGCTAATAGTTAGTACAGTACGACAAAATAGCAAATATAGCATAGCCTGACATCGCTTAGCAGTATGACACCAGATTTTTATAATTTGTAAGTAAGTTGAAATATAAGCATTTTTTCACTTTATATACTGTTACTTTTACAATATTTTTAAATCATTTATACAATTACATCGCTTTATTGAGCACAGTACGTGTATAACTTATTTGTTTTTTTTTTTAAATTTTGTCACAATGGGCAAGTCATATAGCAAACAAGAAGAAATAATTATTGCGCAAAATGGTGCAAATAACGCAAGCAACAGCTCTTTGGAACAAAAAGTCGAATTTTATGGAATTGCAATATCAGCTATCATGATAATTTTGTTGTTACTCAGTATATGTTTCATCTGTAAGAAATGGAATAAAGGTGTTAAGAAATGGGCCCGTAAAGAGGTCATTTCAGTCATAGCATCCAGTCAACCAGATATACCAAATAATTGACGACAACCTGGAACTGCACAATACGCATAAATGGATCTTTAGTAAGTGTAATTGTTATTCAATGTATTTTCTCACAGTATTCTTCTCAGTGTATCGTGTTACTGTTTAATGGTAAAGTTCATAACGTGTAACAAACTGCAACTAAGGCAATCTTACCTGCCAGGTGCAGAAAGTATTATTGTACCTATATTGAGATAGTGATTATAGTGTGTTTGTTAATGTCTGATTATATTGTGTGAATGTGTACTTTTCGCTGGCGTCACCATGTCGGATACTGTGGGCCCCAAGGGGTGATCATTTTTATTAGAGCGTAGGTCGACATGGTGACTAAGCTTAAACTTTTAGATTTTAGATTATAGAATAAGAACGTCAAGTCGGCTTCTACGCATAGTTGTCCGCAAACTGTATGGTATGTACTAGTTAACTTAAGGTTAGCTTTATTTTAATTGTAATTACTTATGTTGAGGAAACGTGTATCGTATTGTAATGGTAATAATAAACATCATACAACCTTAATGAGAACCTACATCCTTTTTGAAGTCGGTTAAATAGCATTTTATTTTATAACATTGCTTAGAATAGAGTCCCATTGTTATCGCATGTATAAATTCTCAGTATCAAACTCAGGTGTCCGATGCCAAGCGACGACGCACAGGCGAGACGCTTGCGCAGCAAATTGTTCGAGCTAACATGTACTTTCTTACTCACTTGTAATTTGTAATAATGTATTGTGTACAATCGATAGCAAAATTGTTTTCAGTTTGTAATATATTTTTAAGACATTTACTTTCAATTGACTGACAACGCAATTCATTAGTCTCGAATGTTCGCACAGCCACGGGCTCGCCAGTCGCTAACATCACGCCACTCAGACACGTCGTCGTTATAGCTCCTGTACTCGTCTGTACCTAACTTGTATTAACTGTGTAACCTTGTTGGACAATAAACCCAAATTCTTTCATCTACAATTTGAGTGTCATTGGAGAGCTCCTACATTCGCAATATCCATCGACCTGCCATCTCACTACCACAGACAACCTTTGGACGTGGCCACACAAGCTGCCCAAGGCCACCTCCAAAAGATTTATTCCAGCAACCCATAATCATATTTAATCGTGTTAATGTTATGGTAATCCGTATATTTACGATTATACACTATTCAACTATCTGCCAGTCTGGAATGAATATGGGCGGGCCACGCCAGCAGGAAGGTCGTCAATATGGACACTGTGACAAATATGGACGACGTCGACGAGGCCGGCCACGAAACAGGTTACGAGATGGCCTAGTCGCCTACCAAAATGGTTGGCCTGAGAGTACGTGCAAGTAGGTTTGTGAGGATTTGAGGAATTTAAACAGCAGTGGAATTGCGCTGGCTATCAAAAATACTGTTAAGGACTATTTTGCCAGTCCGATTAAAGTGTATGCATCCAGAATATTGTGCAAGTGGGTAAATTTTGGAAACCAGGTTTTAGACTAGGTATTCCAAAAAGCATCGATGGCTGTTAATACTAATAGAAACATAATAGAATAAAAATACAATATTCATAATTGTTTTTATTTATTCAATATTTTCCTTCTTGGCATTTAAAATGCGCGCATGGATTGATTATTAGTATTATATCTAGATGTTAGGCAAAAATAATTGAAATAAAATTGAGATACACACTTTATAAAATTACATACTTATAAATATTATAATATTTTCATGTCATTGGCAAATTACAAAAATCTGTGATGAACTCAAAAAGCTTTTAATTAGCCTTATATATTGTTACAATCCAACATAATATTGTTACATAACACAAACCCTATTGGTTTATTCAAGCATCAAAACGCAAGATCAACGATAATCATAATCGCAATCTTCTACGAAATTGTGAAATCAGGTAAATTATCGTGCATCAGCGACAGAGACTGAACCGTTGACTGTATCGTAAATCGTTGAGTAATCGTAAATTACACGAAAAAATAAATAAATTCCATTTTTAGGGTTCTGAACATTACAAGGTAAAAAAAGGAACCCTTATAAGATCACTTTCTTGTCCGTCTATCTGTCTGTCTGTCTGTCCGTGTGTCACCGCCGATTTTCTCAGGAACGGGTGGACCTAGCAAATTGAAATTTATACCAGATACTGAGGTCTATGGTTCCTGTTAGGAGTATAAAAATCAGGGTCCTGGATCAACCCGATAAAAAGATATGATCAAAATTAGACTTTTTCGAAAACTTGTAAGTACCAAAATTAACCTTAGTTTTCAACTTATTTAAATTTTCGGAATTTTTCCTTTACTTGTACTGTAAGACCTTGGTTTTAACCAAAATTGACAATTCTAGGTCAACCGTAAGTACCCTATAGGTTTTGGGTCGAAAACCTATAGGTATGGTAGTTCCCGTTGAACTAGAATCACGAAATTTGGCCAAAAGCAGGGTCTTACAGCACAAATAAAGGAAAAATTACAAAAAATAAAAAAGTGGAAAATTTAAGGGTGTCCCCATACATACATAGTAGACTCCATTTAAGATTGTCCTCTAAGTTGTATGGGCGCTCATACAGATTTAGAGGACTAGCGTAACTAGCACCAACCTCAAATAAGGTAACATGCGTACGGAACCCTCGGTGCGCAGATCAGACTCGCACTTGCCCGAAATTTTATTAAATATTTATGCAATTAGCCATTTCGGGACAAAGTTATAAATACATTTTCGTAACATCTGTTGACCAGCATTTCTTATAAAAGTTAATTTGCAAATGAAACGCTTTAGAAAAGTTCAAAATGCAGCAGATGCTCACAAACTCCTCAACAATTTCATTGAATTATTGTTTATAGGTTTTTTTTTTAAATGTGCTTTGATTTCTATTAAAATGTTGTTGTTCGTTTAAAGCTATAACAACTGTATTCGAATACGCTGAATCTGAATATTTATGAGTCACAAATATTCAATGCATTGATTGAACCTGCTTGAATACTCGCTATGATGTATTATCAAAATGATCTCATATGGTTGCACAATCTATGCGACACAACTTTCTGAAAGCAGAGAAACTCTTTCTCTCTTTTTCCATCTTTGTTGTTGCATAGGTACTTCGAAATCACAAGAAGAATTAAATTAAGGGGTCGCACGTCCAGTAACAATTTATACCTACTATTTATATCTCATTGACACACCCGAGACGCGTACTAATTAGAAAATGATTGTATGAACAAAACAGCGTGATGTCGCTTTGATAGGTTTTCATTCACGTAAAATTAATCAAAATATAACGTCTGTCGTGTTTGATATAAGCAAACTGTGATATTGACATATATTACATTTAACTTTGAGAGACCTATCATCACTCATCACTGTAATGTTATCTATACAGTATCTTAACTTCATAAAAACGGCTGGAACGCGAGTCATTCTAAAAAAGGAGGCGCATAGGTACACACTCGGTACAGAGCTTTGTAATTGTGGTTATGTAGATATGACGCGCCTTCCGCCTACGTCATTTCAAATGATGCAGGTTTCATTGTCTTGCCCTGGTCCCAATTTATTTGGGGTCGGTGCAGTGTGTCCTTAGCTTCCATACTTCTCTGTCACCAGTCATCCGATCGTTTAGCCTTTTCTCTTTCATATTCATCCATCTTTTCCTTGGCCGCCTTCTCCCTTTTCGTCCTTCTCACAAGCATATTCATCACTTTTTTACCTACGTGCATCTCACCTCTTCGCATAACATGTCCATACCAGGCTCATCGACTCCCTTTTACCTTTTCATCAATGGGCGCCACTTTCATACTCATCATCATCATCAGCCCTTTAAACTGTCCCACTGCTGAGCACGGGCCTCTTCTCACTATGAGAAGGGTAAGGCCATAATCCACCACGCTGGCCAATTGCGGGTTGGCAGACTTCACATGTCTTTCGAGAACATTATGGAGAACTCTCAGACATGCAGGTTTCCTCACGATGTTTTCCTTCACCGTTTAGCAAGCGATAATTAACAATTTGATACGCACTTAACTTCGAAAAGTCATTGGTGCGCGCCGAGGATTCGAACGTGAGACCCTCTGCGTAGCAGTCTGTCGGTGTCTCCACTCGGCTATCGCTGGACTTTCATACTACCTCTAATGTAATCATTTCTAATTCTTTCCATTCTTGTCACTCCATACATCCATCGTAACATTCTCTTCTCAGCCACATGCAATCATTTCTCATCCATCTTCTTTGTAGCCTAACTGTATTCCATATTCTTAGAGCCCGACACTCAGCTCCATACAGTACGAAACTTGAAATTTAAAAAATATACTTCTTCTTCTTCTTTTGAACTAAGAACTTTATTTCAGTTAATACTTTTTTAAACAAGAATTCATAGTAAACAAGACCTACTTGAAACTATGAGGTCATCGTGGTGCACCCCATCGTTACTGCTAGTATGCCATCGCACCTGTAGCCGTCGGACGTGTTCGACACGGACAAATGAACACTGTTACTTGGAGAAAAGAGCATTAAAGTAACCAATGTGATATCAATATTGACTAATGGTCATTTATAAAATGCATGTAACAACTGTGTATCTACCGTGTTTCTTGCAAATAAATATATTATTATTATTAACTACAGGTCATTTTGTGGACAGAACTATTTCACAAGCGCGCTGCACACGGCTTAGTAAATAAATACAATTTCTATAAAGTTTTAGTCTTAATGTTTATACGAAGAAATTGGCACATCATATATCATAACTAGAGGACGCCAACAGCTACGCCTGCATGTTTTTTTAAATTTACCCGTTTTGGCCGATCCCGTGGGAATCGTTCTCTGACCAGATTGGAGACATTCTTAAAACAGGAAAGGTTAGAAGTACTCTAAACAGAAGAGCATGCATGAGGAATTTGATGGGAGTGAATGAGGCAAGGGAGATATGTCAGGATCGTTGCAAATGGCGTTCCGTAGTCTCTGCCTACCCCTCCGGGAAATAGGCGTGAGTCTATAGTATGTATGTATAAATAAACTATAATCCTGCAAAGTAATGCTGATATGGCATTGTAGTTTTTGATGTTTGACATCTTTAACTAGTTTTAATTCCAGGTGCAAAGAATACATAACAGTTAAACAGAAAAAAGCTAACAGTTAAAAATAGTTTTATTAACATTTCAATCAATATCAATAATAATGTGACTGTGACTGCCTCCATGGTCCAGTGGATAGCGTATGCGACTGCTGATCGGAGGTCCCGGGTTTGACTCCCTGTTCGGGCAAAGGTGTTACTGGGTTTTTCCGAATACTCAGTAGCACTGGTGACGTGCCCGGTAACGGCAATAGGCTCGACCCCTATTACGTGGGACCTAAAAATTCATGGCGAAATATGAGTGTAATATGAACACCTCTGCCTACCCCTTCGGGGATACAGGCGTGACACTGTAAAAAAAATATAAAAGTCAATAATAATATCGTTTAGATGACCTGCCGGTGGATTAAATTGTATGTGTCGAGAGGATACACGAAAACACACAGCCAATACCGTGAGAATCACGAGTCGACTGACTGAGAGCAGACGGACGCCCGGGCAGGCGTCCGAAAGGTGTCTCTCACACCTTTGGATGGAGAGTGTTGTAAATCACACGGGCGCAAGCGCATCTATTGTTGACCATTATTTTAAAGTATGAATATATTGTTACTATAACAGTTTTATGACTAAAATTGTATTTTTCTACAAAATCTATTTAAGTGCATATCTTTTTTCTGCAATGGAATTGAAGGTGGTGCCGGTAGTAACAATTTTAGTACAAACAAAATCCTTTACAATGACATATGCCATAACTCTGTTGGACACTGAGCCCAATTTGACCCATGGTCCTTTGTAACTATAAAACGAGAGTAAACGACGTCTAATCCTTCGCAAATATTGTTGGAATGCTCTGACCTTAGTCTTAAGTCTAGTAAATAATGTGGTCCTCTTGGTTCTCTAATACCAATGTTTCCTAATCCGCACATATTTTACATTATGAATGCCATCAATTTCTGTTGACGTGCGTGGGAGTGGCTGATCTTAGACCATTCAGACTGAAATCAGCAACACTTTACTCTGCGTGGATGATACTATACTTCTCCAATGGCATGATTTTTATAGAACCTGCTGCGTGGCTCCCACATTGTTTCGATGTCGAGTTTTCTCAGTGATCATGTATCGCAATGCCGTAGAAGATATTTCTAGTGCAGGAGTTGTATAAAAAGTTAATTCAAGAGAAAATGCATCTGATGAGGTAAGCATACATCAAAATATGTTACCCTTTACATACAAAAGTTTGCTTGTTACCGTAACAAAATGAAATTTAACATGATGAAATCTCAAATAGCATTCATTTTTCTCTTTTCAAGTCACGTGTCACGATCAGTGCTCCCCAGGCGACCGTTGTATATTTTACTGCCCAACACTTGTAATTTCCACCAAATTTCAAACTTGAACAACATCTTTGGTAAGTAATTTTTCATAAAATTGCTAAGTCACCTCTGAGAGGAGACAAAGGTTACTTGCTGAAGTTTCTGAGTAATATTAGCTTGAATGTCATTTTACGTGAAACTTTTAGAGTTATTATCTGTTTGTAAAGGAAAAATTATGTAGAAGAAAATGTAACAGAAAGGCATCGTCTTATATTAGAGAAAAGTATGTATACGAGCACATGACAACAACAAAAAATACCCACCACAAATTTTAAAATTAAACTGCAGTTTATGGATTTTATCGCGTTATATTGGTTTCACTTTTTATTATATTTAAACCGAATGATCTAGAAACTACATTTTTATTACTAGTCGACGTTTCGAATTCTTTACAGGATTCATGTTCACGGCGGACTTGAAAATGACCAGTACAATACGAAACAGAACGTTTTTGCACGGACCAATCACACGCTACCGTCCGACCATAGACAAACAGTTTTCAATCTGTCAAAATATATGTTAGATCAAAACACTGAAAAAGTACTGAGCAGAGGTTTAAATTATGCGATAACTCCATCCTGAATACCGTATGAGAACATTATTTGCAACGTTGAGGATTGTCTAGTCAAGAACAATGTGAGTAAGGAAGATTTCGAGGCCATACGTCAGGACGTTTCTGCTGTATTACGTCAATTGAAAGTGCTGGCAAGGAATCTGCCAAAACCCGAGTATTTCGCACTGAAGAACCTGCGGGCTAGACCTGAACTAACAGTACTCCGAGCAGATAAACGGAATGCAACGGTAGTGATGGACACGTCCGATTATAAACAAAAAATCGAAAATGTTTTGTCGGATGAAATTACATATAAAATGGTTAAGACGGACCCTACTAACAAAATACTCAAGCAAACGAGTGATATTGTCAAGAAATACTCCGAGAAACTTAATCTGGACGTGAAATATCTAATACCATCGTGTGCAAAACCTCCTCAAATGTATGGTCTGCCAAAAATACACAAGGAAAACGCTCCACTGCGCCCGATAGTTAGTCAGATAGGCGCACCAACTTACAGGCTGGCTCAACACATTGCGAAGATTCTCTCACCGCTTAGAGGTAACACGAGAGCGCATGTGAAGGATTCCTACCATTTCGTCAGTGAAATCAAACACCTACATCTCTCTGACAAGGAAACTATGGTTAGTTTTGACGTACAGTCATTATTCACATGCATACCAGTACATGACTGTATAGAAGTTACTAGAAGGAAGCTGACAGAAAACAACACATACATACATACATACATATCGTCACGCCTTTTATCCCCGAAGGGGTAGGCAGAGGTGTATTTCTACACCCACTTTTCGCCAGATATACTTTAGTCCCACGTAATAAGGGGCGAGCCTATTGCCGTACCGGGCACATTTCCAGACTCCGTGCTGCTACTGAGAATTTCAAGACAGAAAAACCCAATAACACTGCCCGACCCAGGAATCGAACCCGGGACCTCCCGATACCACGCGCACATTTATGCCGCGAGACCAACGAGGCAGTCGTGTAGGGTTTGATGTCGAGTTTTCGTCTCTGCGCAAAGATAGTATTTGCATCGTGTTATCCCTTAGTCGCCTTTTACAACACCCACGGGAAGATAGGGGGTGGTGACAGTGAGAAAACAACATGCCTGAGGAATATGCAGAGATACTCAAACACTGCCTGACAACAGGCTATCTGTTGTGGTACGAGAAGTACTACATACAAGTAGATGGTGTTGCAATGGGCTCTCCAGTATCGCCTGTTGTCGCTGACATCTTCATGGAGGACTTCGAGGCACGAGCCCTGCAGACTGCCACCATTACACCGAGGTTCTACAAGCGGTATGTAGATGACACTTTCACAATTTTACCAACGGATAGTGTTAATGCTTTCCTAGAACATCTTAATTCCATTAATACTCAAATACAATTCACAATGGAATTAGAGGCAAACAATTCTTTAGCTTTCTTAGATGTACTTGTTATCAAGAATAAAAACAACTCTTTAAGCCACACTGTGTATAGGAAAAAGACCCATACAAATAGGTACTGAAACGGTGAATCTCACCACCATCTTAAACAGTTAGCTACTGTGGGAATGTCTCTGTTTCAGAGAGCCTGGAGGATCTGTGACAAGAAACACCTGGACGCTGAGCTTCAACACGTCAGGCAAGTTCTGCAAGACAACAAGCTCCGACCACCGCGCCACTGTCACAGATCCCTGAAGAAAGAAAAACCAGCCACAGTAGAAAAACAACCTGCTGTCCTCCCATACATCAAGGGCGTGACCGACAAAATTGGCTACATCTTGAAGCGAGCTTCAATCAAAACTTACTACAAGCCGCCAACGAAGATATGTCAATTTATACCAACAGTCAAGTGTCAGTTACCCTTGCAAGAGGCCGGTGTCTACAAAATAGACTGTGACTGTGGGCTCTCATACATTGGACAAACCAAGAGAAGCTTAGGCATCCGGCTTAAAGAACATATAGCTGACATAAAACATAAACGCTCAACAAAGTCTGCTGTTTGTGAACATGTGGAAAAAGGACCCAGCCACTACCTGCGATTTGATGAACCACAGATACTCGCAAAAGAACACCGTTTTCTTCCAAGGATGATACGTGAGGCTATTGAAATTAAAAAACACCCTAATTTCAATAGGGAAGACGGTTGGAATGTTCCTCCAGCTTGGGACCCTGTCATAAGGCTAATGAAGCCCAAGAAGGGCAAAGTCACCAGAAGACCTGAGGACACTGTGAGCTCATTCTGCATAAATAGTAACACCAATAGTTGAAAAATGTTCGGGTACTTTGAGATAACTTATACATTCAAGAAATCAAGAGAAAAATCACCTCAGTCTGCCGTGAACATGAATCCTGTAAAGAATTCGAAACGTCGGCTAGTAATAAAAATGTAATTTCTAGATCATTCGGTTTAAATGTAATAACAAGTGAAACCAATAAAACGCGATAAAATCCGTAAACTGCAGTTTAATTTTAAAATGTGTAACATTCGCGTAAATACAAGAAAATACTATACCCACCACAAAATTATGATCACTCTATCACAAAGATTCGTACACCAATCAGCGAGCTTAGTTAAACGTTTGTATTCTTCAAATTGGACCATTGATTTAACTGAACCTTGTGTATTATTTACAGATTTTCTTCCTTAGTCTTAGTTAGATAAGTTTCTTAAATTTGTAGGATATATTGAAGTATTGCTACTCATATGTACATACAGTTTTCACTATAAGCTCACTTTATTGTAGAGTGATGTAAACACTACAAACTTATAGTACGAAAAACCTAGTGCATGTTACATATGTCATAAACATATGTGTTATTACGTAACACGCCAAGTCTCATTGGCTTTGCACTTGTCGCTAAGTCGCGAGAGGCTACAAGGTAGGAAAAATGTTGGAGCTCGGTGCGGTTTATCTCCTTACTCTGAGCTCGCTCAGCAAAGCCTTCTAGACATTTTAAAGGATTACTTTACCCGTGTACCTACCATCATCGTACATTTTAAGAAGCATTTGGACAAAGTAAAGGCACGTTGTCACTTCAATAAACAGTCTAGAATGTTTTATATTTTTATTCACATTTTATTACGATTTTTATGTATTCAGGGAGTGGGCTTAACATATATTTGATGCCTCTATTTTTTCGTTATCTTGAACAATAAATCACCTTTTTAAGCAATATACATGTGTAGCACAATAAACGATTCTGAGCTCAGCCAACTTGAAAGCAACACAACCTCAATAAGCTGACATGAGCAGCTGTCAAGCGCAGCTTAAAGAACGGCCGTAAATAATAAACTATATGCATATGAATGTCCGTCTTTAAATTTATTTCTTTATGCAAGTCGTTATCATCCGAATTTGCACTCGCCTCGAATTTTGTAGCATCTGCGCTGCACCGAGACGTCCGAGACTGACCATTAGCGGAGATCCGAAGATATCTTAATAACGACGCGGCTGCTGCCTTCAGCTAAAACCACTACCTACCGCTGCAGCTAGCACGGCTTTATTAAATTTTCTGCAGTATTCGAGTATACTTAACTAGGCGATCCTTATCTTCGAAATTATGTTAGGACTTAAACAAGCGCTCTTTTTGAATTAAGTACTGCCCTCTCGAACCTAAAGTGCAGTAACAGCAAAAACACGAATTCGAGAAAAACGCGCTTCAAGTTTAGCCCGCCTAATATTGTATCCAAAATATATTTTTCGATAAAACCTTCAATGCACAGTGAAAGGATAACACCAAATTATTCAACATTGTTGGGTAAGGTTGTTTTAAATACTATATTAATATTATAGCCGTTTTAATTTTCAGCCCCTGATACTACAGACAATTTTTTTGTTTTTACCCGACTGCGCGACGCAAAGGAGGGTAATGTGTTTATCAGTCTATGTATGTATGTATGTATGTTTGTTTCTATGTGGCGTTCTAGAGACCAAATGCGTAGGCCGATTTTGATGATTCTTACGTTAATCGATTCGTCTTAACCTTGCGAGTGTCACTAAAGACATGACAGTAATCAAAATTCACCCCAGCCTCAACCAGACGCCATATTGTTAAAATGAAAAAATAAAATGTCGATGAACTATGTCATGTGGGGTGTCGTTGAATAGGTATTTTAAAATCATCTTTAGGTTCCTTTTATCATTTTTGATTTTAAATAATAGTTTAGGATATATAACGATTTAAAGTTGTTTAACATAACAATCATTCTTGCTAATGTTGTTACTTATTGATTTAAGTTTTTACTTCAAGTATGTATAAACGATAAACAAACAAAAAAACAGTGAATAACAAAAAAGTATAAAATAAAAAAATAATTTAAAGAAAAACAAAAAACCCGACTGCGTAAAAAATAATAAAAACTAAAAAGAAAGAAACAAGGCCTGTAGTTTAGAATTCTAATGCAGAACAGAACGACTCACAGTCGGGGCCCCTTGGGAACATAAAATTTGAATAGGCCCCGACTGTGAGTCGTTCTGTTCTGCATTAGAATTCTAAACTACAGGCCTTGTTTCTTTCTTTTTAGTTTTTATTATTTTTTACGCAGTCGGGTTTTTTGTTTTTCTTTAAATTATTTTTTTAAAATCTCTTTAAAATGCAATTAATCCTGTTATTACTGCATTATAGATTTTTAACCATCATGCACAACAATAACAATAATATTCTACCACATACACACATCACCATCTAGTCCCAGGCTAAGCAGAGCTTATGTTATGGGTACTAGATAATGGATAAACATACATATATACTTTTTTTTTGTAAATACATACATATTATACACAGAAACACCCAGACCAAGACAAACATCCATGTTCATGCACACGAATGTTTGACTTGAGCGGGAATCGAACCGGCGACCTTCGGCGTAGCAATCACTTACACTCCCGCTGCGCCAACTGGTCGTCTACATCATGCACACTAAGTAAAGTGCAGTAATGTTGGGAAAATACTGCTATTCAAACAGTTTTATCGAACAAAGCCACTGGTTTCACTGCAGTAAAGTTATGAAATCCGATCGTCCGTGTGGTGACGGATTAAGAATACGGAATGTCACCACCCCATATCATCCCATGGGTGTCGTAAAAGCCGACAAAGGGAGCATATTATACAGAGAACAGCACTATAAGAGAAGGAAAACTTGATACAAACCCTATACCAACCTGTTTCAGCGTAGTATAGTAGGTCAATTCCTCCTTTCAAAGGAGAGGCCTAGTCAAGCAGTGGACTGTTAAAGGCTGATGATGAAAGTTATAAAATACTGCATGTCCTTTGGTTTTTCATAAAAATATATATATAAAAACCCCCACAAATTAAAGTGCAGTATGTGATATTCATACTGCACTTTAATTAGGAATATAAATAAAAAATCATTTCTGTTAACTTTTGCAGTATTATTAATTTGTATGGCGATAGAGAATACTGCATTTTTGTAAGGTTTTGTTTAATCTTCCAGAAAAAATAACTACTAATTTAAATGCCGTAATATATGATACAATACTGCAGTTTATCTAGGAAACAGAGAAAAATCTAGTGCAGTATTCATTTTACTGCGGTTTAACTGGTAAACATTGAGTATTTTAACAAATCTTAATATATAAAATCCTTGCGTTACTGACTGACTGACAGACACGCTACAGCCGAAACTATTGGGCGCAGGAAGCTGAAATTTGGCATGTATGTTCCTTGGGGACCGTAAGGGTGCACTAAGAAGGGATTTCCCGAAATTCCCACGGGATCGGCCAAAACGGGTAAATTTAAATAAATGCAGGCGTAGCTGCTGGCGTCCTCTAGTCTGTGATAATTTTCTAATGACTTTATGTTACAAAAATTAAATTAAATACTTTTTGTAGACTTAAGAAAAAAAGGAAATATGTCTGATAGCTAAAAAAATCGGGTCTCAGAATATGTAATAAACCCAAAACTGACCAAATGTCGATTACTGCACTTTAGGCTCAGGTGGGCAGAGTTGTTTTCTAGACGCCTTTTTTGTCACTATCACTACATAGTATAAAACAAAGTCCATCTTCTGTCTGTCTGTTCCAATGTATGCTTAAATCTTTAAAACTACACAACGCATTTTAATGTGGTTTTTTTAATAGATATAATGATTGAAGAGGAAGGTTTATATGCACCCGTGGGAAGCCGGGGCGTTGTGTATATAAGAAATGCTGTTTATAGGATAAGAGAGATATCGTAGATCAAGAGACAGAATAAAACATGCAATAATAGTGCTTTGAAATGATAAAGACGGTTTCTGCTTCACTGTTGCTTCGCAACGCTACGATGGGCGGTGCGGCAGCCGGGCCGGCCGGATGAATGTCGACGGGTGGGGGGGGGGGGTCAGGGACTTCGTCTCCACTTCAATTTGCGCCCAACCGCACTCCTAACAGAATTCAATTACGAGTACATGAATAAATATTCCCGTTTCCTTTACATGCCAACTTCTTTCACCGACGTATGAAGAGTAAGTGGAAAACTGTAATTGGGTGAAAAACTGCACTCTGTTAAAATCTCAGCTCTTTGTGTTCGCGAACTGTTTTATATTCATAACTTGTATACTGTAAAAAATATTAATGCTTTATAATTTTTCTTACATGAAATCAAATTTCTCTTCCACAATGAAACGTTTCGTACAATTGCTCGAGTCAAAACATTTTAATGCAGATACGGTACAATGGGAACGTGCGAGGTCATTTATACCTCCATAAACGCAGGCCCGTCTATCAGAGAAACAATAACACAGTGTTTCACACTGAAGAGGACATATGGGAAATGGACAAAAATACATTCGGGCGGAACCATTGCATTCTAAAGCAATCCATTACGTGAAGCAAAAGCAAATCCCGGCGAACGATGTGCTTGCTATAAATCCTCTCTCGATGACAGATCTCGCGGTGCGAACACCGCACCTCCATACACACTGGCTTTTAACACTTTATATGAAAATGTTAAATTGAAGTTGATTAACAACAATGCCGTTAGTCACGCCCTTGTATTCGCATAACGCACATTCATTACGAACAATGGCAAGCCACCATACATCCTTTTATTCTATAGTCTTAGCCATACATTATTTTACTTGGAATGATGTTGTACTGTGCCGCGTCGTGTCATTGAAGGTGCATTTTCGATGTTTATTCTCAAATACTGATATAGGTTTATTAATGTTCATTCAGTTTCTTGAAATTATCTGAAGTAATTAGCTACTTATAAATGTTTCTTAGTAGCAGATAAGGATCACCAATTTATCTGTGGCATACTGGATATGGCCGAATCGATGTTTAATAGTAGGGAACAAAAAAATTACTGAAGTCGCTAATACCTGTTCTTATTCTAAAATCAAATGCTCTTTTTGGCCGTTGCCTATTAAGGCAATTCTTTAGATCTATATCTATTTAAAATATATTCTGAAAAAGTAAAGCATTTACTTTAAAATGTATAACCAGCCATAATTTAGTTTAACTCGTTGAACGTGCATATTACGCGTATATTTACTCGACCAAAAACAATAAAGTAACATGAACTTAATTAAATTCAAGACCAAATGAAATAAAAGCTCTTAGCTGAAAATACTGTTAAGATTAAACAAAAGGTATTTAATATTGCGAAACGCTGAGATGATGTTTCAGATATTACAATTAATTATTATATTACATTCAATTTTCTTGTTAACTTCAACAAGAACTTGGAATATGATTTGAGTAATAAACATTGTAAAATACTTACAAGAAAGATACTTGGCAGACACTTGGTATCTACCTATGAATAAATAATTACATACTTAGCTACACATCTTTTCATCTTGACTAGCCTGTACCTGCACGAGTACCTACATAAGTGCCGTGACTAAGCATTAACATTTGTAAATATAATTTACCATTCATCGGTAAAAATATATGTTTTATTTGAAGTAAGTACGGTCGCCTACAAAAGAGGCCTTTGAAAAAATCAAGCCATATAAGGATCTTTTCATGAGTCTCAAATTAAATAATTAACTAAAATTATTTTCAATACAATATTGCCTATTATCTCTCGATAAAGCCGAAGCAAAATCGCAAGGAAATCAGTATGTTTTATAATTATACGTTATATCCACGGAAGACACGTAATGTCTGCTAAACCGCACTTGGCCAGCGCTGTGGTAACTCAGTAAGACATTGGAATATTCCGATACATTCAGAACGGACGGCCATAAATGAAATCGCCGACACATTGCTCAGCGGGGTCTATATTTACATTCAGTTTTATATTTTGATAAAGTAATTTTAAGTTTTATGACATATAGAGAAAACAACGGACTACTAAACCGTGTTTCTGCTTCGAACTCGGAGTTACCAGTCGGTGGTGCGACTGGTAATTATCGCTTGCTAAATGGTGAACGAAATATCGTGAGGCAACCTGCGTGCTTGAAAGTTTTCCTTTATTTCCCGAAGGGCAAGTGATATCTACCAACCCGCACTTGGCCATCAGTGGACTATAGCCTAAGCCTTTCCAAAGTGAGTAGAGGCTCGTGCCTAGCAGTGACATGGTTTATGTATATACATAGAACTGGGATTATAATAAGTACTCCGTAAATTCCTAACGCTAATCAGACTAATCACCTGATACTTGTACAAAAGTTTTCTGACGATGTTTAAAAAGTGTCTAGTGTTTTTAAATAAAAATTATAGAAAAGTACGTGAGTATGTGACAATTAAAATGTGATGCTTATGCTTTATTGTGGGCAAGTCATATGACATCGTTAAAATTCTTTATTAAATACATAGAAGCGTTGTTACACAAATATCTGTATACAATAAGATGCGATTGTAATATAAAAACAATAATAAAAATAAGTATTATATGTGATCCATACTATACTTGGGTACTCAGTAACAATAAGCGTAAGAAAGATTCAATACAATGGTCATCATCATCAGTCCTGTATATAAACTGTCCCACTGCTGGTCACGGGCCTCTTCTCACTATGAGAAGAGTAAGGCCACAGTCCACCACGCTGGTCTAGTGCGGGTTGGCAGACTTCACATATCTTTCGAGAACATTAAGGAGAACTCTCAGACATGCAGGTTTCCTCACGATGTTTTCCTTCACCGTTTAGCAAGCGGGCTATCGGGCATTTTTTCCACGTAGGAAAATCATAAATAGAGGGACCACCCTTTCTTCCCTGAATCATTTATAGTCCAATACTAAGAAAATCTATACGTATTATATTTTATATTCTGAGAACGGATCAGTGATATTTTACCGTAGCAACATTACGGGCTCTTCCTGCAACTATGAGAAGAGTTCAGTGTGTTTTGTCTCTTTTTAGTGTACTGATGTATTAGTTGTCTCGCTCGTGCAGAGGGCCAAGGTCACCGAGGTAGAACAGAACCCAGCGCTCTTCCAAATGTTGTAGTAATTCGTTTCAGTGTGTTCCGTCATCGCACTTTATTAAGAGCAATCTCGGTTGCCATCTCGCCGCTTACATTGTTACGCAGGAATTATTACAAACACTCCACTCCGCTAATAAAATACAAGCTTCCACTAGAATGAACCCACGATAGTGTAATATATTTAACCCGAGTATCAACCTGAAGGAAGGGTGATGAGATTGACTGCGAAATGTTTAATTATTTTGGAGATATACTTTTGCTTGTTTTGACTTTTGATTATACTTATTCTGCTGCCGTTTTTCCTAACAAGCACGTTGACGTTTCTATCTGTGGAAACTTTGAAATGACCTTCTTGCATTTACTTATCTTCTTATAATATATGTCAGCTGTAAGTTTTCCTAATAAAACAAAATAAAATATACTGTAATGTACAAACAATTGCAGAATCTTTATCTTTTTGTTGATTAACATTCCTGAGATACTTTCCTGTCCAGTGAACGTACGTGCGCGAGAATTAGGTAATTGGTGAATGGTTTACTTTTCGAGGCTTTCTTCGTTTTTCTGTTTAGGCTACATAATAGTTCCTTTTTTTAGTCAGGCTATATAATAATTGCCTTCCTCTACTGAACGCATATGGGCTACCTTTTGTCTTAGTAGCCGACCTCCACACAAACGGAACGTCATGCAAAAGTTAGCTTTGGAATATTTCTAAAGAGGTATAAGATATTTTAATAGGGTGCGATGCTTCTCCTATATATTCCTGATCAAGTTATATGTAATTTCTAAGTTCTCAATAACAGCATTTACTATCTCAAATTTGATTTTCTATCGAACTAGGTTTGTACTCAATTGTTGGAAAACAATATAGTAAACTGGCGAGTATCGTTGAATATAATTTCACGGTAAACTAGCTGTACTATGTGGGAGACATTTAAGGAGAATTGAAAACACCGTTCAGTCTGAAGATTAAGCGAATAGAGTGTAAGAGACCTTATTTCTTAATTTGTTCTGTGGCCTCATATTCTTACGTTGTCACATGTTTTTCTGCTTCTATGTCTTTCTGGTTAATGTTATAAGTATAGTCAAAACAAAACTATACATGTCACTATCAACCCTTATGCTGTTCCACTGTTAGGCACGAAGCTCTTGTCACTGTAAGAATGCCAAGGCCATAATCCACCACGTAAATAATTAACAATTTAATATAAGAAAAGTCATTGGTGCGCACCGTGGATTCGAACCCGGACCCTCTGCGTAGCAGTCTGTCGGTGTCTCCTATCGCTGCCAATGCAATAAATAAGTGAAAGTAATTTCAAATGAGTATCATATTCTTCCATCTAGTGGACATGCAAGTATAAGTCTTTTGATGAGCAACATACTTAGTCATTTTTGGCAGACGAAGAAAACCTTGAACAAGTAATTTTATCAAAAATCGGTAGTCAATGTCAACCACAAAAACCCACTTAACTGACAACGATATAATGACTTGTAACAATGCTATGCAGCCCAACCGCGTCACATTTAAAATGATTCTCCCAAAGCAGAGCACAATGTACAATAAATTGGCGCAATTTAGAGCGTGGGATGAGATAACTGAACACGAGCCTGTTTCATCGTAACCAGATGCTTATGGCATGCGGTACTCAATTAAGTCACTCGCAACGAGTGTCGAGCATAGAGACGAGTACGTCGTGTGTTGTGTGCTCCGTACTCCACCGTACACCTCAACACTACACGCTAAGTGCGCCAATAAAGAACATTCGCCACCGCACACTTAATTCATTCCAGTAATAACGATGAAGTTTTACGCCGTAAGTTGCAATCTTGGCTGTTCTTCAAACATTGGCAACTCAAGTTACATTTCTACATATATTTATTTTTCCACGTATAAAATTATTTGATATCGATCATAGAACATTTTCAGCTAGTTTTGTGGTATTCAAATAATTAAAGTAAATATTGTTAAGTACTGTGCACTGACTAGCGTCTTCTGTAAAAACGTTGACGTTCTTACTATTAAAATTGTCAACAGAGTAAGTTGTAAGTATTACGGTGCAACGGTCTGCAATGACTCTAAAGGCTACTCAATTTTATTTAGGAAAATATAATTATATTTGTTTAATTAAGTGAAAATGATGCAAGGCGAATTTGTTATACCAATAAATAAAAGATTATTTAAGTATACTTCAGGCAAGTATACTCTTACTTCTGTATAAATATAAGCCTATCCTCAGGTATAGTGTAATATTGCGTGCCTTTTTCTTTCCGGCCTATATCTTGGCTTATTCTTAATTAGCTAGCCACATTATATATTCTAAAGTGTGACGGGGGCCGTAGTGTTAGCCGGAGTGTACTAATAAACTCCGTGTAAAACCCTCCAAGCCAACGAGTTAATTTACTCCTGTGATGATGTTTACCTTTTACAGCTAGATGCTTTTTTCAAGCCTCTTAACTCCGGGTCGCTGTTATAACATTTGCGTGAGCACTAAGTCAGTTAGCCACTCTAGATTTTGAACCCTTAATTTACGGGATTTTCTCGACGGAGTATTAATTTTTTTCTTTGCGATGGACTGAAAGAGTGATTTATTAATGAGAAATAATGCAGTGGTGAATATAAGACTGCATAGTTCTTGTTGTGAATATAAATTCCTTAGAAATAGACGAAATGGCGTTGTGGCGCGCATTACACCTCGGCTAGTCTGAAATGTTCCCTTTTAACTAAATAGCACGCTTCGCTCCCAACACAATGGATAGTTGTACCTTAGAGTATTGTATTATACCAAATTGCTCGCTAGGACATTGTTATGTTGGAACTTGATGCGCACGTATTTTGTTGGAAACTCAGAAGGAGCATTGATTCTACATGAAGATAATGTCAACAGCAATAATTTTACATTTACATAGCATTTTCTACAGTTAACTGTTTTGACATAGTACACTCTATGTAGGTATATAATAAAATAAAAAATAAAAAAGCCTTTATTAGACCTTTGCCACATACATATCGTCACATACATACATTACATACATTTAAGTGTTAGACAAGGTCATGCTGTTGAATACGTTGTTAATTCTCTGGAGTGAATTTTTTAGTTTAATAAAAATACATTGGTATTGGCAATGTAAGGCAAGTAAAGTGCCTTACATTTAAATAGGATTTAAATAATAAGCTACTCGTTATTATTAATATGAAAAAGATTAGTAGATATTATTTAATAACATTTGCGCCATTAGACACATCCTGACAGACCGTAAAATATTAAAAATCCTAAACTGGCAGATTGAACTAATAAATATTAATTTAAGCTGAATTCATAAATAACATTTAAAACATCATGCAATTTTATTTTGCGAGTCTTACTCACTATTGACTTGGAACTCTATCAGTCTTGTAAAGTTTAAAATCGATTAGCCTTGTAAGCTGCAGAACTATATTTATGAACTAGTAAGATTTCATTAGGTATAGTCAGTCTAGATGTACCTACTTAAAGAAGGTGCGCGTGTATGTTTTACCTTCTCTAAGATTGCCAGTCTCCTACGCGCATTTTCTTTTTTTTATTGGTGCTGAATAGTCTTGAGGTCCTAAAACATTCAGGAGATTTTATTTTACGTACACACTAAATGTATTAAACAAGTAGTTTTTAGTACCCTAAAGAACATTTTTATATCTAAAGTTGTAATTTTTTACATAAATAGGTATATACCGATTAAACTATGGCGCTGCTGCTACAACTGCGGGATCCCTCAAATGGCGCAAATTTGGTGATTTAGTCGACGATAACGCTTTTGAACCGTTTGGGGTGAAACCGCTGGGCTCACGGGGTCCGAGGCGTCGTATTTTTACCGAGACATCTATTATTTGCCCCAAGGATAAGAATTGCCATACAGCGTGACAATGCTGCTAACCTTCTGGCACTTCTGGCCACGACTCCAGAAGACATTGATGCGGAGGAATGCCACGACGCAAATCATGATCACATTATTTCGTTTGATACATATTACAATCTACTAGGTCAGTCCTATTAGTTATACCTTTCAGAATGTTATAGCTTGAAAAATTATGTTATAACATATAATAACGCAAATATTATTATATGTTGTAACATCATTTTCTTTAATCGTTAATATAACATTATGTAATTCATGTCTACATTGTGTGTTTTTTAAATAATAAAGTGACTTGGAACGTTTCATTGCCGTGAAATATAGCGTTTTCGATTACGAGACAATTGTATGAATGAAATAACATAGCCGAGCTATTAGCTGATACTTAGGAATCTAAGCTCATATTCTGTCATATCTGGATAGACTAGAAAGCGCAACCCGGGCTCCAAGTTTGATGATATCCAGCTGTACATAGTATATTAAACGTTCCAGAAAAACAAACATCCTGACATATACAACATACAAAAGAGAAGCAAATTAATAGAGATAAAGTCTACAGAGAGCGTCAAATAATGAAAATACCAAGATTAACCGTTCATCACTGCGATCAACAATCAATTTAAATTAAATCCTTGTCTACCCTGCGTACGTTGAATGTAATTATTGCAACTGTAAATCTCTTCCCCGTCACGATTGAACGCCTTCGGTATTGTTTGTATCTCTCCGATTGTATTGCACTGACTCGTGGGGAAGATTCGTAAATTGTTCTTCTTCTACGTGCCACTATAAATCGCATTCTAATCGAAGCATTCATTTCTCATTGCCACGCCCGACTCTCAATTTTCCTCGTTTAAGTATGAGTAGCTATCCAACGGGAAGTGAGCGGCAGATGAGCGGTGTGCGAGAAAAACAACAATGGTATTAGTTCATTTTCCTAGTTTTGTAATGCTATCGACGGATTTCCTAGTATCTGGTTTATTTTCTGTAGTTTGATGTTTTCTGCCTTCGCCCAGTAAAAAAAATACTATTAAAGATCGTTTCCTAGCCTCACTCATCGCTCTTCTTAGCCTCGCTCAACGTACGAAATTTATTGGTGAATATTTCCTAGCCTCGCTCATCGCAAATTATACTATTGATGGCTGTCTTCTAGCCTCGTCCATCACAAGTGATACAATTGATTGATGTTTCCTAGCCTTCTCAATGATATTGTCACTAGTAGTGCTTGCCTCCTAGCCGCGCTCAGCAAGTAACGCTGTTATTTGATGTTTCCTAAGCAAGATCAGTGCGTATGCTACGATTTATTGATATTGTCATCTATCATTTATTGATACTTTTAATTAAAATTTACTAGCCTCGTTCAGCACAAGTTACATTATCTGTTGATGTTGCATTAGTCGTTTCGAAGAATCGGAAGATGTTATCCCGCTACGTCGCACATCGCCATATTCGCCCCTTGTCTGTTAGGACCAAAGACACACAGTCTACTTACACGACTTTTTTCGTCGTCCTCACTTTAATTAGAAACGGTAGTCAAGCTAATTTTCCTTTTATAGGCTCAACGTTCATTACCAATCTCTTCACCCTCTGAGATTAGCTCATGATTTATTATTACCTTTTATGTAATAGTTTTTAGGTAAAGTGAAGATTTTAAATTGCGATCATATACATTTAACTTTTTAGCACACATTTATTGTTTTCTTTCACCTACATATATAATACGTTTCATATTAAAATATATTTTTTTTATTTCCCGCAGTGTTTGGTCGACTGCTACGTCAAAGGTCGTGGGTTTGGTGCCCATCTGGTATAAATCTTTATAATCTATTGAACTCAACTACTTTTCCAGCTGTAAATTGCCTACAATAACGTAATTATACCTGATTATTACAGTTTTTGGGTGAGTTGACCGTATGTGGGTGGGTTGTCTTAAGATATTATTACTGTCTAACCGGAAAGATAGAAGCATAAATATTTTTTCAGCTTCACTAGCATGGAAAGATAATTTCTCACATCCTCGTCCAATTTGACTGCGAAAATGATGCAGCGGCTTTAAATGCTTTCGGGACAATGATATAGGACAATGATCTGCAAATTGCCGCTGTAGATCAGAGTGTCCCATTGTTTTAAGTTTTGTCAAGTCGCCTATAATAAATGTATTAAACAAAATAAATTTAAATATTGCACCCAGTACAGTATTATACATATAGATATATGTGCCAAACAGCCTTCATACGAGTCACATCATAAAAACAAACAAGTCACGAAATCGGATACAACTACCCGAAACCGCATACAGTTGAGTATTTATTCGGGGCCCTTTTCGCCTACTCACTTACTCCTTCCCCTAACGAGGGCAATCACAGCGGTCACGGTTCAATTCTTGTCACCTGCGAAATATTGAAATAGGGAGAGTCTAAATAAACTTTCCTTTCCGCCTCCATGCAACACGGCCGACGTCCGACAAGTCCTTTGAATTGTGTTTCCCTGGACTCGTTCATTGCTATTGTAAACCCTTTTTCACAACACTTACAATAAATAACGTATCAATGGAAACTTTTAGATGAATGCCTTTTTATTCTCTAGTTTGTGTTGTCACGGAGAATAGCCCGTGATATTTTATCTGTCCGGTGTGTGGAAAATAATATGGTGTGTAGAAATAGTTAGTAAGTTGAAGCTGAAAATTGTCCCCAGTACTTGCGGTTGACGACATGATAGTGACGTTGAAACTGTTAACCACACGCCGCGCCGCCGGAACTTTTAATAAACACGTCCGTGGATTGCATGTCATAAACAACATAATGCGGATATTAAGTATACAAAAACGATAAATACATAAATACTAGGATAATACAAGTGACGCTTAGGTCACACTCACAGGGACAGATGATTAGAGATCTGTTGACAAACCTTATTCTGTACGAATTATTGAAGTACCAACTCGTTAAAGTTGGACTTAGGTTTTAAATGTAAGATTCACAGATTCCATCATATAAAGAAACAATTTTTAAGTGTGGATCCATGATTTCAATTCAAAAATACATACTAAAATTGAGCGTCTTGTTCTTCGAATACTATAAGACTAAAAGAACTGTTTGTTGGATTCTCTGAAAGTTATAGTTGGTAAATTCGTTAAAACGTCATTACCTTTTAATTAATGGGGAAATACTTAGCAGAATATGGAGCAATAAATAACTATATGCCTGCGGTCGGTTCGTATTTCATTAATAGCAATGGATGGCCATAGTTTATGAATATATATATACGGGAATTAACGCGAACATGCATTAGGTATTTACATACCTTATTTTGCTTGACGTTTCGAGACGGTTGCACGCCCCGTGGTCGCAAGTTGACTGGTGTAGCGGTGTCACGTCTCCGAGTGCGAGGTAGAAGCTTCCGTTTCTACCCCCGGGTCGTTTATTTTCGAAGTACCGGCGCAAAACACACTAACCGTATCTGTATATTGAACATTCGCCGACTGCGCATTAAAGTGGGGTGTTGTTAGTCGAATCACTGGATTCCAAGCCGATGACAATTTGAAGCCCTCTTCCCGATTGAAATTTTTATGTTTTCTGATTTCGATCGCTTCACGCACAACTCTTGGGTAAAAGTGGCGTTCCGTGGAGAGGACTTGGGGACGATGAAATTCAATCCAGTGATTGGTGCCCGATTGAAGTAAATGTTCCGCAATCGCCGATTTGTTCGTTTGACGGTTCTTTACAGCTGCGATGTGCTCCTTTATACGTTCAGCGATAGTCCGCTTTGTTTGCCCTATGTAAGAGCTTCCGCAGCTGCAGTTGATTTTATAGACACCTGGGGTTTGTAGCGGTAGAACATCCTTTGGTGTGCCCACCATGTTGTATACTTTGGCCCCTGGTGTAAATACGGTCGGAATGGAGTAGTTTTTTTAACTTGGCTCCTATTTTATCCGTAACACCTCTAATGTAGGGCATGTGAGTCGGTTGTCTATTTACCGTTGTGTTTGTTTTTCTCGCTTGGTAGGCCGCGTCGTTCGTCGTTGTACCTGGTATCCGTTTTTCTTGAGTACCTCCTGAACATGGTCTAGCTCTAGCTTCAAATGCTCAGGGTCACAGAGGTCATGTGTGATTCCCCATTGCGACACCATCGACCTGGAGGTAATATTGGCCTTGGAAGAGGAAGTAGTTGCCATCTAAGCAGTGTTTTAATAGATCAATATAGTTGTGAGGCATTTCATTGTCACTCAGTTTGTCCCTCACTCCAGACATTCCCTTATTGGAACATTGGTAAAGAGAGACTCAATGTCAAAGCTTATCATTACATCTTCCGGTTCCAATCGGATGCTTTGTGCGATCTGGACGAAATGACGCGAGTTCTTCACGAAAGACGGCGTCATACCGACTAATGGCTGCAATACCGATGCAACGTGCTTCGCAAGGTCGTAAGTAGGCGAGGAAATCTGACTTACGATAGGCCGCAGTGACACGTTGGGCTTATGTACCTTAGGCAGACCATATAGCCTAGGTGGTTGGTATGGCTTGGGACCATATAACTTGCTATACTCATCTTCCGTGAACAGGTCCTGGTGGTCTTGTATCAGTGCTCGTATTCTGCGCGTTACTCTGGCCGTGGGGTTATATGAGACCGGTTTATACATCTTGTTATCACATAACAACTCTCGTACCTTGTCCGTGTAATCAACTGTATTCATCACTACAGTGGCGTTTCCCTTGTCGGCCTTAAGCACTAAAATATCCTGGTTGTCCCGAATCCTTTTCAGTGCTTGACGCTCTTCCATAGTGACATTGCTGGTGGGTATCTTCGACTTCCGTAATATCACCGCGGCGTCCTGTCGTAGGGTATCGGCATCACCGGGCGGTACTTTATTACGGATAATCGTCTCCTCAACACTGCTGATTATATTTTCGTACGGTATTCGCTTAGGTGTTAATGCGAAGTTTAAACCTTTGGCCAAGATGTTAATCACAAGTTCATCTAAACTCGCGTTGGATAGATTAATTACGGTGTTACTGGTTTGTACCGATTTCGTAGGTAACGTTTTATTCACATACCGTCGGTTTAATAAATTCGAGAACTTTCGCTCGTGAGTAGCACTACATAGTTCGAATGTCCGACTTGCTTGTAAAAACGTTATCCGATCACATAAATCATAATCAACGCGAGATAGGAACTCAATACACTTCGCATGCACGGCATATAACTCACACTGTACACTATTAAGCTCACTATGTTTGTTGCGTATTAACTGTCTCAGGAGACGTACACTCGCGTTATATAGAATTTTACGGGAAAATGCGATATCACTACGTGGTTTTATACGCACACACGTAGGTAATAAGTCCCAATCGTGACATTTTGTTAGAAATATCAACGATGTTTCCACTCGCGCCCATTTCCTCCGTAATAATTCTAGGTGACGCACTAATTTCACAATTTCCGACCCGTAGCGGTTTGCAATAGAAACTTTTAATCACTCGCGTTGCATATTTAAGAATATATATATACGGGAATTAACGCGAACATGCATTAGGTATTTACATACCTTATTTTGCTTGACGTTTCGAGACGGTTGTACGCCACAGTTTATATTTTCAGCATTGATTTCTGTATCTCTGCGTTCAAAACGACCAGACTTATGAAGCCTTATACATTTTATACATCTAGCCTCCTGGCCTTTCAAGCGTAACGATGATAGTCGCGAAGCTAGTACGTAATACTTTACATATTATCATAATCTCAGGCATCGGACTTCCCCTATTTACGTAACATAGACCTCGCTGTATAGATTTAGGTATCGACCAATATTGTACTGTTTGGTCCGAATGGTTTCTTGTTTCCTCAAAAAACGTTCATTTAATGTATTTACCGCTACCTAATTTTTCAAACTTTTTTATCGTCTCTACATTCACGTCTAAATCTACATTTTATCATACGCATTAATGAA
This sequence comes from Euclidia mi, assembly GCA_944739405.2. Taxonomy (NCBI): domain Eukaryota; kingdom Metazoa; phylum Arthropoda; class Insecta; order Lepidoptera; family Erebidae; genus Euclidia; species Euclidia mi. The sequence continues at coordinate 23,437,357 of OX123187.2, forward strand.
ATGGTTTTAATTTTGCCGAGACAAATATACTTAAGTACGCCTAAGTACACTCGCTTGGTCTACCTGAATATAGATATGAAAGCCAACCCATATATTAAATTTGCATCTTAAAAGAGCAAAAGTTTACCAATACGAATGACTGAGTTTTATAAAGGTAGACTACGTCTAGGCTACACAACACTCAATGTGAATAAATATAGCAAGAAAATAAAGCAGTTATTTAACATTTCTATAAAAAAAAAGGAAATATGTTTGCGACTTTTACATTAAGTACGTAGTTCAATAACCTATTACTTACAAAATTGTAAGTAATCCGATACGATTGTTAGTTTTCCAAATAAATAAAATAATTGGAAGAATATACTCTTGTTGGATACCATTATATTATATTAGAGTACATAAGAACATATTATCTCAAGCCTTAAGAAAAATTGTAGGCTAAAATGTCGTTATCTTCATGTGCGACGGTTGTTATGAATTAACATCGGCTTTAACGACTGGCTCTGCCACGTCTTCTTAACATGAATGATTTTTTTGTAGGTGCACACATGCTTTGTTTTTTCGTAACAAATAAAACATAAGCTTCATTAAATATATTGTTAACCCAACAGCTGCACCAAACGTATGTCAGAAGTATCAGAAAACAGACTTACTATTGTTCAGTCTGGTAACAGTCTCATTTCTGGTAACACCTGCAATTTAAACGCAGAACTGAGTATGATTTTACACTGCCACGTTAATAGAGCCTATTAATACCATAGCTGCAATATAAACATATTGCAGCGATGGTATAAGTGGGCTCTGAACCTAAAGCACCCGCGGGACAGTGGTGGGCGTTGGAAACACAAAGTTATTTAGCGAGCTTTATCACGTCGCTGCGTCTCTGTCGCGTCCACACAAGTTATAATAATCTGACGACCCATTCAAATGAAAACTGTGCCTGAGGAAGGGGACTGGATACATATAAAGTTTCAAAAATCTTGCGGGAGGCCCATGGGAGACAATCGAGTGCCTGTTCCTTCTAAAATAGGCTCGTGAGTGATTTGGGCTTCATTGTGCTACATTACAAAACTTACTTTTTATCTATTATGAAAACCCGAAGCTCTTTTCTTGAACGCTTTCAAAAGAAAAGCTTGAGTGCTTTTAAAAGGCGAGAAAATATGACAGATAATATTGTGTCATGCTCAGCTTTATGCTTGTCGACAGAACAATGGATATTTTATCAGACAACAACGAAATGTGCTCATTCGTTATAAGCGAACACGAAATCTTACTCTTGGATAGAATTGAAGTGAAAGTATCACCATGTTTTATGTATTCAGCATTCATAAAAGTGCTTTTAAAATGTAATTCTCGTATTCTAAGAAAAATAACGAACTGTAATTCTAGCGATTTTAGCATCATTAAGCATTGTACTGCTGAAATAGTTAAGGTTTATTTTTTACTTACGCTTGGTTTCATTTTTCTCATTACATTCTACCTCTTTCCGCGAAGGCTCACGTTTAAAAATACAGCCGTTATGGATCGCAGCATCTATATTCTGCCAACTATAAAGGCTGTATTTTTATGAAGGCTTTATAGTTGGATAGGTACATGAAATTTATCAGTATGCTGCCCTCCCGGTACAGGAATTTTAGTTACAGCGACGATACATTTAAAACTTATTCATTGACGGCCGGTTGGCGTAGCGGGAGTGTAAGCGACTGCTACGTCGAAGGTCGCGGGTTCGATTCCCGCTCAAGTCAAACATTTGTGTGCATGAACATGGATGTTTGTCTTGGTCTGGGTGTTTCTATGTATAATATGTATGTATTTACAAAAAATATATATATATGTATGTTTATCCATTATCTAGTACCCATAGTACAAGCTCTGCTTATTTTGGGACTAGATGGTGTTGTGTGAATGTGGTAGAATATTATTATTATTACTTCACGCCATGAATAAATCAGACAGGTAATTTTAGACGGCTCCCGCCATAGATATTATATTTCAATGGCTACTGCCCTATGAACAAATACTGTTTCGCTTTACAAACATACAACCAAAGGGCACAAAGTGTTATGTATGCCAAGACGCGAAACAACAATGTATGGATCAAACAACGTGTTGTCCCGTGCGGGGATCGATCCCACAAAACTCGGCGCAGTGTCAAGCGCCAAATGTTGTCGGCGCCAACAGTGCAGTCTTGCAAGTCTAGTGCAGTTTGACAAACTTAATTCTTATCAAACTGTATATTACGGACTGTAGTAACCTTGTCATCAAAAAGGGTAAGAATCAATGTAGTGCTAGTAGGTACTAATGAATACTTATACAACGCGCACTGTTATATTTCGGATTGACTCCACAAAAGGAAAAGATACATAGAAAATAATCTATACTCCTCTTTCTGTCTTTTGCCTTGTAAGAGCAACTTTGTACTACTATTTATTTGAAAAATACACAAGTGCAATCGTCGTTGCCAAACCGCGACAAGGTATAGCTCGCGGGTTTAAAATGAATAGCGTTACGAGATAATATCTTAATATATAAAATCCTTGCGTTACTGACTGACAGACACACTACAGCCGAAACTATTGGGCGCAGGAAGCCTAAATTTGGCATGTATGTTCCTTGGGGACCGTAGGGGTGCACTAAGAAGGGATTTCCCGAAATTTCCACGGGATCGGCCAAAACGGGTAAATTAAAAAAATGCAGGCGTAGCTGCTGGCGTCCTCTAGTATAACATATAGTGCACAGCATGGAATGTAATAAATTCAATAAAAATATGAGGTTATATACTACGGGGTCGTTTGAATGGCGGTAAATAAGAACAAGGGTAACGGTGAAAAAGAATCTACAGCGCGCTCAGCTCAAAACAAAATTCTAAGAAATTACTTTTTTTTTTAATAAAAGAGTGCAATAGTAAATTATTAGAGTAGGTATCCCCATCGCACATTTTCGATCATAATTATTTGGCAGCTTTAGAGATGATGCTCAGTCAAATTTTTTACATGCGGTAGTTTGTTGATTTCTCTACGAAATAAAACCAATTTCACTATATATCAGTATCAGCATCGCTGATAATATGAATAATAATGTTAATTTTTGCTCTGCAATGGCTCAGGTGACTCTCTGGTGGACACAGGACTCTTCTCATTTTGAGAAGATTTGAGTAATAGGTCACCACGCTGACCAAGTGCGGGTTGACAAGCTTCTTATAGCTTTTTAAAACATCATGGAGACCTGAAATTTACAATTTATTAAGTATCGTTTGCCAAGTGTAACACTAACTCAGATAAACACTACAGCATAAACACAGTTTATATTTCAAGTGAATCGTTCTAGTGGCGTGTCGCTGTTGTTACGAACGACATCAAAACGTTCTCAACTTCTGAATAAAATAAAATCGTACGCTTGTATTTTAAGAGGCCCGTGACTCGTTAACCACGGAAACGCCTGCAGCGTCGCATTGTTGGTATCTTTCAAGTAACCATTTATGTTTAAAGGCTCTGATTTTTTACTTATTTCTGTTGGAGACATTTTACGTGTCTTGTATGTTCATTGTCAACAATTTTCGCAGCAATTTATATTTGTGGTTATTCAGTCAACGAAAGCCACAGTATTCGAATGATTTATTGACACTGATAAAGTAACTAGATTACAACCACTCACGTGCATGAAATTTATGTTCCGTGGATGGAATGAGGAGATTACTAGATAATATGCAATCATTTGACTACAAGGGATACCCGAGACTTAAAATGAGGAAGACATACCTCCAGAAACCTTCACGTTGGATTGCAACGTAGACTTCGTTAGGATTATGTTGATGACAACGACAACAACCAAACATTCCAACTCGTAGAGTTGTCTGATAGGTAGAGCACTCTGGAAGCGACGCTCAAGTCTGGAATTATTCAATTTTTTTAAATCCTTTATTGATATTGATAAGACTTGATTTAAAGTTAATACTTAAATATAAAAATGTGTCGTTTATTGTGTCTTGTAATTTAAGTGATGACACTTAAATTACAAGACACAATAAACGACACAAGGAGAGAATGATCTTTCCTTCTTCTCAGTTTTTAGGGCTCCGTACATCGAAATGAAAAAACGTAACCCTTATAGGATCACTTTGTTGTCCGTCCATCCGTCTGTCAAGACCCTTTTTCTCAGAAACGCGTAAAGGTATCAGACTCAAATTTATATGAAGTAGTTAAGTTTGCTGTCCCTTGAATCTGTGAAAAAATCAAACTTCTAAGCCAACGCAATCAAAAGATACAGCCGTTTATGCTGCAAATTTCCGCAATTTTTGAAACTCGCAAGGGAAAAAAACCTACAGCGCACTTCCCGTGAAATTTAGTACGGAGCAATGTCTTATAGCACAAATAAAGGACAAATTGCGAAAATCGTAAATTTTTAGTTACATCATATCATAAAAATATTTTAGTAACTATAAAGTTATTATCTTTTTCTCATGAACGTGTAGAGGTATTAAATTGAAATTCATATCAAATAGTCAGGTGTATTATTTATTACTTATTGCAAGTAATAAACCGGCAGGCGTAGAAGGGTTTTCACACATGAACATGCCATTTCAGCGATATAATCCTACGTGAGTTTTTACCGCAACAATTATTGTTCGTGATTTCTATTAAATTAAGAGAAAACCACGTACTCACCTAAGGTACATACCCCTGAGTTAGTTAGTAACTTAAGTTAGATTAGTATTTTATCATTTAATCATTGCCGTTGTTCATTGTGGTCCTTCGCCGGTCGGGTAAGATCTAGGATTTTAGTCCTATTCGAGAAAAAACCAGTAACACGCGGTCCTCTTGTCCCTTAAATTGACTAATTCACTGACTGACAACTGGTATACAGCCGACTTGCGCACCATCCTAGCGCTTGTTTCGTTGTGTATTAAGTGACTGACTAACTTAGTTGCGTCGTTCGGTAGCGGTTCAGGTATCGGTCTCCCTGAACAGGGTCGCCCCGGTGCTCGAGAAGTCGCACATACCGTAACGAGGAAACAGATCGCAACTAAGTTATTTTTTGTTTTCACCCCACCCCTTGTTAGGTTAAACAGGATAGGATAGGGCACCAAAATGGACGTACAACAGATCAACGCAATTGTAAAAAGCCAGGAGAGCTACTACAAAGAAACCGGACGTATACTGACCAGCAGCAAAAAGGACTCGGCATCCAGGAAAACAGAAAAATACATCGCACGAAGAAGATCGCAACTCACACTTTACCAGAGCATCGGAAAACCAATCACTACTCGAAGACCAGGAGATCTTAGAAGAAATTACTTATATATACAAAGTCTCTACTTCGGGATAATCAAAGACCTCTATAATACAAACAACTTGTAGAGCCGAACAAATATCACACATTTTCATTAATGATGTCTTTCCTCGAAAAACGATTAATGTCTTTCGTAAATAGCAACTTTGAAGAAAACGTAAAAATCTATAAATAGCTCGTATAACTTACAAGTGCTGGCTATGTAATAATTACATACATATAACATATACAGGTGCGTGGAACTTAAAGCGTTGTCAGCAGAACAGCATAATAATAAAGTATGCAAACAGTGCATAATACATTCATTCAATGTTTAGTGTAGATATTGTGGAAAACTAGGTCAACATTTATTATTGCACCTTGAACTTCAAAAGAAGGTTAATGTCAACAAACACGTCAGTAAAAATGACGAAAATAAAGGGTCAAAGGATAGGAAAACCTTGGAAAACCCAACTACAACTTGGAAGAAAACCAAGTCAAACATACCGGACCGGACACACAGAATACAACGCTCTTAGCAACGGCCCTTGAGCAGACATAATAAGATAAAGGCTACTAAGGGTACTGTGTGATCAAGGTTCTCAGGTTTCATTCTCACGGAAGAAGTTGCCTAACTACTAGCCTACACTCGCAGCAAAATAAATTGTGAGATAGTAGGTATCGGTGATGAAACACCGAAGACTTCAGACCACAGTGTTGAAGTTAACTTACAACCAAGATTGCCACGGCGCAACTTGGCCAAACATATAAAAAAGGTACAAACTTTTTCTTTGCTTCCCTGGAGTGGTGAAGAACATGCAATTAAATGAAAATTGCATCGTTGACCAATTATTTGAACATCAAACTAACACTAAATGTTCTACAAATATCACTACACTAAAAGTCAAGTAATATCCTTTGGAAACATCTATGCACTGGTTGTTCATAATAAAAACCAATAAGCGAGAAGGGACAATTATTCAAGACGTAGGAGAAATAAAAATCACCGACAATGGTATAACAAAATGAAGCCAGTAACTGTATAATACGCCATACCCACAACGTGCACCACATCAAGACCACAAACAACCATCCACGCACACTGCATGGAACGACGTCTACAGCCAGCCGAACAATCTCCCAGGAAGCAGCCACGAAACCAGGAAGCAGCCAAGGATGACTCCATAGAATTATAGCAACTGGAGTTGCCTGTTCCTCGGAGAGGCCAGAATGTTCAGACATGAACATGCCATTTCAGCGATATAATCCTACGTGAGTTTTTACCGCAACAATTATTGTTCGTGATTTCTATTAAATTAAGAGAAAATCACGTACTCACCTAAGGTACATACCGCTGAGATGGCACCCTTCACACACAGCACACAACCGTAAAGTTGTGTGTGTGTACATAGGATAAGTTTAGTATATAAGATCATGTACTTTAAGAATAAACCAGTCACAAGTTTAATCCGACTTTGACTCAATACCCCTTCCATACCTCTGACGGTGGCCAAGACACCTTTAGCCATCAGTACTGATCAGCTCGGTGAGTCTGTCGAGTTGGCCGTCAGAAAACCATCTCCACCATACCTAATTCCTACCCACAGTCCCTCTGTCATCATAGGTCTCCGGTGGCAGACATCCCGCACCTATCTATATAAGTATATATTAATGCGTATGGTAGGTCTAGGATCTAAGGATTTGTAGGGACAAATAGGATTAGGTTCTAGGCGCGTACGAATCGTAGGTCTGTATCACAGCATACCACAGTAGTACCACAATAGTACGTGCCATAGGTTAGGGGCCTAGTAGTAGGTGCGTATAAGTGCTGGTCTGTATCACAGAATACCACAGAGCACCAAACCTATACGCATTATACGCTAAGTACAAGTTAGGATAGGTTTAGGATACATATAGGTATAAGGATTAGGATAACTAGCATAGGATATTATAGGTGACAGGCTAAGACTCTAGGATAGTGTAGGTTAACAAGTTTAGATTAATCCCTTAACATTTAATCACTCAGTGGGGTTAGTAGCGTATGGCTGCTAGCCCGCTGTTCAAAGGGATTTCGAGAATTACTCGAGGTAGTCCGATAGACATAGGGGGGACCATGTATCCTATTAATGCCAAATATGAGCTCTTTATATAGAGCTGGACTAGTAAGGCAGCCGGTGAGATTTGTAAAAATAATATGTGTATATTTCTGAAAAAATAGGATTTTGGTCATAAATTCAAATAAAAACAATGTCGATAATTAAATAGCGTGACAGTGAAAAACGCGCTGGCGCTGCGCTTGGCTCCACGTGCGCCGATCCCTAACATCATGGGCTCCACTATTATTACGATATCACACCTATCGCATTGACAGTTTGTTGGCATTCATCTTTTCACACCGTCACTCACATTGGACGCTGAGCTAGTGTATCCTCTAAAAGGACCTCTTAAACCACGGCACATTTATTCACGGTCGATTTAGAAAGATACAACAAAGGTGGTGATAGTAAAGATAAGTGCTCGATCAATCACACTCACCGGACAGCACTGGGGGAGGGAGTACGATGTATCTTTCTCTTGTCACTTCACTACTGATATATCTCTTCTGTTACAACAATGTAATGAAATATATTGTTTATATTGCCATTTCTTTCGAATATCACACTCATGTCAAACTTCTTGGGACCATTACTCTGTAGAAAATTTTAAATCGTATTTACGCATTAGGTCGCTGTTAATTTTAGTTTCACAAGAACTAGATTTAGACGAAAGATCTAAACAATGTTTCTCAGTATGACCAGATCATCACTTACGAAATCATCACCCATGAGCATATGAACCTACCAAGAAATAGCAATAAGCTAATGGAAGGAAAGAGGAACCCACCACGCACTCTCGGAATGACTACCCCAATTATAGCAATAGACAAAGGTTGACAATACCGAACTCCTCTAAAAGGGTAAGGGATATAGGAATGGTATGGGTTCCAGGAAGAAACTTGACTTGCAGTATCCCGCTGTATGAACTATAAACTGGGGTGCTATAATACTAGGTTGCAAAAGAAAAGAGGAGGTACATTGATTTTATCAAAGGCTGATAGATTTCTAACTCTTCTATATGAGAAGAGTTAGAAATCTGTGAACAGTTATACAAAGTAGACAGTTTTGAAGTATGTGGTATTAGATAAGTAGGGACCAACTTGTATGTTATCTGTATCTACAGAACCGCAGTTAACAGTAATTACGATACTTTTATGGATAGATTCGAAAAAAATACTACAGCATTTCTTCAGTAAAAAATATGTAATTTGTGGTGATTTTAATGTGAATATGTTAAGGGATGATGAGAAGAAAAAAGGGTTTTCTTCTTTGCTTGCATGCTATAATTTTAAAGCTCTAATAAATTGTCCTACTTTTAGACGAAATAACACTGAATCTTGTCTTGATAATATTTTGACTAATTTGCATTACAGCTGTTTGAGTGATTTACAGGTTGATCACAATGGGTTAGCGGATGGACACGCGGGTCTTTTCTGTACTGTCCATTTAGAAAAAGTAAATGTCAAACAAACACAAGCAAAGTTTATCCTTATTAACAAGCCCATCTTCAATAATATAAATAAGGCTCATTATAGAGCGAACCTACTCAAACAAGACTGGAGTACAGGTATTTATAAATTTATAAGGCAATTTAACAAAGTACATTCATTATAATTTAAAAGTAAAAAAATAAAAGTAAATTTAAATAAAACACGTAAATCTAAATGGCTCACAAAGGGTATTAAAGTATGTAGCAAATTCAAAATATTTCTAAACACCATAGATAAGCAAAGTAACAATTGTAATCAAAGTATCCTTAATTATCGCGATAGGTATATGACTGTATATAGAAAAGTAATTAGGTATGCTAAGAGGCTAGACTTTAGAAACCAAATGGAAAAGTGTCAAATTCGAGCAAATTAATTTGGTAAATAGTAAACCAACATCGTAACAACGTCAATAAGACTCCTTCCTTTAATCCTATACTCAAAATTGCACTGCTACTGATGATCCAGTAGAGATAACAAATATTTTATCTAATTTGTATAGAGACACTGTACAATTAAATACTTGTAATCCAAATGTCGCTAAATCCTACCTTGTTTCATCAGTTGCTAGGGTAGAAACTGGTATGAACTTTGATCTGGTCACCTCAAACGAGATTTCAAATCTGGTGAAAAAAATGGATAGTAAAGTTTCTTTCGGGTATGACAATATTCCACTTACCAGTATCAAGGAAAATATTGACCTTTTAGCTTGTCCTTTAGCAGTCTTTTTTAATAACTGCATAACTTTGGGAATATTTCCTGACCAACTTAAGATTGCTAGGATACTACCAATTCACAACAAAGGCGATAGAACTGAACCTGGCAATTATAGGCCTATTTCTTTATTGCCAGTATTGTCTTAACTATTGGAAAGGATCCTCAAAGGTTGCCTTGTGAGGCACCTAAATAACAACAAAATCCTAAACACTACACGATTTGGGTATCAAAAATCTGTTAGTACGGCTGATGCTATCGACTCTTTGATAGAACAAGTACTATCTAATTTGAATGATAGGTGTGTAGTAGCTGGTCTGTTCCTAGATCGGAGCTCCGCCTTCGATACAGTAGATCACAGTATACTACTGTCAAAAATGGAACACTACGGAATCAAGAACACCAACTTACAATTGCTTAGGTCCTATTTACAAAATAGAAAACTGTTCGTTGAAATAAAATCAATAGCAGAAGGGGAACAAATAATTAGTAAATCGAACATGAATAATGTTACTCGCGGCGTGCCAGAGGGTTCAGTCCTGGGACCTATTTTGTTTGTCATCTTCGTAAACGACTTATCAGCCTTCATGGCTAACAATGCTCCGGTCACTAGACTTGTGCTATTTGCAGATGACACAAATGCTATTGTCACCGCAAAGAAGATAAATGAGTTAGAGGATAAAATACAAAGTACATTTGAGATGTTTGAAAACTGGTTTAATGTCAACAATCTAATATTAAATGCCAATAGGCCCAAATGCTTGCTCTTTAAGTCAACGGTTAAAAATAAAGCAACATTGCAAGTCATATCCCAGGGAAAAAACATTGAAATCGTCGACAACGTAAAGTTTCTCGGTGTACAAATTGATGCTATGCTAAACTGGAAAAACGAACTGGCCTCCATTGTAAATTCTGTGAATTCTACTTGTTATGCGATCAGGAGTCTCAGGGACGGCCTTACTATGGCTCAACTTCAAATAGTGTAATTTGCCCTAGTTGAGTCTAAGTATAGTGTCCAGTTATGGGGCAAAATTATCACTACAATATAAATGCGGCCTTCGTGATACAAAAAAGAGCCATAAGATTATTTAATTTTTTTGTACTACATATTGCGACGATGTCTTTTGAAATTAAATACTCGGGCGCACTAGAGTATGAGGTGGCAATTCGAGGCACTGAACCGTCGGCTACAGTTTCGGCAAACTGGTTTCGGAAGCCCCAGCTGAGACCATATAAAGGCTAATAATTTTAAAAATACTACAAATCGAGTTTGAAAATAATTTGTTCTCGCGTATAGAATTTTTATTACACCATTTATATCACAGGGGACAGCGGGATAACAGCTCTACACTATTAACCCTGCTGTACAGGAATGCTTAAATGCTAAGGGACTAATCTAACTTGTTAACCTACACTATCCTAGAGTCTTAGCCTAGGTGATAGGCTTTAATATCCTATCCTAGTTATCCTACCCCTTATACCTATATGTATCCTAAACCTATCCTAACTTGTACCTAGCGTATAATGCGTATAGGCTTGGTGCTCTGTGGTATTCTGTGATACAGACCAGCACTTATACGCACCTACTACTAGGCCCTTAACCTATGGCTGTGATACAGACCTACGATTCGTACGCGCCTAAGAACCTAATCCTATTTGTCTCTACAAATCCCTAGACCCTAGCCCTACCATACGTATTAATATATACTTATATAGATAGGTGCGGGATATCTGCCACGGGAGACCTATGATGACAGACGGACTGTGGGTAGGAATCAGGTATGGTGGAGATGGTTTTCTGACGGCCAACTCAACAGACTCATCGAGCTGGTCGGTATTGATGGCTAAAGGTGTCTTGGCCACCGTCAGAGGTGTGGGAAGGGTATTGAGTCAAAGTCGGATTAAACTTGTGACTGCTTTATTCTTAAAGTACATGATCTTATATACTAAACTTATCCTATGTACACATACACAACTTTACAGTTGTGTGCTGTGTGTGAAAGGTGCCATCTCAGCAGTATCTGCCTTACATGAATACGTGATGTTTTCTTAATTTAATATAAATCACGACCAATCTGTGTTGCGATAAATAATCACGTGGGATTATATCGCTGAAATGGCATGTTCATGTGTGAATATTCTGGCCTCTCCTAGGAACAGGCAACTCCAGTTGGTATAATTCTACGGAGTAATCCTTGGCTGCGTCCTGGTTCAGTGGCTGCTTCCTGGGAGGCTTTGGCAGATGGTTCGGCTGGCTGTAGACGGTGTTCCATGCAGTGTATGGGGATGGTTGTTTGTGATCTTGATTTGGTGCACGTTATGGGTGTGGTGTATTATACAGTTATTGGCTTCATTTTGTTATACCGTTGTCGGCTATTTTTGTCTACGTCTCAAATAATTATCTGTTATTGCTAATTGGTTTTTACTAAAAACAACCAGTGCATAGATGTTTCCAAATTATATTACTTGACTTTTAGTGTAGTGATATTTGTAGGTCATTTAATGTTAGTTTAATTTTTACATAATTGGTCAACGATGCAATTTTCATTTAATTGCATGTTCTTCACCACTCCAGGGAAGCAAAGAAACTGTTCGTACCTTTGTTATAAGTTTGACCAAGTTGCACTGTGGCAATATTGGTTGTAAGTTAGCTTCAACACTGGGGTTTGAAGTCCTCGGTGTTTCATCACCGATACCTACTATCTCGCATTTTATTTTGCTGCGAGTGTAGGCTAATAGTTTGGCTACTTCTTTTGTGAGAATGAAGCCTGAGGACCTTGATCACACAGTACTCTTAGTAGCCTTTATCTTGGCTTATGTATGCACAAGGGCCGTTGCTAAAAGCGTTGTATTCTGTGTGTCCGATCCTGTATGTTTGACCAAGTTGCACTGTGGTAATCTTGATTGTAAGTTAACTTCAACACTTTTGTTTAAAGTCTTCGGTGTTTCATCACCGATACCTACTATCTCGCATTTCATTTTACTGCGAGTGTAGGATAGTAATTTGGCTACTTCTTCTGTGAGAATGAAGCCTGAGAACCTTGATCACACAGCACTCTTAGTAGCCTTTATCTTGGCTTATAAGATAAGATAAGATAAGATAATTTTATTTTGTGAAACATGTGAAACATACAAGTTACATAAGCTTGCATGCAAGATGGTAATTATTTGTGTGTTCTACATGTTTTGCCGTTGCCGGCGTACAAAATCCAGATTATAAACTAAATCTTAAAGAGAATTTACGCAAATTTTAAACAAATATAGAGCATTAAGTAGGTAGCCATTACAATTAGTAACAAAATAAAAAAATATAAAATAATAAACTGATATACGATATTAATGCAAATTATAATAAATTCAAGTGTAACTAGATATTTTACATAATATATTAATGAAAATTTAAACATAATGACATAAATTATTAATGGCACAAATAAGAAAGGACCACAGAATTGTAATTTACACAGCTTACTTAGTCTAGAGAGCTAATATACATATATTGTGTGATGTTACAAAATGTCAGCTTATACCTATAATTTATAATGTTTAATACAGGTAATGTCAGATAATTAATTTAAAACAATTTTAATATAATAATAAATATAATAATGTCATACAAGAAGAAAAGCAGAAAATAAACCAAACAACTACTTATATTATTATTAAGTGATAATAAAATGTCAGATTAAATAATTCTAAATGGAGGTAATGTCAAAAATATTAATAATCATAATAAAAATGAATATTAACAAAAATACAATTAATAATAATAATATATAAGTCATCGGTTAGTGTCCCGTAAGAAATAAAATTGTCATAAATTCTAGGAGTGAATATCATGTTTCAAATATTGAAAAGTCATAGGTAATTCCTTTTTTAATCGCGGTCATTGAGGTAGTCTGTCACACTATTATAGCATTTGTCAATAAGGTATTTTTAGGGCGTGTTTTGAAATCGTTAATGCTTAGTTGCTTAAACTGTTTAGGGACTTTATTATAGATGATCGGCGCCATGCAGATGAAATACTATGATGCATTAAAGCGGTTCGGGACTTCATAACACACAAGCGATCATTATCTCTACAGTTACGCTGATTAACCTCGGATAGTTTATTAAGTAGGCAGGGATTCGTTTTAACAAACGCTGCTACCTCATACTTATACAGCGAGGGTACTGTCAAAATTTTATATTTAATAAAATAAGGCCTACAACAGAACTGTCTAGAGTATTAAGTTTGAATATTACTCTAATACACTTCTTTTGCGATTTGAAAATTACTTCTTTATTGGTGGAATAACCCCAAAATAAGATCCCATATCTTAAAATAGAATCAACCATACCGTGGTATGCCATTATCACAGACTCAATATTCAAAATAGCAGTAAGTTTATATAAGGCATAGACCATTGAGTTTACTTTCTTACTTAAGAGTTCGGTATGTAACTTCCAATTTAGATTTTTATCTATTGTTACGCCCAGAAACTTTGTGGAATCTACTTTAACAATTTCTTTGTCTTGATAAGATACAATAATATCAGGAGTTGGAACTCTTTGACTAAAGAACATGGCTTTAGTGTTTTCTAAATTGATTTTGAGATTGTTATGATTCATCCAAGTAATTATAGATCGGATTGTGTTGTTTATTTCCTTTGCATGGTCTGCTTTATTTGCAGTAGCATGAATAGTCACAGTACTGTCGTCTGCCAATAAGGCCATCGGATGCTCTGTTACGTTTGGGAGGTCGTTTACGTAGATAATAAAGAGAAGTGGACTCAGAACGCTCCCTTGGGGAATACCATATTTCACTGGAAGTGGAGCTGAAGCATATAACCTCTCTTTTGGTAGAAATATTAATAGATGATATCTCAGTGTATTGAGTGCGACCTTTGAGGTAGGTTTTCAACATGTTTACAATGTTTCCTCTAATGCCACATGTCTCAAGTTTCTTTAGCAAGATATCGTGATGAACATAGTCAAAATCTTGAGCCATGTCGCAGTATATAGAACAGACAGGTATTTTGTTGTCCATTTTTGTAATTACATTCTTCAGAAAATCAAATATAGCCATATTGATGGTTTTATTCCTTCGGAAACCTTTTTGGAAATTGGATAAAATGTTTTTTCTTTCTAAATAATTATAAATCTCATTGTATATATACTTTTCGAATATTTTAGATAAAACTGATAAAAGAGCAATTGGTCTATAACAATTCATATCCTGATTATCACCCTTTTTAAAATCGGTTTGCATATAACTATTTTAAAATTTTCGGGATATACGCCCTCAGTTATACACATGTTTAGGATGTAGCTAAGGTGTTCACATAATATATGGAAGCCAACATATTTGACAACTTTTGTCGTTATTCCATCGTGTCCCACACTGGTACAGTTTCTTAAAGATCGAATAATGGTAAGGATGTTGTTTGGCGTGCTCGGTGCCATAAACATAGATTGGTAAGTGTTGGTTGGACAGGCAGTAATTTTTTGCATTGGATCTAATGTCGGTTCTGTTTTGTGAATAAAGAATTTGTTGAACGCATTTGTAATAGCTACTGGATTAGTAACGGTGTTGTCATGATATTTAATTGAGAAAATTGAGTTTTTAGGTATATTGAACTTTGCCTGATTTATAATTGCCCAAGTAGCCTTCGATTTATTTGTTGATGTTGCAATTTTATAACTGTTTTGAGCACGTTGTGTTAGTTTTGTAACCTTTCGGTACAGTTTGGAGTAATTTTTAAGTTTATTTTTGATTTCTACATTGCTATTATGTCTGAAGGACCATAACAACTTTCTTTTATTTTTGCTGCACTTCCTGATGCCGCGCAATATCCACTTAGTATTGTTTTTTGTTTGAATTTTTATTAGTTTGAGAGGCAAGCAGGAACCGTATATTAAATTAAACATGTCTATAAAGGCATTGTAGGCTATGTTTGGATCATTTGTGTTGTAGATTTCGGAAAAAGTGAGACTTTTAATATAATTCTTGAATTTAATCAAGTTTTCCTTACTATAATCACGTCGTTTAATATACCAATGGCTAATTAGACACCTAGTGTTTGTGCGGAATTTGAGAATCTGCAAAGTGTGGTCTGATAGACCGAATTCAATTATAGCCGATTTGCATTTATTACTTAGATTGTGTGCGAAATTATCAATGCAGGTGCCACTTTTAAGTCTAGTCGGTCGTCGGAGTTCTAACTTTAGATTGTAGTTCATTAGGATACACTCAAATTCCAACAAGATATTGTCAGTTTTAAGAGAGTCAATGTTAAAATCACCCGCAATTATGACATTTCCTTTACGATTTTTAAACAGGTTTTGTAGTACTAATTGGAAACGCTCGAGAAACATATTAAAATTATTTGATTTTGGTACTCTATAGATACAAACAATAATAGTCCTATCTGTTTCTAGTTCGACAGCACAACATTCAAAGACTCCGTCAATTGATAGGCTCGCTATGCCAGTCAATTCTTTGCAGCGGTATCCTTTTTTGACGAGAATACAGACTCCTCCTCTCTTGCTCGCTTTTCTACTGAAGCATGCTTCCATTGTAAAATTAGGCAGTAGTAAAAACTGTTCAGTGCCGGTCATCATGAAGTGTTCGGAAATGCATATTATATCGATTTCTTCTTTTTTACTCCTGAGTTCTTCGAGACAAACAGCCAATTCATCAGCTTTGTTCAAAAGACCAGCTATGTTTTGATGCAATATCGATATTTGCTTATGACAAAAAAAAATGGTCTTCACACTGTTTATTCGTTTGTTCTAGTGGTTTATCATGGTATAGACCAGTGTCAGTGTTTACAGTTACAGGTTTATGTGTATCAGTTAGTGCTGCCTGTTTTATGTAGTGTATAAGTTCACTAATGTCCTGTAGAATTGTGTAAATACCATAGTTGTTCACTAACCCTCTACTGGTAAACATTTTGTAGCTGTACGTTAAGTTTTTGTTTGATTTAAGGTAGTATGCGTGTTCGTGTGTTATAATGTCTAGATTCAGAAGATTATTAAAGTTTTGAATTCTCCAGTTATACATATTCGTGGAGTGTGAGTACTTGAATGTAGGGGTACAAAGTATAACGTTGGTTTGTTTTATTCTTTGCAACAGTAGGCGAATATTTAGTATGAGTGTGAAGTAGTCCTTTGTGGTTAAAAAGTTTGTCTCTCCAATCAATACAATGCAGAAGTCATTGAGAGTAAAATCTTTCAACTTATCTTCCACATTCAAGAGCATCCGCTGTATTCCACTATTTGGTGTAATAAAAAGACATATCTCAGAGTAATCATTCAGATAGTTTGCCGCTATTTGGCGAATTTTGTTATGTTTATTCTCGCTCAGTACCTATGTATATTTTACTGGGTGGGTTGTCATGATTTATAAAATTAACTTTCGAGGATGATATAGAAGTAGTTTGTCGCTTTGTCTCTATTGTCTGAGGCAGTGATGGAGTAGGGAAGTTGTTACTTGTTTGTGTTTGTTTATTAATCTTTGTAGTAGTTGTAAAATTTTCAGTTTGTGTTTCTACATGATGTGCCTGTTGAGATGTCGAGTTTTCAAGGGAAGCTATTTGGTTAGTGCGTGGCGCTATCGAGCTCTGTGGTTTGTGTGCTGCGGCTTTGTCCTTTCGTATTGATGTAGGTGTAAATATTTTTTTACCTGGGGTAGAGCATATCTTTTTGTAGGCATTTATGGTTTGGAATGCAGTCTGTAAGTCAATTTTCAGGCGCGTATTCTCACTGTTTAGGTCCTCAATTTCGGCATGAGCACTCATTAGCTGAGCCGTAACGATGTAATTTTAGCATTAAGGTCTTCATTATTGTCATAGCTATCACGTAGACTATCGGGTATGCTCATCATAGTAGTGTCAAATAACCCAGACTGATCATGTTGTGTAGTGTCTATTATATGTAGATCATTCAAAGAAGTACTCCTGCGAGGTTTCCGTTGGGTTATATTATTAATTTCTAAGTCTTGATTCATCATTGGTTAATTTCCAACTGGTTTTAAACGGAAAATATTAATATCTTTACTTTATTGGAGTAGGGTTCGTTCATAGAAGCATACATAACAATATCGTTTCTTTATTGGAGTAGGTTTCGTTCATAGAAGCAAACACAGAATATTTCTAGTGCAATAACTAAACGTGTAAATTACTTGGTAACATTCACTTGTTTGTCATTGTTATCATATAGTGTCATTTTCAAATACAGTTGTCAAAATCATGAGTCAATTGTTTTTCTGTGTGTGTTTGTGTCCCTATATAGTAAATAAAACCGCTGTTGAGCAGATGATTGATGCATGTGTGAGTGATTTCGAATAGGTGTAATATAAATAGGTGGAAACACAAATTTAAATATTTCGAATAAAGATTAGAAAATTCTAGAAACTTCAAGAATTAATGGAAAGGTAAAAAAGAGACAGGAGATGGAAAAACAATTGAATAACGAAAAGACAATCGAAATTAGTAGATCTAGAACATTCTTAGGGGTATATAAGGCGGTGTAGACGCGCTAAGCGCCAGTTTAAGTTGAAAAGTGGTAAAGTGAAGAAGAAGAGGAAGAAGTAAAAGGAAGAAAGAAGAAGTAGTAAAATAAAGTGAAGTGAAAGTATAGTGCAGTAAAGTGCAGTGAAGTGCAGTGAAAAATGCAGTGCAAAAGACGCTAGTTTTGGTGCTGTCCGCGTCGAAATTAAACGGCGCGTCGTGTGTAAAGTCGAATAAAGTGTCATCAGTGCTACTCGGTGTTTCCTTCCAATCCCGTTACCCCGTCCGTAACAGTATTATAGAGGTATTTGGTTATCCCGACGTAGATACTTTATATAGGTACATATGTTCTTCTAAAATGTCCTGGTTTTCCAGTAGTGGATGGTTCTCCGATGCTCTGGTAAATACTTCTGTGAGTTGCGACCTTCTTTCTGCGATGTATTTTTGTGTTTTTCTGGATGCCGAGTCCTTTTTGATGTTGGTCAATATGCTTCCAATTTCTTTGTAGTAGCTCTCCTGGCTTTTTACAATTGCGTTGATTTGTTGTACGTCCATCTTGCTAGGATAGAGATCCTATCCTGTTCAACCTAACAAGGGGTGAAAACAAAAAGTGACTTAGTTGCGATCTGTATCCTCGTTACAGTATGTGCGACTTCTCGAGCACTGAAGCGACCCTGTTCAGGAAGACCGATACCTGATCTGCTACCGAACGACGCAACTAAGTTAGTCAGTCACTTAATATACGGTGAAACAAGCGCTTGGTTGGTGCGCAAGTCTGCTGTATACCAGTTGTCAGTCAGTGAATTCGTCAATTTAAGGGATAAGCGGACCACGTATTACTGGTTTTTGCTCGAATAGGACTAAAATCCTAAATCCTACCCGACCGGCGAAGGACCACAATGAACAGCGGGATCCTAGCCCTACTATACGTATTAATATATACTTATATAGATAGGTGCGGGATATCTGCCACCGGAGACCTATGATGACAGACGGTCTGTGGGTAGGAATCAGGTATGGTGGAGATGGTTTTCTGACGGCCAACTCAACAGACTCATTTAGCTGATCGGTATTGATGGCTAAAGGTGTCTTGGCCACCGTCAGAGGTGTGGGAAGGGAATTGAGTCAAAGTCGGATTAAACTTGTGACTGCTTTATTCTTAAAGTACATGATGTTATATACTAAACTTATCCTATGTACACATACACAACTTTACAATTGTGTGCTGTGTGTGTGAAAGGTGCCATCTCAACGGTATATGCCTTACATGAATACGTGATTTTTTCTTAATTTAAAATAAATCATGACCAATCTGTGTTGCGATAAATAATCACGTAGAATTATATAGCTGAAATGGTATGTTCATGTGTAAACACACAGGTTGAATAGAGTGAACGTGAATGAACCTAAAGATGCCAGTGTTTTGGATACTGTTTGGCTAGATTTCCGCGGTCGTTTGTCGGCTCTGCGAGCCATTTCACCTAAACCACAAACAAGTTGCTAGTCATCTATTTACGCTTTTTCCTATGACCGTAAGTTGTTTTCTGAGTCGTCTAAATTTAAATATAACGGCAAAACCTGTGTCCGTGCCTTTATAGAAAAGGTCAACGAGTTTATGGTTTGTAGGTATGTTCCCAGCGGGGTGCTGTCAGCACACGGCGCATTTTTTAACTTAAGAATTAATATTTATTTCTCTAGTAACGCATCCGCGCGTCTCAGTACCTTCAAGTGACCTTCAAACTCGTCGACACGGGGCGCGAGGGGCAGTGTTGCGCGAACGCTCGCAGCGTGAGGTCGTGTCAAATTTTGTGTGAGGTGGTCACGACTCCCCCCGAGCGCTAGTGTTATACTTTTGCGGAGGATACTTTATCAGCAAGGTATGTGTTTTCAATTGTTTTATAAAAGTTAATTATTTAATTGTGCCGTTATTTACTATAATATAAATAATGGTGTATTTCTAAGCATATATTTAATGGTTTTTGTTTTTACAAACTTTTATTTACCTTGCTTTTCGTATGTAACATTTTTTTCAACTCTTTTTGTTTTTAGATGAGTTGGGAACAAGAGCAAGCTAGATTGGCAGCTTTATTAGAAGAAATAATATCGGATAATGAAGACAACGTTGCAGTGGAAAGTGATGCCAGCGTGGATGAAAATTTTATTCAAGAATCTGATCAGGATTCTTTGTCAGAACAGGATGCTTCTTCGGTTGAAGAGACTGAAGTAGAAGAGTCTGAAATGTAGGATCGTCAACATTATTACATAGGAAAAGACATAGTAACTAAGTGGCACAAAATCAAGGCTCGTACTGCAATTAGAACCCGCGCTCATAATATAATTACTGAAGCTTCCGGTCCCAAAGGTATGGCTAAGTCTTGTAAATCTCCATTTGAATGCTTCCAACTCTTTATTACTGACGACATGTTTGCAGAAATAACTAGTTGTACAAATATTTACATAGAAAAAATAAGCCATAAATATGCACGTCAGAGAGATTGCAACAAAACCGATTAAACTGAAATGAAAGCCCTCATTGGCTTACTAATTTTGTCTGGTTTGTGTAAATCTAGCCATAGAAAGCTGAGGGATTTATGGGATGAGTCTAGACTGGGTATCGCAATTTTCCTCAAAACAATGAGCTATAATCGATTTTCTTTCCTAATGAGATGTCTACAGTTCGATGATGTAAATACCCGTGAATCAAGAAAATCAACAGACAGATTTGCTCCAATCAGAAACATTTTTATGCAATTCAACAATCATTGCAGTGACAGTAATAGTCTCAATGAGAACTTTACTATAGATGAACAATTACTGAAATTTAGAGGACGTTTTTTTTTACAATATATCCCAAGCAAGCCATGGTGATATGGTTTGAAAAGTTTTGCTTTATGCGATGCAAAGACTTTTTATGCGTACCTTACAAAGTCAGCTACAAGCCAGGCGATATAGTTATGCAGTTATGTGCGTCTGTTTGAAATGGAATTAGTTTTTATTATAAGTCAAATCGATTAGATCAATTGAGTAACATTTTGTTTAGTCTATTCAAAATTTCTGACAATGGTCACACTGAACTGTCACTTCCGTTGCCGCCTTGAAAAATTAACACGCCGTTTGCACTCTCGCGTGCCTTGTACCTAATTAATAAATTGATCGCCCTTTGAATTAACGTGAATTGAATTAACTTGCAAATACGTAATTGCCGCTTTTGACTTCCGGCAAAGTTTGTTGTAAATTGATGACATATTGAACATTTGTGAAAAGTTTTGTGAACCACAAACGTGCATCGTGGTCTGGAGAAGGACTTCGCCGTACACTGGTATCTATTCGATTCTCTTGTTATTTTGGCCAAAATTATAAGTTAATCCTATAGGTCCACTTCAAGAACATCACCAGGAGATATAAGGTAAAATTTTCATGTACCTACTCAATACTTTACTCACTGTGCAACGCAGTGCATTGTGTCTGGCTATATTGTCTATCGTGGTCAGGTAGATGTATTACACCTTCCACTGCGCACTTCTGATACACCTTCCTGCCTGGCTACGGTAATTCTAGACATATTTTTGGTAGCAGAGCGTGGTTAACTGTGCCTATATTGTAAACTTGTATCTTAGCCGTTGATTGTATCTGAACTCAGACTGGTGTTGTATGAGCTATATATCTCACCTTGTAGACAGTATTGTAGTGTTTTTCAGGTCAGTTATTGTCTAAAATACATAATATTTAATTGTATAAGTTGACCTAGATAATTTGAAACACATTGTCACACATAACCTCAATCAGTAATTGTTGATTTGTATTGTTGAAAAATCTAACTTCAATTTGTTGTTGCATTAATAAGTCAGTTTGTTTGGATACATAACAGCTGTATGTATCAATAAATTTAGTAAATTTAGTTTATTGCATATATTCATAAACATTATAACAACCAACTTGACCTTGCCACTTGGGCGGGTCACATTAATAAACTTTGTTTTGTTATAATATAGATAATATTGTTAGGTAACACATATTCTGTGCTTACTTACTATTGTATATCTCAAATAATACAGCCCGTCTGTCTGTTGCAAGTAATTAGTTAATTTATTTGAATGTTTAACTTTAATTAACTTATTCGAAGGTTCAATTTTTGATAACTTTGACTTTGATTTGTGTCAATATATATTGAAACTATTAATTTTGTTGGACAGTAGATACCTGTCACTTGCTTGTACCAGCAGTAAACAAGCTAATACTTTGTTGGTTTCAAAGAATTAAGAAAAATTAAGTTTTGATTGTTAATATTATTTAACGCTTGTCTGGGCTCTTTTGAATTTTGATTATGTCAGCTATCAAGGACTTGCGTGCGGCTGCTGGTGCTATTGCATCAGATTTGCGCTGGTTTGCCTCGGCAAGTGCCTTAGTGAACCGGCCTGATCGCCAGCAGGCCTTACTACAAAGGTACGAGCGGATTGACGATCGCCTGGCAAGTGTGGAACAGCAATTCCGCACTTTCAGCACTTGCTGTCTTGAAGTGTCAATCAATGATTTCACTGCTGACCAGCGAAGTAAGGTCAGCGAAGACTATGCCCAGGTCTTAGACCTGTATGATGCTGTCTCCAATACTGCGAGGCAACTAGTTGCCGATAGGGAAGGGCAACCCGGCCTGAAGCAGGAGCTTCCTAGGTCAGCACCGGGGCTGGTGAGTAGGCTCCCTACTTTGGACCTCTCCCATTTTGATGGCTGCCTAGGAAGCTACCTGGGCTTCATTAACTTGTTCGACAGCCTGGTCAATGACAGGGCTGACCTTCGGCCAGCACAAAAATTGGCATATTTAATGTCGGTTCTGTATGGGGAGGCTAAGGGCCTCATCCAGCATCTGCCCGTGTCTGACGAGGCGTACTAGACGGCTCGGGACCTAATCACCCGTAGGTACCATAATAAGCGTGGCCTCGCCGACACGCACATCGAGCAGATTTTGGGTTTGCGCACCCAACTTTTGAACCCGCTTTCGGTGGCCATCAACGCACTTAAGTGCCTTGACCTGCCCGTGGACCAATGGTCCTATCTATTGGTGCACATTGTGCTGAAGAAGCTGCCTGCCGACCTGAGGTCGCGTTTTGAACAGCGCTTTGGTGGGGATAGCGCGACCCATCTGCCCCCCTTTGCTGACCTGGAGAGGTTCCTGGAGGATGAGTGCCGGGTCTTGGACAACTCCGGTGGTGACACGCCGGCTAAGACGCAGCCACCCAAGGTCAAGGAGCAGGCTCGCAGTCACACCCGAGCCAATGTTGACCGGCGCCCTCCTCGCTTTGCGGTCACGCAGAGCCCAGCGGAGTGCTCTTACTGCAAGGTCACGGGGCACAGAACGGCCAGTTGTAGGGCATTCTTGGACCTACATGTCCCCTCTCGTAGGCGCATCGCGAATGCCCACCGCCTTTGCTTCTCTTGTTTGGGGTCCCACTACCAGCGAGACTGCCCAAACTCTCGCCCCTGTCCTCACTGTGGAGGACAGCATTTGGACATTCTCTGTATGAATGCCAGAGAGGTTGGCCGCTTGCCGACGCCGCGCACGGGCGGGTGTTTTGAAGGTGGCAGCCGAGGCTCACCGGCACGTAGCCGAGAATCGCCTCACTCAATTGATCGCCACTCGCCCCGCTTGGAGAACCGTAGCGTGCGCACGCCTCCTCTCTCTCGCGCACCTGAATGTGCTGTTCAGCGTCACCAGCACCATGACTGCTGCCCCAGGTATTCCCCTCCTTTGGCGGAGCGTCCCCGCCTTGACTCGCGCCCACCTCGTTTTGGGCGGGTGCGTCATTATGACCCCCCACAGATGGCGCGCGGATCAAGTCATCGCGCCTTTGAGGACTTCAAGCCGCACCCTCGTTTTGACTTGCCTGGTCCTGGCCAACGGTCGCCGCCCAGGCAACAATAGGTCATTGACCCCTGCCCTATAACGACCATTGAGACCGTTATCCTACCAACGGTTGCTGTTAGGGTCTGGGGACCCACGGGGACCTCTGTTGCTGTCCGTGCTATATTGGACACAGGTTCACAAGGTTGTATTGTTTCCACTTATTTCGTAGGGCAGGTTAAATTAAATATGGGCTCTTTTCCAAATTGTATATGGGGCATAGGTGACGTAGCCTCTAATGTTGAAGGGCAAGTTAAGGTTTTGTTTGGCCCTGTTGAATCTTCACACCTGAGGATTAAAATCTCGGCTATTGTGTTGAAGAATATTTTGGGTATGCACCCACAGAAGCAGCTACCTGCTGCTGTGGTGAATTTGACATCGGGATTGGAACTGGCAGACCCCAAATTTGACACACCGGGACAAATCGACTTGTTGATTGGCTCTGATGTCCTCGGTGGAATTTTGATTGGTGGGAAACGGGTCTTGGTGCCAAATGGTTTGACTGCCATCCCGACCATGTTTGGATTTGCCTTGATGGGACCTGTACCTAGGGACCCCCTTCCACCTGAACTCGATAATTTGTTGGCTGTAGGCTCTGCTCTCTCTGATGCGGTTCAGAGGTTTTGGGAAGTAGTCTACGAGCTCAATACGAATACGTACGGGTTAAGATCAAGCCCCTACTTGGCAATACGTTCTCTTTGGGAGCTCGCAGACCGAGAAGGCTTACGTTTCCCACGAGCCTCCGCCATCTTGAAAGACGATATTTACGTCGATGACATTTGCTCGGGCGCCTCCACAGCGGATGAGGCGATCCTCCTGCGGGACAAATTGATAGGTATTTTGGCCTCCACTGGTTATGAGTTGCGTAAATGGATTTCCAACTCACCAGCGCTTTTGGAAGGCTTGCCAGAGGATCATCAGCAAGATCCACATCTATTTGAGATTGTTGACAACCCCGCCATTATGGCTGTTCTCGGCGTTCAGTACAGACCAGTCCAAGACATCTTTACGTACAAAGTAGACTTGAAATGGGCTTGTTCTTGGACTAAACGTCTCGTGTTGTCTACTGTCGCCAGAACCTTTGATCCGAACGGTTGGATCTGTCCAGTTATATTTTGGGCAAAATGCTTCTTGCAGAAGCTTTGGACAGCAGGATTGACCTGGGACGAACCTCTGCACGGCACTCTTGTTGAGGAATGGACCTCTTTTGTATCCTCACTTCCTGCCGTCAACGAGATCTCCTTGCCTCGTCCCATCCTTCCTCCCGGGAAGTACAAGGCCACCCTTCATGGGTTTTGTGATGCCTCGGAGCGTGGGCACGCGGCCGTGGTGTACTTGCGCACAGTTAGTGCCTCAGGTCAGGTGAGAGTCTCCCTGATCATGGCGAAGAGCAAGGTAGCACCCCTTCGGACATCTCTGACCATTCCGAAATTGGAGCTCTCGGGAGCAGCCCTACTTGTACGCTTGTTGAATCACGTGTCCAGTACCTTGGGTAAAAGCATTTGCATTAATGGGACCTACGCCTGGACAGACAGCCAAATTGTTCTTTGTTGGTTGAAGGCTTCTGTCCTCACCTTGGAGGTATTTGTCGCTAATCGCGTTTCCCAAATCCAGAAATCTGAAGTCAAACTTGTTTGGAGACACGTGCCAGGTGAGCTCAACCCCGCTGATTGTGCCTCGCGCGGATGCTTGACGCCTAGTTTGATAGGTCATTCGCTGTGGTGGGGTCCGGAATGGTTGAGTCGACCAGAAATTGATTGGCCTCGAACGCCAGTTTTGAATACTTCTAATTTGCAGAGTCTGCGAACACTCGCTTTTGAGAAGGTAGAATGCGCCTTCGACCCCGATTTTTTGTTGAATCGTTACAGCTCCCTTGACAAGTTGTTAGGTGTTACTGCTTGGATAAAGCGTTTTGTTTTTAACTTTAGGCACCCACAACAGAGACGACTGACACCGTTTCTTTCACCACAGGAACGACACGAGTCCCTCACCTTTTGGGTTCGTTCTGTGCAGTTGGCGGATTTTGAGAAGGAGATTGCTAACCTTAAGTCAGGTAGATCGAAATTATCGGGAGCTGTATCTAAATTGAACCCCTTTTTGGACGATACGGGTCTCTTGCGCGTTGGGCGTCTCAAGAACGCCAACCTCCCTTACGGAGCACGTCACCCCCTTTTGTTACCTAAGGACGGTCATTTGGTACGCTTGTTGGTAACTGACCGTCACCTTAAAAATTCGCATGCTGGTTGTAATGCGCTCTTGGCCATTTTGCAACGCGAATTTTGGATCTTGTCTGCCCGAAGAATTATTCGGAGTGTAGTGTTTCGCTGCATTCCTTGCTATAAGCTCAAGGCTTCTACCATGCAGCCCTTGATGGGGGACTTACCGGCAGATCGCGTAACTGAAAGCAGGACGTTTGTCGGTGTTGGCACGGACTTCGCTGGTCCTTTTTTGGTGAAAACGTCGACACTTCGAAACAGCAAGACTGTCAAGGCCTACTTGTGTGTTTTTGTTTGCCTCTCCACAAAGGCCGTTCATTTGGAACTGGTCTCCTCGCTTACGACCGAGGCGTTTGTAGCCATATTTGACAGATTTGTATCCCGCAGAGGGCTGCCTTCCTTGATCCGTTCTGATTGCAGCACTAACTTCAAGGGCACGTACAATTATTTGAATGACGTTGTTAATTTCTTTGAAACCAACAAGGCTGATATAGGTGATAGGCTTGCCCGACGTGGGATAAATTGGTTGTTTTCCCCACCAAATTGTCCACACTGGGGTGGTATTTTTGAAGCCGCTGTAAAATCGGCCAAAACACACTTGCGCAGGACAATCGGTGAGTCTGTCCTTACATTTGAGGAACTCGCAACTGTGTTTTGTAAGATTGAGGCCGTTTTGAACTCTCGGCCATTGTACCCGATCTCCTCAGATCCGAATGATTTGGAGGCCCTTACGCCGGGCCATTTTTTGATTGGTCGCCTACTTGTCGCCTTGCCTGAGTACCCCTATTTTGATACGAGACCTGGTCGTCTCTCGCGTTTTGAATTGGTACGCCAGATTACTCAGAGCTTTTGGAAACGCTGGAATTTGGAATATTTGCACATACTCCAGCAACGCGTTAAGTGGACCGACAAGACCGATCCACCCAAGATTGGTGACCTCGTTTTGATCAAGGAGGCAAACCTTCCGCCACTCAGATGGCGCAGGGGGCGCATCCTTCGTTTGGTAACTGGGGCTGATGGAGTTCCCCGATTTGCTGAGGTCTTGGTGGACGGTTCGATTCTGAGGAGAGCGGTTGCAACATTGTCACGTCTACCAACCGATTAGCGGACCGGTAGGCCGGTCCGGGGCGGGTGGATGTTTGAAATAGAATAAGTTTTTATTATAAGTCAAATCGATTAGATCGATTGAGTAACATTTTGTTTAGTCTATTGAAAATTTCTGACAATGGTCACACTGAACTGTCACTTCCGTTGCCGCCTTGAAAAATTAACACGCCGTTTGCACTCTCGCGTGCCTTGTACCTAATTAATAAATTGATCGCCCTTTGAATTAACGCGAATTGAATTAACTTGCAAATACGTAATTGCCGCTTTTGACTTCCGGCAAAGTTTGTTGTAAATTGATGAAATATTGAACATTTGTGAAAAGTTTTGTGAACCGCAAACGTGCATCGTGGTCTGGAGAAGGACTTCGCCGAATTGTACACTGGTATGTATCTATTCGATTCTCTTGTTATTTTGGCCAAAATTATGAGTTAATCCTATAGGTCCACTTCAAGAACATCACCAGGAGATATAAGGTAAAATTTTCATGTACCTACTCAATACTTTACTCACTGTGCAACGCAGTGCATTGTCTTCTTCTTTCTCTTAGCGTTATCCCAGTTTCAATCTGGGGTCCGCTTACTAGTCTAACCGGATTTGGCTGAATATTAGCTTTTCCACAGAGCGACTGCCTGTCTGACCTCCGCAACCCGAAGGGATAGCGATATTCCATGGTTTAGACTAGTGTAAGTTTATTTAGAAGGTACTGACGCCCTGTAACGACTGTCAAAGATCTTCATGACAACCGGGACCGACGGCTTAACGTGCTCTCCGAGGCACGGGACAAGCGATAATTAACAATTCAATACGCACATAACTCCGAAAAGTCATTGGTGCGCGCCGTGGATTCGAACCCAATACCCTCTGCATGGCAGTCTGTTGGTATATCCACTCGGCTATCGCTGCAGTGCATTGTGTCTGGCTATATTGTCTATCGTGGTCAGGTAGATGTATTACACCTTCCACTGCGCACTTCTGATACACCTTCCTGCCTGGCTACGGTAATTCTAGACAGCGTCTATTTTAGATTCTGGAAGGAATCTGACTTGTGATAATTGGTATACTAGTATTCCATTAGCAGAAAAATTGTTGAAAAATAAAATCACCATGGCAGGCACATTGAGAAAAAATAAAAAGAGATACCCGATGATTTTGTTGACCAATGAATTGTTGGGACTTCAATTTTTGGCTTCCATTACAAATTGCCATTGACTATGGTGTCCTATTGTCCTAAACAGAAAAAAAATGTACTACTAACATCTACATTACATGACAATAACGACAACATTATCACAACAGCTACAAATTAGCAAAAGCCAGAAATTGTTTTATTCTACAATGAAACGAAAGGCGGCGTGGACACGGCCGGCCAAATGTGTGGCAACTACAGTATTTCAAGGATATGTTCACGTTGGCCATTGAGATTTTTCTTTCATATCGATACCTCTGGGCTCAAAGGTTGTAAAGGACAAAATACGACTTTTGAAGAGAAGCAAAAAACGAAAAAAAAAAATTTAATTTTACTCTAACTTTTTTGTTTCTTGAGCTATTTAAATGAAACCTAAGAAAAAAGTGTTTAGAATTTCTAGTATTATCTAGTGTAGTGTTAAAAAATTACCCTAGTGCTGCATTTACCGAGATAGATTTCCTTTACGACCATAAATTTAAAAATAAAAGTCCTTTACACCCTTCAATTTTTCACCCTATGATATAACCTAAGGTCGTAAATCCACTTTACTGCTCAAAACTAAACAAAATAAGGAAATAATCGACAAGTGTAATATTTTTTGGGTTCTTAAGGATAACCCGCTAAGGTATTCTGAAAGGATAAATTCTTCTCAATTCTTCTCACACGCTAAAAAGAAGAATTAATTAATAATTAAACTTAAGTATTAAATGGATTATGTAATTTTGTATATATTTATGTGTATACTACTGTATTTTCTTTACGAATATTCATGAAATAACATAACTATACAAATAAAACGTACATTTGTGTAATCAAATTGAGATAATTTATGTGTACTTACTTAATTGAACACAAATAAATCTTTAAAAATAAAAAATAATATTCTGGTAATTAACTTAGATTGTCTTGCTTGCCTTTTCTCTACTCTCTTCTTTACTCTTTTAATCAGTCTCACTTCTTTAATCAACTTTATTCTCTTAAACTAACTTTCTTCTATATACTAACTTTATTCTGTTTGATAAGATGATGAGTAAATAAATCAACATCTTCAACTTGGACAAGTCTAGATGGTGCCACCAAAAATGAGATCGATTTCATCATGTCAATGAAGAGGTTAATATTTAATGATGTCTCTGTGATCAGTTCGCATAAAGCAGGCCGCGGTCACCGAATAGTAAGAGGCACATTGAATATTAGTCCCAGCCTCAAACGGTCGAGATTGATGAAGTCTACGCTCCTTACAGTGCCAGTTCAAATCTAAAACCCCGAGAGCTTTCAGCTTGAACTGTGAAACCGCTTCGAATGCCTGGGAGAATGCGTAGATGTGGACGACTTTAGTGACAGGTTAGTGAATGCTGTCCATACAACGGGCTTAAAGTTCTTAAAGCCCATGACGATTAAAATAGCCCATAAAATCTCTGGTCCGATCCTTGAGCTTATACAGGAAAGGCGTAAGATGCTTCTGCATGCCTCCGACAATATGCCAAAGTATCGAGCGGCTTAATAGACAGATCTCTATGTCTCTGACTCGCGATCTCCGCCAATACAACGCTAAGTGTGTTCAAGAGGCAATCGAGTAGATTACGGTTCCAAAGTGTTCAAAAGAGATCTGTCTATCGGACAGGTCAGCTGACAAGGCTGTAGACAAATGGTGACAGAATTATCTCGTCCAGACCCCAGCTCCTGGAACAGATCGAACTGTTCTTTGGACAGCTATACAACACTACACGACCACCTGTTACTATTCCAGTCATTGGCCCTAGAGCTGGATTGACCCGACAGTATACCGAAGATATCCCGGACATGACATACCGTCAGCATGCACGGGATAAGTGTGGCCCTAAATCAGCTCAAAACAAACAAGGCACCGGACGATGACGGAATTACGTCAGAGGTTTTGAAAGCTGTCGGCGCACCTGCCGTGGAAAAATTTCGTAAGCTATTAAATTCTGTCATACTCGAGGGCAAAACGCCACAGGCATGGCACAGGAGTGTGGTGGTGCTTTTTATCTAGAAAGGCGATAAAACCCTTTTGAAGAACATAAGACCCATCTCACTCCTGAGTCACGTCTATAAGTTGTTTTCAGGGATCGTCACGAATCATCTCGAGACCAAGCTAGACGACTTCCAATCTCCCGAACAAGCGGGTTTCCGTAAAAGGATATAGTATTATAGACCACATACATACGCTGCGGCAGGTTAAATCTAAAGATTATAACCAGCCTCTATACTTGGCGTTTGTGGACTATGAGCAAGCCTTCGATTCGATCGAAACCTGGGCGGTACTGCAGTCTCGCCACCTGTGCCATCGACGACTATCGATACGTCGAAGTGCTGAAGTGTTAGTTCGAAGATGCCACCATGTCAGTCCGCCTCGCCTCCAGGACCAGAGTTTAAAACCTATTCAACTATAGCGAGGGATGAGGCAGGGAGATATCTCCGAAACGTTCACCGCTGCGCTGGAAGACGTTTTCAAGGTTCTGGACTGTGAAGGACTCGGCATGAAATAAACGGTGAGTATGTACACCTTCTGTTTGCTGATTTTATCGTAGTCATGGCTGAGACCAAAGAAGACCTCAGCACATTGCTCGATGGCCTCCGTAATCTCCCAAAAAAAATCACTTCTGACTTCCATGTCGTACCTGCTCCAATTCAGGTTAGGCACTCTACACTCGAAGTTGTCGACAAGTACGTATAACTGGGAAAATGATCCGATTGGGTAGGTCCAACTTCGAGAAACAGGTCATTCGTCGAATCTAATACGGTTGGGCGGCGTTCGGGAAGTCACGGCATATCTTCACTATGGCACGGCATACCGCACTGTTTACTTGTTTTCAGCAACAAACAATGGCGCGTGCACGAAACAAGTGCCGAAATGAATCGGCAAAACAGAAATGGGCCATGTATTGGGATCCTTATGTCAAAGCCATAAATCATTTTTTACAGTAAAGCAAAGCGCCTCTATTTCATTGCAATCTACCACTACTGGTTCGGCGATACACCGAAACCGTAGGTTCTAGGTGACTTGGGAAGGATTAATGGAATGGACTGTATTCAAAGGATAGCGGGTTTTAGTCGCCTAGGATTGGAATGGGAGAGATGATTGTGAGTGGGTATAGGATATTCCAAGGATGAAGGGGACTTACCTTGTTCGGCAATCTTCTTCGTCTCAGAAGGGCAGTCTCCTGGTGGTTTCGAGATGAAGCTGCTGGATTCACTTCACTACACAAATCACCTTCACTTGCCATCGGTTTATATAAGCGGTAATAACTATAGCGGGAGCGGCGCAGTGATACGGTATGGCGGACGCGTATTTAGCGAATCGAATGTTCTCGAAAGTTCTGGACTGTCACTCGCGTCGACGATCGCCGCGACCAACCCGCGAAGGCGTGCCCCCTTCTTGGGAATGGGATAGAGAGGGATAGAAACAAAAGGCATCGCTTGCATTGGCCAAGCAGCGACCAACCATTGACGTTGATGGGATTAGTTTCGATGGAAAGGTAGATGGCGCTACCATATCCCCCCGGCCCTGAAGGGTTGCCTTTAAAAGAAAATAGAATTGAACTTAGCTATGTTGGGTGTACTACCGCATAACCCATCAATAGGCTAAGACAGCGATATGACAGTAAAATTAATCTAAATTAACTTTAGCGAAAACTACAAACGCAATAATAGCGAAAACTACTAACTTAATACTTAAACTAAGAGGTAGGTCCAACTTCAGGCTAGATCTCACTGAGTTGGAAGCGGACAGAGACGTACAACAGGGCGCACGTAACTCCCTTTAGCGGTTTTCACGGTAACAACGCGGGTTGATTAGTGCCTCGACTTGTGCAAGGACATTTAAAAGCTCTTCGTAAGAGAGGATCTGTTGACCTATAACCTTGAAGAGATGCGTTTTAATTACTTTGACCATGCTTTCCCAACATCCACCAAAATGTGGTGATGCTGGTGGAATAAACTTCCAGTCAATATGATCTATGGAAAGTTCTTCCTGAAGACGAGTACGATAACCCGCGACGTGATTGAAACAAGTAGCGGGAACAAGTTCAATCAATTTGCTAACGCGGTTGGCGACAAAAGTCTGCCAGCGGTGAGGAAATGAATAAATCCAAGCGAGCACTACTTTGGAGTCGGAAAATGCGTATATTTTATTATTGGGGTAGCGGGGCAAAACTGTGTCTTGTACCTTGCGGAGCAACTGAGACAGCAGAAGGGCCGCGCACAACTCCAGTCTCGCAACTGAAATGGTTTTAACGGGCGAGACCTTAGACTTGGCACAAACTAACTGCACCGAGTAGTTAGAACCAATGCGGACTTGCAGATATACGACTCCGCCGTAAGCACGCTCGCTGGCGTCAACAAAACCTATTAAGTTGATGGTACATTCATCTACAAACCCAAGATGACACGGAATAGTGACTTGATTGAGCGCGGTAAGCTCAATACAAAACTGGCCCCAAGCGGCGACAATATGGTCAGGGGGTATTTCATCCCACTCACACTTTGATAGCCAAAGCTCTTTGATCAAGAGCTTGGCGTACAAAATTGTGGGAGCCACAAAACCCATTATGTCCCACGTAGACAGCATAGTGCGTTTGGTGCACTTATCATCTGGTGGTGAGACGTCAAACCGAAAACTATCGCAAGATTTGTCCCAGCGTAAACCGAGAACCTTATGCGGTACAGACTTCTCAAACTCAATGTCTGGAGAAGCTTTATGAGAATCTGGTATGCGTGCGAGAACCTCCTTAGAGTTGCTTGTCCATTTGACAAGATCAAACTGGCCTCGCTTGAAAGCTGAATGAGCTCTTCACAAAGCGAAATTGCTAGCGGAGCGGGTATGACATTACAGGCAATGTCATTCATATACAAAGCGGATGTGTAGTATAGTATAGTGTAGCGTAGCGTAGCTTAGCATATCATAGCGTAGCATAGCGTAGCATAGCGTAGCATAGCTCAGCGTAGCGTAGCGTAGCATAGCGTAGCATAGCATAGCATAGCATAGCATAGCATAGCATAGCATAGCATAGCATAGCATAGCATAGCATAGCATAGCATAGCATAGCTTAGCATAGCATAGCATAGCTAATTAGTGCTTTATCTTACACACAGTTTTAGCAACCACCTTGATCCCTTGAAGAACAGAACAACAACAAGACGTAACACAATGAGAAGTATGTAACGTAGGTACGGTACCCATAATCACATACCCAAATACCGTCTCAATAGCGGGCGGTAAATCATATCGCTCACTACGTACTATGTTATTTAGTAGCAAGTGCGGAAATATTGAAGCTCCGATCAAAAGATCAATGCCTGCCGGATTCGCAAACTCCGCGTCTGCTAGCGGCAATGACTCGAGGTGAGTGAGTGATGCTACGTCTACATTAGCGTTCGGCAATGCGTCCGTGATACGCTCCACGATAAGCGAAGAAATGTAAAAATTAATGTCCCTATCAAAACGCGAATTTA
Organism: Euclidia mi; assembly: GCA_944739405.2. NCBI lineage: Eukaryota > Metazoa > Arthropoda > Insecta > Lepidoptera > Erebidae > Euclidia > Euclidia mi. The sequence continues at coordinate 23,471,294 of OX123187.2, forward strand.
TTTTAATATCTACGGAACCCTTGCAATGTTTTTCTGATCCGCCTATCCCTTTGACGGTTGATAATTAATATTTTTAAAATTATTCCATAATCCGAGGCGTTTGAATAACTCAAACGTTATTAAATTGGTCTGAGATGCGCTATCTAGCAGACAACGTACCATGTGCGGCGACCCATTAACATCATATACCATAGAGGATTAGTTTCGATGGAAACGTAGATGGCGCTACCAACTACCACAGCTGGATCTATTATCTCGCTCTAACTACAGTGGAAGACTATGCAGACAAGATAAGAAACAGTCGTAAAGAATTATCATTACAGCTCAATCGTATCGGGTTGTAGATTTAAGTCAAAATTTATTCTAAATTAATATCATTTTGTAGGGAGTAAAGTTCATATTGATTTACAGATGTAGGATGTAAAGGACCTACAATACATTTTCATAGATTATTTCGACGTCCCCAGGGAATAAACCCGTAATCGCAATACTCAAATTTTACAGGAAAAATGATTTAGTGTTTTTGGGGTATGTTTCTTCAACAAAATGTAACTTTGACAAAATTGTAATATGACGAAAAAGCTTATTTTTACCCGAAAAGTTTGCAGTATTTAGTGTAACTATTAAAAATGCGCATAATTAGTTATTCACCAAAATACATACTACCGAAAATCGTTTCATACAATTTTTGGTGTATTGATATCTTATACCGACTTATTAATATTCTTACAGTTTTGTTTACTTACCGAATTATTCTTGTAAATTTCTTGAAAATCATGGGCATAATATTGCTTTACTGGATTATTAATCCTGTTTTTATTACAGGCGAGAGATTGTAATGTTCAGTTACCGACTTGTTATGGTTAATTTTAAATAACCATAAATGGGTAACGTAGTGTAACCCGTATATTATAGAAAAAAATTGTTAGTAATATTATCGTAATCATTGAAAACCGTAAAGATTCGTTCGTAAAGAATAATTAAAGAAAGCTTACAAAATTTATGAAAATTGTAATTTTTATTGGAAACCAAGTTTTCAAAGAGATCACAAATTACAATCAGTGAGAATATTAAAAATAGCCAAGGTAAAACATTAATAACTAATCGGTATTATCATTTGCATCATCATTATCATTGCCATCATCATTAATTTCTGCAGAAATTAAAGATTCATAAAATGGGTGGTAATAGCGTGGACTCGCTCCACTATTGCACAAAGACAGTAAATCTGTATGCTCTTCCTATGAGCCTTGCTCATAGGAAGAGGTTGATGATAAGCCTGTGCCAATTCAGTGTCTTCTATCGAAGCATCTGTCTTAGGTTTTCACCCACGTCGTTTGGTTTGGATTGAACTTGAAATATTTAATTCAGAATATGCATCATCATAATCATATTTAAAGAAAACTTTGTCCTGTTCGGATGATGATACATGAATTTCCATTACATCAGATCAGCGTATCGTTTTTCCATCTATATCGTGACGCCAACTCAAAGAATTTACCAATTGTTTAATGTCTAAAATATCTGTTTGCTCCAATTCTTACAAAGTATATTTTTCTCCCGAGACTTTGGAGTTTAGAATTATTATACATTTGATCAGGTGTGTAAATAGACTTATTTATCATGTTCCTTTCAATACAAGCATGCATTGAGTCACCCTCGTTTTGGCTATGTCCAGTCTCAAAAAATCTTAGATTAGATTATAAATTTAAATATAACGGAACCACGGCAGCAAATTGGACTGCTAGTAACCTACAAGTAGCTGCTGTTGAATTTTTACGCCTATTTTGAAGTAATATAACATGTTTAATGGCTTAACAATCAATCAACAAAGAAATATCGCATTTCAGTCTGGCAATAGGCTCGCCTACTATTAATAATAATAATAGTACCCCTCTGGGGCCGTTGTTATCTCACCATGAGACTAACGCAAACTCGGAGGGCAGAGTAATAGCTTTCAAACATCACCTTCATCTTGTGATATAAACAAAAAATTTATTACAAGAAGAACAGAAAGCTTACAAACCGCAGGGCAGCTTTGTGGCGAGCTGAATGTGTGTGGTGACACTGCGGTCCCGAATGCTTCAGAGGGTTGGTCAGGGCCTCGTCTCCGGCTTGCCTTTGTTGGCTGGTTGGAGTGGGTTTCCAAGAGCGCAGGACTCTAAACTATGGCTTGCCTTGGTCAGCCGGCCTGAGGGAAGCCGCAAGAGCTATTAGCTCGGGGGTGGAAGTGTCATAGTCAAGGGCGTAACTACGGAGAAACCCGCTCCGGGTCTCCGTTGTCACAAGACCCGCAATGGCGAAACCAGTGCCGCACCGCTCGACACCCAGAGCCACTCGTACCGATGTTGCCCTCTGGCTGCCTCTATGGCAGAGTTTGTTTGCTTTGGGCGGCTGTTTAGAGAGGGCCCATCCAGTGAGTTGGCGAGTCACCACCTGCCACCGGACGGATGCTATAGGAGTATCATTGGCAGGTGCCGTTTGTTATCCATAGTACCATTATTTTCAGTCCATTAAACATCCAACCACATAACCCATTTAAATTAGGCTCCACATCATCACAATAGTCCTACATGTTCTGCGGCTAGTCCGTAGCTGTACTCAGTAGAGCAGTTGTGTAGGCTCCGCGGCATGTGTCCCATCCCATTTTAGATTAAAAATCTCTATGGGCCTCTGCACGTTGGATCCATATCCCCGTGTAAGCCTCCCAAAGTACCGGTTATTCTTATGACACCAAAGTTAGAAGAATAACCGTGATAAGAGAGAAACATAATAGGAGAGTAACTGCCCTATGTAAAACTCAACTAATGGGCAAGCACATAATAAAGGCATTTAATACTTACGCAATTCCTATTTTAACATATTCTTTTGGTTTAATAAAATGGACGAAAACTGATATACAGCAAATAGAGAGAATGACTCGTACTACACTCACCAAACATAATAATCTGCACCCTAAATCTGCTATAGAGAGGCTATCCATCAAACGCCAAAACGTAGGGAGAGGCCTGATAGACATCCATGAACTTTGACAAAAACAAATAAGCAGTTTAAAAAGCTTTTTCCACGCAAAGTCTAATACGAGTGAAATTCACAACGCCATAGTTACAAATGATATCAACTACTCACCACTTAACTTGCACGATCAAACAGAGACACAACACACTATTATCCATGATACACAAAAGCAGAAACTAGAAGATTGGAAAAAGAAAGTGCTTCACAGCCGGCACTGGGGTAGCTCTAAATCATGAGGATTTAGAGCTACCCCACATAGATACAATAGCATCAAATAAATGGCTTAGGATAGGCAATTTATTTTCTGAAACAGAAGGCTTTATTATTGCAATTCAAGATCAGATTATAAACACAAAAAACTACAGAAAGTATATAATTAAAGATCCCAAAATCACTAATGAGAAATGTCGTAAATGCCATAACCAATCAGAAACCATACAACACATAACTGGAGCATGCACACAACTCACACAGACAGATTACACTCATAGACACAACCAGGTAGCAAACATCATACATCAACAACTAGCACTCAAACATAAACTCATACAAAACACAAAAACTCCTTATTATAACAATTATTGTGTGCGCAATAATCTGTCGCAGTTTATTTCCGTGTTTAGAAAGAGATGCACTGACTATCACCGACGCCGCATATTAGTATTAGTGTGCGTAATGTGTATAACATGTAGAAACGCGTTCTTGAGCCGCCGAGCGCGAGCAAGTTACCGCCAATATGTATAGTAGGTATAAATTTAAGTCCCGGATCATAACTGTAATAATGAATTACCGAAAATGTTTACCACAAAATTTACGACAGAAAACCTGTAATGGTGTTAACCAGCAATTTTGCTGAAATATTTTCCAGTACTATTACTTTACCGATATGTAGTCGCAAAACTTAATTTGTAAAAATGTATTACGTTATTTTTCTAGTAAATAAAAAAATAAAAATTTCCAAAGAACAAAAGTGTTATAAGGAAAAGCGTTGAAAATTACAGCAAAAAAAATTGAAAAGAATTGCATAGGTGTATCCCGACCCCTAGATACCGTAAATGGTATAACAATAAAAAGTAAGTATTAGTATAATACAGGTTTATTCCTTGGGGGCGTCGATTTGGATAGTAAAGGACTAGTTTGACTTCGTTCAGTTATTTTTTCTGGGTTATAAAGAACATTTTATTTAAGTGTCGTAGATACACTTTTACTTCATAGAATACTAGTTATTTACAACCTAGCCCATACAGGAGGCTATTTGAATATAAGTAATGTATAACCAGTATTAGAAACATTTGAATAAGGTAGGCGTTGAAAGTTTGTGTACAGAAATCAAATTCTACGATAATGAAGTGGATACCTATACTTGAACATCTTGTAATTTCGATAATCGTTATAATATATTTCACAAAATTGTGAGTTAATAGTGGAAACAAATACAATGAAACTAGGTCGTAAAGGACACTTGTATTTTTTATTTTAAATTGTAAGGGTGGACAGGACAATTTGCAAAGACGATGTCCTTTACATCCAAATTTTTGAGTTGAATTATATTAACCACCTAGCGGGCGTCGGGACGTGACGACTCCACCGCCCACTGAGGGAGTTACTCTGACGAGTAGATACTCGTCATAGTATCTCCCCCAGCGCAAGCAGTCAACCGAAAGATGGCGATCAAACCATCTGGCGGAAGTAAATCCCAAGATGCTGGATGGGCAGCAGCGTCCAGCACTAAAAACTTCCGCCACTGCGATCGCCAATACGCCTGCCAAGCGTGGCGATTATGGCAAATCCCCCCATAAATGAACCACACCAACAAAATCCGGCCCCTAGTCCCCGGCGGCCCCGCTAGTCCTGGTTATGGTAGCGGCCATGGTAACGACGGGGCAAGGGGTGCGAAGAATCTCCGGAAGAGATCGGGCTACCACCACCAACGAGAATTGGCCCTGGCAACACTGAACACGCGCACATTGCGGACCGACGAGAAGATTGTCGAGCTGGAAGAAGAATTGAGCAAGTTGCGATGGGATATCATAGGCCTATCTGAAGTCCGAAGACAGGAGGAGGACTCGATAGTTCTCAATTCCGGCAACTTGCTCTTCTACCGGGAGGGCGACCAACAGTCCCAAGGTGGTGTCGGGTTCATCGTCCACAAATCTCTCGTGACCAACGTGGTAAATATTGGGAGTGTGTCGAGCAGGGTAGCGTACCTTATACTCAGAATATCCAAGCGGTATTCGCTGAAGGTCATACAGGTCTACGCTCCGACCTCGATGCACCCCGATGAGGAGGTGGAAGCCATGTACGAGGACATATCTCGGGCTATACATGGCTTCAAAACCCATTACACCGTGGTCATGGGAGATTTTAACGCGAAACTGGGCAAACGCGACGGTGATGAGCTGAGAGTGGGGCAATTTGGTTATGGGCATCGGAATTCCCGGGGTCACTTGCTGGCTAGCTTTATGGAGAGGGAAGGCCTCTATATGATGAACTCCTTCTTCAAGAAGCGAAAATGCCGCAAGTGGACCTGGGTAAGTCCAGACGGTGCCACCAAAAATGAGATCGACTTTATCATGTCGACGAAGAGGCAGATATTCAATGATGTCTCCGTGATCAATTCACTTAAAGTGGGGAGCGATCACCGAATGGTAAGAGGCACATTGAATATCTGTACAAGCCTCGAACGGTCGAGGTTGATAAAGTTCACGCTCCGACCGGCTCCGGTTCATATCCAAAACCCCGAGAGCTTTCAGCTCGAACTCAAGAACCGTTTCGAATGCCTGGGCAAATGCGTAGATGTGGACGAGTACAGTAACGGGTTCGTGGATGCTGTCCATACAACAGGGGCTAAATTCTTTAAGCCCCAGAAAAGCCAGAGAACCAACAAGATCTCGGATCCGACCCTCGAGCTGTTACAGGAAAGGCGCAAGATGGTTCTGCTATCCTCTGACGACATGCTGAAATATCGGCACCTCAACAGACAGATCTCTAAGTCTCTGACTCGCGATCTCCGCCAATACAACACAAAATGTGTTCGTGAGGCAATCGAGCAGAATAAGTCTGTTGGGCAGAGTCAGCTGACAAAGCTGAAGACGGAAGATGGCAGAATCGTATCGTCCAAGCCTGAGCTCTTGGAGGAGATCGAAAGGTTCTATGGACAGCTATACACGACAACGCAACAACCCGCAAGTACTCCAGCGTCAGACCCTAGAGCTGGATTGACCCGACACTATACCGAAGATATCCCGGACGTCAGCATGCACGAGATTAGTGTGGCTCTCAAACAGCTCAAAAACAACAAGGCGCCGGGTGATGACGGAATTACGAGCGAGCTTCTGATGGCTGGCGGTGCACCCGCTAGAGAAGCCCTTCGGAAGCTATTTAATTCCGTCATTCTCGATGGTAAAACGCCACAGGCGTGGCACAGAGGTGTGGTGGTGCTTTTCTTTAAGAAAGGGGATAAAACCCTCTTAAAGAACTACAGACCTATCACACTTCTGAGCCACGTCTACAAGCTGTTTTCGAGGGTCATCACGAATCGTCTCGAGAGCAAGTTTGACGACTTCCAGCCTCCCGAACAAGCCGGTTTCCGTAAAGGCTATAGTACCATAGACCACATACATACGCTGCGGCAGGTTATACAGAAGTCCGAGGAGTATAACCAGCCCCTATGCTTGGCGTTTGTGGACTATGAGAAAGCCTTCGATTCGATCGAAACTTGGGCGGTGCTACAGTCTCTCCAACGGTGCCAAATTGACTACCGATATATCGAAGTGCTGTATGAAGTGTTTGTATGAAAACGCCACTATGTCAGTCCGCCTCCAGGACCAGAGTTCGAAACCTATTCAACTCCAGCGAGGAGTGAGACAGGGGGATGTCATATCCCCGAAACTGTTTACCACTGCGCTGGAGGATGTTTTCAAGCTTCTGGACTGGAATGGACTCGGCATCAACATCAATGGCGAGTACATCACTCATCTTCGATTCGCAGACGATATCGTAGTCATGGCTGAGACCATGGAAGACCTAGGCACAATGCTCGATGGCCTCTGTAGAGTCTCCCAACAAGTAGGTCTTAAGATGAACATGGACAAGACGAAAATCATGTCGAACGTCCATGTTGTACCTGCTCCTATTCAGGTTGGGAACACTACGCTCGAAGTTGTCGACAAGTATACCTACCTGGGACAAGTAGTCCAATTAGGTAGGTCCAACTTCGAGAAGGAGGTCAATCGTCGAATCCAACTCGGTTGGGCAGCGTTCGGGAAGCTACGACATATCTTCTCGTCCAATATCCCGCAGTGTCTCAAGACGAAAGTCTTTGACCAGTGTGTGTAGCCAGTGATGACTTACGGATCAGAGACGTGGTCGCTCACTATGGGCCTTATCAGAAGGCTGAAGGTCACTCAGAGGCCAATGGAGAGAGATATGCTTGGAATTTCCCTGCGAGATCGAATTAGAAATGAGGAGATCCGCAGTAGAACCAAAGTCGCCGACATAGCTCTCCGGATAGCCAAGCTGAAGTGGCAGTGGGCAGGGCACATAGCTCGAAGAACCGATGGCCGTTGGGGCAGAAAGGTTCTGGAGTGGCGGCCACGTACCGGACGACGCAGCAGAGGTAGGCCCCCCGCAAGGTGGACCGACGATCTCGTCAAGATCGCGGGAGGCGGTTGGATGCGGGCGGCTCAAGACCGGTCTGTGTGGAGAACCTTGGGGGAGGCCTATGTCCAGCAGTGGACGTCGTTTGGCTGATATGATGATATTTATATATTAAAAACTTTGCTTTACTACCAAAATGAGTTCACTCTGGTAACTAAGTGGTATAAATTTACATCCATAATATTCTGGATACTTCTGGTATCAATGCCAATGTTATTTATAATTGGAATATGGCGCAATCGCAACCTAACATGAAAAGGCCTGATTTTTTGGAATCATTGGGTTTGAGCATGCTTCAAGGTCACCTTGAAAGAAGATCTTCACATTCAGGGTTAGCCAAAGCACTCAAGAGGATGTTGAATGCCCCTGGATCAAGCACCGAAGAAATTTCACCAACAAAAAAGCAGCGCTGTATAGTTTATCCACGCTCTAAAGACATTAAAACGTTGAGTCACTGCAACTTTTGCAAAAAAACCATGTGTCAAAAACACATGAAGTTAATTTGCAGTTCTTGTTCCGAAAAATAAGATATTTCTTTTAATTTTGTTAATTAATCCTTATATTTATGTTTTCTAGTTTAAATTTTATGTAATAAATTTGAAGATTTTTTTTATTTTTGGTGATTTGAAGAAATATCTCAATATTATGACTAAATAGGCTGATTATTATAATGTTTCGTAGAACAGTAATAAAGTTGATTATAAAATTTACGTTTTTTATTTGCATACGTTATACAACACAAAATAATAAAATGCTGGTATAATTCCATTACCTGATATTATATATTTAAAAATAAACTTTAAGTGTGTGGAGTGGCTAGTGTCCGATCATTTGACAAAAAACAAATGAAAAATTTACATTTGACAAATAACATTTGACAAAATTATACTTGATAAATTTATTATTTTACAAACTATTGTTTAATAAACTACTCATTACACAATATTTTTACGATAAAAAAGTTATTATGCTAAAACATTAATTTACAAATTGATTATTTTTTTAAACATGTTATTTGGCAAAACAACGTAAAGCATAAATAACATTTGACAAAATGCCTTGCTTGGTAAATATTTTACTAACCAAAATCTACGATAATACAACAATCTATGTGTAGGGTCAACTGAAACAATGGTTCGTTAGGTTAGGTTAGAACTGCGACCACAACGCACGAGCCAAGCGAGCGAAGCGAGCGTGCCGCGGCAGCGGCCGGCGAGTGCCAGAACCGAATTCTACTTATTTCGCTTAATGCCGACAGTGTGTATTTTTTTTTAAAGACTTTATTTTCTTTGGAATAAGTATTAATACAAAATTATTACTTGCCTATAAATAATCTGTCCAAGATGAAAATCGCAACCATGCAATTAAATATTTTCAAAACGTCGCGTAAGTATTGGTTAGAATTTTTTTTTTTATAGACTCACGCCTGTATCCCCGAAGGGGTAGGCAGAGGTGTAATATTACACCCACATTTCGCCATGAATTTTTAGGTCCCACGTAATAGGGGGCGAGCCTATTGCCGTACCGGGCACATTACCAGACTCCGTGCTGCTACTGAGAATTTCCTAACGGAAAAAGCCAATAACACTTTGCCCGACCCTGGAATCGAACCCGAGACCTCCCAAGCCCACGCGCACATTTATGCCGCGAGACCAACGAGGCAGTCACAATACAATTTTTTGTACAATCACCAATTTGGCAAACGAATTATTTAGTCAAATGATTATTCTTAAAATAATTACTTAACATTTTAATTATTTTCTAAGTAAAACATTTGCGGAACCTGTAATATGTCAAATTATTGTTTTTAAAGTAATATGTTTGCGAAATGAAAGTTTGTCAAATGAATAAAAATAAATAAATAAAATTTTATTCACAAAAAATACAGAAAGTATAAATTCAAGCAATAGTATTCTAATATAACTCTTAATGCTATGAAGTTCAATCTAATGGAAAGAACACCATACCCCTGTACTAGTTATAAACTGTATCACAGGCGGCAGGGTCTCTCTTTACAAATTTGAGATTTGTATCTTAAAATACAGCAATAATATCACATATTTAGCAATAAACAGTACGGACAGTATAAAACTTAAAAGTAATTAATAGCTACATATATAATTAAGATGGTCATGTATTGTACAATATCAATGCATGTCGAGCATTTTACTGTAATAACAAGTGTATAATATAAAACTGTGGGTCAGCAGAATCGCGAATGATGTCAATTTTATTAATAGTTGCATTTAGCCTTTATTATTTACTTTTACTTACATAACCAAAACTAGAATGCGCACACGTTTAATCGAACTAGATGATTTTACGTTTAATGTTAGTAGGTCAATATTCTAATGAGTTGCTGTTAAGTTTATAATATTAGTAAATGAAACATGAATGGCTTAATAAAATAACATGTAAAGATGATACATTTAAATAAAAAAGAATTTGCAAATTATTCAATAAACGATGCTCTTAGGCACCACCATAATCAATTGAGCTGATATACCTCTTTTCTGCCATTGTTCTTGCTGGACAGTCACTGGCGCCGGTGCTGTGGTTGCTAGGTTTCTTAAAGTGCAGGCAGGTCGCGCATTTTGGGTCTTCGGTTTTCTTTGGGCAGTCCTTTATAGTATGACCTTGACTACCGCAATGCCCGCATGTGTTTTGTGATTCCCTGCATGACTTAGCCGCATGTCCATATTGCTGACACTTATAGCAGCGAGTAACTAAGGTGTAATCCTTCACTGGGCAAGATGACCAATTAATAAATATTCGGTCTTTGACAATCAGTGCCTTGCGTATGGCTGCCGATACTTCTATAACATAGTTACAAGTATCAGTGTCTCTTCGACCCGATTTATGACTCAACTTGACTTCACTAAGAAAGGTCTCAAGGTTGCAGTCCTGAAGTTTCTCTACTAAATTCTGGTGGTATAGGCATGTGAAAACTTCCGTCTTTTTCATAGCTGAGGGCACACCGACGATCACAACTCTAGGTTTCCGTTCATGTGGCTCATTGATTGTAAGGGCTGCGTTTGAAAGTTGTACTGATTGTTTCACTTTCTCTATATCGTCTTTGGTCTCAGTGCTGATTATCACGCACCCGTTCTTAGTTTTGCGTACTCCTCTCACATGTAGTTGCATTTGTTCAGGGCAGATGATTTTTTGAACTAATGATTTAGTGTCTTCACTAGATTTCAGCTTGTCATTCGGATAAATAGCCACCGAACTTACACTTATTGGCTGTATGAAATTGTGAGCACTTTTTTTAACCATGTCAGCAAAAGAATGATTAGTTTTTCAAACGTTGTTTTTAAAATAATCTTTTGTCATACGTTTTTTGTCAAACAATAGTAAACCGGAGTGGCTACAACACCCCGCGAGTGCTCACGAGGCTAAAAACCGCGCGAGTGATCGAGGGTTAAAAATAGAAATAATATTCCCTACCAAAATAATTAAAAAGAAAAACCGATCGTTGATGCTGTTAGTAAATCGCCTAATTCTAGCGATCAATTTCACCCTCGTTGTAGAACATCTTCGCACTCCCTGAATATTTGTAGTAAACCCAGATATTTTATTTGTTTTAAGTGTGGCTTGAAAGGTGATCATGTTACTAATTGCCCCAATTGTAAAACTCCTAGCAACAATAAAAACAAAAATAATAGTCCAAAAACTAATAAAATCGTATTGGAGTAATAACAAAAATTCTAATTTTGATAAACGCGATTGGCATAATTGGTTAAATTATATTAATTTTTTTTTTATTGTTATAACTTGTATTCAATCCGAGAAATTAAAGTTGAATATAATCCTTATATCGCAATTAATATTAATGGTAAGCGTGCTGTGGGCTTGCTCAATTCTGGCTCGTGCGTCACTATTCTGGGTAACAATTCGCACAAATTCTTGCTTGACAATGGTTGCCAGTTGATTGATGCTCAACCGTTGAAACTTATTACTGCAGGCGGTGAAAACTTGCTTTCTGCTGGATCGGTTGCCCTTACCTTCGAATTTCAAAATAAAGTGGTCCCCCTAATAGTTCATATAATCCCTGGCATCAAAAACTCGTTAATTCTGGGTATGAATTTTTGGAGGGCTTTCGGTTTCTTACCAAATCATTTGGACTCCGTCTTACTTTTAAATAAGTCTGATGCTGAGGTTGCCGAGTTAAACACTACTGCATGTTCTAGTCATATTATCCCCTACGATAATTTGACCTTAGAACAGAGACGTATCACCGATGACGTTGTTTCAAAATTCAAAAATATATCCTATCAAGTTCGAGGTTTAGGTTGTACTCATTTAATTACCCATTCTATTGATACGGGTGAAACCCCCCCTATTCGTCAGCGTTATTATCGTATGTCTCCCGATAAACAACGCATATTAGTTAAACAACTGGACGAGATGCTTGCGGAGGATGTCGTTGAACCATCGGAACGTCCTTGGTCCTTGGTCCCTGTAATTTTGGTCCCAAAAAAGAATGGTGAACTACGTTTTTGCTTAGATAGTAGAAAATTAAATTCGGTGACAAGAAGAGACGCTTATAATTTACCTTATATTTCGGAGATCCTTGGTAACCTTAGTAATGCTAAATATTTAACTAGTATAGACATTTCTAAATGTTTCTGGCAGACATTAATCAAAACAGAGGATCATTGTAAAACAGCTTTTTACGTTCCATCTCGCAGAACATTTCAATTAAAAAAATGCCTTTTGGGCTTACTAATGCCCCTGCAACTCAACAAAGATTGGCTGATTTTGTGTTCTATGGACCTGAATTTGAGAACAAGGTGTTCTATTTTGTCGACGATATAATCTGTATTAGTCCCGATTTCTCTGAACATATTTCGCTTTTACTACGCGTTTTACAAAAATTAAAATCTGCTAACTTAACCATTAACTTCGATAAATGTAATTTTTTAGAGATAAGTTAAAGTATCTTGGCTACGTGGTCGATTCTAAGGGTCTTCATGCCGACCCTGATAAAATTGCTTCCATGAAAGATTACCCGACTCCTAGTACTAGAAAAGAGGTTGGTCGTTTCTTGGGCGCGGCCTCGTGGTATAGGCGCTTTATACCCAATTTCAGCACCATAGTAACACCCTTGAACAAACTAACGTCTCAGGGCAAAAAGGCACCGCCATTCTGTTGGTCGGCAGAGGCTGAACAAGCATTTATAAAATTAAAAGAAAGCTTGGCCTCCCCAGCGATTTTAACCTATCCCGATTTTTCTGAACCTTTTGAAATTCACACGGACGCTAGCGATTATGGCATAAGAGCCGTTCTCTGTCAAGTGTTAAAGGGTGAAGAAAGGATAATTGCCTACTACAGCAAGTCATTATCAAGCCAGGAAAAAAATTATAGTGCTACTGAGCGCGAAGCATTAGCAGTCTTGTCGGCTATTGAGCATTGGCGCTGTTATATCGAAAATGGTAGGAAGTTTGTTGTCTATACTGATCACGCTGCATTACAGTGGTTTTTAAAATTAAATAATCCCACAGGCCGTCTAGCCAGATGGGGTGTTTGTCTCTCTTGTTATAATTTTGAAATTAGACACCGTCGTGGTTCTGATAATGTTTCACCTGATTTTTTGTCTCGCTCTGTTCCTGTCTCTGCTATTATCAATGGTTTGCAGGGTGATAGTATTATTTCTAATACAATTATACCGGTTTCTACTAATGGTTCTTGGTATCTAAACGTATTTAACGGTTGCTTAAAGAGGCCATCGTCTTTTGTTGACTATCAAATAATTAATAATAAATTGTATTGACTCAAAAAGTCATTAAACCCACTTATTAGGAAGTTTCAGCGGAAGGAGGTAATAAAAAAATATGTTGGAAATGAGACCTAACATCATATCCGACAATCACTCCTTGCCCACTGAAGGCCATCTTGGCATTTTTAAAACTTACAAGCGTTTATCGCTCTGTTACTACTGGCCGGGTATGTATAGCGAGGTCGTTAAACCCGTCCATGCGTGTGAGAGATATGTAATAATATCTAGGCTTTGGGCTGAAATTACTGATATCCAAATGTTTATGCATAATATGTAAGAGGATAGTGGCAATTAAATGACACTGACATGACGTTTGACAGTTAAACTGTCAAACGTGTAAATAAGGTGTACCTATATAAGTCGACAGGCTCGGCTAGTTCGTCCTATTCTCCTTCGACGACTGCTCAGGTACGATATGGTTCTGACTATTTAACTGCCACTGTGTTTCAATATTGTGTTGCTTGTTCTTTTGTTTAATCATCTAGGAAATAATGTAAGATGGTGTAATCATTATTTTATTGATATTGATTGTGGGTAGTTTGATCGTTTGTGAGATACTAAAGATTGTATTATAGGATAGAATAATATACTATGAATCAAGTTGTATCAATGAGAGTCATTATATACCTGTGGTATACATTTAGTAAATTGTATTGATGCTAAATAATGCTTGTTATATTCTGTTGTAAGACAGACCTTTCTAGTAATATAAAACTACGCACAACATTGATATTTGATGTAGATTGACTGTACCACTGTTTGTTCATTATTGAAAAGAATGACCAAGAGTTTTATTGCCCGTTCTTTCTCTTGGTTCTATGTCTTTGCTTTGCGAACTGGGCTTGTCTAGAATTACCGTAGCCAGGCAGGAAGGTGTATCAGAAGTGCGCAGTGGAAGGTGTAATACATCTACCTGACCACGATAGACAATATATCCAGACACAATGCACTGCGTTGCACAGTGAGTAAAGTATTGAGTAGGTACATGAAAATTTTACCTTATATCTCCTGGTGATGTTCTCGAAGTGGACCTATAGGATTAACTCATAATTTTGGCCAAAATAACAAGAGAATCGAATAGATACCAGTGTACAATTCGGCGAAGTCCTTCTCCAGACCACGATGCACGTTTGCGGTTCACAAAACTTTTCACAAATGTTCAATATGTCATAAGTTTATCTTTTATCACAAAACACAAAACAATTCGCGAAGCTACTAGGACGAGCTTTCTAAAAGGCGATCAATATAATTCCAACACGCAAAGATACAAATTTAGAATACTGCGTGGGCGCAAGAAATTCGTGTCTTCCATTCCAAGCAACTTTTTCAGAACAGGAAGTGAATGACAGTTCAGTGTGACCATTGTCAGAAATTTTCAATAGACTAAACAAAATGTTACTTAATCGATATAATCGATTTGACTTATAATAAAAACTAATTCTATTTCAAACATCCACCCGCCACGGACCGGCCTACTGGTCCGTTAATCGGTTGGTAGACGTGACAATGTTGCAACCGCTCTCCTCAGAATCGAACCGTCCACCAAGACCTCATCAAATCGGGGAACTCCATCAGCCCCAGTTACCAAATGAAGGATGCGCCCCCTGCGCCATCTGAGTGGCGGAAGGTTAGCCTCCTTGATCAAAACGAGGTCTCCAATCTTGGGTGGATCGGTCTTGTCGGTCCACTTAACGCGTTGCTGGAGTATGTGCAAATATTCCAAATTCCAGCGTTTCCAAAAGCTCTGAGTAATCTGGCGTACCAATTCAAAACGCGAGAGACGACCAGGTCTCGTATCAATATAGGGGTACTCAGGCAAGGCGACAAGTGGGCGACCAATCAAAAAATGGCCCGGCGTAAGGGCCTCCAAATCATTCGGATCTGAGGAGATCGGGCACAATGGCCGAGAGTTCAAAACGGCCTCAATCTTACAAAACACAGTTACGAGTTCCTCAAATGTAAGGACAGATTCACCGATTGTCCTGCGCAAGTGTATTTTGGCCGATTTTACGGCGGCCTCAAATATACCACCCCAGTGTGGACAATTTGGTGGGGAAAACAACCAATTTATCCCACGTCGGGCAAGCCTATCACCTATATCAGCCTTGTTGGTTTCAAGGAAATTAACAACATCATTCAAATAATTATAGGTGCCCTTGAAGTTAGTGCCGCAGTCAGAACGGATCAAGGAAGGCAGCCCTCTGCGGGATACAAATCTGTCAAATGTGGCTACAAACGCCTCGGTCGTAAGCGAGGAGACCAGTTCTAAGTGTACGGCCTTTGTGGAGAGACAAACAAAAACGCACAAGTAGGCCTTGACAGTCTTGCTGTTTCGAAGTGTCGACGTTTTCACCAAAAAGGGACCAGCGAAGTCCGTGCCAACACCGACAAACGTCCTGCTTTCAGTTACGCGATCTGCCGGTAAGTCGCCCATCAAGGGCTGCATGGTAGAAGCCTTGAGCTTATAGCAAGGGATGCAGCGAAAGACTACACTCCGAATAATTCTTCGGGCAGACAAGATCCAAAATTCGCGTTGCAAAATGGCCAAGAGCGCATTACAACCAGCATGCGAATTTTTAAGGTGACGGTCAGTTACCAACAAGCGTACCAAATGACCGTCCTTAGGTAACAACAGGGCGTGACGTGCCCCGTAAGGGAGGTTGGCGTTCTTGAGACGCCCTCCAAAGCGCAAGAGACCCGTATCGTCCAAAAAGGGGTTCAATTTAGAGACAGCTCCCGACAATTTCGATTTCCCTGTTTTAAGGATAGCAATCTCCTTCTCAAAATGCGCCAATTGCACAGAACGAACCCAAAGGGTGAGAGACTCCTGTCGTTCCTGTGGTGAGAAAAATGGTGTCAGTCGTTTCTGTTGTGAGTGCCTAAAATTAAAAACAAAACGCTTTATCCAAGCAGTGACACCTAACAACTTGTTGAGGGAGCTGTAACGATTTAACTAAAAATTGGGGTCGAAGGCGCATTCCACCTTCTCAAGAGCGAGTGTTCGTAGACCCGGCAAATTAGAAGTATTCAAAACTGGCGTTCGAGGCCAATCAATTTCAGGTCGACTAAACCATTTCGGACCCCACCACAGCGAATGACCTATCAAACTAGGCGTCAAGCATCCGCGCGAGGCACAATCAGCGGGGTTGAGCTCACCTGGCACGTGTCTCCAAACAAGTTTGACTTCGGATTTCTGGATTTGGGAAACGCGATTAGCGACAAATACCTCCAAGGTGTGGACAGAAGCCTTCAACCAACAAGGAACAATTTGGCGGTCTCTCCAGGCGTAAGTCCCATTAATACAAATGCTTTTACCCAAAGTGTTAGACACGTGGTTCAATAAACGTACAAGTAGGGCTGCTCCCGAGAGCTCCAATTTTGGGATGGTCAAAGATGTACGAAGGGGTGCAACCTTGCTCTTCGCCATGATCAGGGAAACCCTCACCTGACCTGAGGCACTAACTGTGCGCAAGTACACCACGGCCGCGTGCCCACGCTCCAAGGCATCACAAAACCCGTGAAGGGTGGCCTTGTACTTCCCGGGAGGAAGGATGGGACGAGGCAAGGAGATCTCGTTGACGGCAGGAAGTCAGGATACAAAAGAGGTCCATTCCTCAACAAGAGTGCCGTGCAGAGGTTCGTCCCAGGTCAATCCTGCTGTCCAAAGCTTCTGCAAGAAGCATTTTGCCCAAAATATAACTGGACAGATCCAACCGTTCGGATCAAAGGTTCTGGCGACAGTAGACAACACGAGACGTTAAGTCCAAGAACAAGGCAATTTCAAGTCTATGTTATACGTAAAGATGTCTTGGACTGGTCTGTACTGAACGCCGAGAACAGCCATCATGGCGGGGTTGTCAACAATCTCAAACAAATGTGGATCCTGCTGACGATCCTCTGGCAAGCCTTCCAAGAGCACTGGTGAGTTGGAAATACATTTGCGCAACCCATAACCAGCGGAGGCCAAAATACCTATCAATTCGTCCCGCAGGAGGATCGCCTCGTCCGCTGTGGAGGCGCCCGAGCAAATGTCATCGACGTAAATATCGTCCTTCAAGATGGCAGAGGCTCGTGGGAAACGTAGGCCTTCGCGGTCTGCGAGCTCCCAAAGAGAACGTATTGCCAAGTAGGGGCTTGACCTTAACCCGTACGTATTAGTATTGAGCCCGTAGACGACGATGGGATCACGAGGAGACTCTCTCCAAAGGATCAGCTGGAAGCGACGGTCATCAGGGTGGATAATAGTCTGCCTGAACATCATTTTTATGTCGGCTACAAAGTCAACCTGATGTCGTCGGAAGCTGGTGATAACGTCACAAAGGTCCTTGACCAACTTGGGACCAGAATGCAAGCACTGGTTCAAGGATACGCCCGTAGAAGTCTGCGCAGAACCATCAAATACTATGCGCAGCTTCCCAGTCAATGGCTTCAATACCGCATGATGCGGGAGAAAGTAGTGCTCCACCGAACGCCAATCCAAATTTGACACAGACATGTGTCCCAATTGTTCATATTCTCTCATGAACTCAATGTACTTCTGTCTGAGCTCCGCATCACGACCCATGCGACGCTCCATAGCCAACAATCTCTTTTCGGCTAAAGGTCGTGACTCACCAAGCGGAGGCCGAACAGACAGGAAGGGTAACCTCGTAATAATCCGACCAGAACGGAGTCGGCCAGTGTTGTTCTGGAAGAACAGCTCGCACTCCTCATGTTCTGGATTCAAACGGGCAACTTGAGGGGGCTCCTCTACTTCCCAAAACCTCTGAACCGCATCAGAGAGAGCAGAGCCTACAGCCAACAAATTATCAAGTTCAGGTGGAGGGGGGTCCCTAAGTACAGGTCCCATCAAAGCAAATCCAAATATGGTCGGGGTGGCAGTCAAACCATTTGGCACCAAGACCCGTTTCCCACCAATCAAAATTCCACCAAGGACTTCAGAGCCAATCAACAAGTCGATTAGTCCCGGTGTGTCAAATTTGGGGTCTGCCAGTTCCAATCCCGATGTCAAATTTACCACAGCAGCGGGTAGCTGTTTCTGTGGGTGCATAATCCAAAATATTCTTCAACACAGTAGCCGAGGTTTTAATCCTCGGGTGTGAAGATCCAACAGGGCCAAACAAAACCTTAACTTGCCCTTCAACATTGGAGGCTACGTCACCTATGCCCCGTATACAATTTGGAAATAAACCCATATTTAATTTAACCTGCCCTGCCAAATAAGTGGAAACAATGCAACCTTGTGAACCTGTGTCCAATATAGCACGGACAACAACAGAGGTCCCCATGGGTCCCCAGACCCTAACAGCAACCGTTGGTAGGATAACGGTCTCAATGGGGGAGGTTGGCGTTATAGGGCAGGGGTCAATGACCTATTGTTGCCTGGGCGGCGACCGTTGGCCAGGACCAGGCAAGTCAAAACGAGGGTGCGGCTTGAAGTCCTCAAAGGCGCGATGACTTGATCCGCGCGCCATCTGTGGAGGGTCATAATGACGCACCCGCCCAAAACAAGGTGGGCGCGAGTCAAGGCGGGGATGCTCCGCCAAAGGAGGGGAATACCTGGGGCAGCAGTCATGGTGCTGGTGACGTTGCGCGGTCGCACATTCAGGTGCGCGAGAGAGAGGAGGCGTGCGCACGCTACGGTTCTCCAAGCGGGGTGAGCGGCGATCAATTAAGCGAGGCGACTCTCGGCTGCGCGCCGGTGAGCCTCGGCTGCCACCTTCAAAACACCCGCCCGTGCGCGGCGTCGGCTGGTTGGACAAGCGGCCAACCTCTCTGGCATTAATACAGAGAATGTCCAAATGCTGTCCTCCACAGTGAGGACAGGGGCGAGAGTTTGGGCAGTCTCGCTGGTAGTGGGACCCCAAACAAGAGAAGCAAAGGCGGCGGGCATTCGCGATGCGCCTACGAGAGGCGACATGTAGGTCCAAGAATGCCCTACAACTGGCCGTTCTGTGCCCCGTGACCTTGCAGTAAGAGCACTCCGCTGGGCTCTGCGTGACCGCAAAGCGAGGAGGGCGCCGGTCAACATTGGCTCGGGTGTGAACGCGAGCCTGCTCCTTGACCTTGGGCGGCTGCGTCTTAGCCGGCGTGTCACCACCGGAGTTGTCCAAGACCCGGCACTCATCCTCCAGGAACCTCTCCAGGTCAGCAAAAGGGGCAGATGGGTCGCGCTATCCCCACCAAAGCGCTGTTCAAAACGCGACCTCAGGTCGGCAGGCAGCTTCTTCAGCACAATGTGCACCAATAGATAGGACCATTGGTCCACGGGCAGGTCAAGGCACTTAAGTGCGTTGATGGCCACCAAAAGCGGGTTCAAAAGTTGGGTGCGCAATCCAGAGACCCGGGTGAGCGTCGGCAAACCCAAAATCTGCTCGATGTGCGTGTCGGCGAGGCCACGCTTATTATGGTACCTACGGGTGATTAGGTCCCGAGCCGTCTGGTACGCCTCGTCAGACACGGGCAGATGCTGGATGAGGCCCTTAGCCTCCCCATCCAGAACCGACATTAAATATGCCAATTTTTGTGCTGGCCGAAGATCAGCCCTGTCATTGACCAGGCTGTCGAACAAATTAATGAAGCCCAGGTAGCTTCCTAGGCAGCCATCAAAATGGGGGAGGTCCAAAGTAGGGAGCCTACTCACCAGCCCCGGTGCTGACCTAGGAAGCTCCTGCTTCAGGCCGGGTTGCCCTTCCCTATCGGCAACTAGTTGTCTCGCAGTATTGGAGACAGCATCATACAGGTCTAAGACCTGGGCATAGTCTTCGCTGACCTTATTTCGCTCGTCAGCAGTGAAATCAGTGACTGACACTTCGAGACAGCAAGTGCTGAAAGTGGGGAACTGCTGTTCCACACTTGCCAGGCGATCATCGATCTGCTCGTACCTTTGAAGTAAGGCCTGCCAGCGATCAGGTCGGTTCACTAAAGCACTGGCCGAGGCAAACCAGCGCAAATCTGATGCAATAGCACCAGCAGCCGCTCGCAAGTCCTTGATAGCTGACATAATCAAAATTCAAAAGAGCCCGGACAAGCGTTAAATAATATTAACAATCAAAACTTAATTTTTCTCAATTCTTTGAAACCAACATAGTATTAGCCTGTTTACTGCAAGTGCAGGCAAGTGACAGGTATCTACTGTCCAACAAAATTAATAGTTTCAATATATTGAAACAAACACAAAAGTTATCAAAATTTGTTACTTATAACTAATTAAAAGTTGAACTTCAAATTAATTAATTGATTATTTGCAACAGACAGACTGGCTGTGTTATTTGAGATATACAATTGCAAGTAAGCACAGAATATGTGTTACCTAGCAATATTATCTATATTATAACAAAACAAAGTTTATTAATGTGACCCGCCCAAGTGGCAAGGTCAAGTTGGTTGTTATAATGTTTATAAATATATGCAATAAACTAAATTTACTAAATTTATTGATACATACAGCTGTTATGTATCCAACAAACTGACTTATTAGTGCAACAACAAATTTAAGTTAGATTTTTCAACAATACAAATCAACAATTACTGATTGAGGTTATGTGTGACAATGTGTTTCAAATTATCTAGGTCAACTTATACAATTAAATATTATGTATTTTAGACAATAACTGACCAGACAAACACTACAATACTGTCTACAAGGTGAGATATATAGCTCATACAACACCAATCTGAGTTCAGATACAATCAACGGCTAAGATACAACTACGCTCTGCTACCAAAAATTATGTCTAGAATTACCGTAGCCAGGCAGGAAGGTGTATCAGAAGTGCGCAGTGGAAGGTGTAATACATCTACCTGACCACGATAGACAATATATCCAGACACAATGCACTGCGTTGCACAGTGAGTAAAGTATTGAGTAGGTACATGAAAATTTTACCTTATATCTCCTGGTGATGTTCTTGAAGTGGACCTATAGGATTAACTCATAATTTTGGCCAAAATAACAAGAGAATCGAATAGATACCAGTGTACAATTCGGTGAAGTCCTTCTCCAGACCACGATGCACGTTTGCGGTTCACAAAACTTTTCACAAATGTTCAATATGTCATAAGTTTATCTTTTATCACAAAACACAAAACTCGCGAAGCTACTAGGACGAGCTTTCCAAAAGGCGATCAATATAATTCCAACACGCAAAGATACAAATTTACAATACTGCGTGGGCGCAAGAAATTCGTGTCTTCCATTCCAAGCAACTTTTTCAGAACAGGAAGTGAATGACAGTTCAGTGTGACCATTGTCAGAAATTTTCAATAGACTAAACAAAATGTTACTTAATCGATATAATCGATTTGACTTATAATAAAAACTAATTCTATTTCAAACAGGGCTATAAATGTAAATGTAGAATCACGACGTAATCTAAAGATATATCCTTGTGCCAAACTGAATAAACGAAAGTATGATTTGATAGTTGTCTCTTTTATTTATCTAAACTGTTTCTACACTATAGGGAGCTTTCCCGATTCTGACACGTGCGATACTTGTACTGCTCACAAGCACCAAAATCATTCCATTCTTGGCCATATGGGTCAGCCTAAATCGTGTCATAGACCATTTCAGATGTTGAGCATAGACCTCGTTGGACCTTTACCCCCCTCGAGGAAACAGAATACGTATTTTTTCGTAGTGTCTTGTTATTTTTCTAAATATTGTTTGCTTTTTCCAATTAAACGTGCTTCTGCCGAAATTATAACCAGATTTTTAGAAGAAAATGTTTTCCTTGTACATGGTATTTCGTCTACCATTGTCTTAGATAACGGTAAACAATTTATTAGCTCCACTTTTAAAAATTTATTATCCAAATACAAATTTCCTAACTTACATTAAACACCGCTGTATTTTAATTAACAGTAACACAAAACATTACACGTTAATCCGGTTGAGAGATATAACAAAACTATTATGACAGCTGTTTCGGCTTTTATCGACCGCGGTGACCGCGTATGGGATTTGAACTTAGCAAAGATACAATTTGCACTCAACTGTGCTGTAAACGAATCAACTGGCTTTATCCCATCATTCTTGGTATATGGTCATGAATTGGTTACTTGTGGTTCTCATTATATTCATCACGAATCAGACCCTAATATTGTATTTGAGCCGCGTAATGAATATGCCCAAACGCCTGGCCATCTGTCTACCATATTTGACAAGGTGCAAGCAGAATTGCACAATGCTCATCAGAGAAATAGTCATTCTTATAATCTGTGCCGAAAACTGGCTGATTTCAGAGTTGGTGATGTGGTTTGGAAAAGAACTTTCTATTTGAGTGACAAGGATAAATATTTCAGCAAAAAAATTAGCACCGAAATTTATTAAGTGTAAGATTGTGGCAAAAAATCTCCTCTTGTGTATAAACTATCAGATATGTCTGGAAAGCCCCTAGGTTATTTCCATATAAAAGATCTTAAATTAACTCACTACAAATTTTAAAAATAAAATAATCAACGTTTATCACTAATGACCTAATCACAAAAATAACTTCATATTTTGTTACAAATGTTATAAAAATCTTTAACTTCAAATTACAGCTTAAATATTTACGCAAATATCTTGTTACATAAAGCTTTAGTAATGACTAATCGTAATGTAAAAAATATTTTTTTCCCTCATGGCTCAGTGGTTGAAAAGCTATTGTCTAATCGGTCTGTTGGTTCGATTCTCGCCTGTTTTTTTTAGCTATGGTTGTGTATACCATGTCATCGATTGTCTCCTGCGGTGATATATTATTCATTACAACCTATTCCGAATTGTGTATTTGCCGTTAATGGCTTTGTATCATTTTGAGATCGTTGTTGTTGTCCTTCGAGTCGCGACAGTGGAATGCGGCGTGGTGCCGCGCGCGGTGAGGACTCACTTGTTTATCTGTGTCCATCGCTCGGCACAAAACATTCCATTACAATATTGTTTACTTAATTATAATGAACATATTTTGCTTTTGCAAATCGCATCGAGCGTGTTAATGAGCAATTTGCTTGTGATATTACCAACTGGTCGTGATATTGTTAGTTTACGATATATACATTTCCTTTTTTTTTACTTTTCACTTATCGAACCCGTTTTGTCAGGTGGTGCCTGACAACCTAGGTTTGGTAGCTACTTTCTCAAAACTTCACGTATAATACCTCTTCGCGTGCCCCATATTATTTAGAATACGACTCGCATTGGGAATGAATGCTGGCTTTTTCACACGTATGAATGTGTGTTAGTGTGTGATGATGATGATGTGATGAATGTCAGGTAATAGGAACTTACAATGCTTGGTGACGTATGAATGGCCGAGGGTTATACTTTTTTTTTTCCTTCATGGTTAGTAGCTGCCTTGTACTTAGCCTACTGACACCACCACTCATCTGTTTCAGGGTTCCGGAGTGCAGTTGTCACCTACCAGCCTGAATTTTCCCTTCCGGAAAATTCTGGCCCCTCACCTCAGGCACTCCACCTCGGGCTTATTTAAATACGGCCGCGCGGCGATGACGGGCCCTTTCCCCGGCTCACGACATCAAAGCTAAGTACATCTGCTGTCTTCCTGAGCAACGCCGGAAACAGATTCCCAGGATTCCCGAAGACTACGCCGAATCACGCGACCCTGGTTCTATCTCTGTGACTAGTACTATAATTTGCTTAATAATTTTCAATTAAATACAATGCTAAAGGATGTTTTAAATTCTTTAACGAATTAAACAGATTTTTGTTTGTAACTAAACCCACGATTCTCATTTAACCATGTCATAGTAGCTAACCACATCACATCATTTGACGTCATACACACTCGCAACATGGTATTAGAATGTGCGTATTGAAACAATTAGAAATTTTAAAGCGGGAGAAGCATACATTACTGAACGATCAAACCAACTTTAACGGGTCCCCATTGCTGAATATATTCGCATACCGTCATAATGAGGCACATTAGTCGAGCGGCGGAGGGAATTAGAAAGTACAATCGTTTATAAGACATGCACACGGTTGTACTCACAAGGCGCTCAGTCGTTGCCCATCGCTCCTGAGGATGCCTCGTGCAGAGGCAAAACACGAAGGATAGTCGGCGCATACAGCGGGATACTGCAAGTCAGGTATCTTCCTGGAACCAATACCATTCCTATATCCATTATCTTTTTAGAGGAGTTCGGTATTGTCAACCTTTTTCTATTGCAATAGTTGGGGTAGTCAATCCGAGGGTGCGTGGTGGTTTCCTCTTTCCTTCCATTAGGTTCCAATGGAGTTCCGCCAAGTAACGCCTGATTCAATCAACTAAATAGCGATAAGTAATGAATATTTTAATTAATCCCTACTAATATTATAAATTCCAAAGTGTGTATGTATGTATCTTCCTTTTTCACGCTAAAACGGCTGAACCGGTTTTGTCGAAATTTAATATAGAGATATATTGGACCATGGAGACAGACATAGGCTACCATAAGTTGCAAAATTAAACTGGGAGGGTAGAGGTTTGTACCTACGGCACAAATTTACCTCTTGGAAGTAAGAACGCTTGCGCTGTAAGTTGAGTGCTGCGCATGTGCTATCGTATATCTGTCAGTACTGTCACATCATACATATTGTCATATTGTGCACGGTGATTACATTATTCGCATATATTAACTAATAATTTTATTATAGACTAATTGCGCTTAAACAGCTGAAACGATTTTCTCTACTAATTATTTATTTTTCATTTTATTTTCAGCCTGTAGCGTCCCACTGCAGGGCAAAAGCCTTCCTCTCCTTTTCACACAGATCTCTATTTTGTGCCAGCACAGGCCAGTCTTTCCTGTACGAGTCCAGTTCGTCCCGCCATCTTCGTCTCGGCCTTCCAAGCTGTCGCCTAGCACCTTTGTGGACCCAATTAGTGGCGATATTGGCCCAAAGCTCTTCCGGCATGCGGCAAACGTGGCCTGCCCAGTCCCATTTGAGTTTTCAAGCTTTGTGGGTGATATCGGCAATTTTCGTTTTTGAGCGTAGTATTGTATTTTTTACGCGGTCTGTTAAACGGACCCCTAGTAGAGGTACTACGCTCCATTGCTCGCTAGCAAACTTCGAGTGCGGACCTCTGCTGAGCAGTCAAAGACCATGTTTGTGCACCATATGTACGTGAGAATGGGGAGAACGCACATATCCATGAGTTTACGCTTATGGCATAGTGGGAGATCTCCCTTCATTATGTCTTTCATCGACAAGTAGCTCTTCCAGGCGTTTTCTATGCGACGCATAACTTCCTTGTCTTGTCGCGCCTGGAAAGAGACTACTTGGCCAAGATATAAATATTCCTGGACATATGCGATCTCCGCATTTCCTACGTTTAGATTTAGTTTTGTGCTGTTAGTCATTATTTTGGTCTTTGACATGTTCATTCGAAGTCCTATCCAGTGGCTCGCCTCATGCAGGTTGTTAAGCATGACACCCAGTTCTTCTGCTGAAGATGACATTAGAACAATGTCGTCGGCACATCGAAGGTTTGTCAACCTCTTTTCACTGACGGCAATGTCAGTCCACCCGTCAGATTACTCTTTAAAAATCTCTTCTAGAGTGGCTGTAAATAATTTGTGGAGACAGCAGGTCCCCTTGTTTCACTCCAATTTGGATAGGAAAGACTGGTCCTGTGGAATTAATTCGTACTGCTGCTGTGCTATTACGATAAATATTTCTAAGAAGGTCTATGTCACCTATTTCTATTATCTGTGCATGTAGTGCATTGAATAGTGTATCGTGTTTAATGCAGTCGAAAGCCTTAGTGTAATCGACAAATGTCAGGTACGAAGGTCTTTTGGACTCGATGCACTTTTCGATTATTTGATTCAGACAGTGTAGGTGGTCTGTGGTAGATAAGCCCTGACGGAATCCTGCTTGCTCTGGAGGTTGGTGAGAATCTAGTATATATGAAAGTCGGCTTTCTATAACTTTAATTAAAAAATATACAGATGAGACACTAAATTAATCGGTCGATAAATTGTTCAAATCAATTTTGTCGTTTGACAGTTTAAAATTCTCGCCTGGAGATTATCACCCCTGACACCAAGGGAGTCATACTGTCATAGCTTCCGGGAGTCGCCGGGCACTTGGGGATCGTTTATCGTGTGTAAATGCGAAAGTGTTTATAGATATATGTGTGGGAAAGGCATGTGAGTGGAATGGAACGCAACGCTGAGTGAGTGCGATAGATATAAGAGAGAGGGAGAAAGATACGAAGATGGCGGGATGGTAATAAGAGAGGACGTGTGTCGTGCGGGATCGAGGACTATTTTATAATATAAAGGAAGTGTAAAAATCAAGTATTATTATTTTATATTACCACCCTACATTTTGGGGATAGATTATCAAAGTTTTACGACGTCCGTAGTCGATTCCGCACAAAATACGACGTAGGTAGGTGTGCCGGGGCTATAGCGTGGCGTGCTTCTCGCGGCACATCCGACGATGCAGGCGCAATCTTCGATGTACGACGAATTTTACGGTGAAGACGATAAAATAAGACGATTGAACAGTGAAACGACGCAAATGGCTTCAGGCGAAGGCAAATCCAACAGCGATATGACGACGATGGCGGCATTATTCCTCGATGGAATCACCAAGTTCAGCGGTGACGACAAGACGGTGTCATCCGCTAAATGGGCGCAGGATCTTGAGGATAAAGCAGAAATATTCAATTGGACACTACAACAAAAACTGATTTTTGCTCGTCGATCATTGGTGGGCACGGCAGCGTTGTGGTTGAAAAGTGAAAAAACATTCAAGAGTTACGACGCGTTGAAGACGGCGTTACAGAAAGAATTTCCTGAAGCAACAAATACAAAAGAAATGCATTAAATAATGTCGTCCCGTAAAAACAAAAGAATGAGTCATACTATGAGTATATGCTTGTCATGAAAGAGCTTGGTCGCAGGGCGAAATTTCCGGACTATGTTTCAGTGCAGTATATTATTGATGGAATAGCTGATTACGAACCCAACAAATCGATGTTGTATGGGGCTACTACATATCCCGTATTGAAAGAAAGGTTGCTGTTGTATGAGAAAATGAAAACCAAAACAAAGACGTATACTAGTGAAATACCTAGAAAAGAAAAGAAACCAAAAAAACAAAGGTGTTACAACTGTGGTGACTTAAATCATGTGGCTAGTGTGTGTCGGAAAGGATTAAAGTGTTTTCGCTGTAATAAATTTGGGCATATAGGTTCCCACTGTAAGGAGATTTTGGTCGATAAAACAGTGTTGAATACGTTGATAAAGTAGCACTCTGAAGCTCGCAGCGAATCGCCTAAAAGAGGTGCTGTCAACCAATGGCCGTCTAGAAGACAGCACACTACAAACGTCAATTTAGCCACGACTGACAGTAGTGACAGCCAAACGTAACTCGACCATAATGAAGTTTGTTTGCAAGTCGGCAACGAAAACAACCTAAACAATCATGGAAATACTACGACAAAACCGATGATTAAAGTAATAATAAGGAATTTAGAAATGAGCGCGTTAGTTGATTCCGGTTGTGATGTTAACTTAATAACATATGAATGTTTTGTGGCGATTGGAGTAGAAAAACTCGATGATAACATGTGTTTATTCAAACTTGGACGTTCAAAAGTGAAATCAATGGGGAAAATGTTCTTGAATATCACTATTGATGACAAAGACTATGAAAATGTATCATTTCATACTATCAACAAAGATGTTATCCCTTTCCAAATGATTTTAGGTCAAGAGTTGTTACAATGAATAACCATGATAATGAACGGGTACAAAGTAAAGTATTTTTCTGAAAGTGATGATTGAATGTCTAAATTGTGTTGTTTTTCATGATCAGCTGTGGATTTGGGTCATATTTTAGATCATTCGGAGAAAGAAAAAGTTTTGCAATGTGTTGAAATCTACATTCCAGTGCAACAAAGAGAAGTACCAATTCAGTTAAAAATAGTTCTCAAAGATGATGTGCCAGTTGCACAGAGACCTAGACGACTGTCCCTAGTGGAACAAAAAAATGTTGAAGAGCAGGTACAAGAGTGGTTGGAAGAAGGCATAATACAGGTGAGCTTCTCTGAGTATTCAAGCCCTTTGGTATTAGTAAGAAAAAAAGATGGTTCAAAAATGTATCATTTCATACTATCAACAAAGATGTTATCCCTTTCCAAATGATTTTAGGTCAAGAGTTGTTACAATGAATAACCATGATAATGAACGGGTACAAAGTAAAGATTTTTTCTGAAAGTGATGATTGAATGTCTAAATTGTGTTGTTTTTCATAATCAGCTGTGGATTTGGGTCATATTTTAGATCATTCGGAGAAAGAAAAAGTTTTGCAATGTGTTGAAATCTACATTCCAGTGCAACAAAGAGAAGTACCAATTCAGTTAAAAATAGTTCTCAAAGATGATGTGCCAGTTGCACAGAGACCTAGACGACTGTCCCTAGTGGAACAAAAAAATGTTGAAGAGCAGGTACAAGAGTGGTTGGAAGAAGGCATAATACAGGTGAGCTTCTCTGAGTATTCAAGCCCTTTGGTATTAGTAAGAAAAAAAGATGGTTCTATAAGAATGTGTGTGGATTATAGACTTTTAAATAAAAATATTGTAAGAGATAAATTTCCCTTACCAGTAATTGATGACATGATAGATAAGCTGTGCGAAGGTAAAATATTCAGTGCATTAGATTTAAAGAATGGATTTTTCAATTTGAAAGTGTCTCCGGCATCCATTCCATACACATCCTTCGTAACGCATCGCATTCGGCCTATCTATCTGTCCAAAGTACTTCATGCGTTTTGTAAGTATTATTTTCAGGGAGCTGATATCCCAAGACATTATGATGATTTTTATTGATGATATTCTGATCACAGCTGAAAATGAGACTCAAGCAGTTGAACAGCTTCAGCTTGTGCTAAAAGTAGCTTTAGAATATGGTTTTAGAATAAACTGGAGGAAGGCCAATTTGATCAAGCAGAAAATTGAATATTTGGGTCACACTGTGAAAAATGGAGAAATAAGACCCGGTCCTCATAAGACCGATGCTGTACTTAAATACCCAGAACTAGCAGATATCAAACAGTTACACAGTTTTATTGGCTTAACAGCCTACTTTAGGCGATACTGGAGAGCCCATTGCTACACCGTCTACTTGTATGTAGTATTTCTTGTCCCTAAGGAAACTATGGTTAGTTTTGATATACAGTCATTATTCACATGCATACCAGTACATGACTGTGTAGAAATTACTAGAAGGAAGCTGACAGAAAACAACATGCCTGAGGAATATGCAGAAATACTCAAACACTGCCTGACAACGGGCTATCTGTTATGGGACAAGAAATACTACATACAAGTAGACGGTGTAGCAATGGGCTCTCCAGTATCGCCTGTTGTCGCTGACATCTTCATGGAGGACTTCGAGGCGCGAGCCCTGCAGACTGCCACCATCACACCGAGGTTCTACAAACGGTATGTAGATGACACTTTCACAATTTTACCAACAGATAGTGTTAATGCTTTCCTAAACCATCTTAATTCTATTAATAACCAAATACAATTCACAATGGAATTAGAGGCAAACAAGTCTTTAGCCTTCTTAGATGTACTTGTCATCAGGAATAAAAACAACTCCTTAAGCCATACTGTGTATAGGAAAAAGACCCATACAAATAGGTACTTAAACGGTGAATCTCACCACCATCCTAAACAGTTAGCTACTGTAGGAATGTCTCTGTTTCAGAGAGCCCGCGGGATCTGTGACAAGAAACACCTGGACGCTGAGCTTCAACATGTCAGGCAAGTTCTGCAAGACAACAAGCTCCGACCGCCGCGCCACTGTCACAGATCCCAGAAGAAAGAAAAACCAGCCACAGTAGAAAGACAACCTGCTGTCCTCCCATACATCAAGGGCGTGACCGACAAAATTGGCTACATCTTGAAGCGAGCTTCTATCAAAACTTACTACAAGCCGCCAACGAAGATCAGTCAATTATTACCATCTGTCAAGTGTCAGTTACCCTTGCAAGAGGCCGGTGTCTACAAAATTGACTGTGAATGTGGGCTCTCATACATTGGACAAACCAAGAGAAGCATAGGCATTCGACTCAAAGAACATATAGCTGACATAAAACATAAACGCTCAACAAAGTCTGCTGTGTGTGAACATGTGGAACAAGGACCCAACCACTACCTGCGATTTGATGAACCATAGATACTCGCAAAAGAACATCGTTTTCTTCCAAGGATGATACGAGAGGCTATTGAAATTAAAAAACACCCTAATTTCAATAGGGAAGATGGTTGGAATGTTCCTCCAGCTTGGGACCCTGTCATAAGGCTAATGAAACCCAAGAAGGACAAAGTCACCAGAAGACCTAAGGACACTGTGAGCTCATTCTGCGTAAATAGTAACACCAGTAGTTGAAAAATGTTCGGGTACTTTGAGATAACTTATACATTCAAGAAAAAGACAAATATCACCTCAGTCTGCCGTGAACATGAATTCTGTAAAGAATTCGAAACGTCGGCTAGTAATAAATTAAAAATATAGTTTCTAGATCTTTAGTTTCAAATGTAATAACTTAGTGAAACAAATACAACGCGATAAAATCCGTAAACTGTAGTTTAATTTCAATGTGTAACATTCGCGTAAACCCAAGAAGATCCTATCAGCTGTGCTATGACTACATATACATACCATACCTATTCACTTCATAGCATCGCGCCTATACAATAACATACATCGATACAAACCTATTGCCTAGTGCCTATATCTAGCATAATCTAGTCTACCTAGCTCATAACTAGGTAAGCTAAACGCATTTCCAAGTCCGCTTGCTATTCTTTTATACTTCAAGTAAAAATATTTTTACTAAAATATACCTACCTACAAACCGAAATCGTAAACTTACGAAGTTACTACGCAATTTAACCGAACTATTTAATTGCAATTTGCTCTGCTTATATTTCACTTTAGAAGCATTTGCACTGCACTGCATTCCATAATAATTTCCGTACGAGTATTTCCATAGCTTTGCAATCTTTAATCCTCATCCTTTAACAATTTATTTAGGCTGCTTTCTAAGCTTGTCGTAACAATCAATTCCAGTGGCATCGCGCGTCGTTCATCGCTCGCGCTGTCTGATTGCATTGTACCTACGCGACTGCGCTGCCGTATTGTGAACCGGTTAACGGTACCTAGCGACACGGCCGATCAGCTGAGCAGAGTGACGTCAGAACGAGGAGCGTATCGTATGCCTATCATTGTTTACCTATTTGCTACGATCTATTAATTTTTCGACTGCATTTTATCGCAAGTTCATAATGTCGTGTGAAGATTTGTCGTTCAAAGACTTAACTACTGTACGTAGTTCTATTAAAAGACGCGTTACTAAGTTTAAAAACAACTTAGACATTTTGGATACGTTGGAAAGTATTTCACAAATCGAACTAAGCAAACTTGCGATGAAATTGACGAAATTTGAAGTGTTATTCACTGAATTTGACGAGTTGCAATGTCAAATAGAAATTCTTAATGATGGTAAACAAGATACCGAGTTAGCAATCAGGGATTTGATTGAACAAGATTTCTACCATTGCATATTGTTGGCTAAAGCATTACTTGAGAAAAATCCTACCTCTAGTCCAGGCTCAGTACATTCGTCAGCTCATTCTTGTTGTCATCATAACGATGGTTCTCATGGTGTCGGGTTTCGATTGCCCGGGCTACGCATACCAAATTTTGATGGTAGCTACTTCTAGTGGTTGGAATTTAAAGATATTTTCACTTCCTTAGTTCATGATAATGTAAAAATCAAGAATATTCATAAATTCCAATACCTAAATTCTTACCTCACAGGAGAGGCTTCAAGAGTGATTTCAAACCTAGAAATTTCTGACCGTAATTACAACGAGGCTTGGAAGATTCTATGTGAGCGCTATGACAATAAACGTCAATTAATAAACAACCATTTAAAGTCATTATTTAACATTGAATCTGTACGTGAGACAGACAAATCACTTCGGTTTATTATTGACCACGTCACAAAGAACCTTCGAGCTCTCAACAGCCTAGGTTTACCCACCAATAAATGGGATGTTCTTATTATTTATATCGTAGCAGGTAAATTAGATAATACCACTTACTTTAAGTGGGAAGAAAATAGGAGTCACTTACCTGACATACCTACCTAAGAGCAGTTTTTCTCCTTTTTGAAAAACCGTGCTGACGTTCTAGAAACCTCACTCAATAGGTCTAAGCAAGATAAATCTGAAAAATCTAAATATAACTACAATCATAACCAAAAGGGTCAAACTAAAACCTTAGTAACTACCTCTTCAAGGGAGAATCGTACTTCCTCTCAAACTAGCTCTTCACTGCATTGCGTAGCATGCAATGGTAAGCATCATTTGCACCAATGCAACGCTTTTAAAGGCCAATCAGTAGAAGATAGAATTAATTTTATTAATTCTCACAATTTATGTCAAAACTGTTTTCGTAGTGGGCATAAGCTACAGCAATGCAAGCTTCCAAGTACTTGTCGAATCTGTAAGAAGCGACACAATTCTTTGCTTCATAAATCGGATGAGCCTGAAAATAAAAACAATGAGTCTATTTCTATGTCAGCCATATCTTCCCCTGAAGTATTATTGTGTACCGCCACGGTTCAGTTAACTAATCCTATAACTAAGGACACTGCCACTGTGAGTGCCCTCTTAGACAGTGGGAGTCAGTCTACTTTTATAACTGAAGCTGTAAGGCAGAAGTTAAAGCTCTCTCCCCAGTCGTCTAATACCGAAGTAGTAGGTATTGGCAACACACCTCTAAAATTAAATGTCCAACGTTGTTCAGTACAACTAACCTCCAAGGATAAGGCATTTAACGTTTTAATGTCTTGTCTCATCTTACCCACTATTTCAGGGAACATACCTAAGGTCGCTCATGATATAAGGCATCCTCAACTTATCCGACTTTAAGTTAGCGGATCCTAACTTTTATGAACCTTCTCCAATAGATATGCTGATCGGAGCGGATCTCTTCTGGGACTTAATAGGTTCAGAACAACATTCCCTACGGCCGAAAAATCCTATTTTACGAAGCTCTAACCTTGGTTGGCTTATTTCCGGACGCATATTCAACTCAAAGCCTGTCAAAGGCTCTAAAAAGATAATGTGTAATTTTCTAGCAAATGAACAATCATCTCCAAACCTACATGCTGAACTGTCAAAGTTCTGGGAACTTGAGAATTTCCCACAAACAAAAGCTCTCAGCAAAGGAGAAAGGCTTTCTGAGCAGCACTTCCTAGCTAACACTACACGAACCCCTGATGGTCATTTTATGTCGCACTACCTCTCCGCGAGGAACCAATTGTTTTAGGAGATTCCTATGGCTTAGCCAAGAAGCGTCTTCTGAGTTTAGAAGCTCGTTTCCGTAAGCAACCTGAAACCAAACGAGCATACACCGACTTCATACATGAGTATGAGGTTCTCGGTCACCTAACTAAACTAACGTCAAATAAATCTAAAAATGCCTATTATCTTCCACATCATCCTGTTTTCAAGGAGAATAGCGAGTCAACTCGCATTCGCGTCGTTTTTGATGCCTCCGCAAAAACTTCTTTGGGAATATCGGTAAATGACCTACAAATGGTAGGGCCGATCGTACAAGAGTCTCTCTTTAATATACTCGTGGGTTTTCGGCAGCACAAGTTCGTATTCTCTGCCGACATAGCAAAAATGTTCTGCGCTATCTCCTTAAGAGAGTCAGATCGTCATCTACAACAAATTTTATGGCGTGACAGCGAAAACGATCCAATACAAACCTTGTAGTTAAATACTGTAACGTATGGCTTTTCTAGTGCTAGTTTCCTTGCAACTCGCTGTATAATTCAAGTCGGCGAGGAATGTAGCGATCCTACAATTAAAACTTTAATTAAAAAAGACCTGTATTGTGATTACATTCTTTCAGGGGCCAATACAGAGTCTGACATGCGCTACATTCAGCAGTCTGTGTCCACAGAATTAGCCAAACATGGTTTTCATCTCCGTAAGTATCGATCGGGCTTACCTAACCCCCTATTCGCGGATCCTACCGATCTCCAACAAGACGATCTCATGATCAGTAACGCCACTAGCACCTTAGGTGTAGGCTGGACTCCATCGTCTGATGTATTTCATTTCGATGTCCAATATTCTCACCCAAATGTCCTAACAAAGCGATCGATACTTTCATCGACGTTTAAGATCTTTGATCCACTTGGTCTGTTGTCTTTATGCACGATCAAGCCTAAAATAATCCTCCAATAGTTATGGAGCTTTAAAGTAGATTGGGACGAACCAGTACCCCAAGAAATTAAGAAATCTTGGCTAAAATTTACAGAACAGCTTTCAGAGCTATGTTCCCTAAAGATACCTAGATGTATTATAATTAACAATTTCTCCATAATAGAACTACATTGTTTTACCGATGCATCTCAACGAGCTTTTGGGACTACAATTTATCTAAAATCCCTTGACGCTAATGGTAAGAGCAACGTCTCTCTAGTATGCGTCAAGTCGCGAGTAGCCCCATACATGCCAAATTTCAGATTCCTGCGCCCAATAGGTTCGGCTGTAGCTTGTCTGTCAGTCAGTCAGTAACGCAAGGATTTTATATATTAAGATAACTTGTTGTACGTTATATTCAACGTTACTTTAAATAACATGGCGCCATTGTGATATTAGTTAGGATCGGCCTATGTCCAGTTGTGGACTAAAAAGACGGCCAAAAGAAGCTAACCGCCACTTAAGAAACTTTACAGGAGAGTAGTTTAAATTCAAAATAATGAAAAAAAAAACATAGAAAATTTTCTGTAGGTTCCTAAAGTTTCAAAATTTAACCATATAGT
The DNA here is from genome assembly GCA_944739405.2 of Euclidia mi. Lineage (NCBI taxonomy): Eukaryota > Metazoa > Arthropoda > Insecta > Lepidoptera > Erebidae > Euclidia > Euclidia mi. The sequence continues at coordinate 23,506,609 of OX123187.2, forward strand.
TTTTGATAAGGTCTCTACGAAATGACATTTTTAATTAAAACAAATCACACTCCTAACACTATGTACTGTCGCTTACCCTCAAATGGTCCTAATTATACTAACAGGAAAAAACATCGTAAATGAAAACAACCCAATAAATGAGTTCCAACCCAAATGATTTAGCTGCACCATTTATTTTATTTCTGTTGAAGAAAAAGAGCATACCTGTGGGCAAGGCGACAAGTGGGCGACCAATCAAAAAATGGCCCGGCGTAAGGGCTTCCAAATCATTCGGATCTGAGTAGATTGGGCACAATGGCCCAGAGTTCAAAACGGCCGCAATCTTACAAAACACAGTTACGAGTTCCTCAAATGTAAGGACAGATTCACCGATTGTCCTGCGCAAGTATGTTTTGGCTGATTTTACAGCGGCCTCAAATATACCACACCAGTGTGGACAATTTGCTGGGGAAAACAACCAATTTATCCCACGTCGGGCAAGCCTATTGCCTATATCAGCCTTGTTGGTTTCAAGGAAATTAACAACGTCATTCAAATAATTATAAGTGCCCTTGAAGTTAGCACCGCAATCTGTCAAATGTGGCTACAAACGCCTCGGTCGTAAGCGAGGAGACCAGTTCTAAGTGTACGGCCTTTGTGGAGAGGCAAACGAAGACACACAAGTAGGCCTTAACAGTCTTGCTGTTTCGCAGCGTCGATGTTTTCACCAAAAAGGGACCAGCGAAGTCCGTGCCAACACCGTCAAACGTACTGCTCTCAGTTACGCGATCTGCCGGTAAGTCTCCCATCAAGGGCTGCATGGTAGAAGACCTGAGCTTATAGCAAGGGATGCAGCGAAAGACTACACTCCGAATAATTCTTCGGGCAGACAAAATCCAAAACTTGCGTTGCAAAGTGGCCAAGAGCGCATTACAACCAACATGCGAATTTTTAAGGTGACGGTCAGTTACCAACAAGCGTACCAAATGACCGTCCTTGGGTAACAAAAGGGGGTGACGTGCCCCGTAAGGGAGGTTGGCGTTCTTGAGACGCCCTCCTACGCGCAAGAGACCCGTATCGTCCAAAAAGGGGTTCAATTTAGATACAGCGCCCGATAATTTCAATTTCCCCGACTTGAGGATAGCAATCTCCTTCTCAAAGTGCACCAATTGCACAGAACAAACCCAAAAGGTGAGGGACTCCTGTCGTTCCTGTGGTGAGAGAAACGGTGTTAGATGTTTCTGTTGTGGGTGCCTAAAGTTAAAAACAAAACGCTTTATCCAAGCAGTAACACCTAACAACTTGTCAAGGGAGCTGTATCGATTCAACAAGAAATCGGGGTCGAAGGCGCATTCTACCTTCTCAAGAGCGAGTGTTCGTAGACCCGGCAAATTAGAAGTATTCAAAACTAGCGTTCGAGGCCAATCAATTTCTGGTCGACTCAACCATTCCGGGCCCCACCACAGCGAATGAACTATCAAACTAGGCGTCAAGTATCCGTGCGAGGCACAATCAGCGGGGTTGAGCTCACCTGGCACGTGTCTCCAAACAAGCTTGACTTCAGATTTTTGTACTTGGGAAACGCGATTAGCGACAAATACTTCCAAAAACGAACGAACCAACAAAGAACAATTTGGCTGTCTGTCCAGGCGTAGGTCCCATTAATACAAATGATTTTACCTTAAGTGTTAGACACGTGATTCAACAATCGCACGAGTAGTGCTGCTCCCGAGAGCTCTAATTTCGGGATGGTCAAAGATGTACAAAGGGGTGCAACCTTGCTCTTCGCCATGATCAGGGAAACCCTCACCTGACCTGAGGCACTGACTGTGCGCAAGTACACGACGGCCGCGTGACTACGTTCCGAGGCATCACAAAACCCGTGAAGGGTTGCCTTGTACTTCCCGGGAGGAAGGATGGGACGAGGCAAGGAGATCTCGTTGACGGCAAGAAGTGAGGATACAAAAGAGGTCCATTCCTCAACAAGAGTACCGCGTAGAGGTTCGTCCCAGGACAATCCTGCTGTCCAAAGCTTCTGCAAGAAGCATTTTGCCCAAAATATAACAGGACAAATCCAACCGTTAGGATCAAAGGTTCTGGCGACAGTAGACAACACGAGACGTTTAGTCCAAGAAAAAGGCAATTTCAAGTCTACGTTATACGTAAAGATGTCTTGGACTGGTCTGTACTAAACGCCAAGAACAGCCATCATGGCGGGGTTGTCAACAATCTCAAACAAATGTGGATCCTGCTGATGATCCTCTGGCAAGCCTTCCAAAAGCGCTGGTGAGTTGAAAATCCATTTGCGCAACTCATAACCAGCGGAGGCCAAGATACCTATCAATTCGTCCCGCAGGAGGATCGACTCGTCCGCTGTGGAGGCGCCCGAGCAAATGTCATCGACGTAAATATCGTTCTTCAAGATGGCGGAGGCTCGTGGGAAACGAAGGCCCTCGCGGTAGGCGAGCTCCCAAAGAGAACGTATTGTCAAGTAGGGGCTCGACCTTAACCCGTACGTATTGGTATTGAGCTCGTAGACGAACATGGGATCGCGAGGATTTTCTCTCCAAAGGATCAGCTGGAAGCGACGGTCATCAGGGTGGATAATCGTCTGCCTGAACATCATTTTTATATCGGCCACAAACCTGATGTCGTCGGAAGCTGGTGATGACGTCACAAAGGTCCTTGTCCAACTTGGGACCAGAATGTAAGCACTGGTTCAAGTATACGCCTGTTGAAGTCTGCGCAGAACCATCAAACACTGTGCGCAGCTTGCCAGTTGATGGCTTCGATACCGCATGATGCGGGAGCAAGTAGTGCTCCACCGAACGCCAATCCAAATTTGACACGGACATGTGTCCCAGTTGTTCATATTCTCTCATGAACTCAATATACTTCTGTCTGAGCTCCGGATCACGACCCATGCGACGCTCCATAGCCAACAATCTCTTTTCGGCTAAAGATCGTGACTCACCAAGCGGAGGCCGAACAGACAAAAAAGGTAGCTTCGTAATGATCCGACCAGAACGGAGTCGACCAGTGTTGTTCTGGAAGAACAGCTCGCACTCCTCACGTTCTGGATTCAAACGGGCAGCTTGAGGGGGCTCCTCTACCTCCCAAAACCTCTGAACCGCATGAGAGAGAGCGGAGCCTACAGCCAACAAATTATCAAGTTCAGGTGGAGGGGTTCCCTAGGTACAGGTCCCATTAAGGCAAATCCAAATATGCTCGGGATGGCAGTCAAACCATTTGGCACCAAGACCTGTTTCCCACCAATCAAAATTCCACCGAGGACATCAGAGCCAATCAACAAATCGATTTGTCCCGGTGTGTCAAATTTGGGGTCTGCCAGTTCCAATCCCGATGTCAAATTCACCACAGCAGCAGGTAGCTGTTTCTGTGGATGCATACCCAAAATATTCTTCAGCACAATAGCCGAGGTTTTAATCCTCGGGTGTGAAGATTCAACAGGGGCAAACAAAACCTTAACTTGCCCTTCAACATTAGAGGCTACGTCACCTATTCCCCGAATACAGTTTGAAAAGGAGCCCATATTTAATTTAACCTGCCCTATCAAATAAGTGGAAACAATGCGACCTTATGAACCTGTGTCCAATATAGCACGGACAACAACAGAGGTCCCCGTGGGTCCCCAGACCCTAACAGCAACCGTTGGTAGGATAACGGTCTCAATGGAGGTGGTTGCCGTTATAGAGCAGGCGTCAATGACCTATTGTTGCCTGGGCGGCGACCGTTGGCCAGGACCAGGCAAGTCAAAACAAGGGTGCGGCTTGAAGTCCTCAAAGGCGCGATGACTCGATCCGCGCGCCATCTGTGGGGGGTCATAATGACGCACCCGCCCAAAACGAGGTGGGCGCGAGTCAAGGCGGGGATGCTCCGCCAAAGGAGGGGAATACCTGGGGCAGCAGTCATGGTGCTGGTGACGTTGAGCGGTCGCACATTCAGGTGCGCGAGAGAGAGGAGGCCTGCGTACGCTACGGTTCTCCGAACGGGGTGAGTGGCGATCAAGTGAGCGAAGCGAATCTCGGCTACGCGCCAGTGAGCCTCGGTTGCCACCTTCAAAATACCCGCCCGTGCGCGGCGTCGGCTGGTTGGACAATGAGGACAGAGGCGAGAGTTTGGGCAGTCTCGCTGGTAGTGGGATCCCAAACAAGAGAAGCAAAGGCGGCGGCCATTGCGATGCGTCTATGAGAGGCGACATGAAGGGCCAAGAATGCCCTACTACTAGCCGTTCTGTGCCCCGTGACCTTGCAGTAAGAGCACTCCGCTGGACTCTCGTGACTGCAAATCGAGGAGGGCGCCGATCAAAATTTCCTCGAGTGTGAACGCGGGTCTGCTCCTTGACCTTGGGCAGCTGCGACTTAGCCGGCGTGTCACCACCAGAGTTGTCCAAAACCCGGCACTCATCCTCCAAGAACTTTTCTAAGTCTGCAAAAGGGGGCAGATGTGTCGCACTATCCCCACCAAAGCGCTGCGTAAATATTAGAGTATGTGTTACCCAACAATATTATCAGTATATTATTATAGTATTGCGATCTGTCAAACTTATTATGTCAGGTTTTGGTCATAGATTAATAAGAAAGATAAGTTAATTTGCAGTACTTATGCATATTATTACAGCATTTATGAACTAGATAAATTCTTATGCAAATCACCAAAAGCATAATAATAAATACTACAAGATTTATTACCAGCGTTTTCTTGGTAGACTTATGTCCTGCAGTGGACGTTTATTGGCTAATATGCTGATGAAGTTAGTTAGCATGAAAGTGAAACAGCATACATTTTATAGTATTTCTTAACGCTACAGTACCGTCGCACGTCTCGCTGTATGATGAAATACTTCGAAGAATATAAATAAAATTTCAGGAAGTAAATTTCTACCAGTGATCCTTCTTTTATTTTGTTTGTAGATACTACCTACGTCTGTCCCAATAATTAATTTCATATGGAATGAATATGAAGGGTTAGGTTAGATGCCTTTCATAATTAGTAGTTGCGGCAATTTATTTCACATTACCACTTCACAACATTTTTTTACCTCATATATAGTTATCCCTATAATGTTTATCTGCAGAACTTCAATAAGACAACAACATTAACAAGTCTCAAAATCAAACCCGAGTCCTATTTCATAGCAGTCAAAACCTTCAATCAACCATTTTTACAAACATAAATTAAAATTTTGCCAAATTTTTGTGAGTACTTAATACATGTCAACAAATCTTTGTCACATCTATTTTATTTCAGTATTAATCTTTGGCCAAATTATTCACTTGTTATAATGTGTCATAGCGTGTCTATGGATATATGATATCCTAGAAGTGACAAATATTTGAAACGAGGAATTTATATCGGTTAAAACGGAATTATCTCATATATAAATTTAGTGTCACAAGACCCTTCACCAAGCCGAAGTCTACTCGTTTTGCACATCATACTAAGTCATACTACGCGAAAGAAATACCTGGGAAACGAAATATTTTTTTAAGTTTAAAGAAATAGACCTATTTTATAAGCCGCTATGTATAGCGAGTGCTTGCAGGAAAAATTGGCGCCAGAAATGCACTGTACCTACACCGGCCGTATCTACGCGACGTTTATGATCACGTGGTCGTGCGGCCGAGGGGGTAATGCACTTGTCCACAGCTCAGCCACAGTCCAATAATCCATACAGTCGTTCGACGAACGCGTCTAGACGGGTTAATCGTGCGGGGGACAAGAGGTGAGACGCGGGAAGAGCGGTACCTACTTACGTATATCACCTTAGTTCCTAACTAGGTACATGTTTTTGGGGGCTGGCGCGTGCTTGTTTTTTGTTCGTTACTTATTTATTTGCTCATGAATATTAATTAAGATGGTACATACGACTTGTGCTGTGAGACATTGCAATTCTTCATGCTGCTTAAGGATTTTAAAAATAAGCATTTAAAAAATCAGCGATTTCATCAATTTACTTACACAAAAAATGAAAATTTCATTAATTTTAATTATTTATATTATTTTGAAACGTATGTATACACCTGTAACCACTTAAAATAATGTGCACGTACCCACAAATCTACTAACTTTTTACAATATCTCATGTCTTGCCAAATCTAATACTAATATATAAAACTGAATAGTTTGTTTGTTTGTTTGTTTGGTTGAACGCGCTAATCTCAGGAACTACTGGTCTGATTTGAAAAATTCTTTCAGTGTTAGATAGCCCATTTATCGGGGAAGGCTATAGGTTACATAACATCACGCTATGAGCGCCGGCAGCGGAGCAGTATCCTTAAATAACGCGGGTGTAACCGCGGGCATCCTCTTGTCACAGAATAAAGTAGTAATTACTGTACAACAACATGGCAGACGTAAGAAAATAAGCGTTGTAAGGTAATATTCGATTCAAGCGTGATTTCAATTTCATGCAATAAGTACCTAACCTAGAACCTTCGTATTAGGTAAGTGTACCTATCAAATATTAATATGTATCTTGGTGGAGTATAGCGGTTGTTTTCGCATCGGTCTACATGCCCGAGGCCGAAGACCCGCCACCGTTCGACCTCACGCGTCTGGTTAACCAGTGCGAGAGAACCAAAACGGAGGTCGTAATAGGAACGGACTCCAATGCCCACCACCAAATGTGGGGCATGAACTGCAATAACAACAGAGGTAAATCACTGGTTGAATACCTATTCACCACTAATCTTACCCTATTAAACACAGGTACGGAGCCCACCTTCGTCACAAGACGTAGTCAGACAATTATCGACTTAACTCTCGCAACAGAAGGAGCGGCTGAACGCATCAAGGGATGGCACGTCTCGAAAGAGGCATCGTGCTCAGACCACAGATGGATCAGCTTCTCTATGGAAGTCGTTATACAACCCACACAGCCACGCAGGAAACCACACAACACTGACAAAGCAAAGTATGTCCAATTACTTAAAGAGAAACTTACCCTTACTGCTATGCCGACGGTACTGGGTGACAATGAACAGATCGACGAGCAGGTATGTACACTGACGCAGTCGATGCTAGACAGCTACCACGCAGCATGCCCAGAAACCACTCTACCCTCAACCCCAGGTAAACAACCCTGGTGGGGCGCTGAGCTTGAACGCAAGCGCAAGAAGGTAAGAAGGGCCCTTAACAGGGCAATGAACACAAGCGCGGACGCAGATTGGGACGCTTATAAAGCGGCCAAATCAAGCTACAATAAATGCCTCAGATTCAGACGCACCATGGGATGGCGGAAATTCTGTGGGAGCATTGAATCTTGCCAACAAGCAAACCGGGTAAGGAAACTACTGGCTCAGCAACCGTTGGTTGCACCAGGTACTCTCCGTAAACCGGATAACACATACACCACATCGGAGGAGGAGACAAGACGCGTCCTACTAGAAACACACTTCCCAGGCTGTGTCCTCACCCCGGTAATAACGTGGCACGATACACCAACAGTGGCGACCGAACACGAGTGGAGACACGCAAACACCGTGGTCACAGAAGAAAAACTCCGATGGGCCATCGATAGCTTCCATCCCTTCAAAGCAGCCGGACTGGACGGCATCTTCCCTGGGTTATTACAATGGGGGGGTGAACCGGTCCGCAAAAGACTTCTGGCAATCATGAGGGCTAGCCTGGCCCTTAGATATGTACCGAAGAATTGGAGGGAAGTCAAACTAATTTTCATACCAAAACCAGGCAAAACAGACTACACAAATGCAAAGTCCTTCAGACCAATAAGCCTGACCTCCTTCATGCTTAAAGCCTTGGAAAGGCTATGCGAGAGGGAATTAAGAAGTGGGGCACTTAAACACCTACCCCTACATGCCAATCAACATGCATACAGCTCAGGGAAATCGACGGAATCGGCCTTACATCAGGTCGTGAACCAGATAGAAGCTGCTATACAACAAAAAAGCATCTGTCTGGGCACCTTCATTGACATAGAAGGAGCCTTTGACAAGACAAACTTCTCCAGTATAAGCAACGCCCTAGCCAGACATGGTGTGGATCAGATGCTCATACAGTGGATCCAAAACATGCTCAGCAAAAGAGTAGTGCGCCTGCACGGCGACTCCCAGACAGCCTTGATAACTAAAGGTTGCCCGCAGGGCGGTGTACTCTCCCCGCTATTGTGGAACTTAGTAATCAATGAACTCATAGACAAACTCAACGCGAGATATTTTTACACAATAGGATATGCAGATGATCTGACCATTCTCACCTCAGGTAAGGTAACTAGTACAGTGTACGACCTTACTCAACAGGCTCTACGCATAGTAGAGTGGTGGTGTAATGAGTACGAATTATCAGTAAACCCGAACAAGACCGAACTAGTTATGTTCACACACAAACGCGCGCTGGGTACTTACCGACTGCCCAGGCTATTCAACACAGAGCTCAAGCTGTCCACCGAGGTAAAGTACCTGGGAGTCACTCTTGACAGCAAATTGACATGGAACAGCCACATGGAAAATAAGCTCAATAAAGCCAGCATCGTCTTCTGGCAGTGCAAGAAGATGATAGGTAAACGATGGGGCCTATCCCCCAAAATTGTCTTATGGCTCTATAAGACAATAATACGTCCGATGATAAGCTACGGCGCAGTAGTGTGGTGGCCTCGGACCAACCTAACAACGGCCGCCAACAAGCTTCAAAAGCTTCAAAGACTTGCATGCCTAGCGGCCACGGGCTGCATGAAAACTACACCTACAGCGGCACTCGAAGTGTTGCTGGACTTGCCTCCATTGCACCTGTTCATACAACAGGAAGCAACGATGTCGGCGATCCGGCTAAGAGCACTGAAGCTCTGGAAAGACACTAACACACTGCACACTAGCAACTTAAACACACTCTTTAAAGAAGTTCCTCTCACACAAGCCATTGGCGACCGAATACCGAAACAATTTGTTTTCGATAAGAAATACAAAATCCAACTGTACGAGGATCTACACGAGGGAGCGGTTGGCCACAACGAGCTCACGATCTTCACAGATGGGTCTAAGACGGATACAGGTACGGGTTCAGGAGTATTCTCCGAGGACCTTAACATCAACATCGCAGCACCGCTGGGAGCCTACAACACGGTCTACCAGGCCGAATGTTTTGGCATAATCCTAGCTGCCACAGCAATCATGGCACGTGAGGTAAGGGAACGATCCATTAGGATCCTTTCAGATAGTAAGGCTGTCCTCTCAGCCCTCAAAAGCCATACTATCACCTCGGCACTCACGCTTGAATGCCACCAGAAACTAACAGAGGTAGGTAAACAAAACAAATTAACACTGCAATGGATCAAGGGCCACAGTGGCTCAAGAGGGAATGACGCAGCCGACGTACTTGCCCGAAGAGGGGCCACTTTAGAGGTGGTGGGACCCGAGCCCATTATTCCCCTCCCTTCTGGTTTCTATCGCAACCTGGTAAGGAATAGGACCAGGACCCAACACAACCAGTCCTGGATTGGTATTGAAACATGTAGGCAGGCCAAGGAGGCTCTTCCCGCAGTAGACGGTAAGATAGCCAAACAAATCCTCCGGCTGTCCAAACAACAACTGCGGACAGTCACGGCCGCCTACACAGGACACGGATTCTTTAATAAACACCTATTTACTATAGGTATCACCGACAGCCCGCTGTGCAGGGCCTGTATGGCAGCGGACGAGACGGCAGCCCACCTGCTCCTCGACTGCCCTGAGGTCGCACAGTACAGGCAGCAGTACCTGACGAGATACAGCACCCTGAGGGAGGCAGTGGGCCACATCAAGAGTCTGCTGGCCTTCCTCGAAGAGCTGGGGTGGCTCGAATGAAGACACCATTCCCACCTGCACGCAAAATACACGCCAAGACGTGGAGTTGCGGAAACAGCCCGTGCCATCAAGTATCAAGTATCAAGTATGTATCTTGGTAACGGCGCGTCCTAGCTAAAAAATAACCATATTTTGGCCCCCTTTTACAAACCCCACACATGTTCTCAGTAATCTCATAGCCCGGTCACGCATCCATAAAATGACCTTGATGTCTATTGCTTTACCTTAACGTAGTTTGCTCGAAAATAGATCTGCAAAATACTTCATATCGATAACATAGGCTCTGCAAGCTGATCCCATGGTTGCCCATCCATTAAACGACCGCTATATCAATCACTTTATTTTAACTTGGTTTGTACGATAACCACCTAGTATATCTGAAAAAATGCTTCATATCCTTAACTGCCTCCTACGACACTTGCGGTATGAAATAGGTCCTGACTGACACTTTGTATGCAAAGCTGTCACCGGAAGTGCAAACTAAATGCAAACTGTTTTATAATAATTATTCATCATTAATTATCTTAATATATAAAATCCTTGCGTTACTGACTGACTGACAGACACGATAAATAGACGGTGTTTGAATAAGTAGGTATTGTTTAAATGTGGCAGCCCTAGCCTCCTTACCCGTGTCTAGACGTTGTCGGCTTTTTCTTCGAGATCAAAGGCGTCAAACTACTGTATGTCTTTATATACTGTGGCTCAGCTGATGACTTTATCGCGTCCATTACGTTTAGAGAACTTTAAAGCTGCTTATTTTAGAGAAATATTGAAAATTTTGTTTATGTTTAATTGGAAGAAAGTTTAGATTTATCATTCAAAACACGATTTTGGAATTATTAGAAAAACAAAACCTCATACTCATACGCACCCTGCATGTGTCTGTAACTCTGTAGTACCTGGGAAATTCCTGGTAACTCACTACCACTTCGAGCGAACATGCCCAAATATGTCCGTTTACGCGGGTTCGGTGTTTTTACTTTATTTGCCTCGTTACCTAAAAATGTAATTATGTTGCGATTTTCTCAATTATGATTGACCATTTTATGAAGTTTGTTGATTTAACGATTTGTTATCATAGATCTCACCAATGCAAAGCATAAAATTACCAATGGATAATTATAAGACTTTTCTTGAAATACGATCATTTAATAAAATGGCCAATTTCACCATACGGCCACGACATAGACCCGCTTTTACATATAAGCACCATAGTGATACAAATGTTATAGCGCAACTTGCTGTCATCTATTGTCAATACGACGTAGTTGTGAATAATTGGCCATAGACTTACATAGAAATAAGAATAGATTAAGATTCCTTTATGGTATACGACACCACCTCACGCCACCCCACGCATGTTGAGACTAATCAATCCCATATATTTAGTATAGTGAGGTGCCGATATACTACACCATCCAACGCCACCCCACACGTCACCATCCATTCAATCCAGATCGGCGCGTTGACGGTGGAGGGGAAACACACGCCATCCGACGCTTGGCAAGCAATGTCTTTCTAGTTAACACACAACGCCATGCGTCAGGTGAAAACATTCCTATCATGATGATACTTTTTTAGTGTTCGTTTAAAAACACAACATTAGCTACTTGAATTATTAAAATGTAAGCCCGCATTATACGATTTGAGTTCAGGCTAATACCGTTATCATAACGATAAATATTGGAGTGAAGAATATACAACGGGAGTTTTAAATATAAAATGTGCTTAATTGTAATTTTTTCATGCGTCATTTCGGGGATCCTGACGTGTTGCCGAAAAGATTTTGCCAAAATTTCATTACCCAAACAAATTTTAGCAACCTTTTTTTATACCATTGCAATATTTTGAATGATTTTAGTACGCATATTTTTATTTGGTGAAAGTTTTACTTGGCAAAATATTACCAAGTATAATGTCATTATGGCATTTGGTCTTTAATCAAATGATTTATTACAGCAAACAATCTTCAGACAATAAATGTTTGGTGATATTGATTTATTTATGGAAGTAGTTAGAGTAGGTTAATTATTAAAAAATGGTTAGGTTAGGTTAGAACTATGACCTCCTACGCATGAGCCGGGCGAGCGAAGCGAGCGGTGCCGCGGCAGCAGCCGGCGAGTGCCAGAAACGACTTGCATTAATAGAAAACAGAGTTACCCGAAACTGAACTATTTAGATTAGGATAATATTGATTTCGCGTAAAATATTTAATATATTCCAACTGAAATATTTGACTAAATAAAATATGTTAAAAGCACTTGTTGGTAAACAAGTTATAGTTTAAACGTTCATTTCCCAAACATTAGGTTTGCGTTACAATTTTTCGTGAATAGATTTTTTGCTAAGTTACAATTTAGCAAATAAAATTAGGCGAAACATTTTTTGGGAAGTGAAAAATTTGTCAAATTCCTTTCAGTCAAACAAGGGAGACCCGTCATTTCACTCACGTTTGAAAGTGATACTTTGCATAATAGTTAATATACTCGTCCTTTTTTATTCATAATAGACTGTCCCAGAACAAAAAAAAAATATTAAGTTATATTTACTAGTAAACGCGTTTATAACATTTTATTAAAACAAACTGTAGTTACTTACTTGCAAAATAATATAAAATAACAATTTAAGCTTCGATTGTTTTTCAGAAAATCATCTCTTTTCGATTTTTTTTGATTATCTTTTTTCGATTTTTTCTCTCTCAAGTTTGTGAACTAAGGAAGCTAAGGACTCAGTAAAACGTCATTGTGCCTTAACGACAATTCACTGCCATGTGGTTCTTCTGAAGATTACATCGAACACAGCGCATCTATATTAGCATCTATAAAGCGTATTTATAATATTGTTCTTCTGGATGTCACGTCGCACTTAGCGCATCTAGTGCTAAATATATTATATCTATGGCGCCCGTCGCCGGCCCGTGCACGTCATGGCCCCGGTCGAGGCACTGACAGCGCACTGACACGGCACGGAAGCTCCGTCCCCTGCCCGTCCACGGACGTGTGTGAACGAGTCCATATAAAATGTATGCAACGATTCTTTTCTGCGCTCCGTCCCGTCCACGTCCCGTCCCCGTCCCGTCCACGGCCCGGTTGTGTGAGGATAGACCTAAGGCTCCAAACTCACTCTCTTTTAGCATTTTCACACTATCCCAATCCTTAAGGAAAGCCAGTACAAGACACACAAACCCCAGTGGTAATAATAACTTACTTTCAAAACAAATTGTGCTCATATTTGTAAATATTTCCACAGCCAACTTGCCTTCCGCTCAAGTATTTTTTTCTTTTATGTGAGTAACAGTTTGCAAACCGCTAAGGGCTATACCTAATTATATTATACTATAGTTTACGTTAAACATGTTTTACGTGGTTTACGTTAAACAAGACTGCCTCGTTGGTCTCGCGGCATAAATGTGCGCGTGGGATTGGGAGGTCTCGGGTTCGATTCCCGGGTCGGGCAAAGTGTTATTGGGATTTTCCGTTAGGAAATTCTCAGTAGCAGCACGGAGTCTGGTAATGTGCCCGGTACGGCAATAGGCTCGCCCCCTATTACGTGGGACCTAAAAAAACATCATGGCGAAATGTGGGTGTAATATTACTCCTCTGCCTACTCCTTCGAGGATACAGGCGTGAGACTATAAATAAATATAAAAATAAATGTTTTCTTCATCCAACACAAACAATTATTCCATTGTTTTAAAGTCTTAACAATGTTTTGTTTAACAGTACACGGGCGAGAATGCTTTTTGGGTAAAAAACATGAAACGAACGATATACCCGTATATATTCATATACAATTTACTACCAAGTAATAACTTATGATTCCGTTAATTATTCAACTTAAACATTTTAAAAAGTAAAACACAAAAAATTTAATTGCAATTTGAAATCCTGCAACGAGTAACATAAATTATAAAGGCAATACTAGAAAAAACATTATAGAAAACTCGGGTCCCACAGTCGAAATCATTTCTGAATATTTTAACTGAAACATTTTGCCGACGTCGGTATGTACATCGAAAAAAACCGACATGACCATAAATATTTCATTGTCGTCGCATATTCATAAAATCGTTAATATTGAAAAGTCCTGTTCGTTTTTTGACGATAAAAAATGTGTTAAAATTGTGTTAATGTACGCCGTAAAAGTTGCAGAATAACAGAATTTATTGCTTTTCGGATCATTAAAAATTGATTTGTAGTTATTGACATGCTTATGCACATTTTCATGAAACGGTCATATTTTTCACCATGATACAAATATTTATCCCATGGTGTCTACTGTTTCAAAGCATTAATGAATATTATTTTACTTGTGCAATTAATTAGTTTTGATAGATGTGTAGGTAAACATTATGTTAGCTGGATACCATTTGGAAGAATGTCACTTCGTTTTTACGATAAGCTTAACTAACATATTATGTATTTATTTATGACAGCATAATCTAATTTTACAGCGAGTATGCATATATTTCTCAACGTTCTTCTTAGCAGGAAACTTTTCAGACTTAATTTTTTATATATGCATTCGAGTCAAAGATTATATTGAGATGATCGAAGCTTAGAAAATATCTTAATGTGTTAATATTAATTAATATTTCGATTATGTTTTTTTTATGGTAATAGGCGGCAAACGAGCAGACGGATTGCCTGATGGTGAGCAATATACCGCCGCCCATGGACACAAGCAACACCACAGGAGTCACAAGTGCGTTGTCGCCCCTAAGGGTTGGGAAAACGGATAGGATGAGGAGTGGGATCAGGGAGAAGGAATAGGGGATAGGGCCTCCGGCACTCTCACTCACCGAACGAAACGCAACAGTTTAGGTACTGTTACTTTACGTCGATTTTCTGTGAGAGGGTAGTACTTCCCCGGTCGAACCGGTCCATTCATGCTGAAATCAGCAAGGCTCTACTACCTTTAAAATGTATTCGATTCATCTGAAACAAGCATTAATCTTTACCTTACTACATTACTTTCAGGAGGTGCAAATACGATGATCCTAATAAATAATAATAATATAATAATAATAATAATAAATTTTTATTCACAGTAATACAGAGAGCATAAAATACAAACAAAAATGTTCTAATATAATAATAGTATAAATGCTGTGGATTTTCAATTGATTGGAAAGAACACCATACCCCTGTACTGGTAAGAAACTGTATCACAGGCAGTTGGGTCTCTCTTTACAAATTTGAGATTTGTATTTTACAATACAGCAATAATATTACGTATTTAACAAAAGACAGTGGTCAATATAAAACTTAGTTAATAATTAATAGCTACATGAATATAATTAAGATGATCATGTAATATACGATATAATTGCCTGACGAGCATTTTAGAGAATTCACGAACGTAACTTATAAAGCTGTGGGCCAGCATAATCGTAAATGATGTCAATGTTAATTAAACCTTTATTATTTAGTATGACGTAAATAACTCATGTGTGCATTTTATTAAACTAGATGTTTGATGTTAGTAGGTCAATATTCTTATGAGGTATGGTGGAGGTGAATCACAAAATGAAATATCAAGTCTTAAAATTAAATAATAAATATGAAAAAAAAATAGTAGATAAAAGGTCGAAAATACGATATTACGTCGCTCCTAGGCGCCTTCATAATCCACGGAGTTTATGTACCTCTTTTCCGCCATTGTTCTTGCTGGGCAGTCATTAGAACCGGTGTTGTGGTTGCTGGGCTTCTTGAAGTGTAAGCAGGTCGCGCATTTTGGGTCTTCGGATTTCCTAGTGCAGTCCTTTATCGTGTGTCCTTGGTTGCCGCAATGACCGCATGTATATTGAGACTCTCTGCAAGACTTAGCCGCATGACCATACTGCTGACACTTATAACAGCGAGTAACTAGGGTGAAATCTTTCACCGGGCAAGATGACCAATTTATAAAGATCCTGTCTTGGATTATCAGAGCTTTACGAATGGCTGCAGATACTTCTATTACGTAGTTACAGGTCTCAGCATCTTTACGGCCCGATCTATGACCCAGCTTGATTTCATTGAGAAAGGTCTCTAGGTTGCACCTTTGAAGTTTCTCCGCTAAATTCTGGTGGTACAGGCACGTGAAAACTTCCGTCTCTTTCATATTTGAAGGCACTCCAACGATCACGATTTTAGGCTTCCGTTTGTGGGGTTCATTGACTATAAGGCCTGAGTTTGCATGTTGTACCGATTGTTTTACTTTCTCAATATCATCTTTGGTCTCGGTGCTGATGATCACGCCGCCGTTCTTAATCTTGCGTAGTGCTCTCACGTGGAGGTTCATTTGTTCAGGCCTGATGATTTTTTGCACTAATGATTTTGTGTCGTCACTCGATTTTAGCTTGTCATTTGGATAGATTGCCACCGAACTTACGCTAATGGGCTGAATAAAATTATGTGCAGATTTTTTAACCATCTCAGCGAAAGACGGTGCAGAGGTGGTAGGTTTCGAGGACTCTTGTATGGATTGCTTTAGATCTTGAAGGCTCTGAGACAAATCAAGTTGTTCTTGCTGGGATTTGATGGTAGAATGGGCCTGGATAGCATGTGACTTAAGGGACTGGTACTGAACTGCCAACTGCGAAACTTTAGTGCCCACATGGCGACAGAGATTGCTGACTCTCATCTTCTGCTCAGAGTTTAGTTTTCCTTCTTGTGCTATAGAACACACTTCGTTCAACAAATGACCAATTAAATAGTCATCCAAAATATGGACAGGTGTGAGACAACATATACTTACTGCGTCGCTAACCCAACAGCGATCATGTAACGTATATAACGAGTAGAAGAAAAATTACTATTAAAAATAAAATGCATGTCGGCAAAATATGGAGCTAAGGAGGTAGTTACGTAATAATCTATTTGGAATGAACAAAACTACATCCGCGTCGCGCCACGCTGTAAGCAACTTGGCCGTTTTTCCTCCGGTGTGTTTTTGCACGGAAAACTTCATCAAGTGCCAATATTACTTTGAAAGTGCAGTAAAAGTGAGTAAATTACTCATTAGTCATGGCTGTGGAAAGATTTAGAAGTTGGCATTTCAAGCACCCATTGAAACATAAATATCCCCCACTACACTCTTTGCAATGAAAGCGCTTTCGATTGTAAATTGCTGGCCACGAAGAAATATACCTTTCTATTTCTTTGTGCTTAATAAAATGTACAGTAAATTGAGCGTCGTGAAAGAACTATTGATAGTCAAAACTAAAAAAAGATGAAATCTTGACATTAATATTATATTGTATGTTCATCTGAGCGTCACTTTGACAAATGTTATTAAAGTTAAAGAATGATACATAGATAAATTAATTAGCCTCTCCAATGAGTTTTGATAATATACCTATAAGATTCTTGGCTAAAAAAGTACCTTTTCATTATTAGTCATCATAATATCTGTGGTGTCAAGGTAAAAGGGGATGAGTCAAAAATTCCAAAAATTAGCTAATTACACAGTTGGATAAAGTAGATCACTAAGTTTTACGATAAAAAGGAGATAAGTCAATTGAATGTATTTTGATTTCGTCAATCTCAAATAACAAAATGGAGTCTAGTCATATATAAAGGAGTTATGTATACTCATCTCCTTATTACATTCGTAATTCTTTACTTATAACCTTGAGCAATGTGAGATAAGTCGACTCGTGCCTAAATTCGTATTACAGTCCATTGAAATGTTACATTTTTTGGGCTTAGCGTGCACTTGTCAGAGGACGCAATTTTATTTCATAGATGCCAAGAAGGAGTTAGTGTAAAGTTAAATCCAAGTTTGTGGGCTGCAGCCCTTGTCCTGCGGCCGCCATCTTGAAAAGAGCGGTACAAATGGGGTTTCTAGTAGTATACTTACTTGATGGCACGGGCTGTTTCCGCAACTCCACGTCTTGGCGTGTATTTTGCGTGCAGGTGGAAATGGTGTCTTCATTCGAGCCACCCCCGCTCTTCGAGGAAGGCCAGCAGACTCTTGATGTGGCCCACTGCCTCCCTCAGGGTGCTGTATCTCGTCAGGTACTGCTGCCTGTACTGTGCGACCTCAGGGCAGTCGAGGAGCAGGTGGGCTGCCGTCTCGTCTGCTGCCATACAGGCCCTGCACAGCGGGCTGTCGGTGATACCTATAGTAAATAGGTGTTTATTAAAGAATCCGTGTCCTGTGTAGGCGGCCGTGACTGTCCGCAGTTGTTGTTTGGACAGCCGGAGGATTTGTTTGGCTATCTTACCGTTTACTGCGGGAAGAGCCTCCTTGGCCTGCCTACATGTTTCAATACCAATCCAGGACTGGTTGTGTTGGGTCCTGGTCCTATTCCTTACCAGGTTGCGATAAAAACCAGAAGGGAGGGGAATAATGGGCTCGGGTCCTACCACCTCTAAAGTGGCCCCTCTTCTGGCAAGTACGTCGGCTGCGTCATTCCCTCTTGAGCCACTGTGGCCCTTGATCCATTGCAGTGTTAATTTGTTTTGTTTACCTACCTCTGTTAGTTTCTGGTGGCATTCAAGCGTGAGTGCCGAGTTGATAGTATGGCTTTTGAGGGCTAAGAGGACAGCCTTACTATCTGAGAGGATCCTAATGGATCGTTCCCTTGCCTCACGTGCCATGATTGCTGTGGCAGCTAGGATTATGCCAAAACATTCGGCCTGGTAGACCGTGTTGTAGGCTCCCAGCGGTGCTGCGATGTTGATGTTAAGGTCCTCGGAGAATACTCCTGAACCCGTACCTGTATCCGTCTTAGACCCATCTGTGAAGATCGTGAGCTCGTTGTGGCCAACCGCTTCCTCGTGTAGATCCTCGTACAGTTGGATTTTGTATTTATTATCGAAAACAAATTGTTTCGGTATTCGGTCGCCAATGGCTTGTGTGAGAGGAACTTCTTTAAAAAGTGTATTTAAGTTGTTAGTATGCGGGGTGTTAGTGTCTTTCCAGAGCTTCAGAGCTCTTAGCCGGATCGCCGACATCGTTGCTTCCTGTTGTATGAACAGGTGCAATGGAGGCAAGTCCAGCAACACTTTGAGTGCCGATGTAGGTGTAGTTTTCATGCAGCCCGTGGCCGCTAGGCATGCAAGTCTTTGAAGCTTTTGAAGCTTGTTGGCGGCCGTTGTTAGGTTGGTCCGAGGCCACCACACTACTGCGCCGTAGCTTATCATCGGACGTATTATTGTCTTATAGAGCCATAAGACAATTTTGGGGGATAGGCCCCATCGTTTACCTATCATCTTCTTGCACTGCCAGAAGACGATGCTGGCTTTATTGAGCTTATTTTCCATGTGGCTGTTCCATGTCAATTTGCTGTCAAGAGTGACTCCCAGGTACTTTACCTCGGTAGACAGCTTGAGCTCTGTGTTGAATAGCCTGGGCAGTCGGTAAGTATCCAGCGCGCGTTTGTGTGTGAACATAACTAGTTCGGTCTTGTTCGGGTTTACTGATAATTCGTACTCATTACACCACCACTCTACTATGCGTAGAGCCTGTTGAGTAAGGTCGTACACTGTACACCTTACCTGAGGTGAGAATGGTCAGATCATCTGCATATCCTATTGTGTAAAAATATCTCGCGTTGAGTTTGTCTATGAGTTCATTGATGACTAAGTTCCACAATAGCGGGGAGAGTACACCGCCCTGCGGGCAACCTTTAGTTATCAAAGCTGTCTGGGAGTCGCCGTGCAGGCGCACTACTCTTTTGCTGAGCATGTTTTGGATCCACTGTATGAGCATCTGATCCACACCATGTCTGGCTAGGGCGTTGCTTATACTGGAGAAGATTGTCTTGTCAAAGGCTCCTTCTATGTCAATGAAGGTGCTTTTTTGTTGTATAGCAGCTTCTATCTGGTTCACGACCTGATGTAAGGCCGATTCCGTCGATTTCCCTGAGCTGTATGCATGTTGATTGGCATGTAGGGGTAGGTGTTTAAGTGCCCCACTTCTTAATTCCCTCTCGCATAGCCTTTCCAAGGCTTTAAGCATGAAGGAGGTCAGGCTTATTGGTCTGAAGGACTTTGCATTTGTGTAGTCTGTTTTGCCTGGTTTTGGTATGAAAATTAGTTTGACTTCCCTCCAATTCTTCGGTACATATCTAAGGGCCAGGCTAGCCCTCATGATTGCCAGAAGTCTTTTGCGGACCGGTTCACCCTCCCATTGTAATAACCCAGGGAAGATGCCGTCCAGTCCGGCTGCTTTGAAGGGATGGAAGCTATCGATGGCCCATCGGAGTTTTTCTTCTGTGACCACGGTGTTTGCGTGTCTCCACTCGTGTTCGGTCGCCACTGTTGGTGTATCGTGCTACGTTATAACCGGGGTGAGGACGCAGCCTGGGAAGTGTGTTTCTAGTAGGACGCGTCTTGTCTCCTCCTCCGATGTGGTGTATGTGTTATCCGGCTTACGGAGAGTACCTGGTGCAACCATCGTTTGCTGAGCCAGTAGTTTCCTTACCCGGTTTGCTTGTTGGCAAGATTCAATGCTCCCACAGAATTTTCGCCATCCCATGGTGCGTCTGAATCTGAGGCATTTCTTGTAGCTTGATTTGGCTGCTTTATAAGCGTCCCAATCTGCGTCCGCGCTTGTGTTCATTGCCCTGTTAAGGGCCCTTCTTACCTTCTTGCACTTGCGTTCAAGCTCAGCGCCCCACCAGGGTTGTTTACCTGGGTTTGAGGGTAGAGTGGTTTCTGGGCATGCTGCGTGGTAGCTGTCTAGCATCGACTGCGTCAGTGTACATACCTGCTCGTCGATCTGTTCAATGTCACCCAGTACCGTCGGCGTAGCATTAAGGGTAAGTTTCTCTTTAAGTAATTGGACATACTTTGCTTTGTCAGTGTTGTGTGGTTTCCTGCGTGGCTGTGTAGGTTGTATAACGACTTCCATAGAGAAGCTGATCCATCTGTGGTCTGAGCACGATGCCTCTTTCGAGACGTGCCATCCCTTGATGCGTTCAGCCGCTCCTTCTGTTGCGAGAGTTAAGTCGATAATTGTCTGACTACGTCTTGTGACGAAGGTGGGCTCCGTACCTGTGTTTAATAGGGTAAGATTAGTGGTGAATAGGTATTCAACCAGTGATTTACCTCTGTTGTTATTGCAGTTCATGCCCCACATTTGGTGGTGGGCATTGGAGTCCGTTCCTATTACGACCTCCGGCTCCGTTTTGGTTCTCTTGCACTGGTTAACCAGACACGTGAGGTCGAACGGTGGCGGGTCTTCGGCCTCGGGCATGTAGACCGATGCGAAAACAACCGCTATACTCCTTGGCTGCTGTGTTATTTCAATTTGTATCGCTGTGATGTCTCTGGAACAGAACTCCGTTAGAACTTGGGCTCTGATGTTTTTAGTTGTCAGTATGCAGGTTCTTGGATGTGTGTGGTCAGTTGAAGAATAAATCTTACCTCCCAGGCTGGAGAGGCCTCTGATGAGGCCACCCCTTATCCAAGGTTCCTGGATAAGCACGATGGCTGATTGTTGGACCTCCATCCATTTGCGCAGTTGCGCAGTGGCCGTTTGGTTGTGATGGAGGTTGATTTGAAGGCAACTGACGTCACTAGGCAGAGGGTTCATCTTTGGATGATGTCCCCACCTCCCCGACTGTCAGCTGCGTTAGGCCGGCCAGGATGTCGCCAGCCTCCACCACGTCGTCCCGCCGCACCGGGCTCAGGAGCAGGCTCTCATTTTCCGAGTTACCCTCGGCTGACGGGCCAGCCCCCGAGCCAGACGCGGCCGGCTCTGACGGGTCGGGTTCTGTGTCGCACCCTGGCTTGGTGTTTGAGTCCTGCTTGACTCGTGTGGAGTTTTCGTCCGGAGGATGGTCGACAAACTTACCTGAGGGGTCCCGGAACCTGACGTAGACGGCACCTACCCCCAACGCGAGGCGGCGCTCGTTCTTCATCAGGATCGGGACCTGTTCTACTGGGACGCCCACTACTAGGAACCACCCACCTGACTGCCTTTCAGAGTGCAGCATCGACCATTTGTCAACCTCCAACCAGGGGTTCTGTAACTCCAGAGCTCGACCCACGTCGCGCACGTCGTCTAAGACCCCCTGTTCATCGGGTACGACAATGCCGCACCGCACTCTCTTCGGGGTCTCTTCCTGGCCCCTGACCTCCAGTTCGAAGCCCGGTGGTGGGACTAGGAGAGAGACTGCCTCCGTCAGCCAGGTACGCGTTGCCTCGTCGGCGCACCAAAGTTTGAGAACCACGTCCGCGTGCACGGGTTTCCCGGTGAACGCTGGAGCGGGGCGTTTGGGGGTTTTGGTCGACCAGGCATCACTCAGGATCTTCTTTTGGAGCTCCCGGAGTACCTGGTCCACCAACTCCTTCGGCAAGTTCCCTGTGCGTTTGCATGTTACTGCAACACCCAGGGACGCCTTGGAGGCCTGTGCGTAGGACTTACCTTGTAGCCTGGAGGAGTCGAGGCGGGGCTTCTTGTGCTCCCCTCGAGGCGAGCTGGTCTCGTTGAGAGCACGTTTGGCCTCACCTCTTTCCTTGTTTTCGGCAGTTTGACCTGCCGCGTTTCCTGGTGGTGCTGGGGCTGGATGCCATCCAGGGAGGCCAGCCCGCCGCTTGGCGGCAGGCGGCTTCCCCGTACTGCCTCTGGCCTTCGTGCACCCCTCGCTACTGAGCGTGGGCTGCGCACTGGTCACATTGCTGGGACCTGCGACGGCAACCTGCTCAGCTGTTTTAGTGGAGGCAGCACCGGCAGTAGCAGCGGCTTGTTCAGCCTTCCGCCTAATTGCCATGCGCTGTCTCTTGCTTTTGTTGTTCCTATTTTTCTTCGTGGACCTGGTAGCAGCGGGGCCACTCGGTTGTGTGGTGGGCGGGCGTTGGACAGGACCGGTGGTCTTGCCCTTACCCTTGCCCTTACGGTGACTCACCACTTGCCAGCCCGCGAAGGAGGAGTCATCTTCCCGCTTGATCTTCAACGGGCTGACGATTGTAAGGACGGGACCAGTACTAGCGTTAGCCAGCGCTGAAGTCACGTCCTTGGGGGATGGTTTGACACCTGCAGCCGGGGCCACGGCGTCAACCATCTGTATGGTTTTGGTTGTGGCGGCGGGAACAGCTTTCGCCGTCCCCCCCGCGGTTGGGGTAATAAAAAGGATTTCGGTATCCATACGTTTACTTAAAGACTTCATCCCTCTGGCTTCCCACCCTCCATGGAGCCCGCAACAGGGAACGTCATACCGGACGTTAGGATTACCAGAGGGATATAGGAACGCAAGGCTGGCTTACAGCACGACATCGGGCGCCCGCTCGGGTTAAAGGTCGGAGCCGAGTTACCAACTCCATCCGTCTTCCCTCGCTTGCGCCTTCAGTATAGCCTTCACCCACCACATCAACAGCCGAAATAAATTCCAACTGCTGATGCGGACCCCACGTCCCTAGCCTGTGGCCCTCTGACGGGACACGATGGCCATTTCCCCCGCTGCGGCTCACAGCGGGGGCTACCGTTTAGCGTGAAATCGGGACCAAAGAGGGCGTGTTGCCTCACGGTCGCATCACCGCCAGCGCCGCTCGGCTCAACCCCCCAGGACTCCGTCATCCCCGCGTACGGCGCTCGACTGCGCAGGTCCTAGCGCAGGTGGACAACTTCTCTTACCCGTGACTGTTTACTACGGGCCCAAGCCCACCCGGCCACGAGGGGGCGTGGTGAAGAGATGTGTAAGTGAATGTGTGTGTGTGCGCGCATGTGTGTACGTGTGTGTGTATGCGTGTGTAAAGTGCCTGTTATTTGTGTTTCGGCTGGAGGTTTTGGTTGCATCCATTTCTGAAGGAACTGGACCAAGAACGGGCGGCAACCTCGAGAAGGATAGTCCACCAGCCTTGCCTTAGGGATCATCACGATCTGCGCTACCCCTGAGACCATTCGCCACTCCCTGCACCGGACTCAGGTGCAGGGAGTAGAAGTCAGTGCAGCTCAGTGATGCTAAAGATGAGTTGACCTGCACGGGCTTCCGCCCATTCTAGTAGTATATATATCTGGCAAACTATAGGCCACACAGAAAAAATCAGAACATGTTGAGATGCAAATTAAATTACCTACACCTTTGGTCCCGTAGTATATAGTCGTAAAATAAAAAATAACAAAGTTACAGACGAAAATTGAATGCGATTTGCAACAAATTTTCTTTTCAATGTTTTTTTTATATTTTTTTATTTATAGTCTCATGCCTGTATCCCCTAAGGGGTAGGCAGAGGTGTCAATATTACACCCACATTTCGCCTTTAATTTTTAGGTCCCACGTAATTGAGGGCGAGCCTATTGCACATCAACAGACGCCCGGCTGCAGTAGCAGTATTTGGAAAAACCGAGTAACACTTTTGCCTGACCCGGGAATCTAACCTGGGCCCTCCGATCAGCAGTCGCATACGCTATCCACTGGACCACGGAGGCAGTCTTTTCAATGTGTTGTAGTTTTTTCGTCCTCGATAACAGAAAAATACATTTAATTTGTCTTTACTGCCTCCAAAATAAGAGTTAGTCCTTCAACTTGAGACTCCGCAGTCAAGACTACCATAAGGTCCAATTTTTACTCATTACAAAGATCATGAAAACAGAGGTTGGCAAAATAATTATAGACAAAATTCTAAAACTACGACACTCTGTGGGCTTCTGAAGTTGATGTTCCGCTCTTGCAAAGGAAACTGCAATGTTCTGCAGCGCCTCTATGATCTGGGGAGAGATGCAGCAAAATAATTGGAAAATCTATGGAAATTATGATTTTCCGACAAAATACAGTTTTTCTATAGTTCTTCATCAATAATTGAATTCCAAAGCTCTATTAGATCATAAGCCGCAGCCTGGCCCATAAAAAGACTAAAGACGCAGTAATCATATATGCGTAATCTGAAAACATTGCATACATTTAGAAATAAGTTTAAGTTATTTTTGATCAACAAACAAAAATCATTGCTGTAATTTTACATACCTTTATGACGGCTAATTCGGGCATATTTGCTTACGTGTATAGTACCCTTATTGTACTTAATAATTATAATGCATAGATACTAGAAATTAATATAATTGCTGTGGCATTTTGGTGTATAGTATGTATTATGTTTGTTATTAGCGCGTACGCAACGCAATTATGGACATTTGGAGAGCATAGACGCTTTCTTGAGTTACTTGACAGTCATGACAGATGGAACTCCTTGCGATCACGTGACACCCACGAGTTGCGTTCGGAAACACGAACGGTTTTTGCGATTAAATAAAATTGAGACATACAGGGTTTTTAACATAATATCATATTATTTCTATAAATATTTATATTAAGTATGTGTGTATATATATATGTATATATATTGATGTAGTTTATATATTAATTACTAAGACTGCTATATATTTTATTGTTCTTTATCATATATTAAATATGTATATGTGTGTATTATTTATGTGTATTTATTTATTTACTCGGCCTGCGAGAATACCAGCGTTGTAGTTTATACTGCAACAATAGCTGACGCAGCGCCTTATTTGTCCTCCACGTAACACCACCAGTAATAATGTACCTATTTATATCTTTAGTGTACCTGTAGTTTAAGTTTATTTGTTTGTTAAGTTTATTTTTTAAGTGTTTCTTAAGTTTGTGTGGAGGTGCAAATAAAACATTTTAATTTTTTTTTTCATTTTCATAATCATGAAGAAACTTGAGGTGAACGTGAACCAGGTATTGTTCAGTTCAAAATAAAATTAGATAATTTGGCCGAGTTTAAGGAGATTTCTTTCTGTCGAAGGAGCAATTCAAGTGATTCTATCATAAATTACAATTACAAACAAGTACAAACACACGAGATGTAGATCCGGATATCGAGGAGCTCAGCGAAGCTTAAGGTTAAAGCATTATTTTTGGTATTGCAATTCAAATCCTTCTATCGACTCGTCTCTTTATTTTTTATTTTTTTTATAGACTCACGCCTATATCCCCGAAGGGGTTAGGCAGCCATTCTCTTGAAACAACTAAGAACCACGTAGTTTTTTTTTATAGACTCACGCCTGTATCCCCGAAGGGGTAGGCAGAGGTGTAATATTACACCCACATTTCGCCATGAATTTTTAGGTCCCACGTAATAGGGGGCGAGCCTATTGCCGTACCGGGCACATTACCAGACTCCGTGCTGCTACTGAGAATTTTCCTAACGGAAAAACCCAATAACACTTTGCCCGACCCGGGAATCGAACCCTTATCTTTTAAAACAATTAAGCGTTTTTTTTATCAGCCCCTGGTGAAAAGTTGTATTTTTCGACTCATCTCCTTTCACCTTGATACCACAGATATATTATACTAGAATCGGCAGTTACCAGAAGCCAATAATAATAATTCGCCGTGCATCTCGCATATATAATAATATTCGAAACTATCCATCTCATAAATACACCATTACTTGCCATAGCGGGGAGCCTAATCGCCCACAGGTTTAATGAATGATCATAGCAAAAGAACTTACACATACGACTAGCCGTTGCGCTTGCCGTATGGAATGCTCCCGCTATTATTGCCTAGCAGTGGGTATTGAAGCGAATAGGCACATTGGGTTTTGCGATACATGCTGCGAATTCCCGCTCTCTCTGTCGTCGTGCTTTCATTTCACCGAGCATTAAAAAAGTTGACAGCTAGCGCACCTGTAAAACGCTCAGTAATCTTTTGAGCGTAGAGGAAAAATTGCAGACCTTATGGGATATACCTTATAACAGGATTTAAAAAGGCCGCTTGGGTGTGTTTTTGAATTTTTCGTGGATAGCTCGACCCATATTAGTCAGTTAAAATGATTAAGGAAGATGGAACTCTTATAAATATAATACCAACTTATGATATCTTGCTCAATGTGAAGTCCTTAAGACTTTATTAATAAATTTGTGTAAAACCTAAGAACAGTTTCAAAAGGAAACATTTGAGAATTTTAATATGTGTATCTGAAGCTCGGCAGTAACCGAATTAGAAAAATATACCTAATGTACCTTTAAAAATCTTACATGTTCCATTACTTGAGCTAGTTAGTTAGAAAATTTTATGACTAGTATGAAGCTGCCTTAAACTTACTACAAAACTTACTAAAAATTGTAGTATCCAAAGTTCATGATAAAATGAAAAAATAATGTAACTTCCTAGTTCACAAATACACAAAAGTTCAAACATTGTAAATTTAAAACGCTAATTAAAATAAAATAGTACAGATTGTTTTATGTCGTATGTGGACTGTTTCGGTACTTGAGGATTACAAAACATAAGTGACACAGCAGCTCAATTTTGAAGAGTCAAATTGAGACTTTACAGCATCCTTAAACTGCTATTATTTTTAAAATCCTCCGAGTTCCGATCCATTTCATAATGTGTTTCATTTAATATATTTCAATAATATGACCAAATATATTATGCCAGAAACATAAATTACCAAAGCACCTTCCGATACGAAGCCAAGGCCATAACATTGCGTAGTTTTAAATACGCAAATGAAAAGCGAGCGCGATCATACGGGCACCACACTGCGACCGCACAAGCGCAGCACCACTGCAGTTTGATGTGAGCTGTGTATTTTGCGATGTTGCTGCTGCCAAATGCTGGTTTTTACTTGGAAGTCTCAATTTGTATTTATTTTAATATGCAATACATATAAATCCTGCATTGATACTAAAGCATTTTGTGTCCAAACTAACTTTATCGGGCTCGCTGTCGTCACATCCTTTCCAAACAAAGAATTAGAATAAGGCGTGAGTTAGATTCGGAAAAGAACGAATTCTCAAGCTACCGAATACATTAATTGCCTAATATACATTTGTTTATTACTGTAGTAATAAACAAATGTCAGTTACACAAAATTTACTGTAACTAAAAGTTAAATCCAAAATCAAATTCACTTTATTGGAATAGCACTAAACATAATATTTACAACACAATAGTAACTCGTGATTATTGTCGAATCATTACCGAATGGTTCAAAATTTGTGTAATTTAGCATTTCAACAATATCTAACGCTAAATTGCAATTACGCATATTGCTTTATCGATATTCACGTTCATATCTAACACAAAAAACATACAGACAGCCATAAAATAATACCAATTACATAACATAATCCAGTTTTTGGAATCCACAGAAATATCAATATTGCTTAGAGCGGTTTCAGATTAGCGTTTTATACGCGCGTATAAGCTCGTTTTTGGAAGCGCATGTAGGCGCGTACAGGCGCGCCTTTTGGCACACGCGCAACTCGTACGAGCGTTGACGCGCTTCTAAGCTCGTATATGCACGAGCCGTCAGAATCCATGTTGACACTGACAAGATGTCACTACAGTTTCGGGCGAACACGCCGAAATATGCCCGTTCGGTTTGTTGAAGCTCGTAATATAGCGCGCGTGTAAGCGCGTATGCTGAAACGACCGTATACGCGCAGAACAATACGCTAATCTGAAACCGCCCTTAGTTAAAACAGTTAACGTTTCTTATAAAATAATTACCTAATAAATATCATAAGTCTTTTTGCAAAAGTGTCATGTGTAGGGTTTGAAACATCATTTATATTTATGTCATACAACAATTTAACACATACCAATTAAATAAATAGGTAACTGAAAATAGATGGTCACAAATAGATTTAAACGGAAAGTACCTTTATTTTCCAAACAAAATTAACTATTACATAAATATTAAAAGCAACTTAATTATGTCTTAAAATTAAAATAAGCCTATTTAATATATACGAGACGAAAAATAAATTAAAATTAAATTTAGAAGGCGTCATGAAAGTCATCCGCATCGCAGTCAATCGGAAGCGTGCCCAGAAAACTGGCAGCATTGCCTCGTTGTATAGCAATGCTTATCTTTTGTGCTAAATACGTACCAGCCCTCTGGTCACCCGAGGCGTTTATCAGTCTCTTTGCGAGATCCCTAAAAAGGGATCTCGCACTTGGACCCCATGGCCCCAAGGTTTCGATCCCAAACGACTCAAATACATAATCGCCTACAAGATTTACGTATTTGCGCCGTTTGAAGGTCTCTGCTGAAGCAGCAGCAGCGCCCGCACAACCTGCTGTGCTGGAAAGATGAGATGGCGCAAGGGTATCGATTTAAACTATGTTTTGCATGATATATAAAATTTTAAATTTATTGGGTTGTTGTTATTTAGGTTTACATTTTAATGTTTAATATCACTTATATTTGTATAGAAACAAATTAGCTTTGGTAAAGTAATCTATGTAATTACCGTCTCATAAGCATGTTGTGTTCATTGGGTGGACAAAGACTATCATTTTTAGTGTTGTAATATTATGTAAGGTTTTTCTGTCATATTATATAAGGCAAGTGTGAATGGGACAGGAGGAAGAGGAAGACCTAGATGGACGTTCTCTGACCAGATTGGAGACATCCTAAAAGAGGGTCAGATTAGAAGTTTAATACCCTTAACCGAAGAGCATGCATGAGAAATTTGATGAGAGTGAATGAAGCAAGAGAGATATGTCAGGATCGTTGCAAATGGCGTACCATCGTCACTGCCTACCCCTTCGGGAAACAGACGTGAGTCTTTGTATGTATGCATGTATTATCATTACAGTACAGAGGTACAGCCATCTCGTGACCAATGGGTTACCTTTTCTTCACCTAGCAAACTCAATATGGAGCCTCAGACAGGGATTTTTTACAATTATTAACTTACCTTAGGGTCGGCGCAAACGGGCCACCAACCACAGCCACTGGTGGCCAGCGACGGCCACTAATCTCATACTAATAAAAAATACCATTTTAAATTATTTTTTTCGCATATTAATAATATTAAGTCTCACTTTTATGTTTTTCTGTCACTAATTATTGAGACAAACATAATTATGTCACTGAAATATCACAAACTTATTACACAATTAAGCACTATGTGTGAAACAATAGGTTATAGTCCACCACGCTGCAGGCTGGGGGCTCAGATAACCGTGGTTAGGACACCCTCAGTGAAGCTAACCGAGATCCCGGGAGTGGACGCTCCGCGTGGGCCTGATGGAGGCCTGCGCAGGATGCGTCCAAAGGTGCAGGTGCGGGGGACAGTTCTTTCTGTCCCTCGCAGTCGGGCGCGGTCGCGGGAGGAGCGGCGTGTCGGTGTTGCGTTGCCACGCGCACTATCTCCTGCGACCAAATGGGGGCGCACCATTTGTTGCGTCGTGGTGGGGCCGCAGAGGAAGAGGAGATGCGGTGTTGCCAGGTTGCCGTCCTCCCTATCCTCTGCGGCCGCTGGGTGTTTTGGCGTCGGAGCCCAACATCTTCATCCGCCGCCAAGGAGGTTGTGGCCTTATGGCTATCCGCCGGGGTGCCTAGGTAGACTGGTGGTATCGCGACCCTCTGCCACCCCCATAATGGCGTGGAAGTTGAAAAAAAAGGCTGGCTTCGTGCAGTCTGGAAGACTTGAAATATCTTTGAAAATGTTCTCATTAGCTTCCAGTCATGTAGGTCTTGTTATCGGTACTTTACTTTGAAAATTATGTCCTGCGCGCCGGAGATGCGACGTACCCTAAGATTTTCTTTTACGTACCTTAAAAACTCCATTTTACTTAAGAAAAAGGCAGGATTCTTCAAAGAGCGCCTAGCTAGTACCTACAGTTACTTAAAGGTTTCCTCAAAGTAAAATAGCTGAGGCGTCCAGCATCACAATAATAAGGAAAGTGAATAATAAAAGAGCGAGACGTAACACTTTCCATTAGACTAGATACATTAATAATGGGGTGCTTCTGAGCCACGGAGTAATCTACAAGCCCCGATGTACATTCATGGCGACAATAAACGATCAGTCACACATTACTGTAGTGTGTAATAGCCTTTTTACATAATGTGCCATCAACGCATTTAAGGGATCCGGGGGCTTTTAATTTGTATTCTAGGGATTTGTTTTCTTGTATATTCTTAATAATACACGGGATTGTTACAGAAATAATAATAATATATCCCATTGTAACGCACACTATGCTGTTCGCGTAAATAACATTTTTCGTGCAATGAGTTTTAGATCTCGCCAAAAGTAAATAAATTAAACACACTCGTTACACACAGTACCTACATCATATGCGCCACTTATCTAAAGTTGATAGTTAAAATAGAAACAGCCTACGTGTGTACGTAGAAACAGCCTACGTAACATGTCATAAAAGCACAGTCTTATATGACATGGCGGCCGTCAAAATAAGAGCAGATTCTCAGAATACGTCATTATCAAAATATTATGAAGTAGGTAATGTGCTGTGATAAAAGGGTTAATGTGAAAAAGGTCTCACGGACCGAAACAAAATAGAAGTTTGCGTAGGCCGATAAACACGTATAGTTTGGTATCATTTAATTAGGTTTTGTAACTAAACACAGATTTCAGAGCTCTATAGAGAAATATCACCGCAGCTTTGGAACTTTATTCGAAGCTGTGCCAAATTAGGGCTCCAAAAATATACACACCGACGCTCTACGGTTATAAAGCTAAAGGACTTTAACCTTCGCTCAAATGGTACGATCTTTGAAGCTGTAAAGCCTTACGTATATTTCTCATTGCATTTAAAAATAGCTCTAGCTTAAATAGTTAGATACTCTCTGGCGCTTATTTTCAAAACGAAGGTTTAAAAAGGAAACGTTTTATTAGGAAACAGCAATTTTAGTATAAATGTGAGCAACATACCTAAGTCGGACCAATCATTATTACATATATTGGATCAGTCTATAAAATAGGACTTTCATACAAGTGTACACAGTGAATGCGCGAGCGGCAAGCGGGAAACAACGCGGAGCGTGCGGATCTTAAACTTTTATGAGTTAACTGTGCTCTTAAGCATCATTGACACCTTCTGATTTGTAATGAATTTGAATGTTGAACACATCAGGAGTCTGCTGGCCTTCCTCGAAGAGCTGGGGTGGCTCGAGTGACAAGACCATTCCCACCCGCACGCAAAATACACGCCAGAACGTGGAGTTGCGGAAACAGCCTGTGCTACCAAGTACCAATATGGGTGTCAAAACATAAGGAAAAATGTTATCTCAAGACTGTGAAATTAATTAATATTATAATTTCATGGACATGAAGTTATTCTTATATTTAAAGAAACGTACGAACTTTTACAGTGTGTTAAACATTATTTTCAAAGTCTATTTCTAGTAAGAATTTTCAAGGAACAATAATTCTTCTTCATCCGTATTGTATTTGACAAACACTGTACACCGCACCCGCGAACGCGTCGCACGCTTCACTACGGACACGTGAAGACGCGCGCGGCGCCGCTCGCGGCCCAAGCGCGTGCTGCCCACTTTACTGTGGCAAAGCACTATTGCACGCTACTATGCTCGTTTTTCGGCTCTTTGTGTTTAGCCACTGCGCATAATATCAATTATTACTATTAAACCAATTATTTATTATTAGTATCGTTTATTTAAGTATCAAAATGTTTGAAAGTTTTTTCCAATATAAACGTCTAGTGAATTTTATTTCTGGTTTTACAACACAACCCATTTGCCTGTATATAATACCTAACAACTTAAGGTACTTTAATCGTAAACTTCTAATAATACAATCTTGGTCATTCAAGAGTGTACATTATCAATGTAGCTTCTTTATCATACACCGTCGAAATAAACACCGGTCGTTTAACCCTTCCGCATAGCTACACTTCACAATAACACGGATCATACCTTGCCCTTAATATTGAAAACGATCTCATGAATTTATTTGAGTGACTGCATTTTCACTTTGCCTTTGTATCTAAAGGTGCCCATCCAACGGGTTTCATTATAATTAAACGTTTTCCCAGAACTACGGTATTACCACTTATAAGGCGTAAATGATATTATTTCACGCGTAAATATTTACGGATGAAATAATGGAGGTTCTGAGGCAGTATTTAGAACCGTGTTATTGCGTTGCTATTACGGTAATTTGCCTACAACTTAATAGAACAGTTTTATGGAAGACCTGGCTTGAAGTATAACTAGATATGATAAATATGCTGATAGACGAGTGATCAAAATAAAACATTTATTTGCCTCCTAACACAAAGTAATGTACAATGTTACATAGTACACAATAGGAATGCGTATTATTTCTTTGACTCACGCGAAACTTATTTCAGCAAACTCTTAGTGAGTTTTACTTGCTTGAGCGTTGATGCAAAGTGCGTATGCTAAACACTATACCTGCCATTTTACTAAGTGAAGTTGAAGCTCACTGTAACAAGTATTTTAGTGTAGAGAACTCCTGTATCTGGCAAAATAATGATACAACTTACTTATAAACTTTACACCGTATTGTGACAAGTTGACTAATTAAAGCGTACGCCGCGGAGCCTGAGTATATGAGAAATTCCGCAGAATACGTGCAGCGCTATAATTACCGTTAAGCTATCCATTCCATTCCCTCACATCCTTTAATGGAATAATAATACTTCTTGCGACGCGTGACTGGAGTTCTAATGCCCGTGGTACGAGGTGCGAGCTGTGTATGGACCCATACATTTCGATGAATACAGTTTAATTTCACGAGTTCGGTCGCACCGAATACACCCCGACAAATCTTCGTTAGGGCGATTGTCTCTTGATCATCTCGACTGGCTGTGTGACAATCTATTTAGTGTTACAGGGGTCTTGTCAACTAACTGTTCATATAATCGGTACGATACTGAGGTGGAAATATTTCATACGGCTATGTTAATGAAGTTAACGTCATCTGAGATTTGTATAAAGTTAGTTACTTGTGAGCTAACGAATAGTTTGTTGCCTAAATTAGTTCGCAAACTATCAACAGAATTTTAGTTAAATAACTTGCACTGTGGTCCTGTGTAAAGCAGATAATGTGAATAAATGACACGATTTACATATTACCATCTTGAGATAGTTTGATAGAGATGCTACGTGAAGAAAGGCTAAAGACATGACAGTTTACTCGTTAAAATCGGTGCAAAGCAATCTGTCCAAATATTATAAAAGAACGCGATTAACTCAACAACTACCAATCGGATTTCTGTACGGTTTTGACCAATAGATAATATGATCCCTGAGGCATATGCATAATTCACGCGGGCGGAACCACGGGCGAATACCATATGAATAATCGGTGTATAAAATAAATTTTTGTTGAGCTGTATCACAGATGGCTTTTGGGTTGAGTTTCGAAACGAGTCGCCCGAATTTGAGGGTATTGGTGGTGTTGGGGGCTTAAGGGAGTTTGTTTTAATCCTCTAAAAGTAATTTTGGCTGCCGGAGTTGCGTCTAAATATTTTTAAACAATTCCCAAAAAATCTTCATTCTAATATGCAAAACGGAACGTAATTTTAGGTTTCATGTGACAGTAACTAAATAGGTTGTGTTAGGTTCTCTTTTGACTCTTAACCCGAAAACAGGCAGCGATAGCCTAGTGGAGATACCAACAGACTGCCAAGCAGAGGGTATCGGGTTCGAATCCGCGGCGCGCACCAATGACTTTTCGGAGTTATATGCGTATTGAATTGCTAATTATCGCTTGTCCCGTGCTTCGGAGAGCACGTTAAGCCATCGGTCCCGGTTGTCATGGAGATCTTTGACAGTCGTTACAGGGCGTCAGTACCTTCTAAATAAACTGTCACTAGTCTAAACCATGGAATATCGCTATCCATTGGGGTTGCAGAGGTCAGGCAGGCAGTCTCTCTGTGGAAAAGCTAATATTCAGCCAAATCCGGTTTGTCTAGAAAGCGGAACCCAGATTGAAAAAAAAAGCTGGGATAACGCTAAGAGGATAATGAATCAATAAAAGCGATATTTAGGTTTTATGTGAAACGAAACGCAACCGCCATCTTGTGTGAATGATATTGACAGCTAACGTCAGTTTGTCATTGCCGTCATTGCTTTCGAGTACCTAGGGTTCTGTAATAAGTAACTAAATAGGTTATGTTAAAATGTAATTATAAATGAAACAATATTGTTACGGACGGAGGATCTGGATTGTCAGGAAACATCACACAATCTCTCTCTTAAAATTTGTCCTCCATGACGCGGTTCCTCTAAGTGACGTAGCCCGCCTAGCGATCTTCTCACGACGCGCGTCTTGAATCCTTGAGAGTGTGTTACAGTGACGAATATTTACGTCATTTGGCCGTAAGCTGCCACAATATTTGGTAATTTTCCGTGAAAAGTTTTTAGTTATCTATAATTGGATCAGATCAGTTAGATGTATGGTATGGTGATAATGGTATCACCAAACCATACATCTGACTGATCTGATCCAATTATAGATAACTAAAATCTTTTTGTACTCACCACAATATTGTGGTATGTAGGTACTCTGATGCTTAATAATGTGCCCGGTAGATGGCAATAGGCTCGCCCCCTGTCACATTGGGACCGAAACATAACTGGTGAAAAGTGGGTGTATAATAAATACACCTCTACCTAGGCGTGAAGTTATGTTATGTTACTCTGACTAACAAAATAATAATATATGTTCGCAGTATATTCTAGCCAAACAAATGTGGTTTACTCTTGAAAACAGTATTTCAAAACTTCTTAAAGAAAATAAATGGGATCAGCGGTCTTTGCATCCGTCATCCGCAAAACTTCGACGCCGACATGGAAAGTTTTCATCAAAAACTAATAAAATTGTAAGTCTGACAAGCGTCCACATGCTACTTCAGACACTCAAATTTAGGTATAGTACGGCTTATACAAATATTTATCTTCCCCGCCTGCTCTCTGACTGACTGCCTCCGTGGTCCAGTGGATAACGTATGCGACTGCTGATCGGAGGTACCGGGTTCGATTCCCGGGTCGGGCAAAAGTGTTATTGAGGTTTTCTGAATTCTCAGTACCAGCACGGAGTCTGGTGATGTGCCCGGTAACGGCAATAGGCCGGCCCCCTATTCCGTGGGACCTAAAAATTCATGGCGAAATGTGGGTGTAATATTATCCCTCTGCCTACCCCTTCGGCGATACAGGCGTGAGTCTATAAAAATATATCTAGCCCGCTTTTTGAAAATGAAAGCAATAATATCTTATACGTATCAGCTTTCTTGCGATCATTGAATTATTACCTATCTACTTTGTGAGTCGGAAAAGTGCACTTTTCATAATAATTATAATAATAAAAAAATAATAATAATGAATAGAAAATAACAACAACAAGGAGAATTTATTTTATGAAATATCATTTTTACGGAACGAAACCTTTACAAACCATATGAGAAATACAAAGATGACAACTATCAAACGAAAATCATCAAAATATGAATTTAATCTGAAAGAAAGGAAAATATCAAGACAATTATGTTGACTAGAGCCAGGGCAGCCGCAGCAGCACGCATTACACCTGCGGACTCGTCGCTCAGCTCCGCCTCGCAGCTGCCGCCGGCACCTGCATCAGCGTTGTCGGCAATTGCAGAGGCGTCGAGCTCGTCGAGCGACGAGTACTTCTCGCCACCGACGTCGCCACCACCACACGCTTGGGACCCGGAGACCCGCCAGGTGGTGATGTGCACCACATGAGAGGGACGAGTTCGATTGATGAAAACGTCATGCGGGCATATTTTGTGGCCACAGAGGGGGGAACTAACCTCAGTGCGTACCGCGATCGGATGCTGCCTTTATTTCAGGCGCTTGAACCAGCTGTCAACGTGTCAACACAACGGCTATCGGATCAAGTGCGGGCCATCCAGCGGTGTCGTCTGTTGGATGATACCGTGCTTGAGAGACTTCGCTCTGACGTACGGAGAGGTCTCCCCATCACTTCTTCATCGCAAACTGGGACAGTGATTGCTGAATAGCAACATCTTAATGTCGTCCATGAAGAGGTAGATGACGAGACTTCTCATGTAAGTACAATGATCAATTAAGGAGCACTTTGAAATGTGCTATTGGGGAATACCGATCCATGAATCCAAGTATTCGGCCTCGTTTGCCTCGGTTGCCCATGCATAAGAAAAACATAGCGCTAGTGAGTGCCTTGGATTCACTATTGTCAATCTATTTTGACAATAGCGAAAATCTCAGCGATACACAGTCAATCCTGTATTGTGCGGCTGTTACGGCATGTCGAGTAGCAGGAGTTAAATTTCCTGTAAATAATACCGCTACTCAACCGTCCGTTATGGTGCCAGCATGGCAATGCAGGATTGAGAGTCGTATCGCTGAGACCAGGACACTCACTGGCAAGCTGTCTTCTTTTAGAGCCGGCAATACACGACCGAGAGTGACGCGCTTTGTGATTCGGGCCTTAGCAGGAACTGGTATCAGTTCCCAAGATTATTTTTCTCGAGATACAGAGCGCATCGACTTCCTAAAACAAAAGCTTTATGCATGGGCAAACCGTATTCGGCGATATAAAAAAAGAGTGAATCGGTATTGCCTGAATCTCATATTACAGAGAGACGAAAAGTGTGTACCGGGGATGGGAGCACCCTGATTCCTCGGCCAGTAATGGTGATGGGTGTCGACCAAATGATGATGCCACTGTTACTTTTTGGCGCAGCATCTGGTCGATGCCCGTCAACCATGAAAAGGGTGATTGGATTGGGGATGTTGAGCGAGCATGTGAACGAATTCCATCTATGGAGCCAATATATATAACAATTGACGACATTGCCAGTGCAGTCCGTCCGTTACAAAATTGGAAGTCAGCGGGACCGGACGGACTGCACAATTTTTGGCTTAAATGGCTCCGAAGTTCGCATGCTTGCTTAGCATCTCAATTTCAATCATCATTGGAATCAGGGTCGCTGCCTGATTTTTTAACATCCAGCGTTACACACCTACTTTATAAGTCTGGTAGTACCACGGATCCCAAGAATTATAGGCCAATTACGTGCTTACCAACTTTATATAAACTTCTTACATCCATTTTGAGAACGAAATTATCTAAACATATATTTGATAATTCAATTTTATCTGTTTCTCAAAATGGATGTAAGAGTGGGGCTTGTGGTACTAAAGAGCTCCTTCTGATAGACATGGCTATTAGCCAACAGGTGCGCCGTAACCGGAAGAATCTATCGACATGCTGGATAGATTACAAAAAGGCATACGACTCCGTGCCTCATGCGTGGCTTTTGAGGGTGCTAGAGTTGTACAAAGTAGATACAACTCTATGCACCTTCTTAAGGGCGTGTATGAGGCAATGAAGGACCGTATTGCGCTATCCAGGGTGTCGATCGACCTTTGGTTGCGACGCTCCCATAATGATCGAGCGAGGTATATTCCAGGGCGACAGCCTGAGGCCTCTGTGGTTTTGCCTTGCCCTGAACCCCCTAAATACCTTATTAGAGGCTTCAGGGCTAGGCTATCAGTTGAGGAGAGGAGGTCATGTTACATCTCACCTCCTTTTCATGGATGACCTGAAATTATTTGCCCTCAACAAATTCCAACTGACTGCATTACTTAAGGTAACCGAAATCTTTAGTAATTCAATCAGGATGGAATTTGGTGTGGATAAATGTGCGGTCATGCATGTGAAGAGAGGCAGGATTATGGAATCTGCAGGGATACAACTCTCAGATTCCATACAACTTAGATCCCTCTCCCCAACTGAGACCTACAAATACCTGGTTATGTCGCAGTCTTTGAATATTTCTGAGACTGACATGAAACAGACGTTGCAGGCTCGGTTCTTTGGCCGCCTGAGAAAAGTAATTAACAGTCTTTTATCAGGCGGCAACAAAGTATGGGCCTGCAACGGGTGGGCCATGCCAGTCCTAATGTATTCCTTCGGCATACTCAGGTGGACCCAGACTGAACTAGATGCCCTGGATAGAAAAGTCCGTTCAATGCTGACTGCATCTCGTATGCATCATCCACGCTCATCGGTAATGAGGCTGTACATCCCGCGGAAATGTGGGGGTCGAGGCTTTTTATGTGCTAAGACCTTCCACAACCGCGAGGTGTGCAACCTCAGAGATTATTTTCTGCAGATGAGTGTGGATGTGCATCGCGATGTAGTCAGAATTGATACCGGGCTTACCCCGCTGGCTCTGGCTAAAGAGAACTGGCACAAACCTGCAGTACTTAGTACTGAGGACCGACGGGAAGTATGGAGGGGCCCGATGTAAATTTTAAAGCTTCTATCTCCTGGCTGCGATTTGGTGATCTCTTTGGAGAAAATGAAGGTTTTGTCTTTGCAATTATGGACGAAGTTGTCATGACAAACAACTACCGGAAGTATATTCTGAGGGATGGGACGGTTGACATATGTCGGGCGTGTCATCAACCCGGAGAATCGCTCAGGCAT
The DNA here is from genome assembly GCA_944739405.2 of Euclidia mi. NCBI lineage: Eukaryota > Metazoa > Arthropoda > Insecta > Lepidoptera > Erebidae > Euclidia > Euclidia mi. The sequence goes on from OX123187.2 coordinate 23,545,575, forward strand.
ATAGTGTCCGGTTGTTCGAGTCTTGCCAACGGTCAGTATTTGCACAGACACAACCAAGTGGCCAGGATAATCCATCAGCAACTAGCCCTTAAATATAATCTCGTTGGTTCAGAGGTACCGTACTCCAGATATGTGCCCGAACCAGTTCTCGAAAATGGTCGTGCATTGTTGTACTGGGATCGGTCTATCATTACAGACAGGACTATTGTAGCCAATAAGCCTGATATTGTAGTGATAGACCGAGCAGAGCGACTCGCAATGATAATCGATATCTCCATACCGCATGACGGCAATCTCGTGAAGGCAGAAAAAGAGAAGGAGATTAAATATTTGGACCTAGCTCACGAGATTGTTGACATGTGGGATGTGGATTCGGCAATCATTGTGCCGATAGTCGTGTCGGTGAATGGGCTAATCGCCAAGAGCCTCGATCAACATCTAAAGAGGCTCGCACTAGGCAGCTGGATCAAGTCCTTGATGCAGAAGGCAGTTCTTCTCGACACGGCACGCATCGTGAGGAAGTTCCTGTCTCTGAGGCCCCAACCGCCGGTGGCTTGGTCCCTGTACCCGACACCGGTGGGTCTCCGTGGTCCCTTTTATATTTTTAAACTTTTTTTTAAATGTAGTTTATTAATATCAAATTAACCACGAGAAGTGTAATAAATAAAGTGAATAATAATAATAATCTTTATTTGCTCAAACATGTAGTATACATACATTATAGTGCATGCAAGATGTTAAAATTGTGTACGTTCATACATGTTTACCATATTTCATGGCATGCGAAATCAGTTGAGTTGTATTTATATAATTCTAAGAGGATCAATCAGCAAAATTTCTTATTGTAAAGTTATAGCAAATTAATTAAATGTCAATAATTACAGTAATATAATATCAGCAAAATATAATGGTCATTCAATAATAAAATGTTGTAAAAAATAAAGGAAAAAATGTCAATAGAAAATGAAAATGTCAATAATTAATCAAATTTACAATGTCAATCGAGCGTGTATTACATAAAATAAAGAAAAATATGAATAGAAAATTAAAAAGTCAATAATTAGTTAAATTTACAATGTCAATCGAGCGTGTAATACATAATATAAATTCATTATTAAAATACCTCTTATTTATACAATAATAAATAACATTGACAGAAATTAAAATTTACTGCGTTCGCGTTATATAGAGTCGTTTAAAAACTCTGTGACATTGTAATACGCTTTATTATGTAACAAGGCTTTTACTTCTCTTTTGAAGGCTTCTGTGCTAAGCTTTTTCCAGCTCTAAGGTAGTTTATTATAGATAACCGGAGCCATGCAAAACACACTTTTGTGCATAAGAGTTGTCCGGGCCGCATGCAGACACAATTTGCTGTTATCGCGCCTATTTCTAGGTATTACGTCTGCTAGGCGAGGAAATAAATGTGGGTTGGATTTAACAAATAAGGCTATTTCTAAGATGTAAATGGATGGCATTGTGAGTATGTTAAATTGTTTAAAATATGGTTTGCAGCTATCGGTGACTTTAAGATTAAACATTGATCTAAGGCATCTTTTTTGAGCTTTGAATATTAAATCCTTGTTGGTTGAGTTGCCCCAAAATATAATTCCGAATCGGATTAGGGACTCTACAAGCCCATAATATGCAATCAGCAATGCTTCCCTGTTAATAACACGTGAGAGCATGAAAAGAGCATATGCACTGCTGCTTATTTTTTATTTAGACTATCTATGTGCGCTTTCCAATTAAAATTTCTATCCATAGTTAAACCCAAAAGCTTAGTAGTACTAACTGCGTCAATTTTGTTATCATTATAATTCATGTCAAGATTACTACATGTCAATGTTCGTTGGCTAAAATGCATAATTACTGTTTTATTAGCATTTATCTTGAGATTGTTGCTATTTAACCATGAAATAGTTTAAGCCAAAGTGTTATTAATATCATTTCTATATGTTTCTCTATATTTGAAAGGTATAGTTATTGTGCAATCATCCGCGAATAAAGTCATGGGATGTTCTATGGCTCTTGGCAAATCATTTATATATAGTATGAATATTAGGGGCCCGAGTACGCTCCCTTGTGGGATACCGTAGGCAATTGTACGTTCCCCTGATTCAAAAATTTCTTCTCGTTTGTTCTTTAAATTAATTCTATTGACTGTCGTTATTTGTTTCCTATCACTTAGGTAGGATTGTAAGTGTTCTAGGACGTTACCTCTAATGCCGTAAGCGTCAAGCTTTTCTTTTAAAATTTCATGATCTACGTGGTCGAAGGCCTGCGTCATGTGACACAGCAATGCACAGATTGGAGTATTTTTGTCCATGTGTTGCACGACTGTGCGAAGAAAATCATAAATGGCCATGTTAATGGTTTTGCCTTGCCTGAAACCTTTTCGCTCATCACATATTATGGCTTCTTTTTCTAAGTAATTATTCGTAGTTATTAATTATCATTTTTAGTTTAACTCGCGGGCAAACCCTCAAGGCATGCCTAAATTGTATATTATAAATTCTAAAGTCACTCTGTCTGCTTTTTAAGTTCTAAGTGTAAGTGAGCGTCCAGCAGACAAATGGGTCGGAACGCTGAGGGAGAATCGCCGGTCCTGCCGGACTTTTGGATTAAAACCAGATCAGCCTTCTTCCAACCAGAGGGGAATACGGCACAACGGAGGCAGTCGGTGAACAATTGCCTCAGCCTGTCCCCCAAGATTGCGAGCGCGAGCAACCACGCCCGACCCGGGATCCCATCGGGACCCGGGGCGGTGTTGCGGGTCCGGAGCCGTCGAATGGCTCGGTCCAGCTCGTCTTCCGTCACGGCAAGTCGGTCGTCCCAAGAGACTTGGGACGACTGTGACGGAGGAGGTGTCGAGTTGCTTTCCTCGGCCCGTGGGAAGAGGGTATCGACTACCCTCTCCAAAAACGGCGGGTCCAGGGTCGACGTGATGGGAGGGACCCACGGTCTGAGCTTGCCCATTACAAATTTATAAGGGCGTCCCCATGGGTCCCTGTCTAGTCCTTTGACGAGTTTTTGCCAGGAGCGGGCCTTGGGCGCAAGGATGACACTTAAGGGTGCTTTCCCGACGGTCCAACACAACTCATATGCTCCAGCAATCTCTTCAGCAGTGGCTCTCCTTCTTCGCCGGGTTCGCAAGTACTGGCGGTGCGCCGCGACATGATCAAGGCGAATGCGCTCGATTACGCGCATCCACCAGTACTGCGAACTGGGTCTCCTCGGACTGGATCGGGGCATAGACATTAGACATGTCGCAGACAGATGTCATAATGTCCCCAAACCAGTCCGCTTGCGAGTCGGGATCGGGCGGGATTCCCAAATTGGCGGACTCCCACTCGGCCACGTGAGCAGCGGCTGCTAGCATGTCTACGTCAAGTTGTCGAACGTTCCAGCGATGCGTCGGAACCGCGTTTGGGCGCCACGGGGCGTCGAATTTGTCGCGGGGTGGGCGGAAGGTCACGCTGAATTCGATCAATCTGTGATCTGACAGCGTGGTCACATTCTCCGCGACAAACCACCCTGAGACGAGACGCTCGTCAGAGGGAGTCGCCCACGAAAGATCGACGATCGACTCCCTCTGCCAGCGGACGCATGTACTAACTGACCCCCGGTTTAAAAGCCGAAGGTCGAGTTCAGTTGCCCATTCGAGCGCCACCGTTTCTCCACACAGGTTGTCCCGGGTGTCACCCCACACGCTAGAGCGTGCGTTGAAGTCACCCAGGACAAACACCGGACGGGACTGGTAAACCCTAATATGGTTGGCCAACCCGTCGAGGTAGGCCTCAAAAGCGGCAAGGCTACTGTTTTGGGAGACATAGCAGCCGACGACAATCGCAGGACCTCATTCGACAACGACGAAACCCGGCCCATTATTTTTTTTGTCTGTCTTTTGAGTCTCTTAATTTATCATATCAGTCTATATTATTAACATATTAATTATTATCATTTATGTGTAATAATAATATGCAATATAAATAATTAATTTTAATATAATCTTATTTAACATGATTTATATAATATAATATGATTTAACAAAACATAATTCTAAGGTAATTTAATCTAATATATTAATTTATATAATTGTAATAAAATTTGAATATAATTAAAAAAAATATGATATTAATATAATTTCACCTAACATAATTTTATATAATTTTATTATAACATAATTTAATTTTAATATAATTAATTTAATATTAATATAATTTTTAATATAATTTAATTTTAATAAAAATTACCCAGGGTGCCGCTCTGCCCGCCCTACCCTTTCTCCGCGGCCTATTCTCGTGCCTAGGTTTTTAACGAAAGTGATTTGCGAGTGGTTTTTTTTTCCTTTTATATAAATATATATAAATATTTTTTTTGTCTGTCTTTTGAGTGCACAGTTGGGAACTCTACGCTCAAAGTTGTCGACAAGTATATCTACCTGGGACAAGTAGTCCAATTAGGTAGGTCCAACTTCGAGAAGGAGGTCAATCGTCGAATCCAACTCGGTTGGGCAGCGTTCGGGAAGCTGCGACATATCTTCTCGTCCGATATCCCGCAGTGTCTCAAGACGAAAGTCTTTGACCAGTGTGTGTTGCCAGTGATGGCTTACGGATCAGAGACGTGGTCGCTCTCTATGGGCCTTATCAGAAGGCTCAAGGTCACTCAGAGGGCAATGGAGAGAGCTATGCTTGGAGTTTCCCTGCGAGATCGAATCAGAAATGAGGAGATCCGCAGTAGAACCAAAGTCGCCGACATAGCTCTCCAGATAGCCAAGCTGAAGTGGCAGTGGGCAGGGCACATAGCTCGAGGAACCGATGGCCGTTGGGGCAGAAAGGTTCTGGAGTGGCGGCCACGTACCGGACGACACAGCAGAGGAAGGCCCCCCGCAAGGTGGAGTGACGATCTTGTCAAGATCGCGGGAGGAGGTTGGATGCGGGCGGCTCAAGACCGGTCTGTGTGGAGAACCTTGGGGGAGGCCTATGTCCAGCAGTGGACGTCGTTTGGCTGATATGATGATGATGATTTGAGTGCATGTGATTGTATATTATATTATATGTATATTTTAATATAACGCATAACTATTTGTGTATTTTGCATTGTGAGTGAGCGTGACACCTGGTTGGGCATCCGTGGTGGGTGAATGGGAGCCAAGAGAATATCAGCGCCCAGTATGCATCAGCTGTACTGGGCATAATGCTGACTTGGCTACCCTTTTGGTCAGCACTGGGACACATACTCGACATATTTTTTTTTTTTTGTTTTTCTGATCTGCAAATTCTTCCCTATGTCTATTGAATGCGAATGTGCCTTTGTAATCAGTTTCGTTCTTTTAAAATATTGTATGTTGTTCTGTTTGTGCTGTATCCAAATAAAGGTTTCTTTCTTTCTTTCTTTCCCAAGTACACTGCGACGGAGCCATCTGATGCCCCGAACCAATGAGGGTGGCTCGGGACGAAATACGGCTCCGCCATTATTGCCAGGGCAACCGAACGCTCTGCAATGGTCTGCGCAAGCAAATCTTGCGCAGCACGGCAGTGGTTTAGGTTGCCCTGAAGAACAACTAAAGGAGAAAAGAATTTTAAGAGGCTTAAAATTCTTTTCCCCTTTAGTCCCATAGACTCCCCAGAGGCGGTAACCGACTCCAACAACCCAAAACCATTGCTGGTTTCGGTAACCGCCGTAGCAGGAGCGGCGGTAACCGCAGCCCGACCTCTACAACCCCTCTTCTTAGGAGGGGTGCAGGCTTTGGTGCCCACCCGGTGGTTGGCCGGGCGCCCCGCATCCGTGCATACAGGGCACAGTGGAGCAATCTCCTCACAACCGCTTGCCTTGTGGCCCGCCTGCCCGCAGACAAAGCAGAGAGCACTTCGGTCCCTGTCACATGTGCAGCAGACGCGCACGTGCCCCTTCTCTAGGCACCTGAAGCACTGTAGAGGTCGAGCCGCCAGGGCCTCCACACGGGCGATGACCCAACCTACTCGGAGCTTTCCCGCGGCCACCAACCCTCCGCGGGGGCGCAAATTTCACCAACCTTCACGTCGGCCTCACCGAATTGCCCTCCGCAGCAACTGCTTCGGCAATATCCATAGGGAATACTGCGTCGTCCAAGTCTCTCACCCGGATCTCAGCCATGTTTACGGGACGCGCCACGATCGCAACCGTTTCGGACAATGCCGTCTGAAGGCGCCTTTTAAGGTCTTCCGCCTTTTCCGAGCCCTCCGGTGATGGCCTGTTTCGGACGGAGGCCCTCAGTGAGCCCCAGTTCGTTGCAGTCAACCCTCTCCCTGGCCAGTCTCATCGCCTTGGCTAAGGTGGTGTTGGACCCCGGTGGAAGGGTCACTGTCACCGACGACGTGGACGGCACTTTGGGCAACGCTGGCTTCTTGGTCTTATCCTTCCGGGCTCTGGCCTTTTCAGGGCGACTTGTCACTGTGGCTCAGGAGGCACTGGACTTAGCTGCAGGTGCCTGCCCAACCGGGTTGGGGGTTGACAATCGGGCAAGTACGGGTGCAGGCAGCGCTGTCTTTCTCCTCCTTTTCTTCCTGCTCCCGCCATCGGGCGTGACTGCTGCTGCAGTAGTGGACGCGGCGACAATCGCGACGTCTGGTGCAGCTATGGGCGGGACGTTATGTGCCGCGGCTATTGGCGTCGCAAATCGTGGCCGTGCTACACGGTCCGGGAAGATCTCGGCCCGAAGTTCTTCGAACTTACGATCTATCTGGATTGCAAGTTGGGCCGAGATCTGCGACGCCATGTCCGAATAAGTAGAGCCATCGTGGCTCACGCATGGATAAGGCGCCGCGACAACTTGTTGCTGGACCCGATCGCTAGTCTGGGCCTAGGCGGGGTGCAACGGAAGAGGAGGGATCTTTTCTCGGTGAAGTGGGCTGCCACTCCTAGGAGGCTTCTTGGCTGGTGCGCTCATTGTCGGGTGCCTGGCGACCGGAAGAGGAGGTGACCCGGACATCTGGGGAGGCGCGGACATCTCCGTCTTTGGCGTTCGCGGTGACTGAGCAGCTGGCGCGAGCTCCCTGGACATCGCGTCCATCGCAGCCTCAAGGGAGGGTAGGCGGGAGTGGAGCTCGGCGTTAGATGCTTCCTCCCGCCCGATGTGCTCAGTCTGAGCCGCAATTGCGGCCGCGATGTCCTGAGCCGCGTCCATCAGGGCCTTAACAAAGGCCCCCTTCAGACTGCGGCTCTCCTTGGCAACTCTCTCCACAGCCGCAACAGAGAGGAGCGCTTTCTCCTGTATTGTGGCTGTCGATTGCCCGCGCAGCTCCTCTAAATGCTGCTCGATCTTGCGAGCACGTTTTGTTGAGTCGGACGAAGAGGCTAACGGGCCTAATAATAACCTTAGTTCTCCGTCCGAATCAAAGACCTCCGCCGTCCTTGCCCTAGCCCGGGCCACCACCTCATCCGATCCCTCTGGATGACGTTTCACGGAACGTTTTCGTGCACCTCGGGTCGAGACTTAAGCCACAGACATGGCGGAGCTATAGCGATAGCTCTGCGCACTGTCCGCAGCCCGCTCAACTGACGACTCCGGGGTAGGTGCAGCCGGATCACCAAAAGCCTTCTTCTTTCCCGAACTGGTTACGTGGCCTCCGCCATCAGAAACGTCTGGCGACGAACGCCCAATCAACCCAGGGCCGTGCCGTGACAGCCCCGGGCAAGAGGTGGCTGAACGAGAAGGACCTGAACGCCCCCGCGAACTGCTCAAGGACTAAGAGCGGCCCGAGTCACAGGCTGCAACACCAGGTAAAGCTACTCTTGGTAGTGATGGAACCTCCACATCAACATTAGCGTCATAGACCGCGGCCCATATACAAAAATGGATGGGTCATATGAACCACCAGGTGACGTATATAGGACGATATAAGAGCATAAAATAATAAGATTCAGCACTATGCCATCACTTGTAAGCTGTCCAACTGAGTCCTGGTGAGGATTCAAAAGTGCAGGCAGAGTGAGTACATTTTGGTCATATATTTTTCTACGGCGCTTTTACCATCGATAGATCCATGAAAAATAATAAGAAAGCGCGCAGTGCCGTACAAAAATGGTGCGCCACAAAGTCGGTAATTATTTTTTATTTTCTGACGATTTCCAGGGTAAATTTGGTCATTTGATTCTGTACGGCATCGGTTTCATACTGTTTTAATACAGCTTTTAATGCATTATTCCGCAACGCCGTACAAAAAAAAAATGTGACAAGGGGAAAAAATCGAGGGTTGCAACCCCCTTTCTTTCCGTGGTCCGGGGGGTGATGTGATACAACATAAAATTAATTTATTTTGAAAGTATTTTATGCATAGATAATATTTTTTACATGCGTACATTTTCGTTGGTCCAAAGGTTTGTAGGAAAAAAGAACTCAAGGAAAAATCCATAGAACGAAATGTAAGGTGAAATTCATGACAATATTTTTTATACGGCATTTAGATAGTTTATTTGTACATAAAGCAATAATTTATAAAAAGTTAATGCCGTACAAATCTGAAAGTTCATGTTAATAAAAAAGTAATAAAATATTAATTAAATATAATTTACATACAGGGTGTCACAAGACCCATCACCAAGCCGAAGTCTACTTGTTGTGGACATCATGCCAAGTCATACTAACCAAAAATAATACCTGGGAAACGACATTTTTTTTAAGTTTTCACATTTTTAAAACCGCAATTAAAGGCGCGCGCGTGCAATGCTCGAAATACCTACTTATCCACGGGGTCATAGGGCATCTAAAGAACATATTGGCGGGGTAAATGCATCGATTTTGTAGCTAATAAGAAAAATTCCATACTAACTTTGAGCCTCAATATCTCCTGAGCCAGTCATTTCCCAGGTATAGTGCCGAAGTAAAAAATGTTCGTAGTGATTGGTACAACATGGGATTTCAGTTTTCGTTAAGGGTCTTTTTATACCCTGTATACAGGTGCCAAAGTAAAAAATGTTTGTATTGATTGGTACAATATGAGGTTTCAGTTTTCGTTAAATGTCTTTTTACACCCTGCATATCGCTTACGGAGCGACGTTCTGTTACGACGTTTAGCATTTGTAGGCATATATCTACACCTGCCTATACTGTACTGTGTGCTAAGTAGTCGTGTTATTCGGATGTACTCGGCTTGGACCCGAGTAAGGTGTTCGTTTGCGCTCACTCACATATAGTTGACAAAACTGTTGATACTGGGATTTACAGCTTCAATTCTTGAATATTATTTACACCCTTTCACTTCAGTTAGACATCATAATGATTTTATCATATTATCAATTGTTCTCTTCAAAAATATGTTAACCCTTAGCTGGTTTCGCTAAAAAAGGCAACGTAAGTAGTATAGGGGTCAAAATTGACCCCTATACTACTTACGTTACACAGTAATATAAAATGATACAACTGTACATTATACATTTTCTTTTTATTTAGGAAAAAAGGACTTACAATGTAATGTTTTATTAAATTTGTATCATGTTTTAACAAGAGATCACATATTTATTAAATAAAACAGGTAGTATCTTCTTATTTGACAAGACTCTACTTTAGGTATTCTTATTTATATATAAAAAGAAAAAAAATACAAGAAAACATTTTGTATTCGATTTTGTATAAAACTAATATAATAAAAAATAGGAACTGCCTATGAGATCAAGAATAATAAAAAAAAAATACAATCTAAAACAATTAATCTATTTGTTCCTCACAAATGCTGATAATTTTCTGGCCACAAGCAGCTATTGTGGCGTCCTGAACTAATTCGGAGCCAGATTCTTCGTTTTGGTCTTCCAAAAGCTGTGAGATTTCACCGTCACGTAAAAATTATATATAAATTAAGTATAAATAGTGAAACACTATGACATAAATCGTACACTTCCGATATCGGGGTCAAATTTGACCCCAGCAGTGTACATATCTCCGTTCTCAGTAGCAGTTAAGTGACGCGCGTCCGTCACCCACCGCACTCCGCGGCGTAATGAGATTACCTTGATGCACAAGAGTGTAAGTGCTTTAACTAAAAAGGTGTGATTAAAAATATGAAGCTTTGGGGTCAATTTTGACTCCGATACCATTTAAGGGTTAATACCGTAGAGTGCCTATCAGATGGCCATAAGGTACTACACCCTTAAAATGGTAGCATCATGTTCATCAGCCTAAAATATATGGTCTGCATTAAAATGTACGGCATCATTTTTTCCTAATTTATTTATCTTGATACTATTTAAAACAAAGGAAACATGTAGAAAATTGCTATATATTATTAATCTATGAATATTTAAACTTTTGCAATAATTTAAGATATTTCAGTTTTTGTATTTCTCTATAATTTTGTTTAGAACAGTTTATTTTGAATGGCATTACTATATAACAATTGTATTTAACAATATCATGTTAAAAAAAGAGTTGCCGTACAGAGTCAAATGATTTATAGCTTTTTAAATCAATTAAACCATGAAATTAGGATAATTATTAATATACATTCACATGAACAATATTTTTTGACGGCATTATTTTAATAGTACTTTTGAGTGCTAGATAATGTTTTGGAACCGAAGCCGTACTTTTTCAAATCACCCCCCGGACCACGGAAAGAGAGAGGGTTGCAACCCTCGATTTTTTCCCCTTGTCGTATTTTTTTTGTACGGCGTTGCGGAATAATGCATTAAAAGCTGTATTAAAACAGTATGAAACTGATGCCGTACAGAATCAAATGACCAAATTTACCCTGAAAATTGTCAGAAAATAAAAAATAATTACCGACCATGTGGCGCACCATTTTTGTACGGCACTGCGCGCTTTCTTATTATTTTTCATGGATCTATCGATGGTAAAAATGCCGTACAAAAATATAAGACCAAAATGAAACTCTACCTGCACTTTTGAATCCTCACCAGCACTCAGTTGGACAGCTTACAAGTGACGGCATAGTGCTGAATCTTATTATTTTATGCTCATATATCGTCCTATATACATCACCTGGTGGTTCATATGACCCATCCATTTTTGGTTCATGGGCCAGCGGTCTATCATGATTGGCGCGAAGAGTGGAGCTAGAGTTTAGTGAGCGTGGCTCCTTGCTTGAATGTGTGGCTTGCGAACTATTCATTTGGTTTCCACGAGAGTGGGTGAATAGATGGTCCGCCCAGGTGGTGCCCCCTGTACCCGGGTAAGTCTACATTTAGTACCCAACCAGGGGACGACCTTTGCCCTGGCTGGAGGAGCGCTCGCGACTGATCTACCTATCAGCCATGCATCCATCGGCACGCGCCAAACCTTGGAGTTGGGGTAATTTTTTATAGAGGTTTTCTACCTCGCGGCCCAGGTGGTTAAGCCAAGACCATCGCTCCCAGCATTAGGTCACAGAAAATGACTGCGACCCAATGCCGGGATTACGATATGCCACGGTTGGCAGAATTGCCTGTCCAACCACTCGCAACACGCGAGTGCCTGGACCCGTCGCAGCCGTACCCCTCCGAACAAGGGGTATAGCATGATATCCTTCACTCCTCTATAAGAGGAGCAAAGGTGACTGCTTGCAGTGACAAGTTACTGGGCGATGGAGTCGTCACTGCCCGACGCCGGGCTAGTTTCCTACCTACGTCAGTTCATTCGTGTGTTCATTCAATCGTTTAATGTTTATTTTAAAATTAAGTTTCTAGATACTCCGTTCAGGTATCACCTGAGAAACCACTTAACTTCGTAACTCGAATTACTTAGTGACGTATTAGGGTCCATGCTACTTAGACTTCTACGGCCTGTAAAAGCACCACAAAGTAAGCTTAAAACGTTTGAACTAATGGTTTTCAAACCAATGACCGTCTCTCCACGGCCATGTCTTTTACATGTCTTTATATCTTCAAATATAATTCCACACACAGTAAAAAACGTTGATTTTCAAATGATAAAAGTTCTAAACAAAAAGTCACGAATTATCAAATATTCGAGCTTAGTAGATCATTCGGTGTTATTTCTATTCTTTTTAACCCTCGAGTCATTATGATGTCAAACTATTAATACTTCTAGATCTACTAAGTACCCGAAAATAAATGAAAATTTTCATTGAACAAATAACAAAAACAGTCGGTCAGTGCCGTGATGATAACACCGTGAAAATTATTACGTCACCAAATATTACTATAGAAGGTAATTTACAAAACGGTATCGTTTGCCCTGTAGCGTAGTCATAAGTTTGTATGTACTCATTAGCCCTAAAACTATATTTATTTGGTTACAATTGAAGTCAGTATGATGTCCTAATTGTTGTGTTTCATAACTCTCATCCCTACATGGCGACCCTGCCATAGCGGATCCGCGCGTCGAATTTCACGCTAAGTTCGTGATACGCGGTTAAAATAGTTAAAGTAATTTCGGTAGTTTTAAAGATATTCGGTGTTTTATATTCTCGTTTACGCGATGTGTCAGTCATATCAAACGAAAGAAGAGATTTTTCTCGCCCAAAACGCTGCTGGAGATGGTGGAAACAATGCTCATTTGAAAGACATTGGGGCACATATGAGTATCCAAACAGTTTTGACCGCTAGTATTATTTGTATGATGGGATTGCTGTTCCTGTATTTTGTGTACAGAGCTTACAGAAGGTGCCATGCGCAGTGGATGCACCAGAAGATAAATCGGCAGGCCTTCAGAGGCTTGAGATGGTCAGGCCGTCAACGGAGCCCGGTTCAACGACAACCAAATTCGGCTGAGTGTGCGTGTCGAAGTGATAAAGTGTAAATGAGTAACAAAAAAAAACTAAGTGTTCGTAGAGTGTGTATGCATAACAAGTGTTTAAAATAAAAGCGTATATTCTACTTCGGTTGCGTTCCAAATGTGTAAGTTATGGTGTCATATGGCTAGCGAACTAGATAAAATATTCAATGACTTACGTAATATAAATCAATATTTGGTAAAAGTTGGTCCTAGGCGTAGACGTGAATCTAAGACGTGTTCTAATAAGTTTAGTGAAAGTAGTTCCATATATAGATTCTTTGAAAAGTTGATGAATGTTATAGAAAGTAAAATTAAAGAATTTAAATGTGACGAGCTAAAAGTAATTAATGAATACTGTGCTAAGATAAAGGAATTATATTTAGAAATAAAAGATTTATGTACGACTGTGAGTAGTAACAGAAGTAGTGGTTCTGATTTTGAGAGCACTAGCAAAGACGAAGGAAAATTGACAAAAATGGCAAAGTTTGAGATAAAGGTAGCATTAAACTTAGTGCCTTTAATGACCAATCATGATGAATCTCGTATTAAGCATATACTCGATAGTATAGATTATTATAGTACATTGTTAGACTCACAGGCGCAAAAATAATTAATTACATTTGTGCTACAAAATCGCTTGTCTCAGACGGCAAAATTGAAGCTTTGTAAGGACTATGATTCCGTTGAAAATTTATTGCAAGATATGCGATCCCAGTTATTGCCAACTAAGTCTTCCGCAGTTATACAAAACAAATTACATTCTTTCTCCCAAAATAATATGTCAATTGATGATTACGATAAAGCTATTACTGAAATGTATGTGGATTTGACTATTTCACAATCCGAAGGCAACCGCGATAATTATACTATTTTAAAGAAAGTTAATGAAAAACAAGCTATCAAGCGGTTTGCTAACGGATTGCGAAACCGTCGAATAAGCACTATTATTGCAGCCCAGAAATTTGATTCCTTGAAGGACGCCATTCAAGCTGCCGTGGACGAGGAGACTTCAATTCCTTTGACTTCTCAAGGTGACATCAGAATGTTTATTAGAAATAATTATAATTACAGGCGAACTACAAACAATACTTTCATGAGTCATCATAGTCGAATATTTAGGGGACAATCAAGCAGAGGTCAGGCGCGTGATGTGGAGATGAATCATCCAGCCACACAGCGAGGTGTAACGTCACGAAGTACGCGGTATACGCGCCCAAACAGACCATACAGAGGTAGGTCTTCGTTTAATTATGGTAATCAAAACCAGTGGACATGTAATCCGAAATCTATGCGTGTTATGATGGAAAATGTGAGCAAAAATGACGTCAAAGACAATATCAATCAGTTTTTTCGTGAATAAAGAACACATTTTTTCACGCGATAATAACACGACTATAACACTTTCTTTATATGGTAAGCCACATCGATGGTTACTTGATTCGGGTGCATCGATCTCGACCATCAAACATAAACATTTAGTAGAGCAAAATATTCCATTCACTTATAAGAACACGGAGATCAATGGACTCTGAGGCAAAGTGCAATCCATAGGATATGTTTATTTAGATTTAGTAGTGAACGACGCAACTTTCACGCATATGATATATGTTTTTAAAACATTGCCATGTTCGATGCATGGAATAATAGGTGATGACTTCTTACGAAAACATAAATCATTATTAGATTACAATAATAATACCTTGACACTACATAATTTTGATGGTAACATTATAACATTAGGTATTAGTAACAGTAACAATTATTATACAAACTGTTTTGTTATACCACCTAAGTCTGAGTCGATTCATTTTATACCTACAAATAGATTAGAAGAGTGTGTTGTTTGTGCATCCCAATTAAGCAAAGGTGTATATATAGCTAGCACATTGGCGAAGCCAGTAGATGGCAAAATACCTACACAGATTTTAAATGTCACTGATAAGGAGTTAACTATTAATAAATTACAACCTACTATACATAGCGCCTCGGATAACAATGTTTGCAGTTTTGATAAGTGTGACAAAACTACAGATCGAGTAAAAAGGATATTGTCTTTGTTAAATTTAAATCATTTAAATAGTGAGGAGCAGATTTCTATTGAAAGTATATGCGCAAAGTATCCCGATATTTTCTTTTTACCCGGGGATAAATTAACAACTACGCACATATATCAACATTCAATTCGATTAAAGCCTAATTCAGAGCCGGTATTCATGAAACCATATAGTTTGCCTCACTCACAGAAGGCAGAAGTACAAAGACAACTAGATAATATGTTATCAGATGGTATAATAGAACCATGCAAAAGCGATTGGTCGAGCCCGATTTTATTGGTTGCTAAGAAATTAGACTCAACTGGTGAGAAAAAATGGAGGCTAGTTATAGATTACAGAAAATTAAATAATGTCATAGAAAACGATAAATTCCCATTGCCAAATATAACCGAAATTTTAGATTCGCTATCCGGATGCATCTATTTTAGTCATTTAGATCTTTACCAAGCTTTTTATAATGTAGAACTAGACCCGAATAGTAGAAAATATACAGCTTTCTGTTCCGGACCACTCCAAATGACTAGGATACCCATGGGTCTCAAGACCAGTCCTAGTTCATTTTCCAGAATGATGACCATAGCAATGGCAGATCTTAATTATGAAAAATGTCTAGTCTATCAAGATGATCTAGTAGTATATGGAAATTCACTATCAAATCATAATAAAAATTTAATTGCAATTTTTGAACGATTACGTCAGGTAAATCTGAATATAACTGCAGCAAAATGTGTATTTTTAAAGAAGGAAATGTTATATATTTGGGTCATATTATTTCTGATGACGGTGTGCTCCCAGATCCTGAGAAAATTAATATTATAAAAAGATACCCAGTTCCTAAAACAGTCGAGGAGGTTAAACGGTTTGTGGCGTTTGCAAACTACTACCGAAAATTTATCAAAAAATTTGCAGATATAGCCTATCCTCTAAATAACCTATGTAGAAAGAATGTCACTTTTATATGGGATAAGGAATGTCAGTCTAGTTTTGAAAAATTGAAGCAAAGTTTAATATCTTCTCCAATATTACAATATCCCGATTTTTCTGATGAAAATATGTTCACCCTAAAAACTGATGCATCGGGATATGCGTTACGCGCCGTATTATCTAACAAAGACGGGCGACCAGTTGCTTATGCTAGCCGTAGTCTAAACAAAGCCGAGAGAAATTATCCCACTATAGAAAAGGAGTTACTAGCTATAGTGTGGGGAGTTAAGCATTTTCGAACGTACTTATATGGCCGTATGTTTAAAATATACACGGATAACAAGCCATTAAAATATTTATTTAATTTAAGAGATTCGTCAAGTAGGTTATTGAAGTTTAGATTGATTTTGGATGAGTACGATTATGAAGTTTATTATGTGCCAGGGAAATGCAATGCGGCTGCAGACGCATTGTCAAGGGTATGTTTGTCTTCGAAAGAACTGAAAGAGATGCACGAATGTGTTATAAATGTGATGACGAGAGGACAAAAAAGGAAATTATTAGGAAGCAATTCTTTGGATGATATGGTTATCTCTGACGATTGGTCTGATCAGCCAAAAGTCGTCGAAACCCATAGTAAGCCGAAAAAAAAATTGTCGAAATGAAGTATATTACAATGCCTAACTGGAATAAAATGATGACACAAGTTAGTAGCGATAACGTACGATTAAGTAGTAGAGGTACATTTTATTACATGCCGTCTCAATTTACATTGTTTATTAACACGACAGCCCGATCGCAATTGCTCCAGCCGCATTTGTGAGGGAGCTCGGAGAATATTGTGCACAAAATAATATAAATGAGATATATTTTATTAAAAATGATACTAATAATGTATTTATTGCCAAGTTGGTGGCGGAAATTTAAAATAATATAAATTGGTCCAGACCGAGATTATGTGTTTTAAAAGATGTGAAAAAGATAGTTGATAAAGACGATATAAAAGTTATTATTAATGATTTTCACCTATTACCTACGAGTGGCCACACGGGTATTAGGCGAATGTTAAATACTATTAAGAAATATTATTTTTGGCTCAATATGGAGCGAGACATAATTAATTTTGTTAAGAAATGTCATAAGTGTCAGACACAAAAAAAATTCTACTAATACAAAAGAGCCGATGGTCGTGACTACTACAGCACATACAGCGTTTGAAAAAATATACCTAGATATCGTAGGACCGTTAGATAAAGGTATACATAATTACTCTTATATATTAAGTATGCAGTGCGAATTATCAAAATATATTTAATTCTTAAGCACGGAGTCCCTACTAGTATAGCGACGGACAGAGTAACCGAATTCATCAGTACAACAATGTCAGAGGTTTGCAAGTTATTAAATTTTAATAAATTAAGTTCCACATCCTACCATCATGAGAGTATTGAAGCGTTGGAGAATACTCACAAACATTTAGGAGCATTTCTAAGGATACAGTCCAATAATTATTCCGAAACTTGGAGCACATGGTTACCCTACTGGTGCTTCTCGTATAACTCGTCGGTACATAGCTCTACTAATTATACTCCATTTGAATTGGTATATGGAAAGAAATGTAATTTGCCTAGCAACCTTTCTACATCCATTGAACCACTTTACAATCACAACAGTTATCCTCTAGAGTTAAGATATAGACTACAGGTTACGCAAAATGAAGCTCGTAAAAGATTGATTAAACAAAAAAATAAATCGAAAAGAACATTATGACTCGAAAATTAACCCAATTATATACAAACCAAATGATCAGGTATTATTAAAAGAGGAAACAGGTAATAAATTTACCCCTGTTCACTCAAGTCCATATGTAGTAGTTAGAGACTTATCGCCTCATGTAGAAATAATTAAGAAAGGAAAAATTGACTTAGTTCATAAACACAGAACTGAGCTGTTCTGTTCCTAGTTGATAATGTAATTAGACTAAGTTTATAGTGTATACTTACTATATTATAATAACAAAATAATACCTACATTATTCATGTATGCTAGAGTAAATATAACTATGAATTATAGGTACAATCGATTAATCATTCTATTAAAATTATACTACATAAATATATGTAATAAATAAATATTATAACCTTAGTTATCTTAATATATAAAATCCTTGCGTTACTGACTGACTGACAGACACGCTACAGCCGAAACTATTGGGCGCAGGAAGCTGAAATTTGGCATGTATGTTCCTTGGGGACCGTAGGGGTGCACTAAGAAGGGATTTCTCGAAATTCCCACGGGATCGGCCAAAACGGGTAAATCTAAAAAAAAATGCAGGCTTAGCTGCTGGCGTCCTCTAGTTAAGAAATATATTGTCAATGATACAATAAAATATTTTAGCTATAAGTAAATATAATGTTTTATGAATATATTAATGTACCAAAAAGAAAATGTTTATCAATGTAAACTTATGTCTTTACTATTTTTTTTTTTTTTTTTGTTTTACGAGGTGGAAAATCCCTTCGGATCTCCGACTCTTGGGGGAAATAAGAGCCGGAGTATGTGGTGTTTCCACTAAAAACCACCTCGACTTCCGCCATGTACCCGTGTGTCGGAGGGTGGGGCATCACCAAAGCACTCGTCGCCACCCTCCGACGGGTATTGGCCCGCCAGATGGTCAGGCGGGCCCCGAACAAAACCCCCTTGGCGACGGATTAAGGTGTTGGACTCCGCCGCCAAAACGCCCAGCGGCCGCAGAGGATAGGGAGGACGGCAACGCAACACCGCATCTCCTCTTCCTCTGCGGCCCCACCGCGACGCATCAAATGGTGCGCCCCCATTTGGTCGCGGGAGATAGGGCGCGCGGCAACGCAACACCGACACGCCTCTCCTCCCGCGACCGCACCCGACTGCGAGGGACAGACAGAACTGTCCCCCGCACCCGCACCGTTGGACGCATCCTGCGCAGGCCCCTCCAAGCCCACGCGGAGCGTCCCCTCCCGGATCCCTCTTAGCTTCACCGCGGGTGACCAATCCACGGTTACTGAGCCCCCCCACCACGACAAGGTGGAGATCCCACGGGGGGGAAACTTATGTCTTTACTTGAAATAATTAAAGGTTTATTCAATTTATATAAATAAGGACGCTTGTAATAAAAAAAAATACTTATTCTTATAATGTTTTTTATTTTTTTATGTGGGAGATGTAGCGTAGTCATAAGTTTGTATGTACTCATTAGCCCTAAAACTATATATATTTGGTTACAATTGAATAAACAGTCAGTATGATGTCCTAATTGTTGCGTTTCATTACTCCCATCATACATATATACATACATCCCTACAGCCCAAACATTTTCTTTGGCATTTGTCTGTAGTATTCTCCGTGGCGGCAGATTTAGGTGAAATTAATTGTACAGTAACGGACGGTCAGCCACAACATACATTTTCCATCAAAGGGATTTGTCCGAAGAATGCCCCTCAGGACCCGACGTTTCAAATGAACAATTGAACACTAAGCTCTTTACACACGAAGAATTTACTGCTTGCATTTGATGGCCTTTTTACAAACATTGCGTTTTATTCATATAAAAACTTGCTATCATTAGCAGGTGTGCTGCTGAGTATTAAAAACAAGGCTCGGTGCAGACAATTTTTAAGTTATTTGATTTATTTAGGTTCTGAACTCCAAAACCATTCTATAAGAATTTAAACTTCGTACTCATTAATATTTGTTTTAATTTCGGGATTTAGGCCATATAAGTCATTATAGGTATATTTCTCTTGAGTGTCCGACGTTTACTGTTACAAGCTTCAAGATCACGAATTGACTTCTTGCAATAGTCGAAATAACGGTACACGACGTGATATACTTGGCAAACAATTATAAATCAGTGGTATGTATCGTAACAGAAAGCAACATAACAAATATGTACCAAGCACACATTTCCTAACACTGTGGTCGAAACCAAGATTGCGTTTTACGCAATTAACCAATCGTACTTATCACACTTTTTATACGAAGTAGTAATTTTAATAGAATTGATATAAAAAGCACCATTTTCAGTAGTGTGCATTTAACCTATCGACTGTACACGTATACATAGATACGTAATAAAATATTTATCGAAAAACGTTCTGCTCTAGAAAATAGTTGGGAACGTTTGCAATTGTGCCGGAATGTCGAAAGAACCTTGTAGGATTCCATCGAAAGCAAATGTAAAAAAATAAAAAATGCGTCCTTTTCTTTTGTTGGCCTATTTAGAGAAACAATGTTAAAGGATCCTTTAAAGTAGAGCACTTAAGGCTCTGTGATTGGCCGCGGTTGAAAGAACTTTTGCTACGGATCGTTGCAATACCAAACGTTTGTTAGAATAGCCGCACCACTACTGCCATATAACTAGTTAGAGATGGTGTTTTGTGTACTTCGTATTAGCAATAGTATTCTCTTTCCAAGCTTTTATTACAAACCTTGTAAGTGGGTAAACATGAGTAAAATCTTGCGTGCTGAATTGGAACTATATTTGGCGCCTAAGGAGTTGCAATTTTGTATATAAGCTCACTTCTCGTGAGAACTATATAATAATCTTGGCTCGATTTAACATTCATAAATAAAACCAGTTCGGGGAATTCCCTTAATAATAATAATACAGAATTTTATTTTTAGTACTTATTTGCACAAAAGCTTTATTTCATTTTTCTACAGTAATTTACACTTGTGATGATTGACCACGAGGTTACACCAGGCTGTCAGCATTGCAGCAAACGCATGGTTGAAGACGAAGCGCTAGATGCCCTCGTGGAGTGCCTTACCTGGGTTCCTGCCCTCGTTGGGTTCAACATACCACAATCTGGTTTCAGCGGTCGGTGATGGATGTGTCTGGCTTCAGAGGTAAAAGCATTGATTCCAGAGCGGAAGACTTTGGAACCGCTTCCGTTCACAAGATAGTAATGCTGAGCAGGAAGGGTTTGATTGCTTTGGCCTTGGTTTTAGTGGGGCAGCCCCGGCTGTTGGGAAGAATCAAATACACTCTCTCTATCTGCCCTAAGAGCTTGTCCTTTATAATAATAATAATTGTCTATGACACGCTGCGCACAACACTAGGCCCCCCCCCGCGCCTTCTGGGCGCCGCGCCGCACCGGCGCCGGCGCACAAGCGGATGCACTGACAGTTGGTTGACAGAAACAGCAAGACACACTTTTTGAAGGGTGCGCCCAGGCTTGTCGGAATTTACAGTTTTGTAACGAACCATACCACATTTACGCGAAATACAGTCCGCTTTGCACAGTATCTCATAGTTTACTTGTATATGGATTATACATTGGTCCATTCGAAGCCATCCGTTCGTGATTGAAGACCGTCGCCATAAATACCATCTTTACAAGAAGCAACGTGGACACTTCTAGAAAAATCATCACGGCGAGGACAACGACAGTCGAAGACAGCCACGACGGTCTCAGCGCAGCACAGCATCAGGATAACAGATAATCAGACCAATTATTTTTTCCTTTATTAACTTTTCAACTGATTTTTTCAAATTGCAACAGCACTTACTGAATCAGACTTTTCAGGCTCATATTCTCATGATAATTACATTATCAAACTAAGTACAAATTTATTTCAATCAAAAATGAGCAAAGATATTCAGAAAATATCAGCATTTCATAACCTCTCATGTCAATCCTTCTCATCAAATTAGCCCTTTTTTCATAATACTAAAACCAAAATAACATTCCCAAGCATCTGGATAGCTTGCCAAGCCTAAATTGCCAGTCGCCTGCCTCAATAAGGAGCCCCCACGTGGTCATCCCACGCGCATGCAGCCTAGGGCTTCGCCCACCACGTATTAGCTGTGCACTCAAGCTTTGCACAGCCTTGCTTTCTGCCGCTTTCTGCTATAATTTAAGTATTGCACAACTATCTACACAAATTCTGTGATAATATTGCCTGCTCATATTTTTCTTATTTCTTTTGCAACATTGTGTGTCCTTAATTCACAGCAATGGCCACTAAAGGTAATAAACCTGATGATACAGAATTAATCAAACAACGTGGCATTGTTAAAAGAAAACTCACATTATTTAAAAAATATATTAACCTCATTCTGCCCAATAATAAATTAACAGATATCCAAGTTATTGAATTAAAAAACAGACTTTTGGAGTTTAAAACAATACATAAACTTTCCAGAACGTTCAGACACTTATTGAATTGAACGCTGACATCTCAGAGTTCACCGATGAACCAGACCCAGAAAGTGAACAATTTGAAAATGATTACCAGCTGTTGGTGGCACAGGCTCCCGGCTTATTCAGTTAAATGATAAGCTGGTAAATAATCCAGAGTCAGACAAGGATCATTCAGGTGCGACCAAATCATTTATTAAACTACCCACTATTGACTTGCCACACTTCTCGGGTGATCATCAGGATTGGCTTGAGTACAGAGACACATTTCAATCACTTATTACACATAGAACATTAGATAACATTCAAAAGTTTCACTACTTGCGTTCCTCATTATCGGGCAGTGCATCATTAGTTATAAAATCACTAGAAATAACAGGTAACAACTTTGAGGTAGCGTGGAAATTGTTGTGTGAAAGATATGATAACAAACGACAGCTGATAGGAAATCACATTCATGCATTATACAACTTAAATAATATTGAAAAAGAATCCTCGGTGTGTTTGAGACAATTAATTGACACAGTTCAGAAAAACCTCAGCGCATTAGCCACATTAGGTGAAAAAACAGAATACTGGGATACATTAATAATATATTTAGTGTCAAGTAAATTTGACTCAAACACACTAAGATATTGGGAAGAACACAAAAACACACTCACAGACATGCCCACACTTGAGTGCCTGAATAAATTTTTAAGAGGTCGTGCTGATGTATTAGAAGTTTTAGAACAATCAATTATTAACAACAATAGCAAATCAGATACTCAAGTGGGACAAAACCCAAAGTCATTTACAAAAATGAACACACAAAAAGTACCCACATGTCCTTTGTGTTAACAGTATCATCTATTATTTTCTTGTGAAAAGTTTAGACAGATGTCCATTGAACAAAGAATCAGGGAGGTACAGAGATTAAAAATCTGCTCCAACTGCTTAAAACCTGGTCATGACAACAAATTATGCAGAAGAGGGACATGTAAGTACTGCAACAAAAAACATAATACACTTTTACACTTAGATGCACCAAAACCATAATCTGTCACATTAACTAGTTGCACACAGAACAAAACAATATTACTGTCAACTGCACAAGTCAAAATATATGACAAACAAGGAAAACCACATATGGTACGAGCACTACTAGACAACGGCAGCACCTCAAGCTATATAACTAGGCACTTGTACTCAAAACTGGGCTTACCCATTCAAACTATAGACACCATGGTCACTAGTATTAATAATCAGTGCACAAACATAACAAAAAATACTAACATTCACATTCAATCAGCACACAATAAAAATTACAGAACGGACATTTTATGTCTTGTGATTAACCAAATTTGCAATACAGTCCCACATACATACATAAACAAAGATACCATTCAAATACCTAGTTGTATACAACTGGCAGACCCTGACTTTAACATTCCAGCCCCTATTGACTTATTATTGGGTGCAGACATATTCTGGGAAGTCATGGGTACTGGAAGATTGGAATTAGGAAAACAGCAACCAGTTCTACAACAAACAGATTTAGGCTGGTTGATATCAGGCTGCATTTCAAATACTCATTCATATTCAAAATAAAATTCAAAACTCATTCTTTGTGAATCAGATCTCAGATAACATAAACAAATTTTGGGAATTAGAAAACATATCTACTCCTTCAGACATACCTCACATTACTCAGCTATCATGTGAAAAAATATTTACATCAACTACAATCCGCAATGCTGATGGTAGATTTGTGGTCACTATACCGTTCAAACAATCGCCAGAGTGCTTAGGCCAGTCATATAGTCAGGCAAAGATTCGTTTCCTTAACATAGAAAAACGATTCAAATCAGATCCTACATATAAACAACAATATCTAACTTTTATGCAAGAATACCTTGACCTAGGTCACATGACTAAAAACACAAACAGTAACACTCTGACACCTTCATATTATATACCACATCATGGTATAATACAAAACACCAGCACCACAACAAAGTTCAGGGTGGTTTTTGATGCATCGGCACGCACATCTAACAAAATATCACTTAATGATATACAGACAATAGGACCAGTAGTACAAGATGATTTGATTTCTATACTTATTAGGTTCAGACAACACAAATACATAATATCAGGTGATATTGAAAAAATGTTCAGGCAAATATCCATCGTGGAAAACCAACGATCATTACAACAAATTGTATTTCGTTTCGATGAGTCAAAACCACTGAAAACCTACACATTAAATACAGTAACGTATGGGACAGCTTCAGCACCCTACCTCGCTACATGTTGTATCAGACAGGTTGGGTTGGACTGCCAACATGACAAGGAAGTGTCGCAGATCATCATACATGATTTTTATTGTGATGACCTGATTACGGGCTCAGACCGGAAGTCTCGGTTAATAGAAATAGCAATGTCAGTAAATGCAGCTCTAAAATCAGCACAATTCCATCTCAGAAAGTGGCAGTCCAACAGTCCTGATATTTTACAAAAAGCAAACCTATCATCAGATTCACTTCACAGTAGGTACCACAAATTTAGGTAATAAAGACCCATCAAAAACATTAGGTATATACTGGAACCAAAATCAAGATACAATAACATACTTAATAGACATAGAAGACTCGGTTGATTACAATATTACAAAAAGGAAAATATTGTCCATCATTGCCAAAATATTTGACCCTTTGGGCCTTTTAAGTCCTTCAGTCTTAGAAGCCAAAATAATAATGCAAAAGTTGTGGTCACAAAACTTAAAGTGGGACAGCAGTGTCCCTCATGACATAGAAATACTATGTAAAAAGTTCATACAATCACTATCAGCTTTAAAACAATTAGTCATACCGAGACGAGTTTTCTATGATTAACCCAAATATATACAGCTACACACTTTCTGTGACGCCTCTCAGCACGCCTATGGCGCCTGTGTATAAGTGCGCACACACACCACAGATGGTGAAGTGTACGTACGGCTACTAACAGTCAAGTGCAGAGTGGCACCACTAAAATCATTAACAATTCCACGCCTAGAACTATGTGCAGCCCTCACAGCTGTTCGCCATAACAAAAAGGTCATTGACTTTCTTCGCAATTCACACATAATTTCAGACTGTTTCTTTTGGAGTGATTCCATGATTGTGCTGTCCTGGATAAAGTTGCCACCACACAAACTAAATGAATTTGTAAGTCACAGAATTAATGAAATACAAACAATAACACATAAACAAACATAGCGATATGTACCTACAAAACAGAACCCCGCAGATCTCATATCTAGGAGTGTCACAGCATCAACACTCATACATTCAGATTTGTGGTTCTCTGGTCCAGACTTTCTTAGGAATGATGATAGCAGCTGGCCAAGCAGTGACAGCAGTTGTTCTGACCTTCCAGAAACAAAACCCCAGAGCCACAAAAACACTATTCAATGTTACTCACAGACAGACAACAATTCATTCATTTACAATTACTCTAACTTCACAAAATTAACATGCATAACTGCATACATATTGCGATTTATACATAATTGTAGAACAAAAACACAAAAAAGTAATTCAGCTTCAAACACTTTTATTTCATTAACAACAAAAGAACTATATCAGGCCAAATTAAATTTAGTAAAAATATCACACTTAAATTCATTTTCTATTGAATATGAGTTACTTTCAACAAATAAAACATTACCAATAAAAAACAGATTAATTTCATTACATCCATTTTTTGATCAGGCCAACGCAGTTATTCGTGTGGGCGGCAGGCTCGCTAATTCGCGATTTCAGTATGATCAAAAAGTTTCCAATGCTTTTACACGCTAATCATCACATTTGCAAACTCATTTTTTCCACTCAGCATATAAAACTTCTCCATGCTGGTCCACAGCTGTTACTCGCCCACATACGTGAAACATATTGGCCTATCAGTGGTCGCAATCTAGCCAGAAAGACAGTACAATCATGCATCACATGTAGACGCTTTCAAGGAAAAACAATTACACCAATCATGGGTAATTTACCTGAGCCACGCATGCATTCTGATTTCGCATTTAATAACGTCGGTGTAGATTATACCGGGCCAATCATGATTAGTAATCGTAAGGGGCGTGGTAGTCAGTTGATAAAGTCATACATATGCATATTCGTATGCCTTGCAGTTAAAGCTATACACCTGGAATTGGTTACCGATTTGACAAAGGAATCTTACTTAGCGTCACTAAACAGATTCATCAGCCGCCGAGGAAAACCTGCTCACATATATTCAGACAATGGCACTAACTTTGTAGGGGCGTCAAATGTTATCACGGGGTTTTTGGCGAAGAATCAGAATTTGATAAGCAACCATGTGGCAGAACAAGGCATCACTTTTCATTTCATTCCTCCATACTCCCCACACTTTGGTGGGTTATGGAAAGGCACAGTAAAGTCAACAAAACATCACCTTAGGCGAGTCTTAGGCTTGGCACATCTCACGTATGAAGAAATGTACACAGTCTTATGTCAAATTGAAGGCATTTTAAATTCAAGGCCCTTAACGCCTTTATCGTCTGACCCGTCTGATCTCACGGCTCTCACTCCATTTCACTTCCTAATCGGTCGATCATTATCTGTACTACCTCAGTGAGGTCGAACCGGTCAGTGAGGAGGTGGTCCGCCTGCATATCAACAGTATTAAATCAAATGCCTCTGGTGTTGACAGCATTACACTGGAAATGCTTAAGATGACCCTACCTCATAGTCTTCCATACATTACAGCCATAATAAATAAATCTATTACAACATCTACCTTCCCTCATATATGGAAAACTGCGGTTGTAAAACCAATACCCAAAGTTCCCAATCCAACCTCAGCTAAGGATCTTAGACCAATTTGCTTACTTCCTTGTTTATCAAAAGTATTGGAAAGAGTGGTCAGCAGCCAATTCAGGAAGTACCTCGAGAAGTATAGCATCATTCCTCCGAGACAGTCAGGGTTTCGCCGGGGACACAGTACGACCACCACTCTCATGGATGTTGTTGACGATATTTTGGATGCTAGGGACAAGGGTATGGGTTTCTTTCTCACGTGCCTTTGAAACGATAAATATTTCATTCCTTATTGCCAAACTTTCGTATTACGGCTGCGACTCAGCAACAGTAAAATGGTTCCATAGTTATCTGACTGACAGATTTCAATTTGTGCAACTGGATAATGACAGGGATGGTAACAAGGCAACTTCTTCTTGTTATCAGGTAACTCGAAGTGTTCCACAGAGATCAGTGCTCGGTCCTCTCCTCTTCTTATTGTACAGTGCAGATGTTACCAACCATATACGTAATACACAGTTTCATACTCGTATGTATGCCGATGATCTCCAACTATACATATCATTTCATCCCAATGACTGCCATGAATCTGTAAATAAAATTAATACAGACTTAGACAAGATATCTGAATGGGCTAAAAAGAATTCACTGGTACTCAACCCCACCAAATCCAAATTTTTAATATTAGGCTCAAAGGAATGCATTAACAAGATACAAAATCTATATCCTGTACTTCTCGTTAATAACTGTCCCATAGAGCAAGTCAGTGAGGCTCGAAACCTAGGTTTGGTCATGGATGGCGAATTGTATTTTGAGACGCATGTACTGGAAGCTGCCAAAAACTGTTTTTACCGTCTCTAGTTGTTATATCGAATTCTCCAACATCTGAGTACTGAATTGCGGATATTGCTTTGTGAGACTCTTATTTTGTCTAAACTTAACCATGCAGATACTGTGATTGGTCCATGTATATTGAATAGAACAGAGAATGTAATTCAGTGAGTACAGAACGCATGTGCTCGATTTTGTTATAATATCCCACCTCGTTCACATGTCACTCCATTCCTGAATAGTGGGAACCTTATGAAGATGACTGCTCGCAGGCATCTTCATCTGGCAACTCTACTGTTTGGTATTGTTCTATACAAAACTCCGGCATACCTGTACAAAAAGTTGTCATGGTCTCGTGATATTAATCAGTACAGTACGCGGGCGGCATCACATCTTTTGGTCACAGCGCGACACAGGACCACTGCTTTCCGAAGTAGTTTCAGATACGCCGCCACCCATTGTTGGAATGACCTTCCGCCCCCCATGCGCAACCTGAAAACATTACACGCATTTCGCAATAAGTTTAAGTTATTTTTAATAAACAAACAAAAGTCACTGTTATGAACTTACATACTTACTTTACTCTTGTCTACTGACGAAAGATATTGAAATTATTGTGATATTATAATGTATATAATTTGTTATTATATAATTGCGTATGCGCAGCGATTTTATTATAATGGTAAAAGTAACTGTGCTCCGGACTCTGGTAGACGACGCTTGCTTGACAAGACAATTGACATTCATAACAGATGGAATCTTTCAATCTTTGGTCTATATTGAGGGATTGGGTGGTTGAAGAGTGACTTAGAAACACGCTTTTAGGTTATCTTTTCGTTCTCCACGCGATTTGTTTCTGCTTCTGGCATAAAATCTATTTGTTTGTGTTGTGTTGTGTTGTGTGGTGGTCTGTTACTAATTTTTGTATTGTGGTAAGTTTAACTGTTATAGCTCACTAATCTTGGACATGGAGGTTGATGAGCCCCCGGATGGGGGCGGAGGTCCGCCTCCCGATATAAATAAACCTCTAAAGAGACCGGCTGACGTTGGTTCTCTGACGGAGCCAAAGAAAACCCGCACCCCAGCTGAATCTGTCCAAACTATATACATTAAGCCCGGTTACAAAACAGAAAACCAAATTAAATACTCGGACACAGATAAGGGCCCATTCACAGTATATGTTTCAAGGGCAGAACCAGATCCAACCTTCGGCTATTCTTTTAAAATACTGAAATTTGCCCAATTCCTTCATTCAAATAACATTTCTGGTATTAAAGAAGGAGGAATTAAAAACCTGGGTCGGAACAGGATTTCTATCGAATTTAAAGCGGCCACCGATGCAAACAAGTTCCTGGAACTCAGCCTCCTGGGAACAAACAAATATAAAGCACATATTCCAAAATTTCAAATCGCCCGTATGGGTGTGGTCGAGGATATCCCGACCGATTGGACCCTGGAGGAACTCGTCTCTGGCATTATTACCCCGTCTAATTGTGGAGAAGTGATTAGGGCTCGGCGCTTGAATGTCAAATCCAAAAAAAGACTCCCAAATTACCTGGATCTCTTCTAATTCCGTTGTCTTAACTTTCTTAGGACAATCACTCCCTGAGATAGTGTTCTGCTACAACGCTTCCCTTCCTGTATCCACCTACCACCTTCCCACCATACAATGCAGGAAATGCTGCCGTTTCGGCCATATAGCTGCTCAATGTCGATCACAGGCCCGTTGTTTCAAGTGCTCCCAACCCCACTCTGGAGAGACCTGCACAGTCGCTGAATCTGAGGTGTCTTGCTTCCTCTGCCGGGGGGGCAGACACACAGCAATTGACAGCCAGTGCCCTGAGCATTCTAGGCAAAAATCAATAAAACTGGTTATGTCCCAGGAAAATATTAGCTATATGGAAGCTTCGGTCAGATTTCCGCAATCCAGACGTGCTTATGCTGATGTCGCTGCCACTCCACAGTCTCCTCCTCTCTTCTCCCAAGCTGAAAACCGTGCCCCTTTCTCCCCACCACCCCAGCCTACTACCCCTACAACTTCCTACAAAAAAACAGTATTTTTACCTCCTCGCTCTAGACCAGAACTTGGAAAGTCCTATGACATCCAAGCCCACAATGCTATTACAGCTACTCCCTCCTCAACCCAAGCCAATGGCTGTGCCTACCCCCCCTTCATTGAGACCACTCCTCTTCCTACTCCCAATGACAACCTTATTGAGCTTTTGTTATGTTCTTTAATAAACATGCTTTCAAAGTTTTCAGACACCTTACCGAACAATGTCTCTGTTCTTGTAGAACACTTACTTTCTGTTATTTCTCGTAATAACTTGTCTAATGGATCTCCAAGTCCTTCAATGGAATTGTAGAAGCATTAGGCGCAACAAGTATGATATTATCTACTTGATCAACCGCTACAAGCCAGCTGTCTTTGCGGTCTTGGAGACATGGTTGAGGCCGGGGTCCCACTTTAGGGTCCCAGGCTTTTCATGCCTCCGTGACGACAGAGAGGACGGATTCGCGGGTTGCGCTCTGTTGATCAATAGATGTATCACATTTTCCCAAATCCCCCTACCCACCCATATCCCGGGCCTAAATGTTGTCGCTGCCAGAGTGGCAGATGTCTCCTATGTCTCTGTATACATTCCCCATCCAAACTCTGCTATCATCTCTAACCTCTCTTCCATTCTTTCCTCGGTTCCTCCCCCCATAGTGGTGTTAGGTGATTTCAATTGCCGACACACCCTGTGGGGATCACACTCTAACGACCCCTCCTCTTCTTCTTTACTTGACCTCCTGGACAGCATTGACCTGTGTATTTTAAATGATGGAACCCCTACCCGAAGAGTCTCCCCAACACAGAATCCCAGTGTGCCTGACCTTTCATTCGCCTCTCCCGCCTTAGTTTCCCGTCTTGCCTGGTCGGTTCTGCCAAATTCTTTTGGGAGTGACCACCTCCCAATCCTAGTCTCCTTTGTACAATCATCTACTCCCCCCCCCCCCCCAATGACTCGCAACTTCCAACCTCTCCTCAAATACCATCTTCCACTTGCAAACTGGGATCAATTTGCCACAGTGCTGGATACTGAGCTCAGTATACTGCCCCCCGTGGATCCTTCCAATTCCCTAGACTTGTACGACCGTTTTACCTCTGCCCTATTATCTGCCGCCGATTCCTCTATCCCAATGAAATCCCCTTCCCGTAGACTGGTTTCTTCTCCGCCTTGGTGGGACTCTGAATGCTCAGCTAGCGTTCGGTCCCGCAGGGCGGCGGAGAACAAGTTTACTTCATCCCTTAACATGACCGACTTCCTTGCCTACAAAAAAACCGCAGCCTCCACATCAAGGCTCCTTTCCACAAAAAAGTCCCAAGGTTGGCGGAATTTTTGTGAATCCTTAAACCCTCGCTCCCCGCTCTCCCTCGTGTGGAAAAGGATTAAGACTTTCCGTAATAGTCTCCAGGATCCTAACATAACATCAAACGATCCTGACTCCTTTATCCATGACTTCCAATGCAATCTCGCCCCTCCCTACGTTCCTGAATTAGACTGCTCACCCACTCCTACTCCCCCCTTACTTTCTCACTCACCAGATCCCATGAACGCACCTTTCTCCTTTGCCGAACTCACCTGTGCCCTTGATCACCTTCGTGACTCCTCTCCTGGTATAGACGTTATCCCATACTCCTTTATTTGCAAGTCCTCGAACTCCAGCAAGTCCTTCTTCCTTAACTTACTGAATTCCTTCTATCTGTCAGGCGAAATCCCAGCTTCCTGGAAATCACAAATTGTCATCCCTATCCTCAAACCAGGCAAAAATCCAAAGGACCCATCTTCCTATAGACCTATAGCCCTTTCCTCAGTCCTAGCCAAAATCCTGGAAAACCTGGTCAAGAATCGTCTCGAATGGATATTGGAGAACAGAAGCATACTGTCCAATTCACAGTTCGGTTTCAGAAAAGGCAAAGGTACTTTGGATAGCCTAAGTATCTTTGCCTCTGAAATACGGGTTGCTTTCTCCAAAAATGAACAACTTATCGGTGTGTTCCTTGACATTTCGGCAGCCTATGATAACGTCCAGCTTCCGCTACTCAGGCAGAAAATGCACCAGCTGAGTATCCCCGAGAGACTGATCAAAATCATATGCAACCTTCTGATGTGCCGTTCGATATCCATTCGTCACCAGGGCATCCTCCTACCCCCTCGACTCGTATGGAAAGGTCTTCCACAGGGCTCAGTGCTAAGTCCTATCCTCTATAATCTGTATACCCACGACCTAGACCTTACTGTTTCCTCCTTTTGTAATATCCTCCAGTATGCAGATGACATTGTCCTTTATCTTTCTTCTCCTTCCCTTACACAAGCTTCAACCCGTATTAACTCCGCGTTATTCTATTTAAGCCAGTGGCTTCTTGACCATAACCTCTCCCTTTCGATTCCTAAATGTAAAGCCGTTATCTTCTCTCGCAAACGTTCCATCCCCCCCATCCAGCTTTCCATAGGTGCTGAAACCATTCCCCTTGACGATCACGTCAAATTCTTAGGTGTCATCCTCGACTCCAAACTGTCAGGCGTCCATCACCTGCACTACATTGAGCGGAAAGGCGAGAGGGGTGTGAATGTCATGCGGGCCCTTTCAGGGGTTCGTTGGGGTTCCCACCCCGTTTGCCAAAGGCTTTTATACAACGCTGTGGTTCGCAGTCATTTTGATTACACGGGTTTCCTGCTTGAACCTTGCAACAAACTTGCACTGTCCAAGCTGGAAAAGATCCAGTCCAAATGCTTGCGCATTATAACCGGTGCTATGAAATGCTCACCGATCAATGCTTTGCAGGTTGAATGCCTAGACCCTCCCCTTCACCTTCGCCGCCAATTCCTGGCGGACAGGTTTTTATTCAACGTCCTCCAAACCAACACTCATCCCCTTCTCCCTATTCTCCACTCCCTAGCGCCCCTAATCTCTTCTTCCTCTTATTGGTCTCACAAGGACCCTCCGCGTCTCATAGTTTCTCTCAGAAAATTCCAGGACTTGTCCATTCCCATTTTTCAATCTTCTCTTAACCCTCTCTTTCTGACAGAATTTCATTCCCTAATCTTCCAACCTAAAATTTACCTTGACTTCGGTATTGGCAAGAACTGCAGTCAAGCCAACCTCAAGCTAACGGATATTTTGTCTAATGATTGGGCCGACTGGGTGACACTATATACTGATGCCTCGAAGCAAACTAATGGTTCTTCAGTAGGTTCTGCAGTTTGGCTCCCCAAATTCCGAATCATCCTTTCCTTTCAGATTCCCCAGCAATGTTCCATTTTTACAGGAGAGTCTATCGCCTTATTGCAAGCAGTCAAGTACGTTGAATCACATAAGATGAATAAGGCGCTAATTCTCTCCGACTCCCTCGCTGCTTTATTAAAAAATCCCTTTAAATCCCACGATTCCTTCCCAATCACCCTCCAAACTAGAGCAACATTATATAGATGTCACTTGGCCGGTATAGAAGTAGCCTTAGCGTGGATCCCTAGCCATTCAGGCATAACAAGCAACGAGTTTGCGGACAACTGTGCTAAAGCAGCGGCCGAATCTGGCTGCCTTTCATATAACCTCTGCTATACACGTGACCTACGCTCTGAGACTCACCATTCGTTGGCTACATCTTGGAACGACTTGTGGCAGACTTCCAAACTAGTCAAAGGTAAATTTTATGGTTCCATCCAACCTACCATCCCCTCAAAACCTTGGTTTAATAAACATAAATATATAAATAAATTGGCTACATCTGTTATAATACGTATGCGCTTGGGATTTGTTTGTTCTCCAGTATTCCTGGCTAAGATCCGCGTTAGAGATCACTCCATTTGCGAATGCGGCTTGGATGAGGGCACACTAGAACATATGTTTTTCTCATGTCCAAGGTTAGTGACTCCTCTGTATGACCTCCTCCCTAAAAACATTCCCCGACCCGTAAACGTACCTTTCCTCTTGTCATTAGCTCACACACCCCTTATTAAAATTTTATACAAATTCATTTCCTTAAACAAAATTAAAATCTAGGCCCCTGCCCCTTCACGTCTTTTCGTCCCTTTGTTTCCCTATTAACAGGAATATATCTTATCATTTAAGTTTGTCTAGACATATATGTATATTACTAATATCTGTGTTGTCCCTTTTCAGAGATTTGGCCCTCCAAAGAGAAACCATAGCTACTTGTACCGGTCAATAGTCATTTTTTTTATTTTTTTAATAAGTAATTTATTTTGATCTCTTGTTCCACCCTGAAATTGGCAAAATCATCGGTGAACGATGGAGCCATTTTAAATCAAAATTGAAGTTGAAGTTGGTCTATATTGAAACGTCATCAGTCTGTCAAGTACAAGTAGCGTTCGGAAACAAATTACTCTTTGCTATTTTTATTTTTTATTTTTATTTTGATGTAACGGAGGCATGTATTGTGTATTGTATATAATAATATATATATTATAAAACTTATTAATAATATGTACACTATATACGTATATATTTGTATATAATTTTGTGTATATATATTTTATATATAATAGGCCTGCGAGAATACCAGCGTTGTAGTTTTATAACTGCAACAATAGCTGACGCAGTTGCCTAATTTGTTCTCCACATACCGCCTTCTGTAAATTTAAGTAAGAAAATGTATTTTAAGTTTTGGAGAAGCAAATAAAATATTTTTTGTTTGTTTTGTTTTTGTTTTGTTTGATGACACTTTATTCAATTTCACATACACGACGCGTCGTTCGATTTCAAGTTCTTAAAATGCTGGAGAGTTTTCACTACCGCTAGAAGTTCCTTTCGTGTGGTAAAGTAGTTCCTTTCAGGTTTAGACAGCGATTTGTTAAAGTAAGCAATAAAAGCCTCCTGATCTCCTTGTCTCTGGGAAAGAGTTCCACCAATACCAACATTGCTTGCGTCTGTGTCAACAATGAATTCCCCATTGACGTCGGGATATGCAAGAATTGGTGCTTCGCATAAACTCGTCTTCAACTCCTCAAAAGCGGTTTGACCTTTTTCGTCCCAATTAAATGGTCGTTTTTGCTCCGTCAGCTGGTGTAGTGGTTTTGCGATGCATGAGAAATTCTTCATAAAACGTCTATAATAAGAGCAAAGCCCCATAAATGAGCGCACTTAAAAATATGTAATACATATTTTGATGGTGAGACTAATCCTCCTCTGTTTTTTACTTTTATAAAAATAATTACATAAACCTGCAGTACTTCAGATTTGCGTAATAGTTTTTTTAATATTCTATTATCTTATTTCTATTATTCTCTTCGGTGAAACCAAAGGTTTTGTCTTCATAATTAAGGACGAACTTGTCATGACAAACAAATACCGATAGTATATACTGAGGGACGGTGCGATTGACATATGGCGGGCATGTCACCAGCCCGGGGAATCTCTCAGACATATAGTATCCGGTTGTTCGAGTTTTGCCAATGGCCAGTATTTGCACAGACACAATCAAGTGGCCAAGATAATCCATCAGCAACTAGTGCTTAAATATAATCTCATTGGTTCACCGTACTACAGATACAGATTGTGCCCGACCCAGTTCTCGAAAAAATGGTCGTACGTTGTTGTCCTGGTATAGGTCTATCATTACAGACAGGTTTATTGTAGCCAACAAGCGTGATATTGTAGTGATCGACCGAGCAGAGCGACTCGCATTGATAGACGTTATTACCATATCGCATGATAGCAATCTCGTAAAAGCAGAAAAAGAGAAGGAGATCAAATATTTGGGCCCAGCTCATGAGATTGTCGATATGTGGGATGTGAACTCGGCGATCATTGTGCCGATAGTTGTATCAGTAAATGGACTAATCGCCAAGAGCCTTTACCAACATCTAAAGATGTTCGCTCTAGGCAGCAGAAAAACTAATATGTTTACAACAACACTTTTTGAGTTCGGTGCCAGTTAGAAGTACGCACAAAATTTTATTTTCTTTTTTGCTCACCATGCGGGCTCCTGGTTTCATTCTTTTAAATTATTTTATTTCTCACTTATTTTTGACCTAGGCGTATCTATAAGGGCGTTATTAATTTGACCTGTATATATAATATGATTTTGTAAAGATTTGAGTTTTTTTTCTAACTAAGCCAATGACACTGTCAGTGACTTTTTCTATTTTACCTTAAATAAATGTGATTCATTATGTGTGAAATGTTTTATTTAAAATTGACCCTGAAGTAAAACTTATTTCTAATCTATTAGTTAACTCACTTATTATTGCAACCTGCTCTCGATTGGTGATTTAATATAATTATGTAACTGAGCATACTGGGCTCGTGCCTCCCTTCAATTTGAGAAGGCCTAATTTAGTTTGGAAGATTTTAGACAAACACTTGACGATCGTGATAATTTTCTAAATAATAAGCATATAACTTCCAAAAGTCTGAAATACGTAACGTGGTTTTGTATTTGAAAACCATTACGTGGTAATGATCTCATCATTGACCCTATCATTGCATATAGGTAGTGATTATTAGTGATATTATGAATATCAATTGCTTTATTCACCTTAAAAAGGTAATTTCAAAATATATTTTTTATCGTAACTTATTTACTAGTGTTTAAGTATAAGCTGGATTTATTCACATATTTTACTTTATCTGAGGATTTATCAACATTCAATTGATATTCATTCTGAGTAAACCAAATCTAAGGATTTATTGCAAACATTATCGTTATTTTATCGAAATTCATTTTGAGTAAGCACATCACTAGTCGAGCTAAAATTTACGACAATTTCGAAGATTCGAAATGATATTTGTATATTTATCTTTCTCTTACATGAGAAAAAAATCATAAGTCAGAGTGAAGTAAATATATTGGGTAAGGTTGCTATTTTAATGCGGTCTCTATTACTTCCTTACTTTATGGTATCAGCAGATATAATTGCTCCTTCACAGATCAAGGAGCAAGTATATATGGAGAGAGCATTTCGAAAAGAGTAGAAATCGTATATGCATCTCTTTTCTCTCTAATTACAGAACTGCATATCTTCGAGTGTGATAGCCATAGAGATTTTATACAGCCTTGAATGACATATGCCAAAAAAAATGTTATGTCATGTCGATGTTCATCCAGCTGGAGTGAAAGCCGTGTCGAAATAAACTGCAATTTTCATTGCTACAAAATATTATAATTGTGGATATTATCAGTTTTAAACATTAAAAAACGACTGTAGTTTGTAATGCCGTCGAATGTAAAAGCCGAATGGGACTATTGACCGAAAATGGTCAAAAAATATCTTACCATCGGTAAGTCATAATAAGTAAAATTGTAGATATCTGCCGTAATAATTCTACAATGATATTTGTAAAGCTTATACTTAAAGATAAAGATAATGTCCACCGTTGACACATATTTTTATTCCATTAGTCACAATGAAATAAATATAATAGAAATATTTCGATAAAAATATGAGGATAGTGTTGTAATACAATTGTCAGTTGGAAAACCAGTTTCTGAAATATTATAATTTGAGTAATTGGTTAATTAATTGTGTTTTTTTGTAGATTTCCAAAGAATGAAGATTTGAAACTAAATTGGGTCCGAAATATGAGAAAGGGAGAATGGCAACAGTCCAATTCTTCTAAACTTTGTTCGCTTCATTTTGTGTCTGCTTGTTATCAAGAAGGATTTCAAAGAAAAGTTTTGCATTCTTATGCTGTGCCTACTATTTTTACTAACCAGATATCTAATACTGAGGTTTATACTTCTACTTTATTATTATTAACTTATATTTTTGTCAATCAATTTATACCATCATTGCAACTGTTAAAATATGCTATAGTAATCATATATACATAGTAATCATAATATGTATATCATAAACAGATTTGTGTCGTAATTTTCAGAAATGTCCGAAATAACGAAAACTTATTTTTAGAAGTGATAATTAAGATTCAAGAGAAAACATGGCTTGCACTTCTGGAACTCAGGATGAAAATATTGTTCGTAAATGTGAACTGTTTTCGCCCATGTACATCCTATTTTGGAAATACATATAGTATCACACCTGCCGGGCAGTTATCGTGTGCGTTACTTTGTGGAATAAATAAATGTTTTTTTTTTTTTTTTTTCAATTATTTTCCAATACCAATGTCACAAAGAATGAGAACATAAAATAACTCGCTGATTGCCAATGCACTGATCAGTGCGAGACATGAATAGATTTTTAATTGTGTCTAACTGTCTGGTCGGTATTGCAACATTCAACTGGTTATACTTATAATTCAATATAATTCAATGTAGTTACTAAGTTTTTAAATTGTATAGGATCAAGACGTAGAAAAGAGCGGCCCGGAGTTTCTTGCCTGATTCTTCTCACGAGGCTCTACTTTCTGAACAGGCATTTTTTTTCAATGCTCAACTATGTTAATATGCATTTAAAGTTACTTTTTTATTATTTTTAATTTGTATGACTTTCTGACGTGTCCAAAAAATTTAAACATTTTTATGGAAATAAACATATTTGAATTTGAGTTTGACTAATAGCGCAGTTTTTCACTCCTTCAAAAATTGTATTTATGTTTCAGTATTGTCAATTTAAGAGGAATTAAAGGTAATTATTTTCTGTTGGATTATAAGAATATTAAGAATATATATATAGACGGGAATTAACGCGAACATGCAAATTAGGTATTTACAAACCTTATTTTGCTTGACGTTTCGAGACGGTTGCACGTCCCGTGGTCGCAAGCTGACTGGTGTGGCGATGTCACGTCTCCGAGTGCGAGGTAGAAGATTCTATTTCTACCCCCGGGTCGTTGATATTCGAAGTACCGGCGCAAAACACACTAACCGTATCTGTATATTGAACATTCGCCGACTGCGCGTTAAAGTGGGGTGTTGTAAGCCGAATCACAGGATTCCACGCCGATGACAATTTGAAGCCCTCTTCCCGATTGAAATTTTTATGTTTTCTGATTTCAATCGCTTCACGCACAACTCTTGGGTAAAAGTGGCGTTCCGTGGAGAGGACTTGGGGACGATGAAATTCAATCCAGTGATTGGTGCCCAATTGAAGTAAATGTTCCGCAATCGCCGATTTGTTCGTTTGACGGTTCTTTACAACTGCGATGTGCTCCTTTATACGTTCAGCGATAGTCCGCTTCATTTGTATGTATTTGGGTAATACACATAGTATCACACCAGACCTGCCAGGCAGTATCGTGTGCGTTACTTTGTGGAATAAATAAATGATTTTGACTTATTTTTTTCAATTATTTACCAATGCCACAAAGAATGAGAACATAAAATAACTCGCTGATTGCCAATGCACTGATCAGTGCGAGACATACCTAATAGATTTTTAATTGTGTCTAACTGTCTAGTCGGTTTTGCAACATTCATCTGGTTATATATACCTAATAGCGCAGTTTTTCACTCCTTCAAAAATTGTATTAATGTTTCAGTATTGTCCATTTAACAGGAATTAAAGGTATATATAATTAAAGGTATATTATTTTATATCGGATTATAAGAATATTGTCAAATTGTTATACCGAGCAATGCTAAACTGCGCTGTATACTGTTCCTATTTAGGTACATACCTGGAGGATTCGTTTACAAATTACAAGTAACCTAATAATAGTACCAAATGTACGGTAAAGATAAAACTTCATTTTATTATATTTTTGTAAATACCTTATTTTCGGCAATAAACGTATTTTTTTTTTAATTGTAATGCAAGTACTGTACGTTATTTGCAAATTTCTGAAATGTAAAACATTATAGAGGTGGATAGAGTATAACTACTCTGTCCACCAGTTTGTACCTACCTAGTTATTCGATTAAGCTTCAAACCTCGAAGTCGATACTTGAATTGCTTCTGTGAATAAGCGGTAGGAGCGGAGCACCGCGAAGGACATTATCAATTCGATTTGCCACTTTGTAATTTTATGAGAAAATTTACTTGAATTTACCATTAATATTGCATCATTATTTCAGCCAAAATATAAACATAATTTGCTGGACATAAGTCAAGTCTCCTCACGATAAATCAAATCTTATTATTACCTCCCCCCCTTTTTACAGTATTTCTTTCTTTGTTGGCACCTAAGTACTATACTCTTAATAAAAGCTTGTAAAATAAAATACTACTGGTATATTATTTAATTAAATGCTTATCTTGTCTCTAAATACCGAATTATATATCCATACCAATCAGAGATTAAATACATGAGTACATCACTATTGACAGTCATTTCTTCTTTAAAAAATATTGCGACATGAGTATTTCAAGAGGTAATAAATACAATACATATGTCTCTGTTACACATATGACATTTTATACAAGTATAAAGAAATAACGATAGGTTTCTTGTTTATGCTTGAAGCTATCTCTCCATACTTATAATAATTGCTCCTTCACAGATAGGTTCAGTGACAGCTAGGTGACAGCGTGCAAGCGAACTCTCGTTGTTGCATGATATCGCGCTATTATTTGACAACGTTTTAAACCAAAACCGTTACGTTTGCGGACGTCTCATACCTTGTCAAACCAAAAGTTCCTATTGAAAAACTTTACAATTATATAATATTTTAAATTTGAGAAAATTATTAAGATAATTTTGTATTCTTTATCAATTTAGTGGCATATGCTTATAATACAATTGATGCAACTTAAATGAGTGAGCATTATTCTTTCATATAAGGCAATTTTTA
This sequence comes from Euclidia mi, assembly GCA_944739405.2. Classification (NCBI taxonomy): domain Eukaryota; kingdom Metazoa; phylum Arthropoda; class Insecta; order Lepidoptera; family Erebidae; genus Euclidia; species Euclidia mi. The sequence continues at coordinate 23,585,786 of OX123187.2, forward strand.
TAGATATCTCTTTGGTATAGCTAATTGTTGCGGTAGAATTAATTATTGCAAGATTGGCGTCAAGCTTGCTTAGCCCTATATTTATAACAATGTCTAGGAAGGCATCTCATCAAAAAGGCTACATCTCGACGCGATACTTTCCTAGACATTCGCTTTTGAAAGGCTGAAACAATATTATGGGGATATACGTATACCATACACACGTATATAATACTGTCACAGTTATAGGTTCTTTGGGTGGCTTAAGCCAAAAGACTGCCTACTCGGTCACTACGTACTCAGACGCCTGTATACAGGAACTAGACGACTGATAAACGTTCACTTAGAATTATTTTTCCTAAGTACCTAGAAGGTATTATAATTATTTAATTTAACCAAGACACAGACAAAAGCGTAGTGCTCATCATACAAAGATTTGTCGTGTTAGGAATCCCACCCACTACCTCGGGTAACAGACCTAAGTCTGAACCTAAGAGTTGAATGTGCGTGCGTGGGAAGCGCAATGCGGTGCCGACACAGAATTGTAAATTTCATGTAATCTGTAGGTGCCGAATAGTTCAATGAGTCGGTCAGAGCCTAGTCTCTGGCCAGCCTATTTTGACTAGTTGGTTCAGGGCTCTTAAATTTGGCTTGCTTTGGCCGATCAGCGAAGGGAAGGCCACGGGAGCTATTCGCTTGGTGTAATTTTCAAAGGCATAATCACGGTAAAACCTGCTCCGGGTCTTTGTTGCCACGAGACCCGCCATGACAAAACATCACTGTTGCCCACTTTGCATATATAGTAAAAGTAATAAGCCTTGGAGCCTGTTAAGAGAATATCTATCTAATAAATTCGCCCATCAAGTACCACCTGACCATACTAGTATGAGAGTGGTTAGGGTAGGTGCCGCCTTTCGTCCTTGGTGACCATTTAGACTGGGTGAATTACTAAGTGAATTGTAAGAAATATCCGTGAAGAAGAGAAACAAGAATAAATTAATTCTCTGTGACACCTGGCGGTGTGATACCAAACTAGGCACAACCTAGTGGCATGGTAGTCATACAATTGATTAATATATATATAAATATTGCTTTTATACACATACGAGTATTATAGTTATGGTAATTTGCTCATCGCACAAAGAGTTCTCCTGGGTGGTAATCGAATCCATGATTTTCCTTTTAGCAGTCAGGGTTAGGTACCACTAGACCAATAAGCCGATCTACAAGGGAGATTAACCACTAACTCAGCACGATGTGATACAAGTGTGTGTGTTGGGTTAGTGTTGGGTATCGAGTCCAACATCTGATGATCCAGTGTTACCCAGACTACCGCTGGACCACTTCAATAGATAGTTAAAAGAATAGAGTAGGTATGTATATTAAAAAGCAAGCTCCAATTTCACATTTCGATTTTATTTATTCAGTGTGTTGAGATGATGAAATCTGATACAAAATAATATTTTGAGTTGAAACAATCAACATATTATGTTAGGCCATTGTTACAACGTGAACTTCACGGTAATAATTATGTATGTGGTTTGCTTTACATTATTTAAGTAAACTAGTTAATAGTATATTCTTGTTTAGTGTCCAATAAGTGACGATGGTCTCAATTTGGCTCATAGCAAATTCCTCATTTTTGTTAACTTGCAATTATGTACTGTCCATGTGGTTGTGCTAACGAGCGGCTTATTATTCTGCTTACTCCTCGGCTACTGTGAACAAAATTAAAACATAAATTATTTAGTCATTATTTACTCAAAAATAGATAAGTCCCACCAAAATAACTAAACCCGCTGACATTTAACTTAAGATTAATATTGTTCTCATACGTGCGCTATATCTTGTGTTTGAGTATATACTTACATTATTTTGTTGGGGATATATGCATATTATAAGACAAGTTCAGAATGAGAGTAAATACTGTAGTATCTTACGTAATAATAATTGAAATACGTATTTGAAAAGTTAGAAAGTCAGCCAAATTCAAAATTTTCAGCTTTTCGTCTATCTCTACTTTAATAGAAAGGATGACTATTATGCCGAACGCTGACAATTCGGGGTTTGTTTAGCATCTTTCTCTGCTTTATATATTATTCCAAATCTGAAAAGTAGGTGTTGTTTATTGTAACAATCATATAAAATTCGTATTGGGCTCAACAAATAGCAGACGAAGCTGCAATTGCAGTAATGTTGTGGTGCATCATTATTTGAATTCACCTTCCTTACTCTAGTGAAATAAAAACCACTTCTACATGACCAAGTATCATCATTAATTGTTTTTTACATAAATCACTGATTACAGTAAACAATATTTTGGTACTTACCGTATAATTTGAATAAAATGATTTCATATTATTATAATATTTATTGACATTCAATGATATTCACATAATGACATTTGTCTTAATTTTTTTTTAATAGTGCTTGCACATGGCGCGATGTCGCTACAGCCTCTTTAGTATAAGAATAGTACTTACTATTTTCAAAAGCCGGTGTCAAGCACTAAACGTTTGACGTAAGCCCAACCTAAGGGTTGCATCTACGGTTCGAACGCTCAATACAATTAGCACGAATACCATGTTTGACATCAGCTAAACTTAAACCAAACGTTCACCAAATACGTTACGTTGTCAACGTTTGAACGTTTGAAAATAGCACGATTAGCACCCTTTTTTTTTTTTTTTTGACTCATGGTGGAAACCAGACAATTTACGGGCTGACCCCCCAGGCTGGGCCCTTAAAGGGGCTCAGTCTAGGGAGAGTGTGGTGACTCCCCGACGAGAAGCGCCGGGACTACCCACTAAAACCACCATGGTGTTCCTCTATCCGATCCCATTGAATGGCGGGGTCACGGGACCTACGTTAGTATAACTGCCGCGACACCGCCTGAGCTGGCCCGCCGAAGCGGGCCCCGTCCCTCGCATGCATCTTCTATCTGCATCCATCATACTTGTCCTCATACATCCTCTTTCATACTAACGCTACGAGAGGCGCACGCGGAACACGTGCGCCGCCTCTCGGACCTAGTGGACGGCGGGCGGTTCAAAACAGGCCTGCCGCCCGCTGGCGTGTACTCACGGTGGCCGGAGATCGTTGAGCGCCCTCCGGCAACGACGCCCGGTTCTGCGGGTGGAGACAGGTCGCATGGGCTCCCTATCCCGCTCCGCCGCCTCCTTGATCGACATCACCGTCTCACAGAAGGAGGCGGCGGCGTCCCAACACATCTCGCTCCGAACCATGGAACGAATCAAGGTCCGAAGCGAGAGTTCGACCACTCCTATCGCCGTGACTAGGTCCCGGCGCTGAGCACGATTAGCCCCTGGACAACCTTAGTGATGACACCGGCCGTCACAATATGTTAGTGAAACCTTAAGAACTATGTTAGTTAATTAATTTTATATTTTATTTATATCATCCCATGTGAGATGGCATTGCAGTGGTTCACATACGTGCAATCCAGCCTGCTAGCTATCATTTTCAGGATATTGTTGGAGCTGGCCCGCACCCTGCGCACCAAAGAAGCCCAGCTCGTTCACATTGTAGCGTAAAAGCAGTTTATATGTGCATCCGCGAACATCCCCGATGCGCTGCAGAAACGAGGCAGCCCCACCAATACCCTGAAAGCGTTGTTTTATTGGACACGGAGGGCGTTGTACGATCGTTGGGTATATCTAGCCCACAGGCTGCACGTATAAAATGACGTACAATATGCTCGAAACAACGTAATTTTCACCTTAAGTGAGCAGCGTGCAAACGTGCGAGCTAGCATGTTCGCCCTTACCGACAAAGCCCTCCGCTCACGTTCAATATCGAGACCATCACTGAGATCAGGGGTCAATATATGGCCAAGATATTTAAATGTAAATACTCTTTGTAGTGGAGTCCCATTGAGTAACACTGGTGGTACATATCCCGGACTACCCCCAGCCTCAAAGACCAATTGGAGTTGTACCTTAAGCCATGCGATTTGGCATACTCCTCACATTTGGCGACTAACTTTCTGAGACCACAAATTGACGCGCTCAGCAGCACCATGCCATCAGCATAACTAATATTATTTACACAGATTCGGTCTATGTAGCAACCCACCCTGGTGCTGCTGAACTCGCCAATCAGCTCGTTCACATACAGGTTGAAAAGCGTGGGTGAGCTCAACCCTCCCTGCCTCACCCCACATTCCAACCTATATGGCCCCGAAAAAGATCCAACCCATCGTACATTATGATGTTAATTTACAAGCCCATAATTTGGATTCCATCTTTAAGAAAAATCACCTCTAAGCTATGGTTTTATTTCTCACCATAATCTCACACACACATTATCACCACAACCTTAATCTCTCAAAATCTTAGACATTGTTTTAAAATAAATAAAAACTTTTTTGCTACCATCATATTCTCCTCAAGAAATCTCATTACGAATATAATATACGATAGGGATATCGCTAGTTAAAGTGTCGGTAATATAAAAAATACTCAACAAATAAAAAAAAACGGTTTCTACATCACCAACTTAAGCTAGAGTTGTTAATACTGGTAGGTACTCGAGGTCGTACTTAGTGCCACTTAAGCTGTACTGCGTACTTCAACCGGCACTTAACTCCTTAAAAGAAACCATGATTAAATCGGGCAACGCCACGAATTACGTAAATGCGTTATTAAAACTGTCAGTGCTTAGAAGTGTTGTTAACTATTAGTATGAGGTAAATAGTAGTTCCAGGCAAAACCACAGACAAGGCAAATTGCTGTGATTCAAAAAGACAAAATGTATGCACGCAATGTACAGTTAAGGGATTAACAAAAGTGGGTATGTGTAGTGAATAAATCATGGAACATGTCAGAACTTTGGCAGACATTTGTGTTTTTAATCAAAACCATGGAAACCATGCATATTTTTAATTTCTTTTAAAATTCTCAATGAATTATTTAATTAATAAAAAAAATCATTCATTGAGATTAATAACCTCTCTGGGGCAGCCGTTATCTCATCATGAGTATTAATGAGACTAACGCTATCTAGGAGGGCAGAGTGAAAGCTTTCAAACATCAACGTTATCTTGCGATATAAACTAAAAAAATGTATATCAGGATGTATAGAAAGCTTACAAACCGCAGAGCAGCTTTGTGGAGAGCTGAATGTGTGTGGTGACACTGTGGTACCGAATGCTTCAGAGAGTCGGTCAGGGCCTCGTCTCCGGCTTGCCTTTATTGGCTGGTTGGTGTGCATTACCAAGAGCGCCCGCAGGACCCTCGACTCTGGCTTGCCTTGGTCGGCCGGTCAGAGGGAAACCGGAAAAGCTACTAGCCCGGGCGTGAAAGGGTCATTCTCAAGGGCGTAACCACGGGGAAACCCTGCTACCTTTGTGGCAGATTTTGTTTACCTTGGTGGCTATTTCGAGTGGGCCCATCTAGTGAGTTGGCCGTCTGCCCCTTTTTGTCGTACTATAAGAGTACTTAGGGCAGACGCCGGTTTTCATCCATAGTTTCATCCAAACCAATTCACTCAACACTCATCACAATAGCCCAGATTAATTACTTTCCATACCAGTAGCAATAGTACCTCACCTGCTGCAGCTAATTCGTGATTGTATTTAATAATGCAGTTATGGAGGCTCCTCAGTACGTGTTCTATCACATTTTAGATTAATACTCTCAAAGGGCCTCTGCGCGTTGGACCTATGTCTTCGTGTACGCCTGCCAAAGGCCAGTGTACTTTTTACCACAATATGTTAGAAAAGTACGCGTGATAGAGAAACAAATAATAAAATAAGAAATAGTACAATGTTTATTTCATTTTCCATAATTTATAGGTTACACATTCAGAGTTTCCAAAAATTGCTTGTGATAGGATACTCCGCTCTTCCGAATTATACAAGCCTATAAATAACGGTTACATGCGCATATATATTATATAGTACTAATTTATTTAATTAATTTGCATGCAGTGATAGCATGTAATTTCATAAACATAAAATATAAAATTAAAGTTTAAATTAAACAAGTTTCTAAAAACTTTGCGCGTGTTATTGCTGTGTAGATAGATGTGTATGAGTGTATGTGCGTGTGTTCGCGTGTGCGTGCGTGTGTGTGCGCGTGTGCGTATATTTGTGTGCGTGTATCGCATTTGTGTGCAAAAGTTTATTTTAATCTGATTTGGCATAACGTGCCCAACACTTCTTCATAGATAAAAGACCTCATGATGCAGATTTTGTCGTGTTAAGCACCACGAAATCTGCGTTATGAGGTATTTCGTCAGTTTAGATTAGTCAGAGATCAAAATCAGCATCCATTATAAACGGACTTTACTGTCTATCGTTTGATGTGGCCACCATTTTGGTTTACACTTGGCTACATACCTTGTAATTGGTCTAATATCCCTATGACGTATCTTATTATTAATTCTCAGTGCGTCCGTATTTATTTATTATTGTTGTATATTGTGTTCTTTTGCAGTGATAAAATACCTGTTGGTTATTCTTCCAATTTAAAGGTTGTTCCAACTGATTCTCTGTCCCTTTACAAAATCAGCAGATACGCATAGATTTTAAGCACTCATAACACTACACATTAGTCACACATTAGTCTATCAAGTTTATATCTCGCTAACCGCACAACTAAGTGAAACCGCCAGTGAGATACACTCAATTAAGTAAATCGAGTTACGTTGCCGTGACATAATACTCGTCATTAGCAACCACAATGAGCGCTAATTAACCGCGATGCTGACAAACTATACATAATATCTCATGTAATATAATATACCATGCATAATGCTCTTGTGCGCACGACGCGCGACGTTTCGGTAATTCTAACATTTATTTTCTTTGCTTACATTTACATGAATAACTTAGAATAAGTACTACACGTATCAAATCTAAAACAAAAGTAAAAAATAATATAAAGGAGATTCATATTTTAAGTAATTCGTCTATAACGAGACCTGGTTTGGTAATAAAAGAAATATCAGATTTTCAATATAGCTTAAAATCTGATATTTTCTATTGGCAAATGTAAATAGACCTGGCATATATTATTAGATAACGGGTTCGATTCCCGCTCAAGTCAAACATTTGTGTGCAAGAATATGGATGTATGTCTTGGTCTGGGTGTTTCTATGCATAATAATATGTATGTATTCACAAAAATAGTATTCATATATGTATGTTTATCCATTATCTAGTACCCATAGTACAAGCTCTGCTTAGTTTGGGCCTAGATGGTGATGTGTGTAAGTGGTAGAATATATTATTATATTATTATTATTATTATAGGTACGTTTAACTAAATACTCTCGAATTAAAGATAGCCTTCTACAAAAATACTGGTTCGACATTTATGGTGTAGTGACATACGCACAAGCACGTGTAACATTTTCATTCGAACGAGAAACCCATTCCTTTTTAGTCACAAGTAATTTATCCAATTTCACTGGAACACGAATAGTTGAACTGTTATTATTCATAAAGGTGGATCTACAAAGGGCACAAAAAGGCTATTTTGCACGAAACAATAAGTAAAAGCGTGCAAGCGACAGCCGACCGGTAAATTTGTTCACGGGAGCGATTAAAGCCGTGGAAATTGTTTCACAACAATGATGCTCCGTCGCCGACATGTTTGTAAGGACGCCATTCAATCTTTTATCTTGTGAGCGCAGACAATTTATGTATTTGCTTGCATTATTGTATGAGCACGTACATACATACATATTTACCTTAGTTTTAATATGCAGCGTAGGCTAAACTGGCGCCGGCGCGCGCTATATATTGAATACAATATGTAATACTTTTAGTGTGTAAACAATAAACACTCGACAACAGAACAACTGTGGTTTTACTACATAAAACTATAGTATTAAATGTTGGGAAGAAAACAGCCCCAACATTTTGGTTCTCGAGTCATTGTTTGTGAAGTGTCGTGGTGTAACTGTGGTAGCGAATCGGTTGACTGGCCTCCCACAAGCGGGTCTCACCAGATCAATTGAGACGAGACGCACATACCCAGGTAAAGCTGCGACCACACAAGCTCAAACAACCATACAATAACAATAAATTGCGGGAGTGATATCATACAGGATTCACAATGCAAAAGTTACTACAACAACAACACATCATCTCTGAGAGTCTCAGGAAGATTTTGGTAAACTTCAAAAAGGATTCTGCCAGTCGGAAAAATGCGGATTACATCAAGAACCGTATGCTGCAGAAGAACTGTGGGCTGAGTTTGAGCTGAACAACACCTTACTCTCCACGTCTTCGGAATGCAAGAACGATGATTATTTTACTTCCATGGCCTATGACAAGATCATAGCGGAGTACAAGGTCATTCACGAGTTGCTGACTAATTATCAAGTTTCAAGTAACGAAGATAAGGGTGTACCATCTAAGACAGATGAGCTTATAATGCAACAAAGTACAAACTTTAGAGCTTTCATGCGAACCGTGAAAAACATCAACATATGTAACATTCAGGAGCAGTGGGAAATAGAAGACAAGATTAACCTGCTTCAGGCTTGCTGAAAGACGATTGACGAGTTGCACTGGAAAATTTACAACCTGTTGGTGGGCACTGATATAAATTACGAACAGGAATACACGAAGCATGAGTCGGTATTTGAAGATACGAAACGGGAATTAAATAGTGCTTTAAATAGTACAAAGCACCACATACGTAACATTAGCTTAGCCGATCCAGACTTCAACATCTCGCGTCCTGTTGACATCCTTCTGGATGCGAGTGTATACGCTCAAATAATATTGGAGGGTGTTATACGTGGTTCCCCGCAAGCACATATAGCTCAACAGACGAAAATTGGATGGGTGCGGAAATATAACATCATACAACTGCCACGCCGTAATGAATAGCATTGAGGACATAGCACTATTTTGGGAGTCTGAAGAGATTACTGAAAGCCAAGATATGAGTAATATGTCAGCACAAGAGGAATATTGCGAAAACTTGTACCAAAATACTACAAGAAGATTATGTGATGGTAGATATGAAGTCTGGTTGCCTATGAAACAGCAATTTGAAAAAAAACTAGGCGCATCAAAGCCACAAGCAGTGGTGCAATCTTGGCAGCTAGAAAAGCGTCTAGCTAACAACGAGTCCCTGGCTATCAGCTACAAAGATTTTATACAGGAATATCTGATGCTGCAGCATATGAAGATGTGCAAACTGTCCAGAGAACCAAGTTGTTTTCTACCCCACCATGGAGTCGTCAAACTGGACACCACCACAACTAAGGTGCGAGTGGTGTTCAATGCTTCAGCTGAAACAAGGTCAGGTTTCAGTCTAAACGATCTAATGGAACGTGGGCCCAATTTAAAAAAGGACCTACAAGCTTTGATATTGAGATGGAGAACTTATCAGTTTGTTTATACAGCTGACATAGAAAAGTTCTATAGACAGATTCGCATCCATAAAGACGATCAAGCTTTGCATAAAATAGTATGGCGAAACAGTAATGACAACAAACTGACAGAATATCAGCTTTGTACAGTCACGCATGGTACCAAGGCCGCGCCATACTTAGCTGTGCGAACAATCAAACAATTAGTTGAAGATGATGGACAGAATTATCCACTTGCTGCTGATATCCTAAGCCATCAGCTGTACGTTGATGATATTTTGGGGGGAAATAACCTTCTGCCGAAAGCGCTGACAGCTCAGAAACAGCTTATCGAGATGCTAAAAGGGGCCGGCTTCAATTTGCGCAAGTGGGCTAGCAATAACTCAGCTCTATTAGCACATTTGCCGCAAAACTTGGTTAGCCAAAATATGTTGAACTTCAAGCAGGCTGAAACGAATAAAACACTTGGTATTCAGTGGAACCCATGTACAGACAACTTTACATTTAAAGTCACTGAGTCGTACAACAAAGGTGACGTCACAACTAAACGCTCATTATTTTCCGACTTGTCAAGACTATATGATGCACTGGGTTGGCTTTCACCGGTAACTATTAAGGCGAAAATTATATTTCAACAGGTGTGGAAGTCAAACATTACTTGGGATGAACCTTTACCGCAAAACATTAAAAATGAATGGAGGCTGTTCCATGAAGATTTACCTAGTATACAAAACGTATCAATACAGCGATGGCTGGGTAACACACAGAAAACTATTGAACTTCACGAGTTCAGTGACGCATCTGAAAAAGGCATACGGATGTGTGATTTATTGCAAATCCATGGATGCATACAATCAACCTGTTATTAACATAATAGCTGGGAAAACTAAACTCGTGCCATTGAAAAAACACATGTCGCTTGCTCGCTTAGAACTCTGAGCAGCCTTATTATTACAAGATTGATGAATAAAGTCATAGAGTGCATAAACGTAGAGACAGTCTCGATACATGCATGGACCGACTCGATGGTTGTGTTAGGCTGGCTACACGGCGATGTGGGTCGCTGGAAAACATTTGTTGCCAACCGGGTTAGCCTAATAACAAAGGTTATTCCAAAGGAATGTTGGCAACACGTTAAGTTGGAGGAAAATCCCGCAGATTGTGCAAGTCGTGGATTATCCCCTTCACAGTTCCTTTCATATTCTTTATGGTGGGCTGGTCCTACATATTTGAAGAACAATACCACAAGCCACCATGAACATTTCACTACACAAGAAGAGATGAAAAAACAAACCCAGGTGTGTGTCACTTCTACTGAATTATAGCTCTGTGCGGCATGTAATACGAGTACTGTGTTGGGTTTTACGTTTCATCAATAATATTCGTAATAAAGTAAAATAAAGTAAATAAAGTTCGAACATTGAACTTGTCAGATACGGAAATAGAAAATGCACACAGCGTAATTATCAAAACAATACAAAATAAGTGTTTCGCTGAGGACATCGCTCGTTTACGTAACAATAAGGCTGTACGATCAACAAGCAACATTTTATCTTTGAATCCGTTGTTGGATGAGGATGGAATTCTAAGAGTTGGAGGAAGGCTCACGCATTCACATCTGACTGAGCGACAGAAGCGCCCGATAATATTACCTACGACTCATCGATTAACAGAGTTAATAATAACACAAGCACACCTGCAAACGTTGCACGGCGGCGCAAGACTGACGCTAGCACATTTACGCAATAAATATTGGATCATTGGCGGTATGAGAACAGTCAAAAAACAGTTGACAAGATGTGTCAAGTGCCACCGCTGCAAACAAAATAGAAGTAACCAACTGATGGCGGACTTGCCGAAATCACGCGTCACACTTTCTCGTCCTTTTACTCACACAGGAGTGGACTTCACCAGTCGAGTTGAAGTGAAGGCAAATAAGGGAAGAGGTATTAGAACTACGTCTGGATACATTGCCATCTTCATTTGTCTTTGCACAAAAGCCATCCACTTAGAACTGGTTTTGATTCGAGCAGCACTACATTCTTAGCCGCATTCAAACGTTTTTGCGCTAGAAAAGGAGTACCCACTGAGATGTACAGTGATAACGGCACTAAATTCGTGGGCGCTGCCAAGATGTTGCTGAAAGATTACAAAAAAGCCTTCCAAAACTACATCAATAGCGAGGTGATTGACCATATGACTACCGTAGGCATCAAGTGGAACTTCAACGCTCCAGCATGGCCATCGGCCGGTGGACTATGGGAAGCCGCCGTAAAAAGTATGAAGCACCACCTACACAGAAGCAAAAGCTGACATATGAGGAGTTTATAACTGTCCTAACGCAGATCGAAGCCTGCCTAAACTCCAGACCATTGATTGCCATTACAGAAGATACGGATGATGTAGATTGTCTAACGCCAGGGCACTTTCTCGTTGGCGGTCCACTGTTAGCACCTCCACTAACCACAGGCGTGGACAACATCAGCCTGACAACTAGATGGAATCTAACTACGAAGATGCATCGTGATTTCTGGAAGCGGTGGTCTGCTGATTACTTACAGTCATTAAAAACACGGGGCAAATGGCATTATCAGATGAAAAACATAGAAGTAGATGACATCGTCCATGTGAAGGAAGATAACTTACCCCCCCACTTCCTGGCTCTTGGGAAGGGTGACATAAACTCACCCTGGAGCAGATGGTCGAGTACGCGTGGTGACGTTAAAGACAAAATCAAACACATTGAAACGACCTGTGTCTAATTTATCACGACTACCACTCGATCACAACAAGACTGAACTACCACTCGATGACAAAAAGCCTGAACAACCAGACATACCAATTGCACAAAATACTACCCTAAGGAGTCAAAGAAGAAAGAAAACATTCTTCGAATACATGTGTTTGTTGCTTATGTGTTTGACTATGTGTGCAGCATCACCTGCCGAAGAATTCTATAATTCTACCGAATTAGATGCTTCGAAACTTATATATTTTGACAATCCAGGATAGATGGACTATGGTGGTTTACTACAATATGTCATCCTATTGGCGAAACCAGAGCAATATAGAGCGATATATCAAAAACATAAAAGCGCTATGTAACCAAAACACCGCTATCATCAACAGTGCCTCTCAATTCCAGCATGAGCTCGATGAACTTAATTATTATAATGGTATGTTGCAGTCAGAACATGGAAAACGTTCGAAACGAGGTTTGTGAGGATTTGTGATAAAAGACATTGTATCCTATTGAAGATTTTGAAAATTGTGTGTATCCGTGCTGTGGGTGGTGCCCGACGACTTCGTTGAAGAAAACCCTGATCTGGACCTCGAGCAGTGGTATTTAAAACGTTTTGCTTGTTATTTTGGCCAAAATTATGAGTTAATCTTATAGGTCCACTCAAGAACATCATCAGGAGCATCAGTAAAGATTTGGTAAGTCAATCAATATTGTAATTTGGATTTCAATTCATCACTGTGCAACGCAGTGCATTGTGTCTGGATCCTTGTCTTGTCGTAGTCGGGCAGATGTATTACAACTTTCACTGCGCATTCTGAACAATTCCTGCCCACCTACGGCAATTCTAGACACGAGGGTTAATCGATGGAGTAGGATACGTAGCCAACTCCCTGTTTGGCGTTCTGGATGAAAGATTTGCTTCCAAATATAGAAAGGACATCAAATATCTGCAACACAATGAAGAACACCTCCTCAGCTTGTAAAAACAGCATACGTCTATAATCGAGGGAGAATACAGCATGCTTAAACAACACGAAGAAGTCATGAATAAACAGTTCGCCGCCACTAGCCAACACCTTCAACAAATGGACAGTAAAGTGAAAACAGAACAAGAAAGGGTGTTGTATATCACGACTAGTGTAATTGCTGCGAACATGATTATTTAAAACCTCCGACGGATGCAAGATGTCCTGCTAGACCTGGTTACAGATGTGCGAAATGGAAGGATGGATACCCATTTACTACGGCCTGATGAGTTTCAACAACAACTGAACATCATTTCAAGTCACATACCGAGCGAACTATCAGTACCGTGTCGCCACGATCACAGCTGTATTCAACAAATGTACAAGTTGGCTCACGTACACATGAGACTTATAGAAGACTTTTTGATATTTGAAGTGAAACTGCCATTAATATCTTACGACCAATATGAAATAAATCGAGTGATACCGATACCCTACCTAAATGGCAACACTGCAACAAGAATAGTTCTTACATCCAGTTATTTGGCAGTCAACTTAAGGAAAGACTTACTACTTCCACTTACAAGTAGTGACATAACTTCGTGTCAACAATTAAATGAAAAGAAACTACTGTGCACCATGACCTTATGAAGACCTTACCAACTTATTACATAAAAGCAACATCATCAATATCTGAAGCGCAAGTTATAAATAATATACGACCACCCAGTTGCAAAACAAAGAGCGCCGACTGTCATAACGAGTGGATCAAATTACGCAGCCGAGACGCGTGGCTATACTCATGTTGCAACGTTTGTCGCGTACAATTATTTTGCCGAACAGGCATACGGTCACAGGTGTTACATAATATGGGAATCATAACACTCTCGGAAGGCTGCACTCTGAAGGGAGGCGACCTACTTATTCACGCGCATTACAACCTGCAGAGTACAGTGACAATCACTCGAAACGAAGAGTATGTCCCGGAATCTGGAATCAATCACATCATCAACAGCAGCAGTGTTACTTTCAAGCCTGAAGACCATTCGAAACAACTACGCCACATCAAACGTAGCCTGGATGCCGTTAAAATGCAACAAGAGGCAATGAACGAGCGAGCTGAAACTCACGATAGCCATCATTACACAATGTATGCAATTTTGTTGCTAATTGGCGTTACTATTGGAGCATGTGGCATTCTAAAGGTCAAGGAACGATTCCAGAACTACAGACAAAGGAGGAGCCCGGGACCTACCAAGGAGATCACCAGTGTCGCTGCAAATATATCAGACTCCACAGCTGACAACACGCAAGTGATTGAACATTCGTGTACTTCAGAGCGTCGAGAAGATAGAGCGAGTTCCCCTATCAACCATAGACATTAATCTAACTTATTACATAATATTTAACTTTTATTTTCCCATAGCTTGTAGTTCATTTTAAGTCGGGAGCATGCATGAGCACGTACATACATACATATTTACCCTAGTTTTTATATGCAGCGTAGGCTAAACTGGCGCCGGCGCGCGCTGTATATTGAGTACAAAATGTAATACTTTTAGTGTGTAAACAATAAATACTCGACAACAGAACAACTGTGGTTTTACTACATAAAACTATAGTATTAAATGTTGGGAAGACAACAGCCCCAACAATTATACTGATGAAACTTTCAAGCCACGCTGATAAGCAATGTACCTTGGCGGGTCTGGCGAGCTAGCAAGGCAATGTTAATGGCCAAGGGCGGCAGTCGAGGTCGGAAGTGGCTGTCGGCCAGATACTGCATCCGAACCCCCCGCCGATCGTAGCAGTTCCCGTTCCATTGGACAACGGGGGATTAGACAGAGAGAGGGTATCTGCGGTTGCGCGCCCGCTTACACACTAAAAATACTCCTGCGCAGATGTCGCTTTCAGATATGGACTCTGAACGACTTAAAGTCCCGTGGCGATGGGTCGAGGTAGAGAGGTTCAGTTTGATATGGGCTGGGCTTTGTCTGTGATCTGAGAGATGCACGCGGGTGGCTTCGGGGGTGTTACTAGGATGCCATGGTCGCTTTCTCTTTGATTTGGGGAGACAGAGAGAATTCGGCAGCACCCGGAGTGACAGAGCAGCCCTATTTAGGAAAGCACTGTTTCCTTCGCTCAGCCGGAGAAAAGGTGCCCTATAAATTGCTCACCCCATTCACTAGGACGGTAGTAATTGCGGCTGCCTCCGCATCGATACATTCGCGGTCGACGCAACAGAAAAAATGGGAAACAACATAAAACTTCGGACTTGACGTTTGGCGCGTGGAACGTGCGTACACTCCTTGATCGAGATAACAGTGCCTGTGCAGAGCGAATAACGGCCATCATCGGGAACTCCATCGCTATGAAATAGATGTGGCTGCTCTCAGTGAAACTCACCTAGCTGATGAAGGAGAGCTACTAGACAAGACTGATGACATTAAAGATAAATTTTATGAAGAACTTACAAAGATAATCGAAAGCATTAGGCCTAGAGCACGGATTCTTCTGTTAGGCGACTTCAACGCCAGAGTTGGACGAGACTATAATGCTTGGCCCGGAGTCTTGGGTAGGCACAGAGTTGGGTGCATGAACAGTAACGGACAGTTACTACTCAGCTTGTGTGCACAATACCATCTCGCAATTACAAGCACCATGTTCAGACTTCCTGCCAAATTAAAAATACGTGGATGCACCCTTGACCCAAACACTGGCATCTGATTGATTACGCGATCGTCCGGCAGCGAAACATTTCCCAAGTCCAAATCACCCGCGGCATGCGTGGTGCAAACTGTTGGACTAGCCATAGGTTTGTTGTCATAAAGCTGCGTCTCCTCCTCCTACGACTTTGTAGATCCAATACCACTAAGCCTCCAACATTTCTGTATAAGATTCATTTTTGGTTTACGCAAGTATGATCATGTATCTGAATTTCGATTTAGGCTCAAGTGGCTCCCAATTCGTCTTCGCCGGAATACCCATATTCTTATGTTACTGTATAATTTGTTATTTAATCCAATTTCTCCTACATATCTCAAAGAACGTTTTAAGTTCCTCCATGACACACATTCAAGGACCGGAGGTTGAGGTCATCGGTTGATCTGAGACTGCAGATGCCAACCCATTCCACAAACTTCTACGACAAATCCTTTGCTGTTCAAGCTATACGTTTGTGGAATGCGCTTCCGGTTGAAGTTAGGCAAGCTAAATCACTCAATATATTTAAAAATGCATTAAAAAAGCACTATTTGTCACTTTAATCTGTTATCTAAACTTTACCACTGTTCTAATGGAATTATATATATACATATATGTATCGTTAGTATGTATATATGTATTATTTGTATGTATACCTTATGTTTTTGTTTATGTATTTATATAAATATATATAAGTATCTACATATGATCATATATCAAACCTATCCTTTCCAGTCTGTCCATCCTAAGGTTGCCTGTAATAAATCGCATTTTGCGATAAGGCCGCCCTTGTGCATTTACTTTTTTTTTTGTAAATTTAAGATATCTATACATAAGGAGTCTAGTCTGACTGCGCTCTAAGGCGCAAATAAATTTTATATTATTGTTTCGCGCGGCGCGAGCCGACGCTCGCAATCTTTATCGCCATGAGTGATCAACTTGTGGTGAACGAGCTGCTGGCGTTCCTGCAGCAGAAGCTGGATGTCGTGGACGAAGTGTTGGCTATCCAGATCTGTGCAATGAACTTCAGCGAGGAGGACATTGCGGCTGCCAAGCTGCTTGTGTACAGGTCGCTAAACAAATGTGACCAGATGGTGTCCCGCAGGCGTGACGGGACAAAGAAAAGCCTACAAGACATCATCACGCTGCTCAAAGAGACCGATACTGATGACGTGCCGACGTTTGTGGCGAGGGACTTAAACAAGTTACCTCCTGTCACTATCGACCACGTCGATGTAACAAGCCTTTTGAAGGACATAGTTTTTCTTAAGGCAAGTTTTGCGGATGTACACAAAAAGTTGGAGACATCTCAAGATACCGTCGCACTCTTATGCGCACGGAGTTAGACGACCTACGTAAGGTTGTCAATTTAAGTGGGTCAGCGGCGCGTAGTAACATCAACACGCGCCGAAGTGCATGCGTCATTACATCGGTCGCAAGCTTCGCGTCAGCAGTTCTGTCGCCGCGTAATATTGTGACTGCTGAGTGCGCTACACAAGCGCCCCGCAGCCCTGCCACCGACCCCGCGACTCCTCCGTGTATCGCCGCACGACCTAACTCAATAAAGGTTCAGCAGGAAACTGCGAGCACCTCTGTAGCTACGAAACCCAGGCCGGAAAAGCCGAAAAAACAAGCTGACGTAGCAGATGATGGTTTTGTGACGGTGCAGCGGAGGAAGCGTCGTCAGAAGTCCGTCAAGAACTGTTGCGGCACGGCTCCTGTGGAACCTGGCGCAACTCTGCGCGCTGCCGCGCCGAACACACCCGTGTACATCTCTTGCCTGCACTACACCACTAAGGCGGAGGACATCAAGGAGTACGTGCGCTAAAAGTTGAACTACATGCCGAGAGTACAGCTGCTGGAGTCGCGACGCAACGTCAACTTCAAGGCTTTTTTGGTGCGGATCCCGACGTGCTTTCTGCCTGTTGTTATGAAGGAGGACTTTTGGCCGAAAGGTGTGGTGTTCCGTCGCTTCCGCGGACAAGTACCACCAGAACGCACAACATTATCGTGGCCGCAAGTGAAGCAATTTTAACATAGTATATAAGTATATTTCTTTTATTTACTAACAAAAATTGTATATTGTATGTATGTTAGTATGTAAGGTATGTATTGAAATAAAAAAATATGTATGTCAAACCATTGTCTAGTACCCATAGCACAAGCTCTGCTTAGTTTGGGACTAGATGGTGATGCATGTATAATATAATGTATTGTGTATCTACTTATTTAAATAAATTGAAAATAAATAAATAAATTGAAAAATTGAAATTGAAATTTGTAACAATTGTATTTGCGCAATAAAGTTGTTATCTATCTATCTATCTAAGCCGACGTGCTTAAACGTAGACAGGCGTAATTATCCTCGGACGAGGGAGCAATATGCCGAAGCCTTGGCCGCTGTGTTGCCGATCGGGAGCACTGGATGTGTTGATGCTGATTGGAGGACTCTATGAAGAGAGAGTAAATGAGAGGTCATATATTAGACACCGCCACAGTAACTCTGGGTCTAAAAGTCCGTAAACACGAGGACTGGTTTGATGAGAATGATGGAGTTCTTAGAGAAGCAATCAACAGGCACCGGCTTTTCTTCGGCAACATAGACATCCAAATCAACGAGGAATTGCGGAGATCAAGCAAAGCGACCTGGAGCTACGTAGACTGTCTCGGGAAATGAAGGATAAGTGGTGGCAGGATAGAGCTCGCCATATGCAGTGGCTTGCTGACACAAAACAGCTAGAGTTCCACAGCAAGGTTCGGGAGTTAATAGGATTTACTTTGCCTGCTAAAATGCCATTGAAGCCTGCAAATGGTGAAGGCCTTCTTAAAAGCAAGGAAGAAATCCTAAAACGATGGGCAGAAAACTTCAACACTCTGCTTTCTAAATGTGAACCGGTCTGCTGACCTGGAACACGTACGTTCGATTCCTCAACTCCTCTCTGCTGACGAGTTAGATGAGTCATCGCGTGGCGAGGTCGTTGTTGCCATCAAACAACAACAGAATAAACGCACGGTGGGCGTCGACTCTATACCTGGTGAGCTGCTCAAATGTGGCGGTGAGGAGTTGCATTCAGCTATATGGGAGCTCTTTGATCTGATGTGGAAAGATGAACAAGTGCCAATAGCTTTTAAAGTTTCACGCATAAGAGCCCTGTATAAGAACAAGGGTAAAAAAGAGTGTGATTCCTACCGCGGTATTTCGCTGTTATCAGTTCCTGGGAAAGTATTTGCTCGGATACTACTACACTGCCTAATTAAACTATCCGAAAAATTGTTGCCTGAGACTCAATTTGGTTTCCGACCTGACCCAGACACCTGCGAGGCTATCTTCTCAATACGTCAGCCCCAAGAGAAGAGCAGAGAGAAAGGTCGTAATATGTATCTTTGTTTCGTCGACCTTAAAAAAACCTTCGACAGCGTGCCTCGAGAAGCCGTTTGGGTAGTATTAGAGAAGATAGGGTGCACGGAGAAGTTTGTAAGACTTTTCGGACTCCGGCATGATGACATGCAGTGCTGCATCTCTGCCGATGGCGAACAATCCGACTTTTTCCCTGTTACTTGTGGGGTAAAGCAAGGGTGCGTCCTAGTACCCACATTGTTTGCGTTGTACTTTGCAGTCATAGTCCGAGAGGTCGTACAAAATTCTTCGCAAGGTGTACGCATCCTTTTCCATACAGACGGCAACATCTTCAATTTGGCGAGGCTTAAAGCCCACACAAAAGTCTCTAGTGACATGATTACTGAGATCTTGTATGCAGATGAGCTATGTTTCGTGACAGAGTCCCCAGACAGCCTGCAACAGCTAATGATGATTTTGACGAGTCTTGCCGTAGATTTGGCCTTGAGATCAGTGTAAAAAAGACGGAGGTGATGTCTTTAGACGTCAATGGTCACCAGGCACTGGCATTTGCCTCCTCGAGGACGAGCTGAAGCAGGTCGACAAGTTCCGATATCTGGGGAGCACGCTAACATCGAAGTGCGACCTTCATTCAGAAATCAACAGCAGGATTGGCGCGGCTGCTGCAGCGTTCGGTAAGCTGGATACCAAGGTCTTCTTTTCACACGACTTGAAACTGGCTACTAATATCGCAGTATACATGGTAGTCGTGCTGCCTAACATCTTGTACTCAGCCTAAACCTGGACCTTGTACCACCGCCACATTCACATGCTAGACCGATTCCACCTCAGATGTCTACGGAAAATATTAAGAATCCGATGGTCTGATCGTGTGCGGAACACTGAGGTGCTGCGCATAGCCAATGTAGGTGGCATTGAGTCCTACATAATGCGTCGTCAGCTCCGGTGGTGTGGCCATGTGTCCAGGATGTCAGAGCAGAGAGTGGCGAAGCGCATCTTCTATTCTGAACTTGAGGAGAGCATGGCGGACAACTTCTCAGGTTCAAAGATGTGCTTAAACGTCATATGAAGAGATGCGACATCGACCCGTGTCGCTGGGAGCAGCTGGCTGCTAAACGACCCGAGTGGCGGAGACTGCTGCAAACCAAAGCTAGCGATTTTGAGATTTAATGGCGCTCTGAGCTTGATGTCAAGCGTGATGAAATAAAAGCCGGACCACCTGCGGCAATTTCTTATAATTTTGTCAATGGTGAGCTCACGTGCCCGCAATGCTCCAGGACATTTGCCAACAAAATTGGCTACATCAGCCACGTGCGGGCTCACCAAAACAACAGAGATTGTAAAGCGGTCGCCGTGACCGAAACCGGTCGGACCAGATCATCACTGATGAAACTGCATTTTTATTTATAAGGTGTATTTTTCTCATGCGTTGTGTTTCTGTGCGTATTTAGCTACTCTCAACATTTACCGTATTCATACGATAGTGAAATGCTTTTTGGATATAGGCTAAATCATGATTTAATTGAAAAGTTAGGTTACAAAATGACGAAGACTTTGAAGATCAACAAACGATCATCGATTCTACTGATGTCTTTCTTTAAAAGTAATATCATATAGGTAGATTTAAAAATAAAAACTAAGAAGTAACAAAACTTTATGTGCGTTTTCATTTCAATGATTATGAACCGCAGTCTAAGAAATTTATTTCTTATCGCACTTAATATATTTGTATAAAAACATGTGCACATAGCTGTAGCGATAGCCGAGTGGATATACTAACAGACTGCCATGCAGAGGATAACGGGTTCGAATCAGCGGCGCGCACCAATGACTTTTCGGAGTTATGTGCGTATTGAATTGTTAATTATCGGTTGTCCCGTGCCTCGGAGAGTACGTTAAGCCGTCGGTCCCGGTAGTCATGAAGATCTTTGACAGTCGTTACAGGGCGTCAGTACATTCTAAATAAACTGACACTAGTCTAAACCATGGAATATCGCTATCCCTTCGGGTTGCGGAGGTCAGACAGGCAGTCGCTCTGTGGAAAAGCTAATATTCAGCCAAATCCGGTTAGACTAGTAAGCGTACCCCAGATTGAAACTGGGATAACGCTAAGAGAAAGAAGAAAAACATGTGCACATTAACTAGTTTAACAAGGAGGTGGTCTACGAGGAACAGATCCTCATCATCATCATCAGCCTGCGATATTCCACTGCTAGATAGATTCAAATCTGGCATTTGACTAATCAGGAGGATGATTAGTCAAATGCCTGATTTGAAATCAAAAGCTAAGTGACCAGATAAATTTGTGACAGAAGAAAAAAACATTCGTTACCGTTCACATTTCTCATGCACGGTAAATTTACTTGGCATTGTACTTATAACTTTAAAAATAAATCATTTTAATGGTTGGCTCTCACCGCTTGCTACTATAGCTGGCTCTTCTTGTTTCTTTTGACTCTTGGCTAAAAATATATTACATATATAAAAGGTAAAACAATGAAAATAGGAGTCGCCTTCAACATTCTTAACCACACTACAGAACAAGCACAATATAAATATGAATATATATATTTAGAGTTGCCGTAGGCAGGTAGGAAATTGTTCTGAGTGCGCAGTGGAAGTTTGTAATATATCCACCTGACCACGACAAGGCAAAAGATCTAAACACTTATACTGTGATTGCACAGTGAATTAAAAGATTACAATATTAATTTACTTACCAAATCTTCACTGGATGACAGGCTTGGAGCTAAATTAGAAACACACACAGATCTAAAATTGGCCAATATTAGCTGTTGAATTATCTAAATACTTAGCTATTAGGCTGCAAACGCGACGTCTTCAAGACACGATGGCACGTGGACATCGACACCGGATTCACACAAGTTTTACAAATGTTCAATATTTCACTAATCTTTTATCACAAATAAACCGATGCCGGCAGATCAACTAGCGGCAATTCAAAGGGGTTTTCAAAATTCCTTCAATTACAAAACCACGCGAGAGACAAAAACGGCGCGAGTGCAAGACAATTTTTATACCGAGAAACCGACCATGAACCAAAGTGAATGAATAACAGTTCGTAGTGTGACCATAGTCAAAATTTACAATAGACTAAACAAAATGTTACTAAACCGATATAATCGATTTGATTTATCATAAATAATATTTCTATTTCAAACATCCACCCGCCACGGACCAGCCTACCGGTCCGCTAATCAGTTGGTAGACGTGACAACGTTGCAACCGCTCTCCTCAGAATCGAACCGTCCACCAAGACCTCAGCAAATTGGGGAACTCCATCAGCCCCAATTGGGGCTGATGGAGTTCCCCGATTTGCTGAGGGCGCATTCTTCGTTTGGTAATTACCAAACGAAGAATGCGCCCCCTGCGCCATCTGAGTGGCGCAAAGTTAGCCTCCTTGATCAAAACGAGGTCTCCAATCCTGGGTGGATCGGTCTTGTCAGTCCACTTAACGCGTTGCTGGAGTATGTGCAAATATTCCAAATTCCAGCGTTTCCAAAAGCTCTGAGTAATGTGGCGTACCAATTCAAAACGCGAGACACGATTAGGTCTCGTATCAATATAGGGGTACTCAGGCAAGGCGACAAGTGGGCGACCAATCAAAAAATGGCCCGGCGTAAGGGCTTCGAAATCATTCGGATCTGAAGAGAACGGGCACAATGGCCTAGAGTTCAAAACGGTCTCAATCTTACAAGAAACAGTTGCGAGTTCCTCAAATGTAAGGACAGATTCACCGATTGTCCTGCGCAAGTGTGTTTTGGCCGATTTTACACCGGCCTCAAATATACCACCCCAGTGTGGACAATTTGGTGGGGAAAAACCAATTTATCCCACGTCGGGCAAGCCTATTGCCTATATCAGCCTTGTTGGTTTCAAGGAAATTAACAACGTCATTCAAATAATTATAGGTGCCCTTAAAGTTAGTGCCGCAATCAGAACGGATCAAGGAAGGCAGCCCTTTGCGGGATACAAATCTGTCAAATGTGGCTACAAATGCCTCGGTCGTAAGCAAGGCGACCAGTTCCAAAAGAACGGCCTTTGTGGAGAGGCAAACAAAGACACACAAGTAGGCCTTAACAGTCTTGCTGTTTCGAAGTGCTGAAGTTTTCACCAAAAAGGGACAAGCAAAGTCCGTGCCAACACCGTCAAACGTCCTGCTCTCAGTTACGCGATCTGCCAGTAAGTCTCTCATCAAGGGCTGCATGGTAGATGCCTTGAGCTTATAGCAAGGGATGCAGCGAAAGACCACACTCCGAATAATTCTTCGGGCAGACAAAATCCAAAATTCGCGTTGCAAAATGGCCAACAGGGCATTACAACCAGCATGCGAATTTTTAAGGTGGCGGTCAGTAACCAACAAAATGACTTGACCGTCCTTGGGTAACAAAAGAGGATGACGTTCCCCATAAGGGAGGTTGGCGTTCTTAAGACGCCCTCCAACGCGCAAGAGACCCGTATCGTCCAAAAAGGGGTTCAATTTAGATACAGCTCCCGATAATTTCGATCTCCCTGACTTAAGGATAGCAATCTCCTTCTCAAAATGCGCCAATTGCACAGAACTAATCCAAAAGGTGAGGGACTCCTGTCGTTCCTGTGGTGAGAGAAACGGTGTCAGACGTTTCTGGTGTGGGTGCCTAAAATTAAAAACAAAACGCTTTATCCAAGCAGTAACACCTAACAACTTGTCAGGGGAGCTGTAGCGATTTAACAAAAAATCGGGGTCGAAGGCGCATTCCACCTTCTCAAGAGCGAGTGTTCGTAGACCCAGCAAATTAGAAGTATTTAAAACTGTCGTTCGAGGCCAATCAATTTCTGGTCGACTCAACCATTCCGGACCCCACCACAGCGAATGACCTATCAAACTAGGCGTCAAACATCCGCGCGAGGCATAATCAGCGGGGTTGAGCTCACCTGGCCCGTGTCTCCAAACAAGCTTGACTTCAGAAATTTGGGAAACGCGAATAGCGACAAATACCTCTAAGGTGTGGCCTTCAACCAACAAAGAACAATTTGGCTGTCTGTCCAGGCGTAGGTCCCATTAATACAAATGCTTTTACCCAAAGTACTGGACACGTGGTTCAACAATCGCACGAGTAGTGCTGCTCCCGAGAGCGCCAATTTCGGGATGGTCAAAGATGTACAAAGGGGTGCAACCTTGCTCTTCGCCATGATCAGGGAAACCCTCACCTGATCTGATGCACTGACTGTACGTAAGTACACCACGGCCGCGTGACCACGCTCCCAAGCATCACAAAACCCGTGAAGTTGCCTTGTACTTCCCGGAAGGAAGGATGGGACGAGGCGAGGAGATCTCATTGACGGTGACGATCCCAAAATATATTAGGACAAATCCAACCGTTAGGATCAAAGGTTCTGGCGACAGTAGACAACACGAGATGTTTAGTTCAAGAACAAGGCAATTTCAAGTCTACGTTATACGTAAAGATGTCTTGGACTGGTCTGTACTGAACGCCGAGAACAGCCATCATGGCAGTGTTGTCAATAGTCTCAAACAAATGTGGATCCTGCTGATGATCCTCTGGCAAGCCTTCCAAGAGCGCTGGTGAGTTGGAAATCCATTTGCGCAACTCATAACCAGCGGAGGCCAGAATACCTATCAATTCGTCCCGCAGGAGGATCGCCTCGTCCGCTGTAGAGGCGCCAGAACAATTGTCATCCACGTAAATATAGTTTTTCAAGATGGCGGAGGCTCGTGGGAAACGTAAGCCTTTGCGGTCTGCGAGCTCCCAAAGAGAAAGTATTGCCAAGTAGGGGCTTGACCTTAACCCGTACGTATTAGTATTGAGCTCGTAGACGACCATGGGATCGCGAGGATTCTCTCTCCAAAGGATCAGCTGGAAGCGACGGTCATCAGGGTGGATAATCGTCTGCCTAAACATCATTTTTATATCGGCTACAAATACAACCTGATGTCGTCGGAAGCTGGTGATGACGTCACAAAAGTCCTTGACCAACTTGGGACCAGAATACAAGCACTGGTTCAAGGAGACGCCCGAACCATCAAACACTGTGCGCAGCTTGCCAGTCGATGGCTTCAATACCGCATGATGCGGGAGAAAGTAATGCTCCATCGAACGCCAATCCTAATTTGACACGGACATGTGTCCCAATTGTTCATATTCTCTCATGAACTCAATATACTTCTGCCTGAGCTCCGGATAACGACCCATGCGACGCTCCATAGCCAACAATCTCTTTTCGGCTAAAGGTCGTGAGTCACCAAGCGGAGGCCGAACAGACAGAAAAGGTAGCTTCGTAATGATCCGATCAGAACGGAGTCGACCAATGTTGTTCTGGAAGAACAGCTCGCACTCCTCATGTTCTGGATTCAAACGGGCAACTTGAGGGGGCTCCTCTACCTCCCAAAACCTCTGAACCGCATCAGAGAGAGCGGAGCCTACAGCCAACAAATTATCAAGTTCAGGTGGAGGGGGGTCCCTAGGTACAGGTCCCATCAAAGCAAATCCAAATATGGTCGGGATGGCAGTCAAACTATTTGGCAACAAGACCCGTTTCGCACCAATCAAAATTCCACTGAGGACATCAGAGCCAATCAACAAATCGATTTGTCCCGGTGTGTCAAATTTGGGGTCTGCTAGTTCCAATCCCGATTTCAAATTCACCACAGCAGCAGGTAGCTGCTTCTGTGGATGCATACCCAAAATATTCTTCAGCACAATAGCCGAGGTTTTAATCCTCGGGTGTGAAGATTCAACAGGGGCAAACAAAACTTTAACTTGCCCTTCAACATTAGAGGCTATGTCACCTATGCCCGTATACAATTCGGAAAAGAGCCCATATTTAATTTAACCTGCCCTACCAAATAAGTGGAAACAATGCAACCTTGTGAACCTGTGTCCAATATAGCACGGACAACAACAGCGGTCTTCGTGGGTCCCCAGACCCTAACATCAACCGCTGGCAGAATAACGGTCTCAATGGTGGTGGTTGGCGTTATAGGGCAGGAGTCAATGACCTATTGTTGCCTGGGCGGCGACCGTTGGCCAGGACCAGGCAAATCAAAATGAGGGTGCGGCTAAAAGTCCTCAAAAGTACGATGACTCGATCCGCGCGCCATCTGTGGGGGGTCATAATGACGCACCCGCCCAAAGACCCGGGTAAGCGTGGGCAAACCCAAAATCTGCTCGATGCGCGTGTCTTCGAGGCCACGCTTGTTTCTCATTTAGACACCCCCTAGTAGGGATATCGTAACAGCAGACACAAGAAAGGTCCTTTTTACGTTACAGTGGCGCCCACGGGAATATTATAGGTAGGGTTTTGTTGAGAATCCGCTGCCCGGTGAGTCTCTTTTTTTTATTTTTTGTGTATGTGTGAAATCGTTCCAAAGCAGTGTGTAATTATTTTAGTGGCATTTATTGTTTCTTTTTGCTTGTTTTATTGTGGGCGGGAAGTCGGTGGTGTTATGCCGGCCACAATAGACATTTTCTCTTTTTGTTCTGTTGTGCTCGGAAGGTCGGGCGTGTTGAGCCGGTCACAACAGACAAATTTTGTCTTACTACGCTTGGTAAGCATTTTTATATTATAACTTTTTCTGTTACCGCGTGTGATAATTATTGTGTATCAACCGCATAAGTAACGAGTTATAATCGTTTTGCTTGCGACCACGTGTCAACTAAATGACGCGCTGTGGTCACATTCTTTGATCGCATTCTTTGTATTGCGATTTATGGCCTCACGTCCACTAACGACGTGCTAAGGTCACCTTGATCGTATTGCTTCGCGATTAGTTTTTTAAATGCCACTACGGTAATTAAGTGCTACTGGTAATTATTGCTAATAATCTGCTTTGGCTGACTTATGGAACGAATTCACACCCTTCTCTTTTTCATTTCTTTCTATTTTCTTCTATAACCTTCTGCTAGTGATTTTGTACGGCGATATATTTCTATATAGTCGGTATTATTTAATACTTTTACCGCCTACTACGGCGATTATCTTTTAATATTAACTATTCTTTTATTTCTTACTAAGAAAGTTGCATTTTTATTATACCACGTGTACCTAACATAGTTGGACTGGCTGAGAATGAACGTACCTAAGATGCTAGGGTATTATATACAAGGTATTTAGCTAGAATTCCGCGTTCATTTATTAATAAAATGTACACGTGTCACATGCAGGTTGCTCACTAACAATAATGAACGAATGTAATTATTGTCTATTTGGTATAGAAATACGAATATCATCGTAGAATTATTATTTGTTCGTTTTGTCAAATGTTTACCCTTAGCCACCTGACGTGTTTTTCAGTTACACTACCACCTGACGTCGGTCATAGAGACCGCTTGCGTATTTACTATGTTTAATTATTTTTTATTTATATATTATTTTAAATGAAAGTCAAATATATATTTTTATTATATTTTTTATTAGTTTTAAGTTTTTAAACAATGAGAAGTCTTTATTTACTTATATTAAATCAACTAATAAAATAAACATATGAAATTTTAGAAAAAAGAAGGAACTTTGGATATATGAGATCTGTACAGTGCAAACTGTACATTTTTCATAAGTCATCAGTTTACGTGACACGCGCAAATTAATTATATTACAAATCAGTTCGCTATAGGCTAGCAAGAACGCCGCGCGTGCTCACTAATCATTATTTTATTGTTACCACGTCATTCACTACAATTAATAATCTACTTCTATCAATAAATTCAGTTAAAATATTATACCGCGTTATCATTACAACTAAGTGTATAGGTTAACAACAAGAACCCGTACATTTATATGGTCCTTTTCGAGCCGTAACAAAGGACAACGTGTCGTAATTTTTGCCACGTGAATCTTACCACGCGTGTCGCGAATCGGTAAATATCCAGTGACTTTCAGAACTATCAAGTGTTTCTGTTAGACTCGGTTATCAATAAAAGGTGGTTCCCGTTTTTCCGGATCAACAAGGTGCAGGAGTGAAACAGGAGGAAACCACTGACGTAAGCAGTAACTCAGGAGCCTTCAAGTAAGATCGTTGCCTTTTTTTCTGTTTGCATTACAAATTATCTATAATCATGGAAAACATCATCCAAACCCAGCAACAGCTGTATGATGCTATTAGCAAAATAGTCATCAATATCAAAAAGGATTCTGCAGATCGTAAGACTGTGGATTACTTTAAAAGGCGCTTGGAGACGTTGGAGTCGTATTGGAGCGATTTCCAATATAACCATGATCGTCTTAGTACGGAGGCGAGCAGGAGTCATCCGTATTTCATCAACAATGTGTATGAAAGTACTTACAAGTTGTATACTTCCACTAAGGCTTTCATCAACGAGCAGTACCAGGTAGTTTTAAGCCAAGTGACAGGAGAGCCATCTTCAAGTAAATCGCAATCGGTAGAACAAGAGTCGGATATCCGGGTAAGGCGTCACACTCCGCCTCCCGAATCGCGATCCACAGGTTCTTCAAGCAAACTCGATGAAATGCTTAAAAGGCAAGCAGGTAACTTTAGGGCATTTCTCAGAACGATATCGAGTATTGGGGTCGAACATCTCACTCAGAAATGGGAGTTAGAAGATGCCTTAAAAACGTTGAAATGTCGTTGGTCAACTATCGACTCTTTACATGTAGAAATTGATAGCGAGTTAGAAGGTGCAGATGAGACCTACGACATGACCTTCGCCAAACATGAGGCTAGATTCAACGAGCTGAAACGAGAGATAAATGCCAAGATGTGGTCAGTGTCACACAAGGACAGTTGGACACCGAAGATGGAGATTCCTCTGTTTAGCGGCGATTACAAGAATTGGGTATCTTTTAAAGATTTTTTTACAGAGGTGATACACAACAACATATCAATTTCCGCGGCCCAGAAAATGCAATTCCTTAAGGGCAAGCTGAGGGGAGAGGCTGAGCGCTTAGTTCAGCACTTACAAATTAGTAGCGATAATTATTCTGTGAGCTGGGAAATACTTAATAATCGCTACAACAACATTCGTATGATTTTTACGTCTCATGCGAATACTTTGTTGAATTTACCAACCATGCAACAACCTATAGTAAGCCACATCAAGAGAGTACATGATACAACTCAAGAATGCATGAATGCCATCAAGAATCTCGGCGTGGACACAAGTAGCTGGGATCCGTTGATTGTGCATATTTTACTCCAAAAACTTGATACAGAAACACATAACCATTACCTTGAATTATTGAAAAATCCAAGAGAGTTGCCTAATTTACAAGAATTTTTAAGCTTCCTAGAGAATAGATTTACCATGTTAGAATCAGCTAGGAAGAGGTTTGAAAATAAATCATTAAACCACAATCAAACTTATTCGAATTCTTACATTCAAAAATCTAAATCGAATAATTATAACACGAAACAAGCATTACCAGCTAATAAACTGGGTCAAACTTTAAATAACAATAATTTAACAAGAATCTGTCCACTCTGCAAAGAGCATCACGGCTTATACTTTTGCAATAAATTTTAAGGTATGAATCCACAATTAAAATATAGTACGGGCAAACGATTACATGTGTGCGAAAACTGTCTTTACGATCATAAAGATAAGGCTTGTATTTCAGAAAAACGATGCCGCGAATGTAAAGCCAAACACAATACACTTTTGCATGAAGCGTTCAATAACCCGACCTGTAATATTACGATTGACGACAGAGGTCAAGTCAGCAAAATCTCTACGTTGCAACATGACAACAGTGGTGAAATATTACTGGCCACTGCGATGATTAAGATTCAAGCCAATGATGGATCTCATCACCAGATGCGAGCGCTGATTGACCAAGGTTCCCAAGTCTCCCTTATTTCTGAAAAGGCGGCACAGATTTTGGCCTTACCAAGACGTCAGTGTAAGGGAGTCGTGTCAGGCATAGGGACCAAGGAAAGTAGTTGCAAGGGTGTCATACAAATATCTTGTGCATCATTGTATAATAACTTCACTTTCAACGCAGAAGTATTTATCATGAACAAACTTATTAAAAACTTACCTAGTTATACTTTTAGCAAACCATCGTGGTCACATCTAGAAGGTATACAACTTTCAGATCCCGACTTTAATGTTAGCCGTCCGGTGGATATATTGTTAGGAGCAGATATATATTCACGCATCATTATGGACGGTATAAGCAGATCAGACCCAGCAGTACCCTTAGCGCAACAGACACGCTTAGGGTGGATTTTGTGCGGCAACGTTCAAACTTTACACTGTAACGTTGTCCTTAATCAACTGGACGATATACAAAGATTTTGGGAAATCGAAGATATTTCCGATTCGTCCCCCTTGTCAGAAGAGGATAGTCAGTGTGTTCGATATTACAAAACAACAACAAAGAGGCGAGAGGATGGCTCATATGAGGTCAGAATTCCTTTCAAGGAGGAATATGAATCACAGTTAGGAGCATCGAAACATACTGCTATGGCTCAATTTCGTCAATTGGAACAAAAATTTCAGCGCAACAAAAACATCGAACAACAATACAAATTATTTATTCACGAATATGCGGCATTAGGTCATTTGAAACCGTCATGTAGTCATAGTAAACCTGAGTTTTACCTACCGCACCATTGTGTAATTCGTAATGAATTGACAACAACTGCACTGCGAGTAGTATTTAACGCATCAAGGAAAACTACTACGGGTTTGAGTTTGAATGATGTAATGTTGAAAGGGCCAAATTTGCAACAAGATCTGCAATCTCTGCTCATTAAATGGAGACAATTTCCGTACGCGTTCACAGCTGATATAGAGAAGATGTTTCGCTGTATTTGGGTTACAGAAGCTGATCAAAGCCTTCAAAAAATCATATGGCGGGATACTGTCGACTCAAGTCTAGGAGAATATCAGCTGTGCACTGTTACATATGGTACCAAGGCCGCACCATTTTTGGCCATGATGACGCTGAAACAGTTGGCGGAAGACGAAAGATCGAAATATCAAGATGCTGCACATATCCTAGAGGAGTCATTTTACATGGACGACGTGTTACACGGGGCAGAATCGCCTGAGTCAGCACTAAAATTACAAAAAAAAAAAAAAAAAAAAATGTTCCTCATGTACCCGTGTGTCGGAGGGTAGGGATTCGCATAAGCATTCGTCACTACCCCCCGACGGGTATTGGCCCGCCAGATGGTCAGGTGGGCCCCGAACAAAACCCCCTTGGCGGCGGATGAAGGTGTTGGGCTCCGCCGCCAAAACACTCAGCGGCCGCAGAGGATAGGGAGGACGGCAACGCAACACCGCATCTCCTCTTCCTCTGCGGCCCCACCGCGACGCAACGCTGGTGCGCCTCCATTTGGTCGCGGGAGATAGGGCGCGCGGCAACGCAACACCGACACGCCTCTCCTCCCGCGACCGCACCCGACTGCGAGGGACAGAAGAACTGTCCCTCGCACCCGCCCCTTTGGACGCATCCTGCGCAGGCCTCCGTCAAGCCCACGCGGAGCGTCCCCTCCTGGATCCCTCTTAGCTTCACCGCGGGTCACCAATCCACGGTTACTAAGCCCCCCCACCACGACAAGGTGGAGATCCCACGGGGGGGACTAAAATTACAACAGGATTTGATACAGTTATGCAAGTTAGGTCGATTTAACTTACGAAAATGGAAATCGAACTGTCCAGCACTTTTGCAAAACAATACAGATAACAATCATGATTTTGACTTCAAACAAGCGGAGTCGTCAAAAACATTAGGTCTGAGATGGAATCCAAAACAGGATTTATTTACATTTCAATTACAAGTCGAAACGATACCGAACAAACTGACCAAGCGATCGTTACTTTCTGACATATCTAAGCTATACGACCCTCTTGGTTGGTTGTCGCCAGTGTCAACAAAGTTAAAGCTTCTGTTCCAAAAAGTATGGATATCAAATGTCCAGTGGGATGACAAGCTATCAGATGAACTCATCAAGGAGTGGATGGACATCAGACAAGATTTGACAAACATTAACCAATTTCAATTACCTCGTTGGCTGGGTACCTCTATGTCATCTAAACAAGTAGAATTACATGGGTTTTGTGACGCCTCAAATAAGGCCTATGCTTGCGTTATCTTCTGCAAGGTACAAAACCGTGATAATGTCAAGGTCACCCTAGTAGCAGGAAAAACGAGGTTGGTTCCAGCGAGCAAAACCATCTCGTTGCCTAAATTAGAGCTTAGTGGTGCTTTACTGTTAGCCAAACTGATGTCTAAGGTTCTTAATTGTCTCAGCAATTACAACATCCGAACATATGGCTGGACAGATTCGATGGTCACCCTGGCATGGATCCAAGGTGAACCAGGACGTTGGAAACCCTTTGTCGCGAACAGGGTGAAGGAAATTTGCGATATTATGCCTCCGAACAACTGGCACTATGTTAAGTCAGCTGAGAACCCAGCAGATTGTGCAAGTCGCGGAATGAGTGCAGCACAAATAACAGAGCACTCCTTGTGGTGGCAAGGACCTTCGTGGCTACCAGATCATCATACAAATCAAAAAATTCCATCGGATATATATACAACCGTTGAAGAAGTTAGGAAAGTCAAGCAGGTTAATTACATTAAACAAGAACAATGCGACATAAGCATTATTGACGAGTTATTACACAAATATAGCTCTATACAAAAGGTTACAAACGTTTTAGCTTGGGTCATTAGATTTGTTAAGCGGTTGAAACAAGATAAGGTTCAAAGTGGAACATACTTAAGCTTACAAGAAATAACCAAAGCTAAACATATGATAATAAAGCATGTACAGCAAGGTGAATTTGCAGACGAAATGCAGAGTTTATTGCAAAACAAGCGCTTACAATCAAAAAGCAAGTTATTGCAGTTCAATCCGTTCGTATGCAATGAAGGACTCTTTCGGATTGGAGGCAGATTGAAAAAGGCGAATATTAATCCAGACATGATCTACCCCATATTACTCCCGCACAGCGGTCGATTAACAGATCTAATAATCGATTACGCGCACAAATTAACGTTGCACGGAGGAGCTCGGGTAACTTTGGCTACAATTCGCCAAAAGTATTGGATTATTGGGGGAAACCGGGCAGTGAAGAAGCGCCTTCAAATCTGCGTAACTTGCCGTAAGCAGAATCCCATTAAAATGACACAATTAATGGGTGATTTACGATCTCAGCGATGCAATCAAGCAAAACCTTTCTGTCACACCGGAGTCGATTTTACAGGACATGTGATGATAAAAGCCAACAAGGGCCGTGGTATCAAGACCACAAAGGGGTATATAGCAGTGTTCGTCTGCATGGTCACAAAACTAGTCCATGTAGAGTTAGTATCGGACCTATCATCATCCGCATTCCTCGCAGCCTTACGCAGGATGGCTGCAAGAAAAGGGACCCCTCGTCACATGTACTGCGACAATGGCACCAATTTCGTCGGCGCCAACAAAATTTTGTCAGAAGAATATCAACACATTCTGAATACATTCGATCAGGACTTCAAAAGAGAAATTATCAACATGGAGATCGAGTGGCACTTCAATGCACCTTCTTGGCCTTCAGCAGGCGGTTTATGGGAAGCAGCGGTTAAGAGCGTTAAGTACCATCTTAGAAGAGTCATTGGAGAGCAGCGTCTAACTTTCGAGGAGTATGCGACGGTATTAGCGCAAGTAGAAGCAATACTTAACTCGAGACCCTTGTGCCCTTTGACGGAAGATCCAAACGATTTAGAGTTTCTTACCCCATCGAGCTTCATCAACATCAATCAAGACATGACTATTCTAGAGACTGAGACGGACATGCGTACTAGATGGTACTTCACACAAAAGATTGTACAAGACGTTTGGAAGCGATGGCGATCTGAATATCTTTGTCAATTAACAGCTAGAAGCAAGTAGAGACAAAATAAGACAAACATTAAAATCAACGATGTAGTAACAATCAATGATGCGAACCTTCCTCCTGGCAAGTGGGCGATCGGCCGCGTCGTTGAGTTACATCCCGGATCGGATGGCCACGTCAGAGTGGTCACGTTGCGAACCAAAAATGGACTTATCAAGCGTCCTATTGTAAAATTATCAATATTGCCTGTGAACGAAAAACAACAAGTCGAAGACGACACCATCAATACTTCACCAAACAAAAGTCGACAAAAAACGACTAACTGCAGTTTCGTCTCTCTGGCAACATTACTTCTATTTTTTATGAGCATTATTACGTCATGTCAATGTTCCTATAATACAACGCAGCTAAAAGAAAGTCAAGGGTTATTCTTTGACAAGGTGGCTGACATGAAATTAATAAGGGACGAATGGAAAATAGTCACTTATTACGACATGGATACATACTGGCAAGGAACAACGGCATGTAACAAATATTTGAAATACTTAGGACGTTTGTGTAGTAAACTTCAAGGAGATTCCCATTGTGACGTTATATCGGCTCAATTACAACTCGAGTTCTCAGAATTGGAATACAATAACAATATTATGTTATTTAATACCAACTACAATAGCACGCGCCGCGACAAGCGCCGGCGCAGAGGCTTAGTCAACGGTGTCGGGTATCTCGCTAATAGCCTGTTCGGCGTACTCGACGACCATTTCGCTGAGCAATATAAAAACGATATACAATTAATACAAGACAACGAGAATCATTTGGCTTCACTTCTAAGGAATCAAACGTCCGTTATAGAAGTGGAATATAATATCTTGAAGAGAACTGAGGACTCTCTCAATAAACAGCACAAAATGCTCAACCAGCTATCTCTCAAGTTCGATAGTGTGGCACAGACTGTGAAAATTCAAGCCGAAAGAAGTCAACAAAATAATGAGTTTACTTTGGCAGCAGTAGCCACAAGTAATATGATAAGACAGTTAGAGACTATTCAGACTACTCTGCTCGATACCTTAATGGATGTCTACCAAGGTAGAATAAATTTTCATTTGATATCACCTAGTCAACTACGAGACACTTTGAGTACTATTTTAAGCCA
The DNA here is from genome assembly GCA_944739405.2 of Euclidia mi. Taxonomy (NCBI): domain Eukaryota; kingdom Metazoa; phylum Arthropoda; class Insecta; order Lepidoptera; family Erebidae; genus Euclidia; species Euclidia mi. The sequence goes on from OX123187.2 coordinate 23,620,851, forward strand.
CCTAACAAAGGATCTCTCTTTACCCGTCAACAATTTACAGAGCGACTTCACAAGTATTTATAAACTTTTGAAAATCAAGGCGAAGATGTGTAAAGAGTACTTAATATTTGAATTAAAGGTGCCATTAATTACACGGGATTCCTTTGAAATCATGAAGGTTTTATCAATACCTAGAGCTATGGGTCATGGTAAAATGGTCAAAATATTGCCGGCAGCAGACTATGTTGCAATAAGTCTACGGAAAGAGTCTTACGTGACGATGACTACCTTTGACATGAACTCTTGTAAGCATGATGTGACGGACGAGTACTTATGCTATATACACAGACCTATTTATAGTCTTAAAGCCGATGAAACTTTCTGCCGTATAGATTACAGCACAGGCAAATGCATGTTCACCGCAACACCATGCATGATTGAGTGGACAGAAATAAATCAAGTAAACAGATATATGTATTTCTGTTGTGACGTATGTAACATTCGAGTTTTATGTGAAGACCAAGCTTTATCAAGACGATTGGAAAGGAGTGGTATATTAAGCATTGAACAAGGTTGTTTAATTCAAACAGAAAACTTTACAATATATGCACACAAAGCTGGTATAAGCAACCTACACATAAAACCTAACTTATACGCACCCGAGATAAACCCAATAAATCATGTCATAGATGTTAGCGCTACAAATGCCGTGATGCAGAATTACTCAGGTCACACTGAACAATTAGATGAGCTTAAAAGGCAAAGAGAAATTCTCAAAAATAGCGATTACCTGGCAAATAAGGTTTCGTATCATGACATACATCACTATACCATAATTTATGTGATGGTTGGAATGGCTTTACTGGTTGGTGTTATCGTCGTGCTACGTCAACTTCGCGGTAAACGGCTTTCTCGTCAGGCGGCAGGGAAGGTCGACCTAGCGACTTCACAGCCTGGCGCCACTAGGGATCGAGAGTCATCAGGCGGACCGGCAAGTCCGACTTCGGGAACTCGTATTTATAGTATAAGTGCGCGCGATAATCAGTGTAACATCAATAGTGTAAGTGATAACCGAAATGAAAGTGCGTATAGTGAAATTTCAGTGCACAAAGTAGACAAGTGCGTTACTCCAATGCCAAGAACGACACGATTTAATTAGGGACTTTAAAGTATTAATATAAGGACTCAATGAATTCATCTTATACTATATCATTATCAGCATCATTCACATAACTCACCATCATCTTTCTCCCGTGGGAGCATGTACAGTGCAAACTGTACATTTTTCATAAGTCATCAGTTTACGTGACACGCGCAAATTAATTATATTACAAATCAGTTCGCTATAGGCTAGCAAGAACGCCGCGCGTGCTCACTAATCATTATTTTATTGTTACCACGTCATTCACTACAATTAATAATCTACTTCTATCAATAAATTCAGTTAAAATATTATACCGCGTTATCATTACAACTAAGTGTATAGGTTAACAACAAGAACCCGTACAAGATCTGAATAGGAATTTTAATTACTACATATTATAATCAACCTATTTACTATCAGTCGAACATATTATCTTAAGTTTAAAATTATTTTTGGCTTAATCAAGGCAAAATTATTATAAAATCACAAAATATAAAGTTTTACAAGTTGCGGCGACAATCAAGGCACATTTTTTTGCTACATTCAATGCAAATTGGATTTTTACATACGAAACACATATAAGCTGTTTTACGCTTCTTCTTAGGGTCGCATGTTGAACAAGTCTTCCTTTTTTCATTTTTTTCAGGATTGTCAGATGATGATGTGCTGGGCGTTTGTTCTATTTTTAGTATGTAGTAAAATAACATAACAACCTGACGTCGGTCACTCAGACCGCACACAAAATATAATTACCTATAATTCACAACTGCGCGCACGTCTGGAGCTGCCGAGCGCGTTGCGCGTACTGACGGGGGAGGGGAAAAAGTACAAGGACGCACGGTTGCACCGCGCGCATAGCAACAGATTTATTTTGAAAATAAAATCGCACGAGTCTCTGAGACCGACGTCAGGTCGTTAAGGGTTTATTATGCTACAATCGTTGTTTTTGGTCTTCGATTTTATCTCCTTGTTACTGCCTATCGGTATGTCATTTGCAAATGCATCTATTTATGCATTTACTGTTCATTGTGAACTCAAAGATAAAATTCCTGCGTCGCAATTATTGAATTATATTTTTTTTTGGTACTGTTTTGTGTCGCTAGGATTGTTTCTTACAATGTCTGGTTTCTATTCAAATATAAAAACATATAATGATGAATAAATGATAAAATTAAAACGCTGACAGCCGGATAAATACTTAATTATCAATATGTAACTTGTTTCCTTTATACAAAATGCTGTGCATCTGGTTTTACTAAACTATCTTAAATAGTGCTGGTTATAATGTGTTCTTGTGTTTACGCAAATGTTATTATATCAAACTGAATTTATCAAACTTAGTTGAACTAAACTAACTTTAACTAAAGTGGGTATTTGCACATAAATTAAATCAATAACTTCTATTCTTGAATAACTAAGTGGCTATTGACATATGAATCAAATAAATAATATTTATACCTCATTAAATAACTAAAGAAACTGTTTACACACAAATTAATAATTAATTTCAATACTTAAATAACTAATGTGGGTACTTATACATAAATCAATAATTTTTATACTTTAATAACTAAAGCAAATTAATTGATTTACAAGTTAAAGATAATACCATTTCGTATTTCACCGTCGTTTATTTTAAACCTAAAAGCTGAATAAAATAATTAAATCTTATTCTATTATAGCATCAATGTGTTTATAATCGATTGGGTACAGTTTCATTCACAACAATGTAAGACGCATATCTATACAAAGTTATAATTACCTACATAATTATTTGTGAAGGCCAACAATGGTTCTTTTGTTTTCGAGTCGAAGCTCACAAGATAATGCATTGTGTTGTGTTAATGATTTATGTAAACATGCTAACATAAAATGAATAAATATTTCAGTTATAAATTGTAATAAAGTTTATTAAATGTAATATTGTTACAAAGAATCTGTTATTTATCTAACTAAATATCGAAACATCAGATAACTATCTAACTATATAAATATCAGATATGTTTCGCTTGGTGATTGCCATATAAAAGATCTTAAATTAACTCGCTGCAAAGTTTAAGAATGTAATGATTAATGCTCATCACTAATGAATTAATCACTAAAATAACTTAACACTTCGTTACATATAATATAAAAATCTTTAACTCCCAATTACAGCTAAATCATGTACCCATATATCTTGTTACTTATAGCTTTGGTAATGACTGATCGTAATATAATAATATGTTTTTTCCCTTATGGCTCAGTGGCTGAAAGGTTGTGTCGGATCGGTCTGTGGTTCGATTCTCGATTGTGTTTATTTTTTTTTGTTTTTGTGTTTTTTAACTATGGTAGTATATACTATGTCGTCGACAGTCTCCTTCGACGATGTACTATACATTACATCTTGCCGCGAATATTTTTTTGTGTTTTTAACCATGGTAGTGTGTACTATGTCGTCGACAGTCTCCTTTGACGATGTACTATACATTACATCTTGCCGTGAATATTTTTTTTTGTGTTTTTGGCTATGGTTGTGTACACTATGTCATCGATTGTCTCCTGCGGTGATGTACTATACATTGCAACCTATTCCGAATTGTGTATTTGCCGTTGTCGATTTTGTATCATAATCAGAAACCAGTTATTTGTCCGCGAGAATGGAATTATAATGAATACGACTCGCGTCGTGAATGAATGCTGGCTTGTTCATGCGTATGATTGTGTGTAGGCCTTTTTGATTGTGATGAATGTCAGGTTATAGGAACGTTCAATGCTTGGTGACGTATGAATGGCCGAGGGTTATACTTGCTTTTTTTTCCTCTTTCAGGGTTAATAGTTGCCTTGTATTTAACCTACTGACACCACTACCACTCATCTGTTTCAGGGTCTCCGAATGCAGTTGCCGCCTACCAGCCGCAGAATTTTCCCTCTGTGAAAATTCTGGCCTAATGGGGGGAGTGTGTGACGTCGCTGTGACATCGAGAGGACACCACCTCTCGGCCGCTTGCACCTCCGCTCCCACCGCACCGCGAGCTCCTATAAATATTGAAGCGCTGGCTGCATTCGGCCCTCTTGCGGCGGCTACAGACGAGTTAAGTCACCAACAGCTCCTGGACAACCGGCAGCAGGATTCTCCACATCAACCCAACCCCTCGCCGAACTACGCGACCCTGTGTAAACTTTTCTTAATATCATATAAATAGTAATTTTTTTCATCAAGGTAACGCTTGCTTAATGATGTCAAAAATTAATTGGCAATTAAATCAATTTTTATTGTAACATTTAACCACGTTTCTCATTTAGACACCCCCTAGTAGGGATATCGTAACAGTAGACACCTGAAAGGTCTTTTTACGTTACAGTATCTACGGGTAATTAAGTCCCGAGCCGTCTGGTACGCCTCGTCAGACACGAGCAGATGCTGGATGAGGCCTTTGGCCTCTCCATCCAGAACCGACATTAAATATGCCAATTTTTGTGACCAGGCTGTCAAATAAATTAACGAAGCCCAGGTAGCTTCCTAGGCAGCCATCAAAATGCAGGAGGTCTAAAGTAGGAAGCCTACTCACCAGTCCCGGTGCTGTACTAGGAAGCTCCTGCTTCAAGCCGGGTTGCCCGTCCCTCTGGGCAATTAACTTCAGCACGACAAATTTCAGCACTGTGGCCATTTATCCCAAAGACAAACTGAAATCGAGCGAAGAAACAAAATCCTTGGTCCAGAAAATAATCCGCCCCGAGGAGCTAAAATTACATGTCAGGGGGATGCGCAAGACCCGAAATGGCGGTGTCATCATAAGCACTGACAGCAAAGACGACATTGAGAAATTAAGACAATCCGCACAATTGAAACATTCAGACCTTAATGTTGACGAGCCTAGTAAACGAAAACCCCGAGTCGAAGTTATAGGAGTCCCAACATGTATACAAGAGAAAGACGTCCTTAACTGCCTTTACCACCAAAACCTAGCAGACAAACTCCTTGACGTCAATCTTGAGACCTTTTTAGCTAATGTTAAGCTTAGCCATAAATCGGGGAAAAGGGACGCCGAGACCTGTAACTACGTCATTGAAGTTACCGCAGCCATACGAAAAGCTCTGATAATGAAGGACAGAGTATTTATAAAGTGGTCTTCCTGCCCGGTGAAAGACTTCACCCTGGTCACACGTTGCTTTAACCCGCCATCACTCGCGCGGGGTGCTCTCAGCACCCCACGCATTTTTTAAGGTAAAAATGAATAATAATTTCTCTAGGTACGCATCCAGGCGTGTCAGTACCTTCAAGTGACCTTTAAACACGTCGACACAGGGCCGTAGGGATAGTGTTGCGCGAGCGCTCGCAGCATGAGGACTTGTAAAATTTTGTGTGGGGTGGTCACGACACCCCGCGAGCGCTCGTGTTATACTTTTGCGGAGGTTACTTTATCAGAAAGGTACGTGTTTTCAATATTTTTGTAAAAGTAAATTATTTAATTGTGCCGTTATTTACTATAGTGTAAATAATGGTGTATTCCTAAGAATATACTTAATCGTTTCTGTTTTTAAAAACTTTTATTTACCTTGCTTTGTTCGCATGTAACATTTTATTTCAAATCTTTTTGTTTTCAGAAGAGTTGGGAATAAGAGCAAGTGAGAGTGGCAGCTTTGTTAGAAGAAATAATATTGGGTAAGAAAGACAATGTTGCAGTGGAAAGTGATGCCAGCATGGACGAAGATTTTATTCAAGAATCTGATCATGATTCTTTGTCAGAACAGGATGCTTCAGCGGTTGAAGAGACTGAAGTAGAAGAGGCTAACAGAACTGACTGAAGAGGGTAACTACGGACCGTCAACGTGCTTACTCGTCATACTTCTGGTATCAATGCCAATGTTATCTATAATTGAAATATGATGCAATCGCAACCCAACATCAAAAGGCCTGAGTTTTTGGAATCATTGGGTTTGAGCATGCTTCAAGGTCACCTTGGATAAAGATCTTCACAATCCTGGTTACCCAAAGCGCTCAAGAGGATGTTGAATGCTCCTGCATCAAGCACCAAAGGAATATCACTAACAAAAAAGCAATGCTGTATAGTTTTTCCACGCTCTAAGTCAGTGTCATCAGTGAGTCACTGCAATTTTTGCAAATAAACCATGTGTCAAAAACACATCAAGTAAAGTTGCAGTTCTTGTTACGAAAAATAAGATTATTTTTTAGTTTTTTAATTAATCCTTATATTTATGTTTTCAATGAGAAAGTTTATGTTAAAAACTAAGAATTTTAATCTTTTTTTGTATTTTTTTGAGGCAAGATCTCAATATTGTGGACTAAAAAGGCTAATTATTATAATGTGTCGTAGAACAGTAATAAAGTTGATAGTAAAATTTTCTTTTTATATTTACATACGTCATACAACACAATAATAAAATGCTAGTATAATTCCATTAACTGATATTATATACGTAAAAATGTACTTTTAGTATGTGGGGTGGCTACAACACCCCGCGAGTGCTCACGAGGCTAAAAACCGCGCGAGTAATCGAGGGTTAAGTGCCAACAATATGGCCACGCAGCGAAATCTTGTCGGGAACCTGTCGATACATGCGGCCACTGCGGCGATGTTGGACACACCTTAAAGGACTGAATGAAGAAAACTGAGGAACCAAAATGTGCTACCTGCCAACGCTACAAAAAACCAAGCAATCACAACACAGGCGCTGCTGATTGTCCCGTAAAACTGATGGCAGAGAAGAGGTTCATGAATTCAATCGACTATGGAGGCACCTAAGAGCGCCGAAATCTGTAGTATCTCAAACCTTTTTTATTTATATCTCTCTTTTTCTTTAATTTATTTACTTTTATTGCTGTTATACATTATGATAAATAGTTTAATTAATGACTTAGATAATTTCTCTGTATCTGAGTCTATGACATGCGAAGTTGAAAATTTCAAACAATATATTTCGTCGCACTCTTATTCCCTGACCGGACTAACACAAAACATACGCAGCGTTTATAAAAATATTGATAATTTTGTCACTTTTCAACAAAGATTAAAAGTAACTTGTGACGTTATTATACTGACCGAATGTTGGCTTTCTAAGAAATACGACGTACCGACCATGCCAGGATACAATATGTACAAGAGTAATTTAAATTATAACCAAAACGATGGCGTAATAGTGTTCGTAAAAAATCACCTTGCTGTCACTGTAGAGGAACCTATCATGCAAGATTGTAACCGACTGCTAATTAAAATCGGCTTAGAATTTGTCATACAAGCCATACACAGACCACCATCTTTCAAAAATGTCAACAATTTCTTTGACTCTCTCAACAGCACCTTACAATCATTATCATCTTTTAAAAATATAATTCAAATTCAAATTCAAAATTCAAAATCCTTTATTCATTTGGGTCACAATGTGACGCTTATGAACGTCAAAATAATAAATTTATAAAATAATTACTTATACTCAAATTTAAAACATTATTACTGTATGCTTCTACATTTACATTTACTGCCACGTTCGCAAAGCAATAGGTAGAACCATGAGAAAGAACGGTCAATAAAACTCACGGTCACTCTTTTTCATCGCCAGGTTTTGCATAATACACAATTTACATTTTGTAAGGTGCTGCAACTGTTACACCTTCTATATCACTTGTATATATTTACTATATATAATAATACTCAAGCATAATAGTTTTGGTTAGCTTCCTCAGAATAGACATGGTGAAACAGGAGCATCCACTTACATTATATATACCTAATAATGCAAGCAATCCGCGAAAGTGATCAGAACCATGATGGAAATGATGCAGTTAAATATTAAAATCTAATACCAGCCCGCAAGACCGTCATCGACCAGTCATCGCAAGTAGCACCCGTTCACGAGTATGACGCATGTGCCAGCCATCATCCCTCTCGCCATATTAGAGGGACAGGGATGACCCGACACACGACGCCACCACAAGAAATGACATTTTAGTGAGCATGACGACAACGGTATACGAACCAGCAGTAAGAAACAATCTATTGGTATACTGACCATGACCGCCAATTACCTCCACTTTCCAGATCGTTATTATTAACATAAGTTAGTGGAACGCGTGAAGGAATGCAAATGTAGAAAGAATTTTGTGAAGGTGACAAGTGAACAATGATATGATCAGGGATAAATAATTTTAAACTACATTCAACAAATTATAAAAATATCCAAATCCTGCAAAAATCATGTGTTCACGAGGCACCTCCACTTAACATGTAAATAAAATAATCGTGAGTTAAACAAGCCTAAGCCTATCCCCACGGTGTCTTATCATTTAAAAATTCCTTAATAGTGTAATAACCCCTTTGTAAAAGAAAGTTCCTAATTGTCCGTTTGTATATGTGCATGGGTAAATTCATTATTTCAAGAGGCAATTTGTTGAAAAATCGTATACTAATCCCCGCAAATGAGTTCTGAACTTTATGTAGACGATAGTTAGTTCCCACCAGTTTATGCTCATTCCTTGTGTTCACTTTGTGTAAATCACTATTTTTGCGGTATAGAATTAAGTTTTTCTTAATGTACATTAAGTTAGCATATATATATTGCGATGCAACTGTCAATATATCTACTTCTTTAAATTTATCACGTAAAGAATCTCTAGCACCTAACTTATAAATTGCACGTATAGCCCTCTTTTGAATGATAAAAATAGTCTGTATATCAGCAGCTGTACCCCATAACATTATTCCGTAAGGCATTACCCTGTGAAAATAACTAAAGTAAACTAGTCTAGCAGTATCTATATCTGTGAATTCCCTAATTTTTCTAACTGCAAACGCTGCAGAACTAAGCTTTACTGCGAGACAGGATATTTGGGCGCCCCACTGAAGCTTACAATCTAAAGTTACACCTAAGAATACGGTTGATTCGACTAGTTGAATTGTTTCCTTATTTAAAATGATATTAGTAGGAACACTTTTGACATTAGGCAAAGAGAATTAAACACATTTGGTTTTGCTTGAGTTGAGTACCAAATTATTTGTCGTAAAACCAATCTAATACTTGTGCAACAGTGTTATTGACGGTATCAAAGTTACTTAAATTACGATCAACTTTAAAAATTAGTGACGTATCGTCGGCAAACAAAACAATATCACATAAATTTTGTACAAAGAACGGCAAATCATTAATATATATTAAAAAAAGAAATGGACCGAGAATAGAGCCCTGTGGAACGCCCATTCCTACTGGCAAGCCTAGAGACCTACTCCCATTAACATCTACATACTGAATTCTATCACTAAGGTAGCTGGCAACAAGATTGAGTGCGGTATCTCTAATACCATAAAGTTTCAATTTAAGTAAAAGTGTATTATGTTCCACACAGTCAAAGGCCTTTGATAGGTCACAAGAAACACCAATGGCATCCTTCGAGTTTTCCCAAGCATTAAAAATATGCTTGAACAAAGTTACACCGGCATCAATGGTGGAGCGACCCTTAGTAAAGCCATACTGTTCACTGTGAAATATTGAATATTGATTCATCATACCAAATATTATATAAATTGCAATATATAATATTGCAATTTCGTCTGTAACAGAAATAAATGTGGGCCACAGTACACAAATTACGAAAGTTCCCGGCTTAAATGCAGTGATGTATTTCATTGGTAAATTTTATTAATTGGATTTAAAAGCTAGTAAAAACGAGTAGAGTTGAAAAATGGGAACGGTGCGCCACACTGCTCAACTAGGACAACTGGACAAATCCGGAAACAAGCACCTACTGCGAAATGTGCAAATTTTTTATGCTATTTTAGTTACCGTTTACTGTTGTTTAATACCCTTTTTTGTCAGAATTTTCACGTCGGAATAACATAATGCATGAGACTAGGAACCGAGAGTTTGTCTATGAGTTCATTGATGACTAAGTTCCACAATAGCGGGGAGAGTACACCTCCCTGCGGGCACCCTTTAGTTATCAAGGCTGTCTGATTGTCGCCTTGCAGGCGCACTACCCTTTTGCTGAGCATGTTTTGGATCCACTGTATGAGCATCTGATCCACACCATGCCTGGCTAGGGCGTTGCTTATGCTGGAAAAGTTTGTCTTGTCGAAGGCTCCTTCTATGTCGATGAAGGTGCCCAAGCAGATGCTTTTTGTTGTATAGCAGCTTCTATCTGGGCCACGACCTGATGTAAGGCCGATTCCGTCGATTTCCCTGAGCTGTATGCATGTTGGTTGGCATGTAAGGGTAGGTGCTTAAGAGCCCCACTTCTTAGTTCCCTCTCGCAAAGCCTTTCCAAGGCTTTAAGCATGAAGGAGGTAAGGCTTATTGGTCTAAAGGACTTTGCATGGGTATAGTCTGTTTTGCCTGGTTTTGGTATGAAGATTAGTTTGACTTCCCTCCACCTCTTCGGTACATATCTGAGGGCCAGGCTAGACCTCATGATTGCCAGGAGTCTTTTAAGGACAGGTTCCCCTCCCCATTGTAATAACCCTGGGAAGATGCCATCCAGTCCGGCTGCTTTGAAGGGGTGGAAGCTATCGATGGCCCATCGGAGTTTTTCTTCTGTGACCACGTTGTTTGCGTGTCTCCATTCGTGTTCGGTCGCCACTGTTGGTGTATCGTGCCACGTTACTACCGGGGTGAGGACGCAGCCTGGGAAGTGTGTTTCGAGTAGGACGCGTCTTGTCTCCTCCTCCGATGTAGTGTATGTGTTATCCGGTTTACGGAGAGTACCTGGTGCAACCGTCGGTTGCTGGGCCAGTAGTTTCCTTACCCGGTTTGCTTGTTGGCAGGATTCAATGCGCCCACAGAATTTTCTCCATCCCATGGTGCGTCTGAATCTGAGGCATTTTCTGTAGTCTGATTTGGCCGCTTTATAAGCGTCCCAATCTGTGTCCGCGCTTGTGTTCATTGCCCTATTTAGAGACTTTCTTACCTTCTTGCGCTTACGTTCAAGTTCAGCGCCCCACCAGGGGTGTTTCCCCGGGGTTGAAGGTGGAGTGGTTTCCGGGCAAGCTGCATAATAGCTGTCTAGCATCGACTGCGTCAGTATACATACCTGATCGTCGATCTGTTCAGTGTCACCCAGTACCGGCGGCGTGGCCGTAAGGGTAAGTTTCTCATTAAGTAGTAAGACATACTTTGCTTTGTCAGTGTTGTGTGGTTTCCTGCGGGGCTGTGTGGGCTGTATATCGACTTTCATGGAGAAGCTCATCCATCTGTGGTCTGAGCATGATGCCTCTTTCGAGACGTGCCATCCCTTGATGCGTTCAGCCGCTCCTTCTGTTGCGAGAGTTAAGTCGATAATTGTCTGACTACGTTTAGTGACGAAGGTGGGCTCCGTACCTGTGTTTAATAGGGTAAGATTAGTGGTGAATAAGTATTCAACCAATGACTTACCTCTGTTATTGTTGCAGTCCATGCCCCACATTTGATGGTGGGCATTGGAGTCCGTTCCTATTACGACCTCCGTTTTGGTTCTCTCGCACTGGTTAACCAGACGCGTGAGGTCGAACGGAGGCGGGTCTTCGGCCTCGGGCATGTAGACCGATGCGAAAACGACCGCTATACTCCTTGGCTGCTATATTATTTCAATTTGTATTGCTGTGATGTCTCTGGAACAGAACTCCGTTAAAGCTTGGGCTCTGATGTTATTAGTTGTAAGTATGCAGGTTCTTGGATGTGTGTGGTCAGTAGAATAGTAAATCTTACCTCCTAGAATGGAGAGGCCTCTAATGAGGCCACCCCTTATCCAAGGTTCCTGGATGAGCACGATGGCTGAATGTTGGACCTCCATCCATTTGCGCAGTTGCGCAGTGGTCGTTTGGCTATGATGGAGGTTGATTTGTAGGCAGCTGACGTCACTAGGCAGAGGGTTCATCTGTGGGTGATGTCCCCTCCTCCCCGACCTTCAGCTGCGTTAGGCCAGCCAGGATGTCGCCAGCCTCCACCCCGTCGTCCCGCCGCACCGGACTCAGGAGCAAGCTCTCATATTCCGAGTTACCCTCGGCTGACGGGCCAGCCCGCGAGCCAGACGCGGCCGGCTCTGACAGGCCGGATTTCGCGGAGCACCCTGACTGGGTGTTTGAGGCTTGTTGTGTGGAGTTGTCGCATCCCGGAGGATGGTCGACATACTTTCCTGTAGAGTAGACTGCACCCAGCCCCAACGCGAGGCGGCGCTCGTTCTGCACCAGGACCGGGACTTGTTCCTCCGGGACGCCCACGACCAGGAACCATCCACCTGACTGTTTCTCCGAGTGCAGCAGAGACCATTTGTCGACCGCCAACCAGGGGTTCTGAAACTCCAGAGCCCGACCCACGTCGCGCACGTCGTCCCAGACCCCCTGTTCGTTGGGAACGACAACGCCGCACCGCACTCTCTTCGGGGCCTCTTCCTGGCCCCTGACCTTCAGTTCGAAGCCCGGTGGTGGGACCAGGAGAGAGACCGCCTCCGTCAGCCAGGTGCGCGTTGCCTCGTCGGCGCACCAGAGTTTGAGGACCCCGTCCGCGTACATGGGTTTCCCGGTGAACGCAGGGGCGGGGCGTTTTGGAGTTTTAGTCGACCAGGCGTCACTCAGGATCTTCCTTTGAATCTCCGTGAGTATCCGGTCCACGAACTCCTTCGGCAAGTTCCCTGTGCGCTTGCATGTTACTGCAACGCCCAGAGATGCCTTGGAGACCTGTGCATAGGACTTATCCTGTATAGTGGAGAAGTCGAGGCGGGGCTTCTTGTGCTCCCCTCGAGGCGAGCTGGTCTCGTTGAGAGCGCGTTTGGCCTCACCTCTTTCCTTGTTTTTGGCAGTTTTACCTGCCGTGTTTCCTGGTGGTGCTGGGGCTAGATGCCGTCCAGGGTGACCAGCCCGCCGCTTGGCGGCAGGCGGCTTCCCCGTACTGCCTCCGGCCTTTGTGCACCCCCTACTGCTGAGCGCAGGCTGCGCGCTGGTCACATTACTGGGACCTGTGACAGCGACCTGCACCGCTGTTTTTGTAGAGGCAGCACCGGCTGCGGCAGCGGTTTGTGCCGCCTTCCGCCTTATTGCCAGGCGCTGTCTCTTGTTTTTGTTTGCCCTCTTCTTCTTCGCAGAGCTGGTAGCAGCGGGGCCACTCGGTTGTGTGGTGGGCGGGTGTTGGGCAGGATTGGTGGTCTTGCCCTTACCCTTGCCCTTGTGGTGACTTACCACTTGCCAGCCTGCGAAGGAGGAGTCGTCTTCCCGCTTGATTTCAAACGGGCTGACGATTGTAAGGACGGGACCAGTACTAGCGTTAGCCAGCGCTGAAGTCTCGTCCTTGGGGGATGGTTTAACACCTGCAGCCGAGGCCACGGCGTCAACCATCTGTTTAGTTGATGCGGCGGGAACAGCTTTCGCTGCCACCGTCGCAGTTGGGGTAGTTAAAGGGATTTCGGTATCCATACAAGTTAACTAAGACTTTATCCCTCTGGCTTCCCACCCTCCATGGAGCCCGCAACTGGGAACGTCATCCGGACGTTAGGATTACCAGAGGGATATAGGAACGCGCGGCTGGTTTACAGCACGACTTCGGGCGCCCGCTTGGGTCAACGGCCTGAGCCGAGTTACCAACTCTAGCCGTCATCCCTCGCTTGCGCCCTCCGTATAGCCTTCACCAACCACATCAACAGCCGAAATAAATTCCAACTGCTGATGTGGACCCTACGTCCCTAGCCTGTGGCCCTCTGACGGGACACGATGGCCATTTCCCCCGCTGCGGCTCACAGCGGGGGCTACCGTTTAGCGTGAAATCAGGACCAAAGAGGGCGTGTTGCCTCACGGTCACATTACCGCCAGCGCCGCTCGGCTCAACCCCCCAGGACTCCGTCATCCCCGCGTACGGCGCTCGACTGCGCAGGTCCTAGCGCAGGTGGTCAGCTTCTCTTACCCGTGACTTTTTACTACGAGCCCACACCCACCCCGACCACGAAGGGGCGTGGTGAAGAGATGTGTTCCTGTATGTGGATGTGTGCGCGCATGTGTGTACGTGTGTGTATGTGTTTGTGTAATGTGCCTGTTGTTTGTGTTTCGGCTGGAGGTTTTGGTTGCATCCATTTCTGAAGGAACTGGACCAAGAACGGGCGGCAACCTCGAGAAGGATAGTCCACCAGCCTTGCCTAAGGGATCATCGCGACCTGCGCTACCCCTGAGACCATTCGCCACTCCCTACACCGGACTCAGGAGAAGGGAGTAGAAGTCAGTGCAGATCAGTAGTGTTAAATATGAGTTGACCTGCACGGGCTTCCGCCCGCATGCACGCAGATGCTCTACAGAGTTTAAGCACAATGTCCATAGCTTGAATGGTTCTAAGTTGGATATGTTATAAACATTATATTGAGGATTGATTGTACATCGATTTGTGGATATAATATATATTGCCAAATACCCTACTATGAGACTCAAGATGCGTAACAACAATAAACCTAAAGTTATATTTTCCTATATATTATTACACTATTGACCAAACGGCGAAGAAGGAAAATATTCAAATGTATAAAAAAACATCTTATCGCATCAGATAATTTACTGAAGTGCCACTATTCTTAAGACAAATACTCAGAAAGAGAAATGAAAAATGAAGCGCAATTTATAAAGAGAAACTGCTAAATAGTAACTACACTTGTAGTTACTTGTAGTTATACTTATAACAATGGATATCTTTTAACGGACGCAGCACTAACAACTGCGTCTGCAAACGAGAAGCGCGCCAACCATTTCTCCGTGTTTTTTTTTAATCTTTGAAGCCAGAGGGCGAAAGTTCGAAACGACCATTAATCAGGTGTCACCACACATGTTACCATATTGAATGAGACGTTCTCTAAACTTACGTAAACCCGCTGAAGAGATAGTTCCAAAGAGAAATGTGTCACTTCGAGACAGTAGCGGTTTATTCAATTGTAAACACAAATTATGCCGAGTTGAAGCAAAAGTAGACAACTATTCTAACGTAAAAAAGGCCTTTCAGGTGTCCCCTGTTACGTTATCCCTACTAGGGTGTGTTTAAATGAGAAACGTGGTTAAATCTTACAATAAAAATTTATTTAATTGCCAATTAATTTTTGACATCATTTAGCAAGCGTTACCTTAATGAAAAAAAATAATATTTATATGATATTAAGAAGAGTTTACACAGGGTCGCGTGGTTCGGCGAGGGGTGGGTTGATGTGGAGAATCCTGCTGCCGGTTGTCCAGGAGATGTTGGTGACTTAACTCGTCTGTAGCCGCCGCAAGAGGGCCGAATGCAGCCAGCGCTTCAATATTTATAGGAGCTCGCGGTGCGGTGGGGGCGTAGGTGCAAGCGGCCGAGAGATGGTGTCTTCTCGACGTCACAGTGACGTCACACACTCCCCCCATTAGGCCAGAATTTTCCCAGAGGGAAAATTCTGTGGCTGGTAGGCGGCAACTGCATTCGGAGACCCTGAAACAAATGAGTGGTAGTGGTGTCAGTAGGTTAAAGACAAGGCAACTATTAACCCTGAAAGAGGAAAAAAAAACAAGTATAACCCTCGGCCATTCATACGTCACCAAGCATTGAACGTTCCTATAACCTGACATTCATCACATTCAAAAAGGCCTACACACAATCATACGCATGAACAAGCCAGCATTCATTCACGATGCGAGTCGTATTCATTATAATACACGACGCGCGAAGAGGTATTATACGTGAGTTTTATAGCAAATAGTCACCCAGTCTATGTTGGTAGGCACCACCTGACCACCCATATTCGATAAGTGAAGTTAATTGAAAGAGTATAAGTCGTAAACCAATATTACGATCTTACTATATTACGATACTAACAATCATACGATTAGTTGGCAGTATCACAAACAAATTGCTCATTAACAAGGTAGATGCAATATTGCAAGGACAATTTGTATTCATTTAAAATGGAATAACAATGAAGGTTTGAACCAGTGAACACGTGAGTCATCACTGCGCGCTTGGCGCCGGCCGCATTCCATTCTCGCGGACAAATAACTGGTTTCTGATTATGATACAAAATCGACAACGGCAAATACACAATTCGGAATAGGTTGCAATGTATAGTACATCACCGCAGGAGACAATCGATGACATAGTGTACACAACCATAGCCAAAAACACAAAAAAAAATATTCACGGCAAGATGTAATGTATAGTACATCGTCGAAGGAGACTGTCGACGACATAGTACACACTACCATGGTTAAAAACACAAAAAAATATTCGCGGCAAGATGTAATGTATAGTACATCGTCGAAGGAGACTGTCGACGACATAGTATATACTACCATAGTTAAAAAACACAAAAACAAAAAAAAATAAACACAATCGAGAATCGAACCACAGACCGATCCGACACAACCTTTCAGCCACTGAGCCATAAGGGAAAAAAAATATTATTATATTACGATCAGTCATTACCAAAGCTATAAGTAACAAGATATATGGGTACATGATTTAGCTGTAATTGGGAGTTAAAGATTTTTATATTATATGTAACGAAGTGTTAAGTTATTTTAGTGATTAATTCATTAGTGATGAGCATTAATCATTACATTCTTAAACTTTGCAGCGAGTTAATTTAAGATCTTTTATATGGCAATCACCAAGCGAAACATATCTGATATTTATATAGTTAGATAGTTATCTGATGTTTCGATATTTAGTTAGATAAATAACAGATTCTTTGTAACAATATTACATTTAATAAACTTTATTACAATTTATAACTGAAATATTTATTCATTTTATGTTAGCATGTTTACATAAATCATTAACACAACACAATGCATTATCTTGTGAGCTTCGACTCGAAAACAAAAGAACCATTGTTGGCCTTCACAAATAATTATGTAGGTAATTATAACTTTGTATAGATATGCGTCTTACATTGTTGTGAATGAAACTGTACCCAATCGATTAAAAACACATTGATGCTATAGTAGAACAAGATTTAATTATTTTATTCAGCTTTTAGGTTTAAAATAAACGACGGTGAAATACGAAATGGTATTATCTTTAACTTGTAAATCAATTAATTTGCTTTAGTTATTAAAGTATAAAAATTATTGATTTATGTATAAGTACCCACATTAGTTATTTAAGTATTGAAATTAATTATTAATTTGTGTGTAAACAGCCACTTTATTATTTAATGAGGTATAAATATTATTTATTTGATTCATATGTAAATAGGCACTTATTTATTCAAGAAAAGAAGTTATTGATTCAATTTATGTGCAAATACCCACTTTAGTTAAAGTTAGTTTCAATTCAATTAAGTTTCATAAATTCAGTTAGATATAATAACATTTGCGTTAACACAAGAACACAATATAACCACTACTTAAACTGGTCTAGTAAAACCAGATGCATAGCATTTAGTAAAAAGGAAACAAGTTACATATTGACAATTAAGTAGTTTTCCGGCCGTCAGCGGCTTAATTTTACCATTTATCTATCATTATATGTTTTATATATTTCAATAGAAACCAGACATTGAAAGAACAATCCTAGCGACACAAAACATTACAAAAAGAACATAATTCAATAATTGCGACGCAGGAATTTTATGTTTGAGTTCACAATGAACAGTAAACGCATAAATAGATGCATTTGCAAATGACATACCGATAGGCAGTAACAAGGAGATAAAATCGAAGACCAAAAACAACGATTGTAGCATAATAAACATTTGACAAAACGAACATCTAATAATTCTACGATGATATTCGTATTTCTATACCAAATAGACAATAATTACATTCGTTCATTATTGTTAGTGAGCAACCTGCATGCGACACGTGTACATTTTATTAATAAATGAACGCGGAATTCTAGCTAGATACCTAGTATATAATACGCTAGCATCTTTAGGTACGTTCATTCTCAGTCAGTCCAACTATGTTAGGTACACGTGGTATAATAAAGATGCAACTTTCTTAGTAAGAAAGAAAAGAATAGTTAATATTAAAAGATAATCGCCGTAGTAGACGGTAAAAGTATTAAATAATACAGACTATATAGAAATATATCGCCGTAGAAAAATCACTAGCAGAAGGTTATAATAGAAAATAGAAAGAAATGAAAAAGAGAAGGGTGTGAATTCGTTCCATAAGTCAGCCAAAGCAGATTATTAGCAATAATTACCAGTAGCACTTAATTACCGTAGTGGCATTTAAAAAAGTTAATTGCGAAGCGTACGATCATCGAAGGTGACCTTAGCACGTCGTTAGTGGACATGAGGCCATAAATCGCAAAATTCAAAGAATGCGATCGACGAATGTGACCTTAGCGCGTCTTTTTAACTTACTTAACGATTATAACTCGTTACTTATGCGGTTGATACACAATAATTATCACACGCGGTAACAGAAAAAGTTATAATATAAAAATGCTTACCATGCGTAGTAGGACAAAATTTGTCTGTTGTGACCGGCTCAACAGGCCCGACCTTCCGAGCACAACAGAACAAAAAGAGAAAATGTCTATTGTGATCAGCACAACACCACCGACTTCCCGAGCACAATAGAACAAGCAAAAAGAAACAATATATGCCACTAAAATAATTACACACTGGTTTGGAACGATTTCACACATACACAAAAAATAAAAAATAAAGACTCACCGGCAGCGGATTCTCAACAAAACCCCACCTTTAATATTCCCGTGGGTGCCACTGTAACGTAAAAAAGACCTTTGGGGTCTCCCCTGTTACGTTATCCCTACTAGGGTGTGTTTAAATGAGAAACGTGGTTAAATGTTACAATAAAAATTTATTTAATTGCCAATTAATTTTTGACATCATTTAGCAAGCGTTACCTTAATGAAAAAAAATACTATTTATATGATATTATGAAAAGTTTACACAGGGTCGCGTGGTTCGGCGAGGGGTGGGTTGATGTGGAAAATCCTGCTGCCGGTTGTCCAGGAGATGTTGGTGACTTAACTCGTCTGTAGGCGCCGCAAGAGGGCCGAATGCAGCCAGCGCTTCAATATTTATAGGAGCTCGCGGTGCGGTGGGGGCGTAGGTGCAAGCGGCCGAGAGGTAGTGTCCTCTCGACGTCACAGCGACGTCACACTATGGTACCCAAATTATTTATTCTTAAGAAGCCAGTGGAGCTTAGACCGTCTGAATTTCAAAACTCACAACACTGTTAGAATAATGATGTCTAGATTAGAATCCAGTAAGACGATGAAATAAATATTACGAAACTTCTAAAGTGAAAAAGAAACTAAGCGGGTAGCGATCATATAGGTCACAACCCGCAGAAGTTGTCTCACTTGTTTCACATATCTTTTACTGCGTCCACAATAAACTTAATTGGCACAAACAAAAGCTTCACTTATATAAATAAACTAGTGGAAGTTCAAATTGGACTCAAGTTTCCCGGTTCCACATGTGTAAGTACATAAGATCTTTGGTGTAATAACTTGTCTTACACAATGCAAGGCAATTGCAGCAATAGGTTTGATAATTTTATCGCTGTATCTTTGAAACAACTAAAATAATAATTTATAGTGCACTTTCAAGTCAAAGTAAGCGAGTTAAGTTGCATAACTATAAGTAGTTTTTAGAGTTCAGGTTGATGTGTAGTCTAAAGTAGAAGACATCACCATGCCATCGTTGGGGACGAGTTAGACCTATCAGGCCATCATCGATTGTAGGGCTATGCAAAATACAGCTGAATACTGTATTTTCAATATATACAAAGTAGAGAGTTATGAGTTCAGAACACACTGCGAGAGGCTTATGGAGACACTAACAGACTGCTAATATATGGAAGTCTCAAGTTCAAGCACAAGGCGCAGCATAAAATTTTCGAAGTCAACATATTGTTACGAGCTGGGGTTCGTGATAAATTATAAACACTATGCCAGAAAAACTGCACTTTATTCACTAACACAATAACACTAGATACACACACTTAATTTTTCAACACTAATAAAACACACTATTCACTCCACTAGTACACACTAAACACTTCCGACTTACTTCCTCTTCGCTTCTTGATCGCTGTCGATTCTTCCAATTGTAACTGTGTCCGTTCCGTTCGGTCGCGCTCTATTTATACTGGCCGGATAACATCACTAGCGCATTCTAGATGCTTCTACAAAACTGTCGAAATAATCTCGAACAGTCTATTACTCGATACAGTAACGCCATCTATTACAGAGTAGCTGAATTACCTTTAAACCACCGATACATTCAATCTCTTCTAGTACCCCCATTCACCGATAGATGGCGTAACACTGCCCCCCTCTTAAACGTGTTCGTCTCGAACATCGTTGGACCCATGGTAACGAGCCAACCGGTCCACATGAACTATCTTCGGTGCACCTGGCGACCCCTTCTGGATTCGATAGGTGACATCGTTCATCCTGGTAATTATGCGATATGGCCCGTCCCATCTGGCTTGTAACTTAGGCGATTTGCCTTTGCTACGTACTGGGTTATGAAGCCACACCAATGATCCCTCGTCGAAGCCTTTGTTGTTTGCCTTCCGGTCGTAGCGAGTCTTCATCTTTTCAGACATCTGTTGTCCTGACGCCCTGATGTGCTCGTATACGTCGTTCATCTTGTTGCGTAGCTCGGTCGCGTAATCCGTTACATTGCGTGGAGATTCTGGCGGAATACCGGTGATTAAGTCTGCTGGTAAACGTAATTCTCTGCCGAAATTGGCAAAAGCTGGTGTTACTCCTGTGGTTTCGTGGACCGCACTGCGATATGACAGAAGGAATTGTTGGATGTGCTTGTCCCAATCTCTTCGTTTGCTCTCCACGACCTTCGCCAGGTACCTTTCCAGTGATTGGTTAAATCGTTCAACCATGCCATCTGATTGCGGGTGATAAGCCGTGGTCCTGGTTTAATGTGCACCCATCACGCGACAAGTCTCCTTGAACACCTCGGATTCGAAGTTCCGGCCTTGATCGCTGTGGATTTCCAAGGGTACCCCGAATCGACAAAAGACTTCATGCACCAGCTTGTCGGCCACTGTGGTAGCTTCTTGATTTGGGATTGCAAACACTTCAGGCCACTTCGTGAAGTAATCCATCACAACCAAGAAGTATTTGTTTCCATCCTGGCTCTCGGGAAACGGCCCAGCGACATCCAAGGCTATGCGCTCCCATGGGGCTCCCACATTGTACACCTTTAATGCACCTCTGCTTCGAGTATGTGGCCCCTTGACAGCCGCACAACTTGTGCATCCTCCACCAATGGCACCAATCCTCGACGTCATCCCGACAGTGGAGCCAATAAAACCGCTCCCGGATCTTAGTAAGGGTCTTCTTAACTCCCATGTGACCTCCCGAAGCACCATTGTGATAGAGCTGCAAGACTTCCGGCACCTTAGTTTTGGGCACTACCATTTGCAAATGGCACTGGTTACCGCGAGCGTTTTCCCATTTGCGGCACAGAACTCCATCCTGGACGACCAAGCTTTCCCACTGTGCCCAATAACTCTTGGTGATAGGGCTCATTGCTGCGATATCACTCCATTTGGGCCTAGGAGCGCCTGATTTCTTCCATTCAAGAATCAGCTATACATCCTTGTCATCTTGCTGAGCACTCTGCAAAGCTTCTCTCCATTCGTCGCTTAGATCCATCTTTAACATCCTCACTAGCGCTGCCTGCTTTGCTTCCTGTCGGCTACAGTGCTTGCACTGGTTGGGACACGGCCTATACGATAGGGCATCTGCGTTACCATGGGACTTGCCGCTGCGATGTTGTATTACAAAATCAAACTCTTGCAGTAGTTCAATCCATCTAGCTACTTGTCCTTCTGGATCCTTAAATTGAAGTAGCCATTTCAGCGCTGCATGGTCGGTTCGCAGGTGGAATTTAAGGCCCAACAAGTATTTGTTGAAATGCTGCAACGTCTTTACTACAGCCAAGAGTTCCCGCCTGGTGACGCAGTAGGTTCTTTCGGGTTTGGATAAGGTCTTGCTGAAGTATGCTATAACAACTTCTTGATCACCCTTCTTTTGTTGCGTTACTGGCATCTGTGTCAACTACGAATTCATGCTCATTGTCAGGGTAGCCTAGAATAGGTGCTGTACACAGATGTTCCTTGAGCTTCTGGAATGCAACGTCACAGCTCTCATTCCAACAGAACTGTACTCTGTCTTCGGTGAGCTTATGAAGAGGTCGAGCAATGTCAGCAAAGTTCTTCACAAACCGTCGGTAGTAGGAGCATAATCCGAGGAATGCTCTGACCTGCGTTTTGTTCTCTGGAACTGGCCATTCCTTCACGGCAATGATCTTTTCTGGGTCAGTTTGAATACCGTTCTCCGAGACCACAAGTCCTAGAAAGTTCACTTGCCGTCTGAATAACGCGCATTTCTTCGGACTCAGCTTCAAATTAGCTCCTCGTATCTTTGACAGCACTTGTTCCAAGTTTCGAAGGTGATCCTGGAAGGTGCGCCCCACGATGATGATGTCATCCAAGTAGACCAGGCAGGCGTCTCCAATCAGTCCCATAAGCACTCGCTCCATCAGTCTCTCAAAAGTAGCCGGAGCGTTGCACAATCCAAAGGGCATGACGTTAAATTGCCATAATCCTTTCCCTGTGGAGAATGCCGTCTTCTCCTTGTCTCGAGGATGTATTTCCACCTGCCAGTAGCCACTTTTTAGGTCTAAGGTAGAAAACCACTTCATCCCCGTCAGCGTATCCAGTGTGTCATCGATCCTTGGCAGCGGGTAGCTGTCCTTCTTCGTGATGTCATTCAATCGGCGGTAGTCTACACAGAAGCGCATGCTGCCATCCTTCTTCTTTACTAGGACAACCGGAGAGCACCACGGGCTGGACGAAGGCTCGACTACGCCTTCTTTCACCATACCGTCGATCATAGCTTCCACTTCACGTTCCCGTGCTACTGGCACACGTCTTGGTCGCTGGCGAATCGGTGCTTCACTTCCCGTGTTTATTTTGTGCTGGACTAGTGCTGTCTTCCCTATATCGGCATCACTGGTCGAGAAAATATCGGCAAACCGGTTTAACATTTTCTTAGCCTTGGTCTTTTCTTCTTCTGACAGGGTACTTCGGCAGTCCTCCAAAAGTGAAGACACGTCGAATCGTGCACCCTGAACCTTGTCGCTGGTAGGTTGCTCTTGACATCTACGGATCCAAGCCGCTCCTTCATAGGTGCCCAATTCCGTCCCTTTTTTGAGCAACACTTCCTTGTCACTTGCATTTAGTGCGCGTACTGATGAAACTTTGGTACCCCTTACCAAGGTTCGTGCAATCTTCCATGAGGCATCTTCCTCTAGGCCTTCGATAAGTACGCAGCGGTTCCCTCGACCAGAACTCCCGGGTAAACAAACCGGTACAACCGTTTCCGACCGCGGTTGAAGCGTGACATTCTTCAGGCAGTACACTTTTCCTGAAGTTGCGCCTTCCATGAAGACTTCTTCCGAGCCACATTTCAACACTCCTTGGTTAACATCGATCTCGCAGCGATACTTCCGCATGAAGTCTAGGCCCAAGATGCAGTCGTCCACTATATCGGCCACGATGACTTTGTGACGGTAAACTTTGTTGCCTAGCTTCAGATCCACCTCCATTTCACCTCGGACGGTTATGTGCTGACCGGTAGCTGTTCTCAGATTCACACATTCATTGTTCCTGAAGCAGCCCCGAAGAACCCGTCTTGCCAGATGGAAACCGACGACTGTCCGAGAAGCACCCGTGTCCAATGTCAGCTTGCATGGTGTTCTGTTAATTTCGCCTTCGATGATCAGGCTGTTCCCGTCGCATGATTGCGAGATCGAGATACTTGGGGCTCTTCCATTACCAGCCAGCACCCGCCCCGCAGTCCTGGCTTCTACTCGTTTCCCTGCTCTCGCTGCCTGGCAGGCACATCAGGCGACCCTTTTGGTGGAAACAGGGTGTCACCAGGCTGCCTACGCTTTGGGCAGCTCAAGCGGATATGGCCTCTTTATCCGCAGTTGTAGCACCGAGGTGACGACACAACTTCCCTGATGCGGTGACCTCGGTCGTCGCGTCGCACTGCTTCCACCTCCAGAGCGTGGGCTAAGGCGTCTTTGCGGTCCTTGAAGTGCCCAAGCCTCACTGCTGCTCTTACCTCCAGGTTCCGGATCCCATCCGTAAACGCCTGTACGAGGTTCCCATCAATAAGCGCAGGAGACGACTGGTATGCCTTCCTGACCAGCTTTTCCACCTCTAGAGCCCACTGCTGCAGAGTTTCTCCGTTGCGTTGTGTCCTGTCCTTCAGCTGAGCACGATACACATGTTCGAGGTGCGCGTCTCCGTACCTCGCCTCCAGCGCCTCAAGAAGCTTCTCGTAGGTGACGTCATGTCCGAGTGCCTCCAACACTGTCAAGGCCCGGTCGCGAAGGCCCAAGGTTAGGGCGGTTAAGGCCTGTTCTTTGGTCCACCCATTCGATCGCATCACAGCCTCAAAGGCCCAAGGTTAGGGCGGTTAAGGCCTGTTCTTTGGTCCACCCATTCGATCGCATCACAGCCTCAAACTGGATCTTGTATGCAGACCATGATGACGAGCCATCAAATGGTGGAACCTTAAACCCACGAGGTGAGGGCACTACAGCCGCAGATGTCACTTCGTTGGATCCGAGCCCACGCAATCTCCTCTCCACTTCAGCGACACAGGTCTCGTGATGGTCGTGTACACGCTTCTCTATAGAGGCGACGCGAGTCTCAAGCTGGTCGTGTACGAGCTTCTCCACGTCGCTGATACGAGCCTCGTGCTGCTGGAGCTCCTCCTTTACCACCTTCAGGTCCTTCCCTACAGCGGCGCTGAGGTCTTTCATCACCACCAGCTGTTTCTCCAAACGGCGGGCCTGCTCCTCCTTGTCGCGCTGTAGTTGTTCCTCCAGGCGGCGCGCGTGCTCCTCTTGACGGCGAGCCTGCTCCTCCTTGTTGCGCTGTAGCTGTTCCTCCAGGCGGCGCGCGTGCTCCTCTTGACGGCGGGCCTGCTCCTCCTGACGGCGGGCCTGCTCCTCCTGACGGCGGGCCTGCTCCTCCTGACGGCGGGCCTGCTCCTGCATGAACGCCATCAGAGCCGCGATGTCGGGCACCGTCATGGAGTGTGTGGCGCTTGCAGGCTCCACTGCAGCCGCGGAGTCACCTGGTCCACCAGACGATGGAGTAGGAACGTCTCCGAAGCGTCTCTGGTCCAGGTCTTGCTGGCGCTGGTTCCTGGTGCGCACTCCTTCAGTTTCTTCTTTCGGCATAACCGGCATAATTTATCCCTTTCTTCTGACACCAATTTGTTACGAGCTGGGGTTCGTGATAAATTATATACACTATGCCAGAAAAACTGCACTTTATTCACCAACACAATAACACTAGATACACACACTTAATTTTTCAACACTAATAAAACACACTATTCACACCACTAGTACACACTAAACACTTCCGACTTACTTCCTCTTCGCTTCTTGATCGCTGTCGATTCTTCCAATTGTAACTGTGTCCGTTCCGTTCGGTCGCGCTCTATTTATACTGGCCGGATAACATCACTAGCGCATTCTAGATGCTTCTACAAAACTGTCGAAATAATCTCGAACAGTCTATTACTCGATACAGTAACGCCATCTAGTACAGAGTAGCTGAATTACCTTTAAACCACCGATACATTCAATCTCTTCTAGTACCCCCATTCACCGATAGATGGCGTAACAATATTTATGATCGTTTGATAAATAGTGCAGGAAAACATCGTGAGGAAACCTACATGTCTGGGAGTTCTCCAGTTCTCTATTTTGTTCTCGAAAGACATGTGAAATCTGCGAACCCGCACTTGGCCTTATCTCTTACTCTTTTCATAATGAATAGTGGCTTATGCCCATCGTTGAGACAGATTACACAACAAAGAACAATGGCAGAATTTGGTCTGGGTTTGTTGTGGCGACCTTAAACTTCATATGAACAAAACAAATTGTTTTTTTTCTACGATTTTTAATATTTTCACTTTGTCTTGTTAAAGCTGGAGTATTTTATGATAATAAAAAGCATTGCAATTGATTACGAATACTTCATTATTTGATTGTTGCCATAGACAATGGTGTGACAGAAATAGACGTGAGTGCTATATCCGCATCGATTATTAAATAAGTAATCGATACGATCGACCTTTATAGAGTTGGTTTGGTTTAAATTGCAGTTATTTAATACTTAATCAACATTATATCAATAAGCTAATATTTTTGAATGCTAATAATTATGTTTTAATGTTGTATCGATTTCACATTAAATCGATTTAAAATGTGCAGCTCTGCTTTTGTCTTTGGCTGTGACAGTTAGATGCTACAAAATTCTTCTGCGTTTTGATGTCAATCTGACATATGTCATTTGATAATTCAAATGCACCTACCTACATTGTTTAACTTTCATACTATACCTTTCCTTTTACCTACATTGTTCATTCTTAACTAAAAATTCAAACACCGATATCTTGTTTTTTCGCCTTTCCTGAGTGAAAATAGAATCATTTATAGACTCTGTTACTTACGCCAAATTTTTCGATATATTTTTTATTACTGTAAATAATTTTGATGTATGGAGATCTGCCATTATCCTTTAAGTTAGTTCAAGTTTTGATGATAATAAGTACATAAACAATTATTAAATACTCAATGGCATACCGATTGAATCACATAATTACATTACTTACTTATTTGTACAGCACCCCAAATGCCCAAACACTCAAAATCTAAACATCAAACCCAACAATCTACGTGGCCCATTTCCCTTCACTGATCAGCTTGTTAAAACAATCATGCACAAATACGAGACATCAGATTTCCAATAAAACATTAGGAATATTAAATTCCGTTAACAAATACGTCCAAATCTATTGGAGCCGGGCCGGACTCGTGCGGATAACGAGCGTCGCTTATTAGCCGGGATTTGTCAAGTCGAGATTGTTTTGTCAGCCATCGGGATCCCAAATTTAGACCTCGACGATGCGTACAGATAAATCCTTTAGGCATAAGCTCGAATGCGGATGTATCGGCGACAGTCAAGATTTAAGAAGGGCTCGTGACTGCGCTTAGCTGAAGCCGAAAATACACCCAGCTGGAAATGGAAGTTCCACTTTGGAATGAGGGACTGTTTATTTTTATCTGAATTAGAAGTATACTTTTTTTGTTTCTGGAACTTTAGCTAATATAAAAAAATACCTACTTGCCTCATGCCAGTGATAAAGATTAAATGTTTTTATTTCTTTGACTTGAAAATACGTGGCACAGATGATCACAGTCTTGGAATAGAATACGATGCTTCTGCATGGGAATGCGAAAGTCGCCAGACATGACTATCGCTTAATATAATGATAATTTACAATTTGAATACCTATGTATTGGTTAAGGTTACGCTCGCACTATATATATACCAATTAAAATAGCGTGCAGTAGATAATTGAATTGAACAGAGTAATCATTAAATATATCGACGCTTGAAAGGCAATCATAACTAAGCGACATAAATGCGTAAAATGAGTTATGTATACCATTCGAACCGCCTGATTTTTCTGCGTCGTTTGGTCTAGGTCCCATCGTTCTACGACGACTTTTGTTGTCGCTTAGATATTGTGAAATTTTGATCAAATCTACATTTCGTGCTTACTAAACGCCCAAAAAGAAGTGATTTTAAGAATTATCAGCAGTTCGACATTCTTACAATTACAAATACGAACTTAGTCAGTTTTTCATGTTTTGATTTTTTATATTTTTGGATTTATGTATTTTTACTTGTTATGAAATTTACTTTTAAAACCATTTAGTAGATTTCACCTACACAAAGCAAATGTAATTTGTGTGGTTAGATATTTTAACTTGTTATTATATTCTAAGATGGTGTCATTTGTATAATATATAGTTTTTATAAGATCATGGCTTAGAAGCAAGTCCATAATTTAATAATACACGACAAACCTTACTTCCACAATGGGACATAAAATCATGACCAAGTCAATCCAAGAGCGCTAGTACCAATACTTGTCAAATTGTGGAATATTCAACCAGGGTCTGTTATGATAGTTATACTATTGAGTATCGAAATATAATTCGTATCCCAAAAAGGTCTTTTATTTTGTCACCGGTTGGCGCAGCGGGAGTGTAAGGCTTAGTTCACACCGAAATGGCAGCGGCCGGAAGCGAAACGGAGAGCAGTTTCAGTGTCATATAATTTAAGTCTTTATCACCATGACTATAATACATAGAATCACTTGAAAACTTGAATACGTCGTGCGAATGCCCGCGGCTTCGCGAGCATTCCAGCGGCGTCCGCCGATTGGATATTTGATTCATGACATCCTAAAGATATGGAACAATGGAACAGTGTGAGGAGACGATTGGCCTACAATGGGATAGTAATGTTTTTATTTATTATTCTTATTTTATTAAAGGGTTTTTTTAGCACATTAAGGTCATATCAGCTCCATCATACCCTAAACTATCTTAGTGACACATTTTAACTTAAATTAATCTTATAAAGTATTTTATAAATAAAGATGGCAGGTTCAGATAATGGCTCAGCTAAAATACTCATAAAGACACCGCCATATATAGCCATAGTCTCTCTAAGTATTTGGGTTCTGACACATTCCGCCAACAACTGATGCACATCCACCAGAGTGCCGCATTCTGAACAATTTGGGTTCGGAGAGTAATGGTTGAATAAAAAAGCGGACCACGCGCAATGTAGGGATCCATAGTACCCCTTACTCAGTGGCCTAAGGATTGTAGGAATCAAGCATTTATAAATCAATTTTCATTTTATTGCTCTCAGTAGAAGTTGAAATTAATAGTCTTCTAATCATTTTGACCAGTCCTCATCATCAGTAGGGGGCAGATTATATATAGTATTAACTGTCCCACCACTAGGCACGGGTCTCCTCTCACTATGATAAGGGATTTTGGACCATATAAAAATGATTAATTAGTAAAGTCTGACTAGCTATATTATTTATTATGTTATAATTTTCATTAAAAGTATTAATGAATGTGCTCTCCGAGGCATGGAGCAAGCGATAATTAACAATTCAATACTCACATAGCCCCGAAAAGTCCGTTGTGAGCGCCGTGGTTTCAAACCCGACCTGTCTAATACTAACTGTCTGTCTGTCATTGCAGACAGTTAGAATCGCTACTAAGCTTTTTAAGAATCGGCGTCGGCGCACGACCGCTCTGGCGGGTGCGAGCGGCCGCGAGCATGCGCGGGAAGTGTGAACTGAGCCTAAGCGACTGCTACGCCCATGGTCGCGGGTTCGATTCCCGCTCAAGTCAAACATTTGTGTGCATGAACATAGATGTTTGTCTTGGTGTGGGTGTTTAAAAAAAAAAGTATATATGTTTATCCATTATCTAGTACCCATAACACAAGCTCTGCTTAGCTTGGGACTAGATGGTGATGTGTGTGTGGTAGAATAAAGAATATATTTCCCGAAATAGCAACGTATCCTTCATATTAATTAACAAATGTAATAGGTACACACAGCTTTTGTTTATTTCGCGAAATAGCTAAGAAGCAAATGGAACCTTTGAATAAGATATATGCGAATGCTTTGACTACGATACAAAGGATATTTTGGTGTAGCAAACAAGTTTTTGGTTATAAATAAGGGTAAATTAGACGAGAGAAATAAGCAGAATTGTTAAGTGATTTTACGATAAAGAACGGTGAATTTGTAAAAGAAAAAGCTTCCGATCTTTTTAAAATTCCAATGACATTGTTGTATATCCCCTTTTGTGTTCTGCCTGTTTATTACTAACTCTTTATTTCCTTTCGATAACACTTTGAGTTGACTGAAACCCTTCATATAATATTTATGAGAAAGAGAGCAGACGTATGCGCATACCTAACATTTAAATGAAACATACCTACATTACATATTTAACCAGGTAAGCGTCACAATGCGGCTTCCCGTGTAAATAAATATTCAAAGTCAAACCTAAAATATTTAAATTTGGTAGATTAACCTTGGCTTCCGTGACCTTTCTAGTTGGCCTCTCATCCATGAATGCAGTGGGGAAATCATTCCGGGTGCTGAAAAAATTACGAATTCTTACCGAGGAAAAGAATTTCCTCAGGGAGCACTCGAGTGCGCTACTCATGATTGGACTTCGGCTGACCAGCAAATATACAAAACCTGCAATATCTGTTTCATGCTTATTAAAAAAAAACTTGTTTTTATTACTTTAAAACACATCTCCCGCGTCATCATCAAGACATCCCATGCTTTTTGTTTTCGCTGAAGATTAAAATTTGACCCAAATAATTCATTAAAGTAGGGAGAAAGGTAAAAGGAGAGAGATTGATAAACTATCATTACTTTTCTACCATATCCACTCATACGTGTAGGTAGGTACTATATTTATACAGATAAACTTGAGAGTGTATTTTAATTAAGGATGCAGTTGCGCTCTTCCAGCGGTCCCAGTTCAACTCTCATTTGTATATTACCATACACCGGCGTAAGCTTAAAGAACGAAAAATATATAATTCGTTATTCAAATAAATCGGTGTTTTTTCGGTTTATTTTCGGTGTTTATGTAATTAATCATAATCTGGTAAATTATATAATCTTGAAAACAACCCTTTTTTCGTAAATTCCGTGCTAAGCACTTATGCTTTATTTTCTGTTAGAAAATATGTTATATTTCAGATCTTAAAAAAAAGTGATTAGAAAACTAAAACAAAACAGTGAATTGTTATTAAGAACAAACCTCGGAATATTTGTTAATTCTGAAGGTTTTTGAACTTCGATATTTCAACTAGTCTACAGTAGAAAATATTATCAAAATAAAAATTCAAGTATTCCACCTGAGGCAACAGATTTTTCTTGTCTTTGGAAAAAAAGAAATAAATAAATTCTACTTGTGACTCCGCCAGTGTGGTTAACATTCGTGGTAAAAGGTTAAGCTAGTGTGTTAGTTTAATGTGTAACGTAATACTCCACGTATTGCGTTGTAATATCTCGCAGGCGCTTAACGCCAGCTTAGCCGCAGAGCGTTCGCAATATTACTTTACATGGTAATGTTCAGAGCCACAGTCAATCAGTGACTCATAGGCCTATACCTATATAAGATAGGTGCGCGATCTAGATCGGTCACTTTCCCTAGACGTCGGAACGCTGCCGCTACACCTCGCTGATGGTTGTAGTGACAACCAAGTATTATTCTACTTCCTATGTACTGTCCCGCTGGGGGTAAGCATATTCTAGTTTTCTTTGTGCCTGTATGTTCTGTCTGTAGTTTCTGTGTCTCCTAAGCATAACAGCCGATCTAGGGATGGCCTGTTCCTGACCGGTTGTTATGTATTCTCTGTGCTGTTTCCAGTTCTTCCTACGGGCCACGATTCACCCTACGTGCTACAAGCCACAAGCTGCTGGCGCCGTGCCGCTACTAGCCGGCCGCCACCCAAGCCTCCGTTCCTGCCTACAAGCTCCTACAGCCAGGCCACGGACGCCTGACTACACCGGGTTACGCCTGAGCCTCACCGCTCGGCTCACATCGGCTGCACCACTGCACCGCCTGAGCCTGCTGCTCAGCCTACACCTCGACCACTGAGCTGCCTACCCAGCGTGCAATTCGGCCAGCTCACCGTCGACCCTACGAGCGGTCTACCCTGCGAGCGTAGGAGAGCAGCAGGAGTCTACACTCCAGCCTTCAGGCCAGTGCTTACCTAGTTCGGTCATAGTGTACGTGAGCGGTAGTGAGACATAATAAAGAACCTGTTCAGCCTAGCAATGTTTCTCTTGAACCCCGACATCCTACCTGAGATCCTCCGTCTCAAATGTATAAGCTATATTACCGCAAAAATTCATGAAAATCTAATCGGTGTTTTTTGTGTAAAAAAGTAAACAACATCCATGGTTCCAGGCTGCGATACAGCCATTCCATCCAGCTAATCTTACAAACTTGTTTACTAGTCCTGGACTATTAGTCACCTCCAATTGATGTGGCAGTTTTTCAGACTTCACTAAAAAGTACACTTTCTCTACTTGCAATAAGTATTCAAATTAATAGTTATAGTAATGACTGTCCTAAAACTATCCTTCATGAAGTGCACTCAACGTTTGCAACGGGCTGAACCTGTCTAAAACAGTTAAGTGCTGAATTCATCCTATTGAAACCGGTGCCGCAGGCCGTTAATTAAAGTTAGACACAAGATAGGTCGATGTTGAGCGAACTGATAGCAGCTCTCAACTATTACAATACTTCGAAAGATCGAACAAAACTGAATATTGTTTGTAAATCAGTAAATTTTATGCTCCAAATTTGATCAAATGCTATTAAGCATATAGCAGAAAGGTCAAAGGTTGTTAAATAATAACTTCTAAATAAGTTATTAATTAACAACCTTTGACCTTTCTTTTTCATTTTGTACACTTTGTAACTTAGACGGCTAAAACTTGCAGATTCCTTAAAATTAGACATTTATGAACTCAATGCCGCAGGTTCGTTACACAGTACCTTATCGAGTTTTTGGGCGAGATTAGAAAATGTACAACTGATTGCGATTTCTAGGAAGATTTGTCTCAATTATTTATTCCAATTCTGTTTATTCGTTTTACATACATACATAGACTCACGCCTGCTTCCCCGAAGGGGTAGGCGGAGGCATATTTAACGCCCACTTTTCGCCAGTGTTTTGATCCCACGTAATAGGTGGCGAGCCTATTGCAGCTTATCGGGATATTTTGTTTGCCAGAGCCTCGTCAGTGTTTTACATACACTCTGGTAAACTGTGATCTAAATTCGAACTTTTTTTTAATGTAAGAAATGTGGATATTTTTCAATATCAACATACCTATTAGACTTTTCTTAAAATATCAAGTTGATATTTTTTTATAACGATATTACAACAAACTATGTACCAAATACGAATCAATTTAATAGGTACTAAACATTTCATACAATTTATTTTTCCGTATTCCATAACTTTAGAAGAATATGTTCCGCGTACAATATTATGTTGACTTTAAATATATATACACATTACGCAACCTAACGAATCATATCCGCTAGAAAGATCCCTAAAAATATGTAAAACAAATACAAAAGGGCAAAGGTAACAAATTCATACAACCTAATTAAGTTATATTTATAAAAAGGGTTATTTACAGAGTACACACGTAGGTAAGGCAATATTATATTGGATTCCTGATCCCTACACTATAAACAGGGTGTGTTTGTTTGTTGCTCAATCAGGTCTCAGGGGTAACGGAAACTTGGAACAAATCAAACTGGGAGCACTCGGATCCGATGGATAGATCTCTCTATAATATTCTATTATGTTGAACCGATATTTTTTTTGTGTTGACTTTGCTTTTGATCAAGTGGAGTCAAGAACTACGGGCTCATAACATTTTTTTTGCAATCCCTTCTATTTGTTGTGACGATTCGGCATTGTCTGCACCAGTTGCTCTCGTATTCAATTCAGGGGGCTTATTCACTATGACAATTTTGAAGTCTTAACGTGTTTTAACGTGCTAGTTACCCACGTCGGCACGGTATTGGCTTAAACGGTATTCACTATGGCAATTTCAAGTTTAACAAGCACGGTAGCGCACGTTTCGGACGCGGTTTTAGTTGTCAAAATATCGTGAGCTAAGAGGTCACGTAACGCGTTTATTGTAAAACGATAGAGGATAAATAAGTACTAAGTTTATTTGTTTTATATTATTTTTAGTGTCCGTTAGTGGTTAAATACTAAGCTAACTTGCTTTTTTATTTAAAAGTGTCTGTGTCAAAGTTGTTTAATTAAATATTATGTTTAATGAAAATTGACGCCTGTGGCTGGCGCCAGCGTCTCACTCGTCTTCGGATAAATAATAAATGCATTATGATTTATAAGATTCTGTTTGAATTGGGCTATTTGTTGCACTAACCGTACTTATATTTTTTATATTGTAGCGCGACTGCAACTGTCATCAATGTCATCATATATGTTATCGTTCAAAAATTTACTTAAGTACAAAATATGAAATAAACTTTTAAGATATTTTTTTTATTTTGAAATTGTTTCTGGCGAAATTGAACTAAAATAATATAATTCAAGTTTTATTAACCTTTTTTATTTGTATTGTAGCTTATAGTGAAAATTACAAGTTAGTAAAGTAATATTTATAAAATCGAAATTGAGCCGGCGAAACCGGCATTAAGATTTATGAACGAATGTTGTGAAATTGATAACTAGGCATAGACAAGCTGTCGTATGGCATACTGAATACAATATTTTGATTGTCGTGGTACGTCACGTCACTGAATCACGTTTACGTCTAGTGCACGTTACGACGACACCCGTCTTGAAGATGGTATTTCAGTGGTCATAGTGAATAAGCCCCCTGTCTTTAGACTAAAACATAATTACACGATAAGTGCCGTAACATAAAATTAATATAAAAATACCTTTGCTAGAGGCTAAATTAGATTATTATTCTTTCAGTGCGATACAATACGGCGTAGTAATTGTAAAGAAACATTTAGTTTTAACATTTAGTTTATAATTATTTGAAGAAAATTGTATCTGTATTTTTGCAAACGTTAATAGTTCTAAGATTCTTGTAACCTTTAATGACTGTCTAGATCAGACTGTGAGGTCGACTCGTCTGTGAGGTGAGTTGCAAAAGATGACGAAGCTATTTTTATCATTAATAATACACTAGGTGATGAAATTAAACTAATTTTCTTTTATATCAGCTTCAATCACTATTTCTTTACACAACTCTAAGTATATAAATCTGTGTGTGTGTGTGTGTGTAAGTGGATCTTTGTACACTTATCAAGGACCTTACAAAACAATAATTTGAAAAAAAAGACTATAAATGCATATTTATAATATTTTAAAACCATGCTTCATAAATAGGTACTGCTATATGCTTTTATTATAAAAGGCGTGGGTGCTTCCACCTCGGCACCCCCTCAAAAAGCACCCACACTTTTGTTTTTAAACAATTTTGTTGTAGATTTTGCACTAAAATACCAACAACACTATAGTATTACTGATATTTTAAAGTTGATAGTCAAAGACATATTAGGCAATATCAGAAGATGATATTTTTTGGAAAGTTGAATTTAACCTTTTTAGTACTTCATTTTTATCTCTTACTACAAGAATAAAGCATATGTATTGGTAAAAAAATTCTACGGACCTCAAGTCTAGAAAATCGATGAACAGCATTCAATAAACATCAGGCAGGCCGGCTGTCTCGTGGCAGTTATACAAACGTAGTTCCCGTGACCCTGCCATTCAATGGGATCGGATAGAGGAACACCATGGTGGTTTTAGTGGGTAGTCCCGGCGCCTCTCGTCGGGGAGTCACCACACTCTCCCTGGACTGAGCCCCTTTAGGGGCCCAGCCTAGGGGGGTAAGCCCGTAAATTGTTTGGTTTCCACCATGAGTCAAAAAAAAAAAAAAAAAAAATATATAATTGTCAAAGTTTCACACTAACACGCCAACTTCGGACACTTTGGACGTTCATTTATTAGCCTATAAATATTGTTATAATGTTTAGTGACCTGTTTTATACAGGTGAGAGTAAAGTTCTTAATTTTAGAAGTACCTACATTTTAATAATATGTTGTTGATTTTGTGTTTGATTAATTTCATTAAAGTATTTTCAATATCTATACAGAGAACGAAATACTAATAAAGCGATCACCAAGTAATAGATATTTACAAAAAAAAAATATGTAAAATATTTCGTCAAACTTGGCTTCTTCAAACTGACAAACCAAAGCACGCGCTGATATACATAATTAATACTCAGAAAATATATTTTCGGACTATAAATTCTGGAAAATCAGATATGATTGAGAACGGTTTCCATGAATTGTAGGAAGGTCACTCTTTACTCCACAGCGTCGAATTGAAATAATGTGAGACATCACAATTCACAGTGGAATATAAAAGGAAAACGAAGTCAGGGTAAAACTCGAATAAGAATGTTCTTTTTAAGTTAACAAAGGATGTTTTTATGTAATCTTGAAAAATTTTGCAATTACGAGTGTTGCTCAGAAAAATTTTACAAATTTTTTCATTAAAGATTAATTTTTCTCGAGGAGATGAAACAATGCTCATTTTTGTATCATTTCAAAATTCAAACACAAAACAAATGTGAGCCTTGCAAACACGGAAAGTATTTTTAATTCATCTGAACACCAGCACTTAAAAAGCTAAAAATAAATGTTTAATATCTGGCGTAACATATTACCTGCACATTCTCTAAATAAAATATTTTGCAGGTAATGAAAACATTTTACTGAGATGTTAATAACTTTGAAGATATATCAATTTTGTTGTATACTTGCTCTGATTTTAATAATAAATTGACATCAAAGTTCACATTAAGATGTACAAATAAAGTTTATTGTAATCTATCAAAGGTAGAGCATATTTATACAGAAACAAAACGCATATTATATGAGAATTTTTATTAATACTAGATCAAATTGTCAACGGAAAACATATTTTCAGCAGTTCTATACATGATATTGTAAAGACCGACATCAAATTATATTAAATCTCACTGCAAATTAATCCACTGCATAAGCAATAAGTTAAATTAACTGATATAGATAACAATAAATATTTGTAGATCATTTCAAAATTTATCCCCTTATAGACTGTCTTCGCAAAGAGAGCTTAAGCCATAAAAAGTAGCAACAATATCGCTTAAATAAATACAACGTTAAGTAACCAAATATCCGTGTTAAAGTGGCTAAGCCACAAAATGCTTCCTGTAATTACACCAGCATTGATTACACGAACAACAAAGGACTCCCTACAACAAACTCGAACTGAACAGTCAACCTCTAATACCGCGTTCTATAATTAAACATTTGAATTCAGAATAAACACCAGTAATGCCAGTATCTACTTTTTCTGACTTAGTTTAATACATCGATATATATGTACTAAAGTACATATGTCAATGGTTCAATATTTAAGACGGGTTAAAAACTTTCTAGTGACGTACATTTTGATGTTTTTTGATATTACGGTAAATATACTAGTCAAAACAAAATAAGGGCCACTGCAATTTTCAATGACACTCATGTGTTTATGGAACTTAGGGATTGGGCAGTGCTTTAGATCATTAAATTTATCATTTTTTATGTAATTAATTCAAAATTTTATTAAAATCGATACAAAAAACTAACTTAAATTATTTTTTAGCCAAGTACTAATTTTTAGCAAAATATTCACATGAAGAAAAAAGCTATCAACCACTCTGCCGTCCGTTAACTAAAACCACGTTAACCCCAAAAAGTGATTTTGGAGAGAAACGTAAAAAACGCAGGTATCGTTGTTTCTAGAAAACAATTACATAAACAAATATTTGCCAGCGTCATTTAGGTTATTTTCTGCTCAGAAATGTACATAAAATTATATAAAAAACAGGATTTTTTTTGACATTGATTGCCGCACTAAAACCTCTTTAACCTACACTTAGAGATCTTTTTGTTAAGCATTTTCTTAAAATTTATGAGGTTTCTAATGTGCAATAAATTTACCCTTAAATGCTTAACTATAAACGCGCTAAGTCCATTAACTGTTTTGTAGCTAAGACCTTTCTATATATTTATACATTAGTAGCTTACGAAAGAAGAGGCTAAAGCACCTATGACTCTGTTAAGCTAAGTTTTAGTGAAAAATAAAAAGGTATGAAAAAATATATGCTTGCTTACTAAGCTAAAAACGGGTATTTCTTACTTCAATTGTTACTAACGTCTTTATAGCTAATCATCACATATAAAAAACTGGGTAATTAAATAAAATACTGTTTGAAAATTGAATCAATTAAATTAAAAACTTTTAATTAAATACATTTCCTTATCATCAACATATATATTTCGCTTATCATCAACATAAACAGCAATTTGTAAAAATGTATATTCACAGCATTGATTATTTTTCCAATCTTATTAAGCAATTAATAGCTATAAAAATATATCTTAAGGCACTATTTCCATAGTGGCTATTAAATATATTATATTTGCTTATAATAGACAGTAATAATATTTTCAATCACATAGTCATCATCATGTCAGCCTAGAGACATAGCACATAAGTCTCCCCCAAGGCTCTCCACATAGACTCGATTTCGATCCGCCCGCATCCAACCGCTTCCCGCAATCTTATCCCAGATCGTCGGCCCACCTTGAGGTGGCCTTCCCCTGCTGCGACGTTCGGTGCGTGGTCGTCACTCCAGAACCCTTCTGCCCCAATGGCAATCGGTTCTTTGAGCTATCTGCCCTGCCGATTGCCACTTTAGCCTGGCTATTCGGAGAGCTATGTCGGTGACTTTGGTTCTCCTGCGGATATCATCATTTCTTATTCGATCTCGCAAGGAAACACAGAGCATAGCTCTTTCCATTGCCCTCTGAGTGACCCTGACCTTCCGGATAAGGCCCATAGTAAGTGAACACGTCTCGGCTCCATAGATCATTACTTGCAACCTACACTGGTCAAGGACTTTCGTCTTGAGACACTGCGGGATATCAGACGTGAAGATATGCCGTGACTTCCCGAATGCCGCCCAACCGTATTAGATTCGACAAAATGACCTCTTTCTCCAAGTTGGACCTACCCAATCGGATCATTTTCCCAGTTATACGTACTTATCGACAACTTTGAGTGTAGAGTTCCCAAGCTGAATAAGAGCAGGTACGACATGGAAGTCAGACGTAATTTTCATCTTGGCCATGTTCATCTTAAGACCTACTTCTTGGGAGACTCTACGAAGGCCATCGAGCATTGTGCCTAAGGTCTTCCATGCTCTCAGCCATGACCACGATATAATCAGCAAATAGAAGGTGTACGTACTCGCCGTATTTCTGATGCCGAGTCCTTCACAGTCCAGAACCTTAAAAACGTCTTCCAGCGCAGGGGTGAAAGTTTCGGAGATATAACATCTCCCTGCCTCACCCCTCGCTATAGTTGAATAGGTTTTAAACTCTGGTCCTGGTGGCGGACTGCCTTGGTAGCGTTTTCGAACAAACACTTCAGCACTTCGACCTATCGATAGTCGTCGATGGCACAGTTGGTGAGACTGCAGCACCGCCCAGGTTTCGATCGAATCGGAGGCTTGCTCATAGTCCACAAACGCCAAGTATAGAGGCTGGTTATACTCCTCAGACTTAACCTGCCGCAGCGTATGTATGTGGTCTATAATACTATAGCCTTTACGGAAACCCGCTTGTTCGAGAGGCTGGACGTCGTCTAGCTTGGTCTCGAGATGTTTCGTGACGACCCCTGAAAACAACTAATAGACGTGACTCAGGAGTGAGATGGGTCTGTAGTTCTTCAAAAGGGTTTTATCCCCTTTCTTGACGAAAAGCTCCACTATACTCCTGTGCCATGGCTGTGGCATTTTGCCCTCGAGTATGACAGAACTTAATGGCTTTCGAAGTTTTCCCACGGCAGGTGCGCTGACAGCTTTCAAAAGCTCTGACGTAATTCCGTCATCACCCGGTGCTTTGTTGGTTTTGAGTTGATTTAGGGCCACTCTTATCCCGTGCATGCTGACGGGATGTCATGTCCGGAATATCTTCTGTATAGTGTCGGGTCAATCCAGCTCTAGGGTCAGTGACTGGAGTAGTAACAGGTGGTCGTGTAGTCGTGTATAGCTGTCCAAAGAACAGTTCGATCTCTTCCAGAAGCTGAGGTCTGGACGAGATAATTCTGCCACCATTCGTCTTCAGCCTTGTCAGCTGACCTGCCCGATAGATAGATCTCTTTTGTACCGTAATCTGCGCGATTGCCTCTTGAACACATTTAGTGTTGTATTGGCGGAGATCTCGAGTCAGAGACTTAGAGATCTGTCTATTAAGCCACCGATACTTTGGCATACCGTCGCGCGTCGGAGGCATTCAGAAGCATCGTACGCCTTTCCTGTATAAGTTCGAGGATCGGACCAGAGATTTTATGGGCTCTTTCAATCGTCATGGGCTTTAAGAACTTTAAGCCCGTTGCATGGATAGCATTCATTAACCTGTCACTAAAGTCGTCCACATCTACGCACTCTCCTAGGCATTCGAAGCGGTGTCGCAGTTCAAGCTGAAAGCTCTTGGGGTTTTAGATTTGAAGGAACGTAGACTCCATCAATCTCGACCGTTCGAGGCTGGGACTAAAATTCAATGTGCCTCTTACCATTCGGTGATCGCGGCCCGCTTTATGTGAACTGATCACAGAGACATCATTAAATATTAACCTCTACATTGACATGATGAAATCGATCTCATTTTTTGTGGCACCATCTGGACTTATCAAGGTCCACTTGCGGCATTCTCGCTTTTTGAAAAAGGTATTCATCGTAGACCTCAGCTCATCACCGCTCGTTTGCCTAGTTTCGCGTTAAAATTGCCCGTGACAACGGTGTAATGAGTTTTGAAGCTATGTTTAGCCCAAGATATGTCCTCATACATAGCTTCTACATCCTCATCGGAGGGTGATGAGGTCGGAGCGTATACCTGTATGATCCTCAATGAATATTGCGACGAATCATCTTCAATCAAAATAATTATACAAATATGACTAATTCGTTGGTCTGCTATTCTTTCCTCAAACTCGGTTGAGATATTAGGGAGAAAAACATTAATTATTACACAAAAAAAACAAATTTTGCCTCTTAACCCCTCGCATGCCCCGCTCTAAAATGCATTTTCTCCGGTATTGTCCAGCCATTTTGAAGATGTAAAGTTTATAAGATCCTAGGTTAAAAAACTTTAATTTTCTCGCGTTTGGTATAATTATATGACGTAAATTTTAAACCATATACAGTTCAGATGTGAGAGAGTGTCAGTTCTCTATATGAGAATAATTAAATTAGCTTACCTTTAACCTTTTCATATCGAAAAAAATTATAAATGCAGGTCACTTTGTTTTTTCTTACACCATGTGAAACATTTCTCCAAAAACACATAAATTATTCACTAAATTCTCTTTCTCACTGCACTAATATTGACACGAGTAGACGACGCGACGGTTATATACATTAATTTAGCACTGTTCACCGATATTACTCCACAATAACCATTTATTCATAGCAGCGAAAATATTTGCTCCATTTTGACGATCCGACGGAAAACATTTCTCACTCACAAAACATGTTTATACCTGTTTGTCTTATTAACAATGGATTCTAAGACAATTTTGTGAGAAACTTATCTATATTTTTTTAAGTAATTAATAAATCATCATCATCATCATCAGCCTTTTAACAGTCCACTGCTGGACTAGGCCTCTCCTGTGAAAGGAGGAATTGGCCTACTATACCACGCTGGCCAAACGGGTTGGCATAGGGTTTGTATCAAGTTTTCCTTCTCTTACAATGCTGTTCTCTGCAATAACAATATGCTCCCTCTGTCGGCTCTTACGACACCCATGGAATGATATGGGGTGGTGACATTCCGTATTCTTAATTCGTCACCACACGGACATTGACATTGACAAGACACACGGACCAATTAATAAATACTTACATATAATCATTTAAAATATGGAGGACGGCTAGCGGCCTACGCCCGAAAATTGCATCACAAAAGTTACTAACGCTTTTTTCGTAAATGTTTTTATAACTGGCTAAAAAAATATTTAAAACATATTTTTCATTAAATTGTCAATAATTTAATATATAATAGTAATACAATCACTTAACGATTGTGAGAACACATTTAAAAAAAAATCACAAATTCAAATTAATTGATCGCCACAGTGCAATATTGCCATATTGCGCTGAAACGTGCCGCCGCACGGAGAAAACTGAGCACCGAAATAAACAATTTTATTATTTTTCTAGGTTGCAAGCTTGGAAATATGGTAAA
Organism: Euclidia mi; assembly: GCA_944739405.2. Taxonomy (NCBI): domain Eukaryota; kingdom Metazoa; phylum Arthropoda; class Insecta; order Lepidoptera; family Erebidae; genus Euclidia; species Euclidia mi. Next base: position 23,662,752 of record OX123187.2, read on the forward strand.
AATTTATTGGTATTATGTTGATTAACCTGTAACTAGTCGATGTACGTTTTTATTATTGTAACCAATCACACAACACCGGAGTGAAGTTCACGCAAATCCTGCACACCGTGCCCGTAGGACACTACCGGCCTATTTCTCTTACGGACACACCGTGCCCGTAGGACACTCAAGGGGTTAATGTTCCTTGACATATTTGAGTTTTTGCGGGAACACGATGCTATGATGCACGCTTGCACGCTATAAGCTCTCCGAGCGGAATGGCAAACCACCCTGCGCACATATCCCATCCTCGCATATGGCATCTCCGCACACTCCCGGAATTAATAAAGCGCGAGAAACGGATAACGTGTTTCTAGTTAGGGAACGTGGGCTAGTCGTTATTAAGTTAAGAAAGACTAATATTTTTTTTAACAAATTCTATGTTAGAAGTAAATAAGGCTATTTTTACGAATTGTTTTGAGCAAATCGCAATATTGATTATTTGGCAAAAACACCGTTATGGTCGTTTAACCAGAATTAAGATAAGGTTTTCAACATAAATAGTTTATAGCATTGTTTTTATTCCTGTTTTATCAAAAAATTATCCTTAACTATTAACAAGTTATACGCTCTTAGTGTATTTATAGTCAAGAATATTCAATTAACGTGGTTTAAGGTGGTAAAAAAATTAAAAAATATTAAGCGAATTTCGAAACTAAGGTACTTAAACGGGCTTTAAGCTAAGAAGCGTCGTATGGTCACTTTTTAGTCAAGCATTTGTTGCATATTTTTTCATTTAACGGTAAATCATGTTTTAATATCTATATAACCGTAAGTGATAGAGATATGGTTCTTAGACAGAAAGATAGAGAATTTAAAACTGTAAAACTTTGCATTCAAATCTCAAAATCAACCATTTGAGGGTTAACGGTGTTTTAGTTAAAGGACGGCAGCCTGTCAGTATTTGTAAAGTTTTTTTTTTGCTTTTTCTGTAGCGTGTGCCTCCCCCTTTTTTGGACACATTCCTGAAGCATGTAAGGCACACTTTCAATCAGGTGTCACACTGTTTCTTCAGGTATTCACTAGCAGCTTGATTTGAGCACTTCAATCAGCTGTTTCTCGTTAATTATGGGTCAGTCAGTACTTCGAACACTTCGTTTGACTAGATCCCACATGTGTTCTATCGGGTTAAAGTCATGACTGTTCGCGGGCCACGTAACACCTGAATATCAGCCTCCTTTAGAGCAGATCTGTTGGCACTAGCAGTGTGTGCGCGTGCATTGTCGTACATAAACTTGAATCTTGCACCGATTCTCTGTGCAAATGGCACTACTTGAGGTCTGATAACCTCCTCGATGTATCGTTGAGCTGTTACAGTGCCTCCGTTGAGGATGACATGCTAAATTCTATCCGATAGTCTGATGCCTCCCCACACTATTATATTGGGACCCCGAATCTCTCACTTTCGTAGATGCAAGCATCCGAAAATCACTCACCTTCTCGTCTTTTAACCCTAACACGCCGATCATCACTAAAGAATTTCACCTTACTCTCATTAGTAAACAACTCTGTGCTCGAATCACTTACGTCCCAGACAAGATGTTGCCTTGCATACGCTAATTGGTTTGCACGATGAGAACTTGTAAGTGGAATTCTCACTACTTGTCTCCTGGAGAACTGCTGGTCTTCGTGCTACCGTTTCCTAATCGTTTTATCACTAACGCGGCTACCAGTAGCTTGCCGCAAGCGATTTTGTATGCAGCGAGCAGTGAGAAGACGCTCCCTTCGCGCATGCAAGCGAACATATTGGTCTTCTTGTATGGTGGTTGCTCTATAACCCTGCCTGGACTTCTAGATACTATTCCCGTCTGTTAAAAACGATTTCAAGCATTCTGGATTGCTCGTCGATCCGATTTGCTGAGCTGTAGAGCCATTGAACGCTGTGAATGTCCTTCTTGAATTAAAGTTACAGCTCTAGTTATGGTTGGCAAGTCAATATGTCGTCTAATAAGCGACATAGTCTTCGCAAAAGGTCAAAAAAGACGATAGTTAAACAATATTTGAACAGTTCACTACTAATCCCAAACATAGACTGAATTTAACGATGAACTAAAGTGGAATGGGCAAAAATATGGAGCTTGGTCCAAATTTCCACCACCAATAAGAACTATGGCATATGATGGAACACTGCGTACTGAATCATTATAAGAAGACTGCAACCAAAAATATTTACTCAGTAACAAGTTACGTCGCCAAGAAAACTTGCAATTTAAAAACCTTTTTACGCTTCTTTATTTCACTATATCTTTTAAAATACTCAATTGATTTAGGTGTATGACGCTTCGTTGTAATTCGTACGTTATTCTGGTTGATATAAGCCTTAAGACGTCAAAAAAAAAAATCATGTCCAGTTCTCAAAATGGATCTAAAAGTGGGTCGCGTGGTACTAAAGAGCTACTCCTTATAGACATGACCATTAGCCAACAGGTTCGCCGTAGCCGAAAGGATCTAGCGACATGCTGGATAGATTATAAGAAGGCCTACGACTCTGTGCCACATACATGGCTCTTGAGAGTGCTAGAGTTGTACAAAGTTGATTCAACTCTATGCACTTTCCTGAAGACGTGTATGGGGCAGTGGAGTACGGTTCTTTGCTATCCAGGGTGTCGACGGACTCTCGGATGCGGCGATCCTATTAAGATCCAACGAGGGATCTTCCAAGGTGACAGTTTGAGTCCCTTGTGGTTTTGTCTAGCACTGAATCCTCTTAGCACTTTGCTCGAGAATTCAGGGCTAGGCTATCGGTTGTACAGCAGAGGTCAAGTAATATCTCACTTTCTTTACATTGATGACTTAAAACTATTTGCCTCCACTGACCTCCAGTTGACAGAGTTAATAAAGGTAACTGAAAACTTTAGTAAGTCTATCAAGATGGAGTTCGGTGTAGATAAATGTGCGGTCTTGCATGTAAAGAAGGGCAGGGTTGTGGAATCTGATGGTATAGAACTTTCAGATTTCACACAACTTAGATCTCTCTCTGCAACCGAAACCTTCAAATATCTAGGTATGTTGCAGGCACTAGGTATTGCTGAGACTGGCATGAAACAGGCGTTGCAGGAGCGCTTCTTTGGCCGTTTGAGAAAAATCTTAAATAGTTTTTTATCAGGCGGCAACAGGGTGCGCGCCTGTAACGGTTGGGCCATGCCAGTCTTAATGTACTCCTTCGGCATACTTAGGTGGACTCAAACAGAACTTGATGCCTTGGATAGAAAAGTCCGTTGTCTACTAACTACATACCGGATGCATCACCCGCGGTCGTCAGTAATGAGATTGTACATCCCGCGGAAGTGCGGGGGTCGCGGCTTCTTAAGTGCCAAGACCCTACATAACCGCGAGGTGTGCAATCTCAGGGAATATTTTCTCAGCACTGACGCGGGTGTCCACCGTGATGTGGTCACTGTGGACAACGGGCTTACCCCGCTGGGTCTGGCCAAAGAGAACTGGCGCAAACCGCTGTACTTGGTGTTGAGGAGCGCAAGGAGGTATGGAAAGGTAAAGAGCTGCATGGACGTTTTTATCGGGCCCTGCATGGAACCGATGTAGACTTACCAGCTTCTGTGTCCTGGCTACGTTTTGGCGATCTTTTCGCCGAAACAGAAGGTTTTGTCTTTGCGATTATGGACGAGGTTGTCATGACGAATAACTACCGGAAGTATATCCTGAGGGATGGGACGGTTGACATATGTCGGGCATGTCACCAGCCTGGTGAATCTCTCAGACATATAGTATCTGGTTATTCTCGTCTTGCCAACGGCGAGTATTTGCATAGACACAACCAAGTGGCCAGGATTGTCCACCAGTAACTTGCCTTAAAGTACCAACTTGTCGACTCTGAAATACCGTACTACAGGTATGTGCCCGACCCAGTTCTTGAAAATGGTCGTGTCACCATGTATTGGGATCGAGCTATCATTACTGATAGAACTATTGTGGCTAACAAGCCAGACATAGTAGCGATAGATCGATCTAAGCGCCTTGCAATGATCATCGATGTCACCATTCCCCATGACGAGAATCTCGTGAAAGCCGAGAAAGATAAACAAATAAAATATTTGGATTTGGCTCACGAGATTGTCGACATGTGGGATGTGGACTCGGCGATCATTGTACCGATAGTCGTGTCAGTTAATGGTCTCATTGCCAAGAGCCTCGATCACCACCTCAAGAGGCTCGCGTTAGACGGCTGGATTAAGTCCTCTATACAGAAGGCAGTATTGCTGGCCACGGCTCGTATCGTCAGGAGGTTCCAGTCTCTGGAGCCCTAACCACCGGTAGCTTGGTCCCTGCACCCGATACCGGTGATTCTCGTAATTTAATTTTATATATTTTTTTTTTTTTTCTAAATAACATAGAAATGTAAAATATCATTATGAGAAAAGGTTAAAACAAAGAGAATAATAATAATAATAACTTTATTGGTACCAAAAAACATACAATAATACAATGTTTTCTTAACCTATAGTACATTAACTGCTTTTTATTATTCAGTGAACCCTGACGTCTAAACTAGGCCGAGCCTGTGTCTTAGACGCCAGATACCTTCCAGAAAAAACATAATCAAACAGACGTAGTACTATCGTATCGTAGTAAATCTTAAAACACTACAAACAAAAATTAAATAATAAAAATACAATTATTAAATGTGGGTAAGTTAATTATTACATTATAATTATGACGGTAGGTACCTTAACATTCCAACATAGTCATTAAAACAATATACGCATTATTGGTATGCTTTATGACGAACATGAAGTAAAAACACGATGTATGTGAACTAGTATATTTATACTTGAATCCAAAGGTCGTTTTTGATACATTTTAATAGGTACAATTCCGCTAAAGTGTATCCTTGTAACATTAATAGCTTAAAGTTTATCTATGAATGGCTAAAGGGAAATTTTCATTTTACAAATTTATCAAATATTAACTCCTTCAATGGAGATCCATACAGTTTCGAACAAATTTGCTGAAAGTTAGAATAAAACATCACGCGCTGTGTTTTGTGGCCGCCATGATTGCTACCCAAACTCATATAAGAATATTAATTGGAAAATAACCACTAACCTTAAAATTAATATTTCATAATTCAAGCTAAGACTGTACATGAACCTTTAGCTTGGTGCTTGATAATAACAGAATGCTTTAATTGTCAATAAACCATAAAATAAATTGGCCTTATTTTACCAACCCTCCAGACGAATGTAAACTTTTGTGTTAAGCAGCCCTCTGTTCAAATATGTCTACGGAGTTCTGTAATAATTCATTAATAGAATGATTCAAATTTCGAATGACGAAACCATACTCTTTTATAATTAATAAAATAGGCAGAAATAAAATAACAAAAGCAATAGGGAATATGCATAACTTTTTTGCTTATTTTATATTTACTTATTCTATCATCATATATCAACATTTATTCATACAAAATATAAATACTCTTCACAGTGATCAAATTATGCTATGAAATAAAGTTTTAAATATCGATAAAATCTGGCCTGATAAAACGGCGCCATTTTTCCGCGGGCTTATGATGACGTCACAATGCACACTCGGTTAGTCTCAAGTGTTTGATAACATAAGGTGTTACAGTAATTTTACAGCTATTTTCAGTCATACTAACTATTTAGACGATGGATAAAACTAAAAACCATTTTATAGGTATTGTCTTGTACCAAAATGCAAAAACAATATAAGAAGTACACCTGATAAAATATTTTTTCCTATTTCAAAACATGCGAAAAGACGAAAACAATGGTGTAAAGTAATGAGAAAATATGATGAAGTATCTTCAATATCGAGCTTGTACTGTTGTGAAGATCACTTTAATGTAAGTTGGTATGTCAAGAAACGGTTAATTAATACCAGAAACATACAACAATTTAAAGATGAATTACAGACAAAAAATTGGTCTGTAATAATAAGCACTGACAAAAATATAAATAAAAATTACAATATTTTCCACTCGATCCTAACAAATGCATTAAATAAATTCATGCCGAGAACTAAAATAAAAATAAAATCAAACTACGAAAAATACTGGCTAACGAAAGGTATAAAGCTCGCAAGTAAAAACAAAAGAATGTTAAAAATACTTACCCTAAAATCAAACATATAAACTATTACAAAAAATACGAAAAAATGCAAAAAAAAAGTTGTTACCACATCCAAAAAAAATTATTATAGTAACAAAATGCAAAAATCAAATAATAAAATAAAAACGATGTGGAGCATAATAAATGAACGCACAAACAAAAAACCCAAAAATGAAAAAAAAATATATAAAACTGAAATTGAACAATACAATAATATCCGACCCAAAACAATTAGCAAACACTTTCAACAGTTTTTTCGCCTCTATCGGCCAGGAAGACAGTTAAATAAAGATCGACACTCCAAGCTGTAACGACTTTCATCAACACGTAGAAAACACAATGTTTTTAAGGTTTTTACGACCAGTAGAACCACGTGAAATGTATGACATTATAAGAAAACTCAAAAACAAAAAAAGTCGTGTTATCGATGAAATCCCACCTAAACTTTCCGCAAAGCGACTGGCGTCTGGCTTATGCAATCCAAAGGGATAGCTATATTCTATGGCTTAGAGCAGTGTTAGTTTACTCAAGATCAGGTACTAACTTCCTATATGTACGCGACTAACTTCGAAAGTCAGTGGTGCGCGCTGTGGGTACCTTCTGCAAGGGAGTCTATTCCACTAGGCTGTCTATTCAAAATTGAATCAAATGTCAAATCTAAGTATTGTGCAGCAAATCCGACCATTTTCTGCATAAGAGCCACGACAATGATTCCTTGACGTATGAACGGACTAATATATGGGGAAAATTTGCATGTGGTAGACAGCTGACGACCGGTTGGCGCAGCGGGAGGGTAAGCGACTGCTACGCCGAAGGTCGCGGGCTCGATTCCCGCTCAAGTCAAACATTTGTGTGCATGAACATGGATGTTTGTCTTGGTCTGGGTGTTTTTTTGTATAATATGTATGTACTAGAGGACGCCAGCAGCTACGCCAGCATTTTTTTTAATTTACCTGTTTTGGCGGATCCCGTGGGAATTTCGGGAAATCCCTTCTTAGTGCACCCCTACGGTCCCCAAGGAACATACTTGCCAAATTTCAGCTACCTGCGCCCAATAGTTTCGGCTGTAGCGTGTCTGTCAGTCAGTCAGTAACGCAAGGATTTTATATATTAAGATTACAAAAAAAAAGTATATATGTATGTTTATCCATTATCTAGTACCCATAGTACAAGCTCTGCTTAGTTTGGGACTAGATGGTGATGTGTGTATGTGGTAGAATATTATATTATAGCTATTTATGTGAAAGTTCTTGAAAGTTTTACGTATTATCCTTGATTTTCCTTTAGTTTTTGCCAACTGTAAAAATTGTCGTGCGTCTTGACCAACTCGCCATTGTGCTCTAAAACGAATTCAAAAATGTAATTTGTTTTGGGAACAATGCTATGCTAAGACCTATAAATATATTGTTTTAAGTTCTTCATTTTATAAAATGTACAAGAATTTCGACCGGTACCATTTTAGCTCCCTGCTGAGTTGAATTCCAAACGTTACTATAGTTGCCTTTATACGCTGGCGAGCAAAATAATCGACTCGAAAGTGCTCTAGTTTTAAAATTAAGACCTAAATCTTAACTTAGGTATTAAATTCTTTAAGTTCTAGATGTTGACTTTAAAATTAGTATAAATACTCCTAACTTGTACTCATTTTCTTGAACAATATATGTTTTTAAACTTTGTGAGTACTCAAACTTGAAAAATTGAGGGTAAAAAATTTAAAATAAAAGACATCATAACATTTTAAATAAACTTTATTACATAATGATTACCACTTTAATAACGAATGTTACCCCCTCTTGCTCTGATGACAGCTTCTAAACGGTTCCTCATTGACCCAATGAGGTGCTTCACTCTGTCTTGTGGTATACCCTCCCATTCCTCGGTTAGAGCCGCTTGCAGGTCAGCTCTTGTACCTGGTGCAGGATCTCTAGCCCGGATTCTTCTCTTTAGGTCATCCCATAAATGTTCAATAGGATTCAAGTCCGGACTACAAGCTGGCCAGTCCATAACAGCGATACCCACTTCTCGTAGGTACTGCCGCACGACATTTGCGCTGTGTGGACGCATTATCCTACATCAGGATGAAGTTTTCTCCAATAAAACCAGCGTATGGGATGACGTGGTCTGCCAAGATATCTTTAATATACTGATGTGCGGTCAACCCCCCCACATGGCGGCCAGTTTCAATGAAAACCAGTTCAGTTTTTGCTTCCATTGATATCCCAGCCCACACCATGCAGGAACCTCCTCCGTACGCAACAGTTTCTGCTATGCAGCATTGTGCGTATCACTCCCCCGGCTTTCTGTACGCCCTTTTCCTTCTGTCGCTACCATGTAGGCATACTCTGCTTTCATCCGAGAAGAGAACAGAGCGCCATTGATCCTCAGTCCAATCGACGTGTTCTCTTGCAAAACGTAGCCGGGCTGCTCGATGACCTGCAGTCAATTTGGGACCCGTTGCTGGTCTTCTTGGAGGGAGGGTTGCTGCCTTGAGTCTTCTTCTCACTGTCCAAGAACTTACAGCTACCCCACGTGTTTCTCGGAGCTCCCGTTGAACTTGGACCCCAGTGAGAGCACGATTCCTCAGCGAAGTACGGACGATAAAGCGATCGTCTGCCTCCGAAGTGGACCGATTTCTAACGGAACCTCTTCGTCGGTGAAAGTCACCAGTCTCCCGGTGCCTTCGGTATATTCTTGATACCGCTGACTCATCTGCAAAGTACGAGCCACTTGACGTTGACTCAGGCCCTGTTGCAATAGGATAACTGCTTGAGCCGCTGCTTCCGCTGTTGTATCCATTTTCGGGAAATTTTCTTGCTTGGAAATTGACGAGATGTGTACCTGTTGACGTTTCACGGTCAACTAATAAGGGTAAAGGGTTACGTCACCTTTTATACGCCTTAAGAGTTGAGTTAACGAGTACGAAATCATACATTTACGGTACCTTGACTGTTGTGACTATGTCTAAAAGTTAACATTGTTGTAATTGTTATTTTTTTTAAAGCTAACATCTAGAACTTAAAGAATTTAAGACCTAAATTAAGATCTAGGTCTTAATTTTAAAATTAGGACACTTTGAGTGCAAAAGTATGAAGTGAGTCGATGTTTTTGCTCGCCAGTGTATTTAGAGACTAAAAGGACTAGAAAAACATTTGGCCAGAATTTAGAGATTTTGAACTTCATTTAGTTTTTTGGGTTATCTTTTGACGTGACTGAGTTTTAGATTAAGATTATTATAAATTGCTGACATGTCGAACAAACCACCACTTCACGCTTTAAGCGTGATTACCCGTTTTGATAAGTAACATACTCCAAGAACCTGTAGTATAATTCAAGTTCAGAGACATACAAACGTGCAAAGGAAAGCTATCTTTTGCGCGATTTTTGCGATACGATTATAGAAAATAAAGTTACACTCATAACTAACATCCTCTTCTGCAACAGCAGCTGATCTCCAGGACTTCTTTATTTTAAATTTCAGGCTTAAGTAAGATTCGCGCTGTGTTTTAACACACCGTCATTGCTGTTTTTCCAACGAATTTACCAAAAATAAAGGATCTGAAATGAATTTCGTTTCCCACATATGAAGATCGCGATGCGTGTGAAGTGTGCAAGTCACCTTTAATCAAACATCGGCAAGTTGTTAAATGCGACCCTTGTCAAATACCTTCGATCTATCACCTCACACGGGCGCAGTAAGTCACTGTGCACGCCGCTGCATTACCATAATGTAAACGCCGTGCTTGGCTTATCCTTGCGAATATAAATTATATAATAGCGAATATTTCTTGTATAGTCTATGCAATCATTACAAGAAGTTTAACAGCTGCACCTAAAAAGTCCAGTAAGCATCACATAACGTAAACCCTACCTCATAAAATCCCAAAAGACTAGGTTATTAAACGGTAAATCATCAAGCTGATCTACAATGCAATTAATTCCAAATCCTTACTTTCTTTATCTAATATTCATTTCTCGAACGCAATATTAAAACAGTTTGCCATCGGTTCATAATAATCATCGAATATGAATGAAATACAACAGAGATTAATACCTGCGTACACAAAACTCAGTCCCTTTTGTTTAAGATATACAGATACATAATTTATTTAAGCTTCAACACCTGACTCCGATTACGCTCCCGATACTTTTATTTATTTATTATATACTTTACTGTACACCTATAAAATTATTACAAAGTAGAAACTTAGACTATAACAAAAGTACAGTGGGCAGCCTTATCGCTAAAAGCGATTTCTGCCAGGCAACCTTTGGATGGATATGGTTTGCAGAGGAAAATATTGGTGATTGTAGGCGTACCAAGTAAATACATATAAATAGATATTTATAATATATATTTATAATATATACATAAATACATGATAATATTACATCAATACTTATATTCGAAAGTTTTAATTATAATTTTATAATACATAATTATATACCTATGTAACTAAACATATATACATACATCTAAATAATCATACTATAATATATAATAACACGATTTATAATGATATAAATTATTATAGTAGAATGATAGCTTAACCTACAAGGAAAGATAGTGTTCCTTTACCATCGCTTTAAATTTCGTTACTGTCTGAGCCTGTCTAATAGGTAGCGGTAGAGCATTCCACAAACGTACAGCAGTAACAGTAAAGGACTTATCAAAAAGCTCGTGGAATGTCCGGGTATTTTCAGTTTTAAATTTTCTGATGACCTCAAAAACTTATTATGTGTATCATGTAGCTACTCAAATCGACCTTTAAGATAGGAAGGAGTTAGAGGGGTTAAACAATACATTGTCCAGTAAAGTAAGAATGTGAGCATTCCGGCGATGACGTATGGGTAACCACTTGAGTTGCGTTCGAAATTGTGAAACATGATCATATTTGCGTAATCCAAATATGAATCGTATACGAACATTTTGGAGGCGCTCAAGTTTGTCAAGTTGGTTTTCGGCGAGATCTAGGTAGCTGACATCCGCATAATCGATAATGGGTAAAAGAATCGAGTTGGCAAGCGCAATTTTGGTGGCAGTGGGGAGAAAGTTCCTCAATCTTCTCAGCGAGCCTGCTGAAGCGAAAACTATTCAACTTACTTCTTGGATCTGTGGTCCCCAAGTAAGAGCAGAGTCGATCGTAACACCCAAATTCTTAACTTTGTCCTGTACGTGAAGTGTGGTACCATCAAAGACAATATTATCATGGAGCTGCGACCAGTTTACTTTTGACACCAATTTGGGGCTACCAACAATAGTGACCTGCGTTTTAGAAGGGTTAACTTTCAGCCCAAATGATTTGCTCCAACTGCAAATTTGTGCCAGGTCACTGTTAATTACATTAATGGACTATATTATCTGCGCTAAATGGTGACTGCGTATAGATCTGGAGATCATCTGCATAAAGGTGGTAGGAAGAGCGAAGATTGTTAGAGATAGAATTTATAAAAATTGCAAAGAGTAATGGAGACAACACGCCACCCTGGGGCACACCAACAGTTATGTTACACCAAGCAGAAAATGTATCCTCAATGCAAATACGCTGACGGCGGCCACACAGGTAACTACGAAGCCAATCAATAACTGTTGGAGATATGTTAAGAGAGCAAAGAACACCAACAAGAATCTCAGAGTCCACTATATTGAAGGCATTACTGAAATCTAACAGTGCAAGAATAGTGAACTTTCTGCCTTCCATACCGGACCTGATGTCATCCGTAATATTGACAAGGGATGTGACTGTACCATAGTACAGTCACATTCCCGGGTCATAACCCGGGCGGAAACCAGATTGGATGGGATTAAGGAGATTATATCTGCAGAGGAATGAATTTATTTGGTCATGGACGAGGCGTTCGAGGACTTTTTATAGGAATGGTAGTATTGAGATGAGACGATAGTCGGCAAAGGATGAGGGATGAATGATTTTTGGTATGGGAGTAATTTGAGCGTCCTTATTATATCGAGTATAGGAAGGAGCATATTACAGCTGACACAGTCACTACCAACTGCGTTGAAAGTGATTGAGATAATGCTCTTCTTAACATCACAATCAGAGACTTGATTAAAGACAAAGGAACTAGGGGTTGGCAGAGATGAAAGATAGTCAATTGTGTGTGCCTTAGTAGTCCTGTCAAAATTGGACAAGGCATAGAAATGCTGATTGAGCAAATGAGTATTGAGTTATTTAGGATTGATGTTTTGACGTGATTTGCCTACCCCCAGGGTCTTTAGAAATTTCCAAACTTTTGCTGGATCTCCGTTTTTTACAGAATCGTGGATATGTTGGCGTTGTGCGTCCCTACACACCTTATTGCAGTGATTCCTAATCTTGACATACTGTTGCAAGTTATGTGCATCAGGCCTAATCTTGAACCTAAATTTAGCCGCCGCTTTTTTACGTATAAGCTGTTTGATGATGTCAGTGAGCTACGGCGAAGGAGTATGTTTGATTTTCACCGGACGAATTGGCGCATGCTCATCATAAAGTTTAATTATTTGATTGGTGAAGATATCGACTTTATGATCAACTGATTCAGAGTGAATAAGTGGAGTCCAGTCTACATCACTTGCATCTTTACGTAAACTATCAATGTTCATGCCAGCAAAATTGCGCTGCATAAGAATTTTAGGCTTACTCTTAGGTGGACGGATTTTGTATGACATAAAGAGTAGGTTGTGATAGCAGAACATGTTTGCTGGGTATTGCCCATGCACAGAAACATGTTCTTTGAAGAGACCATGATAAGGTCAAGAAGTGAAGGATTAGAGTTTGGAAAATGATGAGTAGCGTTTGAAGGCAATATCGACAAGTCACAGGCATTGAAAGTGGAAAGAAGAGAAGAAGAGCGGGCATCGTTCTTGAGCAAGCAAGTATTTAAATCACCCATTATGATTGTGTGACTGTAAGATTGACCAATAAGGTTTCGAAACTCTGGAAGTAATCTATACGTAGGGAAGGACAGTAATATACGCCGAGCAGGACCTTAGTGTGGTTTAGTACAACTTCGAGAAATAAGTGTTCACCGGCGTTTGGTGGCGGTGGCTGCGCTGACATACTAACATTCGTATAGGAGATAAGTGAGCGTAGATATATGGCAACACCACCACCGCCCCTAACCACTCGATCATTTCTAATAAGTTGAAAACCGGGTAGGGAATATGAAGTAGAGGAGAGACAAGGCTTAAGCCATGACTCAGAAACAAGGATAGCATGAATATTCTTACAGGCAAGATTGGCCAGCATATCAGGGAAATGTGCCGGTATGCTTTGGGCATTGATATGAACAGCAATAAAATTTTTGGGTACATCAGAAAACTGAGAATTGAGGCTATCGGCTAGTGAAGGTATATTGAAAAAACTATCGTCTAAGCTACATGTTGAGTAAGAGCTATCAGTATCGCTTATATCACATAATAAAGCAATCGTGAATATAAAAATACACAAAACTTAAATTAAATAATATAAATAAGAAAAATATACATAAAATATGTTAACGAGGGTTATATATCTAAAAAAATAAATAAAAATAATTTACTTATTTACGAACACGTACCACCTGCCAGTTGTGCTAACAGATGAAACAGAAAAAAGAATGTAAATGTTTTGGTAAAATAATACAATGAAAACATCGGTCCGGGCAAGAAGAAGAGTTAATACAATACAAAATATTATATTGAAGAAAAATAATATCAAAGAATATAAATATAATTATGTATATAGATAGTTAAATTTAAGTATATAAAACAAAAAGAATTAACCACGACCTGCCAAAAGACTTGTATCCAAACGGAAAGGAAAAAAAGTGACCGTTGACGGTGACACATGTGACAGATGGTCATCATGACAAATTGACAATATTCTGTGAAAGAAAATAGCAAATACCGGCAAAATAAAAATAAAAGCTGTTTAAAATATCAAAATAAGGTGGAAAAATGATTTTATAGAGGGTACAAGCGAAAAAAAAAGTGTACTATTACTTACTATTCACTACCCGGACCGGGAAGTCTTACATAACAACAAACTAAGTTTACTTTTTCTGAGCAACTGTGCGTTTTGATTTGGCAGTCGACTTCGGGACGGTGGGAGGCTTTTCCAGTTCCTTCTGCTCAATCTTATGTAGCTCACCTATGCTAACCACACGATGACGCGAGCCTTCTGATGCCAGAACATGTATGATGCAGTCCTTTGTCCAGCAATTCGACACACCAAACTTTTGACGCGCGGCCATAAAATTCTCATGCCGCTGCTTTGTGAGGAACTCCGAGATAGTGATATCGGAGCCCTTAAACTTAGTCTTACTAAACCAAACACCATCACGAACAGAAGTAGTAGTAAATTTCACAACAATGGGCCGGGGCTTGCGATCAGCTGATGGACGTCCCATTCTGTGACAGCGGCGGATGTCAGTAGCGGCCAAGTCCGTTTTAAGATGCTGCTTAACAACACCTATCACCACCTGAACCGTGTTCTCCGCCTTGTCCTCTGTCATACCGTGCAGCAGCAAAATCTTCCTCCTGGATCTCATTTCCTTGGTGTCCACTGTGCGCGCCAGGATCTCAATTTGGAATTTGGAATCGTTGGAATCCATTAAGTGCCTCCATAACAAAAGACATAAAGGAGTTGTACTCGGAAGTCAAAGATGTCATCGATGGAGTGCCTTGTAATTTTGGGAGCTCCGCCTCGAAGTCAGCCATCCGCTTCAGGAACACTTCCCTCAAACTGCTTTTATATTAAATTTCGCTCGGTACAGTATCACATCTACAAGTAATAAGAAGAAAAATTTCTTCACTGTTCACATGATCGTATAAAGGAGGTATTATAATTTGGGGACGGAGTTTTTGAGCACATTATTTTTTAGCACCACGCTAGTGCACATGCAATTTGAAATGTTTTAATTTCAAATACATAATGAGGCTCGATTATGTGTAGAGAGGTGTCATCATAGTTTGGATAGCTAAGAATAAATATCAGTCGAATTTTAATTACATATTTATTACTTAAGCCGTACATTTCCCACCGTCTAGTCCCTTGGTAAGTATTTTTAAAGTGTGTATTTTGCTTAACTAAAATGACTGACTACTCAGTGACTATGGCATTAGATTCGAAATCTATCTCAAACTTGAAAACAATCCTCATAAAATTAATTAATATTTAAGAATTAAGGTCATGATTATTAGTAACTGGAGTAGTTAATAAAGAGATTACTAATTTAGTAATAGCCATTGATATATTTAAACTTCAAATATGTTACGAATGAGTATACTATTAGAGGAGGCTCTTTATTATCGTGATAGGTATTCAAAAATCAAGCATATGAAAAAGCTTAAAAATGTAACGCGCTGTACCTCAGCATGAAGACGAAACTCGATTGCTGTATAACTTGTATGCTTTTTCCGAACATATCCTACCAAATATCACCTATTTTATCGAACATTCGTAGTCAGTCAGAATTTATTTATAAAGATAAAATTGCAAACATTCGGTATACTTAATCTCTGTGGATAAGGCCATAAGGGTCTCATCTCATAAAAATATATGGAGTTTCAAACAAGCATTTCCATTCAAATTAGCGCTCAGAATGATCATTAAAACCCTATAAAGGTTACTTTTCGTTGACCTAAAATGTTAAAAGTTGGCATGAAAGGGTGCATTAAGCTTAATTACGAGGACCGACATCTACTTTATAGCTCCGGGTTAAAAAGTAAGAATCGCGTATTTTTGTTTAGAGTAGAGTTTGTTATAAAATTACTCTTTCTACTATCTTGCAGAAGGAAAAAATTCAAATGGTGTTTTTATTTTTGCAATGTTTTACATAATACTAGTTTTTGCCCGCGGCTTCGCTCGCGTAAATTCGAGGTTCTCTAGTATCATCTATGTTCGTTGGTTCAGGGTAACACCAAACACAAATCTCCTTTATTGGGCGGATACTTCTCCAATTGTCGTTTTAATTGTTTAGGTCGGTTTCAGATTAGCGTTTTATACGCGCGTATAAGCTCGTTTTTGGAAGCGCATGTAAAAGCGTATAGGCGCGCCTATTGGCACACACGCAACTCGTACGAGCGTTGACGCGCTTCTAAGCTCGTATAACCACGAGCCGTCAGAATCCATGTTGACACTGACAAGACGTCACTACCGTTTCGAGCGAATACGCCCGTTTACGTGAGTCTGGTTTTTTGAAGCGAGTAATGTAGCGCGCGTGTAAGCGCGTATGCTGAAACGACCGTATACGCGCAGAAAAATACCCTTATCTGAAACCGCTCTTAAGAAATATAACAGCAAAAAGTATTTACACATACAAACTACTTAGTACTACGACTTAATAGTACTCAAAATGTTATCCGGTATCTGTGACGTTTCGCTAGAGCAGCCAATATGGCGACTGAGATTTCTCTGTCAGAACCATTAAAATTTAATAAAATACTGGACAATCCGAATTTGCGGATATATGTTGTCGACTCGAAATCTTTATTTTTAATGTTTTCTTATTCAGGTAAGGTTTCGATGTACTCTTTGACGTAATTATTAATATAAGATTTGACACTGCGATAGCAGTGCACTCCGTCGGTTCCAATGTGAAACATTGCAAAATCCACAACTACTTACAAATAAAAAATTAAGTAAAAAAAGCATTTTCCAGTGGACTAAATTGTGAATCTAAACCATTCTCATGTCCCCTTGAACACACACAAAAAAAATTATCAAGATCGGTCCAGTCGTTTAGGAGGAGTTCAGTGACATACATACGCACACAAGAAATATATATATTACTAGCCGTTTCCCGCGGTTTCACCCGCATCCTGAGGGAACTACTTCGCGTTCCCGAAAAACCCAAACATCTTACGGACCCCTATTTTCTAAAATAAAATATAGCCTATGTCACTCGCAGATAATGTAGCTTTCTAATGGTGAAAGAATTTTTAAAATCGGTCCAGTAGTTTTTGAGTTTATCCATTACAAACAAAAATACAATTTTTTCCTCTTTATAATATTAGTGTAGAAGATAGGTAAAATTAATAATATGGTAATGGACCCTTAAATATTAAAATATTAAAAAAACTTAATTTAAAGTTGATTATTACATATCGTTATATGATAACACTTATATAAGTCAAAATAATTGTTTCACATGTACCTTTGAATTTTTGTATCAGGTGCCAATATCCAGGCCCAGAGTCACCGGACCCAAAGGTAATGTGATATTACGTAGACCGCAAGTATCGAAGTAAACATCTTTGTGTGAAAGGAGCAGATACTACATAGTATAATAACTTTGTTCTTTTCTCCACTCACCATACCTATTATTCAGGTCAGCGCCTTTGACGTGGGAAGTGTTTTAGCCTTTGACATACATATATACATAGACTCACGCCTATTTCCCGGAGGGGTAGGCAGAGACTACGGAACGCCATTTGCAACGATCCTGACATACCTCTCTTGCTTCACTCACTCCCATCAAGTTTCTCATGCATGCTCTTCTGTTAAGAGTACTTCTGACTTGTCCTTTTTCAGGATGTCTCCAATCAGGTCAGAGAACGTCCGCCTAGGTCTTCCCCTTTGTCCTGTCCCATTCACACTTGCCTTATACGTCTTCTTTGTCAGTCTATCGTCATTCATCCTCTCCACGTGCTCAAACCATCTTAACATGCCTTTCTCAATGCTTGTCACTTCATCTTCTTTTACCCCACAACACTCTCTTATCACACAATTTTTTACTCTGGCGGTCAAAAATACACCACACATACTTCTCAGTGCTCTCATTTCTACAGCTTTTATTCTACTTTCAAATATCTTCTGCCACACCCCACTATCACTACCGTACATAAGGGTAGGCACTAATACCCCTCTACGCACAGCCAAACGTGACTTTTTGGACACGTTTTGGCTATTTATAAACGCCTTCAGAGCTCAATTCACTTTATTACCTGCATTAACTCTTCTTTCAATTTCTTCTTCATTCTTACCATCTCTTGTAAACAACGTACCTAAGTATATAAACTCATTCACTTGCTCCACTCGTTATCCATCGATCAAAAAATTACAAGCCGTAATGCATTCCTCCTTTTCAAAAACCATAACTTTCGTTTTACTTACATTCACTTTCATTCCTTTCCTCTCTAACGCACCATGCATGATTGTTAGCATCTCCTGCAAGTATTAACTGATTATCAGCATAAAGGAGGCATTTGACATGTAACCCATTCATCCTTAATCCGCAGTCACTATGTTTTAGATCTTGCAGACAACTGTCCATGAAGAGGTTAAACAGCCACGGCGACGCTACACATCCCTGTCTAACACCTGTCTCGATGGTAAGCCAGTCAGTGTATATCGTTTATCCTCACACAAGCTCTAGAATCCTCATAAAGGGATTTCAGAGCTTGAATGAGGCTGCTGTCCACCCCATTCATTGACAGCACCGACCACATTTCATTCCTCACCACTCTATCGTAAGCCTTTTCCAAATCCACGAATGCGCAATAGACCTTTTGACCTTTGGCCAAAAACTTTTCGGCTATGCTTCGTAAGGAAAAACCTGATCCGTACATCCCATACCCTTTCGGAATCCCGCTTGTACATCCCATATTTTTTTGTCGGTTACTTCCATATCTCTTTCAATAAGTACCTTTGCATACAATTTGCCAACAATGCTGAGAAGGCTAATGCCTCTATAGTTTTTGCAATCTTGTTGCAAGCTTTTTCCTTTATAAAGAGGCACAACTACAGCTGTGGCCCAGTCATTAGGTACTCGGCCGGTTAGCCTTTGAAAATGTTCATATTTCTTTATTAGTTAAGTAAGTTTTTTTATAAACTTATGCTTACTTAGAATATAAATGAGTAAATGTGTTTATTTTTGGATACGGAGCGACCTTTACTATGAGAAAAGATTTTCTTTTTTATGTGATTTGATAATCTAGCCGTCAAAGAAAATCAAAAGAAATCGTGTTTTATTCAAATTATGTATTTAAGTCTGTTTTCGTGAATTGTTTATGTATATCTACTACTAAGTAGGTAGTTCAAAAACTCAGACAGTATTTTTTTAGACAGATATTTACTTTCTTTTGGCGGTAGGTGCTAAAAAATTGAAAACATCTGGAATTTTTAAAAGTTCCTATTGCTTTGCGAACGAGGTAGTAAATGTAAATGTAGAAGCATTAAGTAATTTACTTTAAAATTTGACGTTCATAAGCGTCCCCTTGTGACCTAGATGAATAAATGATTTTGACTTTGACTTTGAGTTATTATTTAAAGTAAAATTTTAATACCTAATTAATTAGCTTAATTTGAGTATTATAGTTCACAATCAGACTGTACTCACGTTTTAATTTTATTACATCACTATATGTAAAAGAAACTCTGCAAGTTACACCACCTGCCAGCACATCAAACACATCTCAAGTTTTCAACAAGAGAAGCACTTGCACACACAACACAATAAAATGTCTGAGCTTGACAACATTAAGACTGCCCAAAACAACCTCGAGGAGATGTTCTCCAAAATAATGGCGGAGCTTGAGGCGCAGCTTCACGGCAGGTCTGCGAAGGATACTGTCGCAAAAGTGGCAGAGGAGTTCCGCACTTTTAAGGAGCTGATGTACACTATGCTTGGGCTTCTGCGCAAGCAGGTAAATGAATGTACTCATGCAGTAGATGCCATGGAAACCAGGCACAGGCGGAAGGCCCTTATATTTCTTGGGGTGCCTGAAGTTGACAAGGAAGACTGCAAGGCGTCTCTAATGAAGGTTTTTCACAAAATGGATCTTCCAGATATCTCATCCTATCGGAGCTATCGCCTCACTGCATGCAACAGAATCTGTGTGTTCACTAATGAACATCATCGGGCAGTCCTGGCTTGGTTTTCTGGAATGGACTTGAGGTCTGCAGTTTGGAGAGCCAAGACCAAACTGAAGGGCACATCTGTGACAGTCAAGGAGTTGTTGACAAGGTCCAGGCAGGCTATCTTCAGCAAGGCTCGCCAGCACTTCGGGATCCGTTCCTGTTGGACACAAGACGGTGTCATCATGGTGAAGGCGTCGGACGGCACTCGGCATAAGGTAACAACCCCGGACGGCCTGGACAGTCAGCTGCAGAAATATCCCAGGCAGCAAGCGATTCTGCTGGCGCCGGGGCTGTTGCGTCTTCGAACACAACCTCTAAGCCGCGTAAATAAACAATCAGCTCACTACTACTCCTATTTCTAACTCTATTCCTTTCTATACTTTGCTTTTCCAATTTTATACTCAAGTCTCAATGTTTATAATGCATGTTTAGTTTGTTTATTTCGCTAATCGATTTGTCACAATAGTTATAATATATTAGTCTATGGTCACAATGTGAGGTACCAAATAAATTGGATGAGGTACCTACGTTTGACATTGACATTTGACAGTTTGTAATTAGTGATGCGATTACGTTCGGAAATGTTTTCTCTGTCTTTCTATTGTATAACGTTTTGTTATATTTTTAAATTATAACTTTTTTGTTTCTGTTATTTTTGTTATGGTTTGTGTTTGCTGGCGGGTGGTGCAGAGAAGACAGTAACTCATCAATTATCGTGTATATTTATTATTTTATATAGTTTTTATTGCTTATCTTATATATTAGTATTTGTTTTTATTTTTATATATTTTATTACAAACATTTATATTTATAATGGACTTTGATACATATCTGTCGGCTAATGAGTCAGTATCCTCATCTGATAACGAAAGTTTCTGTTCTGCGGATGGAAGCCTGAGTGACTACCTGCAAAATGCATTTGCGCAACGAAGTCAGTCGTTGTTTAATGTTTGCCACATAAATGCGCAGAGTCACTATAGTGATTTGTTGGAAGGGTTTTCCAACTGTAACGCTCATGCCATTATGGTCTCTGAGAGTTGGCTTAAACCATCTCTTCCTTCCACCTCTTACTCTCTGCAGGGGTACATTCTTATACGTAACGACCGAGTTGGCAGGAGAGGTGGCGGTGTCGCAATCTACCTCCGCAGTTCCTTTACGTATAAAATCTTGTCTTCTTCACTTCTTCACCTGCGGAGTACTTATTTCTTGAGGTCGACGTCGGGGGGGCTAAATCCGTCCTTGGCGTCGTCTATTGCCCCCCTTGTGTTGACTTTTTCTCCAGTCTCGAGCCGATTTTGGAATCTTTAGGGTCGGAGTACACACATCACATCATCATGGGCGATTCTAACACCGATCTCCTTTCCCAACATTCCAGTGGTTCCCGCAAATTACTCGACGTCGTTCAGTCAGCCAGCCTCAACATACTACTTTTGCAAGCAACTCACCACAATGTCAATGGCGAGGACACCTGGCTTGACTTAATCCTCACCTCTGATCCTTCCTTAGTAACATCCCATGGCCAACTTTCTGCAGCACCTGGATTTTTTCGTCATGACCTCATTTTCCTTGCACACCATCTAAAACCTCCTAAGTCCCCTCCCAAAGTTCTGCACAGGCGTTGTTTTGGTCGTATCGATGTAAATAAACTCAGTGAGGACGCTTCTGGGTTGAACTGGGACAGCATGTTATCTGCCTCAACGATGGATGAAAATGTTAACCACTTCAATGAAGCGGTTTGCGGTCTCTACTATGTACATGCTCCAGTAAGACGGGTGAAGATAAGGCGCCCTCCAGCACCCTGGATTACTACGGGTGTTCAGACGGCAATGCGCCGTAGAAACCGAGCATATCGGAGATACAAAAAGGACCATAGTGAGGAAAACTGGGCACTTTTTAAGTCTGCAAGGTATCGGTGCAATCAGATGGTACGCAACGCTAAACGCCGATATATTATCTATAATATCAGCTCTTCATCAGCAGCTAATATCTGGAAGTTCCTTGGAACTCTAGGTATTGGTAAACAGCGGCTTGTTGATTACCATGGGACTCTTAGTTTGGATGATATCAACAAACATTTCACCTCTACTGATTCGCTGGATCACCAAACTATGAGTCTCACTGTCAACTACTTAGCCGGGTTACCTCAACCCAAAATATAATCTTTTTTCTTTTCTCTAGAGTCTCCGGCCGAGATCAAAAAGATAATCTTTTTCATAAGGTTTAATGCTATGGGATGTGACAACATTAGTCGTCGTATAATTACAACGATCCTAGATCAGCTCCTGTCGGCAATATCCCACATCATAAAATTTTCACATACCTCTGGTACCTTGCCTTCTTTGTGGTGCAAAGCCCACATAATTCCTCTACCCAAAATCCCCAATCCTACTCTTCCTCTACACTTCCGGCCTATCTCCATCTTACCCTTCCTATCCAACGTGCTTGAGGCCTGTGTAAACAAAAAATCGTCTCGTTTTGTCTACCACAATAACTTGTTAAGTCCACTTCAGTCAGGCTTCAGGCCTGGTAATAGCACTACCTCTGCCTTCCTCAAAGTGACTGGCGATATTCGAAAGGCTATGGAAAACACCGAACTCACTGTTTTAGTATAGATCGATTTTTCAAATGCTTTCAATACCGTGACATACCGATACGCGATAGCCTAGTGGTGTACGTAACGGACTGCCGAGACGATGGTCTCAGGTTCGATCCCCAGTTACCCCGGGCACACATCTATGACTTTTCGAAGTTATGTGTGTATTAAAAATATTAATTATCGCTCGCTTAACAATGTGCCCGGTAGATGGCAATAGGCTCGCCCCCTATTACATTGGGACCGAAACATATCTGGCGAAGTGTGGGTGTGTAATACACCTCTGCCTACCCCTTCGGGGATAAAAAGGCGTGAAGATATGTTATGTTATATATATGTTCAATACCGTCAGTCACGATGTCCTTTTATCTATCCTCTCCCATCTCAAGGTCTCGGCTGGGGCCCTGGATTGGTTCACAACTTATCTTCGAGGTCGTCAACAGTCAGTCCGCCAACTCAACATCTTCAGTGCGATTACCATTTGTACGCCGACGACTTGCAGATTTACTCCCATGTAAGCGTAGAATACGTAGCTGAGGCCATCGACAAAGTTAATAGGGATCTGACAAGTTTGGTCTCACTGTAAATCCTTGCAAGACTCAGGCTATAATAGTGGGTAGTCAACGAATTTTACGCAGGCTGGACTTAACAACATTACCAACCATCATTTTTAACGGCACTATGGTCAATTTTTACCCTACAGTTAAAAATATTGGGCTACACATAGATACCAGGCTGAATTGGGAGGCTCAGGTGACACAGGTAAGTCAGAAGGTCACCGGCACATTGCTCGCTCTCTACCGCCTTAAAAACTTACTCCTTCCAAGACTAAAACAATGCTTGTGCAAACTTTGATTTTCCCACTGATTGACTATGGTGATGTACATATGTTACTTTAACCTGAATGCAGATCTCCTCAATAAAATTAAGCGTCTTCTGAATAACTGCATTCGATTCGTGTTTAATCTTCGTAAGTATGACCATGTGTCTACCTATCATTCCCAACTAAAGTGGCTCCCTAAACGTCAGCGCCGTAGCTTGCGGGCTTTCACTACTCTATACACTATTCTCACATCTCCTACTTCTCCTCAGTATATGACTTCGCTCCTCTACTAATCTTCAACTCAGAAGATCTGTGAGAAGGTACCAACCTTCTCACAGATCTGATTTTCTTCACTCTTCTTTCACCATTCAATCTATTCTTCTATGGAATGCTCTACCTCCTGAGATCAGAATGGCCAAAACCAAATTCATATTCAAGTCCAAAGTAAAGGAACTCTTGTTAGCTGAGTCCGCGAATGTATCCTAAGCCACTATCTTAACCAGATATATGTTTATGTATATATGTATATTAACATGTATCATAATAACTTTATGTATATATGTAATACGTTTATGTATGTATGTATTACGTTTATGTATTTTTATTATAATATATATATGTAAGTATGTATAATTACTAGGACCAATAAATTTAATTCAATAATTAGTAACTTTTCGTAACCTACATCATAATATAATACACCTATTTCTCTCTCTCTGCACCACTCTAAGGTAGACTGGTAGATAATGCCTATGGCATTAAGTCCGCCTATATACTTTATGTATATGAAGAATAAATAAATAAATAAATATTTCTGTATAAGTTTTACCATGGAATACAGAAGTAAATGGAATTAGCATGTCAGGCATATCATACGAGAAGCAGTGTCGCCTCTCACACACATATACACATTTACCACTACATAAAACGCCACGGTGTGATTCGTTAAATATATAAGACACAATTATCATAAAAGGTATTATCTGAAAAGCCACACAAATAGAAATATTAACCTTATTTTTAAAGTATTAGAACTGATTTACATTTATATTCTAGTTTTAAGTGTTACCAAGAGCGTGAAATCGTGCAAAATAATACATTCAAACGGTTTTTGCGTATTACTAATTGATTTAATTAGTTAGGAATGCCTTTGATAAAAATGTATATGGTCGTATTTGGTGGCCCAAATGATTTAAACACCTAAATTTCGCTGTTTCTGTTTACAATTATATAATAAATTACAAATTTCTAACGCTGGTATTATTTAACATAATCTGTTTTGTGCAAATGACATGATATTTAGACATGGGGCACTATCGATATTTTTTTTATCGATAGTGTATTTTACGATTAATAAAAATATTTAATTTAATAGGATTGTTTGTGTAATGTGATTTAAATTACACTTACAAGTGTTCGACTGACAGGTGAATAATATTGGGTTCTATATAAAAAAGAAGTATATTTTATGAATCAATTCATCAATTTTCTATGTTAACCCTTTGACGACCAAGGGACATATATGTCCCCAGCACATAATTTCAAAATATATTAATAATTAAGAAACCTATTACCAATTATGTTTTTTTTGTTTGTTATTAAACATATTATTAATATTTTTTTATTGACGGTACAACCTAGGTAGTATGATATATTTTCTATAAAAATTGTAATATGACTGTTCGCTAAGCGCGCACTTGCCCTATTTCTCAAAAGGTTTTAGGAATTTCAAAATGTTCTATATTGTTTTTTGTTGTGCTATAATTATGGATGGTTAGTAAATTTATATTATATTTATTTATAAAACTATTATTAATGTTTATATAGTTATGAGACATCATAAACATAAAGGGACACCAGTGTCCCTGTGGTCCGGAAGGGACACTTTTCGTAATAAATTGTTAACTTATTCAACTGATGATTTTGTGAATTATCTTCATTTTTATTGATATTTTGGCAGATTATCTTAGTTTTTGAATCCAAGGATGATCTAGGTACTTCTATAAATTTTGATGGATGGTAATAGTGATGAAAAAAATGATTTACACTTTGAGGAAAAAAGACAAAGGAGTTTGATACAGGATCAAGGGGTTTCTGATGTTTCTGATGATGATTTTGTAGATGTGCCAATTCAATTTCAGAAATCAATAAGTCTGGCATCTGTGCCATCAATGTCTTCAACTCTTTTACCCATAACTGGAGCACAAAGTAATCAAAAACCAGTTTTCAAGTGGAACTAAGGAACATACGTGCCGCATAATTTTCGTGCTTTTTGTGATGTGAAATATAATGGCTGTGCGGTACAGATTTTTCAAAAAGTTGATGCTGATGTATTGACTCTCTTTGGCATATGGAATCGTTCGAACAAATCGATAACAAATTCCAAAAACAGCATTGACATAAGAAGTGGGACATGTACACCACAAGTTTTGGGGCATATCGTGCATAAAGTTGATGGAAAATAAAGGAATATACTTATTGATCAACTTTCTGAAACCTTTAGAAATAGACACTGGAAGACGACACAAACCTGGATCAGCGAAAAAAAGTGAAATGCCCTAAAATTGCATCACATAGGTATAACAAAAAAATGGGAGGAGTAGACCAGATACGTGTCGATCTCATAGTGTCATGAAATATATTGCTGATTGAAAATAAAATACTATCTTCGATATTGTTTTGATCTCTTAGATATCTTAGTGAATAATGCGCATACTGTATAGTCAAAGCTTCACGATAAAATCAAAACTAGCCTACAGTTCAGACAAGTTCAAGTTAGAAAAACGGTTTCTCTGTCAGGCGCATGACGTTCCTACTTCAAAATCTAGTTTAGTTCCCAGATCTGTCAGATGTAGACAGTTTCCAACGCACCTCATTGATAACCAAACTTCTGGAAGAGATGTGTCAGTTTATTCAATGTATAATAAAAATGCGAAAAAATAGTAATTGTGTTGCAAAGTACACCTTTTTTAGACTAATTAATGTAAATGTTTCACTGGATTCTACCTAATTACTACTAGCTTATTACTTTAAATTGTATAGCTATCGATAAACAATCAATTTTTCTGTAATAAATTTGCAGTTTTGTGTATACAATACCTCAAATACTGATAAAATCTCTAAAATGTATAATCTTATTTACTAGAACAAAAAGTACCACCAACTACCATAGGGACATATGTGTCCCAAAGAATTCCAAAAAATCCAAAACATTTTATTATATTTTAAGTTAGAATTATGTTTATTTGATGCCTAATTAACTGTTTCGTACAGTTTTTATCATGACATATAGTCCCATATCCTTATGGTCCTGAAAGGGTTAAACTCTTGTTTAAAATAAAACACTGCTATAAGCTATAACACAGGGCAGCTAAGAATCTAATTTTTTTGTTAAAATATTAGAAACAGTGTGTGGGCGAGAAGTTAATATAATATGTATGATCCACCATTTATAATCCCATTAAATATGTGAACGGGCAGTTAGTATTTTTTGCGGGCTATATATTTTTTGATGTTACACATTAACATTTTTATATTTTTCAAACGATTATACTTATCTGCGATGCCCATGAAGGGATTCGGGATTTAAATCGCGCTATGAGCCACAAGAGCGGAGCAGTAGGTAGCCCTAAATAATGCGAATGTACCCGCAGGTTCATCTACTTTAATAAATAAAAGACAAAACATTGGTAGTAAAAGTTTTATTTAAATATATACACTTAAGGAGAAGAAGAAACAAAATTGTTTAAATTTTATTACAGAGAAATAGCATAGGAGTACCTACTCTGGCATACCTATGCCGGTTACGCGTCCACCTCCGGTAAACGACGACTTGACTGACTAGACTTAAAGATAATAATTAACATACCGCAGATAATTAAAAATGCATGCCATACAGGTGCAATATGGTCATTAGACAAAACGTGTTTAATATTATTCATGTTTAACTGTGTTATCGCAAGTATTAATCTTTTCATTGAGGAATGAAACAATTATAACTACTTAAAACAACAAATACATAAAAATTATAATACTTATAAAAAAGACATTAAATATATTTAAAGGGCGTTATGAAAGTCCTCCACATCGCCGTCTATTGATAACGTGCCCAGAATATAGCAATGCTATTTTATATAAAGTAACCAATTATATATAGTAAATATCCCGCAAGCATTTAAAACAAATAATTTAATCTATATATTGATACGTACTATGAAATGAAGTCCTTGAGGTGATGGTGAAGTAGGCGGATTCGTTCCTGTGGTCTAAAAAGTAATGAGTATAAACGAAATTATTATGCACATACTCGTAGGCTATGCTGCTACATTAATACAATTGCTAGAGGCGCAATGTATATAAAAAGATTTATTTATTTATTTTATATAATAATAAAAATAGCATGTACCCTGGTAGTTTTAGAACATAATTTAGCTATTTCGAGGGTGGGAATAGTTCCTGGTTTTAAATATCGCCTCCCTTTTTCTTTTATTAGAAACAAATTTTCACTAAAATGTAGTGAGCATATTGTACTCCTTTTTTTTGGTATCCAATCGATTCGTCCTGTTGCGTCTACCCATTTTAATTTTTCTTTGAGTGTGGACGGAAAGCTAAAAAACACATAAGTTATTTAGTCAAAGTAAACCTGGACAGATTTTGGAAGCAAAGCAGAGCACATGTAACGATTTTAATCTTTGCTATTTGCCAATTACTAAACAACTGGAGTATCGATATATTCTTATCGCAATAGAGATACATCACTCAACACGTCATATTTGCACATAATATGACGTTTAGAGTAGATTGCCGTGTAAAGTCGATCCTACAAACAGTAGCGTTATGTTAAATCAGCAATGTATACTTTTTGTGTCACAGTGATATTTTATTTAATTTAGATGAAATATGTACTTACCGATGAAAACTAATATTTCCATTAGAAAGATTAAATATATGGCTTGGTCTCTTGCAGCTTAGAACGGCACAAACAGGCATTCTTGCCTTAATTATGCTATAAAATGCCTATATGAATGTCAATGAGCGACTGGCATGTATCAAATTGTGCAATATAAGATATGCTTGTAGAATTCATATCACGGACACGAGTATCAGGCGAAATGCTATATCTATTTGTATTATATTATCTATGAGTTTTACCCACGGATACCATAATATCTTTGTTTTATAAATTCAACTCCCGCACTAGGACTAAATCCTGTGTCGCCGGGGACTTTACAAACATACAACATGGACACAATGAACACCCAGACTCGAAACAACAATTTATGAATCACACAAAGTGTTGTCTCGTGTGGGAATCGAACCCACAATACTCGACGCAGTTTCAAGTGGCGAGGCGACCGCTTAAATCAAATGTTGACAATATTAATCGACTTTATTCTTTACGTAGGTACTGTAAGATCTTGAATCTATAAATTAACATTAGAGTGCCCGCACCCATTAATACTCCTTGAGTGCACGCGCGGGCTACAGGTGTAGCCCATTTGTAGATCAATTAATTGCATAAAGAAGTAAACAAATTAATGAAACTCATTGTTTAATTTATAGATATATTTATTATAATCAGCATAGAACATAAAATTAATCAAAACTTGTCTTCTTAATTATAATATCAAACATAAACTAAAACTACTTAGAAATCATCAATATTTGGCAGGCTTGAGATGCCATAGTCTTATTTTCATTTAGCAACGTAATATTTACCTTAAAGTTTATCACTAGAAATGCTATTAACCAATTCATTAAATAATTCGCAATAGACTGTTATATTGGCGAGCAATCAGGACATACACCTTCCTGATGTTCACTACAAATGCACCTCAAACATTTGCTGCCTTGCTTGCGTGTGCTGCAGAATAAATACCAACCAACTCCTCCCCGAATAGGCATATTTTGTTGCTGGGAATGTTCTTTTAATCCTGTGTCCGACTGTTAATACGCCATAATAATACAAAAAAACTGCCATATTTACCACTTGTGCACTAGACACTTATTTTTCTTAAACGCACGCGCGGGGCACAGGTCAACTTCTAGGCCCATTTTTGCGCACGTCCTTATACCGATGTAATAAGCACTCCACTACTAGGAGCGGAGAGAACCAATTGACGAATACACAAGACGATTGCGCTGTGGCATACCTAGTTCTACCAATATATGACAATATTACACCCTAGGATACACATGGAGCCCACGCGTGTACTCAAGTATTAAATCTATTTCGAGGTTTATCACCACACATGATCGATCATACTGCGCATTCATTTAATTGAGTATTTGGCCCATGAAGCATTGAATTAAAATGCAGGTAATTTTAATAATAAATAATATCAATTATTTAATATGTCCACCACGAGAATCCCTTGTAGAACGATAACTTACTTTCATTTGCCAAATCACGAACTGGTCTTCTGTGCCAAACGTGTCTGGTAGGCTGTATAATAGGAGTATACATACATACATATATATATACATACAGTTTCTCCTTCCTCCAAAATCACGAACTAGTCTTCTGTATCTGTGGCACAGATAATATATTGATTGTGAAAAATAAACTTAATTGTAGCATTCAAACATTTTGTATCTCCATAGTTTGCGGTGTTTGTTAAATGTTGCCAGTGTTTGCTTCGTCGCTACCGCTACAGTCGCAGAATGTCAAAGTTCTAAGAAAACACTCGCTGAGCTACAAAGAGGTTTAGAAACCTTAGAAATATATTAGAAACGTATTTTTTTAACGAATAGGTAAGTCTACTTGAGGTTCTTTTGGATGAGGAGAACCAAGTTAGCTAGCAAAAATTGTGAGCATTCTGAAACCAAGTGAAGCATTTTGTAAAGTCCGGGTTTGCCCTAATTTAGAGTACTGTGTGCTCACTCACCCTATTTTCGATGATGCCAATATCACGAGCAGACTGGAGTCGTTGGACTCGTTAGAGTAGCAGATAGGCTTTTTATAACACAGCGTGCTCTACCTTTAGTTCATGGGCAGTGTTCTGCAGTTTTGAACGTTTTGAATTTTTATTATATCGTTATTATTTATTTTATGTAAATCATCAAACACAACGGCAAAATTAAAAATTATTTGACGCAAACATCACCGGAATTCCATTATGTATGTCCATAATAAACATGTTCAAAATAAAAACATTTCATTTGGATCCGTATCGATTTAATCAATTTCATTCGATATTGTATTTTCTCTATTGCGTTTAATTCGGTAAAAGGAGGTCACACTTTACACACTATTTCTTTTTTAGAAGAAAGGGAAGAGGAATGAGTATAAACAGTATTTGGAAGAAGTGATCGAGGATAACCTAGTGCTTTTCTATTTGCGTATGATTGGCTAACTAAAATCATCATCATCGCCCTAGCGTTATACCGGTTGCATCCAAGACTTACTAGCCTTGACGGCCGGGGTCCGATCACAGGTCAAACCAGATATGACAGAATATAGATTGGCTAACCAAAATAATATGATGCAATATCACATTGTGCCGTGTAACTTTTACAATTAGTTGCGGCTGCCTCATACAAATGATAAAAATAGCTTGAAATGCAATTTTCCTCCCAGTAGCTTCCAACTTGATGTCGCACGTGTGCGACAGAACGTTGTGACTTTATTGCCGCGCTCGAAGGGCACCAGGCGTGTTCGTATAACTAACTAAAATGAAAACTAGTACACAACACTATTGCACAGCAGAGATGAATAATTTAAAATCAAATTTAACATGGCATACTACAAGTTCAATGTCAATTATTTACTTCATGATACACGATCGCTGAGTGGTCCAGCCTCTTAAAAATAAAGATAAAAATAAATTATGTACTTACCTGCGTATCGTGAGTTGGCCTGATCATAAATGCTATTTCCTAACACATCAACAAGTCGACTAGCTTGGATAAGGTCGTTCAAGTACGTTTGAACTCCAACATGAAGGGGTCCTTGTTGTGTACGCGACATAATGCCATACTTAATATAACGTAATGCGATATCTATATTTTTTTGTGTTATTGTGATCGTGGCTATATAACTAGATGGGTCTCCCTTGTTTGACCGAAAGGAATTTGACAAACTTTCACTTCCCAAAAAATTTTTCGCATAATTTCATTTGCCAAAATATTACTT
The DNA here is from genome assembly GCA_944739405.2 of Euclidia mi. Classification (NCBI taxonomy): domain Eukaryota; kingdom Metazoa; phylum Arthropoda; class Insecta; order Lepidoptera; family Erebidae; genus Euclidia; species Euclidia mi. The sequence goes on from OX123187.2 coordinate 23,694,274, forward strand.
AGCAAAAGATCTATTCACAAAAAATTGTAACGCAAACCTAATGTTTGGGAAATGAACGTTTAAACTATAACTTGTTTACCAACTACTACTTTTAACATTTTTATTACGTCAAATATTTCAGTTGGAATAGCAGTTTTTACGCAAAATCAATAATTATCCTAATATAAATAGTTCAGTTCCGGCTAACCTAAAAAACTATCTCTTATTTCTATTAATGCAAGTCGTTTCTGTCACTCGCCGGCCGCTACCGCGGCACCGCTCGCTACGCTTGCTCGGCTCGTGCGTAGGGAGGTCACAATTCTAACCTAACCTAACCTAAACATTTTTTTAATATTAACTTACTCTAACTACTTCCATCAATAAACTAATATCACCAAACGTTTATTGTCTGAAGATTGTTTGCTGTATATATCATTTGATTGAATACCAAATGCCATAATGACATTATACTTGGTAATATTTTGCCAAGTAAAAATTTGACCAAACAAAAATATGCGTACTAAAATCATTCGAAATATTGCAATGGTATAAAAAAAGGTTGCTAAAATTTGTTTGGGTAATTAAATTTTGTCAAAATCTTTTCCGCAAAACGGCAGGATCCCAACTACACATTACGACTAGTAGAGTAAGAACCGCGCACGCAATAACATTCTGTTGCGTGGAGTCTAGGTGTTCATTGTGCTCGTTGATTGATTGCTTTTAAAATATACATACATACATACATACATATCGTCACGCCCTTTATACCCGAAGGGGTACGCAGAGGTGTATTTTTACACCCACTTTTCGCCAGATATACTTTAGTCCCACGTAATAAGGGGCGAGCCTATTGCCGTACCGGGCACATTTCCAGACTCCGTGCTGCTACTGAGAATTTCGTGACAGAAAAACCCAATAACACTGCCCGACCCAGGAATCGAACCCGGGACCTCCCGATCCCACGCGCACATTAATTATGCCGCGAGACCAACAAGGCAGTCGTATAGGGTTTGATGTCGAGTTTTCCGTCTCTACGCAAAGATGGTATTTGCATCGTGTTATCCCTTAGTTGCCTCTTACGACACCCACGGGAAGATAGGGGGTGGTGACACTTGTATTCTATGCCGTCAATCACACGGGCTTTTAAAATATAAACAACATTTATAAATAACACTGACGACAACGACAGCTTAGTAATGGTACTAGTATTATCTCTAATATATAAAATTCTCGTGTCACAGTTTTCGTTCCCATACTCCTCCGAAACGGCTTGACCGATTTTGATGAAATTTTTTGTGCTTATCCGAAATCTATGAGAATCGGCCAACATCTATTTTTCAAAAAAAAAAAAAATATTGCAAAACAACGTTTGCCGGGTCAGCTAGTTATAGTATAGTATTATCTGTAGTAGTATAATCCCTTGGCGCGGGACCCTCAAAAATGTTTGGATCGAGTTAAACTTTGTAGGTAACTCAAGCTCACTCTAAAAGTACGCACGAGTAAGCAATTTCTCCTCAATATATTAATGATTCCTTTATGATACATTCACGATTATCCAAAAATAATTTCAATATTAACATTAAGTTTTACCAAACATAACCTATAACATTATTTACATCACTTCATTCAGTTTTCAGTGCCTTACCAAAGCTTTAATGAACATTATTTGCATATTAAAACATAAAGTGGCATTAAAATGTGACTGTACTAGCATAAAATATTAACTAGATTTATTGTTCGTAACTTTTAGTCGTAACATGTTATATTCGCACTCATTGTCATAACGTGACGCTGTATGTTTCACTAGAGCTATGAAAAACTCGCCAAACACCGATCGGGAGCAATAACACTTCACTAAAGTCCATGAAATAATTTTATGTTATTAATTCGCCAACAAAGGACTTGAGGCTGGAACTTGTATTGTGTGATGTAATGAGTATGGTGTCAATTATCAATTGAGAAGGAGTTCCGAGTACGAAGTATTCTGTCAATCAAATAAAACCAAAGTGGTCTATAAATATAGTTCTAAGGCTCTCGACTGTCACTGACTGTGTAAGGGCCTCTGTGTGTTTTGGGGTACCTATGTGTATTCGCGTGTGCGCGTGTAAGCGTGCGTACTCAAATGTGTACACGAGTGTGTGTACGTGTGTGCATATTTTAGCCACGTAGATGCATCAATAGCTGGATTTATACTAGACCACAGTTAATATAATACTATACTAGTAAAGATACACGGCGACGAACAAAAATCTGAGATGTTCCTTACTGGGGCTATTCGTGGGGCTTTTTTATTTCCGTCAAATCTACACTAGATGGCGACAGTGGACGCCAGGCAAACGCCGACAACTTTTCGTTAGGTGCAAAATACCGCCACCCTTTTTTCTTATACATACATACACATACATAGACTCACGCCTGTTTCCCGGAGGGGTAGGCAGAGACTACGGAACGCCATTTGCAACGATCCTGACATACCTCACTTGCTTCACTCACTCCCATTAAGTTTCTCATGCATGCTCTTCTGTTAAGGGTACTTCTGACTTGTCCTTTTTTCAGGATGTCTCCAATCTGGTCAGAGAACGTTCTCCTAGGTCTTCCCCTTTGTCCTGTCCCATTCACACCTGATATATCTTCTTTGTCAGTCTATCGCCATCCATCCTCTCCATGTGCCCAAACCATCTTAACATGCCTTTCTCAATGCTTGTCACTACATCTTCTTTTACCCCACACAACTCTCGTATCACACAATTCTTTACTCTGTTGGTCAAAGACAGACAGACCACACATACTTCTCAGTGCTCTTATTTCTACAGCATTTTTTCTACTTTCAAATCTCTTCTGCCATACCCAACTTTCACTACCATACATAAGGGTAGGCACTAACACACCTCTATGTACAGCCAAACGTGCCTTTTTGGACACGTTTTGACTGTTCATAAACGCCTTCAGAGCTCCATTCACACAATTACCGGCATTAACTCTCCTTTCAATATCTGCTTCATTCTTACCATCTCTTGTAAACAACGTACCTAAGTAGACAAACTCATTCACTTGTTCCACTCGCTGTCCATCGATCCAAACATTACAAGCCGTAACGCATTCCTCCTTTTCAAAAACCATAACTTTCGTTTTACTTACATTCACTTTCATTCCTTTCCTTTCTAACGCACGATGCATGATTGTTACCATCTCCTGCAACTCCTCCGTTGAAGATGCAAGTATAACCTGATCATCAGCATAAAGGAGGCATTTGACGAGTAACCCATTCATCCTTAATCCGCAGTCACTATGTTTTACATCTTGCAAACAACTGTCCATGAAGAGGTTAAACAGCCACGGCGACGCTACACATCCCTGTCTAACACCTTTATCGATGGTAAACCAGTCAGTGTATGCCCCGTTTATCCTCACACAAGCTCTAGAATCCTCATAAAGGGATTTCAGAGCTCGAATGAGGCTGCTGTCCACCCCATTCATTGACAGCACCGACCACATTTCATTCCTCACCACTTTATCGTAAGCCTTTTCCAAATCCACGAATGCGCAATATACCTTTTGACCTTTGGCCAAAAAATTTTCGGCTATGCTTCGCAAGGAAAAAACCTGATCCGTGCATCCCATACCCTTTCGGAATCCCGCTTGTACATCCCATATTTTCTTGTCGGTTACTTTCATAACTCTTTCAATAAGTACCTTTGCATACAATTTGCCAACAATGCTGAGAAGGCTAATGCCTGTATAGTTTTTGCAGTCTTGTTGCGAGCCTTTTTCTTTATAAAGAGGAACAACTACAGCTGTGGTCCAGTCATTAGGTACTCGGCTGGTGTTCCAACACAAGTTATATAACCGCTGCAACTGACCAACTATGATGCCCTGTCCAGCCTTCAGCATTTCGACTGTAATCCTATCATATCCTGCAGCCTTACCTACTTTCATACTTCCCAGTGCCTTCACGATCTCATCCACGCCAATAACGCTTTCATCATTGCTATCATTACAATTCACTTCAGCTATCGGTGTCTCTATCGCCGTTCTTTCGAATAAACTTTCAAAATACTCTTTCCATCTCTTCAGCACGCACAATTCACCATTTACTATACTTCCATTCTCGTCTCTGATGGATGTGTGTTCTGAGGATTGAGTTCTTCCTCGAACTGCACGAACGGATTTCCAGAAAAACTTAATGTTCCTCTGGAAATCGTCAGATAATCTGCTATCAAACTCATCTTTCTTTTCCTCTTTTTTTCTTTTAACCATTTCTTTCACTATTCTTTTTGACCTAACAAACTCCTTTTTTGCTTCATCTATGTCTACACTCGTTGCTTTTCCCATTCTTTCATTTGCTCTGGCACCCAACCAATCTGACCAAGCTTTCTTCTTCTCTGACACTGCTGATTGTACATCCTTGTCCCAACATGTATTCTTAACCTTTCGTATTTTCCTTCTCTTGATCACACCACATACTTCAGACGCTACACATACTACCTCTTCTTTAAAGGCCTGCCATAATTCTTCCATATCATTTATGAAATCGAACCTCTCAAATTTTTCTATCAATCTTCGTTTATACTCATCTTTCACATCTTTCTCTTGTAGATTTTCTACCTTAATTCTTTCCAAGACCCTATTTTCATTACGCTCTCGGTGTCGCCATCCTTTAAAGAGCCCACTTGTCCGACTCAACACCAAGAATGTGTGGATGCAGATCCCTTGATATGCTCTTGTATCCAACACATTCTTTCTCAATCGTTCATCTACTATTACAAAATCAATCATACTTCTTCTAACATTTCTCGCCTCTCGCGTATACAAATGTATCCTTTTATGATCAAACATGGTGTTTGTCACACAAAGGCTCCACTCCAAACAAATCTCAAGCAGTACTTTTCCATTTTCGTTCACACTCTCATCACAAAATGCACCTAACACCCTTTCAAATCCATCTCGCTTTACTCCCACCCATCCATTGAAATCCCCTAACAAGATCAATCTTTCACTATCCTTGCAGTTCCTCAAAATCTCTCTTAAACTCTCCCAAAACTCCTGCCTTTCGTCTTGCTCATGTTGTGACATACCCGTAACTATATTGACCGGGTCGTACACCCCCACAATAAAGAGACGAGTAAGTCCTACTTTCATTCTCATCCACAGTAGCCTAGCATTTACACATTCAAACTCTTTTATCGCTCTCATTCATTCGCGCAAACTCCCTTACAGGCTCTGGTGGTACTATCTACCCCAGACCAATACGCTGTATATGCACCATGCTTGGTGGTGTCACACCCTTTTCTTTTTGTTTCATTCACACAAAGAACATCAATCTTTCTATCATCCATCATCTGACATACTTCATCCAATTTGCCGTTCATTCCTCCACCAACATTCAATGTTGCAAACCTGCTTTCCGTAGGCCGCTTTTCGCCCTCGCGGGAAACGAGACGTGACAGGTTGCGAACCGCGTCGCCGCCGTATGGAGAAGAATAAGTTTTTGTTCCCATAGCGTTCCCACGAGATTTAGGGATCTAGACGGTCCATCCCCGCAGAGCCCTTTACGGGGGTAAGGCGGAATATCAGCTGTGCCCTGTGACCACCAACATAGGCACCCTCCGTTTACGACCAGCTTGCCCTCTGGCCACGAATCCCTCGGCACGGGTCGGTTCACACCTTAGATCGGGGTTTTGTTTCGGGTATGCTCCCTGAAAGTTGGTTTAAATTCGGAGTTTTCCTTCTCCTAGACAGGTTGCCAACCAAGGCTAACGAGGCCCATCTCCCCGAACGTTTGGTTTAATTTCGGAGTTTTCCTTCTCCTAGACAGGTTGCCAACCAAGGCTGACGAGGCCCATCTCCCCGACCTTTTTTCTTATAGGGTTTAATATGGCCAATTTTTTTTATATTACTGTTTTCTAAACTAAATGCAATATTGCAGTCGAATTTACTCGACAATAGTGCCATCTAGTGATACACTCTAGCAATCATTTGTTGATTGAAAGCTAGATGGCAAATTATTGTGTTCGTGGTGGGTGTTGCTGAGCATGTAAAATATGGACCATTTAAAAATATCTATTAATGCAAAGAAACAGTGGCAAATGTTATTAACGCGCCAAATATGGTTTAATTTTAATTTTGTTTGCTCAAATTTTACTCAAATCTTATGTTTATTGACCATCGATTTAGAAATCATTCCCCGTAACGCCATCTGTGATCGCTTTTGAAAACTAAAAATAAAATGTTCGTATTGGGACTCCATGACTAGACGATCCGCCTAGCCGCCAATTGTCTGCATCTTGAACTTTGCAGTGGTTTGACAAGAGTTGCGAAGCTTTTATCCGGGTACGTTAATAAGTACGTAAATACGTACGTACATAGGCACGTTAATAAATGCGACACACTACAGTACGGTAGATACGACCAGACTCAATAATTATAACACGCTTCTATTTCAGTTTCTAATAATGGCTCGGGACCAATTTATTGAATGAAATATTGATCTTATAACATTTATTTCTTACACCGAAATAAATTTTTATCCGAATGGTCATGATTCATATGAGGTTAATTTAATGGAAAATTGTCTATACAATTGAATGACACATTCATCCCATCACATTCACGCGAGCGTGTGGCAAATTTTGATTGGTGTATTTATGTGTTTTCAAATTTGTCAATCTAACATGCTATTTATTGTCATTGTTATCATCAAGCAAGAGAGGTATGTCAAGATCGTTGCAAATGGCGCTCCGTAGTCTCTGCCTACCCCTCCGGGAAACAGGCGTGAGTCTATGTATGTATGTTATCATCATCATCATAGAATAATGCTGTTGCCAGTCTGGTAATTATTAATTAAGCTTCGTCAGCGGTGCCGCCTACGACAGGATTTTTAACCCTCTTAAGGGAGGCATTGCCAAAATTCCGCTCTTAGTACACCAAGGAACATACTTACTTGACAAAATTTAAGCTTCTTGCGCCCATTAGTTTTGGCTGTGTGTTGTCAGTCATTCGGTAAATAATTTGTGTCTAGAATTACCGTAGCCAGGCAGGAAGGTGTATCAGAAGTACGCAGTGGAAGATGTAATACATCTGCCTGACCACGATAGACAATGATCCAGACACAATGCACTGCGTTGCACAGTGATGAATTGAAATCAATCAATATCAATATTATATTTCACTTACCCGCTATCTTTGCTGATGTCAGGCTTGAGCTAAATTAGACACATTCATACAAGTATATTGGCCAAAATAAATGAATGAAGTATCTTATACTTAGCTATTAAGCTGCAAATGCGACGTTTTCAGGACACGTTGGCACGTGGACTCGATACCGGATTCACAATTTTCACAAATGTCAATCAATTTACCGTTGCCAGCACTAGATCAGGCGGCATTCAAGACGGTTTACTCAATTTAATTCAATTCGCGTTAATTCAAAAGGCGATATTTTACGTACGAGACGACCATGGTAATTTTTCAAGCGAAGAACGCAAGTGACAGTTCAGTGTGACCATTGTCAGAAATTTTCAATAGACTAAACAAAATGTTACTCAATCGATCTAATCGATTTGACTTTTAATAAAAACTAATTCTATTTCAAACATCCACCCGCCCCGGACCGGCCTACCGGTCCGCTAATAGGTTGGTAGACGTGACAATGTTGCAACCGCTCTCCTCAGAATCGAACCGTCCACCAAGACCTCAGCAAATCGGGGAACTCCATCAGCCCCAGTTACCAAATGAAGGATGCGCCCCCTGCGCCATCTGAGTGGCGGAAGGTTAGCCTCCTTGATCAAAACGAGGTCACCAATCTTGGGTGGATCGGTCTTGTCGGTCCACTTAACGCGTTGCTGGAGTATGTGCAAATATTCCAAGTTCCAGCGTTTCCAAAAGCTCTGAGTAACCTGGCGTACCAATTCAAAACGCGAGAGACGACCAGGTCTCGTATCAATATAAGGGTACTCAGGCAAGGCGACAAGTGGGCGACCAATCAAAAAATGGCCCGGCGTAAGGGCCTCCAAATCATTCGGATCTGAGGAGATCGGGCACAATGGCCGAGAGTTCAAAACGGCCTCAATCTTACAAAACACAGTTGCGAGTTCCTCAAATGTAAGGACAGATTCACCGATTGTCCTGCGCAAGTGTGTTTTGGCCGATTTTACGGCGGCCTCAAATATACCACCCCAGTGTGGACAATTTGGTGGGGAGAACAACCAATTTATCCTACGTCGGGCAAGCCTATCACCTATATCAGCTTTGTTGGCTTCAAGGAAATTAACAACATCATTCAAATAATTATAAGTGCCCTTGAAGTTAGTGCCGCAGTCAGAACGGATCAAGGAAGGCAGCCCTCTGCGGGATACAAATCTGTCAAATGTGGCTACAAACGCCTCGGTCGTAAGCGAGGAGACCAGTTCCAAATGTACGGCCTTTGTGGAGAGGCAAACAAAAACGCACAAGTAGGCCTTAACAGTCTTGCTGTTTCGCAGTGTCGATGTTTTCACCAAAAAGGGACCAGCGAAGTCCGTGCCAACACCGTCAAACGTCCTACTCTCCGTTACGCGATCTGCCGGTAAGTCTCCCATCAAGGGCTGCATGGTAGAAGCCTTCAGCTTATAGCAAGGGATGCAGCGAAAGACTACACTCCGAATAATTCTTCGGGCAGACAAGATCCAAAATTCACGTTGCAAAATGGCCAACAAAGCATTACAACCAGCATGCGAATTTTTAAGGTGACGGTCAGTTACCAACAAGCGTACCAAATGACCGTCCTTAGGTAAGAAAAGGGGGTGACGAGCCCCGTAAGGGAGGTTGGCGTTCTTGAGACGCCCTCCAACGCGCAAGAGACCCGTATCGTCCAAAAAGGGGTTCAATTTAGAGACAGCTCCCGACAATTTCGATCTCCCTGATTTAAGGATAGCAATCTTCTTTTCAAAATGCGCCAATTGCACAGAATGAACCCAAAAGGTGAGGGACTCCTGTCGTTCCTGTGGTGAGATAAACGGTGTCAGTCGTTTCTGTTGTGGGTGCCTAAAGTTAAAAATAAAACGCTTTATCCAAGCAGTGACACCTTACAACTTGTCGAGGGAGCTGTAACGATTCAACAAAAAATCGGGGTCGAAGGCGCATTCTACCTTCTCAAGAGCGAGTGTTCGTAGACCCGGCAAATTAGAAGTATTCAAAACTGGCGTTCGAGGCCAATCAATTTCTGGTCGACTCAACCATTTCGGACCCCACCACAGCGAATGACCTATCAAACTAGGCGTCAAGCATCCGCACGAGGCACAATCAGCGGGGTTGAGCTCACCTGGCACGTGTCTCCAAACAAGTTTGACTTTGGATTTCTTCAACCAACAAAGAACAATTTGGCTGTCTGTCCAGGCGTAGGTCCCATTAATACAAATGCTTTTACCCAAAGTGTTAGACACGTGGTTCAATAAGCGTACAAGTAGTGCTGCTTCCCGAGAGCTCCAATTTCGGAATGGTCAGAGATGTCCGAAGGGGTGCAACCTTGCTCTTCGCCATGACCAGAGAAACCCTCACCTGACCTGATGCACTAACTGTGCGCAAGTACACCACGGCCGCGTGACCATGTTCCGAGGCATCACAAAACCCGTGAAGGGTGGCCTTGTACTTCCCGGGAGGAAGGATGGGACGAGGAAAGGAGATCTTGTTGACGGCAGGAAGTGAGGATACAAAGGAGGTCCATTCCTCAACAAGAGTGCCGTGCAGAGGTTCGTCCCAGGTCAATCCTGCTGTCCAAAGCTTCTGCAAAAAGCAGTTTGCCCAAAATATGATAGGACAAATCCAACCGTTCGGATCAAAGGTTCTGGCGACAGTAGAAAACACGAGACGTTTAGTCCAAGAACAAGGCCATTTCAAGTCTACGTTGTACGTAAAGATGTCTTGGACTGGTCTGTACTGGACGCCGAGAACAGCCATCATGGCGGGGTTGTCAACAATCTCAAATAGATGTGGATCTTGCTGATGATCCTCTGGCAAGCCTTCCAAAAGCGCTGGTTAGTTGGAAATCCATTTACGCAACTCATAACCAGCGGAGGCCAAAATACCTATCAATTCGTCCCGCAGGAGGATCGCCTCATCCGCTGTGGAGGCGCCCGAGCAAATGTCATCGACGTAAATATCGTCTTTCAAGATGGCGGAGGCTCGTGGGAAACGTAAGCCTTCTCGGTCTGCGAGCTCCCAAAGAGAACGTATTGCCAAGTAGGGGCTTGATCTTAACCCGTACGTATTCGTATTGAGCTCGTAGACTACCATGGGATCGCGAGGAGACTCTCTCCAAAGGATCAGCTGGAATCGACGGTCATCAGGGTGGATAATAGTCTGCCTGAACATCATTTTTATGTCGGCCTCAAAGACAACCTGATGTCGTCGGAAGCTGGTGATGACGTCACAAAGGTCCTTGACCAACTTGGGACCAGAATACAAACACTGGTTCAAGGATGCGCCTGTTGAAGTCTGCGCAGAACCATCAAACACTGTGCGCAGCTTGCCAGTCGATGGCTTCAATACCGCATGATGCGGGAGAAAGTAATGCTCCACCGAACGCCAATCCAAATTTGACACTGACATGTGTCCCAATTGTTCATATTCTCTCATGAACTCAATATACTTCTGTCTGAGCTCCGGATCACGACCCATGCGACGCTCCATAGCCAACAATCTCTTTTCGGCTAAAAGTCGTGACTCACCAAGCGGAGGCCGAACAGACAGAAAGGGCAGCTTCGTGATAATCCGACCAGATCGGAGTCGACCAGTGTTGTTCTGGAAGAACAGTTCGCACTCCTCATGTTCTGGATTCAAACGGGCAACTTGAGGGGGCTCCTCTACCTCCCAAAACCTCTGAACCGCATCAGAGAGAGCGGAGCCTACAGCCAACAAATTATCAAGTTCAGGTGGAGGGGGGTCCCTAGGTACAGGTCCCATCAACGCAAATCCAAATATGGTCGGGATGGCAGTCAAACCATTTGGCACCAAGACCCGTTTCCCACCAATCAAAATTCCACCGAGGACATCAGAGCCAATCAACAAGTCGATTTGTCCCGGTGTGTCAAATTTGGGGTCCGCCAGTTCCAATCCCGATGTCAAATTCACCACAGCAGCAGGTAGCTGTTTCTGTGGATGCATGCCCAAAATATTCTTCAACACAATAGCCGAGGTTTTAATCCTCGGTTGTGAAGATCCAACAGGGCAAAACAAAACCTTAACTTGCCCTTCAACATTAGAGGCTACGTCACCTATGCCCCGTAAACAATTTGAAAATAAACCCATATTTAATTTAACCTGCCCTACCAAATGAGTGGAAACCGCATCAGAGAGAGCGGAGCCTACAGCCAATAAATTATCAAGTTCAGGTGGAGGGGGGTCCCTAGGTACAGGTCCCATCAACGCAAATCCAAATATGGTCGGGATGGCAGTCAAACCATTTGGCACCAAGACCCGTTTCCCACCAATCAAAATTCCACCGAGGACATCAGAACCAATCAACAAATCGATTTGTCCCGGTGTGTCAAATTTGGGGTCCGCCAGTTCCAATCCCGATGTCAAATTCACCACAGCAGCAGGTAGCTGTTTCTGTGGATGGATGCCCAAAATATTCTTCAACACAATAGCTGAGGGTTTAATCCTCGGGTGTGAAGATCCAACAGGGCCAAACAAAACCTTAACTTGCCCTTCAACAATAGGTCATTGACCCCTGCCCTATAACGCCAACCTCCCCCATTGAGACCGTTATCCTACCAACGGTTGCTGTAAGGGTCTGGGGACCCACGAGGACCTTTGTTGTTGTCCGTGCTATATTAGACACAGGTTCACAAGGTTGCATTGTTTCCACTCATTTGGTAGGGCAGGTTAAATTAAATATGGGTTTATTTCCAAATTGTATACGGGGCATAGGTGACGTAGCCTCTAATGTTGAAGGGCAAGTTAAGGTTTTGTTTGGCCCTGTTGGATCTTCACACCCGAGGATTAAAACCTCGGCTATTGTGTTGAAGAATATTTTGGGCATGCATCCACAGAAACAGCTACCTGCTGCTGTGGTGAATTTGACATCGGGATTGGAACTGGCGGACCCCAAATTTGACACACCGGGACAAATCGATTTGTTGATTGGTTCTGATGTCCTCGGTGGAATCAAGTTCAGGTGGAGGGGGGTCTCTAGGTACAGGTCCCATCAACGCAAATCCAAATATGGTCGGGATGGCAGTCAAACCATTTGGCACCAAGACCCGTTTCCCACCAATCAAAATTCCACCGAGGACATTAGAACCAATCAACAAATCGATTTATCCCGGTGTGTCAAATTTGGGGTCCGCCAGTTCCAATCCCGATGTCAAATTCACCACAGCAGCAGGTAGCTGTTTCTGTAGATGCATGCCCAAAATATTCTTCAACACAATAGCCGAGGTTTTAATCCTCGGGTGTGAAGATCCAACAGGGCCAAACTAAACCTTAACTTGCCCTTCAACATTAGAGGCTACGTCACCTATGCCCCGTATACAATTTGGAAATAAACCCATATTTAATTTAACCTGCCCTACCAAATGAGTGGAAACAATGCAACCTTGTGAACCTGTGTCCAATATAGCACGGACAACAACAGAGGTCCCCGTGGGTCCCCAGACCCTAACAGCAACCGTTGGTAGGATAACGGTCACAATGGGGGAGGTTGGCGTAATAGGGCAGGCGTCAATGACCTATTGTTGCCTGGGCGGCGACCGTTGGCCAGGACCAGGCAAGTCAAAATGTGGGTGCGGCTTGAAGTCCTCAAAGGCGCGATGACTCGATCCGCGCGCCATCTGTGGGGGGTCATAATGACGCACCCGCCCAAAACGAGGTGGGCGCGAGTTAAGGCGGGGACGCTCCGCCAAAGGAGGGGAATACCTGGGGCAGCAGTCATGGTGCTGGTGACGCTGAAAAGCACATTCAGGTGCGCGAGAGAGAGGAGGCGTGCGCACTGTTATAGATACATATTGTACCCTCTCTCGCACTCCATACATTCCTTTCTGCTTACTCAACATTTATCAGTAGTAGCCATAGAAAGCCCTAAGATGCTCCTCAGTCTCTGTCCAATATCCAAACCAGACGGTTGCCTTAGCCTTAACTAAGTATTTTATTTTTTTAAAACCCATTTACCTTGAGGCTCACAACATTTGGTGGCAGCGGTGGGATTTCAAATAATCCCCGGTACGTCTCTGTAAATTAAATAAACACAACGCGACGCGTGTGCATTTAACCGTGCCGACTCCATAGTGCATTACGAATATTGCACCGAGTTTTGACCCGGCCCGGACCCTTGAACATCAGTGTTGGTGAAGTGTAAAGGCCCATTGCTGCGCACTGCTCGTGCCGCAGCCGGTCTCGAACCTGCAACTTATACCCACTGTCGCGCACAATTCTGTGCTGCGACCGGTATAATCTCCGCGCCGACGACGCAACGACCCGCGGCTTATCGCGCCGCACATCCCGTCGAGTTCTCCGAAGATAAGTACTATGATCATCCTTATCGCGCTGTCTGCATTCCTGTAAGTGATTTTATGTAACTACTTGGTCATTGCTAAATCTTATTTTAAACCTTTGTGTTATAATATATAAATAACCTTGTGTCGCAATTTATACACGTTTGTAAACGGTAAATACTTATGTTGTTTATTGTAAACCATCACATCGTAACCTATTATAATGGCTGAGAGGTCTCACAGTCCCAAATATGAAAAACCCGAAGTCACTATAACTGACACAGAGGAGGAAGGTCAAGGCCATTGCCCTCCGCCTCCAGGACCTTCGACAAGGTCTATTTCTAAAAAGAAAGCTGTAACGACCAAACCCGAAATCGAACTTTCGACCCTATTAAAGTTTATAAAACCGTATGACGGTTGTCGAGAAAAATTAAACTCCTTTTTGGTAAATTGTAGTAACGCATATGAGTTGGCCTCAGATACCCAAAAAGATATCCTTTTTAAATACATCCTTTGCCAACTGCAGGGCAAGGCGGAAACCGCTTGCTCCATTAAAGAGTTTGCCAATTGGCAGCAACTGAAGGAATTCCTAAAAACCCAATTTAGTGAAAGGAAGCATTACGCTCATCTCTTAACCGAAATGCAAGAATGCAAACAACAACTAAATGAAAACGTCAGTCAGTATGCTTTAAGAATCGAAACATGTCTTTCTCATTTTTTAACAGAGATATCCATCTCACATGGCCATAAGAGTCGAAAGATGATAGGACGAACAGCAGCCATGGAGGAACTAGCCCTCCATCATTTTCAAATGGGACTTACGCCCCGTATCTCCAACATAGTCAGATGCAAAGCGGTTAAAACATTGAATGAAGCCATTAACATGGCTATCTCAGAAGAGAAGCTACAACAATCCTTATCTAAACAAAGTCCAGGTCCTTTTGGTTTTCAACAATCAAAACAAAATAAGCCTAACACCTCAAGGTCGAATAATAAATCACCCTTCAATTCTTACCGACTAAACCAACCCGAAAGAAAGCCTAACTTAAATCCCACTATATCTAAATCCCAATCGTCCCAATAATAATAATTCTTCTACTCCATTTTGTAGATATTATAAAACCCCAGGACACACATTGGAACAGTGTCGTAAACGGGAGTATAACAACAACCGTTTCAAAAACACCGACCAGGTTTCCAAGACGCCCCAACACGTCAATTTCGTTTCCGACGAAGTATCGGAAATTGATAATGACGAATACCCAATAGCTTTCATAGAGGGGTACGACACTGTTGATGCCGAGCCAAAAAACGAATAACCGTCTCGTCCCGGTGTCGTGCGGGACCGGGCGTTACAAAAACCGGCATCACCCATCCGATTTCTATATCCAGAGTGACTCCGCTACAAGGAAGTCACTCTATCAAAATTATTAAATCATTTCAAGCAGCTCCGCATAATGGACTGCCAAAATCCACTGTATCCGCGCAGCAACGTGACGTTGATCTGCCAAAGTCCTCTATATCCGTGCAGCAACGTAGTGTTGATCTGCCAAAGTCCTCAGTATCCGTGCAGCAACGTTACGTTGATCTGCCGAAACCTTCCAAATCCAACGTGTTTGAAATAACAAACAATCCTGCTAAAACCCTACTACCTCACGTCCTTGTTAAATCATCCATCTCGGACTCTCCACTTTCCTTGCTGGTCAATTCAGGATCCTCCGTATCTTTATTAAAAATAACCTGTATAAAGAAGCACACTAAGCTCGTAAAAGAGATCATCCAACTGAAGGGCATTGACTCCGCGGAAGAACCTGTCCGTACCCGAGGCCACTTCCAATTAAAATTACATTTTCCAAAATCCGTAATATCACATCAATTTCACGTCATTGATGTCATACACCTGCCCTATGATGGCATTATAGGTTCCGATATGCTTAATGCCCATAATTGTAATATTAATTATAATGATAACATTCTCCGCTTTTCTAACTCATCCTTAAAATTGTACTTCCACTATCCAGCCTACATCATTCCTCCCAGAACCGAATCTATTATCGAATGCTCAGTTTCAAACCCCGAGGTAAAAGAAGGTTTGGTTCGCGATCAAAAAATCTCCAAGGACCTACTAATTGCAAACTGTTTGGTCCGCGTTAAAGACAATAACAGAATCAATTTATCTGTAGTCAATACCTCTGAAGAACCTGTAACATTAAAATCGAACCTGAACCTGAAAATAGACTCAATTGAACCTTCGGAGTTTAAGCAGCGACCTCCAAATCCGAAAAAGCATACTGAAGTTATACCTAACAGCGTTACACGCACTAATGAAGTCTTAAAACACTTACGCGTCTCCAATCTAAATCAAGAAGAGAGGGATGCCCTTATACAATTATGCTCTGACTTTTCTGATATATTCCACCTTCCCGGGGAGAACCTTACTCATACAAATGCCATTGAACATGAAATCAAAACTACAACTGATACGCCTATACATACCAAATCTTATAGATTCCCCGAAATACATAAAGCCGAAGTTCGGAATCAAATTGATAAAATTTTACAACAGAATATAATCGAACCTTCCGACTCCCCTTGGTCATCACCTATTTGGGTGGTCCCCAAAAAGCTGGATGCATCTAACGTTCAGAAATGGCGAGTGTAATCGACTACCGCAAGCTTAATGATGTCACGATTGGTGACACATATCCTATTCCACAGATAACCGAAATCCTCGACCAACTGGGTAACAGCAGGTACTTCTCAACCCTAGACCTTGCCTCTGGGTTCCACCAGATCAAATTAAAAGAAGCTGACAAAGCCAAAACCGCGTTCAACGTCCCCGAAGGACATTTCCAATTTTCCAGAATGCCATTCGGGCTTAAAAACGCCCCATCGACTTTTCAGAGACTTATGAACTCCGTCGTCTCAGGCCTTCAAGGTATTCGGTGCTTCGTGTATCTCGATGACGTAGTCTGCTATGGATTCGACCTGAAAACAAGCATAAGTAACCTGTCAGCAATTTTCCAGAGACTTCGAGAATTCAATCTAAAACTACAGCCCGATAAGTGCGAGTTCCTTCGACGTGAAGTCTGTTACCTCGGGCATATAATAACTGAACAGGGCGTCAAACCCAATCCTTCCAAAGTTAAAGCCGTAACCAAATTTCCAGTCCCCAAGACGCCTAAAGACATAAAATCGTTTCTCGGACTTGTCTCGTATTATCGCCGTTTTATACCAGACTTCTCTAAGACTGCTAAAGCCCTCACGCACCTTCTCAAAAAGGATGTTACTTTTAAATGGGAAAATCAACAGCAACTCGCTTTCGATACCCTGAAACATAAACTAACCACAGCTCCACTCCTAATTTATCCCAATTTTACTCAACCCTTCGTCCTCACTTGTGACGCTTCAAATTATGCTGTAGGAGCTGTACTATCCCAAGGAGCTGTGGGTAGAGATCAGCCTGTAGCCTTTGCCTCACGCACGCTCAACAAGAGCGAATCCAATTACAGCACGACCGAGAAGGAGCTGTTAGCCATACTCTTCGGTTGCAAAACGTTCCGTCCTTACCTTTACGGACGAAAATTCCAGATAATCACCGACCATAGACCTTTCAGATGGCTATTTAATCATAAAGACCCCAGCAGTAAACTCCAGAGATGGAGGTTAAAACTGGAGGAATACGATTATGAGATAGTTTACCGCAAGGGTAAATTAAACTCCGCCGCTGATGCTCTCTCTAGATACCCAGTGAATCCTATATATCCCGAGAACGAAAATTCGCTAAACCCCGACAACGAAATTCCACTACAAACATCACAACCTTCGGGTTCACCTAATGAAGCCGGCAGTGACCTGCAGAGCCTTCTTGCATCTCCACCGTCTAGCCTCAATGCTAATCTTATAAATCCCGAAATCGAAAACGAAGTAATGGATTACCTGAGTTCTATTGATAATGAACCACGCCATGCTGAAGTCAATCTAGAACCGCAACCTTCGACTAGCTGGCAACATCCTGAAACCTTACCTGTTCCTCAGCAGTCTTCTCCAGAAACTCCCCCGGCACCTGACCACTTACCTTCATCTGAAGACACCTATAGTAAATTTTTAAAGGCACGCGCTGAATCCCTGGATACTTCTATTTCTGAACATAATGAAAACTTGCTTAAGGCCACTCAACGTCTACTTATTATACCCACCTCAATAGACATGGATGAATCTATGCCTTACGTCCAAGAAGTTCTTAATAACTGCCCTGAAACTGATCGTAACGAATTTCTGAAACAAGAAAGAACTTTATGCACATTCTTACCTCTCTCAATTCAAAATAAAACATATCTTTTCCTGTTTACAAAAGTGCATCATTTCGATGATTACTCATATCAAGATATTTTCAAATCCCTTAAATATGCACGTGACCAGATTATAATATCCTATCCGACAATAAATGAAATAAGTACGTCCGACTTTAAAAATCCATTTGACAAACACTCCTTCGCAAAAATATACAACATGCTTACCTATCTATTCAACGGCACTAAAATAAAAATTCATGTATACCATAACAATGTTATATACCCTTCACTTTGCGAGATACCGCAAATCTTAAAGGAAAACCACGATATCCCTATAGCGGGACATTTAGGCGCAATCAGAATGTTAAGTCGTATTAAGGAAAGATTTTATTGGAAAAATATGAGAAGTGATATAGAAAATTATGTAAAAAAGTGTTCATCATGTCAAATCAACAAATCCTTACGCCAAATTAACAGAGTCCCAATGATTATAACTTCTACATCGACGTCTCCCTTCGAAAGATTAGCCATTGACATTGTCGGACCTCTTCCTGAATCCGGCTCAGCCAAGCTTCGGTTAATTTTAACCATGCAAGATGACCTAACCAAGTTTTCTCTAGCCTATCCTCTCCGTAGTAATACCGCCGAAGAATCCTGCGAATGTCTTCTCCATTTTATTTCCCTGTTTGGCATTCCTAAGCACATACTTACCGACCAGGGCACAAATTTTACCGCTGATTTGTTTAAAAAGACCTGCGAGTTTTTAAAGATCAAACAGTTATGGTCCACGCCTTACCATCCACAAACGCAAGGCGCATTGGAGAGATCTCATTCAACTCTTAAAGAATACCTTAGACCTTATATAAATGAAAACCAAGATAACTGGCCGCGATATGTGTACACAGCCATGTTGGCATATAACACAACGGTACATACAACCACACACTACTCACCATACGAACTCCTGTTCGGACACAAACCTCATATTCCAGACTCTGTCTATGACGACAGCTCCAACACTACTTACCCTGAATATGTTAAAATGTTGCAACACCGCATGAAACGTACACGTGATAAAGCCCTGGAATATATACAAAAATCTAAAACGAATTCTAAAGCGTATTATGATTCTCATACTCGCCCTGTAACATACAAGGTTGGCGATTATGTCTTGTTAAAGAATCACCTTAGACTCCGTAAAGCCTTGTCGCCCGTATGGAAAGGCCCGTACAAGGTTGTTAAGTTACATGGTAACCATACACTATCCCTACTAATAAATAGACGCCATGTGAAGCATCACTTCGATGAAGTTAAGCACGTGAACGTCCAAGAATCAGGTACTGTGACCTGAAACCATTTGCCTTTGTCGTAGGATTAAATTTGTATATACACCTTTTTTACTTTTTATTATTTTAGATACACGCGTAGGTAATATAAAAATGTTATACGAAAAACTTAAACATTTCTTAAAGAATTATTAGAATGTTTCTTTTCATTACAGCATACTGGCCCAATGTCACCCCGAATTGCTACATCCAATCAACGCAAGTTCCGGTATATACTTTGACCCAACTGGCGAACTCAAAATTCGTATTAGCCATCTAGACATAGTAACACCATATGATATCTCGTATATTGAACCCCATATACAAAATATAAATTCGGTCCTAGGTACAATGCGATTTATGTGTAACCAGATTCAATCAGAAATATCCCATAGTTTCGAATGTCACGATATATTACAGCCGTTAACAGTTCGTTATGACGATATCGTTACTGAATATTCGACTATTACTCATCTGTTAAGCAAGAGGTTCAAACGAGGGGCGTGGATAGGTGGCATTGGCACTTTGTCCAAAACCATATTTGGTACTCTGGACGAAAATGACGCTGTCAAATACGACACCGCCATCCGAAATGTACAAGATAACGAAAAAAGATTGGCCTCGTTAATGAAAGAAAATATTTTAATAACTACTACTGTCTTATCGCAATTTAACGATACATTACGTATTGTAAAACTCAACGAAGCCAGCCTTAATCAAGCTATCGACAATTTCTCTTTGAAACTTAAAAATATAACAGCTATATCAAACGAATTAAATATTAAAACGAACATTAATTCCATTATTAACAGAATAGAAGCCGCCTTACTAACTTTATCTTTTCGGTTAGAAGACATAACAAACGCTATATTATCATGCAGTCGAAACATCCTACACCCGGCCGTTATATCGCCCACACAGTTATACCAAGAAATTGTCGATAACTATAGATACTTACCTGTAGACCTTAAGTTACCTGTAAGCTTAGCATTAGATAATATTCATAGTTTAATAAATATATCTAGTATAGTTTGCTATAGTTTAAACAACAAAATTGTCTTCGTTTTGAAGATACCTTTAGTATCGCCTAAGGTATACAATTTGTTTCACAACATTGCATTACCAATGCCACATAATAGTGTAAACCCGAACTCTTTTAGCTTTATAATACCTAGTAGTAAATACATAGCAATGACCAAAGATAAAACAGAATACTGTAGCCTCGACTCATTGAAGGAATGCATAGCGATAAGCGCCCGCGAGTATGTCTGTGACGTCATGACCGTGTTCCCAACCAGTGCGAATCCCAGTTGCGAAAGTGAGCTATTATCGAATGTGATAAGTGTTTTACCAGTGCAGTGTCAAACAGACTTCCTACACGGACTCATAGACTTATGGAAACCGTTACACAGTAATGAGTGGATTTATGTACAATCCCGTAGTAATAAACTGTACATCGAATGTTCAGATACGAAAATACCTGATGTAGACATCATTGGCACAGGAATTCTTAGTATTCCAAACAACTGTATCGCGTATTGTAAAACTACATAATTAATACCCAAATTTAAAAACTTAAGTATTAATGTTTCTGTCATCCATACCAACTTTAACATTTTGAACGATTCCTGTTGCAATATACATAAGTTTAATAGTGTAAATAATGAGCCTCCTTTGAAATTACAAAACATTGACTTAGACGTTTTTACAATAGAAACGAAATCAAGGCTAAAATCCGTATCTGATGCGACGGACAGTATTTTAAACCAACATCCAATAATAAAGTACGAGGCTCATTACTCGATTATAATCATCTTTATAATTTGTATCCTGTCTATTTTCTTTATTTTTTAAGTTGTTTTTGTGTATTAAATCGCGCAACCGTC
The DNA here is from genome assembly GCA_944739405.2 of Euclidia mi. Lineage (NCBI taxonomy): Eukaryota > Metazoa > Arthropoda > Insecta > Lepidoptera > Erebidae > Euclidia > Euclidia mi. The sequence continues at coordinate 23,715,228 of OX123187.2, forward strand.
TCATCCTACATTTCCCTACACTTTCTCAACCAGTTCCAGTTAACTTACCTTCCAGTCAGACCTTGGGACCCGAACCTGTCATTCCCGCAAAAATGGGCAAACACCATCCCGAAACAGAAAACCTTCCTTCTCCTAGTATTAGGACAAATGTGTAAATTTACCAATATCTGCTTTCCTAAACATCGAAATTTCTACCCCGATGTTTAGTCTACCCCTGGGAGGTGTTATAGATACATATTGTACCCTTTCTCGCACTCCATACATTCCTTTCTGCTTACTCAACATTTATCAGTAGTAGCCATAGAAAGCCCTAAGATGCTCCTCAGTCTCTGTCCCATATCCAAACCAGACGGTTGCCTTAGCCTTAACTAAGTATTTTATTTTTTTTAAACCCATTTACCTTGAGGCTCACAACAGCACGCTACGGTTCTCCAAGCGGGGTGAGTGGCGATCAATTGAGCGAGGCGACTCTCGGCTACGCGCCGGTGAGCCTCGGCTGCCACCTTCAAAACACCCGCCCGTGCGCGGCGTCGGCTGGTTGGACAAGCGGCCAACCTCTCTGGCATTCATACAGAGAATGTCCAAATGCTGTCCTCCGCAGTGAGGACAGGGGCGAGAGTTTGGGCAGTCTCGCTGGTAGTGGGACCCCAAACAAGAGAAGCAAAGGCGGCGGGCATTCGCGATGCGCCTGCGAGAGGCGACATGTAGGTCCAAGAATGCCCTACAACTGGCCGTTCTGTGCCCCGTGACCTTGCAGTAGGAGCACTCCGCTGGGTTCTGCGTGACCGCAAAGCGAGGAGGGCGCCGGTCAACATTGGCTCGGGTGTAAACGCGAGCCTGCTCCTTGACCTTGGGCGGCTGCGACTTAGCCGGCGTGTCACCACCGGAGTTGTCCAAGACCCGGCACTCATCCTCCAGGAACTTCTCCAGGTCAGCAAAGGGGGGCAGATGAGTCGCGCTATCCCCACCAAAGCGCTGTTCAAAACGCGACCTCAGGTCGGCAGGCAGCTTCTTTAACACAATGTGCACCAATAAATAGGACCATTGGTTTACGGTCAGGTCAAGGCACTTAAGTGCGTTGATGGCCACCAAAAGCGGGTTCAAAAGTTGGGTGCGCAACCCAGAGACCCGGGTGAGCGTCGGCAAACCCAAAATCTGCTCGATGTGCGTGTCGGCGAGGCCACGCTTATTATGGTACCTACGGGTAATTAGGTCCCGAGCCGTCTGGTACGCCTCGTCAGACACGGGCAGATGCTGGATGAGGCCCTTAGCCTCCCCATCCAGAACCGACATTAAATATGCCAATTTTTGTGCTGGCCGAAGGTCAGCCCTGTCATTGACCAGGCTGTCGAACAAGTTAATGAAGCCCAGGTAGCTTCCTAGGCAGTCATCAAAATGGGGGAGGTCCAAAGTAGGGAGCCTACTCACCAGCCCCGGTGCTGACCTAGGAAGCTCCTGCTTCAGGCCGGGTTGCCCTTCCTTATCGGCAACTAGTTGTCTCGCAGTATTGGAGACAGCATCATACAGGTCTAAGACCTGGGCATAGTCTTCGCTGACCTTACTTCGCTGGTCAGCAGTGAAATCATTGATTGACACTTCAAGACAGCAAGTGCTGAAAGTGCGGAATTGCTGTTCCACACTTGCCAGGCGATCGTCAATCCGCTCGTACCTTTGTAGTAAGGCCTGCTGGCGATCAGGCTGGTTCACTAAGGCACTGGCCGAGGCAAACCAGCGCAAATCTGATGCAATGGCACCAGCAGCCGCACGCAAGTCCTTGATAGCTGACATAATCAAAATTCAAAAGAGCCCAGACAAGCGTTAAATAATATTAACAATCAAAACTTAATTTTTCTTAATTCTTTAAAACCAACAAAGTATTAGCCTGTTTACTGCTGGTACAAGCAAGTGACAGGTATCTACTGTCCAACAAAATTAATAGTTTCAATATATATTGACACAAATCAAAGTCAAAGTTATCAAAAATTGAACCTTCGAATAAGTTAATTAAAGTTAAATATTCAAATAAATTAACTAATTACTTGCAGCAGACAGACTGGCTGTATTATTTGAGATATACAATAGTAAGTAAGCACAGAATATGTGTTACCTAACAATATTATCTATATTATAACAAAACAAAGTTTATTAATGTGACCCGCCCAAGTGGCAAGGTCAAGTTGGTTGTTATAATGTTTATGAATATATGCAATAAACTAAATTTACTAAATTTATTGATACATACAGCTGTTATGTATCCAAACAAACTGACTTATTAATGCAACAACAAATTTAAGTTAGATTTTTCAACAATACAAATCAACAATTACTGATTGAGGTTATGTGTGACAATGTGTTTCAAATTATCTATGTCAACTTATACAATTAAATATTATTTATTTTAGACAATAACTGACCTGACAAACACTACAATACTGTCTACAAGGTGAGATATATAGCTCATACAACACCAATCTGAGTTCAGATACAATCAACGGCTAAGATACAACAGCGCTCTGCACCAAAATTATGTCTAGAATTACCGTAGCCAGGCAGGAAGGTGTATCAGAAGTGCGCAGTGGAAGATGTAATACATCTACCTGACCACGATAGACAATGATCCAGACATAATGCACTGCGTTGCACAGTGATGAATTGAAATCAATCAATATCAATATTATATTTCACTTACCCGCTATCTTTGCTGATGTCAGGCTTGAGCTAAATTAGACACATTCATACAAGTATATTGGCCAAAATAAATGAATGAAGTATCTAATACTTAGCTATTAAGCTGCAAACGCGACGTTTTCAGGACACGTTGGCACGTGGACTCGATACCGGATTCACAATTTTCACAAATGTCAATCAATAGTTCACAATCAATTTACCGTTGCCAGCACTAGATCAGGCGGCATTCAAGACGGTTTACTCAATTTAATTCAATTCGCGTTAATTCAAAAGGCGATATTTTACGTACGAGACGACCAAGGTAATTTTTCAAGGGAAGAACGCAAGTGACAGTTCAGTGTGACCATTGTCAGAAATTTTCAATAGACTAAACAAAATGTTACTCAATCGATCTAATCGATTTGACTTATACTAAAAACTAATTCTATTTCAAACAATTTGATACTAATATATTTTTGATTTGACGTTTGTTTAGTCGACGTTAGTACAGGTTTTATTTGTAGCAGTACTGCTTTGGTGTTGAGATAAATAAATGTTACCTAATAGGTCGGGTCAGATGTTATCCTCGTACAACATTTAAAACAATACGTGTTTTACGTACGTTTCATTGAGTAATTTTTATTTGTTTATTTATTTTTTATTAAAAGACAACTCCCGCACTAGGACTAAATCCTGTGTCGCGGGGGACTTACAAACATACAACTAACGGACACAATGAACACCCAGACTCGAAACAACAACTTATGAATCACACAAAGTGTTGTCTCGTGCGGGGATCAAACCCACAACCCTCGGCGCAATGTCAGGCGGCAAGGCGGCCGCTTAAACCACTACGCCAACCGTGCAGTCAAATTTAAACCGAAATTGACTTCTGCGCACCTACACCTTGATTTACAGCTTACGCTTTAAATTATAACTTCACGCTTGTGTCCCCGGTTGTAAAGATGAGCAAGTGTGCATTGAATAACTACAGTCCTTACAAAATTCACATACATTACACGTAAAAAGTCATGATAGCACGAAACCAGTCTAAATACTTATTCGGTAATTATCAACATCGCCACTTGCACCATGGGCGACGAATCGTGGCTGAAGTATTTTTTTTTTTTTATATATTTATAGACTCACGCCTGTATCCCCGAAGAGGTAGGCAGAGGTGTAATATTACACCCACATTTCGCCGTGAATTTTTAAGTCCCACGTAATAGGGAGCGAGCCTATTGCCGTCACCCGGGCACATTGCTAGACTCCGTGCTGCTACTGAGAATTCGGCAAACCCAGTAACACTTTTGCCCGACCCGGGAATCGAACCCGGGACCTCCGATCAGCAGTCGCATACGCTGTCCACTGGACCACGGAGGCAGAAGTAACCTCTATGTAATTCTGTTATGAGTATACATTGGTATTTCTACAAATTTATTTCTGTGTAGAAATATAGGTTCACAATAACGAGACTCTTTCTCCAGTTATACCATTCTTTTGTTAGCTGCATCGTGAAAAGACTCAGGATTAATAAAATGTAAATTGCATTCGATGATCACCGCAAACAATCCATGATTATATTTCTATGATGTAGCTGTTTGCCAATGGTAGGTGTCCCTTGTCGCTTTGTATTCTCATTCTCCGTATATCTCCTCACACGTGTAGGATTTCATGTTTGTACGTAAACTCCCTAAGGCCCGGGCTTATGCTGTAATGAAGATTAGTTTCTTATCCTGTTTCAAATATCTGAAGCACTCATTAAATATATATCATGCATATAAGAATTCAATACAATACCAGGCTTTACACAAATGGAAAAATGTGAACGGCAATGTATAATGGGTTTGATTGATTCAATATCCTACTAGATAACTTTCATTGCAGATGCCAGAACTAGTAACTCTGTGTGTTCGATATATCTACAAGTTTATGATACTCTCCGGTTTTATGTATTAGTCGTCTACCAGGTTCTACATTAAATTGACTATTTTAAAAGCAAAAAGCGTGACTAGTCTGCTGGGAATCGCACTAGGACCTAATTAACACATCGCAACTGCAGCTACGGAACAAATAAAAAGTTATTTACAGTCTCATAATCACTACATAGTGATATGAGTGCTCAAATTTTAGATTAACGTTGGACCGAGCAACCGAACTGAAATGATAGTCAAAATGGAGCAGATAATATAGATTTTAACCGCGAAAGGGAAGTACTCACTAGTCATTATATAAACACAGCGAATAGCGAATTAGGTCCAGCTCTGATATCACGGGCGGCTCATTTATCCGGTATCGCATTGAATAATACGAATCAAAATGAAGAACACAATGAATAATACAAAACGGAATGAAAGGCCTGTGATGTGGACATAAATATTTCGCATAATTGAACAATAGTCAATATGTTAACACTACGATGAATCAACTATTCATCTTTATAATACATTCGTATATTAATTAAATAGCGTGTGTGACGAATATTAATTATATTGTCATCAATTATTCACAACTAAAATTAGCAATTTCGTTTCAATGTTTAGCTACAATTTTGTTACCTTTTACAGCAGAAGGTACTTAATCAGTAAGGTAGGTATTGAGGTATGTATCAAAGGAATATAATTAGTAAGTATTTTTTAGTTGGTGCCCATTCACACTTGTCTTTATGTAGGAGTTGATCAGCAATATCACAATTGGCAACGTGCGAAATCATCAAAGCATCATCAGCTGAATTGCAACTGAACACATAATAATCAGGAGCTTGACATAACAAAAATTAAAAACTCGGCCACCCTTCCAAAAATGAACTAACCTGTACGCGGTGGACTGAAAATTACAAAGGGAAACTTTATTCCTTAGATAATTTTCTTCCAAACATCCTTTGTATGGAGAAATTATTGCCAGAAAAGGACTGGTAGGTAGGTTTTAAGCTAGTTTCCATGTCAGTATGTCTAAAATAAATATTACTCGACAGCAATAAATACAATAATTTACCAAAGGCTACTCCAAGATTAATTGTTCTTTAAGTTTTATAATTATATAGTAAATATATATGTATAAACCTTATCAAAACCACCTGGAACAGTTGATTTATATTTTATGATCAAATAAATAAATGCAACTTCCATTTGAGTTTAGCATAGAGTTACTTGGATGACTGAAATGAGCACAGAACTATTGAGAAAACAGAACAAAGTAGCTGTAAATATAAACTCCCAAGATGTAACAACAAGAGCACTTATATGTATACATAAGGCAGATTACAAGCAAGATTTATTTTTAAGTCGTATTATAGTTTCAATTTGCCTAAACTGCAACTGTTTATAAAAAAGCGCGCTCTGTTGCACTTAACATTTGCATTCTCATTAGAATATTTTTCTTAACACCCTTCAGCGCCAATGTACAAGGAATTTCATATGCGCGCGTTAATACGCCGTCAGATTTATAATTTAATTAGTCGCTACAAACGAATGCAATTTAGTTGAATGAAAATACCCGCCGATACACATGCATTATGTTAATTATTTTCCAATTAGTTAAAATAAACATGTCCCACGACGTCATATTTCGCTTATACCTACATAATTTATTAACAAGGACAAGGACTGCCTCGTTGGTCTCGCGGCATAAATGTGCGCGTGGGATTAGGAGGTCTCGGGTTCGATTCCCGGGTCGCGCAAAGTCTTATTGGGTTTTTCCGTTAGGAAATTCTCAGTAGCAGCACGGAGTCTGGTAATGTACCCGGTACGGCAATAGGCGCGCCCCCTATTACGGGGGACCTAAAAATTCATGGCAAAATGTGGGTGTAATATTACACATCTGCCTACGCCTTCGGGGATACAGGCGTGGGTCTATAAAAAAAATCTTCACAAAAATATTTAAATATTTAATACTTCACAAGAATTTCAATGTAATGCTGGCTTTTGTACTATTTACAACATATTTCCTGTAAACTTCAAGCGTATTTAAACTAACATGTCTGTTATACATCAAAACATTCATAGAGTCAAGTGGTTAACGATAATAGCTGCTACGCCAGAAGTTGAGGGCTCAAATCTCACCAATAATAAATCTTTATGATATAACCATAGTACTTTATTTATTGTATGACACACCTCTAATACTATGGATAATTATATTAATTTATGTACAAATATGAAGAATATTTAAGTTAGCAGTTATTTCGTTTCTATAGTATATTATGTAAAATACTATGGTACTCTGCAAAATTTGCCATCATTACATCGCTTCTAAGTTGTCCGAAAATACACCATACACATCCGTCGTGAACAATATAACATTTATAATGCCATACGAGGAAAATGTTATCAAAATTTTGGCCACAATGTTATATAATATTGATGAATTAAAAACACACCATTTTTTTATAACAGAAACTTATAGCAACCAATGTACAGAGAGTCTTCTATCACAACTATAAAAATTTCGACCTGTCTCAATTTGTGTCATAGTTCGGAGTTCCACAAAAAACCTTGCTTGCCTGTTTAGTTTATTTTATAACCTATGAAAATTTTACATTTTAGTTTAAAAAAAAAACAATAATTAACTTAGAAATCTTGCGTAGTGGTAGCATTACTTTATTTTTGCACTGTACCTTTCGTTCGTTACGTAATTACAATGGTGCCACTTGAAATGCCAACGTCTGCGGACTAAAACCACTCTTGCCAATAAATCAATCGAATTCATATTTTATTGTGCGAATTACATTAAAACATTCGTTCGTTAAAATAATGAATGAACATACCGATGTGAGAATACTTTACAACTAGTTAAGATACATTTCACTTTAATTTATTATCATTTAATTAATTTAGTATTGTGACTTTTTTTATTGCTGCTAGTGGTAGACGAGCGAATGCCCCATCTGATGGTAAACGGTAACCACTGCTCATGGACTTCACTAATGTCAGGATATACACAGCAAAACCACTGCCTACCGTGAAAGTAATGCTCTCTTTAAACCTCGTTTGAAGAAGGACAAGTCATAGTGCTCGGGAAACACCGCAGTAGGTAGTTCATTCCAGAGCCTACACGTACGTGGTAGAAAAGATCGTAGAAGCGCACCGTACTAGATGAGAACGCTTCCAGGTAGTACAGGTGAACTCTACTGCGTCGGCGAGTGGTACGTTGGTAGAAGGGTAACCCTGGAACCAAATTAAACAATTCTTCAAAGCACTCCCCGTGAAAGAGTCGGTAAAACATGCAGAGAGAAGCAAAGTCTCTCCGCTGCTCCAGCGACTCTAGTCTAGCCGTGAGATCGGGATCATCGACGATTCGAACAGCTCGTCTCTGTAGGGAGTCAAGTGGATCAAGCTGATATTTTAGCGCTCCGGCCCAGAGATATGAGCTGAACTCCACATGTGACCGGACTTGCGCTTTATAAAGCATAAGTCGTTGGCTTGGTGTGAAGTACCGCTTAGCCCGGTTCAGTACTCCCAGCTTCTTGCTTGCCAATTTGTCTTTATCCTCCAAGTGACTCCCAAATTGGACTTTGTTCGATATTTCGACGCCGGGTACTCCTTGAAACCGAGGCGCTTTAACGAAAGGGCCCTTCTTCTCAGTGAACGCGCATACTTGTATCTTAGTGGGGTTAAATTGAACAAGGTTCTTTTCACCCCATTTGAAGGCACCCTTGAGAGTCCTCGACTTCACACACAAGTTGCAATCGTCTTTCCTGTACCTGGCTCCGAGGGACATTCTGGTGGCTGGTGTACCGCGCATCACCGGTACAGCTGTCATCTGCATAGCAATGCATGTTCTCAATTAACAACAAGTCATTGATATACAAGATGAACATCGTTGGGGAGAGCACCGAGCTTTGTGGGACGCCAGCGTTGATGGACTTCATTTCGGAGCAGCTGCCGTCTGCGACGACTTTAATGCTCCAATCAGCCAGAAAGCTGGCAATCCATTTGCAGAGTCCCCCGGGGATTCCATACGATGTTAACTTCGATAGAAGTGCCCTGTGCTAGACCCGGTCAAACCCCTTGGCAATGTCAATGCTAACGGCTAGAGCTTCGCCCCCACTCTCCTAGGCTTCTACCCAGCGGTGTGTAAGGTACACTGGAAGATCGCCAGCCGAACGACCATGACGAAAACCGTACTGGCGGTCGCTGATCAGCTGGCGATGCTCTAGGTACTGGAGGAGTATGTTGTTGATGACTCGCTCCATTAACTTGGAAAGTAAGGACGTTACCGCTATTGACCTGTAGTTTGACGGACCTGACTGAATGAATGGAATACACAGACAAATTGACAAATGTAACATCATATTGAGAATACCTACGCTCAAAACAAAATTGGTCACACACGTGTGATTATACATTCGAAAAAGCTGATAAGTTTGCGATTCAAATCGCACTCCGTACTACCCTATGTAGAAAAGAACGCATTAACAAGAATATTATTTTCTTTGTCTAGACTAAAATCTTGGCGAACGAAGAGCTATCAGACCTCACTCAAGTTAACCTCACAAGAACGAAGTTTTGTGGGTTGGGTCATCTCACATCAAACAACACTTTGTGTGATCCACAAATTGTTTTTCTAGTCTGGCTGTTTTCTGTTTTCGTGGCTTCTATGTTTGTAAAGTCCCTTGCGAAATACAATATTTGCCTGCGTGTGATGCATTTGCTGCAATCGTCTTAAGAAAAGAAAGGAAGGCCACTAAACTCAGTCGGAACTGTACCCATTAAATACAATACAACAGACTGTACTACAATAGTATTGCACTTATCAAAGATACGAAAATGCAGAAAAGTGTGGCGTACATAGAATTTATGTCATGATTGAATCTGTATAGTAAATCGTAAGTGAATAGAAGATGTTCCCTAACAATGCTGCCAAGTTTTTACAGAAGGGTACTTAGGGCCAAGTAGGTAAGAGATTCATTATTATCATCGCTCTAATCTTATACCAGTTGGATCCAAGACTTTCGCCTTGGAGCCTGGTTCGGCGTCCGCTTTCTTGTTTAACCAGATCAAGAATATCAGCTTTTCTACAGACCGACTGTCGTCTAACCTCCGCAACTCAAAATAATAGCAATATTCCATGGTTTAGATCACTAACTATTAACTTGAAGGTTCTGACTCCCCGTGGTGCTTGTCAAAGTTCTTCATGACAGTCGGCACCGACTGTATAACTTTTTTTTCAGAGCAATGGGGCAGCCGATAATTATACTATTCATAATACGAACATTATAGGAATTTAAACTTTTTACCCATGCAGAAATATAAAAGGACAATTAGGAACTTTCTTTGACAAAGGGGTTATTACACTTTTAAGGAATTTTTAAATGATAAGACACCATGGGGATAGGCTTAGGCTTGTTTAACTCACGATTATTTTATTTTCTGACCGTTTAATATAATTGTTATAGAAATCTTTTAAATTCTAGTTTTGATAAGTGACATGTTAAGTGGAGGTGCCTCGTAAACACACGATTTTTCATGATTTGGATATTCTTATTGGTAGCGCCATCTACCTTCCTATCCATAACTAATCGCATCAACATCAATCGTTCCACGTTCTAGTGCGAGCGATATCATATTTCCGTCCCGCTCTATCCCTCTCCCTGGAAGAGGCACTGCCTTGCGCCTGATTCGTCGCCGCGATCGTGAACGCGAGTGACAGTCGAGAACATTCCGCTCGCTGAGAACGTCGTCTCGATACCGTACCGCGCCGCACCGTTGTATGTGATTTATTACCGCTTCCGCCAAGGAAAACCCGCTCGCGAATGGTGAATTGAAGTGAAAACAAGCAGCTGCATCACGAAACCACCAGGAGACTGCCCTACGGAAACGAAGAAGGTTGTATAAGGTAGGTGCCCTCCATCCTTGAAATATCCTATACCCACTCAATCACCCTTCCCTTATTCCTTTCTAGGCGACCCAGAACTCGCCCTCTCTATACAGTCCATTTCCTTCTCCAAGTCGCCTAGAACCCTACGGTTTCGGTGTAACGCCGAACCATTTTTTTGATCCATACGAGTCGGATTAATTTACGTTTTATACGTTATACCGCTATACCTAGGCAGTTATAGCACCTAGCTATACTCCTAATATATTCAAATAACCGTCACATGGTTATTTCCGCCCGCATTAGTAGGTAAACTTTTATGTAGCTACCTACTTATTAAATTATTATTTCTGCAACTATCATAGTTGTCTTATAAATCTCATATTTCAAGCAACTTTTAAGTCCTCAGCTCTAAAGTGTTGCCTACTTAGCTTACTTAGGTAAAATAATAGATACATTAGATATTCTTATTTTGTTTCGGTCTCATTAGCTTATACTTACGTAAGCATGTCACAACAAAAGAAGTCACGTGTGTCGGAAGACAAAGAGATGACAATCTTAGAAGCAAAACGCAATATTTTATTTGAGCGCATTCAAAACATCTATGAACGATCAAAAACCGCATCTATGTCTGACAGTAATAGCGAAGCATTTCTCAGTTATTGTATAACAGTAGATAGTATTCGAACAGATTTTCATAAGTTGTTAGACGATTATAACGCAAGATTACTTTCTATCAATCCTGATGAAAAACCGAACTATCAGGCGTATACCTCATTCGAAGATCTTTATTGTATTATTAAGCGTATACAATCGCAATTTGAGGGTAAATGTTCAGCAGAGCCCGTTGCCCGCAAACCGAGATTACCGCCAATCGAGATTATGTCGTTTGACGGAGATATACGAAATTGGCCGTTATTCTATGCAAGTTTTAAGTCTACAGTGCACGATAATGGTTCTCTGATAGATGCTGACAGGTTGTACTATTTAATAGGTAAACTGTCACCGAAGGCCCAGTCCGTATTTGCAGGTGTCACACCCAGTGCTGAGAATTATCAGGTCATATTTCAGTCACTGCTTGACAGATATACTTTGACCAAGCTTTAAATCTTAAATTGTCCGGTGTCGCGTCTGTTTCAAATTTCCAGCTGTTTATTGATAACTTCGTAACCGCGGTTAATTCTCTTAAAAACTTAAAAATAGAAGATCTCTCCGACTTAATGTTGCTTCAACTCGCTTTAAAAAAGTTTGACACTGATACAATTCGCGCATTCGAGATGACGGAACGAAATAATAAAATACCTACACTAGATAGTTTTATTTCGTTCATCAAAGATCAGTGTCGAATATTTCATAATACGCAGTCCGGTTCACCTGGCCCGTCTGACACTAACAACAACAAACAAAGGTTGAATAAATCGCGAAATAGTAATAATAACTCGGTCCCTAATCCACAATCTTACGTAACATGTTCGGAATCTAATAGTAATAATTCACAGAAGTGTCTGTGCAGTAATATAGTGCACGACCATTACTATAAGTGTCCTACCTTTAATGATTTAAATCCAATTGCTCGTTTTAAATGCGTAAAAGATAGCAAAGCTTGCATTAACTGCATAAGCATAAAACATAAAACAAGTAATTGTTCTAGTAAGACAAAGTGTCGATCGTGTAATCAAAAACATCATACACTGTTACATTTTGATAAAAATAACCGGTTGTCAAGTCAAGCCGCTAACCTTGACACACTCACGCAAGTGCAGAACACGGTAGCTGCGCCTTCCACGCCTTGCAATGAGATATCGTTGTGTACGACATCCATTGCGCGGGCGGCACGCACGCGCGGACGGCCTTCGCGCGCTTGTAGTGATCAGAGCAGTGCTAGGCCGCCATGTATGGCGTCTAAGACTGTTCTGTTAGCGACAGCGCAAGTTATCGTATATGATGTTAATGGGTCGCCGCACATGGTACGTTGTCTGCTAGATAGCGCATCTCAGACCAATCTAATAACATCGGAATGCTTCAAACGCTTCGGATTATGGAAAAACTTTAAAAATACTAACTCAACCGTCAAAGGGATAGGCGGATCAGAAAAGCATTGCAGGGGTTCCGTAGATATTAGAATACATTCGCGTTTTGATAGGAATATTAATTTTAACATTTCTTCGCTTATCGTGTAGCGTATCACGGACGCATTACCGAACGCTAATGTAGACGTAGCATCACTCACTCATCTCGAGTCATTGCCGCTAGCCGACGCGGAGTTTGCGAATCCGGCAGGCATTGATCTTTTGATCGGAGCTTCAATATTTCCGCACTTGCTACTAACTAAAATAGTACGTAGTGAGCGATATGATTTACCGCCCGCTATCGAGACGGTACTTGGGTATGTGATTATGGGTACCGTACCTACGTTACATACTGCTCATTGTATTACGTCTTGTTGTTGTTCTGCTCTTCAAGTGATCAAGGTGGGTGCTAAAACTGTGTGCAAGATAAAGCACTAATTAGCTATGCTATGCTATGCTATGCTACGCCATGCTATGCTACGCTATGCTACGCTATGCTACGCTATGCTACGCTATGCTACGCTATGCTACGCTATGCTACGCTATGCTACGCTATGCTACGCTATGCTACGCTATGCTACGCTATGCTACGCTATGCTACGCTATGCTACGCTATGCTACGCTATGCTACGCTATGCTACGCTATGCTACGCTATGCTACGCTATGCTACGTTATGCTACGTTATGCTACGTTATGCTACGCTATGCTACGCTATGCTATGCTATGCTACGCTATGCTATGCTAAGCAACGCTACGCTACACTATACTATACTACACATCCGCTTTGTATATAGATGACATTGCCTGTAATGTCATACCCGCTCCGCTAGCAATTTCGCTTTGTGAAGAGCTTATTCAGCTTTTCAAGCGAGGCCAGTTTGATCTTGTCAAATGGACAAGCAACTCTAAGGAGGTTCTCGCACGCATACCAGATTCTCATAAAACTTCTCCAGACATTGAGTTTGAGAAGTCTGTACCGCATAAGGTTCTCGGTTTACGCTGGGACAAATCCTGTGATAGTTTTCGGTTTGACGTCTCACCGCCAGATGATAAGTGCGCCAAGCGCACTATGCTGTCCACAGTGGCTCGACTATGGGACATAATGGGTTTGTGGCTCCCACAATTTTGTACGCCAAGCTCTTGATCAAGGAGCTTTGGCTATCAAAGTGTGAGTGGGATGAAACACCCCCTGACCATATTGTCGCCGCTTGGGGCCAGTTAGTATTGAGCTTACCGCGCTCAATCAAATTACTATTCCGCGTCATCTTGGGTTGGTAGATGGATGTACCATCAACTTAATAGGTTTCGCTGACGCCAGCGAGCGTGCTTACGGCGGAGTCGTATATCTACAAGTCCGCATTGGTTCTAACTACTCCGTGCAGTTAGTTTGTGCCAAGTCTAAGGTCTCGCCTGTTAAAACCATTTCGGTTGCGAGACTGGAGTTATGCGCGGCCCTTCTGCTGTCTCAGTTGCTCCACAAGGTTCAAGACACAGTTTTGCCCCACTACTCTATTAATAAATATACGCATTTTCCGACTCCAAGGTAGTGCTCGCTTGGATTTATTCTGCTCCTCACCGCTGGCAGACTTTTGTCGCCAACCGCGTTAGTAAATTGATTGAACTTGTTCCCGCTACTAGTTACAATCACGTTGCGGGTTATCGTTCTCGTCTTCAGGAAGAACTCTCCATAGATCATATTGACTGGAAGTTTATTCCACCAGCATCACCACATTTCGGTGGATGTTGGGCAAGCATGGTCAAAGTTATTAAAACGCATCTCTTCAAAGTTATAGGTCAACAGATCCTCTCTTACGAAGAGCCTTTAATTGTCCTTGCACAAGTCGAGGCACTGATCAACTCGCGTCCGCTTCCAACTCAGTGAGATCTAGCCTGAAGTTGGACCTACCTCTTAGTTTAAGTATTTAGTTTGTAGTTTTCGCTAAAGTTAATTTAGATTAATTTATTGTCATATCGCTGTCTTAGCCTATTGATGGGTTATGCGGTAGTACACCCAACATAGCTAAGTTCAATTCTATTTCTTTTAAAGGCAACCTTTTAGGGCCGGGGGGATATGGTAGCGCCATCTACCTTCCTATTCATAACTAATCGGATCAACATCAATCGTTCCACGTTCTAGTGCGAGCGATATCATATTTCCGTCCCGCTCTATCCCTCTCCCTGGAAGAGGCACTGCCTTGGGCCTGATTCGTCGCCGCGATCGTGAACGAGTGACAGTCGAGAACATTCCGCTCGCTGAGAACGCCGTCTCGATACCGTACCGCGCCGCACCGTTGTATGTGATTTATTACCGCTTCCACCAAGGAAAACCCGCTCGCGAATGGTGAATTGAAGTGAAAACAAGCAGCTGCATCACGAAACCACCAGGAGACTGCCCTACAGAAACGAAGAAGGTTGTATAAGGTAGGTGCCCTCCATCCTTGACATATCCTATACCCACTCAATCACCCCCCTTCCCTTATTCCTTTCTAGGCGACCCAGAACTCGCCCTCTCTATACAGTCCATTTCCTTCTCCAAGTCGCCTAGAACCCTACGGTTTCGGTGTAACGCCGAACCACTTATGATTTGTTGAATGTAGTTTAACATTAGTTATCCCTGATTATATCATTGTTCACTTGTCACCTTCACAAAATTCTTTCTACATTTGCATTCCTTCACGCGTTCCACTATTTTATGTTTATAATAACGATCTGGAAAATGGAGGTAATTGGCGGTCATGGTCAGTATACCAATAGATTGTTTCTTACTGCCGGTTCGTATACCGTTGTCGTCATGCTCACTAAAATGTCGTTTCTTGTGGTGGCGTCGTGTGTCGGGTCATCACTGTCCCTCTAATATGGCGAGAGGGATGATGGCTGGCACATGCGTCATACTCGTGAACGGGTGCTACTTGCGATGACTGGTCGATGACGGTCTTGCGGCTGGTATTAAATTTTAATATTTAACTGCATCATTTCCATCATGGTTCTTATCACTTTCGCGGATTGCCTGCATTATTAGATATATATAATGTGAGTAGATGCTACGTGTACGTACGGATACGTGGGACCTAAAAATTCATGGCAAAATGTGGGTGTAATATTTACACCTCTGCCTACCCCTTCGGGGATACAGGCATGAGACTATAAATAATAAAAAAAAAAGGAAGGATTTGTGATTTGCAATTTGTGAAAATATTCTTAATTCCTTCCACAGCACCTAAATATATATTTGCCACATAAAACGCCTTTCTAAGACCTACGCAATCATGATACCTAACAATAGCAAATACTAATCGCCTAATCATCCATACCTACAACATGGATACAAATCAAAAGCCGTTTTCAATGAAATCAAGCTCAAGTTCTGCGAAACTTAAGACGTCAGTAACTGTAGTCGTCAGTTCCCAGCTGTCATCAACGTACAAAACGTAAATGTGACGATATATTTGAGACATGGGTCGAATATTCTAGGAATTGGTTTCACCTTAGAAAATCGTTATACCCCTGACAAAAGTCAAAAGACAGTTGTCTGCGAGAAAACGGATCTTTCAGAGAAATCTTTGACTTTATGACAATAATTTGTATTTTGATGTTTCTGATCGTGAGTAACCCACAAAAGATTTTTCTCCAAATGAAAAACATAAGCCGTGCACTAAATTAAATACCCATATCACTATGACTGATTAGCAGTGTATTTGCAAATGTATGTGGCAGATAACAAGAGACTTGGCTCTATAACATATCTAGAAAAGCCTTACGAATATTTTCACCTCTATTTCAAATGAACAAATAACCGCAACACAATTTCTAATCTTCCTTTAGTTTGATCATTTATAATCATTGAAAAGGGCAAAATATAACTACCTAACGGTAAGAAGTTATCTGCTTATTAATT
This sequence comes from Euclidia mi, assembly GCA_944739405.2. Lineage (NCBI taxonomy): Eukaryota > Metazoa > Arthropoda > Insecta > Lepidoptera > Erebidae > Euclidia > Euclidia mi. The sequence goes on from OX123187.2 coordinate 23,731,675, forward strand.
AAATACAATCGTAAATAAGTTTGCTATTTCTACACAATTTAACTAAAAAAGGATTTAAAATTTTACCTACAAGGAGACCTCGGCAACTAGAGATAATTAGATTATTTTTATCGCAATAACACGGGCTTCAGATGATCGTAATAAAAATGAACTTTAAAGCTTACGATATTACTTTGTAAGTATATTATTATATAATTTTCTTACATAATGGTCGTATTATAAAAATGAAGTCGTAAAGAATGGTTACCTCATAATTTTTCATTTTGTGGTTATATACACCACTATTTTTTAATTAGTACAAATATTTAACAGGGCTCTAAGTACCTTTAACTGATCATATTTGTGTAGTTAAAAAATAAAAACACTAAGTCCCAAAACTGTCTCAAAACTGTCCACAAAAATACGTAATAATTGGTAAATGCATAACTAAAACTATGAGTAGTAAATTAGTAGTAGTAGTAAACTATTCCATTGATAAATTCCCCCCTGTCCCTCTGCGCCCGCGCCACACCTCGCCCGATTCGACAAACAGTGCTAAATTGTAACCGGTAGTGAGCGCATCGTTTTTCGATGGCTTATCAGTTCACACCACGAGAGTATGTAGCTATGCTTCATGCGTACTTTTTGAGTGGATAAAACGCGAGTGCAGTTGTGCGTTTGTACAGGGAAGAGTTTGGAAGCCAGTGAATCGGTCGAGGCGGCCCTGGAGCTTAGCTTCGATGCTCACCTGACCTCACGGCCATGGACTTCTTTTTGTGTGTGTACAAAAGTGAGCCGTTTAGTGTCGAACAATTAAAACAGCGCATATTGGACGCTTATGACGAAGTGAAAAGACAGAAGCGTACTGCTCTCGTTAAAAACAATTTAATTAAACTTGCCCGTCTGTGTATTGACAATAGTGGTGGACATTTCGAAGGACAATTGAAATATTTGTAAGTAAAAATTACCTACCTGCGTAAATAATAATTTGATGCGGGCGGATCAAAATCGGTCTGGGTGGAGAACCTTGGGGGAGCCCTATGTCCAGCAGTGGACGTCTCTAGGCTGACATGATGATGATGAAATTTGTAAATAGCAGCTGATTCTAACTTCATAAATACGCCAAAATTACTATTTTCTTTTCGTCCAGAATACCTTCTTTTATTTTGTTATTTGTTTGCTTTCTAATTACATACCTCCGTATTTAATTACTTGTAAATTGGCAAATTTTGCCGGTCCTAATAGTAATAATCCATAGATGAAGTACGAAGGAGAGTGTAGAATTAAAAAAATTAAAAAGAAACTACCTACACTTATTATTTTGCTTCATTTTATTGTCTAAGGCTACCTACATCATAAGTGCGACAGAGAGAATGCGAATGAGCAGGATGGAATATTATCAATGAATTAGTGAATGGATTGTAAAATATGACTATGATTTAAGTGAGATTTTCTACAATAAACAAATGAAAATAACTTTGCTCTTTATAGATATTATGAAATTCTTACGTCACATATATGATAATATTGTCTTCACTAATCTGTCCTTAAAGTTTTTGTACTAATTAAAAAATAGTGGTGTAGAAGTAATTATATAATTTTAAAGCTCTAAAAATATTGCTAAATCACTTCATTTTGGAATTGAGTTTGCAAACTTATCTATATCTTATAAACCTATGTATGCATATTAACGCCCAGGTGGGCATTATTTAGTTTTTTGTCATAAAAGCTGAAAAAGGATATATAAAGCAATGACATAGTCCTAAATGAAATACGTAACAAGTTCATATTCTATTCTCGTTCAGTAAACACAGAAGACGAAGGCTTTCACGGCAGATTAGCATGAAGCGCAACAAAAGCCTCCTGCTCGCTCAATGGCAGTGCCGCATTAATACTAATATTCAAACCGTTTGAAATACAAATTCACAGTCACTTCAGATATCACCCGTCAAATTTGCATAAAATGAAATTAAATGAAATATTTATTTTGCCACATTTTAATGGCACACACAAAAAATATTTGACAAAAAAATTGGTACAAAACAAAATACTAAAAAAACCCGTAGCATTAATAATAAAATAACATACTAAAATGAAACACTAAAACAAATAATTCATACAAATGGCAGATTGTTACGTCTGCTCACTGGCAACCCAACGCTTCCCGGCTGACCAATTGGAAGCCGTCTGCCGCCATTGGCCAAATAAAATACAAACAAAATAAAGATAGTGTCAGTGAACAGCGATAACAACTGAAAATTTATAAATTTATTTAAAATATAAGTGGAAGTGTGTGTCTCATTAGTGCCAAAAATTGGACTACGCTCAGTATACGTTGCGGTTGTTATGCCGCAACACTGGTATTCTGCGCAATCCATTTTAGTGGCGTCGGCGCCAGTGTCTGTTTATAACTTTAAAGTAAAAACTAAAATACACTTTGCTGTGTGGTATGTGTGAGTAGATACGATGTGTTAATCATATCAAAGCAAAATAGTATCGAATATGTGGTGTCAGGTGCAGAACCTTGCATGTACTAATGTAATTTTAGAGCAAGCGTCAGTGTGCTACAAGTACCAACCTATACCGCCTTGGATTCGTCGCGCTTGGCGCGCTTGCTGCGGCATGCCTGTGCGCTTGCGCCCAGATAGTTAAAATTATGAATAAATACATAAGTAAATGGTAAGTAATTGTAAAGAATAGTGTAAATAAAAAATAAAAAAGTCATGACTTTTAAATAAAGTGAAAAAGGGTGTGTAGTTATTCACAATAAACTTGTTTTGCCACAGGACCGGAAGACAATCCTTGAAGTTATGATATGGTTTTGCCAGGAAGAAAAGAAAAGAAAGCCCAACCTTCAATGCGAAATTTAAAATCTCCATTATGCCACAACAACACTGTCTGGAACTTGGGGTGGGTGGGGCATAGAGCGACGATACTAAATATTTACTCATTGGAACCTGACCCTTTATTCCCTGTAGCGTGTAATTACAAAGAACTCTTTCAAAGTTACTTCTCTGAACTTTATAAATATTACTTGAATTAATTAAATTCGATACTTCGTGTTCCATGCTTTAATTATTTAATTTAAGTTAAGAAACTCATTAGCGTAGTTAATATGTGTAATCCCCCCGTGGGATCTCCACCTTGTCATGGTGGGCGGGCTCAGTAACCGTGATTTTGAGGTACACCCACGGTAAACACTCCACGTGGGCTTGGGTGAGGCCTGCGTAGGATGCGTCCAAAGTGCCGGTGCGGGAGACTCTGTAACTGAAACTGTCCCCACGACCAAATGGGGGCGCACCATTGTTGCGTCGCGGTGGGGCCGCAGAGGAAGAGGAGTTGCGGTGTTGCGTTGCCGTCCTCCCTATCCTCTGCGGCCGCTGGGTGTTTTGGCGGCGGAGCCCAACACCTTTGTCGGCGAGGTTTGATAATGAGTATGGAGAATGCAACTTAACGCCGATAGATATTGAAATATGAATAATATGAGCGGGCTAATGTAATGTTTAGAAACTTACCTATTAGGACGTAGACATCACTTTCTATCATGGATATCATGGACACAATACCTGTAAACGGGTCTTTCACCGATATCAGGTCTTTCAATAACACAATACCTGTAAACGGGTCTTTCACCGATAGCTTACATATGCATACCTTAGTAGACGTCTCTACTCTTTTCTCAACTGAGGCGGTAAACGTCTTTACCCTCAGCCGAGCTCTAAACACATCATTTCTATTACAATACAGAATTACCATACAATACATTAACATTCACTAGATACATAGAAACAATAGGATCCCATATAATTAGCTTTACAACACTAGCTACTCCAAACAGTAGGAATCACAAAATACTTAGCTCCAGCGCCCATTTTGTGGTCTCATCAGACCAGCAGGCAATGATATATATGAAACTCCACACACATATTTATTACTGATTTTTATATAATATACAATATGTTTTGAATGACAATGTCAATACTATGAAGTAATAAAGTAAATTCGTATTCTTCGTATATCAAGTTCAAACCTCAAACGTAGAACCGTCGGTTGTGGCCAGTACTCACATAGAGGTTAGCTATTATTTACTCTTTCTCTATGGCTCATTTTAAATTTATTAATGTTGCTGCCATGTGCACTATATACAAATCGCGAGAAATCCCGACAACCTTCATCCGACGCCAAGGGGGTTTTGTTCTGGGCCCGCCTGACCATCTGGCGGGCCAATACCCGTCGGGGGGTTGCGAGGAATGCATCGGTGATACCCGACCCTGCAACACATGGGTACATGAGAGGAAAAAAAGGTTAATATGTCTAATATCTATAATAATCGTAACAAACTTGGTTCAGTAAACAATTCATCATTCGCCATTATAGCCCAAGAGCCCACGTCTGCCAGAATTTCGTTATTTTATAAAAACTGAAAGTTTTCCTGTGCATGCGCCCTTTAAAGGTAAGTACGATCACGGATTATAGAGTTTGCGTTGTGGTTACTTTCGTAGTTATCAGGTAGTAAAGGTGGATAAAATGATGCCTTAAATTCGTAATAGTATACAAGCTAAATTTTATATATGTTACTTGTAGAGCTATAAAAAGATGTTAGCCTAACAGCCGGACAGTTTCAATGGTTTTTACATCTTTCCAGACACTTTGAAAGTCCGCTGTAGGTACGAGCGAGAGAGCTTAGCCGATTTCGATCTTTTAAGATATCCAATAAAATAAAAATTATTACGTTCATATTCATGTAAAATAAAGTAAAAAATATATTTTAGTATTATAAAAAATAAAATTATTATATGTCAAAAACAAGTATTTCAGTATTTTTATAAATTGCATAATTGAAATGTATTAAGAAGTGCTGATACCGAATATTGCGGCAATAATGCTTGGTAACAAGCATCGCCTTAAAAGTGATTCGGTTGTCCGGATACTTACGAGTACTGGCAATAATTTAAGATATGTGAACGAGAGTTCAGTAGTTAGTGTGTCAGAGCTAACCTGGATTTCATGCCACAGGTTATAATTTCAACCCAACGCTTTATTTTCAAAATAGCAAACCGAAACCATACGGAACCAGAAACCTTTCAAAAACTTCGGCAACACCGAATTTATTGAAAATTTATGAGGAGTACGTTAAGCCGTCGGTCCCGGCTAGCACAAGGATCTTTGATAGTCTTCGCTATCAGTACCTATGAAGAAACTGAAACTAGTCTAAACCATGGAATATACCTATGCCTTCGGATTGCGGAGGTCAGATAAAAATGAAAAATCCTCTAGAATAGGTAAAATTCAGTCAAATCCGGTAAGCCTAAAAATAAGTAAGTATACAGTCTCCAATGTAAGCCAAGCTTTTGACCGAAAGCAGTTGCGAAATTTTGACGTTAGCAATGTACCACCTTGCAAGAGCGAGCTATTCCAGCGTTTTCTGCGAGCCAATTATATACGTACCATTTAGAATATAGCTTATCCGAAAAATCCAACCACTTATCAACCAGACAATAACGGCTGGGTATTGAAAGACGACACATAGGTATCCGTTCAAAGGGTTTGACCCGGATCAACTACCTGTTATGTTAGTTATTCGCTCAAAACTCAATCAGGTATGTAATTATTATAACAAATTATAGAAATTATTTTTAAAATATTTATAACGAAGCTCATGGCATCGATTGGAAGAGTAGGGCCGAAATGAATGAATGAAAATATCGACGTCAATGTGAACAGTACAATATTTTTTACATGTAATAAAACATTTTTCGATTTTTATAAAACTAAAATAACATTTTTACTTAATTTAACATGGCTATGAATAAAATATTTTTATTTTATTGGATATTTTAAAAGATCGCAATCGGCTAAACTCTCGCGCTCGTACCTACAGCGGACTTTCAAAGTGTCTGGCAAGATGTAAAAACCATTGAAACTGTCCGGCTGTTAGGCTAACATCTTTTTATAGGTCAACAAGTAACATGTATATATAAAATTTAGCTTTTATGCTATAACGAATTTTAGGTATCATTTTATCCACCTTTACTACCCGATAACTGCCAAAGTAACCATAACCCAAACTCTATAATCGGTGGTCGTTCTTACCTTTCATGCATGCACAGAAAAACTTTCAGCTTTTATAAAAATAACGAAGGTCTGGCAGTTGTGGGCTCTTGCTCTATTAGGAATGTTCTATATTTGGTGTGATGAGGAGGTTCCCTAAGAATTTGGAAGATAATTATTATCCATTCGGTGATTCATGATGACAGACCGTCCCAAAGGGAGCGTTGAATTAGTACATTCGAAACCTATCCGGGTAACCGCTGAGATGGTGGTAAACAACGAACTTTGTCTACTGGGATACATTATACTTAATCATAAAATATTAGTTTACTTGATGTATTTGTTGTGATAGGAACGAAACTCTAGAAAATAAAGTCAGGCTTATTTTGGTAGATATTTGATGGAAAACATTAGCTACGAATTTGCAATGCTTCTTTTGTTATTTGCACTCTTTGCTTACGATTGATAGTATCATAGGTTTCTCCTACCTCTAAGAAATCTCCATCTCTTCCTTTGTTAAATAAAATAAAATAAAAAACATTTTTAAGTTAAACGGTTTTATTACAATAAAAAAATATGTAGTTAGGTTATGTACTAAATGCTAAACAAATAATTCGGTAAGTCCTAGCTGCCAGATCACACCAATCTTCTCATCAATCTGGGGTATTGATCAGACAAATATAAAATCGTTGGGCGCGTGAAATTTCCATCAAAATGTTTGCTCTGGATACGCTACGCCCAACGATTTTATATTTGTCTGATCAATACCCCAGATTGATGAGAAGATTGGTGCGATCTGGTAGCTAGGACTTACCGAATTATTTGTTTAGCCTAACTACATATTTTTTTATTGTAATAAAACCGTTTAACATAAAAATGATTTTTATTTTATTTTATTTTCAAGTTTTTAGTTTTGTTGTTAGTTCATAGTCAGCTCTATTCTACCAATCAAGCCCTTTCATTCGATAACCATATTGAGGTATTTGTGAAAAATATGTAATCCGCCATTTTGTGGCAGCAGCCATCTTGGATTTTTCATAGTGAGCTCTATTCTACCAATCAATCCCTTTCATTTGATACTCATATTGAGGTATTTGTGAAGAAATATGTCCTCCACCATTTTGTATCGGCGGCCAACTTGGATTTTTTATAGTGAGCTCTATTCTACCAATCAAGCCCTTTCATTTAATACCCATATTGTGGTTGTTGTGAAGTAATATGTGATCCGCTATTTTGTATCGGCGGCCATCTTGGATTTACAATCATAAAAAATATATAATGTTGTATTGTCATCAAAAATAAGAGTGTGTACCAAATATCAGATCAATCTGTCATCAGGAAGGGGGTAAAATTCCAATCATTAAATTTGACCCAAACAAACAAATAAATAAACAGGTCAACCTAAATAAAACCGTTTAATAAAAATGAACCTTATTATCTTGTTTAACAATTTGAATAAAATGTCACGCCGGATATCAATTTTGACAAGTGACTCGTGCTAATCCTAGTAAGATAAGATAGTTTATTTCGCAAACATGGGTACAGTACATGATCTTAAATACAATTATACAGGTTCAGGCATATTTTACCATTAGGCATGTGAAAGGTACAATACCAAAAACACAAATTAAAATTACACAACTATAAATATTTATAAATATTCAAACAAATGCAATAAGCTTAATTAACTAAAAAGGAGCTTAATTTTCTTATAAATAATGATTCACTCAATGCCTTCCAAGATTTGGGTAACTTATTGTATATGAGTGGAGCCATGCAGAACACACTCTAGCGCATAAGTGCCGTATTTGCAGTCTGCAGACATAATTTGCTACTATCGCGCCTATTTCGATGGACTACGTCAGCGAGACGAGTAAAACGATTAGGATTAGTTTTTACAAATACAACTACTTCAAGAATATAAAAGCAAGGTAAGGTTAATATTTTAAACTGTTTGAAATAAGGCACACAACTATCGGTAGACTTTAATTTATACATAGACCGTATGCATCTTTTTTGGGATTTAAACACTATTTCTTTCTCTGTTGAATAATAATTTAAATGACTGAACTAATGTTAAAGCGGTACGTTTGTAGTTCCCTACAAAGCCTCGTTAATTTTTGTTCACTTATTTACAAAAGGAATTGAAAGTTTGTAGGGAAACCTTTGCAAAATAAAAACCCTGCACCAAATCAGTATATAGTTACTACCTATCTACTTTACCGTATTGATAAGGTGAAACTACTTAACCCTTCAACATGACCACACTTGATATTACATTCAGTATATTCCACTAATGGAAATGTAAGCTTACTTTGAGACGTTGCTTTGTTTATAGAATATCCCACATGAACATACAAACACTTAATCGAGTGTCACTCAAAGTGTTACCGCTTGACGTGCACATTGAACCTCTGATACTAAAATGTATTGGTGATTTATATACCTACACATTACACATGTATCTTGATGTATCGGCATTATGGACTCTAAATACATGTAAGATCCTAAAGCAAATAGTTTTCAGCCGTCTGTGTTCTTTTAGTTCCAAGGCAGGTAGATTTTCGTTTCATAGCATACTGACACACATTAAAAGTAAGTAGTTAAGAAATGAAAAGTCCTCGAGAATTCCAGCGCATTAGAGGTATGAAAAGATTACGTAAGTACGTTGAACATTAAGCTCTAAAGCGAAACTTTTCAAATGTCATGCACAGCTACGTCGATGTAAAGAAAATTGCAAGTGCAGTATTATCATTACGTACTTAGTATCCTGAGCTTAGTCCGACAGTCTGTACTCTTAACAGAATCTACGCTAGTAGGAACTCGCCTCTAAAATGCGTTAGCAGAGTACATTCCATTATGCCACCGACGCACACAAAGAAAGGATCACAAATGTTACCGTAAGTGGGTTAAAAGGATAAAATGCGGTTTCACAGACGAAAGGAGCGGCTAAATAACAAAACATTTCTACGATAAGTTTTTCGCTTGCATACCTGAATTCGAGAGCGATTCCCACTCGTCCCGAGAGGCCAAACGTACTTATCTACCTCCCATTAATCATCCTATACATTTCATATATCAGATCTATCGTCTACAAAAAATATTATGTGACTTTTTGTTCGTACTACATTAAACAAAACTGGGCTTCTCACGAGCAATAAAAAGGCTAACATGAAAAAACATTTAAGGAAAGTAATTAGTCAAAAGTTTGTTTCAGTGTCTAATTATGATTGAAGCATTTTCCTGTTTTATTTTTCAGAAGTGTAATTCGGTGAGTGTTCGCTTTAGATACATTGTACAGAATAAAGGCGGGACAAGGAGACACTCAATCGTTTTCACTCACCTAATCGTTAGGTTTGACTCGCCATAAACCTTCAGCTGAGCCGTTCCTTTGGGAATTTTACTCAATAGACACCTGACACCGTGTGTAAGGTCGGGTGACGGGTGACACCTAGCAATCTCCAAGTAATTGTTTCCAACTGAACTGTTAGCGACTGCTAAACAATTACCTGCCACGCCGGGCTTCCGTTTGACACGCCTACCGTAAACGGAAAAGATAATTTTATCTGTGGTAAATAAAAATATTTATTCAGTATCACTTTCTTATTTCGTTCAATAAATAATGTCAGTTTACTTAACTTTCGTAACTAAAATTCAAATCACTTGTCGTGTAATTGAGTAAATTAGTTTTATAAGAGCAATTAAAATATTGGACTATGAGTGAGATTGTTTGGGTTAGTTTAGAAGGCGATTGATCCAACAAACGACCTCGAGAGCCATCATCAATCTCAAGATTATCAATTTATCGTTGCATTCGCCTCGGCTGCGTCACTAATTATGGACTCAAAACCGATTCAGACAAGGTTTAGCCCTCTCCATCAAAAGTTGGGTATTAATCGAAATAAATGAAATACCCTCAAACAATATCAAGTAATCTTATTTAGGTTTTTTACACTGGAGGCTTTCATAAATTGGTACCGTAAATAAACTGGCAGCGACGAGTGAACAAAATTATGCTTTCATAACTTGGGAGGGTGAGATGAGATTACGAGTTCTTTCAAGAAGAAATGATAACAAACTCTTACACTAAAAAAATGCATATATATTGGCATAATACATTTAATATTTTCCCTCAAAATCGTAACGCGTTTCCCAATTAATCGAAGCATTAAGTGGAAACGGGCATTATTGTTCGCTTCACCAAACCTCTTGACGGAATGGGAAGATGGCTTGATATGATCGCTCAATATTGAATAAAGATATATGGTCTAGATATCTAGCTTTCTAGATTTGGGAAACGTAGCAAGAGCTGCCATTCTTCAATTGTGTAATTGCAATGAGACGGAATGAGTCATAAGCTTACTGAGCTTTAACTTAATAGTTACGGTGTAAGTAGAATAAGTGGGTTAATAATATGACGTCGACTAAGTTCATTAAACTCGAAGTCATTTTCTCCGCTTTATCTCTACAGTGCTACTAACATAACCCCACTGCAAATTGCCACACTGCTCACAATTATAAAATTTAAATGTCGTCATTTTTGCCACTACATCACAATAAGTGTTTCAAACTTCATCACCACGTGAGACATATGTGTACATCAGAAACAGCTTTTGTAGGTCTGTCGATGTCGATGTCTGCTCTGTGAACGTTAGAGTAGTCCAGAATACCTAAGATATATAGCAATGTATTAGAAAATGCGCAACCTGTGCGTTTGTAAATAATACAAGTATAAATCTCACGGTAGGCTTTTAACTATTGTCATCACTCACGAATAATTATAAAAAATCCATTTCGCCGTAGAATACTGCTACTTTCCGTAACGTGACAGATATTCCCACGCTTCACGATGCCATCAATCATAATTCCTTCTGTCAAATTTTAAGTATTTTAGTAAATCACTGACAAGATTTTAATAAAGTACGAATAATTTTAAAGAAAACAGGGACTAACAGGGTACACAGTCTAAGATGGAACGTACTAGCGGCTGGCCGCAATGCGGTGCAAAGTATGCGACTGACGCCACTTCGTTTTTATGCAAAGGCGCGACAGAACGCACTGACTTGCGGCCTACGGATATACTTCGGCCAGCCACACAGTGCGCTCAGATTCCTACCCCCATTTAGGAGGGGGCGGTGTTCATTAGGCGGGTCCACAGAGACCGAGCAGCCTCGCGCGGAAAATGCTTCGCGAGGCAGCTCGGTCTATGTAGATGTGGCTCGGTCGAGGAAAGCGTGCGCCCGAGCTACCGAATTAGACACGTCCACACAAAGCGCGCAGCCTCGCGAGGAATTGGCGCGCGAGGCTGCGCGCCCTGTGTGGACGTGCCCCGGCTGAGGCAAGCGCGTGTGCCGCAACGGGCGATCGACTGAGCGGCCGAGCCATCGAGTTTGGTTTTTTGTTTTGCCGCGGTCTGGACGCTGTTTCGTGCCTCGCTCGAACATAATAATCCTTACTAATAATATAAATTCGCAAGTGTGTTTGTATGTTGGACATTTTTTTTATAGACTCACGTCTGTATCCGCGTAAGGATAGGCAGAGTTGTAATATTATTACATCCACATTTCACCATGAAATGTTTAGGTCCCACGTAATAGGGGACGAGCCTATTGCCGTTAACGGGCACATCAGCAGACTCCTGAGACCTCCAAGCAGCACTGCTTCTGAGAATTTGGGAAAACCCAGTAACACTTTTGCCCGACCCGGGAATCGAACCCGGGACCTCCGATCAGCAGTCGCATACCCTATCCACTGGTCACTGAATGACGGAGGATACATTCATCATAACATTCTCATCTTTGACGCTATTTATTGTACCAATAATAATCCTTCAGTCTGTGCTTCGGTTACAGTATCCTTGCCTACAGACATTCATTTCCTATAATTCATTCTATATTTTTTTACATGTCTACCTATTCCATCCTTTAGGTATAACAATAATCGACGACCGGTTGGCAAAGCGGGAGTGTAAGCGACTGCAACGCCGAAGGTCGCGGGTTCGACTCCCGCTCAAGTCAAACATTTGTATGCATGAACATGAATGTTTGTCTTGGTCTGGGTGTTTCTATGTATATATTTACAAAAAAAGTCATCATCATCATCATATCAGCCAAACAACGTCCACTGCTGGACATAGGCCTCCCCCAAGGTTCTCCACACAAACCGGTCTTGAGCCGCCCGCATCCAACCTCCTCCCGCAATCTTGACAAGATCGTCGGTCCACCTTGCGGGGGGCCTAGCTCTGCTGCGTCGTCCGGTACGTGGCCGCCACTCCAGAACATTTCTGCCCCAACGGCCATCGGTTCTTCGAGCTATGTGCCCTGCCCACTGCCACTTCAGCTTGGCTATCCGGAGAGCTATGTCGGCGACTTTGGTTCTACTGCGGATCTCCTCATTTCTGATTCGATCTCGCAGGGCAACTCCAAGCATAGCTCTCTCCATCGCCCTCTAAGTGACTTTGAGCCTTCTGATAAGGCCCATAGTGAGCGACCACGTCTCTGATCCGTAAGTCATCACTGGCAACACACACTGGTCAAAGACTTTCGTCTTGAGACACTGCGGGATATCGGACGAGAAGATATGTCGTAGCTTCCCAAACGCTGCCCAACCGAGTTGGGTTCGACGATTGACCTCCTTCTCGAAGTTGGACCTACCTAATTGGACTACTTGTCCCAGGTAGATATACTTGTCGACAACTTCGAGCGTAGAGTTCCCAACCTGAATAGGAGCAGGTACAACATGGACCTTCGACATGATTTCGTCTTGTCCATGTTCATCTTAAGACCTACTTGTTGGGAGACTCTACAGAGGCCATCGAGCATTGTGCCTAGGTCTTCCATGGTCTCAGCCATGACTACGATATCGTCTGCGAATCGAAGGTGAGTGATGTACTCGCCGTTGATGTTGATGCCGAGTCCATTCCAGTCCAGAAGCTTGAAAACATCCGCCACCGCAGTGGTAAACAGTTTCGGGGATATGACATCCCCCTGTCTCACCCCTCGCTGGAGTTGAATAGGTTTCGAACTCTGGTCCTAGAGGCGGACTGACATAGTGGCGTTTTCATACAAACACTTCAGCACTTCGATATATCGGTAGTCAATCCGGCACCGTTGGAGAGACTGTAGCACCGCCCAGGTTTCGATCGAATCGAAGGCTTTCTCATAGTCCAAAAACGCCAAGCATAGGGGCTGGTTATACTCCTCGGACTTCTGTATAACCTGCCGCAGCGTATGTATGTGGTTTAAGGTACTATAGCCTTTAAGGAAACCGGCTTGTTCGGGCTGGAAGTCGTCAAGCTTGCTCTCGGGACGATTCGTGATGACCCTCGAAAACAGCTTGTAGACGTGGCTCAGAAGTGTGATGGGTCTGTAGTTCTTCAAGAGGGTTTTATCCCCTTTCTTAAAGAAAAGCACCACTACACCTCTGTGCCACGCCTGTGGCGTTTTACCCTCGAGAATGACGGAATTAAATAGCTTCCGGAGGACTTCTCTAGCGGGTGCACCGCCGGCCTTCAGAAGCTCACTCGTAATTCCGTCATCACCCGGCGCCTTGTTGTTTTTAAGCTGTTTGAGAGCCACACTAATCTCGTGCATGCTGACGTCCGGGATATCTTCGGTATAGTGTCGGGTCAATCCAGCTCTAGGGTCTGACGCTGGAGTGCTTGCGGGTTGTTGCGTTGTCGTGTATAGCTGTCCGTAGAACCTTTCGATCTCCTCCAAGAGCTCAGGCTTGGACGATACGATTCTGCCATCCTCCGTCTTCAGCTTTGTAAGCTGACTCTGCCCAACAGACAGATCCCTCTGGAACACTTTGGATCCCTTATTCTGCTCGATCGCCTCACGAACACATTTTGTGTTGTATTGGCGGAGATCGCGGGTCAGAGACTTAGAGGTCTGTCTGTTGAGGTGCCGATATTTCGGCATGTCGTCGGAGGATAACAGAACCATCTTGCGCCTTTCCTCTAACAGCTCGAGGGTTGGATCCGAGATCTTTTTGGTTCTCTGGCTTTTCTGAGGCTTAAAAAATTTAGCCCCTGTTGTATGGACAGCATCCACGAACCCGTTACTGTACTCGTCCACATTTACGCATTCGCCCAGGCATTCGAAACGGTTCTTGAGTTCGAGCTGAAAGCTCTCGGGGTTTTGGATATGAACCGGTGCCGGTCGGAGCGTGGACTTTATCAACCTCGACCGTTCGAGGCTTCTACAGATATTTAATGTGCCTCTTACCATTCGGTGATCGCTCCTCACTTTAAGTGAATTGATCACGGAGACATCATTGAATATCTGCCTCTTCGTCGACATGATAAAGTCGATCTCATTTTTGGTTGCACCGTCTGGACTTACCCAGGTCCACTTGCGGCATTCTCGCTTCTTGAAGAAGGAATTCATCATATAGAGTCCTTCCTTCTCCATAAAGCTAGCCAGCAAGTGACCCCGGGAATTCCGATGCCCATAACCAAATTGCCCCACTCTCAGCTCATCACCGTCGCGTTTGCCCAGTTTCGCGTTAAAATCTCCCATGACCACGGTGCAATGGGTTTTGTAGCCATGTATAGCCCGAGATATGTCCTCGTACATGGCTTCCACCTCCTCATCGGGGTGCGACGAGGTCGGAGCGTATACCTGTATGACCTTCAGCGAATACCGCTTGGATATTCTGAGTATAAGGTACGCTACCCTGCTCGACACACTCCCGATATTTACCACGTTGGTCACGAGAGATTTGTGGACGATGAACCCGACACCACCTTGGGACTGTTGGTCGCCCTCCCGGTAGAAGAGCAAGTTACCGGAATTGAGAACTATCGAGTCCTCCCCCTGTCTTCGGACTTCAGATAGGCCTATGATATCCCATCGCAACTTGCTCAATTCTTCTTCCAGCTCGACAATATTTTCGTCGGTCCGCAGTGTGCGCGTGTTCAGTGTTGCCAGGGCCAATTGTCGTTGGTGGTGGTAGCCCGATCTCTTCCGGAGATTCTTCGCACCCCTTGCCCCGCCTTTACAATGGCCGCTACCATAACCAGGACTAACGGGGCCGCCGGGGTCTAGGGGCCGATTTTTAATGGTGTGATACATATTTGGGGGGATATGCCATAATCGCCACGCTTGGCAGGCGTATTGGCGATCGCAGTGGCGGAAGTTTTTAGTGCTGGACGCTGCTGCCCATCTAGCATCTTGGGATTTACTTCCGCCAGGTTCGGATGGTTTGACCGCCATCTTTCGGTTGACTGCTTGCGCTGGGGGAGATATTATGACGAGTATCTACTCGTCAGAGTAACTCCCCCAGTGGGCGGTGTGGTCGTCACGTTCCGACGCCAAGAAAAGTAAGTATAAGTAAATATGTATATTATGGCCCAACCCTATTGCAGTATGACCATTTCCAAGTACTATATTTATAAACAAAATTTAAAAATAAGAGAGAGGAGAGACCAACGATCTCACTTTGATACGTAGACCGATAGATGGCAAATGTACTATTTCACTCTAATTCACAAGTCGACAATTTGATACATGCGCATTAATACATAATAGATTTTCAACTATATTTTCATGTTCTGAATTCAAACTTTCTGGCAACTACAATTTTTGTTTTTTCCTACGGTGCCGAGGCTGGCGCGCTCTAGGCCGCGTTCACATTTATCTGATGTAATCTGTCGTGACGGCGTCTGTCGTGTCGCGACAGACAATATCCCGGTCTGCGACAGAGAGGGGGGTGTGGGGACGGTACAGCGCGAATTAAGAGATTGGACTCAGATTAATTGTAAAAAAAATAATTTATTTAATTATAACAGCTTAACAGTACATTTAAAATATAAAATAGTAATCGCTAATGTAAGATCTACAAAGGTATTTATAATAAATTAATGCTAAGATGACAATAAGATTATCTAGATAATTTGGTGGGAAGAGATGTGCTGACGAAGCTAACATTGTTGGGTTCCGTACAGTTAACTCGCGCGACACAACTCGTCAGACTAATGTGGACGCTCCACTGTCTGTCGTAAAGCGTCAGACGCGCGTATGCAATTGTGCGCAATGGACGACGAACTAATTGACTTCCTTTTTATAATATTATTCTTATACAGTACCTATAGATGAGCTAACTCAATACGAAATAATATAATCCTATGTAAATAATTTATGGATATAAGTATCCACTTATATCCATAAATTGTTATCTACTTAATCTGAGTCGGATAATTCATGAAAAACATTGCGAAAGTGTGGACTCCCCGAGAGTCAAGACAGAGCAGATTCATAATTGCGTCAGATCGCGACAGATGGCGACAGACAAATGTGAACCGTAAGTAATTACGATAGAGACCGTCACGAGAGATCACGTCAGATAAATGTGAACGCAGCTTTATTCTATGGCCGCGCTCGTTCGGGGACCGTTTCCTCGCGCGGCAAATTCCTCGCGACGCTGCTCGCTTGTAAATTTGTGTGTGTGCAAAAGCAATCAATATTCCGATTGTGCCTTGTTTGTACGGCGCCGGGCGTTTCTTACCATCTAACTATTCAAATAGCGACCAAATTCGATTCTCGGTCAAACTTTATTAATATGTTTCTGACCAAGCATAAATGCTTTGATAAAATTTTCACTTTCATTTATTGAAATATTTAATAAAATATCTAAATATTTGGTTCTTTGAAAGTATTGAGAAAATATTCTCACGTAGCAATTTATTATAGTACAAAGACAAAAAACAAGTCATATAGCTTTTTTAGTTATTACGAAGCTATTTATTTACTACTTGACTTAAAGACATATTCAAATTATAATAATTTATTTATTTTATTTAGTGATTCCAAAACTTTTCAATTGTTATTACCTCTATGCCTTAACTACAGCAAAATATGACTCCTTCACTCAACCTTCAATGTTATTTAAGGTTAACAAAGCAACTTTGACCTGCACTGGGCAGTAAAATATTTCCTTGCATTAGGTGCATTGAGAATTTCAAACTATTAACTTCACGACATTATTTGGACAAATCATTTGTATTAACTTCATAGAACAAAGCTGTACTACTTTTATGATCACCGGTTTTACAGAAAAACTTTCTTTACGGACTCTACGAGTCAAACTAACCTCAGCGGTCCTCTATTTGCTACCACCACACCGTTTATTTTACGATATTATTAGTCTAGTGAGCATTTACGACCAAGCAGGTTTAATTAACAAGCGGGTTTTGACGACCAGATGGCGCCGCGGGAGTGTAAGCGACTGCTAAGCCGAAGGTTGCGGGTTCGATTCCCGCTCAAGTCAAACATTTGTGTGCATGAACACGAATGTTTGTCTTGGTCTGGGTGTTTCTATGTATAATATGTGTGTATTTACAAAAAAAAGTATATATATATGTTTATCCATTGTCTAGTACCCATAGTACAAGCTTCTGCTTAGTTTGGGACTAGATTGTGTTGTGTGAATGTGGTAGAATATTATATAATTGACCCCAAGTCAGGAACTTAGGGTATAAGGAAGTCAGGCTGACGACCGTTAGTTGCCTAAATACGTAATTCAATATTTGATCTATAGATAGATCTTTAGATTTTAGATTCGTTTTTGACATAAGCTCCATACAAAATATGTCAAATACGAATCTCGAATCTCAAAATCCATGTATGGATCGAATATTTAACATGGCCGTTAGAGTACCAAAATAATACATTTAAGAACACGAGGCCAAATCAGAAATAATATTTCAGTACCTGTTACAGTGCTGACTTTGCTTACGGATATAAGATGGTTTACCTTTATATATCAAAGAATGAAACATAAATAAAACATGTTTATGCTCTTGACTAACATAGATTCCTTCTATGAAACATATAAGCAGCATCATATTCTAATGAAGCGAATCATAATAAAATTAGCTGTGCTTCAATGCTACTTTGGCACAAATGGTAAACAAATCAAGCAAGCATTCTCGTTTATATTAACTTACATGTAGAAGCAAAATTTCTGTGTATAATTAATTTTTGTTTCTTTCTAATATTTCTACAAAAGTCATGTCTAAAAAATACATCTAAATTAAGTCCCGAGAATTAAATCAAAGCAAGATTAAATAATTTCGCGTATAGTAAATAACTATAGTTTTTAGATAAGTATACTAATGTTTTTGCTTTAGTAATGTCTATTCAACTCTCAAAGAAAAATTTACATGTTCAGACATGATCTTGTTATTCATTGAAAGAGTCTAATGTTTCTTAAAATATTTTTATATTTCATTTTGCACAAAACCTCTCTGCGATTTTCGCCACATTAAATTCAATGTTTATTTCATTTTCGCATGTACTTTTTCATAAGATATTAAATTTACCAGATTGGACTAATAATAGGACGAAGAATAGTGTTTTAAAAACAAACGAAGAGACAAACTATGCCGATTTTTAATACTATACATACAATATTTAATTCATTTGACAGAATATAGTAATAAAGTAGTCACCTTCTAACTTCAACAGCAAATTACCTGACATGGGGATGGAATCTTCACTTTAAAATATGATAGAATTATCTTTACTTAATATGCCATTTACATAGTCAGCAGCGCTCACTGTGCTCAGTAATCGATGGAAATTAGTATTTACACGTAATTTATAAGGATTGATGTGAGCGAGACGGGTTAACTGCCCTGCAATTAGTTTGTAAGCTTTATTCCCCTCATAAGTTTTCACGAAAACCGTTAAAATATATATAGTACACGTGCAGAGCTTGTCTAGTTGCTGCTATTTAGCAAATCGATATTCATATTCGCAGTGTATTACAAAATAAAGAATACAATACAAAGTGTCCCTATACCATTTCATTATGTAGGTATCGTAAGAAAATTACAACAAGTAAATTTTTAATAGTATATATGGGAAGAAATAGAAATCTCTAAATTAAATCCTATAAAAGCTTGTCTGGCCAGCGTGGTATATACGAATACAGGCCAAAGCGCCTATAGGTTTGCCTTGTATAACATTACCATACCATTTTCTTACTATATCACTATACGGCTGTATCACAATGATAATGGGATGAAAATTAGCAAAGATATTTAGCAATTGACTGCTAAAGGCTGTATGATGATGATAATGAGATTATTTCTTTATAGTTTTAACTCTAAAACTACTAGTCATATAGAAAAACGTTTGGGACTTTTTTATATTCATAATATATTTCCGCCGATCGTAGCGGTACCTTCCATAACTTCACAGGATTAGATTAGATTGGCTGCATATTTCTTCCATATCGGTTCAGCAGTTTTTGAGCTTATTACATACCTTACTACAATATCATTCAAAAAATTCAAATTAAAAATTCAAATTCGATGTATTGTGTTTAATAGAAAGGTACAATTTACTTATTTAGAGTACAAAAGCTTAGTTTAGGTTCCTGATATAAGAATAATAATAACATGCTAATCGTCCGTAACCAAATTGTAAGACTGCGGGGCTAACGCCTTCAAGCTACGGCTAAAATGGATCCAAAGCTCATAATTTATTGTTCGTCGAATTCCATTCACGTTTATATTACCGGACACTTATAGATTTCTTCACATTTCGATTCATCAACCTGCTCCCAATATCTGATAGCACTATGGACTACAAAATTCGAAGGCGGGTCTCTATTTAGACTAGAGTTTAGACTATGAAAACTATGCCAATGGGCAAGACTGAAGAAAATATACTTACAATAAAATGTAACTGGACTTAAACATCTCTGTATAAACTTAGACAGTAAAAAAAATATCAATTTCTGGTGTTCATCAATAATAATACCATCTGTCTGGCCCGTCAGTCAATGGTTAGTGAACCTGACCGTTAAGCTAGAGGTCGTGGATTCGATTATATTTTTCATGTTTCGAGTACATGAATCCACATAAACACAAAATATAGGTATTATACATTACAGAACGAAAACAAAATAAATCCAAATTAAGGGTGCTTGTACACGGCGCATGTAGCTTGATCATGTTGAGGCACTTGCGCGGGTTACATGCACCGTAAACATATCGTTTAAAACAATGTGCGGGTCCAGCGACTCGAGCATGTACCAAAGCGAGCCACCCGCGCAAGTAATTCGCGTGCTCTGCGACGCGCGCGGGTCACTCGCGCATGTTATTTGTTAAAATTACATTAACATTTTTAACATATGATTTTAAAATAATTTTCGTTCGTCGAGACATTTGACGCGATTCAAGTCATAAAGCTACCGCGCGAATAACATGCACATGTAGCTCTTGACCACGAACAAATAACTTGTACATAGGTACAACTTGCGCAAGTAGCCCGCGTCTTTACTTGCTCCAGTTATTTGCACCATGTACAAGTACAAGCGAGTAACTTGATCAAGTAGCTTGCGCATATTACCCACGCGTGTAACCCGCACCTTTACTTGCTCCAGCTACATGCACCGTGTACAAGCACCCTTATTCACAAGTAACAATAGATAGATAGAGCAATGACGATTTTAATACTGTAGCTTCGAATATTATTCTCTGGCTAGTGCATCACATACAGTTATAGCCACATAACGCAGAGTGGCCAGACGCAGTGCGTAAAACTCACACAAGAACAACGCGTCAAATATTTCTGTGTCTCCTAGTTTAGGTAGACTTTCCATAAGAGATGAACGAAGTGACAGCGGTGAGAATTTTTTTATAACTAAGTAGGTTGAAAAATAAAGTTATGTTTTGATGTAGCACACCACTCATCTGCTTCACACGACTCATCAAGCCACGCAGCCTCAAGCACCACCTACTAAAATATACATATACACACACACACCCATACACATATATTATAGTTAGTGTATCTATTGCAGTGGCTATTAGCTTGCGCGTCGAGTTCAAACCGCACGTTAAAACTTTGCCGGTGACATCAACTTACGAAAGTGATCAATCCGCATAAATATTAAACACTGAACTGTTTTCGTATGCCTCTTTTAGTCATGAAATAAAGAACAAAAGGCTCTGATATTTATGCACAAAACTAACAGCCTACATTGAATTGATGTCGAAGATTTGATAAAAACGTAGACTGGAAACAAAAATGTGTTGAACGCATATTTTCCATGTTTCACAAAGTTTTTCGCGACAAGTCATTTGATACACAAAAACGCTTACCAAAACGAAAATCAGAAATATTTCCTAATCAAAAGTAACCATAATTATTCGCCCTCCAGCTCCGGTGGACATTTACGATTGGGCGGCAAGAAAAACAACGGACAGCCTTTTTCCATTTTTTCGGTTTTCTTTCTCTTCCAGATAAGTCCCATTACGCCGCTTTAAAATAGGTCAGAGGTTTCTTTCGTTGGGGCGAAGTCAGTACATTTCTGGTACATTTATAAAACAATATATCTAAGTGATAAGGAAACACAATATATAAGGGTAAGAGAAAAGTGTTCAAGCGTGGCTAGAGATTGCAACGGACGCTTTTCACTATAGTCAGTCGAGCGCGAAAACGCCACCGATAGGGTGCCACGCCACCGGTGGTACCCGGCCCAGCCGGCGCCCGGCGCCTGTCCGATACAGTAGTGCAGAGACTACTCGCGAATTAGCATGATATCCCGAATATTGAATATTATAGCAACATGTGCTATTTACCTCTCCAGTTTATGAAGAGACGCGAATTTAGCATTTAATATTAAAGTATTTTATTTTTATATTTATTTATAGTCTCACGCCTGTAACCCCGAGGGGGTAGGCAGAGGTGTAAATATTACATTTTGCCATGAATTTTTAGGTCCCACGACTCCCACGTAATAGAGGGCGAGCCTATTGCCGTTACCGGGCACATCACCAAACTCCGGGCTGCTACTGAGTATTTGGAAAACCCAGTAACACTTTTGGCCGACCCAGTAATCGAACCCGGGACCTCCGATCAGCAGTCGCATACGCTATTCACTGGACCACGGAGGCAGATTTAAGTATGTATGTACTTTTATAACAATCAATCAATAAAATTCCATTTCAGTTTATTTCTTGTAATCAATGATTCCGTGCTTAGATATGTACGTCAAAATTTTAACGATCAATTTAAACAAATGATCATCATGATCTGTGATTAATGACCATACAACAATTACAATGTAACATAGAAGGTACTACTCTTTAACATTATTGCATTCATCTTATCTTATACTAATATATAAAGCTGAAGAGTTTGTTTGTTTGGTTGAACGCGCTAATCTCAGGAACTACTGGTACGATTTGAAAAATTCTTTCAGTGTTAGATAGCCCATTTATCGAGGAAGGCTATAGGCTATATAACATCACTAGTAGTAGTAGTAGCCTTAAATAACGCGGGTGTAACCGCGGGCATCGTCTAGTTAAATGTAAACCAACATTTTGCCTGTCGTCACGTTTTGGTATCGCAACTGCTTAGAAACATAACATCACTAAAGCATATTTTACCTTATAACCAATACGTACAAATCAACAATAGTGTTAGAAAAACCTCTAACATCGCTTGTTACAAGACTGTTTTACATGTCCAAAGTAAGTTTGAAACTTATATTCCGTGTGTGCACAACACTATTCCAGTGTTGCCGAACAAGTTATGCCACAGCTATGTGCTTTTTGTGTCGTGATGCACTGCTCTTTGTTCCATATTTGCATATACCTCGCGTTTGGTCAATAAGTCGAGTATAACATTTTGTAACCTATTGATAAAACTTTATTTTAAAAGCGTACTCATATTTTCTAATTACCGCAGTGCTAGTCTAGTGGATAGGCTGATATACTATTACGCGGAAGGTTTCAGGTTCGAATCCAAATAGTGCGCCAGTAAATTTTTGAAGTCAAATGCGTATAAAATGTTTGAATAAGAATGAAGAAAACTGTAAATCTCAGAGTTCTTTATAATGACGTTCTCGAATGACCTGTGAAATCCGCCGAATCGCACTTGGTCAGCAGCGTGGTGGATTATGGCCTTGCTATTCTTACAGTGACAAGAGGTTCGTGCCTAGCAGTGGAACAGCATAGGGGTTGATAGTGACATTTATAATTTTGTTTAGACTATATAACATTAATCAGGGAGATATAGAAGAAGAAAAATGTGACAGAGTAGGACTGAGAGGCAACAGGAGAAATTAAGAAATAAGGTCTCTTACACTCTTTTCGCTGAATCTCCAGACTGAACGGTGTTTTCCATTCTCTTTAATTTATTTATTTTATTTATAGACTCACGCCTGTATTCCCCGAAGGGGTAGGCAAAGGTGTTATATTATACCCACATTTCGCCATGAATTTTTTAGGTCCCACGTTACCGGGCACATCACCGGATTCCGTGCTGCTACTGAGAATTCGGAAACGGGACCTCCGATCAGCAGTCGCATACGTTATCCACTGAACCACGGCAGTCTCATTCTCCTTAAATGTTTTCAATATAGTAGGTACAGTCACTTTACGGTGAAATTTTATTCAACGATACGCCCCAGTTTACTATAGTATTGTTTTCCAGTAATTGAGTACAAACCTAGTGCGATAGATAAATAAATTTGAGATAGTAAATTCTGTTACTGAGAACATAGAAATTACATATAACTTGATCGGGAATATATAGGAGAAGGATCGCACCCTATTACAATATCTTATACCTCTTTAGAAATATTCCAAAGCTATCTTTTGCATGACGTTCCGTTAGCGTGGAGGGCGGTTACTAAGACCCATATACATTTTTTTTGTAGTAATAGGCGGCAAACGAGCAGACGGATCGCCTGATGGTAAGCAATTACCGCCGCCCATCGACACAAGCAACACCAAAGGAGTCACAAGTGCGTTGCCACTCCCTGGGGTTGGGAAAAGAGATGGGATGAGGAGTGGAATGAGGGAGAAGGAATAGGGGATAGGACCTCCGGCACTCTCACTCACCGAACGAAACGCAACAGTTTAAGTACTGTTACTTTACGTCGATTTTCTGTGAGAGGGTACTACTTTCCCGGTCGAGCCGGCCCATTCATGCTGAAATCAGCAAGGCTCTACTACCTATAAAATGTGTATGCTATGGTAGTGTATAAGCTATTTTTCTACAAAATGTCATCAACATCCGTTCAGTCGTTTTTGTTTGAAAGAGTAACAACCATCTATACATCTTTCTACACAAACTTTCGCCTTTATAGTAAGATACGCTACATATTACGTAGAACGTACGTCTACGATCAAAATGTAATTACTCTATCAATTTCCAGCATGCCTATATAAATGTTTCTCCTCTTGGAAAATTCCTGGCACGTCCACGTGCCTCTTTATAGGATCGAACGCTACAATAAAAGGTTCGATTCTCGGCAGCAGTATTCCAAACAATCGACTGTACGCTGCTGGCTGCACGGAGCATTCATTTCAACGTGGTCTCTGGAATATCTGCTTCTTTGTTACGTGATTGTAGCAAAACTTTCAAATTTCAAAGTAAAATCGTATCCGAATTTGCAACAAATTGAACAGGGAAGTAAATTTAATACTTCCTTTTTCTATTTTTCGTCGTTGAGCATTATATGTGAAACAATTATGTAGCCTATACAGAAAACGAAGTAAACCTCGAAACGTAAACCATTCACCAATTATTTCTCGCGCACCTACGTTCGCCGGACAGGAAAGTATCTCAGGAATGTTCATCAATGAAAAGAGAAAGAATCTGTAATTGTTTGTGCTATGTTGGCCTTGGTGTTTCTTTCTTTAAAAACAATAAACGTAACAAATCAGAAAGTAATTACGACTATCTAGAATGAACCATAATTTCCCATGAATCTCCCAGGGAGAAAATTCATCTTCCCGCGCACCTTCGCCCCTATTCCACGGTGAGGCCGTTCTTTTGCTATTTAATAAAGGCAAATATTTAGCCTACGCTTAAGATAGGCGCAAGGTCTCTGGTGGTCCACTTGATGCTACACCTCTCACTTTAATATCTAAGCGGTATGCAAAATTGAAGCTCTATACAACCTCTGACCTAGAAACCGGTTGACGGAAATATCGTTAATTTTGACGTAAATATAAACTAGCCCTTCGCAACTTTATACCGAAATAAATACGAGACATGAATATGTGTATGAATATAATGAATGCTGGATTTAATATTAAGTTCATGATCCTATTTAGAGAAGTCTACACGGCCTACTTATAGGTGACCCAATTCTATTTCTACAAAAATCTCATTCAATTTCCTAATTAATTCAGCATGTTGAATTTCAAAGCGATTTTCGTAATTATGACCACCAATAACTTTGTATATCAATGGTTTCTAACAAAAAAATATTATCCGAATTCTGCCTTTTCATGTTAGGCTATAAAACGCGCTAGGTAGCACAAATTAAATTTAACAAAGTCTTATTTAAAATTTTATTCCTCAAACGTGGGTGAACCAAAGCGTGTATTCCAAGCGCAAAAAAGGAATATTTTCCAAATCGATGAATGACGAAACGAAATGACGGGGTTCTGTCTTAAAAAACATTTTAAAAAAACATTTCACGTCTGAACCTTCGCCTGTTTTTGAAGTCGGTTGAACATGGACACACGTAAGATACCTATGACAAGTTAATATACAGTCATATGCATACGTATATTGCTCATTAAAATATGTTGATACAACAAGCACTGAGCAAATGTAGTAAGAAAAAAAAACATGATAATGAAGTCAACTGTCAAGCGGTAGAGCCATAATGTTGGTTACAGCAAAATGGACTAGCTCGACCGGGGCAATGTTAACGACGTAAATTAGTTGTATTACTACTTTTACGATTAGTCTAGTGAGTGCGAGTATTGGTTACTCGAGTGCATCCTATGTTTGCATGATTATTTTCCCGTTGGTGAAGGAATTAGTAAAACTAAGGTCGCTTTCCAACTTTATATTCTGCTAAAAATACTCCACTGTAGGACATAGACCTCCCCCAAGGTTCTCCACATAGATCGATCTTGAGCCGCCTACATCCAACCACCGGCCGCGATCTTAACCAAATCGTCGGTCCACCTCGCGGGAGGACTACCCCTGTTGCGTCGTCCCGTCGTGGTGTGATCATGTCTCTAGAAGCCTCCTGACCTAACTGACATCTTTTCTTCGATCTATGTGCCCTGCCCATTGCCATTTCAGCTTGATTATTCAGAGAGCTACGTTGGCGACTTTGGTTCTTCAGCGGATCTCATTTCTGATACGATCGTGCAGGAAACTTTGCGCATGGCTCTCTCCATCACCCTCTAAGTGAATTTGAGCTTTCTGATAAGGCCCACACAAAAAAATATAATAGATGAAGTGTTTTGCTGTGTTTATTTTATCAATCCTAGTATCGAAGTTTAGGCCGCCCACGTGTCACTACCATGACCTAGTGATTCCATCCAAAGTCAAGAATTAGATCAGATAGCTAAACGATTCGATTACGGTGAGGCTTAGTAAATGCCACAAAAAGTGATTGTTCGCTAAAACTTGCCCAATGACTAAGGATAACTTATTCACTTATTATTATTAACTTATAATAATTAAAAAACGTCTTACAAAACCTAGAACTAAAATATTCCGTTCAGATACTTCACAAATTGCTAACATCAACGTACAAAAGCTCTTCCAGTGCTCTTGAAGAACATCATTATTTTTAATGTTAAAAGAACATCTTTCTTCCTTTACCTCGCGAAGAAGAAAGAGGTCGTAACAATGCGGTGATGAATATTTACATGCACTTTGAGACGCACTCGAATCTTGAGTGTCCAAGCTCGGACGTCAAATGAGCTTACCGTTTGTGCGTAGTTCAGTTTATTTTGTAAGCTTACCATAATCTAATGTTTTATTTACATATCAGCAAAAATGGTGACATTCGCATGAATAACATCGTTTTGAGGGAGGGGAGGTCGTTATTTTATTTTGCGTTATTGGCCCGTTTGCTTGAAACGTAACGTCTCAACTGGTTAGTAGTGTGTTAGTAGCCAACGTGTGACCTTGCGTATTTGTGACGGAGGGACGCTACGACAAGTTATGATGTATTGGTTAACATATTTCTTGCAATATTAATGTTACTTTTGGTTAGTAATCACGTTTTGTGACTAATTCTAGTATTTGTTTGCTGTAAACATAACGTCTTAATCCGTGTGGTGACGGATTAAGAATACGGAATGTCAGCACCCCATATCATCCCATGGGTGTCGTAAGAGCCGACAGACGGAGCATATTATGCAGAAAACAGCACTGTAAGAGAAGGAAAACTTGATACAAACCCTATACCAACCCGTTTGGCCAGCGTGGTATAGTTGGCCAATTCCTCCTTTCAAAGGAGAGGTCTAGTCCAGCAGTGGACTGTTAACCCATGAGAAGGCACGCCCATAAAAAGTTACACGAGCAGGCGCGCGTGAGCAAAACTCTCACGCTACTTCAAATTCTTTTTTTTATGATAATAGGCGGCAAACGAGCAGACGGATCGCCTGATGGTAAGCAATTACCGCCGCCCATAGACACAAGCAACACCACAGGAGTCACAAGTGCGTTGCCGCCCATTGGCGATGGGAAAAGGGATAGGATGAGGAGTGGGATGAGGGAGAAGGAAAAGGGGATAGGACCTCCGGCACTCTCACTCACCGAACGAAACGCAACAGTTTAGGTATTGCTACTTTACGTCGATTTTCTGTGAGAGGGTAGTACTACACCGGCCCATTCATGCTGAAATCAGCAAGGCTCTACTACCTTAAAACGACGTTTTCTTTAAGATACCTAAATTATATTTTTAGTATCAATTTACATGTTATAATAAATTAAAAGCCTATAGTTAATTAAATAAAGTGTTTTTTCAATAGTTAATAAAAAAATGCAGTCTTTTGAGCAAACTAAAAAATATTGCACTTTCGCCTCAACTTTACTTAAAAAATATATAAAAAACAAAATCACCACAAAAATGGAATGATTTCATCTTTCGTGAAATGTTGAGTTATGTGTCTTTCATAATACATAATAGCATATAAAAGTAACATGCTCGGTGCACACTAATATTCTGTCTTTTTTTGAACGCATTTTCCTAATGTGGCATATAGAAAATGTTGTATTTTGCGAATGTGGCATTGTGCGCCTTATCCTATTGGTATCTATTAGTGATACAACAATTGATTTGCCTAGCATTTTCCCATGCAAATTTTGGTTATCTACATGCCATTCCTTAGGTGTACGCTCAGATAAGACCGCGCAAGTTTTAGTTTTAATCTCCCATAACATTATCCCTGCACAAGTTACAGAGTTACGTCCATTAAAAAAAATTACATTTATTGAGATCTTTCATCGGTATATATAAAATTCTTGCGTTACTGACTGACTTACAGACAAGCTACAGCCCAAACTACGGGGCGCAAGAAGCTAAAAACTGGCATATATGTTCCTTGGTGACTATAGGGGTGCAATAAGAAGGGATTTCCTGAAATGGCCACGGAATTCAGCAAAAACAGTATATGGGCGGGCGCAGCTGCGGACAACGTCTAGTTTGATATAGGTGTCAAGATGTTACAACACTTGGGACGAAACCATCCATTCTTCTTTGAGGGTCTTGCCGATCACCCATTGTAGACCTTGTTTACTGTAAGAAACAAATAAAACATGTTAATAATATATCCACTAAGTTAATCAATAACTGTGCACAATAACTACGAAAAAACAATAAAATCAATTTTATAATTGAGACAAAAATACTTACACGAACGGGCGCGCGAAAATGCCGCGCTTCACGATGCACCGCACACGAACCCATCACCACGCAGTCGTGGCGGCACTGAGCAGCGCGAGAGTTGTGTCAGAGGACAGAAGGTGAAATTTTAGGAAGGTGCTGTGAAGCTTGTAGTGACACAGTATAGCTAAAGTTGAAATTTACAGCAATGAATTTATGCGTGAGCAAAATGCTCATAGCGCGCCTTCTCACGGGTTAAAGGCTGATGATGATGATGAAACATAACGTCACTTATGTTTGTAAATTACATTATAGCATAAAACATTTTTTTTTATTGGAACTTTTTTCGTTCAAATAATTATCTTCGTTTTGATGATAACAAACAGGCACATTATTAATTTTATTTAAAAATAACATATTATTATATATTATTATGATATTTTTATATAAATAATTTTGTTTTCTTTATGGAAGATTAGTCTTTTTATAGTAAGTGTCTTTTTATTATATAAAATAAATTTATTTATTTTATTTTACAAGGTTAGCCAAGTTTTATATTAATAAATTAAATAATATTACTTATTAACATTTTTTATCGTCAATTTATAGATAATAAGTATTCTACTTGACAGCAAAACACTATGACGTCACTACGTCATATTTCATACAAAACCCTTGGCAAAGGTAGTTTTTGACATTTCATTAAAAGTGCTTGATTTGACTAGTTGGAAACAACCCTATAGAAGGAACCCATATTTTATAATATATACTTTTGATAACTATTTAATGTAAAAGCTCCTAATACGGCGGTAGTCAAAATCGCTTCCTATTACGGTAGTATTTCTATTTTCGAGTTTTATACCTGTTTTATTCAGTTTAAGTATACCAAAACGTAAACTATTTATTCCAAATTTATTACTTCATGACTTCACTGACGTTTGCAAGTATAGCACATAGACAACACAACAAGATACATCAGTCTGTGTAACGTGTCTGTGTAACGACATGAGAAGCGTTTCCATACAAACGAACGAATTACCATAGATAATATAATTCTTTTTTATTTCTATAGGAATTACAAAGGTTAGTACACTAATATTTATAAACTGTGTTTTTCGTATTAATAAGCCGTTCAAGTTCGTTTATTTATTATTTATATCATTTTCCTACTATTACACCAAATATTTAAGTAGCTTGTTTCATATTTTGTATGTAATCAAATCAATGGTCAATGAATGGAAAACTTCCAATTTACTTTACTAACACATTTGTATTATTTAACAAATATTATTTGTACGGAACTTTAACCTTTCGACGACCGAGGACATGAATTCATGTCCTACAAAAAAGTCCCCTTGTTTACCGACGACATGAATTCATGTCCAGATTCCGTCCTTCAAACTATGACGTTTTTTACACTGGCCTAGTACATTTTATCAATTATTTCAAATGGCATTGCATTTTTACGAATCATAGACAGCTATGAAACCTTCTTCTGATCCAATTTGATGTCAAATTAAAAAGTAAAAGGACATTTCATTTCAATGCGCGCGAAACTGAGAATTTTAGCAAATGTTTGCTATTGAAAAGGGGGAATTATTATAATGGATACATGCATAATTTTAGTTTTAATTGGAAAACCCATATTATACAGAATATAAAAATACAAAAATAAACAAAAATTTATTTTATTTTTGATTATAATACGCTACAATTGTCGATAGAACCGGTATTCTAAGATCCGTTCAAAACAGAGAGCTATACAAAACTAAATATACACTCAAATGTTATTATTATATTTTTTTAATATTGGCTATATAAGTGGGTTTCAAGAAATTATAACTCGAACTCTTGAAAACATAAACAAAGACCTCTCAGAGCGATAACATTCAATGTCTAGTACCGCGCGCGCGATGATGTCGTACGGCGCGGTCGTATAGCCAAATTGACGTTTTAGAGGGCGCGGTACTTGAAAGGTTAATGAATATAATTTCTGACCCTCCGTATTAGGAACCGTCTACCGCAGTAATAGGCTCTGACCAAAACCATACCTCCGTATTAGGGATAATCGACCCGACTATTTAAATATTTTTTAAGATAAGAAATATCATGAAAGTAACATAGACTCAACAGCAATACAAAACGTAAGTTCCGCTTTTGACGATAAAGTTGTTTGGCACCTTTAAAAATACTTACAAATGCTTATTTTTGTTTCTTACTTTCAAATGTTGCGAAATACCTCCGTAATAGGTGCTTTTACCTTAGTGTATATATAAGTTTTGCGAGTTATACAGTAACTTGAAAGCCAGTTTTTATATTTCTTTCAAAATATTTATTATTTTCTTTCATTTGGATGCCATTTCTTTCAATTTGAAATAAAAAATCTTGATATTGTCATCTATTTTATCCAATAATCCTCCATTTTATCGTTAAATCTAGTGTTTTACTTATTTTTTTGCTCGCTTAAGGTTGAATCGGTTGCCAATAAAATATAAATTTACTAAAAGTAATGGTAAAGCATCCTAAAGACATAAAAAGCATGAAAAACACTTAATTATATGATGTCCTTATTTTATAAAAAACGTGACTTCTGCTGTTAGCGATTTGTAACATAAAATCACTTTTGATACCCTTCCCTCAGTTTATGGCTTGTTTCTCACAAACCCCTTCCTGTACTGTATTTTTAGTAGCCACGATTACCTATTCGTGAAGAACTAATCAATTTATGATCCTATGAATCGTCTAAGTACTCTAAAAGAGTATAGAGTTATTTAAAAAATCATAAAAAACAACTTAAATATGCTCCTCCTGTAATGTTGAAAACATGCAGTAGTGACCCTTTGTTCCCAAAGGTGCGCTATTGCATCTTTATTGAAAAAGTTCAGCTCAATAGAAAACTGAGTCAAATTTATTTAGACAGATTTCATCACAAACACCGGGACGAGCGAAATAAATAAAAGCTTGTAAAGTACAGTGGGATAGATAACTTCCTCCTTTTTGAAGTCGGTTAAAAATAACATGATAAATACTAAAAACCATCCACGTGCTTAAGGCAAAATACAATAATAGAACAAGCATAATCAAAACTCAAAACAAGCAAAAGTCTTACGAAATACGAACCTCAAAATAATTAAACATTTTGCAGTCAATCTCATCACCCTTCCTTCAGGTTGGCACTCGCCTAAAATATATTACACTTTCGTGGGTTCATTCTAGTGGAAGCTTGTATTTTATTAGCGGAGTGGAGTGGTTGTAATAAGTCCTGCGTAACAATGTAAGCGGCGAGATGGCAACCGAGATTGCTCTTAATAAAGTGCGATGACGGAACACACTGAAACGAATGACTACAACATTTGGAAGAGCGCTGGTTTTAGTTCCACCTCGGTGACCTGGACCCTCTGCACGATCGAGACAACTAATACATCAATAAACTTAAAAGAGAAAAAAGACACTGGACTCTTCTCATGGTTGCAGAAAGAGCCCATAATGTTGCTACGCTAAAATATCACTGATCCGTTCACAGAATATAAAACATAATACGTATAGACTTTAATAGTATCGGACTATAAATGATTCAGGGATGAAAGGGTGTTCCGTATTAATATGATTTTCCTACGTGGAAAAATGCCCGATAGCCCGATGTATGTAATTTTGTAACGCTGAAATATACAGTTCAGTTTTCTGTTAGGTTGTACTTGATGTACGAATAGAAAATTGTTATCATATATTTGATGCGGCGTAATTTGTAATATAATATTCTGAATCTGACCCTCGCTAAAATAGGTCACCTTGACACGTTCAATGGGTTTTGTCTGAAGAAAATACAATCTTTTATAAATTCTGAAGGAAAGAAAACAACTTAACGCTGACACTATTTATTATTAATTCTATTGAGGTAATACATACATTTCAAAGGAGAATTTCCTTATAATCTCTCTTCCTAACAAAAGGTACAGGTTTCAGAACAGAAATCAAATTTATACGTCGGAACTATTTTTATCATCATCATCAGCCTGCAAGAGTCCACTGCAGGATAAAGGCCTCTCCAATGGCACGCCACTGACCCCGATTTTCCGCTTTTCGTGTTCAGCCGCTGCCAGCCACTTTGCGTATATCGTCACTCCACCTAGCCGGAGGGCGTCACGTACACTAACGTTTGCCAAAACGCGGTCTCCACTCTAGAACACGAGTACTCCAACAGTTATCGGTTCTTCGACAAATGTGTTTGCTAATTCTGTGTCGATTCTCTGTCGGATCTCTTTATTGCGAATTCGATCCTTCAGTGAAACGCCGAGAATAGCCATTTCCGTAGCTCGCTGAGCGACCTTAAATTGGTGGACTAGTCACACCGTCAGTGTCCACGTCTCGGCTCCGTAAGTCATAACGGGTAGAACATACTCTTTGAAGACCTTTGTCTTAAGGCTTTGCGGTAGGGGTGACGAAAAGACTTGACGGAGTTTCCTATATGCTGTCCAGCCCAGGCGTAAAAGTCACATTATAATAGTAGAACGTGCGCAAAGAGCAATTTTGAAAGTATCTTACAAATTAGGAATACGATACTCAACAACTAAGTTACATAGCGAGCACAAAGTTCTAACGGTGCGACAATTTTACATTATGTCGGTGATACTGAAATTCCACAAAACTGCAGTAGATGCTGTAATAATAAACCAGCGCTCACGGAGAACTCCTGAATGGAACATGCCTCCCTGTAAGTTGAAACTTGCTGATAGTGCATTTTATCGTGCTGGACCATACATATATGGCAAAGTAAATAAGAAACTAAATATATTTGCCATGAGTAAGTTTATATGTAAAAGAAAGTTCACCAAATGGTTACTATATCTAAATTATAATGAATCTGAAGACTTAATCCATTAACATAATCACTATATACATGGTTATACACAAGTGCTAATTAAAATATTTTGAATTTCATTCATATTCAACAGTATTCCCATAGACTAATGATTGGTCTCGCTCTGCTCTACTCTTGGACCAAGAATCAAATGGACTCGACATTTGCGTACACCCGTAAAGGACAGACATAGAGTACATCCTGAGTTGGTGTTACCAGATGTTGTAAATGTTTACCCTTCAATTCTACGAAGTACATATTAACTTTTAAGTAACATTGTATCAAACCTGAATTGAGTTGAATTGAATTCCATCCCTAAGGTGTGCGATAAGTATTTTTTATACTTAATATTTTTATGTATAACAAAATTAAAATAGCAACGTTACCCAATATATTTATTTCACTCTGACTTATGATTTTTATCTCATGTAAGGGAAAGATAAATATACAAATGTAATTTCGAATCTTCGAAATTGTCGTAAATTTTAACTAGACTAGTGATGTGCTTACTCAAAATGAATTTCTATAAAATATCGATAATGTTTGCAATAAATCTTTAGATTTGGTTTACTCAGAATGAATATCAATTTAATGTTGATAAAACCTCAGATAAAGTTAAATATGTGAATAAATCCAGCTTATACTTAAACACGTAAATAAGTTAAGATAAAAAAAAAATTAAATTACCTTTTTAAGGTGAATAAAGCAATTGATCTTCATAATATCACTAATAATCACTACCTATATGCAATGATAGGATCAATGACGAGATCATTACCACGTAATGGTTTTCGAATACAAAACTACGTTACGTATTTCAGACTTTCGGAAGTTATATGCTTATGATTTAGAAAATTATCACGATCACAAAATAAATGTTTGTCTAAAATCTTCCAAAGTAAATTAGGCCTTCCCAAATTGTCAATCAAAATTTAATCACCAATCGAGAGCAGGCTGCAGTAATAAGTGAGTTAACTAATAGATTAGAAATAAAATTTAACTTCAGGGTCAATTTCAAATAAAATATTTCACACATAATGAATCACATTTATTTAAGGTAAAAAAGAAAAAGTCACTGACAGTGTCATTGGCTTAGTTAGAAAAAAACTCAAATCTTTACAAAATCATATTATATATACAGGTCAAATTTATTACGCCCTTATAGATACGCCTGGGTCTACAATAAGTGAGAAATAAAATAATTTTAAAGAATTAAACCAGGAGCCCGCATGGTGAGCAAGAAAGAAAAAAAATTGTGTGCGTACTTCTAACTGGGATCGAACTCAAAAAGGGTTGTTGTTGAAAATATTAATTTTTCTGCTGCCTAGTGCGAGCAACTTTAGATGTTGGTAAAGGTTCTTGGCGATTAATCCATGTACTGACACAACTATCGGCACAATGATCGCCGAGTTCACATCCCACATATCGACAATCTCATGAGCTGGGCCCAAATATTTGAACTCCTTCTCTTTCTCTGCTTTTACGAGATTGCTGTCATGCGATATGGTAATAACGTCTATCAATGCGAGTCGCTCTGCTCATTCGATCACACAATATCATATATGGATCCCAGTTTTCTCGTCCTGTTGCACGTATCCATAATTGTCGGATCGTGCAGTCCTTTGGGAATCTATAAACAAATAGTTTCATTACTACAAAGAATCGGAAAACAAAATTAATAATTAATCTTAGGTTCATATGAAACTAAATAACGGCAAATTACCCAAAATTTGGGTAATTTCCCAAACGCTTCTGTGGTATCCCTAAAAAACATTCAACGCTGTAAAATTAAAAAGTATCAATGACTTTTGGCTATGTCAACATTCAACAAGCTATTGAATTCAATTGTATAATACTAACATCGCGGTGATAATAAAATAGCATTTTTTGGTTTATTGATGTAATTAAGACATGTTTCCTTATGTAATAATAGGCTATTTGTATCATTCTATCAATATTTGCACGTATAAATAGATATTTTAACTAAAATATCGTACTTACGAATGAAAGGTTATGTTCTCACATTTCCGCTCACTACGGCTTTTACAGCCTGAAATGTAACAAATTACCATAATAAATCTGAACCAATGATATTTTCACTAAGCACAATTACACAAGTTCACAATCAATAACAATAAGAACACAATATTTCGCGGATATTATCCAGAGCTCAACCGCTTGTTGGTCACAATATTCAGTTGTGACCAACAAAAAAAACGAAAACTCTGACAAAGACAAAAAATGCTATCTTTGTCTCTTTTACTCTTATGTATTTCTGCATGTCATCTCGGTCTGTCACGGTATTATTATTTGCTTGTCAAATCCATAGCGATACATCATCCTAGGCTCTACTAGACGGCGCCCTCATACTTGTAAAATGAGGCAGAAAAAACCATGCTAGCTGGCATGGTTGTGCATGTCACACTGACAGCCGTGTGTCAGGTGCATATATCCACCAAATTCATTACGGAAATAATTCGCTGTACTATGCCAATTTGCGCTTTTATCCTGAGTAAAAATTACTCAGCAAAAAATAATAAGGTCTCTGGTATGTACATACTATCTGTAAAATAAGAATAATTTTGAAATTTCAACATAAAATTACAGAAAACCGAAAACGCCATTCAGTGTTGCTGCTAGTACAAGAATCAACTTTCCCACAGTTGAGAGAGAGAGATTTAAATTTTCAGAGATTTTTATTATGTGAATCTATCGTTATTGTATTTCGTTATATTTTTCTATTTCTTTTATCTAACCTATTTATTATATATTTTACCTTTTTCTATATTATTTTATGTTTATACCCTTACAAATAAGGTGAAAAATGTTAGTTGTTAGAAACTGAACACCTTTCCCAAGAAACACGATTTACCTAATTATATGTGTAATTGTTTTATTAAAAGTAGTTTACACGACTATTCATTTTAAATTAATAATGCGTAACTAAATTTTTTATGGACACACACACGCACACACACGCGCACACACGCACATACACGCACTCACACGCACACGCACGCACACGCACGCACACACACACACATACACACGCACGCACGCACGCCTCACTACCTCATTTTGTAACATAGTGACAATCTAAAGCATCAGCGCCGCCGGCGCACGTGTGAATCACTAATACTGTTCCTACAACAGATCCTTTGTACTTGCCATCCATTATATCCATAGGTTTTCGTAGCGATGATCTTAGCAGACGATTAGTTTATCTATATATATAAAATTGCTTGGGCTGACTGATTCATCACCGCACAGCCTAAATCACAGGGGCTAGACAATTGAAATTTTGACATTTGATGCGTTTTATGACGTAAACACTCACTAAGTAAGGATTTTTGGAAATTCCATCTCTAAAAGGGTGACATTAGGGATGAACGGTTGTATGGAAATCCGTCATTTTTAAAGTTAGGCACATGAAACTTTCATAATTATGTAAGTTTCTGGTAGGAAATAAATATACATTTATTTTAGAAATTTTGCAAATCTGCCCTCTGAGGGTGAGAAATAAGGGTTGAAAGTTTGTATGGGAGGTCCGTCATTTTCAAAGATAGAAGCATGGAATTTTGGGTGCGAACTTCTGGTTAGAAATAAACAAATAGGTGTTTTAGCGTTTTTGAATATCTACTTTGGAAAGGGTGAAATGGGGGTTGAATGTTTATATGCGCAGGCCGTCATTTTAATGTTAAGCATGCCATTTCATATACGAACTACTGGTTATAAATAAATATACGCGCATTTGATATTTTTTGCAAACTTCAACTAATCTAAGAGGGTGAAATAGGGGCTTAATATTTATATAGGAAATCCTCTATTTGCACAAGTTTACACCAAAGCTCGATGGATGGCGTTGTACCTCCTGCCTGAATCGCGCTTTGGTTTCGTTACACGGCGTAGTATAAATAGCTCTCAGGCAAATATTTTTGAATCCCATAATTCGTGCATAAGCGCCATCTAAACTCTCTTATTATAACGGACAGTCAGTAATCATTAAAATTAAAATATCACTTCTCACAATCATAACTTAAAACTTCGTTTTCATATTTTTATTATTAATTAGGTTATCATTCATTTCATATTGCCACTTACCTCTAAATAGTTCCATAGATCCTCTCATTACCCAATTATTTTATTTACATGCTCCTTGGTTACTCACGTAGTTTAGAGTATTTTTTTCAAAAACATTTTAACCTTTTCAAAAATAAAACTGAATTATGGCTATTGAAATGTTGAACATAAATGGCGTTATGACGCCCCATACCATCGTTCCTATCATGGGTGACGGAGCTTGCTAGACTACAGGCCCATGTCCAAAATGGATGGGTCATATGAACCACCAGGTGACGTATATAGGACGATATAACAGCATAAAATAATAAGATGCAGCACTATGCCGTCACTTGTAAGCTGTCCAACTGAGTGCTGGTGAGAATTCAAAAATGCAGGTAGAGTGAGTACGCATTTCGGTCATATATTTTTGTACGGCATTTTTACCATCGATAGATCCATGAAAAAAGAAAACGCGCAGTGCCGTAAAAAATGGTGCGCCACAAAGTTGGTAATTTTTTGGCAATTATCAGAAAAAAAAAATACCGACTTTGTGGCGCACCATTTTTTTACGGCACATTGTGTCCTGTAATGTAAATTATATTTATTTAATATTTTTATTACTTTTTTATCAATATGAACTTTCAGATTTGTACGGCATTGACTTTTTATAAATTATTGCATTAAGTAAAAAAAAACTATCTAAATATGCCGTAAAAAAATATCGTCATGAATTTCACCTTACATTTTGTTCTATGCATTTTTCCTTGAGTTTTTTTTCCTTACCTTCCTACAAACCTTTGGACCAACGAAAATGCCCTCCCTCTAGAGATCAGGACGGCCACCAGCAGACACACATTAAAATCGAAAGTACGAGAGCTCTTACACTCCGAACTTTCAGGATCATCGCAAAATTGATATCTCTAGTTAATTTTATATTATATATATTTATTTAATTATATATATTCATATATATATTTTTTTACGTATATATGTAGATTTATATTTTATAGTATTTACTATTGTGTATATGTATTGTATGTAATTAGTATGTAGCTATTGATTTGTATGTATAAATAATGCTA
Organism: Euclidia mi; assembly: GCA_944739405.2. Taxonomy (NCBI): domain Eukaryota; kingdom Metazoa; phylum Arthropoda; class Insecta; order Lepidoptera; family Erebidae; genus Euclidia; species Euclidia mi. Next base: position 23,770,321 of record OX123187.2, read on the forward strand.
TGTTAGTCCCTAACACTTCAGCTTGCACCTACTTCCTATATCTCTGCATCAACCCAAGGTAGACTGTTAGCGAATGCCTCAGGCATTAAGTCCGCCGATACATGTACATTATGTGTATGAAGTCCAATAAATAAATAAATAATGTACGGCATGTAAAAAAATATTATCTATGCATAAAATATTTTCAAAATAAATTAATTTTATGTTGTTTCACATCACCCCCCGGACCACGGTTGCAACCCTCGATTTTTCCCCCTTGTCACATGATTTTTGTACGGCGTTGCGGAATAATGTATTAGAAGCTGTATTAAAACAGTATGAAACTGATGCCGTACAGAATGAAATGAACAAATTTACCCTGGAAATTGTCAGAAAATAAAAAAGAATACCGAATTTGTGGCGCACCATTTTTGTACGGCACTACGCGCTTTCTTATTATTTTTCATGGATATATTGGTGGTAAAAAAATATATGACCAAAATGTACTCACTCAACCTGCACTTTTGAATACTCACCAGCACTCTGTTGGACAGCTTACAAGTGACGGCATAGTGCTGAATCTTATTATTTTATTCTCTTATATTATTCTCCTATATACGTCACCTGGTGGTTCATATGACCCATCCATTTTGGACATGGGCCTGTAGTCTAAACCTCTACCTTTAAAATTATTAATATTTTTTTTATTATATGATGTAACTAAAAATTTATGGTTTTCACAATTTTTCCTTTGTCTGTGCTATAAGACGATGGTTCGTACCAAATGTCAAGAATCTGAGTTAACAGGAAGTACCCTGTAGGTTTTGATTCCCTTGCGAGTACTTGCGAGTTTGAAAATATGCTTAAATTGCTGTTTCTGTTGATTGCGCTAACATAGAAGTTTGATTTTATTACAGCTTAACTGTGTTATAGATCTGACTATTTGATATGAATTTCAATTTAATAACTCTACGCGTTCATGAGGAAAGCAGTAGTAACTTTAAAATTAATACAAATATATTTTTTATATGATATAACTAAAAATTTACGGTTTTCGCAATTTTTCCTTTATTTGTGCTATAAAACGTTGCTTTGTGCCAAATTTCAAGATTCTGAGTTCACAGGTACCCTGTAGGTTTTGATTCCCTTGCGAGTAGTTACGAGTTTGAAAATATGCTTAAATTGCTGTTTCTTTTTACTGCGTTGACATAGAAGTTTGATTTTTTTACAGCTTAAAGGTATTATAGACTTGAGTATTTAATATGAATTTCATTTTAGTACCTCTACGCGTTAACGAGAAAATGGTAATTACTTTTAAATTATTAAAAATATTTTTATGATATGATGTAACGAAAAAAATATAGTTTCCGGCATTGTTCCTTTATCTGTGTTATAAGACATTGCTTCGTACCGAATTTCAAGATTCTGCGTTCACGGGAAGTACCCTGTAGGTTTTGATTTCCTTGCGAGTTTCGAAAATTGCGGAAATTTGCAGCATAAACGGCTGTATCTTTTGATTGCGTTGGTTTAGAAGTTTGATTTTTTCACAGCTTTATGGGACAGTTGATTTGACTATTTGATATAAATTTCAGTTTGATACCTTCACGCGTTTCTGAGAAAATGGGTCTTGTCAGACGGACGGACAACAAAGTGAGCCTATAAGGGTTCCGTTTTTTTTATTTCGAGGTACGGAACGCTAAAAACGCTGTGTTATGCTTTTTTTATGGTAATAGGCGGCAAACGAGCAGAGGGATCGCCTGATGGTAAGCAATTACCGCCGCCCATGGACACAAGCAACACCACAGGAGTCACAAGTGCGTTGCCGCCCCTTTGGGTTGGGTAAAGGGATAGGATGAGGGAGAAGGAATAAGTGATAGAGCCTCCGGCACTCTCACTCACCGAACGAAACGCATCAGTTTAGGTACTGTTACTTTACGTCGATTTTCTGTGAGAGGGTAGTACTTCCCCGGTCGAGCCGGCCCATTCATGCTGAAATCAGCAAGGCTCTACTACCTCACCAGAAATAAAATTTCATACTTCTGTGAAAATGTATCCTTTATTTTTATAGTTATACGCGAGCGAAGCCGTGGGCAAAAGCTAGTATAGAATATAGTATGAGGGGCGCTCCTACCGATTATAATCGAGTGACTTTCAAACCAGTTGGTATTTCATGACGAGGATTTATGGAGACTTCGATATCAGCAGTAATTTATTTACCGTCCGTCTCGGCGTTAGTGATTAATGCTCTCATGAAATGTAAAAACGTCCTAATGATACCCTCGTAACAATTACAGGATATTATTACTGCGTTGGATATTAAAAAAATAATTTCGGCTCATAATTCCTTGAGCACATATCGTAACATCACGTTTTATTATGCGTTGTAAAGAGCTAGGAACGTTGCGTCGTATTCTAATTACGTACTAATAACGTGTGTATTCACTTTATATATAATCTAACTGTCTCTCTCTGCTTTGGGATATATTTGGTGTATATTTATATGAGCCTGTCAGTTTTGTCCAGGTTACTCAAAGCAATAAACGAAAATATAATATTTATAATTAAAGGCAGCGACAGTTCAGGCCGTTGTCCGACTGCTACGCAGAGTCTAAGGCTTGAACTTATGGCAGGCACCACTGCCTTTCCCTAATTATGAGTTTTATTAAATGATCAATTATCACGTTAATCCGTCGATCCCAGCTGTCTTAAATATGATGCTCGTTACGGGGAGATAGCATCGTGAAAATAATATGGCCCTGGTCTTTAACATAGAATGCAGATTTTGGGTTGCGGAGTGAGACGGCAGTCGCTCTGTAGAAAACTAATATTCCTTGGCATCTGTTTCTGCTTTTTTTTTGTTTTACGAGGTGGAAAATCCCTTCGGATCTCCGACTCTTGGGGGAAGCTACAATTTACTTTGAAAATGAAAGCATTGAGAGAGTTCATGAGGCTTGTAATCTCGGTCTTTTAATGGATGGTGAGTTACGTTTTGAAAGCCATATCTCCAATATAGTAAGAAACTGCTTTTACCGTCTAAAAGTTCTTTACAAAATTCGTAATCACCTGGACGTCCCGTTACGTAAGCAGCTCATAGATTCGTTAATTCTTTCCAAGTTTAAGGCGCTGTTATACCTCAGAAGCCGTGAAACACCTAATTTTTCGTCGCGCATCTAGCCATAACGGTACATATTACAAACTAGCAAAAATTAGAGCTTAAAGTCAAAAGTCTGAACAAAAGACTGTCGCACGAGTGAAATGAAATGAAATGAAATGAAATGAGTCTTTATTTCGTATAAACTTTGTTTAAAGTGCTTACGAAACGTCAATTTTAAATTTATCAGTTTGTACAAGTATGTATTTTTATGTTGAATTAGAGCAGCTCAATCCCAAGCATTTTTGTCGTCTATATAATCGGAAATTTTATAATATGCTTTTAGACACAATTTAGTTTTAACAATAATCTTAAATTTATTTAATGATAAATTTCTTATATTAAGAGGGAGCTTGTTATAAAAGCGTATACACTGCCCCATAAAACAGTTACTTATTTTGTGGAGGCGGGTGCTATGAACTACAAGATTATACTTATGTCTAGTATTTACAGTGTGAAGATCACTTTTTTTACTAAATTTGTCAATATTCTTGTGGACATATAACAGATTATCGTATATATATTGCGATACAACAGTTAGAATGCCTATCTCACTGAACTTTTCTCTTAGAGAAACACGAGGACCGAGGTTGTAAATTCCCCTTATTGCTCTTTTCTGCGGAACGAATATTGTGTTAAGGTCTGCAGCATTCCCCCAGAGAAGAATCCCATAAGACATAATACTATGAAAGTAACTGAAATTAACCGTTCTAGCTGTATCTATATCTGTAAGACGTCTAATTATCTTAACTGCATAAGCTGCAGAACTAAGTTTGCCCGAAAGTCTTTCTATATGCGGACCCCATTGAAGCTTGGTATCAAGCATAATATCTAGAAACATAGTTGTCCCGACGGGCTCAATTCTGGATTCCTTAAGTTGTACATTGGTTTCCACCTGTTTAACATTGGGCATTGAGAATTTTAATAGTTTGGTTTTCTTATCATTAAGTAATAAATTATTTACATTACACCAATTAACAACTTTAGAGAGTGCATTGTTTACTTCGTCAACATTTCTCTGCTGTCGTCTAATATTAAAAATTAAGGAGGTATCATCCGCGAACAACACAATCTCATGATTCTTTTTTACGTAATAGGGTAGATCATTAATATTAATCAAAAAAAGAAAGGGTCCGAGGATTGAACCCTGCGGGACTCCCATTTTTAAGGCAGAACCTGGCGATGTCTTGTCATTGATCTGGACCTTCTGGATTCGGTTGTCCAAGTAAGAAACCAGGAGATCGAGAGCTTTGTTCCTAACGCCGTAATGATACAATTTCCTGACCAGAGTGTCATGATGTACACAATCAAATGCTTTTGACAAGTCGCAAAAAATACCTAATGCATCTTGCGACTTCTCTCAAGCAGCAAATATACTTTTGAGTAACTCAACTCCTGCGTCAGTAGTCGAACGACCCCTCGTAAATCCGAACTGTTTCTCGTGGAGTAGATAATGACTATTAAAATAACTAAGTAACTGACGAAGAATTAATTTTTCAAAAATTTTACTAAGTGTCGGTAGTACAGAAATAGGTCGAAAATTAGAAGGGTCGGTTGTGTCACCAGATTTAAATAAAGGTATAACTTTACTATATTTCATTAAGTCAGGAAATATTCCAGAAGCAACGCAACCATTGAATACCTTTGCAAGATGTGGAGCAATTATGGTAATAATAGATGAAGTAGTGTTCACTGACAATCCCCACAAATCCATTGTCTTTTTCATATTTATAGTTTTAAATTGTTTAAGAATATCGTCAGTAGTAACAACAGTAAATTCAAAGGCTGCATCACATTCTGGCACGCAGTCCCTAAGAAGCATTTCAGCAGACATGGAAGATGAGTTGAGCGACTCTGTTGTCACTATAGGTATATTAGCAAAGAAATTCTCAAATTCTGTCGCAACTTCCAGATCCTCTGCAATACTCACATTATTGACTTTTAAAAGGAAGTCGCGGCTGCGTGCTTTGGCTCTGCCAGTTTCATTGTTGATGACATTCCAGGTAGCCTTTATAGTGTTTTCTGATAATTTTATTTTATTTCTCAAATAAATAGATTTTGCTGTATTACAAACTTGTCTAAATGTTTTAGAATATTTTCTTACGTAATTAATAAAGGTCTGACTATTATTATAAGACTTTTCATTATACAGTTCATATAACCTAATCCGGCTTTTATGAATACCTTCAGTTGCCCAGTCACTAAACATCAGACGGTCAGTTACATTTAATTTTTTGGATGTAAATACAGTCTGAAATTCGTCATTAATTAAGTTGAATAAAGAGTTATATAACTGATCCGGATGGTCATGATGAGGCAACCAATGCATTTTTCGAGATAAATTGTTTTTAAAAGTTTTAAGACTATTCTGGTTTATTGGTATATATTTAACAATTTTTCTCTGGTCTTTTGGACATTCTCTTGGACAACAGATTAACTGCCCACTGTGATCTGACTGAAGCATATTAATCAAAGATTTGTGTTATGGTTTTATACTAGTAAATATATTATCAATACAAGTACCACTTGTGGCAGTCACTCTAGTTGGTTCATAGAAATTATGACATAAATTGTATGACTTAAATAAATTTAAAAAATTGGTAGTTGAAGAGCATTTTTCTAATATGTTAATGTTAAAGTCTCCACAAATAGCAACCGTTTTACGACAATTACAAACTTTGCTTAGAGCATCCTCCATAATAACTAAAAAGCTTTCAAATGGTGCACATGGAGGTTTGTATACGCTCATAACAATGAACTGCTCAAATTCAACACATGTAATCTCTACTACTCGCTCAACAGAGAGGCTCACAATGTCAGTCCTTTCTTTAAATTTTAGAAATTTACTTACTATGATTAACGAGCCGCCATGGATAAAATTTTCTCTACTGAACGAGCTTGCAACCTGGTGGTTATTAAAATTGAATATGAACTGGTGGCTTCTGAGCCAATGTTCTGTAATGCATAAAATATCAATATTGTTACAGTTCATAAACAATTCCAATTCTAACTCCTTACACATCAGCCCTTGTATATTTTGATGCACCAGGTTGATACAATTTTTAGAATTATTTTTTGCAAGTGTGGTTGATGGAACTATATATGTGTCACTTAAACTGGGTACAGAATTTGATGTTTTATTAAATATATTGCCAGAGATTGACTCTATTGTCTCAGAATTCAATTTAAAGAATTTGGAACGGATTCCAAGCTTATATTGCATGTCAAATTTGACTGCTCAATAAAAGCAGTGTGGTTAGCCAAAACCTTGGCTGAGTTATTAATACAATAAGCTAGCGATGATGCTATTTGTCTTTTATAAAATTGTGATATATAATAATTATCATATGTCAAATAAAAATTTCTAATTAACGCATTAGAGTCAATAATGTCAATAAAATTATTATAAAATGTCATAGTATGCAATTTTGAATTAATCTTAAATCTATAATCATTTTCAGCTTGTGGCAACAGCTTACTGTAAGGAAAAGCAAGAAACAGAATTTTTCTAACTTTTAAATTGAGTAATTGGTCAAAATATCTCTGTATTACATTTATATTTGCATTTCCTCTTCTCCCAATAAATATAATGATTATTGTTTCAGGACAGTATGATTTAGACAAAATAGATTGCATTATTTGAGAATAACTTGCTCCAGGCATACATAAGTTAGTAATAGCTAAACCTGTCCTTTGCCGCAACAATTGGCTCATGTCTTTACCTATCTCACCACTAAACATTAAAAATTTGTCAGTGTTTGAAATGCGAGGTGAGAAGGAAGTGCGAAAATTAGAATTAGAATTAATGGTGGTGTTACCCACTGCATCAGACGGTGATAATAAATCAGAGCAACAATTCAATGTAGTTGGCTGTGAATGAGTCTGTGGCGACTGGCTATGTTCATTGCCATGATTATTATTGGTAAGAGATTGGAGCCTCTGCTCATTATACTTACACAAGTCCACTAAGTCATCCATTGCCAAGATATGCTCATTTATTTGTTTTTGTGATAAATTATATTTTTTTGTCATGTTCAGTAAAGATTCTTGTAAACTGTCAATCTCCATCTGCAAACAATGCATATCAGCATCATACTTTAATAGATTGGAATCTAATTTAGCTAGACATACTGACATCTGTTCCTTTACATTTACATATTTTTTGCAATAATGTACATTTATGTTTGATTTCTTGTACAATCTTAATAATTTTTCCTTTTTCCTGATAAACTTGCTAATTTTAACATACTTCTTTAATTTATTACAGGCCTTCATGTTTCTAAATGACTGAATAGTTGAATTAGATTCTGTTAAATCAATAGTCACTATATTTCTACTGCTATCATCGGAGATGGCAGAAACCATGCATGGAGCGCTACCAACCAGCTCTTCAAATAGTGATTGTGTTGTGACTGATTTCATTGACTGGTTTGCACTTTGTAATAAGTTTATTTGATTATTGGCCTCACTTAGGAGACCCTCCAATTCAGTGATGCGTTTGAGAGCGTTCTCAAATTCATCACTGCACCTGTCAAATTGCATTACAATGTTTTGTAATCTATCCCTTTCATCTAAAGTAGTAACTAAATTAGAGTGCATTTCTGCCATCTCACTCCTAAGCTGAGAGTTTTTCCCTAAAATCTGTAGCATTTCCTTCTCATTGTCCTCATGTTCACTTTGTAGTGACTGACACAAATCCTTATATTTCTTTAGTTCTACAAGGGTCACCTGTAATTTCTCATCGTCTTGGCGTGCCCTTCTGGTCATCATCTTGTTAAAAGTAAATAAACAAAGCAAGTAAAGATCGCAGGTTTGTGTAAGACACCAACAAAGTTGTTTGAGTAAATTGTGATATAATCACTTGATATTATTGCTCGTGTAAGGTGTTAGAAAGTCAAATAAGAAGTAAACTCACCTCAAATTGCCTCAAATTTAGCTATTATTGTAAAATTAATGCAAATTCTTTTAAATAAAATTGTACGTTAGTTTGACAGTTGACTTACTTGACTTTGCAAAACTTTTACAACTTGATAAACACCACTTATCACTGTTATTATACAACAATTATAATGATCACAGCTTATTACATAAGGAATTAGCAAATTAGGCACATTATTATTAATTAAATAGATTTAAAACTAATAAATTATTGGGAGAAATACAGTTTTACGTTATACCGCCAGTGTTGCCAAAAGCCAAACTCCTAGTGATTGATTTCCACGGGATAGCCGGGATCGATCACTCGCCGAGCAATTAAAGAGAGATAATTAGGTTGTCTTACGGGAAATAAATAAAAAATATCACCAGGAAAGATTAAACTCGCGTTATATTCCAGTTACACAATGGCTTTAATTACACAAAAAAAGTGACACTAGAGATTAGCCGGCTAGACAATTATCCAGGGCGTGGGTGGTAGGTTGACACTCCACAGGTCTTCGGATGGGTATTCAGCTTTTTCGTGTTGTCTCCAAGCAGAAAGAGGGCCCAACCGCGTGTGTCGCCGGTATATATAAGGCCGGCGAGCGGGAGGGGGCTCCCCACTGCAGTGCGTCACTCGCAGCGAGGCTCGCAAGCGCCGGGGCACGACGTCACCCCCCCCCCCCCCCGTTAGGCCGGGATTTTCCCTAAGGAAAATTCCCTAGCCCAACGGGCGTAGCAGCCCTGAAGATACTCCCTGAAATTAGAGAAAACAAGGCATGAGTACCTTGAACAAGTGACAACCCTATACGGTAATTAGGATACCTAAATAATAATGACCCACGCTTGCATTCTTCACGCGTACAACGGCAGTCTGAATTTGAACATAAACATTTATCATTCATAATTCATCACACATACCTACATGTAAATGCCAAGGCCAGTGTAATAGCCCAATACCAAAGATAACAATCTATGGAGAAGCGCTTAGGGTAATTATTAGGTAATAATGATTTGTAGATATAAGAAACTCGATCTAGCCCTACGACTTAAAAATCTTGGGTTCGGCCTTTGCCACTAGATAAGTAAACTTTTTGAATATAGTTAGGTGTAACAACAGATTTTTCGTAACGATGAACAAAAATAATATAAGCCGCAGACACGACCGGACCGCTCAATGTCAAAGGAAAGCATTTAATAAATATTTTGCACTAATTAATAACTACAACACGACCAGTAAACACCTTTTGAATGCAAACAATGGTGAATCATTAGTTAGGCATTTATTTATCGGCGCGTCGCTGAGTGAACGCGCGTGCGTCATAACGACAACTAGGTAGGTACGATCTAAATGGTAGGTACTATTCGACTGTTCCGAGCTCGCGACGCACGGTTAATTACTCTGGATGTTTATAAAGTACCTATAATAACAATTTGATTATGGAATTTATACAGAATTAAGGATAACAACAGAACTTCAGAACAAGGCACGGCGAAAAACAATACGCCAATCAATCTGCATTTCAACAAATAGATTTGCGGAAAGAAAATACACATGCGAGAATCGAACACCAAAACCGATCCGACAACAACTTTTTAACCACTGAGCCATAACTGACAGTTAGATAAACTACAGATTCTTTGTAACAATATTACATGTAATAAACTTTATTACAATTTATAACTGAAACATTTATTCATTTTATGTTAGCATGTTTACATAAATCATTAACACAACACAATACATTATCTTGTGAGCTTCGACTTGAAAACATAAGAACCATTGTTGGCCTTCACAAATGATTATGTAGGTAATTATAACTTAGTATAGATATGCGTCTTACATTGTTGTTTTTATGCTTTTATTATTCTTTGTAATTAATCAACTTTAAATCCTTGATGTGCCATTCTCCTAAAGGTTTTCCAGCCATGTCGTTAAGTTTGTATACTAGGGGTGACTTTTTTGAGGCAATCTTACATTTAATAAATTTAGGCGCCAATTTCTTGCTAAAGTATTTATCCTTGTCACTAAGTAGAAACGTTCTGCGCCAAACTATATCACCGACATTGAATTCTGCCGGTTTACGGCGAAGATTATAAGATGAACAATTTCGTTGGTGGGCCGACAACAGAGCTGAATGTACCTTCTCGAAAATAGAGGATAAGTAGCCTAAAATTTCGGCATAGCCGTCCCGTGGTTCAAGCACCATATTGGAATTAAATTCCTTGTCAATATACTGAGAACCACATGTTATGACCTCCCTACCAAAAACAAGGAAATTAGGAGAATAACCAGTAACCTCACTAACTGCGCAGTTAAGGGCGAATTGAACGTTAGTGATTAAAGTGTCCCAGATTCGATGATCAGATTCTATGAAAATTGAAATAGCTGTCATAATGGTTTTGTTGTAACGTTCAAATGAGTTAACGTGGGGAGTATACAACGGTGTAAAATGCAAATTTGGAATTTTATATTTTGACAACATACTTTTAAAGGTTGCGCTAATAAATTGTTTACCGTTATCCAAAACAATAGTAGATGGAATTCCATGCACCAAAAATACATTTTCCTCGAGAATTTTTGTTATCACTTCTGCAGTTGCCCGTTTAATGGGGAAAAGCAAACAATATTTAGAGAAACAACAACTGACCACAAATATAAAAGTGTTTTGTTTTCTGCTGGGAGGCAATGGACCAATCAAATCAATACTAATCGTCTGAAAGGGCTTTTGACATGATTTGGGTTTTCCCATTAGACCTAAATTTGGGTGATTTTGGTGTTTATGGGTGATACAAGGTTCACATGAACTGACGAACTTGACAACATCGGAGTACATACCAGGCCAAAAGTAATTAAGTGCGAGACGTTTGTATGTCTTAAAAATACCCAGATGTCCAGCAGTGGGCGAAGAATGATTCTCCCATAGAATGTCAATTCTTTGGTCAGACGGAATAACCTCTTTCCATTGAAATTCTCTAGTGAGAGGGTTTAATGTTTTTTTAAAACAATACAATTTATTGTTTATTACTTGATAGTTAACAAAGGAAGTCGGAGAACTTAAACAGCCTTTATAGATATCTAAATACCAAGGATCATTAGTAGAAACTGGTAAATTCTGATTAGAATTAAAATCTATATTTATATCATTAGCAATAGCAGAAACGGGTAAAGAGCGAGACAGAAAATCAGGTAAAACGTTATCGGAACCCCGACGATGACGTATTTTGAAATTATAGGAAGATAAGCGAACTCCCCATCTGGCTAACCGGCCAGTAGGGTTATTTAAGGTCAAGAACCATTTCAAAGCAGCGTGATCAGTGTAAACAATAAACTTTTTACCATTTTCAACATAACAACGCCAGTGTTCTATAGCAGATAGAACAGCCAGGGCCTCGCGCTCTGTGGCACTGTAATTTTTTTCTTGCTTACTGAGTGATTTGCTATAGTACGCTATGACTCTTTCCTCACCATTTAACCTTTGACAGAGGATCGCGCCAAGACCAAAATCGCTAGCATCTGAGTGTATTTCAAACGGTTGCGAGTAGTCAGGACAAGCCAACACCGAGGAGGAAATCAAACAATTCTTTAGGTTATTAAACACCTCATTAGCCTCTATCGTCCAGCAGAATGGAGGTGCGTTTTTACTTTGAGATGTTAACTTATTTAAGGGTGCAGCAATAGAGCTAAAATTCGGTATAAAACGCCTGTACCACGAGGCTGCGCCTAAAAATCGACGTACTTCTTTTCTATTAGAAGGAGTGGGATAATTTTTCATTGAATTTACTTTATCCGGATCGGGATGCAATCCACTAGAGTCGACAACATAGCCTAAATATTTTAGTTTATCTCTAAAAAATTGACATTTTTCGAGATTAATTGTTAAATTAGCGCTTTTTAGTTTATCAAGAATGCGTAATAAAAGAGTAATATGCTCGTTGAAGCTGGACGTGATACAGATTATGTCATCGATAAAAGAGAAAACCTTATTTTCAAATTCTGGGCCATAAAATAAAATATCAACTAATCGTTGTTGAGTAGCTGGCGCATTCGTAAGACCGAAAGGCATTCTTTTGAATTGAAATGTGCCACGCGTGGGAATATAAAAGGCTGTTTTGCAACGGTCCTCTTCTTTAATTAATGTTTGCCAAAAAGATTTAGACAGGTCTAAACTAGACAAGTATTTAGCATCTCTCAGATTATCTAAAATTTCCGAAATATAAGGCAAGCTATAAGCATCTTTTTTTGTAACGGAATTTAATTTACGACTGTCCAAACAGAAACGCAGTTCACCATTCTTCTTTGGTGTCAAAATGACCGGGTTTGACCACGGGCTTTCGGATCGTTCAACAACATCCTCTGAGAGCATGTCGTCAAGGTGCTTTATTAAAATTCTTTGTTTATCGGGAGACATGCGATAAAATCTTTGCCGAATAGGGGGACAATCACCTGTATCAATTGAATGAGAAATAATATTTGTGCAACCGAGACCCCGCTTCTCGTATGAAATATCGGTAAATTTTGAAATAATGTTGTCAGCGGTAGCTCTCTGGTCGACTGTAAGATGATCATAAGAAACAAGATGTGTAGGGGGAACTGCCTGCAACTCCATTACTTGAGCGTCAGACTTGTTCACAATCAAAACAGACTCCAATTTGTTAGGAAATAGGCCAAAGATTCGCCAAAAATCCATGCCAAGGATAAGGGAATTTTGAATCCCAGGTACAACATGAACTTCTAAATTAATCAATTTATCCTGAAACTCGAAGGGTAGAAACACCGATCCCAAGGACTCAAATCGTTCGCCGCCTGCTGTTATTAACCTTAAAGGTTTCGATTTATCCAAAACATTGTCTTTCAAAAATAAGTTATGCAAATTATTACCTAAAATTGTAACGCAAGATCCAGAATCTAAAAGACCTGTGGTAGGTATTCCGTTTAATTTTAGAGTAACGTAAGGTAAATATTCTACTTTAGAATTACGGATTGAGGAAATATGATAGCTATTAAAGAATTTTTTTAAAAAGTCCAACCAATTATTCCACTCTGTTTTATTACAATTAGTTGTATAATTTGATTTTCCACAATCCTTATTAACTAGTTTTTTGAAACTGTAGGGGTCGACTTAGATTTACAATTGGGGCAGTCTGACACCTTGAAACCCTTTGTGCCGCACTTAAAACAGATTAGGTAGTGTGGCTGACGGCAATTACGTAATGAGTGCGAATTGCATCTACAACGCACGCAAAAAGTTTTATTTATATTAGAAGTACTCGATACGGCGTTGACTTGTGGTACAGACTTGTATCTCGATGTATCGGCGACAGAGTTATATTTATTGAAGTGATTATGATTGTAAACATTTTTGTTTGAAGAAAAATTAGAAAACGGATAATTATACGCTAGATCGGGTGCTACAGTATTCTTTGAAACTTTAGGGGTCCAGAAAATTGCTTACTGCGACTTTGGTAATTTTCGAAAAGACGACAAACTTCGACCAGACTATCAACATCAACAACCTTTGCAGTGAGCAGACAATTAGTGTAACAAGGTCTAATATTATTTAGTAAAATTTCTAGCTTCTCCGAATCAGCGATAGGAGAACTAAGTCGCGAAAACAGACCGTGCATTTTTGCCACGTAAATAGTTATTGATTCGTTCTCGCCCTGTGAGCGCTGGCGAATCTCCGTCATAAGCCGATAATTGTAGTTATGCGGACTAAAATCTCGTTTCATAAGTTCGCAAAGTTCTAACCAAGTCTTTACATTATTTTTAACAGAACGATACCAAACTAATGCGTCACCCGAAAATATTTCAAAAGCGAAAGACAACATCTTGTCGTGTGGAATAGATCTACAGGACATAAATCATCATTTTTTTCAATAAAAGATCTTACACATGATTTACCGTTAAATTTGAATTTACCTAATTCCGAGAAAAGCTTACGGTCGTAATTATAGGAAGTGTTTCCCTCTGCCACTGAGCAATCCGACCGCGAACTACGGCTCGTGATTAATTGTAATTTCGCATAAAAGTCATTAAATTTATTCCACACAGACTCAATTTTTTTAATATCAAGACTGCCGGTATCCTACCTAATACTGAATAGGGTATTCAGTCCATGAAAACAATGGTGTAGCACGGTTTCGACCTTCTGTTGAAGCTCGGAGGTATAGTTTGCTTCCAACATAGATAAGTGTTTATTTGATCTTAATAACGACTTTTCCACTTCAGCCACATCCTCCTCTGGTGGGAAGGGTGAAGATAATATATCCTCCGAGGGAATTTTAACTGAAAGTTTAGCGATTTGTTTGCGGGGATCGTCAGGCTTTGAAACGCCGCGTATTGTGGTCTCATATTCTAATTCCGCTTTAGTTAATAATGAGAAATTTATAATGTAAGCCATTATTACAAAACAATAATAGAAAATCTAAGTATTTACGCCGGTACTAGAAAAAAAAATTTAATATCGCCAGAAAATCGAATACCGTGCTAGAAAAAGCTGAAATACACTAAATTATACAATGGTGTGATGATTGGTAAAGGATAAAAAAAAATTTCATAAAGGTCACTCAAAGGTTGAATCACAATATTTTTTTCGCGAACATGAGGCACGTTAGTTCAACGGCTAAGCGGTTAGAACCGGTTGGCGGCTGGGCACGCTGCCCGCGGTGAAACGTGATTTTAGACCGACGTTAATTAAATCACCGTTATGTTATTTACACAGTTAAATTGCTTATGGCCAACCAAAATAGATAGAAACTGTACCTGTACGCAATTCACCACACCAGAATATATGCACACACAGGAGAAAAATATACAAGAGAAAAAGAAATTATTTCACTCACCTGTAAAGTGCCAACCTACGTTTTAAAAATATATTTAAAAATTCTATTGGGCGCCAATGTCGCACGAGTGATTGATTTCCACGGGATAGCCGGGATCGATCACTCGCCGAGCAATTAAAGAGAGATAATTAGGTTGTCTTACGGGAAATAAATAAAAAATATCACCAGGAAAGATTAAACTCGCGTTATATTCCAGTTACACAATGGCTTTAATTACACAAAAAAACTGACACTAGAGATTAGCCGACTAGACAATTATCCAGGGCGTGGGTGGTAGGTTGACACTCCACAGGTCTTCGGATGGGTACTCAGCTTTGTCGTGTTGTCTCCAAGCAGAAAGAGGGCCCAACCACGTGTGTCGCCGGTATATATAAGGCCGGCGAGCGGGAGGGGGCTCCCCACTGCAGTGCGTCACTCGCAGCGAGGCTCGCAAGCGCCGGGGCACGACGTCACAAGACTTTTGAAAGAATTTTTCATGTACGTAAAATAGAATCACGGTAAAAAAATCACAAAATCGAGGCAGAAAATAATCTTTCGTCTCACTGTTTGCAATATTTTGATCGTAAGCTGTCATATTTTTTTATATAATATTGTAGGAAATCTAATGAACTAAAGAATTACCCTATTTATTTTCATATTATACGTGTATATTTTGTAAAATTAAATAAAATCTGCCAAACGTCTATGATTTTGACGCTCGGTAGATCCCATCAATATCAAACGCTTCAGCAATTTAAACCTTATTAGCATAAGCGGTGTACCGAGTGTCAGTTGCTAGTTTACGCCCATCAGACCTCATCATTCGGCTATGAGCCCTGTGAGAGATAGGTCATGTCGCTTGCGTCTCCGCTGCACGAAATTTTACGTAAACCTGTTTGTTATTATAATACGCCGACTTGAGTTCGTAATTTCATGTTTTATGTTACAGACTGAATACTTTGAATGAAATAGGCTTTTCATGTAATTATGGGCACATATAATTAGGACCTAAGTTTATACTCTTGTTGCGTTTAATGAGTTATTGTTTCTGTGCTTATAAATATATAATTAGAAGAATAAAATATGGACAATTAGAGAAATGAAGTTCTACGAAGGATTTGTACAAGAAAGCGTCGTAATAAAATAGAAATTCATCCATGGCCATGGCCAAGTGATTATGAAATATGTAACATTTTTACACAAATTATTTTCATAAGAGTCTTTTATGACTAACTATGTTACTTATATATTATCGATTATGCATAATATAATTATATAAATTATTCTCACAATACATAGCTGCCACAGTTTTCAATTTTTGAAAGAGTAATAACATAAAATCGAATCATTTTATGTACCTATATTTCAAATTCATTAGCTTGTCAGAGCGCCTGGAGCGCTAAGATGCCGCCACGGCGAACAATAATGATGACAGCGCTAATATGGCGCTCCGCAATCCGCACACAAGCGGTAACGAATGTTGTGTTATTGTGTTTTGAACATAAACCTTTTTAGGTACATCGGGTAAAATTTTGATTATTCATAAACTATTAGGTATGTCTCAGTACATCTAATATCTTTTTAATTTCTAAAATCAATCATTTATAAGTAAGAAGGTAACTTCTCTGTTTGCTATAACACAAGATATAGTATTTTTTTAATAATAAAGTACGTAACTAATTATCATTATTGTAATTACAGTGAAGTTAAAGATAACAGTTCTGCAACGTCTTACACACATTTGACTTCAGTCATTCCTAACACGATCTGTTCAAGAGCTAGCCAAGAAATGCCAAACAATTTTTTTAACAAATTTGACTCAAATTCCGTAGTGATAAGCAAAAATTACAAGAGGGATAGCAGTGACTGGTTCGAATTGCGTAAGAATATGTTGACAGATTGAAATTTTTGTATAGTGGTAAAAAGAAGAGATAACAGCAGTAAAGCCAACTTAGTAAAAAAATATTTTGTACAAATAAAATATTTGTAATGTAAAATCAGTTGCGCATGGAATCTAAAATGAACAACTGGCTTTGCAACAACTGGCGAAGCATGAAAATGTAACAATCGAGCCTTGTGGATTATTCGATTATTGGTGCCACTAGTTTAATAAACTAAGGTTGTCGGAGCCCTGCGAAGGGCTTAGTTTACTTAGTTTATTAAACTAGTTTGTAGTGTAGCGCTCATAGCGAGACTTGGCTTGCCGGTCGTAACAGATCGGCAAAGTTAAGCAACGCTTGCACAGGTTACCAGTTGGATGGGTGACCGTATGTGGCATTTTCATCTGAGCGCTACCGTGCTTCGGAGGGCACGTAAAGCTGTCGGTCCCAGTTCTTGTCTAAGGATAAGGATCGTTAGGCCATGTCGGAGGCCTTCGGGCGGTCTGAAAACTCCGACACCAGAGTTGGCCACACACTCACACGAAAAACAAACAATTAAACTAGTTTGATGAATGTGGAAGTTGGCAGTGCCATACACACCGATGTTTGGAGATTTTTTTTCAGAGGAAACCAAGTATTTCCGGCAAGTGAAAATGGTGAGGGGGGTTTCAAGACCTCCCCTGCTCCCTCTCCAATCACTCACAACCCCTAAAAACGGCGACGTATTTCGAAACCTTTGCCATAATAATACATACATACATAACGTCACGCCTTTTATCCCCGAAGGGGTAGGCAGAGGTGTATTTCTACACCCACTTTTCACCAGATATAATTTAGTCCCACGTAATAAGGGGCGAGCCTATTGCCGTACTGGGCACATTTCCAGACTCCGCGCTCCGTGCGGCTACTGAGAATTTCGTGACTGAAAAACCCAATAACACTGCCCGACCCAGGAATCGAACCCGGGACCTCCCGATCTCACGCGCACATTTATGCCGCGAGACCAACAAGGCAATCGTATAGGGTTTGATGTCGAGTTTTCCGTCTCTACGCAAAGATGGTATTTGCATCGTGTTATCCCTTAGTCGCCTCTTACGACACCCATGGGAAGATAGGGGGTGGTGACACTTGTATTCTATGCCGTCAACCACACGGCAACCATAATAATTATACCTATAATAACAATAAACATCCATAAATAAATAAAAGAAATCAACTTTTACTAGACTTCAATTATCTCGTAACTCGCTTTAGTTGAGATACGGCTTTTGCGCTTAGTAGAGCAGTATTGTGTTTTTTAGGGTACCGTAGCCAAAAATTGTAAAAACGGAACCCTTATAGATTCGCAATGTCTGTCTGTCTGTCCGCCCGTATGTCACAGCCAATTTATTGCAAAACAGATTTGAAAACTGGCAGGAATGGAATTAGATGTAGGTATTCTATGAACTGCTTCACTATTTTTATACAAAAACAAAACAAACATAATAATGGCCTCTCCATACATGGAACTGACTTAATTATTTTTATCATCTTTCGGCACGTAGGTATTTACCTACTTTCGTCAACATTTAATACCTATAACGTCTAATGTAAACCAGTTTTGCTCATGAGAACAAAAATTGCGCTAAGCCTATATTGTACAAACAGATTGATGTATGTAATATAAATTTTAATATCAGTATCTCAATTCAATATGCTAAAACGTTTTGCTTGCGATTTTGAAATATTGGAATACGGATGTCGCCAGAATACGGCCGCACGCGACGAGAATGAAGGGGGGCGCCCCGCAATAGACGGAGCTAGGCTCCCTTCACCTCCCCTGCTTCACCCCCTCATTTACCAAAACAGTCGCTTAGGACAGCGCCTTAATTACCTGGATACCGCTTACGGACCGAGATTGCTAGCAAAAACTGCTAGTCTTATTCAAAGAGTGCAGAATGCATGCGCTCGCTTTTATTATGCATACAGATGAATACACAATATCAATGAATACAGATTTACATAGAAGCGCATTTCTTAAGGATTTCGGGTGCCGATTCCAAGTGGCGTGTTGGCGACTGTCGTCAGTGTAGTACGTAGTTGGCGCATTGGCGGCGCTATTAGTCGTTCTCCGTCTCTCTTGCTCTCGTAGTTAAGATACACAGGAGGAACGTTCGTCTCTCTTGCACTCATAGAGACAGCTATCACAGTGCGACTGCCACGGCGCCAAGCGACAATTTGGGTCACAGAAAGTTTGTCTACAGAGCGCCCATAAAAATGCGCCTCTATGTAAATATCTATGCTCTATGGTCATACCGCCTAGAACTCATGTCACTCCATTTTTCAATATACATAAAATCCTTAAAATGTCATATAGACGAAAACTTCACTTGGCAACCCTGTTATTTGGAGTGATTAATACCGGAGTGCCGCGATATTTATCTGACAAGTTAAACTGGATGAGTGAAAATAGTAAATACCCAAAAAGAGTGTCCTCTGTACCCTTGCGTGTTCCGACTCATAAGACGACTGCCTTTCGCGGTAGTTTCAAGTACAACTGAATGGCGTTTTCGGTTTTCTGTAATTTTATGTTGAAATTTCAAAATGCTTCTTATTTTACAGATAGTATGTGATACCAGAGACCTTATTATTTTTTGCTGAGTAATTTTTACTCAGGATAAAAGCGCAAATTGGCATTGTACAGCGAATTATTTCCGTAATTAATTTGGTGGATATATGCACCTGACACACGGCTGTCAGTGTGACATGCACAACCATGCCACCGGGCATGGTTTTTCTGCCTCATTTTACATTTTAGTAGAGCAGAGCAAGACCAATCATTAGTCTATGGAGAAACTCTTATGAACCGAGTAGAGCAAAATGTTTGCTTATAAAAGTATCTCAAGATAGCGGTAGCAAATACACTCAAACATAGAGATAAAAAAGCTATTACGTGGCTATCCTCAGTGTTAAAAATTAATTGAGTTTCACAAAATAAAATTCATGTAAAAGAAGTCTAAGTTAAAATATTTTTGCTTGTTATATTCCATAGGAGAAACTCATTGTACGAGTATCACAATCAAACATTGTCGAATAGCGGCAAACCATCGCGAAATTGAAGGTGAATTTATTCGTTCCACATATCCCTACCCCTAACCAACACTCTCACAATCAAAGCTCACATGTGCACAATGATTCTCTCAAACTGTAACTGCCCACCAATAGAACACACAACCCACGTCAAATATTTAGACATACTAATAGACCAACACTTTCGCTGGAACATAAACACCCTAACATCTAGAATACGAAAACTTATATACGTATTTAAGAACCTAAGACTAATTGCCGACCTCAAAACTATATTAATGGTGTACCATACATTATCAGAGTCACTTCTTAACTACTGCATTTTAGCCTGGGGAGGTGCAGCTAAATCTCACCTCATAAAACTAGAAAGGTCCCAACGTGCAATACTCAAAGTCATGCTTAACAAACCTTTTCGATACCCGACAGCAAAATTATAATATAAGGAAGTTCCAGTACTAACAGTAAGGCAACTATAATATATCCTACAGACCATTTTAAAACCCATGCAAAAATTAAGTATGACCCAACCATATGTACTCGGAAACGACGACACGATAGAATTTGTCCCATCATACGTTGTAGAACCACGCTCGCCAAACAAAACTCCTACTATCACTGCAGCCACCTGTACAACAAAGCTAACAGAATCCTACAACTATACCCAATGACTAAATGCCATGCTAAGAAAAAGCTCCATTAATGGCTGAAACTCCAAGACTACGAATCAACAGAAACATTTATAACTTAATAACGCACTTTTACTACCACTACCCCCACCACCCTGCCCACCACATCCACAATAACTTCCTCATGCACACATTCCACATACAACGCTAAACGCCCACAACAACACAAACACACCTTCAACAACAAACCCCTAACACACCTCCACACAAAACACTTACAATAAGCACATTCCATACCTTAGACTAAGCTGTATTAGTTAGAAATTAATTTACAATTTTTATTCTCTACTTACCTTTTGCCCTATGTCTCCACCAACTCCAACCACCTCGAAAGCCGATTTATGTACTGACCTACGTTGATAGACTGAGCCACCTCTCCACCAGTTACCTCAAAATATAGGTCTTATCCTAGTTTGAGTATCAGAGGCTAACTCAATCTGTCTGTACTAATAGCTATAAAACTGCTGTAACTAAATAGTGTGCGTCAGGATGGCTGGACCATGAGAGATTTTGGAGGTTTGAACAATATCAAACTTTTGTACCTATTTTATACTATTTGGTACCAGACATCAAAAAATTTGTACCTCGCTAAAGAGGGAAAAATATTACGAGGAAAGTGGCCAGCCATTCTGACTTCAGAATGGCTGGACCAAACCGGTTTCACCTAGTTGTAGGCGTTATAACTAGTTCATCTTTTCGTTAAAATATAGTACCTAATTGGTACCTGAACATATGTTTTTCTTATATTTTTTCGATAAGCCGTAAATAAGTTACAACTACAAGAAGCATTCGCACTTGCCCGGTTTCTCTACCCGACTGCGGCGAAGCCCAAAAGGAGTGTTATTTAAGCCAGTAGTGAAAAAATATTGTGAAATTACATGGAAAATCGAAATACAATCAAAATAGTAAAAATTTTATTTTCCCATACAAACTGTTCCTACCTATCAAACATTTTATGCGTGCGTTCAGAAATTGAATTTACATTTAAGAAAACTTGGCGACTATGTAGGTGGTAGGTAGTAGTAGTTGGCAGGTAGTAGGCAGTTAAATACTTGTTTTATTTTAATTTAATTACTTATTTTTAAAGCGATCATCATTCTCTTAGCGTTATCCCAGTTTCAATCTAGGGTCCGCTTCCTAGTCGAAGTGGATTTGGCTGAATATTAGCTTTTCCACAGAGCGACTGCCTGTCTGACCTCCGCAACCCGAAGGCATAGCGATATTCCATAGTTTAGACTAGTGTCAGTTTTTTTAGAAGGTACTGACGCCCTGTAACGACTGTCAAGATCTTCATGACAACCGGAACCGACAGCTTAACATGTTTTCCGAGGTACGGGACAAGCGATAATTGACAATTCATCATTTCATCATCAATCATCTACTCACGCGTGTATCCCCGAAGGGGTAGACAGAGGTGTAACATTACACCCACATTTCGCCATGAATTTTTAGGTCCCACATAATAGGGGGCGAGCCTATTGCCACTACCGGGCCCATCACCATGGTGATGCACGAAGTTTGCAAACTTCGTGCTGCTACTGAGAACTTGGAAAAACTCAGTAACAATTTTGCCCGACCCGGAAATCGAACCCGGGACCTCCGATCTGCAGTCGCATACACTATCCACTGGACCACGGAGGCAATTAACAATTCAATGCGCACATAACTCCGAAAATTCATTGGTGCGCGCCGTGGATTCAAACCCGATACCCTCTGCATGGCAGTCTGTTGGTATCTCCACTTATTTATGTGTTATGATTTATTTTCGATAATCTACCTACTACCTACCTACTACCTACTAGCTACCTACTACCTACCTACCACCTACCTACCACCTACCTACCACCTACCTACCCACTACCTACCCACTACCTACCCACTACCTACCCACTACCTACCCACTACCTACTACCTACCTACTACCTACCCACCTACTACCTACCTACCACCTACCTACCCACTACCTACCCACTACCTACCCACTACCTACCCACTACCTACCCACTATCTACCCACTACCTACCCACCACTTACCCACCACCTATCCACCCACTACCCACCCACTACCTACCCACTACCTACCTACCTACTACATATCCCTTCGGAACGCACGCATAAAATTTTTGATAGGTAGGAACAGTTTGTATGGGAAAATAAAATTGTTACTATTTTGATTGTATTTCGATTTTCCATGCAATTTCACAATAATTTTTCACTACTGGCTTAAATAACACTCTTTTTGGGCTTCGCCGCAGTCGGGTAGAAAAACCGGGCAAGTGCGAATTCTTCTTGTAGGTATAACTTATTTACGGCTTATCGAAAAAATATAAGAAAAACATATGTTCAGGTACCAATTAGGTACTATATTTTAACGAAAAGATGAACTAGTTATAACGCCTACAACTAGGTGAAACCGGTTTGGTCCAGCCATTCTGAAGTCAGAATGGCTGGCCACTTTCCTCGTAATAGTTTTCCCTCTTTAGCGAGGTACAAATTTTTTGATGTCTGGTACCAAATAGTATAAAATAGGTACAAAAGTTTGGTATTGCTCAAACCGGCTTTATACTCGGCGACTACAACGCAGCCCCGGGTGAGTTGTTTTACAGTGAACTTATAAATATTTGTAACGACCAACTATGGTTATGTGTAGATGTAGATATGTTGGGGCTTGACTCGGGTACGTTTACTTTTATAAGTGACGCGCACGGGACTAGCAGCTGGCTAGATCACTGTATTGCAACTCACGCTGCGAGGCAGGCTGTTGTGGGAGTGGAGATTGATTATAGCACTCGATGGTCTGATCATTTTCCCGTTATAATTAACTGTCACCTCAATTTGTCAAATAATACGATCTTGCCTGATGTTATGAATATAAATATAAATAGAGAGGTAGTATGGGGTGTAAAGACTGAATACCAAATCGCAATGTATACCACACAGTGTAACGATAGATTAAAATTAATTGACTTCCCTTCTGAGTGCGCAAGCTGTGCTGATCGTTTTTGTAATGATCGTGGCCACAGGCGTGTTCTTGACGATCTGTACTCTGACATTGTGACCGCTCTTCGTGACGCAGCGACTTTGGTGGGTCGATGTGGCACGCAGAATGGCAGGGGTGGCTCGCGCGTGGCAGGGTGGAATAGGCACGTTAGCGAGGCTCACAGGCAGGCTAGGTCTAAGTTTGTCGAGTGGGCTTCTTCTGGTAAGCCTAAGTCAGGTAACATTTATAATGAAATGTGTGATAGTAGACGAGTCTTTAAGTCTAGACTGAAATGGTGTCAGACTCATCAAGACCAAATAAAGATGGACGCTCTTGCTGTAAAACATAGCAAAGGAGATTTTCGTGGCTTCTGGAAGAGTACCAGTCAGACAAATGTACGACCTGGCCTGCCTGTGAGTGTCGATGGTGTAAGTAGTCCCAAAGATATAGCAAATCTTTTTAAGAACCACTTCGCTGTAAAGTCTCGTTTGGATCCGATGGTGCGGTTGCTCAATGCTAAGGTGGATAATCAAATAGTAGGGACTTGTTTTCGAGCAAAAGAAGTTAGGAAATTTATAAAAGATATGTCAAGGGGCAAGTCCCCAGGCCATGATGGACTTAGCATTGAGCACTTGCAACATGCGGGCCCTCACATCGCTAGGATCTTGGCTACATTTTACTCGCTGTGCGTAAGCCATTCGTACTTACCTGATGATTTCATGAAAACGGTGGTGGTACCTATAGTGAAAAATAAAACTGGCGATCTTACCGATAAGAGTAACTATAGGCCTATATCACTTGCTACCATCATAGCAAAAGTTTTTGACGGTTTGCTTAATACACATCTCAACAATTACGGTAAAATACACGATAACCAGTTCGGTTTTCGTCCCCGGTTATCCACTGAAAGTGCCATACTGTGTCTAAAGCAAACCGTCAGATACTACACAACTCGTAAGACACCTGTGTATGCGTGCTTCCTCGATTTATCTAAGGCCTTTGACCTTGTAGAATATAACCTGCTTTGGGAGAAGCTGAAAAGAGTAGACCTGCCTCACGAAATAATAAGACTGTTTCAGTACTGGTATGCACACCAGTCCAATACCGTCAGATGGGCGGGGGCAATGTCAGATCCGTATCAGCTAGAGTGTGGAGTAAGGCAGGGTGGCCTAACGTCTCCAACCTTATTTAATTTGTACATAAATGAGCTGATCGAGGCGCTCAGTAATCAACACGTCGGATGCCACATTGATGACGTCTGTGTCAACAATTTAAGCTATGCTGATGACATAGTACTCATGTCAGCATCGGTCTGTGGCTTGAGGAAGCTGATACAGACATGTGAGGAATACGCGTGTGGCCACGGCTTATTATATAATGTCAAGAAGAGTCAATATATGGTCTTTGAGGCCGATGGTGCAAGATGTCCCAGTAACATCCCTCAAATTAAACTTAATGGAGTTCCCTTAGAAAGGGTTGAACAATTTAAGTATCTGGGACATTTAGTCGCTGCAGACCTCAGGGATCATGCGGACATCGAGCGGGAGCGTAGGGCGCTGTCTGTTAGAGCGAACATGATCGCTCGTAGATTCTCGCGATGTTCTAGAGAGGTTAAAGTTACGCTTTTCAAAGCGTACTGTACATCGTTCTACTCATGCAGCCTATGGGCTGACTATAACAAAAATACATATAGCGCCTTACGCGTGCAATATAATAATGCATTCAGAGCGGTGATGGGGCTGCCCCGATATTGTAGCGCCTCGGGCATGTTCGCGGAGGCACGAACCGACTGCTTCAACGCTATAATGCGAAAGCGCGCTGCATCGCTGGTGCGCAGAGTGCGGGCCAGCTCCAACACCGTTCTGTCGATGATCGCGCAAAGGTTGGACTGCTATATTATTAAACATTGCTGTGATAGAC
Source organism: Euclidia mi (assembly GCA_944739405.2). Lineage (NCBI taxonomy): Eukaryota > Metazoa > Arthropoda > Insecta > Lepidoptera > Erebidae > Euclidia > Euclidia mi. Next base: position 23,795,728 of record OX123187.2, read on the forward strand.
ATATACCAGTAACACACTCAAAACGCAGATTTTAATATTACCAATTTCAATGTACAATCTTATTTAATTATTATTTATTACAGTTTAAATTGCTATTGGACTAGATTGGACTTACTTACAATAATTGACATATTATATTTTTCATCGCATTTACATCTAATTAAAATTTGATTTTTACAATTATTTATGATTATTACTAATATTTCAATTCTGACTGACTTAGTGTATTTATTTAATATTGTTGGCTTATAATTGTGTATGTTGTTTGTGTGTTATTACTATCACTATTTTCATTGTCTGTATGTTTAATTTCTTGTATGGGTGTAAATAACCTGAAATAAATGATTTAAAAAAAAAAAAAAATCTCTCATGGTCCAGCCATCCTGACGCACACACTAAATAAGACCTAATGTAAACACATCTGTATTATTGGCTGAAATAAACTATTTATTTATTTATTTATCGCTGGTGCATTCTACGTGTTGGTCGCTCGCGTAAATCCTCGCAAAATGTCATATCCTAGCAGGGAGCCGGTGAATTTTAGCATCCAGCAGCTATTAACGAAGCGGAAGCTGCCGTCACAGTGACAGATATGCGGCGAGCCACGACAAATCTCACCTGCGGGGACGTTTTAATTCACCCTGTTATACACGATACTATCGCTAAATACCCCACCTCCTTTAACGAACCAGGCATTTACTGCCCCTTTAAGAAGTACCAGCATTTTCTCCTCGACGTAAACTTTCTAATTTTAAACGTCGAGCTTTTCATTTTCTTTTCAGTTTACACAATACATAACTTAATTTCCTTTCAATAAACGGCCGTCGATATAGGTCGCTTTAATTTCCACCTAGCGAAAACTATTCGAGCGGATCTCTGATGCTTCTTTCGCCCGAACAAGTTGCAATGAGATACTTAAAACAGATACTTCAAAAGTGTTGCCGACTATTTACTCTCAGCTGCTTTTATAGGGCACGAAGAAGGCGTAGTAGAAAGACCAATATTACGCGTATAAACTTATTTAAATACATTGAAACAATATATAAATACACAACAAAAATATAAATAAATTATCTCTCTAGTTTTCTGTAGAGATTTGCTTTATTGTCTATTGTAAAAATCTATAATGGCAGATAGCGCGGTTGGTGCAGTTGGTTCATTTCCGCATGGAAGCTTGTATGCCCCGAGGCAAAAAAAGTTGTCGTGGCGGTGCAGCAGGAACAGGGTGCGGTGGCATGAAAATATTTTAAATTAACTTAAATACAAAGTTGTTCCACTTATATCAAAGAGATGCAATTTCTGATAAGTCGTTAATTACTGTTGATATTCTTAAAACTAGGAATTTAAAATGGATGATGTATTAAAATAGAATTTAGTATTCACCAGCTATTCAATGTGGGTATATAGTAATAATTTAAAACAGTTTATAAGGCAGTTTAAATGCATGTCGGGAACTATAATGTTCTGAAGCGGGCGCACCGCCCGACCGCACAGTAACTGCCCGATAAAATATAAATTTATATAACGAGCAATGAAGCACAACTTCCCACCATCCTATCCCGTAACTAATTAAAACAAGGCATGAACTAGCCACTCAACCAACATTAAAAGGCAAGAAAATCTTGGAAAAAAATCTAAAGTTAACTTGTTACCGCAAGTAATACATCTCTAAGTTGTGGACGGTGAGAAGCGTTACTGTTGGAACTGTTTAAAGTGTGTTTCAACTTTACCGGCGGAAGAAGTATGATATACTCGTAAGTCGCTAAGAAATCTAGAGAAGTTAATAGAACCAAAGTGTCTGTTTTATTTTCCAAAAACAACTTTCAAGTAATTTTATGTCTATCTAGTTACATTATGTATGTAATAGAAGGGTTATTATGTATATATGTATAGATACAAGGTATATGGCCTATATAAAGTATTTTAGTAGTACTTGTCAATGGTTTGAAAAATAAAATAGACAACTATCAATTCTTACTTTCATTTATTCAGTTTGCCACAAGAATATATCTTAGATAAAGATACATTTACATTTACCGCCACTCTTGGCCATTCTTTTAATAGTAATTGTTTATAAAAGCAGTACAAACTATATAATATTTATAATATTGGGTAGCAAAGTTGTGGGTAGTTCAATATATCAAATATAACATTAATACAATGGATTAGCATCAATATAATTCATTTAGTAATATTGGCCACAGGTATATCTTTAATATTACTCTAGGTATATTTATTATGTATATTTATTCAATATTTACCACTTTAATATTCACCATAGGTACATATATAATTGATATGGCTTGTTTCACAGCATATGAATCAATTCTATTATATGATATTCCAAGTTCTAAGCTTATAACATCTCACAACTGACAAAACCACCCACAATATCAATTATACAATAGCTACGCTATATTACATTGCTTCTGCATTATTTCTATTGACAATACTCTAAATAACACCACAGAAGCAATATAAAATCGTGAAACACAATAATATAATAGTCAGAATTATACCGTACCTTAGTTAGCCGTTGCCGGAGTGAAACTGCACAGAGTCTGTTCACACTTTATACTCTATTTACCCGTTTGACAGTGTCAAATGTCAAAACGTCAAATCAATTTGTCTATTTAGAATTGGCAACACTTGTTCGTCTGATGTTCACACTTGGACTGCCGGGAGACAACTGAGTGTCGCTTCGTAGCGATCTGAGTTTTATACTAGTAAACAAACAACTCACCAAGTGGGGATATGACGTTTCGTCGCCACGTGCAGATTGAAATACAATGTTTTATTACAAAAATAATTCATAATACATTTTATACTTAAAATATAATTGTTTTAACATTTTATAGAAACATATATATGGTTATATCTTGTTAGAAACATATATGAATAATTCTAAAATCAATCTTATTGTAACTTAACCTAAAACTCGACGTAGAAATAACAATGATATAAATTCTAGCCAGATTTATAACAGTTTGATATCCGAGCTTTTGCTTGGGTGATAATTAGGTACTTACAAACGGGACACACATACTTTAGACGTACTTACTTTGATATAGTTTTTAATATCTTTACAATATATTTCAACAAATCTATCACATGCATTTTTCTTTTTTACTTTTTAGCTTTATGTTTGTTTCCAAAACAATTATACGGTGTCAATCAAATTTCAAACTTTAAATGAAGCGAAAGTTCAGCAGCAGCATTTATAAACAAAACAACACAGTGTTTAACAACAAACTCGAAATTCTGTGCATCTAGATGCAAACTGTAACAATATTAGGGAGAAATATTAACAACATTGTTGGCCCAGGCAGCCTGATGCCCTCTCACCTTCCAACGCGCCTATATTACTGAGACAACGTAGCTATAGCTACGAAACTAGAGCTAAACTATGAACAAGCTTTGAACTCAATTTGCAGACTTAAGTTTGCGACCGAAATTTGAAAAGGCTAGCTTTATGTCATCGGAAATCTTTTGTACCTATGTCTTTTTGTTTAGTTAAAGCTTGTGATGGGTAGTTAAAGGTGTAAGGATGTATAAAGATAGTGTGATGCGGTTGAATGCAGAGGGCTCAGGATTGGTCTGTGTGAGGGGTCTTTCGGCCGAGCGACGTTCAGGATTAAACATTCTTTGCCTGAAATGGTGATGAGGAGCAAAGTAGCATAAAATTATTGATTCGCGAGTTTTTTTTAGCAATTGTCACCGTAACAACTTTGCTTAAGCATTGAAAGGCTCTCGAAAACATCTTCTCTTCGCAATGATACTATTTGCTACGTGTGTTTTCCTTCCGCCTCTTGGGACCAACCATACCATAACCATTTTGCCCCATTTCAATTCACGGGATGAAATGGGGCAGTGACACTTTGTATTAATATAAACCCTCACCACACTGAGAAAAATAACCGATCTTAATTTCAAACTGGTTATTAAATGTTGATACTTTTAAACTTTCAATCGCATTGTAAAAAAGAATTGGTGTTATTGGATTAATCCGCTCGTCGGTATCTGGGTGAGTGCGGCACTTAATCAAATATCAATCAAGGCCGTGATAGGCCGACACTATTTTCACGTCACTCTATTATTTGCGTTCAATGGACGCAGCGTGTCTGTGACAGCTGACCGTGTTTTTATGATTGTAAAATCGAATAGGTATTGTTGGACGGAAGGAATATTTGTGCAAAGCGATATTGGTATAAATTTTATTACAGTGCATAATAATTATTTTAAGTCTTCTGTCTAGTTTAGTTTAAGTATATATCATTTATTTTATATAAGTATTTTATAGTATTATTTATTTATGTCTTTAATTGAAGATTGTTCTTTTTATTCTGCCAATAATTCCACTCAATTATCTGACAATGAAAGCTTTTACTTATTAGATGACCACACACTGGGTGATATTTTACGTCAGAATTTCAATGCGTGTCCAAGCCGTTTATTTAACGTATGTCATGTAAATGCGCAAAGTTTACCTAGCCACTTTAGTGACCTGGTTGAGGTATCCACTGGTACTAATGTTCACGCCATCCTAATTTCCGAGAGCTGGCTCAAACCTCATCTTCTCTCTACAAGCTACCCTCTCCCAGGTTTTGTCCTCATTAGGAATGACCGAATGGACAAGAGAGGGGGTGGTGTAGCGATATATCTGCGCAGTAACCTTCCATACAAAATCATCTCTTCATCCCCTTGTCAGTATTCTGGTTCAGCGGAATTTCTTTTCACTGAGGTTTGGGTCAGGGGAACTAAATTGGTTCGTGGGGTTGTTTACTGTCCACCTTCCATAAATTACTTCACCGACTTAGAATTGGTTCTAGAATCCTTGGGGTCTGAGTATTCACATTACATCATCATGGGCGATTTCAACACTGACCTCCTATCCCATCATTCTTCCCGTTCACTACACCTTCTCCGTATCCTCGAGTCTGCCAATCTACATGTCTTACCTCTTCTAGCCACTCACCACAACCCCAATGGGGAAGACACCTGGTTAGACATAATCATTACCTCTATTCCTTCCCTTGCTTCGTCTCACGGCCAATATCCTGCCCCGGGCTTCTCTCATCATGACCTCATTTACCTTTCCTATGTCCTTAAACCTCCTAAACCTGCACCCAAAGTATTGCATAGGCGTTGTTTTGCTCGCATGGACATGGACAGGCTACGGCTAGATGCTTCGGAGATAGTCTGGACGAATGTGGTTGAAGCTAGCACAGTCGACGATAAGGTCCAACTGTTTAATGAGGCAGTTATCAAGTTATATGACGCTCATGCTCCCATTAAGAAAATTAAACCAAGACGACCTCCGGCACCTTGGATGACAGAAGGGGTTCGTATAGCGATGAGACGCAGAGACCGAGCGTTTCGGAAATACCGAAAGGATCGCTGTGATTTAAACTGGACTTCTTTCAAAACTGCCAGGAATCGCTGCAATCAGATGATACGCAACGCTAAACGCCGACACATACTTGACAATCTAGATTCTTCTTCGTCCGCTAGTATTTGGAGCGTTTTAGGCAGTCTTGGCATTGGGAAACATCGGTTGGTAGATGAATTTCCTATAACGATTGAGTTGGACGATATAAATCGTCATTTTACTGCCTCCAACCAGATGGACAACACGATGAAGTGTCAAACTCTTTCTTATATTTCTGGATTATTGCGTCCCAATATTAACCCTTTTAAGTTTTCTCCAGTTACGTCGGATGAAATCAAAAAGATTGTCCTATCAATTAAATCCAAAGCGGTGGGCTATGATAACGTGAGCCGTTTTATGGTCACCACTATCCTAGATTCTCTCCTTACTCCCCTTACCCACATCCTTAACTTCTCTCTTGAATCCGGACAGTTTCCATCAGTGTGGCGAAAAGGCTTGATCCGTCCTTTGGCAAAAATCTCCAATCCTTCTCTCCCCTCTCATTTCAGACCTATTTCCCTTCTTCCTTTCCTATCAAAGGTGCTTGAGACATGTGTTCATAAACAGTTGTCCGAGTTTGTCTCCGAAAACCATATTCTCTCTCCACTACAATCTGGTTTCAGACCCGGCCATAGCACTGTCTCTGCACTACTGAAAGTGACTGGCGATGTCAGGGCGGGCGTGGAGGATACCAAGATCACAGTTTTGGTCTTGGTAGATTTTTCAAACGCCTTCGGCACCGTCAGCCACGATATCCTCCTTGCCGTCCTCTCCCACTATATGATTTCACACGACGTGCTGGAATGGTTTTCTTCTTATCTTCGAGGACGACAGCAGTCAGTTCGCGTAAATGAACGCTCATCAACTTGGCGTGATATCGACTCTGGCGTTCCTCAAGGCGGTATTATTTCTCCTATTCTCTTCTCATTATTTATAAACCTCCTAACCTACAATCTTCACAGTTCGTATCATCTGTATGCCGACGATCTTCAGATCTACGCCCAGGCAAGTGTAGACAATCTCAGCACTGCTGTCAACGAGGTGAACCGAGATCTTGACACGATTCGGGACTGGTCTGATAGATGTGGCCTGTCAGTGATTCCCGATAAATGCCAAGCTATATTAATAGGAAGCCCACGTATTACGTGCAAAGTGGATGAAAAGGCCCTTCCCCCCATTATATTTAATGGATCTGTCATACCTTTCAGTCCCAGTGTAAAGGATCTCGGCCTTCATCTTGATGCTGCTCTTGACTGGCGTGCACAGATTGCGAGTGTCAGTAAAAAGGTCACCGGAACACTGCGATGTCTCTATCGCCTTAAGAATTTCTTGCCAACTAAAATAAAAACAATGCTTGTGCAAACTTTGATTTTTCCTATTATTGACTATGGTGATGTATGTTATCTCGACCTGAATGCAGATCTACTCAACAAGCTTGACCGACTTCTCAATAATTGCATTCGGTTCATTTTCAATCTCCGTAAATATGACCACGTTTCCGCTCACCGCTCTAAATTACGATGGCTGCCTATCCGTGCACGTCGTAATCTACGTCCGCTCACTACACTATATTCTATTTTAACATCTCCGAATGCCCCGTCTTATCTATTCTCTCAATTTCAATATCTCTACAGCAGCCATGATAAAAATCTCCGCTCTACCAATAATCTTCTTCTTCTCTGTCCTTCTCATACCTCTACTCTCGTTCAATCGTCTTTCTACATCCAGGCTATTCTTCTGTGGAATGCACTCCCTCTCGAAATTAAGATGTCCTCTTCTCGTGATCTTTTTAAAGCTAGCTTACGACGGCAGTTATTCGAACAATCGGCAGAATAATCTTCCTAGTATATTTATGTGTATGTATATCATATGTATATAAGTAGGAATATATATGTATTTATGTATTGTAGGTATGTACTATATTTATTTTATAAGTTCAAATTATATGTATATTTATACGTAATATTTTATGTATCTTGATTAGTAGTTTACATGCAGTTTTAGCACCCACCTTGATTCGTCTCTGCACCACCCAAAGGTTGGCTGGTAGAGAATGCCTTGGGCATTAAGTCCGCCTTTGTACAAATTATATTGTTTTGTGCAAGAACTCAAATAAATAAATAAAATAAATAAAAAAATAAATTTAAAAATAACAATGTTGAGTGAAATGCGATTTGCTTTTGAATTAATTCACAATTCATATTCTGCCACGCATTATATTTTTTGTTTTCATCATTATAGTTTAATTTGACACGTAGTTTGACACTTTATTCAATTTATAATCGCGTCGGCGTCGCGTATAAATCGCGATATCACCCAAGAATCAGTTAATTTACGAGAGTGCCATTTAACTAGATAGAACTGCATTTTGAACAAACATTTATGTACAAAATGGGGCTTCAGGTTGTTAGTCATCATCATCAAGCCTTTAACAGTCCACTGCTGGACTAGGCCTCTCCTTTGAAAGGAAGAATTGGCCTACTATAGATAGTGCTGTTCTCTGCATAATATGCTCCCTCTGTCGGCTCTTACGACACCCATGGGATGATATGGGGTGGTGACAGTCCGTATTCTTAATCCGTCACCACACAGAAACAGGTTGTTAGTAAATCTGCGCTTTTATCCATCATTTGTATACGTATTTTAACACTACTTAAATATACGTATATTTAATATATTTATACAATATATAATTCATATCTCATCGTTAGTGGTTTTGTTATTCGAGATTACATGACTTCGGTGATGAGTAATGCGTGGTAACGTGCATTCGTTATCAAGTAATTCGATTTGGTGAATTTGAGATTTAGTTATTCGAGATCGCGTGACTACGGCGTTATGATATTCGTTGTAACATGCATTCGATGTCAAGTACTTCGTGGTAGTGAGAATACGGTGACGTGGTATTCGTTGTTACGTTTTCGGTTTCACGTATCGCACCCGTACCTAAAAAAAACTCTAATTTAAACTTTTCTGTTATACTTTTGATTGATAATCTTCATGCATTGAGCCTTATGGATAATAAATTAATAGTTTAAAAAACACTAGAAAAACACACTTTTATAAAAGCGCGTAAAAACAAAAAATAAATTATGAATCAATCAAGTCGTCTCTATTTCTGGGCTGAGGTGTAAACTAAGTAATTTTAATTATAATATTTGATTGTAAAAGCGTGGGGTGCTGGAACAGGAAAGACGTTCTTGTTTAACTTGTTGAAAAATCAAGTGAACAGTTGTTGCCGGAAGCAGGTTACACAGATTGGCGCTGTAACAGGAGTTGCAGCACGACTACGACTAGTAGGTGGCTCTACATTAAACAGTCTGTTCAAAGTACCAATAAGTCGAACTCAACAAAACGTGCACTAGCAGCGAGCAGAGACGACATTCACCGACATTTTTAACGCCTCTTCTTTCAGGAAATTAAGTACATAAGGTTAATACGTCAACAGTGGCAAAATGTAGAGTTCTTCTTCGTGGATGAGATATCTTTGTTTCCCTTTGGTAGCCCTTTGGCGGCATAAACGTTATCCTCATGTGCGACCTCATGCAGCTGCCGCCAGTACGTGGGAAACAGGTGTTTCGACAGCCGGACGGCGACATTTATGGCGGCTTTTCACATTAGTCGAACTCAGACAAAACATGCGCCAGCGTGGAGACACGACTTTCCCTTGAGGGTCGGAGAGCTGAACAACGAACGACAACATTTCATCTCGCAGTATTGTTACCTAAGGTCTCATCAGATGCTACCAGCTTGTTTGCGCTCGAAAAAGCACTGTATATTTATCCAACAAACGACTAAGTTATTACACAATAATGAAGTTGTTAAATTAAAAGAACAAAAAGGTACTCAAATATACGACATAAAGGCTCAAGACCAACTTATTGACGCAACCCGAAACCATAACGTTTATGCCGCCAAAGGGTTCATCGTTATATAATAGGTTTGTATAACCTTACATAACCTTGATACCTGATCGTGTTCAAAGTCCATTACGTGGCTTTTCTCACTAGAGCAAACATGACTATGATACGATATTCCATTATGGAATGCCAGTGCCTATCTTCCAGCTTCATCGAAACCTAATCGTAGTCAAAATTCATTACAAGACGTATCGTATCATAGCTGTTTTGGATTTCCTAGAAAAGTCTAGGAAATCCAAAACAGCTATGATACGATTTTCCATCATGACGTTCCAGTTCATATCTTCCGGCTCTATCATCAGATCGGTTCGACAGTACCATATTATTGTATTGTCATCAGAACTACATACGGCTGCCAATTTTAATTACGCTACAACCCTTGAAGATGGTTAAATTAGTTACCTTAGACACAGAATAAACAATACTAACGTACAGAAGCACCACTTCTCAAACCAATTCATTGGAATTGCGACTCTTGCTACTAAGCAACAAAGTGCAATTCAGCTCGCATAAGCACTCAGTGCCTAATGCGATATTTACCTAACCGTTCCCGCTCTTTTCTAACATATAACGCTGTCGCTGTCTGACGCGGAGTCACGCGCTAGCTGTCGCGCTAGGGTTGTCGACTTGCCGCTGCTACTATAATATTTGATCATCGTCTATCTATTTACTTGACCACGTACCTAATTATAAATAATCATCCTGTAAGTATCTATCCAACTATTTGAGCTCGTAGAACAAAAACCACAAAAAATCTTGTCGTTTACATTTTCACTATACTAATTCTTAGTTATTTCCTAAACGCATGGACCGATTTACATGATTCAAACAAATAAAATGGTTTTTGAACTAGATCTTTAATTTGACACCATAATTGTTGGGATATCTCAACAAACAAAAAATCTAATTTTCAAGTTGCTCTCGTAAAATAAATAAAATCAAATTTTCAAGTCGACAACCATTGCGCGACGACGCGTCGGACGCGGACTTGGAAGCCGCGCGAAAGTGTAGGCACTTATCGCTGTAGGTACGGCCGAGTGAAGGAGGCCTGCCTTAGATTCCATTACATAGTTACAAACAGGTCGACCTAATAAAAGCGTCTTTGATTACAAAATATTTTTATATTTTCTTATGTGGGATCTTTAACAACCTACTACCCTATTTACACGTCAATATACATCGTATATAGATATATCAATATTATTCTATTTACACTATCCATGTACAGGTCTATATACAATTTATACACACACCTTTGTCAATATATTTTAACCTCTCGTATGCTGGTTTACCAGACATAATTAAAATCTATTGTGTCTCGTGCAGATCTGCTCTTAAGCATACGAAAGGTTAAACTACATACATACATACATATCGTCACGCCTTTTATCCCCGAAGGGGTAGGCAGAGGTGTATTTCTACACCCACTTTTCGCCAGATATACTTTAGTCCCACGTAATAAGGGGCGAGCCTATTGCCGTACCGGGCACATTTCCAGACTCTGTGCTGCTACTGAGAATTTCGTGACAGACAAACCCAATAACACTGCCCGACCCAGGAATCGAACCCGGGACCTCCCGATCCCACGCGCACACTTATGTCGCGAGACCAACGAGGCAGTCGTATAGGGTTTGATGTCGAGTTTTCCGTCTCTACGCAAAGATGGTATTTGCATCGTGTTATCCCTTAGTCGCCTCTTACGACACCCACGGGAAGATAGGGGGTGGTGACACTTGTGTTCTATGCCGTCAACCACACGACTTAACTATTCAGGTTAAACTATTGAATATATAATAGGTTTGTTATAAAACTAGCCAGTTATAATTTATTTAAAAATATGATTACTTATAAGTAAGGCCGAGCGCATACATACAACTGTTGCATCGACTAAACTGTTTAGTCGAGTTTTGTACTTTTCGTGATTTCTACTCAACTAAACAGTTTAGTTGATGGAAGTGCGCATACAATCGATTTTTTATCTCCTCAAGTCGACCAGTCTTTATTCAGCAACGCTCGAGTCAAAGTGTTTACAAAAAATTACAATTAACAAGAAAGTTTTAGTTTGTGCTTTGCTTTATAGAAATTTAAAAAAAAACTAAAAAAGAAGATACTGTGTACATCCTGTACTCAGAGATAGATTATCTAGTGGCATATTTCATACGTTACATTCTAAGCTAAAAGAGCACCCAGACATTTTTTTTCAAATATTATAGAATGAGTGAAGAAACGTTTAATGAAATAATTTTATTCGTGGGTCCTTTTATAAAACGCCAAGATACAAGATGGAGATGCTTCATATCAGTAGAAGAGAGACTTAGTGTTAGCCATGGCGATAAAAGACGTAGCGCCGCTTCAAATGCTTAGACGAGATTGGCAGTCTTGATCAGTCGAGGATCGACTGTTTAGTCGATGGTCTGCGCACATCAATACAATGCAATACAAATTGAGCGCTTGATCAGTTGTCCAACTTTTAAATCACAAGCAAATCAATAAGCTTTTTGATTTTTTTTCAAGCAACTATCGGGTTGACAGTATGTGCGCTTTAATATATTCTTTTAAACATAATGATACACAACAAAACAATTGTTCAACTAAAAGTTGTATGTATGCGCTAGCCCTAAGACTAGGTACGTTCTAAATTCAAAACTTCCCTCTACATTTTATTACGATTTTAAGTGTCGCCTGAAACCGGACGAATCGTACGATAGATTTCAAATGGCATTCATGGATGAGACCATTCTAAGGCAACCGTGTATCGTTGGTATTATGAATTTAAGCGCTTTCGACTAACCTTGGGGGATAAAGGAAGAAGTGGTCGCCTTTTGACGGCTGTTACGGAAGAAAACGTGCTAGCAGTGAAAAATTTGATCCAAGACTATAATAATAATAATAATAATTTATTTATCCTCAAAAATACAAAAAGGTACACTACAATTAGCCTTAAATTAGTTTAATTGGAATAACTAGCCTAATGTCTTATATTTAGTCTTACATAATATCATACATGGTTGAAAAAACAATAGTGTACATAAGGCAAAAAAATATATATATTTGCACTATTGGCAAAAAACAAAGATTGCGTTATAATACATCGGCTACCTGCTCGAACTAGGTTATACCTGTGTTTTGAGCTGACGCTTGATTATTACATAATGATACAATCGACGATAATATTTTGTTGTATGCAAACATTAAAACACAGTAATTAAGTAATAAAACTTATTATGATTTATAGTAAAATTTTATAGACTAATTTATTTAAAAATAATAATACAAATACGAAATACAATTTAAAATTTCAGATCAGTTAGTAATGAAATTTATCAGTGTGTAACCACACGTAAAAATAAAACACAACACGTAAAAATAAGGATAATATTCTGATAATATTGGTAAAGTTCATTTTAAAATGTCTAGTAATTTTTCTGTGTCGTCGTAATTGAGCTTTTGTAAATATTCTAATAATGTTGTACTGCACATTTTATAACTATGACTATATATATTGAGTAATTTATTAAACTTATTATACAAGAACGGGCCTAGAAATGTGTAAAATCTATTAACAAAGACATGATTCGTGTGAGGTGTTGTACAGACTAGGTCCTTTCTTCTTCTTTCAAAAGGAATAGGAGAAAAAGGGATTTCAGTGTGCTGTTTTAGTATAATATTGAGTATAAATAGTTGGCGCACTGTTAGCACGTTGCATGACAAGTAGAGTTGGTGCGTAGGGAATTTAAAAGGACGAAAAGTAGCAACTTTAAGTATTGCTCTTTGTGCTCGTTCTAGCGGCAGTAGAACTGATTTAACCGCGCCACCCCACGTTGTAATGCAATATGTTAGTATGGACTGACACAAAGCTAAATAAACCTGTTTTATTAATTTGTAATCGGCTATGTTACGTAGTTTTTTGAAGATATAAATTTATTTACGCGTTCTCGCGCATACAATATCAACGTGTTTACAAAAATTTTGATTTGTGTCGAGTGTTATACCTAGATATTTAATATTGTCAGTTTTCATTAATGTAGGACAAGTACATGCTAGGTCAGCGTGCATTCTACAGTTGTGTGCATAAATGTGTAGGTTAGCAGGTGATGGATTAGTATTTCTCATTCTAAATAAAATGTATTTCGTTTTGTCTATATTCATGGTTAACAGATTTTGGTGTAGCCAATTTGAAACAATATTAAAACCATTTTGCACACGGTCATAAAGCTCAGAATATGTATTGGCCGAGAATAAAAGCGCTGTGTCGTCAGCATATGATATTAATATACCGTTTTGAACATTTAAGCTGTAAATGTCGTTTATATAGATAAGAAACAAAGTTGGCCCCAAAATACTACCCTGTGGTATGCCAAAACCACTATTTTTACGATCAGCACCAACATATTTACCAATTTTCACACATTGATAGCGATCGCTAAGATAGTCAGAAAACAATGCAAGTTGTGTACCCCTTATACCGAATGTCAAACGCCTTGGCAAGGTCTAAAAAGATTCCCATGGAGTGCATGCTCTTATCTAGACTATTGGTTATGTGCGCCGTAAGCTGGTGAACTGCTTGGTTAGTGGATTTTTTTGGCCTGAAACCAAATTGGTTATTTGAAAGCAGCTTATTATCTTCGAGGTACTTAATCAATCTTATGTTGATTATTTTCTCTAAGATCTTAGAAAGGCCCGTTAAGACTGAGATTGGCCTATAGTTTGATATACATTTTTTGTCACCGGATTTAAAAATAGGAGTTACTACTGCTTTTTTAAATAAGCGAGGGAAAATTCCTTCGTGTAAACATAAATTAAAAATATGTGTTAACACCGGCGCAAATATGTGTTTGAATTGTTTGATAATATTGTTTGGTATATTATCCCAGCCAACTGCACACACCTCTTTCAAACCACTTATGATACTTATTACTTCATCAACGTCCGTATCCAGCAACACAAACGAATTTAGCGTTGGTGAATGGCTAGTTTGAGACGGAAAGCTACTAGATTTAGGCGTATTTTCCGTTAATGTTCTACCGACGTTAATGAAATAATCGTTTATCTTATCAATTGCTGATGTTGGACTTATGTCTGTCGACAGAAGGTCGAGTGGTGCTTCTGAGTTTTTACAAATAAATGTATTTTTCTTTATAAATTGCCAGACGAGCTTACTGTTTTTCCCTGCCTTTTGCAATTGATTTTTGTCGTATTGAATTTTTAATTTTTTTAAAAGATTGTTGCAGAAGTTTCTGTATCTTTTATATGATACGGAAAGTATTTCATTGTCTGGTGCCAATTTTAGTTTTTGATGGAGTTTATCTCGATGTCTTATGCAACGAACCAAGCCGGGAGTAATCCATGGTTTTATGTTAGTATATTTTCGTGACGTATGTATAAATAAAGTATGTTTTGTTACTGCATCTTGTACTGAGCTTATAAAATATTGTAGAGAACCATTCGCATCGTTCGAATTAAAAATTGGTTTAAAATCTATGCTTTTTATAATACTTGCGAGGGTTTTCATGTCCACTTTTGCATAGCTGCGTGTGCAGTGGTTCCTGGGCAAAGTTAATTTTAAGGTTAATAGAATAGCACAGTGATCTGTTAATGATGAATTAGTTATTAATGTTATGGTTGGCTTAGTTGATTTTATAACGAAATGGTCTAAGCATGAGCCACTTTGGTGTGTTGGGTGATAATGTGTTGGTAGCAACCCATGATATGAGCAAATGTTTAAGTAATTATGTGCATGAATGTCGGTTCTTTGAGCCGCGATATTAATATTTATATCACCTGTCAGTATAATGTTCTGAAAATGTGATAGCCTTTTTAAATGTGAGTCCAGTGATTCCAAAAATAATTCAATATTTTGCGAAGGGGGCCTATAAATTGCTAAAACTACTGTATTTAAATTGATCTTAACTAACAAGCAATTACTGCCCAGAAATAAAGGTTCCTCTACTGATATATTTAAATTATTTTTAGAGTAGATTACTAGACCATCATTTTGATTTAAATTAATTTCTGTTCTGTGTACACAGTAACCATCAAGAAGTGGTAGAGCAGTTGTTTGGCTTGACAGCCAACATTCTGTTAACACAATAATGTCGCAGCTAACATCGAGATTATGCAATAAAACTTCAAATCCATTTATGTTACGGTTTATGCTGCGAATATTTTGTGTCAGCAAAGTCAGCACCTTTTCACTACTCGGTATAGAATATTTACAAGCCTCGACATCACATATTTTTGTTTCAGACACAGAAAAAATATCTAGGTCACCGATCAATTGATTAGTCATTATAATAATATGAAATAAACTGTATACAAGTAGACTATATAAGTTAAATAAGTAAAAGCGATTACTAAGAACAATAGATGTTGACGCTCTTAGGCGCCCTCATAATCTATGGAGTGTATATATTTGTCCTCAGCATACTTACGTGCTGGACAATTTAGGTCACCAGTTTGATGGTCGGATTTCCTCTTAAAACGTTTACACGTTGCACAATTAGGAGCGGCCGACTTGTTGCTACATTCTTTGAAGGAATGACCAAGTTCGCCGCAATGATTGCAAGTGGGGCTGGTTTCTCGGCAATACTTTGCGGCGTGACCGAACTGTTGGCAATTGAAGCATCTCGTGACAATTGTAAAGTCTCGCACCGGGCATGACGTCCAATTAACGAAGACGCGTCCTTGATTAACCAGTGCCTTTCTGATAGAGGGCGCTACTTCCAATACATAGTTACAGGTAGGAAGGTTCTTCTTACCTGATTTATGGCTCAACTTAACTGCGGCTAAGAAGGAATCACGACTAGACTTCGGGAATTTGTCGGCGAAGATTTTGCTCATAAACGCAGTCGAGGACTTCCTTTTCGCTAAGGGATACGGGTACACCGACGATGGTAATTCTTGGACGACGTTTTGTTGGTTCCTCCACAGTAAGGCCCGATGAGACCAGCTTTTGCGAGTTCTTTAGCTTTTCAATGTCCTGCTTAGTTTCGGTGCTTATAAGGACGCCGCCATTGCGTACTTTCCTCAGTGCACGTACGTGAAGTTTAAGTTCCTCCGGTGAAATTATCTTTTGGACGAGAGATTTCGTGTCGTCACTAGTTTTCGATTTGTCGCTGAGATAAATTGCAATAGTACTCAGGTTATTAGGACGAACAAACTTATCTGTTCCTTTCTTCACCATATCTGCAAAAAAGTTACTGCTTACGGGTTGTAGTTTATCCTCCACTGTTGCCTTAATCTCCTTGATAGAGCTACTTAGGTCCAGCTGGTTATGTAGGTGTTGAATGTTCGAGTGCGCCAGGATGGTTTTTTGTTTTAACGATTGATATACCACGGCAATATGCGCTGTCGCACCCATAACTTTACGGCACAGACCTGAAACGAGCTCCTTCTGGTTGGAGTTCATTTTTCCTTCGCCAACAACAGTGCACAACTCATTAAGGGAAGTCTCCACCGTATCCAGCCACCTTTCAATCTCCGGCGTAGGCACGACTTCCTGGGGCAGATCATTCTGGATTGGTTTTTTAAGCGGCTTGGGCAGATTTTCTACTACTGGAAGGGAGGGCAGAGTTGGTGTTGACGGAGGACTTCGTCCTGTTTTTTGGCTCCGGCCAAACGGGCTAAAACCTGGGTTTGACATAACTAGCTAGTATTGTTTGTTAACTACACATCATCAATTTAGATTATATTTGCTGATTGTTTATTAACACACACGACACAGTTAGGGTCAGACTGCTGACACGACGTCGCGAAATATTATTCGTAATTATTTAATTACTTAAAACAAAAAACACGTCTGCATAGTCAAGCATCTAACAAAAACATATACTACAGATTGGATCAGGAAGCCTTCACGAGATTCTACACATGCATCTACGGGTGCGGAGGATAGTTTCACGCTGGGTGCCGCACAACCTCACCGATGTTCAGATGCAGGCAAGGGTGGAATGGTGCCACGATATGATAGACAAATTTGAAGCAGGCTCGTATCGGCGAGTGTGACGGATGCCCGGAGTTGAACCTTAGCTGGTCCGCCACAGTGCACTGGTGGTGTGTGACTGGCGAATGTTCCTACGACGATGTGTCGTTCTTCTATGTGTGTGGACTGTATGGCTTCGATCTATTTGGGGCTTCAGAAATAAAACATCTTCATACGTTGGGAGCGATGCTGTTCAGGTGTTCGGTGCTTGGTGGCTACATATGGTTATTTGGTCACAAGATGGTCGTTGGGACGCCAACAAACTGGCCGAAAATATGGTCGCTTAGGTATTTCGGAACTTTACCTTAACGACGACCACCGCACCGAACATATGCACAGAAAATCTTTATTTTTAATAAAGTACGTACATGTTATTATCTTAGATACCATGGTACATGCATATATGTTCTATACATAACTAGATAGGTCTCACAAAGTTCTATCTATTGGTATACAATACTTAAACCTAACTGTTTGCGTCACTAAGTTATTCAAGAAAAACTATCGAAAAATGTCGTCACACAAGGGCCCGCCAACTATATTTTCTATTAAAAAACTATTAAATTCTAAGTTATTACAGGAAAACCTACGATGCATAAGTAAAAATACAAATTTTCTTAAGTAAACATTATCGTACATGAACAAAGTTTATGATAAACATGCAAATGTTTGTTATTATGTTCATTTTAACTATATAAGGTAATAACTAGCAATAAGAAAGTATCTAGACATGATTTCAAGCTTATACGAAGCTAAAAAACACTTATAAAACTATAAAACGACTATGTAAACAAAACTTTATCAACTATTAGTTCTTATCTATTACAACTGATAACACTATTTATGATCGATATCTAGTCCCTACGGTTAGCACAAGTATTCGTTTTAATGTTTATGCACTACACATTACTTCTTATTAACGATTTGTGAATTTTCACTATTCAAGCGTTATTTTATCACTTTGACGCGTCCGGGAACCGAACCCGGTGTACCGCACGATTGGATAGCACTGATTTTATACGATTTTGACTCGCGCTTTCGAATACACTATTCACTGTCATAGTTTTTAATGTCTGTCGCGAACAGCGTGTTTACGACATCGTTACAGGTGATGAATCCTGGATTTATCAATATGATCCAAAAACAAAGCACCAGTTGATGGTTTGGGTGTTTCAAAACGAATCAACGCCTACCAAAGTACAGCGACCTAGAAGCGGGGGGAAAATTTTGATCGAGATTTTTCAATTTGACTGCCTACTTAGTGTCGATTCTTTTACGAAACCAAAGAAGCATTAACGCCGAATGGTATACTTCCAAATGCTTGGCAGAAATTTTCTCTGTCGTGAGCAACAAGCGACCAAACACAGGGCTCCGCGGGCTACTGCTCCACCACGATAATGCGCCCGCAATCAAAACGAGGGACTTCCTAGACAGCACACCGGTCAAAGTCCTGGGTCAGCCTAGCACCGTGTGACTACTTTTTATTTCCAAAAATAAAAATCAGCTCAAAGGGATACAATTTTCGTCGCCGGATGATGTGCTCTCAGCGTTTGAGCAGGCTGTAAACGAGGTGTCTGCGGCGGTGGGAAAAAGTGTTTCGTAAACTAGTTCAGACGCATAAAACTTTGTATAGGGGCTGGTGGAGAGTACTTTGAAAAGATGTAATAAAAATATATTTACTTAAAGATTGCCGTGTGGTTGACGGCATAGAATACAAGTGTCACCACCCCCTATCTTCCCGTGGGTGTCGTAAGAGGCGACTAAGGGATAACACGATGCAAATACCATCTTTGCGTAGAGACGGAAAACTCGACATCAAACCTTATACGACTGCCTCGTTGGTCCCGCGGCATAAATGTGCGCGTGTTATCGGGAGGTCCCGGGTTCGATTCCTGGGTCGGGCAGTGTTATTGGGTTTTTCTGTCACGAAATTCTCAGTAGCAGCACAGAGTCTGGAAATGTGCCCGGTACGGCAATAGGCTCGCCCCTTATTACGTGGGACTAAAGTATATCTGGCAAAAAGTGGGTGTAGAAATACACCTCTGCCTACCCCTTCGGGGATAAAAGGCGTGACGATATGTATGTATGTATGTATGTATTTACTTAAAAAACATTTTTTTAGTGTCGTAAAACTTTCTGAGTGTCCCACGCACAGGTTGATCTCAGTTTATATCTTCCGGCTCCATCATCAGATCAGTTCGACAGTACCATATTATTGTATTGTCATCAGAACTATATACAGCTGCCAATTTTCATTACGCTACGACTATGACCCTTGGAAGATAGTTAAATTAGTTACCTTAGTTACATACAGGTCGACCTAATAAAAGCGTGTTAATGAAATTCTTTTCTCAGGTATTTAATATTGTTTGGCTATCATCGTTCGTGAGTTATTTACCTTAGTGGGCTAGCTTGGTGCACTCTACACTAAAAAATATTTTAAGAATCAAATGAACTTACGGGGAAATAGCCAAACACTTAAGAATAATTTCCTTCTTACGTTCCTAGCTAAGAGTACCCTGTCGTAAAGGCTTGCACATTAACAACCGCTGAAATATATAAGGTCGTATATATAACAGCACACAAACATATCTATAAATATTCCGGGTCAATCTCAGTAACTTTTTACTCAAACACATCTCATTTCGCTCCTTCGTTGATTAATATAAAGGATGTTTGCGTTCGTATCATTCAACCAAGTAACTTCAGTCTAATTAAATTTGTCACCGAGGAAAAAATAAGCTCCTTACGCTTAATAACACGTCATAAAAATATACTTATATTACATATTTTTAGTCCACAGAATTGCTACAGCGAGCTACAAAAAATCTTAATAACGCCGGCTGCTGGGAATTACAACGCTTCCACGAGATAAATAATGAAGCAAATATTTTTCTATTTCCATATTAAATTGTAACAAGCTTAAGGAATGTGCTAGATGTTCATATATAATGATCAAAACAGAATGCGATCCGCCAATGTTTTGATATCAGGCGATTTCATATTTAATAAACTATTTGTTATTAAATGCTAATGTTATTACTAAAAAACATAACAACAATAGGCTAATAATGTTAAGATGGTTTGGATTCATAGGGAGGACGGATGACGAAAGACTGACCAAGAAAATATACGAGGCAAGTGTGAATGA
Organism: Euclidia mi; assembly: GCA_944739405.2. Lineage (NCBI taxonomy): Eukaryota > Metazoa > Arthropoda > Insecta > Lepidoptera > Erebidae > Euclidia > Euclidia mi. The sequence continues at coordinate 23,816,208 of OX123187.2, forward strand.
GACAGGAGGAAGGGGAAGACGGACTTTCTCTGACCAGATAGGAGACATCCCAAAAAAGGACAGATTAGAAGTACCCTTAACCGAAGAGCATGCATGAGATATTTGATGAGAGTGAATGAAGCAAGAGAGATATGCCAGGATCGTTGCAAATGGCGTCCCATAGTCTCTGCCTTCCCCTTCGGGAAACACGCGTGAGTCTATGCATGTACATAATATGTGTAATAGGCTAGGAATAGGGTCAACTACATCGAGTAAAAAAATAACCCGGTAACTTTTTTCATATCCGACTAATAGTTACAAGGATTTCAATATTTAAATAGATGGAGAGAGCAATCTTCATATTATTATATAATATTATTTATCTCGGCAGCTGTGCCTGCTTCATACAAATTATCGTTTTGCGAAATAATAATAGAACGTGCGTCATTGAATAACTTATTTTATTATAGCTTTTTAATAGTGTATACTTTTGACTCGTTTCATATATGTATAAGCTTAAATGTAAGTTACATATTTATGCAAATATGTATGTCTTATATTTATCAAAAAATTTATATTATTTCATTATTTTGGTAGTAAACAAAGACCCTATTACCTATAATTGACTAGACGACTATTTCCTCCGAATATTACTAGAACTATATCTGACTAACTACATTAAAGCGAAAGTCATCACAACACAGCACAACAATAAGCGCTTTACGTGCAGAAACCTATGTGCCAATAAAAAATTCGTAAACCTATCAGAACCATATTTCGCGTGGCTTATTCGCAAAAGAACGAAATCGACGTAAGCCTAAAATACGTGGTTATTGTCGATCGAAGAGTTCTGCCAAAACAGTAAATAGTATTAGGACGCTTTTATGTGTAAAACTTTCGCATTCACTGATAGTATTGTTCGCTAATCGATTACACGTGCTATGTACCAGTAGAACACATTTTACACACCACAACACACCATTACAGGTAGTAGAGCCTTGCTGATTTCAGCAGGAATGGGCCGGCTCGACCGGGGAAGTACTACCCTCTCACATAAAATCGACGTAAAGTAACAGTACCTAAACTGTTGCGTTTCGTTCGGTGAGTGAGAGTTCCAGCGGCCCTATCCCCTGTTCCTTCTCCCTCGTTCCACTCCTCATCCTATCCCTTTTCCCAATCCAAGAGACGGCAACGCACTTGTGACGCCCTTGGTGTTGCTTGTGTCCACGGGCGGCGGTAATTGCTTACCATCAGGCGATACGTCTGCTCATTTGCCGCCTTTTACTATAAAAAAAAATAAAGAAACAGAAAAAAAACTACGACAATGTGTGAGTTGGACTCGCTCACGAAGAGTTACTATCGTTCGATAATCTATTTTTATTTGGTTGTGGATTATACATTTATAAGTAGGTACTAGAGAAAAAAAAGAAACAAACTTTGTCATAATATCATTTAGTGGTGTCCAATTGTCAACTATAAAGTAATTAAACTTAATTTTACCTTGTATTTAGTGTTGCAAATATAGAATTTTAGTACTATGTTAAACTGACAAAATAAATATTTCGCTCATTTAACCATCTTCACCGTGCATATAATATAAAAAGTGACGTATATTCAACAGAAAGTACGTGCAATTTTAATGTTTGTCGAAATACTTTTATTACCATTTCAAGTGTACCAAATCTTCCTACATACAGATTACGTATTCCAAAAAGACCAACATTTTTACAGAAACTTGCAATTTGCTATTGCAGTAAAAATATAATTCGACAGTTCTGGGATAAAAAATCGTAAAGTACAAAGTGGCGTTGTTATTTTTTATTTGAAGTAGCACATGTTAAGCAGTATGATTATCGATAGAACACATATTGCAATGGATCACTATCGCCCCGCCTTTGACCGCGCCGTCGACTAGTGGCGATGCAATACCATTCCGGTACCGATAAGTATTATAATATTCAATATTTTTTAGAGTAAATTGTATTTGATTTGTATTTGTGTAGACTCCAAGTAACCTGTCAACTTACTTTTTAGCTACCGCGATAATTACTTAGCTTCGTTTGCTGCCACAGAATCCTAAGAACGAGAGGCATAGGTACCGTCCGATTTGCCGATTAGTAGCTGTAACTAGATGTGCCGAGCAGACAGTAAACGCTTTTTTATCACGCTTTTATTCGGTCAACCTTTTGTTTTCGTTGCGTAATGAAAATTGGCAGTTGTATGTAGTTCTGATGACAATACAATAATATGGTACTGTCGAACTGATCTGATGATGGAGCCGGAAAATATGAACTGGAACTTCATGATGGAAAATCGTAACATAGCTGTTTTGGATTTCTTAGCAAAGTCTTGTAATGAACTTTGACCACGATTAGGTTTCAAGGTCTGATGATGAAGCCGAAAGATAGGCACTGGCATTCTATGATGGAATATAGTATCATAGTCGTAAATGCACTTGTGAGAAAGGCCACGTAATGGACTTTGAACACGATCAGGTCTCAAAGTAATAACAAACCTAGCCTTTCCGGTCAATTATAGTTACGGTACGGTGGAAAAGCGCATGCTCCCAGTGATTTTAAGTACACCCTAAGAACACCACTACGTGGTCTACGCAGTGGTGTACTTAGGGTCCCGTAATTTTGCGGCTGGACAGGCATATATGGCCCTAAGTAGAGTAAAATACTTAGTGGTTTCCAGATTGAAGAGCTAAATTGTTCTAAGCTGACAGATAAAACACCATGCAATGCTGACGTACTGGCGGAAATGGAAAGGATGTGGGCTCATTCGCCTACTTAAAATAAATGTATTAATCTTAAAAATATTTCGTTATCAAAGACCAAAAAGCATAAAATAAATTAATCGTTTAAAAAACACTAGAAAAACATGCTTTCATAAATGCACGTAAAAACAAAAAAAAAATTATGGATCGTTTAAGTTGTCTCTACTTCTGGGCTCAAGTGTAAACTATGTGCTTTTAATTATCATATTTTATTGTAAAAGCGTGGGGCGCTGGAACAGAACCACTCCATAGATCAGAATAGTACTCTATTCAGGTTCGGACTTGTGCTTTTTACATGAAAAGCAGCAAAGAGAGTTTTTTTTTTATAGTAATAGGCGGAAACGAGCAAACGGATCGCCTGATGGTGAGCAATTACCGCCGCCCATGGACACAAGCAACACCACAGGAATCACAATTGCGTTGCCGCCTCTTGGGGATGGGAAAAGGGATAGGATGAGGAATGGGATGAGGGAGAAGGAATAGGGGATAGGGCCTCCGGCACTCTCACTCACCGAACGAAACGCAACTGTTTAAGTACTGTTACTTTACGTCGATTTTCTGTGAGAGGGTAGTACTTCCCCGGTCGAGCCGGCCCATTCATGCTGAAATCAGCAAGGCTCTACTACCTGTATACAAGACCAACTCACAAGGCGTCATCCATACCCTGTGTATACCTAGTATACCTTACAACTTGTGTACCTTAGTAACCAGATAACTAATAAAAATACATAATTATTTAAAAAGATACATTTTAAAGAAAATCAACACCTTAATACTGAATAATATAATCGTACCCATCACACATTTTTCTTAGGAACGCATACGACCGCTGCCTTAGCAGTCAGAGCCACAAATCTGTGAACCAATAGACTAGTCAATTGTACCAAATTAAACACCCAGAAGCCTGTAACGTTGATCTCTACGGATAATTACAAATTACACAAATTTTAGCACCTTGTCGATTTATTTTATTCCAAAAACACGACAAAAAAAAATATAAAGCAAATGTAATCCCCAAAACGTTCTTCAATAAACACCAAATATAATCCGAACACAAACTTGATCAGCGTGACCAAAACTAGATCGACTGAGATAAAGTTCTGTGACACATTTCGACGTCGCACAAATAAATGGTTCTCGATAAACCTTGCAATAACAAGACCTGATCAAACTGGACTAAGACTTTTTGTCTACAAGTTACAGCTTTATAGGGATAAAGCTAGATTCAAACTTGGCCAATTCCTTTAGAAAACACGAGGTCACACGTAACCAACAAAACTTCAGAGCTTCAGACTTACAAACTGAGATCCTACTAGTATGAAGACATACCTAATAATATCACTGATACAATACAAATTTTAGTCCAATTTCTCCAACCAGTGATTTTGTAAAAGGAGCTCGTGGTTCTTTGATCCAGAATGATTGCACATTATCAAACAAACATGAAGGAGTCTTATCACTGTTTCAGATTCAAAAATCCGCGGACAGTTTACATGAACAAGTGTTTGTCAACATTTTAACAAAGCTTTCTACTACAATACAAGTGAACGAGTAATCGAAGACAGAGGGAAATTCCTTCTGCTACGTTTTTCTATATTTTGTTTGTTCTATATATTCCTATAAAATGTGCCCGTATTAACATAACTGGCGAAGTGTGGGTGTGTAATACACCTCTGTGTACCACCCTTCGGAGATAAAGGCGTGAAGTTATGTTAAGTTATGTTGCTATATCTACAATTTTCTTTTTAGGCATTTCTCATTTCATTTTATCATTTACAAACATCCTTGCATACTTTATAAAACCTCCGACAACAGCATCCAGCTTACTTTAGTAATATTTCGGATAACCGCTTCAATTATGTTCGTGTTATTTCAACGTGATTACCCAGCATCGGTCTGACAGGATAATGTCACGCATTCCAGCGATTCTTCAGATAAACAAGTGGGGAACATAGTCGTAGCTGTACGTTAGATGACTTTACAAATAGTTGTGCAAAAGTTCCATGAATATGTTACCTGTGCATTTCGTAATGCGGGCTGTTTCCTACCAACAAATAACCCGCATGTTTCTCTCGTCCTTTCAACAATTGTGAGAAAGTTTTCACGAGATTTTACATATAGGTAAGTATTTTATTTTTCTAGGTACGCATTTGAATAAGTTTGTAATACACCTATCTTTTGGAGCATTGTTAAAATGTCTGCGGTGAGAGCTGTGTGGGCAGGAGTACGTTTAGACGGGTCAGCACTAAAATAACTGAAGATTCTAGTTTGAAACGTTAACGGACTCGCTCGTATTTTTCATACTTACTAGGTATATTGTTAGAAGGAAAATATATTTTATAAACTTATAGTAGTTACTGTATAGTATAAGCTGCAAACCATTCAACAGTTTGGTAACGCAACACTAGGAAAACTGAAAGCACTCTTTTATATGACTTGTTACCTCGCCACAGTTCAGTCGGTGATTTAAAACTTTCTTTTAGTACAAGACATTTCTTGCCTTTTAAGGTATAATTACAGTAACTCAAAAAGCACTGATAATATATAGGTTTTTAATGTTTCTTCGAAAATATTTAAAATCCTAAATGGCATAGCGAACCCTACACACATTTTCGTTTAAATATTTTTGGATTTTTTATTTATTTATAGCGTCTCGCCTGGATATCCGAGGGTGGTGCAGAGGTGTTATTTAAGATGATACTACCCTACATTTCGCCATGTTATGCATTTTAGGTCCCATATATATATATATATATATATATATATATATATATATATATATATATACGACTGTTTGCGGACTTGGTTGATCACGCGGTATTGCCGTTCCTTACTTGATCCACCTTTGCACTTGAATAACATTTGCTCTATGGAATATATTTTTGATTTTATCACAATATTGCCATTCATGGCAAGACGTTCCCAAACATATTCAATAAAATTTAGATATATTCATGATGAATTTGGCTGAAGTTCCGAACGAAACTGGATCCGTAACGGCCATATATCTCAGACCGACGTCAACTTTTTGGCTCCGAATGATATGCCATACTTACTTATTTGAATCCAGACGTGACAATTATAAATATGTGGTTCCAGGGACAAGTTACTTCAGTACTTGATAATTTAAATACTATTTAAGTCCGATATTTTCCATTTCTTGCATACTATTTGGCTCCATTTATACTGTATAATATTTATGCCAAATCATCACCATCCTCCGAGCGTTATGCCAGTTGCATCCAGGCCTTCGCCTTGGAGCCCGGGCTCCGCTTTCTAGCCTAACCAGAATTGACAGAATATTAGCTTTTCCACAGAGCGACTGCTGTCTGACCTCCGCACCCCGAAGGGATAGCTATATTCTATGGTTTAGACCAGAGTCAGGATGTTCGTGGGTACTAATTCCTCCTAACGACTGTCAAGGATATTTTTGATGACAACTGGGACCGACGGCTCAACGTGCTCTCCGAAGCACGGAGGATGTGACTTTTGTGGCCAGTCACATCTATAAACCAGACGGTGACGAACCCGCTTAACCTTGCGAATCGATAGATTCGAGCGGTCGCCACTTTGCCACGGGCCGCTCACTTTATACGCCACATGTGCGTACTTATTTGAATGCAAAACTATATATTTTATTAGACCTGCTGGTTAATATTATGTGGCTCCAGGATTATGTTAGTTGAGTATTTTTGTTTGAATATTTTAGTTTACTATTTAACGTATAATTGTATACCATAATCTGTATATTTATTTGGCTCCTTTAAGACACATACATATACCCGTCAATCAGTATTTAATGGTTTCACATTACAATTATTTAAATTTTAGTTAGCCATTCATAAGATGATCCATTGAATATACAGGGTGTAAAATGACCCTTAACGAAAACTGAAACCCCATATTATACCAATCATTACGAACATTTTTTACTTGGGCACCATATCTGGGAAATTACTGGTTCAGGAGATATTGAGGCTCAAAGTTACTATGGTAGTTTTTTAATTAGGTACAAAATCGATGCAATTACCATGTCAACCTGTTCTATGGATGTCCTATGTACCGATGGATAAGTAGGTATTTCGAAAATTGTACGCGCACTATTTTAATTGCGGCTTAAAAAATGTGATTAATTGAAAAAAAAAATCATTTCCCTAATTTTATTTTTGCTTAGTATGACTTGGCATGATGTCCAAAACGAGTAGACTTCGACTTGGTGATGGGTCTTGTGACACCCTGTATATTCATTACGTCCCTACATTGTCAAATCCGAAAGCATACTATTTTGATCCCCTTTAAATATTATAAACTGATACTGATAATCTTATGCACACAAGCTTATGGATATTATGTGGCTACAGTACTATACACGCTGCGCCATATCTGCGTGCTTATACGAATTTGGGTCGTTTAGCTGGTACCTATGATGAAATATCATCAATTCATCATCATATCAGCCAAACGACGTCCACTGCTAGACATAGGCCTTCTCCTAGGTTCTCCACACATACCGGTCTTGAGCCGCCCGCATCCAACCGCTTCTCGCGTTCTTAACGTGATCGGCGATAACGAGATAGACGGCGTCATCCGGTATGTGGCCAGCACTTCAGAACCTTTCTGCCTCCACGGCCTCAACTTCGAGATATGTGCCCTGACCACTGCCACTTCAGCTTGACTATCCGGAGAGCTATGTCTTTGGTTCTCCTGCGGATCTCCTCATTTCTGATTCGATCTCGCATAGGAAACCTCCAAAAATACCTCTCTCCATCGCCCTCTGAGCGACCTTGCGCCTTCGGATAAGGCCCATACATATTTAATATTATTAGATGAAACCCTTATCTATTTTCCATACATAAGTTGATCCAGAGGATTTATATTTATTATAACCATGCATTGTTAGATCCACGAGTGAAATTATAGCAGCCATGGAGTTATTTGCTAGCATTATGTTGTTGATTTACGTATTATTTAACTCTGATTACATGCTGCATCGTACGTACTTATTTGAATCCAGTAAACTTATATAAAAGCAAATCAATATGATGTGGCTCCACATTATACTTTACATGCCATATCTGTATACTTATTTAAATCCAGTCATAATACTACCAGCTAACCAACCAATCTATAATATGAAGCTCCAGGATTAAGTTCATTAATTGCATGATTATTAGTAGTATGGTAGGTAAACTATTTTTTATTTAAAACTATTATTACAATTGTACTCTAAATTATATGCCATTTTCTGTTTACTTAATTGGCTCCAGTAAAAGGTCAACCAATACTTTTACTCATGAGGACTACGCAGCACTAGAACGATATGAATGAAGTATTCTTTTTTTATTCTACAAGGGGGGCAAATGCGCCTGCCTGATGGTAAGCGGCTAACCGTTGCCCATAGAAGCCAGTGATGCCAACCCGGCATCACTTGCGAGTTGCCTACCTTGGGAAAAAGAGGAGCGAGCAAAGTTTTCTTGGCTCTCTCCCCTCCAATCTCCCTCCCCTTCTCATTCTCTATTCCTTTCCCTATAGAAAAGGAAAAGAGCGTGAAAGGGCGGGTTAGGGCCTCCAGTACTCTTATTCACCTAACAAAACGCAACAGAATTTACAATACTGTCACTTTACGTCGATGGTCTGTGTGAGGGTAGTATTTCCACGGTCTAACGATTTTTGTTGTAACCAGCGTAGCCCTTCCACCTTTTTTCATGACATTCGGGTCCGATGACTTGAAATTGTTTTTCGGACGATCGGGGTCGAAACTAATTATTAAGAATCTTAGCAAAAATTGGTCAGCCCTACAAAGGAAACAAACCCAACCTGGAACCTGAAATCCGTAGAACAATGAGGCAGTCAGATAAATAATATATGTTATAATTATACACAAATCACATCCAGACATAGAACTAACACTTGTGTTTATGCTTATCACACAAGGATTTGGTCATGAAGACAACCTTTTTGTTTTCATTTGTAGCAACTATGACCGCATCGAGATACAAGCGTTGCATGTACTATCGAAACAGTGTCTGACTAATGATGGTATCAACTAGTCATAAATCCTACGTAATTATTAAGCATTACAAATATTCAATAAACAGAAAAAGAAAACAACAAGATTCGAATCAACAATACAAAGTGGTATGCGGTGTGAATATTTAATACACGCACATTTGCTGCAGTGCTAAATATAGGTTAAAAAACTATTAGGTACTCCATTCATACAACCAAAATGTGCTAAAAATACATAAAAGTATACTTTTATCTATCGCCACTTAGCAAGTATTTCTAAATAGGTACATATATCCATTATCCAACTGTAAAACTAACTGCTAAGGAGAATAAAAATAAAGTTGCAGTCACGAGCTAAATAAGCGCCCTGACAAAGTCAATATCTTAACAACCCGTAAATACACCTGCAGATCACAGAACCAACAACGCAGACAATATCATAATAACAAGTTTCAAAATTGAAACAATAAATATAAGGATGCACAGAACTTTCAAAACACAAACATTAAATAAAAGTAGGAAAGTTCGGAAAGGTTTTCTTGCCGCGGCTAATGCTCAGCATTCAACATTCTAATCTTTCTACCAAAGCTGGTAGTAAAGCTGTTCATTTTATTAATATTTTTTTAGTACGAAAATTTAATTAAAAGACGGCATTGGGTGTTTAAATCAAGGAGGCACTTCAACGAGCCACGACCGTCCAGATTATAAAATTATCGTTACACCACCCGTTAGTAACAGGCACTCTGTATAAAAGGTTAAGGTTTCTATCTTAAAAGCTGCTTGGAGATAATGTATACTAGAAGTTAGTTAAGAAGTTTTTGTTCCATCCAAATCATTCTTCAAAATATAAACTTAGTTTTTGCCCGGGACTTTGCACACGGATGAAAGATAACATTATATCTAATAACCATTTAAGAAAAATCTCGACATTTTGTAATCACAACGTTAGCTTTTCAATAAAACTAGTTAAGCCCATGCATCACACAACAGTGAAATAAATCCACTATCAACTTAAGCAAATCCGGCAACTACAAATGTAAATTACGTTAAACAAATTGTCGCTCGCACCAATTCAGTGCGCATGGCACATTAACAGCTTATTGGCGCATCAAATGGGTAGTAACGAGACAAACATTACAACAGTCACAGCTACTTGTAGTAGGATTTATGAGAGACGGCTAATATGGCCCTGAAAACCGCGGGCTGCAAATCAGAACGGACAGGAGCATTAATCACCCCCAAGGATTTAAGCCTTCGTGATTTAACGCTCGGTCATTCCGAATATCAATGCGGAACTACTCGCTCGCTCCGGCTTATGAACTACGTAAATATAAACTAGTCATTATTCGACATACAACGTACCATCATCGGAAGAGCTATTATAATTCATGCTCCATAAACCACGTTTTATAACCTCGCTTCGCTAAACGAATCTGATTGCCGATAGGTAGTCTTGAATTGAAATCAGGCCATAAATCTTGGATGAAATTGAAGTGTGGTAGTTAACGCATGCAGAACTAGGCATACGAAGTGCAAGAGGTTTTGGTTAATGCAAGCCACAGGGCTCTCATGCGGTAACAATTTTGATAAGTTGACAGCCCGTTAGCGTTTCAACATTAAAATACGATACGATCCAAAAGGATAAAAAACGTGCATGAAATAAAGCAAAACATGGTACAGACATTACAGAATGAACGGCGTTATTCATTTTATATGATCTTTGTTATGCGAATTAGTCGAAGCGTTGCAATTTGCATGTCAATATTTTCAAATCTTTATTTCTTTATTAAACAGGTGACGTCTGTAATTAATAGTGACTGGAGTTGCTGCAGCTGAAACAAAATTAAAATTAATATATCAACATGTTTACGTAAATATACTTAGTCGTATTTGGGACTATTGTACTGTCAGTTAGATAACTTTAGATCATACTCGGCGCTTGTACTCGTACGTAGGTACATTAAACAAATATGCGCGAGGTAATATTGTTGTAGTTGGCCCTACTAATATTTGTTTTAAAAAATTTCTGGCCTGGGCAATATTATGTAATGGTGAAGTCATAAACTTGGTTTTATATAAGTAGTAGTGATTTATAATAATAAAAATAATAATTTTAAAAATGTATTTATTTATTATGAGAATATATTAAAGATGTCTGTGAATAATAATAATATTCTACCACACTCACACAACACCATCTAGTCCCAAACTAAGCAGAGTACTATGGGTACTAGATAATGGATAAACATACATATATACTTTTTTTTTGTAAATACATACATATAATACATAGAAACACCCAGAAATTTTGTCAACAGAAAGTTTATAATTAAAATATTGAGTACTTAATAATTAGAACTTCCTCATCCTCGGGTAACACGGTGGTAATAGATGGGGTTTTTCTACCGTATTGTTCGCGACATGTGAAATGCTGTAGGTATGACACACATCTAAACAGACCGACGAGTTTATTTCCTCTCTAAAATGAGTATACAAAATATGGTGTTGCTTTAATTAAATAAAACTTATGTAAAAAAGCGTACAGTATTTTTATGTGCAAGGGGGACAAACTTAAGTAATAAACACCCTATCGCATTTATAATATTAGTTATGGACTATGGGTTAGTATGGATACTTACTATACATTTTATCATTATCAGTTTCCGTTTCATTAGCTTTATCGTTTTTTATCCCCGTACTTATTATTATTATATATTACTATTCGACTGCAGGGTATCAGAAATATCTTTGACAGTTCTTCTGATGATATCCCATAATGGCAACAGCTTGCTCTTGAGCCTGGTGCCGTATGATTAACGGGCGTCATCCATAAGTTTCAGGGACTTTAGAGCAGCCATATTCTTGATAAACATAAGGCCGGATGGATTCTTGTAGCATTGATATAAAGGTCTAATTGTAACATCTGGTAAAGACAAATATGCTTTACATATTTTTAATTAAACGTAAGCCTAAAGCTAAACGCTACGTAATTGAGCTGCAGTCTTGACCAAAAGCGGTGAACGAAGCGGGATTGACAACGAATGGCGGAATTAAACAAAATTTTAAAAATATTTTAGGTTTCACTTCATGTGCTGGCGGCAGCTATGAGGTGTGAATGGGTTTAACAACGCTGTTCTGTACATTGCATTGCTATAAATTGTGAATGAAACAGTAACAGAAAGAGACACAAAGTTGTGTATTTTCATTCGCATGGGCACACATTTGAACGATTTAAAACATACTACATTTTGACAAATTCGTATTACTATTGCAGCACCAAGTTTTATTATTAGTGGATGCGTGATGAATTATAATCCCGCTGCCGTTGGTATTACCCGCGGCAGTGAAAGGTGTAAATGATTGGATGACGGGTGACAGAGGAATACAGAAGCGAAAGGCATACCGCACCGAGGCCAAATAAATTGGGACTGGGGCAAAAGGATGATGATCTCGCTGATGCTTCACCGTCACCGCTTTGACTGAGACTTCAACTTAAGACGCGTACGTGGCATTGTATCAACATTTTCTCTGCAACCGCGATATACCTATGATTTGATGCGCGCCCTTACAATAAGTTGGGTTAACTAGTCTTAAAAATTAGTAATATTGTCAAATCTTATAATTACTGAGTCCAGTAGCGCAGGATAACCTGACCACGTGGCAGTGATTGACCAGTGCTCTTCGGGAGAAGATCGAGTCGGAGCCTCGGTTCTATACTTGCACGCACACGGGGTCATACGCGTCAGGACAAAATGTGGGGCACGTGTGGTTGCACACTTGATGTGCGCCCACTATGCTGAAGTCTTGCACCCTCGGCGCCTCTGCGTCTATGTTCGGCACTGACCGACGGAATCCTGTGTCCGTAGGCAGGTCCGAGATTATATTGCACACGTGGTGGGGCACCTTTGATATTACTGAAACAGGTTTTATAATTTGTTTTGATCGAGTAATTTTCATAATAACATTACAGATGATTAACTATAACTATATACATTACTATCTTAAATAATCATAATTTCTAAGAATATATATGTACATAAATCTTAAAATAAAAAGTGAAAATATATATGTACAAGTGTGTTTAGGCGTCGTAGAATGCCTCCGCATCAATATCATCGGGTAACGTGCCCAGAAGGCTGGTTTATTCTTTTCTCAAAGAATCAACATTGCCATCCAACGTAGCAATGCTGCCAGCCTTCTGGGCACGTTACCCGATGATAGTGAGACGTCGATTAACCGTTTAGATATTTCTCGGTATAAAGAACGAGCGTTCGGACCCCATAAGCCGAACGTTTCCACCCCAAACGGCTCAAATACGTAATTAGCTACTAGATTACTGTATTTACGCCGTTTGAGGGTTTCCGCAGATGCAGCAGCAGCGCCAGCATGGCCTCCCGAGCTTGGAACATGGGATGGCGCAAGGGTTTTATAATTAGTTCATATTAGTTTTTGCGTATATAATGTGTACGTATCTCCGTTGTCCGGAAAGACATAAGAAATTGTAGATCGAACATAATATTTAGCTACTAAAATATTTAATTGTGACGTAATTTGAAAGTTGCTGTAATATTAAAAAATACATATGTCTGTACTTTCAAATTTGCTGTAATCTTCACTACTTACTTAATCTTTTAAACCGACCCGAATTTTCAAAACACCGGTCCTAAACGTTCGCAGTTTACGAGAAACATACCAACAAATCAATCATAATATACCTTCCTTATTCATCTATATCTATGAAATCATCATTGATACATATATGTATGCATTCGTCCGAAGGCTTCAATTCTGATAAATTTCCCATATAACAAATCCACACATACACACACACGTAACGCGAGTAAGACTCGTAAAACTTTCCGACTCCGAGTATCGATTCCAATTTGCTTGTATGGAAATTGTGACATGAAATGTGCTATCAAATTCGTACGTCTCGGAACTAAATTGAATAATGAGTCGTTTATCATATGAAATATGTCAAGCCTGTTTATAAACTATCGCATTACTAGGTCCGGGATTGCGATAGTGAGAGAATGGTCGTATAAGCTTGCATCACGTACTGGGCCAAATTGGTGTAACAGTTCTGGCCTTGTCCGTAATATACACAATACTTGAATATTTTTAAACCACTCTGAACCTGTGTTTTAGGTCATCATAACATCACAACGGTTTTACTAATAGTTTGGACACATAAGCGGAATACCCTGATCTTAAATCTGAAGAAACTATTTGTAACTACGTTTAAAAATGTTGTCTACTAATATTTACCAAATTCACTAACATTTACGAGATATAAATTGTCGGAAAAAGATTAAATCGATTTGTAATATTTAAGGTATAATTACTGTTGTGTTTTTGACACAGATGGTACAACCTTATGTTCTAAAATGATAAAAAAGAAATTGATGTGATAATTATGAAACTTACACGTAGCGTCCCAGTTCGCACTGCTTTTTCCTCATGTAACAGATGTTCTAGTACGTCGCTATATTCTTGGTGGGTATTCTCTCGTTTTCCATAAATTCATTTGCACTAATATTGTTTGCCATAATCATCCCTGATCATAATTTTTACTTGCACTATTATCGTTTATACTAATAACGTTTGCCTTAATAACTCAACAGTGATAACTTTTATATGCCATAAAATGACTTTCTACAACAACATATATATCATAATAATTAGTTTCCATAAGTAACACATCTCATAATCGTCTCTTGACATAATCAGAATTTGATATAATTATGAAAATAATGAATACATAATATTGTTAGGTCGAAATTAATTATCGTTAACACCCCGACTCAGTGCAATCCGACTCGGATAGGTTAGGTTAGTCTTCGTAGTTTTTTTTTAAACCACCCAGAAGTAGGAGCCCCGCGAAGCGGGGCTCCCTCGAGCTTAGTTAGTAGACGCCATATGAGGTTTAGTTTTAGGTTTAATTGTGAACAAAAAATCTGGGGTTGGGTTTCGAAACGAGTCGCCCAAATTTGAGGGTATTGGTGGTGTAGGGGGCTTAAAGGAGTTAGTTTTAATCCCCTAAAAGTAATTGTGGCTGCCGGAGTTGCGTCTAAATATTATTAAACAATTTAAAAAATTCTTCATTCGAATATGCAAAACGGGACGTGTAATTTTAGGTTTTATGTGTAAGTAACTAAATAGGTTGTGTTAGGTTCTCATTTGACCCTTAACCCGAAAATAGGAGCCCTGCGAAGCAGGGCTCCGTCAACCTCAGTTTATTAAACTAGTGGAATCAATAGTAGCGATATTTAGGTTTTATGTGAATAAAAGTTATGGAAAATGGCATCATTGAAAACGATAATTATAGCAAATACATTTATGGATTTAAATTATTATGACACTTGATCGAATATGACCAAAGGAATTAGTGAAAGTCATTTTATGTCAGTTCACGATTATGGCAACTGAAGCGTTATTTCTAATGAAATTATGGTAAATATCAGTATGGCATATGAAATTATGGCATTTTAAATTATGGCAAACATTATTAAACCTTCTTGGTGCCATCTCGCGACTTAGCGCTGCCACACGTGGGATCGTAAAAATCAGAACATTAGAACTCGTCACAGAATCTGATTATTTATCCCAATGCTGATTCAATTAGGAATACTGAAAACATATAGATTATATTTCGATTTGCCATCCAACGATGGCTCCAAATGTCCCGCAGTCCCGAATCTAGGTACATCCTGTTCCAACACTACACTACATACTACCAATATCACATACACCTCAAAATTTGATGAACAACAACTTTTTTGTATAACATAAACATAACATAACTTCACGCCTTTATCCCTGATGGCGTAGGCAGAGGTGTATTACACACCCACACTTCGCCAGTTATGTTTCGGTCCCAATGTAATTGGAGACGAGCCCATTGCCATCTACCGGGCACATTATTAAGCGAGCGATAATTAATCTTTTTAATGCACACGACCACAATAGTATGACAAATACATGTCCATAAACAACAACTAGGTAAGTTTTCGTAGCCGTGGTAGAAGAACCTGTAACTGGCAGCATACTGACTGAGTTTCACCAGACGGACACAACCCGTTATTTATATTAGAAACAATGCCAAAGTAAGAAACACCCCATTGATATAATCATATTTTACCATAACACTAAATAATAGGTTACGATGTACCTATATATAAATTTCTATAAAACTGTATATTATTATTCAATTTTATGAAAATTAAATGTAATATGACATAAGGTGCAAATACGTTTCTTATTGCAGGTGAAACGCTTCTAAATAGAAAAATCTAATTTTTGTCATGGCTACAAATTATACACGTTGAGATATTAGACAATAATGCAAAACCAATGTGTGAACATAAAATTTGTGAGGCATTTGAAAATTGAATTAGTATTCTACTACTGCCACTATAACTCATGTTTATGCTTATTACTAACATGTCCAGTATACTAGTAGCTAGTAGCTAGACTTATTAACAAATTTATTTATGTTTTCATGTTTTCATTAGCCAAGCATTGACCAGAAGAAAAGCCTTCGCCATTAACTTCTTGATAATATTGGACGTGTAAAAAAATGTATACCAAAAAGGCACAAAAAAGGTACAAAACGGCACTACTGCGGTGATGTAAGGTCCCATGTAGCCTGACCGTGTAGTTGTATGGGTTAGGTGACAACTCGCCCGGCCGAAATCTAGCCCACGGGCGAGTTGTCGCGTTTTATCAGATGTTGGGGCCGTACTCGCCCGAACGTTTTTTTATGACTGGGCAAATTATACCCTTGAAAAATAACTAGGTGTCAAGTGGCCCACTGATGTACATTCTCATATAAGTAGATCTTAGATACGTAATTTCTCGTTGTTCTAAATCTAAATCGTCTACACTCTCACAAGACACTCGAATATGTTATAGGTAGACCGCGACAAATTGTTGTTGAGACCATAACTTAAATCAATAACATAAACTTATCATACTAACAGCTTAATAAACATGATAATATCATTTTAATTCATTTGAATCTCTTTATTATTTACAATATAGACGTCAGGAGTGTACGAGTCGAGTTGCCGTGATATTGGAATCACTTTTTAATGTTCGCTCCAAAGATTTACGTTAAAAATTTAATTAAAATGGCAATTCGTCACAGCGATAACACATTTATTTTCGGGCACGGTTTTGTGTCGTTATTGCGTACGTATTTTCTCTTCTCTTAGCTAAACTGTCTTACTACGGATGTGATTCAGCAACGGTGAAATGGTTCCATAGTTATCTCACTGACAGATCTCAATTCGTCCAATTGGACAATAGCAGGGATGGTAATAAGGCTTACTCTTCTTGTTGTCAGGTCACCCGAGGTGTCCCTCAGGGATCAGTCCTCGGCCCTCTCCTATTCATTTTATACAGTGCCGATGTTACCAGCCATATACATAACACCAAGTTCCACATGTATGCTGATGATCTCCAACTATACATATCCTTTCAACCTGGAGATTGTAATGAAGCTGTAAATAAAATGAATTAAGATCTAGATAGGGTATCTAACTGGGCAGGAGTAAATTCATTAGTGCTTAACCCTAATAAATCAAAATATTTAATATTCGGATCTAAGGAATGTATAAAAAGGATACAAGACCTAAACCCTGTGGTTATGGTGGATGGCTTTCCAATTGAGCAGGTTAGCGAAGCTCGCAATCTGGGCTTGGTTATGGATGGTGAACTGCATTTTGAGACGCATGTACTTGAAGTCGTCAAAAACTGTTTTTACCGTCTCAAACTGTTATATAAAATCCGGGAATATCTTAGTAATGACATACGCATACAATTGTGCGAGTCACTCATATTATCAAAATTAAATTATGCGGATACTGTATTTGGTGCATGTATATTTAGAAGAACACAAAAATTAATTCAGCGGGTACAGAATGCCTGTGCTCGATTCTGTTACAGCATCCCTCCTCGTACTCATGTCACCCCGTTTCTGAACAGTGGGAATTTGATGAAGATGACTACACACAGGCACCTTCATTTGGCATCATTACTGTTTGGTATTGTTTTATACAAAAAGCCAACATATCTTTTTAAGAAGTTGTCATGGTCTCG
Source organism: Euclidia mi (assembly GCA_944739405.2). NCBI lineage: Eukaryota > Metazoa > Arthropoda > Insecta > Lepidoptera > Erebidae > Euclidia > Euclidia mi. The sequence continues at coordinate 23,834,077 of OX123187.2, forward strand.
AGATATCAACCCATACTCTACAAGGGCAGCTACATATCTTTTAGTCACTGCGAAGCATAGAACGACTGCGTTTAAGGGCAGTTTCAGATATGCCGCTACTCGATGTTGGAATGACATTCCGCCACCCCTGCGTAACCTAAAAACGGTACATACATTCCATAATAAGTTTAAAGAAATCTTGACAAACAAACAAAAATTATCTACATGATGGTAAAACATGCGGTTACTTACTTAATTGTACTGAATGGTACCTACACTGCTGAAGCATATTGTTTTACTTATATATGAATATGTGTATATGTTTATATAATATATATTTGTATCTGTTGATATTATATATATTTATTGATATAGTATTCACTTATAATATATTACATATATTTAATAAGTTGTTAACTATTTGTTATCATACAAGTAGCTATATAAGTCATAAATTAATGTCATGAGTAAGACTTGTATGTTGACCTATAATTAGGCCCTGCGAGAATACCAGCGTTGTAGATTCCCCTACAACTATTGCTGACGCAGGTGCCTTATTTGTTCTCTTGGATGAACTTATTAATTTTATATTGTCTTTTTTGTAAATTTTATAAGGAGAAACAAATAAAATATTTTTCTTTCTTTCTTTCTTATTTATTTTGGCAGGCGAGGAAATTATTCTGTCGTGTGCGGGTGAATCGCAATGGGGAAGGATGCACTGATTTATGACTGGACGTTAAGTTTGGAGGCCGCGGGACATTAGCTGCGAGTGATTGCCAAGCGTTGCCCGCCCGGCGACGACCGATCGCTGTAACCGTTCATACTACGTTGCCAATTTGTTTGACATTAAAGAGACGACTAGTGACTCAGCGCTAAAGTCAGATTTGCTAGCTATTTGTCATGATTTGAAGAAGGCGCTGTGATCAAAGAAGTGGTCTAATGTGCCTGTACGCCACGTGATCAAAATACATATATTCTTAATGTCGTGCTCTGTAGAATGTTTTGATCACGTTACTTTATAAACATACATAGACTCACGCCTGTTTCCCCGAAGGGGTAGGCAGAGGCATATTAAACGCCCACTTTTCGCCAGTGTTTTGATCAGACGTAATAGGTGGCGAGCCTATTGCCGCTTATCGGGATATTTTGTTTGCCAGAGCCTCGTCCGTTGATCGGCAGATGCATCACTTGCAGGTGAGGGTGGCTTGGGACCCTAAGTTATTGGTGGGAACCCTATGCACCTATGCACACACACCGTTACTTTAAAAAATATAAATAAAGCTTCCGTGACGTCAGAAAACCATTTCTGTCAGCCTTGACAACGCTTATGAGAAAAGAAGGCATATTTTTATTCTTAAAAGACTGAGCCCTTAAAAAACGGACGTAATAAAATAGAACAAATTTAAAGTTTATTACAGTATTTATCATTTTAGCGGCACTTTATGGGTGCTCATTTCATCGAAATGAAGATACTTGTAATTTATAATCTTTTAAAATATTTTTCGCCTTAAAATCTTTATGAAAATGTATTATTTATTGACCTGTAAAATATTTAATAAAAGTTATGAAAATCGTGTCTCGAATGAACTCTGAAGTTCGTATTAATGAATATTGTTTTATCTTTTATCCTCGCGTTACACAGAATGTGGCAGAATTAGAAAATGTTTGATACCAAAAAGCCATCTATTCTACATATAATTATTATTATTTTTTAATTCAGTGACCTGGTCTTGTCATTGTTTGTTAACGAAAAATGGTTTCCATGCTTGAGATTCTGTCCTTACTACCTGGATTATCTCAAGTAGGTATTAGAAGCACTGTGTCACAAAACGCTTTTGGCGTGAGTTGTGACTACGTTGCTCAGATTCCTTATGTGAAGGCAATTTACAGCAACAATCGCAACTTCATGGTCATATTTGTTATTCGCTCTAGAACCGGCAATTTTCGAAGGGCATCAAAAAATTACTTGAGTTACTAATAGACTGCCCAGTAGACGATCTTGGTTTAGCATACCAGTCTCGGGTTCGTTTCCCGGTTCGGGCAAAAGTGTTACTGAGTTTTACCAAATTCTCAGTAGCAGCACGGAGTCTAGCACAGTAACGGCAATAGCCTCGACACATTTTAAGTGGGACCAAAAAAATATAATTATTACGTGGCGAAATGTGGATGTAATGTTTACAACTCTGCCTACCTCTTCAAGTAAACGGACGTGATATGAAAATATTAAAAATAAAAAAATATAGTCACTTGCTCTTTACCTTAGAGAACCCGTTAAGCCATTGGTCCTAGTTCAGAACTCATCAAGTCTTCAAGGACTTTAATTTGTATTACAGCGAATCAGTTACATCAATGACAGAACATTTGAGGTTGCTTCAAAGGGCTATGAATTCGAGTTCTTTTCAGTCGACGTGTCTGTAGTGGTATCACTGTTAAACTGCATCTGCTAAATTTAATTTTTGTAACTAACCATTGCCGCCAAATCAACAGCATGTTCATCAATCAAATATCCAAATGATACAACAGTTATTTATAAAGTTTTTTGTTTTTTGAAGCTGCCTGAAGGAGACCTAAGTCCAGCTGTGAACGTCTTTCGGCTAAGGTTATAATGATGAGTGCAAACGTTGCGCGCATACCACCCATTTTATTGCAGTTGTTGGCTCTCCAAAGACGGCTCGGTAACGTTTGATGGCTAAATTCGAGATCACCGGATTGGTAAACAGTAATGCTATGCGTCTATGATAAACTGACTCGGAACATCAACACTTATGAAAGTATACAATACCTCAATGCCGTCAATATAATCTCATATTGTAGGTATAAGGCCTATTTATTTTATGACACTATCATGAAATAAATAGGCCTTATACCTACACTTTTTGCGTCAGGCTTACCCTGCTAAGAGATCAAATGTTGAGCAGGCAAAATCAAACGTCATCACAAAAGTGCTATCATGCACGCACGTTCAATGTTGTCATATTATTTACGAAATAGCCATGGATCATCCAAATAACAAGATTACAAGTGTTCGTTAGTATCTCACACCAGCCTTTTTCATTCATTTCAATATCGACATGCCTTTCTTAGAAAGTTCTATAGTAGGAAACTTCTTGAATAGTGTATTAAAATTAATGTAAAGTGCGCTTTGCAGCGCAGTACGAGAAAATCTCCTCAGTACATCGTACAATGCTGCAGAGCCTGCTCGTTGGCTGGCTGTGGGAGAGTGGGAGTCGGGGCTCTGGCTTCTACCATGTATTGGACGATACGACCTTTCGCATCGCTTCTTGCCTCCGTTTAGGTGCACCATGTGTCGCTCCACATCGTTGTCACTGTGGGAAGGCTGTCGACAGCCTTGGTCACCGTGGCTTATCATGCAGCAGGAGAGCAGGTCGTATTTCACGACACAGCAACCTGAATGACTCCGTCGTGCTCTTGTCATCGCTGGAACTTGAACCTCAGGGTTTGGCACGCAACGATAAAAGACCAGATCGATTGTCTCTACTGCCTTTGAAGTTGGGACACAACGTGTGTCGATACCCTTGCGCCATCACATCTTCCCAGCACAGAGGGTTGTGCGGGCGCTGCTGCTGCCACAACGAAGACTCTAAAATGGCGCAAATACGTAAATCTCCTAGGGGATTATGTATTTGAGCCATTTGGAGTCGAAACGTTGGGGTCATGGAGTTCAAGTGCTAGATCTCTGGGTAGGCTGGTATGTATCTAGCACGAAAAACTTGCATTGCCATACAGTGTGGCAATGCTGCCAGTCTTCTGGGCACGTTCCCAATAAACGGCGTTGTGGAGGACTTTTACGACGCCGATTGAATAAATATTTTCTTTTTTATTTATTATTGTATTTTAATATTTTAATTTAATTTTAATAGTAGCATTTAAGTAGTTATAATTGGTTTATTCTAAAATTAATTTAATTTTGTTATATATAATAAATACTCGGCCGTGTGGTTGACGGCATAGAATACAAGTGTCACCACCCCCTATCTTCCCGTGGGTGTCGTAAGAGGCGACTAAGGGATAACACAATGCAAATACTATCTTTGCGTAGAGACGGAAAACTCGACATCAAACCCTATACGACAGCCTCGTTGGTCTCGCAACATAAATGTGCGCGTGGGATCGGGAGGTCCCGGGTTCGATTCCTGGGTCGGGCAGTGTTATTGGGTTTTTCCGTCACGAAATTCTCAGTAGCCGCACGGAGTCTGGAAATGTGCCCGGTACGGCAATAGGCTCGCCACTTATTACGTGGGACTAAAGTATATCTGGCGAAAAGTGGGTGTAGAAATACACCTCTGCCTACCCCTTCGGGGATAAAAGGCGTGACGTTATGTATGTATGTGTATGTGTATAATAAATACTGCCTCCGTGGTCCAGTGGATAGCGTATGCGACTGCTGGTCGGAGGTCCCGGGTTCAATTGCTGGGCCGGGCAAAATTGTTACTGGGTTTTTCCGAATTCTCAGTAGTAGCACGGAGTCTGTTGATGTGCCCGGTAACGGCAATAGGCTCGCCCCCTATTACGTGTGACCTAAAAATTCATGGCGAAAATTGGGTATAATATTTACACGTCCGCCTACCCCTTCGGGGATACAGGCGTCAGTCTATAAATAAAATAAATCAGTCAAATGCTAGTCGAACTCGCGCACCGAGGGTTCCGTACAAACGTGTAGGTATACAATTATTTAAAAAATATGTGATGTAACAAAAAATTTAAGGTTTTCGAAATTTTTCCTATGTGCTATAAAATGTTGCTTTATGCCAAATTTCAAGATTCTAAATCGACTGGTCCCTTTAGTTTTGACTTGAGCATTTGATATGAATTTCAATTTTATATCTCTACAGGTTCATGAGGAACGGGTAAGTACCTTTCAAATTATAAAAATATTTTATTTATGTGATGTAACAATAAAATTACAGTTTTTTGCGATTTTTCCTTTATCTGCGCTATAAGAAGTTGCTTCGTGCCAAATTTCAAGATTCTGAGTTCAAGGGAAGTACCCTGTAGGTTTTGATTCCCTTGCGAGTAGTTGCGAGTTTAAAAATATGCTTAAATTGCTGTTTCTGTTGCGTTGTTTCTGCGTTGTTATAGAAGTTTGATTTTATTACAGCTTCACGGTGTTATAGACCTTAGCATTTGATACGAATTTTAATTTCATAAATCTACGCGTTCACGAGGAAAGAGGTAGTTACTTTAACATTTTTAAAAATGTTTTTATTATAGGTATGATAAAACTAAAAATTTACATTTTTGGAAATTTTTCCTTAATCTGTGCTACAAGAAGTTGCCTCGTACGAAATTTCAAGATTCGAAGTTCACGGGAAGTACCCTGTAGGTTTTGATTCCCTTGTAAGTTTCGAAAAGTTTCGAGAATTTGCGGCATAAACAGCTGTATCTTTTGATTGCATTGACTTTGAATTTTGATTTTGTAACAAAATCTAGCTTAAAGATATAATAGAATCGAGTATTTGATTTGAATGTCAATTTAATAACTTTACGCGTTCGTGAGGAAAGGGGTAGTAACTTTAAAATTAATTTAAATATTTTTTATATGATGTAACTAAAAATTTACGGTTTTCGCAATGTTTCCTTTATCTGTGCTATAAGACATTGCTTCGTTCCAAATTTCAAGATTCTAAGTTCACGGGAAGTACCCTGTAGGTTTTGATTCCTTTGCGAGTTTCGAAAATTGCGGAAATTTGCAGCATAAACGACTGTATCTTTTGATTGCGTTGGTTTAGAAGTTGATTTTTTCACAGCTTTATGGGACAGTAGACTTGACTATTTGATATAAATTTCAGTTTGATACCTTTACCCGTTTCTGAGAAAATGGGTCTTGACAGACGGACGAACAACAAAGTGATCCTATAAGGGTTCTGTTTTTTCATTTCGAGGTACGGAACCCTAAAAATATAATAAATATATTAGCGCATCATAAATTGCCTAACATGGAAAGTTCAATCAATTTCGACAATGGACTTGAGTGTTTAATGGATCGCAATAGCTAAAACAAATAATTAAAACGTCACCGGTCTTCAATACCTATAAAATATTGTTTCTGTGGCAGGCGGTAACTCGCCGACTACTAACAATTACAATTTATCACTAACAGCTTCAGTAATTTTTTTTTTTAAATTTATTTTCTGGTATGCAGCAGAAAATAAATTATATACATAAGTATATCGGGTACATTATAACACCAATAATGCCACGTCCTACTAATAAAAAATAATTTGTAAAGCGCAAAAGTGTCAACTTTATTATGACCACGGAGTCTAGAAAGCTATGCCTTTCCATCGCACTCATAATTAATTCGTTCTATGAGGATATTGAAGGTAAGTGATAAATGTTATTCTACGGAATCCTGGTGCCATTGTCATGAACTTGGATGCCGTGGAAACCAATTTATGAATTGCAGTTCTAGTACACAAAATGCAAGACTGACTAGACAAATAATTTGACAAGCAGTTAATGAATTCATTAGCTCACGCAAAGGCTGATATTATTTTTTTACTCATTCCCCTCTTTTCAAATCGTATGAGAAAAACTAAAATACGTACATGATAAATTTGATTTCTTGGAACACTGGTGCCTCAGACACGGAGGCTTTGATTTCCGCCGGTTTCCACAAAACCTAATTTAGACATCGCTGGTTCATGGTTCATCGCATTCTGCATTTGGTATGCCAGACCAAATGCAGAATTGATTCAGACGCGTCACTAAATGATTTATTTTTGCAACATTTCTTTTTGTTACACGAAAAAAGTTATATTCTCCAAACATAATAATAAGTAATACTCTAGGACAAATCAAATTAAGTAATCTGATCTCAAACTATGCAACAACAATCTATACTAATATTATACAGGTGAAGTGTATGTTTAGTTGTACGCGCTGATCTCAGAGAGAACTAGTTCGATTGAAAATATTTTTAATTGGATCGCCCACTTATAGAGGCACAATATATAATTATAATATCTTACTATTAGTTACGGATGCGGTGCAGTGGCCATTAATAACTCGGGTGTAACCGCTTGCTTCATAGCAATTATATAATCGTACGTTCGATCCATCGTTTTTCAAAAACAATAACTTCTACACGTAAAAGGAGAAGTACCAAATACGGCCTGTAGCGGCCAGAAAGTTGTGAATCGTTGAAATTAAACATATGATTTTTAAAATTTATACATCGTTTTCTTTTCTTGATAGAGCTTCGGTGAAAGAATTTAGTTTTTAAAGATTATTATTTTGGCTATGGTAATAGCGGATGAATGTCTTATGTTAACAGCATTAAAAATAAAATTAAGTATGGTAGGCAGAAAATGTTTTAAGGAAATAATATTTTTATTATTATATTAGAAAACAATACATTTTATTTACTTTATAAGTATATTTGTAAAAAGAATCAAGAAATATATAATTTATTATATATTCCATAATTATTAATCGGTAAAAATCGTTTTGTTTTTTAATCGATAGTAGAAATATTTTTTCAAACCATTTGCAACACATTTATTATCTGTTATGTCATTCGTGTTGCTACTGCGCATCGTGAATATTTTGCTCTGATTTATTGGTGTTTTCGTACGGTTTTAATGTAATGTAAATGAATATTAATTCAATAATAATGATCAGTACCTTCTACCCATGCTAAGAATATGCATCGGTGTTTGTGATTGTGGTTAGTTTTTTTGGACGAGTATACATAGTACGAGGTTCCCTAGTACACAGGTGATTATTCATTATTATTGGCCTCTCTTTATGTAGTTTTTATTCTTTATGACGCAAAGACATACCATTATTTACATCTAAGTATTATATTTATGTTAAAATTCAATTTTGAGGTATATTTAGTTGTGAAATAATTTCCATTTCAAATATCTCGTATCTTATTTCCCCCAAAAGTTATTTAAAAATAAATTATACAGGTTAATAGAGTAGTCATTTATTTTCAAAACACACATGGTATCGTGTTTGGCCGTGCCAAGCCCATAATGTATGGCCAAATGGTACATCTCCTTTTATTATCTAAACTATACAATCTATACATGAATAATATCTACTGTAGTTGTTTTCCTCTGGCGTTTCTCCGTTAATGTTAATCCCGACGATACGATGTATACAGCAACGTGAAAAACGAATATGAGGTTGATATCATCTGAAACAAACTAGTTTATCAAAATTTTGCCATCTTTAGTTTTCTTCAATAAGTATTTAGAAGTACCCATGTAGCACAAGTAAAGCGGAATATCATGTTAGGAATAAGTTAAATGACCATACACGTATAACGTATACACTTCAAAATCAATACTTACCGAACTATATGTCATCATTGTGATAGCCCGGAATTTCAACGCAGTGAAATATAATGGCTTTTGTGACCTGCGAACAGAAGGCCATTATACAATATTGCTTTATGTAAGCGAATATGAACTCACAAAGTGTGCCACAGGCATTAACAATGAATGTTTTTTTTTTATTTTTACTGTAGCCCTATGAATACAATTTTAATACAAGTCATTTGGCAGCAACTCATTACTTTACACTGCAATGAAGAAACAGTATTCTCAAATAGACGAACTGGCTTACGTGAGTCATTAAGTTAATAAGCAAATAAGGCTACTCGCAAAATAAACTCAAAGAGCGCACCTTCGTAGAATTGCGAGCATTGCGCACTGGCATCGTGGGTTGCTTTTGTACCGCCCGCTCTCATACACGGCGTCCGCTACACCCACAGTCTGCACAAAATATCTGCTCTAATAGAATACATACAGTGCACTTACAACCGAAAAATGAAATTGAAATTCAACTAAAATTGCTTTCAAACTGCAGCAAAAACTTTAATAAATTTCGTTTTAGACCGTTTATTCAACTTCATTCCTTTAGTTCAATTTATTACGTGATTGAATTGTTCTAAACTCAAACACTGGCACAGTATTTTTAGTTTGGTTATTACAGCTATTATTTTTATTGAGATTGAAACGTAACTAAGTCTTAAAATACTATACAAAGAAATATATACAGAACATACAAAAAAAATATATACAGAAAAAAAAAATTACAGCGCGTCATGAAATTCATCCACATCGCCGTCAACTGGCAGCGTGCCCAGAACGCTGGCAGCGTTGCCACGTTGTATGGCGATACTTACCTTCTGGGCCAAATACAACCCAGCCTTCTGGTCACGCGAGGCGTCGGCAAGTCTCTTTGCGAGGTCTCTAAAAAGAGATCTCGCACTTGGACCCCATGGCCCCAACGTTTCGACGCCAAACGGCTCAAATACGTAATCCCCTACTAGGTTTACCTATTGCGCCGTTTGAGGGTCTCCGCTGTAGCAGCAGCAGCGCCCGCACAACCGGTTGTGCTAGGAAGATGTGATGGCGCGAGGGTATCGACACACGTTGCGTCCCATACCAAAGGCCTACCCAACTTCCATGGCAGTAAAACATACCGTCTGGTCTTTTGCCGTCGTTGCGTACCAGGCCCTGAGGTTCAAGATGGGCTGGAACGCCAGCGGGGACAAGAGCCCGACGGAGAATGTCATTAAGGTTGCCGTGTCGTGAAATAAGACCTGCGCTCCTGCTGCATGATAGGCCATGGTGACCAAGGCTGTCGACAGCCTCTCCACAGTGACAGCGATGTGGAGTAACACATGGCGCGCCTAAACGGAGGCAAGACGCGATGCGGAAGGTCGTATCGTCCAGCATTGTACCGATGTTAGACGATGGCAGTGCTTGAAGCCAGAGGCCCGACTCTCACTCTCCCACAGCCAGTAGGCGAGCACGCTCTGCAGCATTAGACGATGTGCTAGGAAGGTTTTCTCGTATTCTGCTGCAAAGTGGTCCATCCCACTGCCTCTGAGAGGATAGGTTTCAGGGTAACTCAGTGCTTGGACAAGCTCTTCTCCAAGCATTCGTGGCATCGGTCTTACACGGCACCTCAGAATCGACCAGTGTTGGTGCTAAGATTTTCCTGGTCAATTCTGCAGTGCTGTGGACCGAGAACAGGAATGCTGGTAGGCTAACATCAGAAATTTTTCGAATACCGAGGCCGCCAAAACGTACAGGTAAGGACGCCTGTAGCCACAATCGGTCATTCATATATATTCAAAATTTTACTAAGAGTAGTTTGTATAATTTTGTCCATTTCAATGAGTAGGCTCGAATTTTTCCAAAAAGGCGAAGCTCGAATAGCGTGAGTAAATTTAGGCACGAAAAGATAATACCGAATTATAGTGAAAGCCGAATGAATGTTAATTTTGAGGAGCCTGTCCGAAATTTCACTAAAATTTTGAATTTTTTCATGAATAAATGTATCGAAACCTTCGTCTAAAATCGGGGACCCAAGGAGGCGAAGAGAACATTTTTCAATGTGGGTTATATTGGAAGTCAGAAATTGAAATTTGGAAAGTATAGAGGATTTATTTAAATTGTCGTTTATGAAAATTTCAAATTTAGGTGTATTTAGGTCTAAGCCTATGGATGAAAATTTAGATTTCAAGAAAGCCAGATCGTGATAAACAGTCTGTACGTCGCCTGCCAGGGTTCCGTCATCTAGGTACCAGATATTGAATTTTGAATGTAACTGGCTGATGATTGGGTGAATAGCTAGGCTAAAAATGAGTGGTCCAAGAGGGTCACCTTGTTGACAGCCAACGGCGGATTCCAGAAGATTCCTTGAAGATCAATTTTGAAGGGTTTCTGTAACACTGCCAAAGAAAGTTGTAAATTTTGGGTGTTTCAATTTTAACTTGTGTCAACAAGGTGTCCCGGTTCACTGAGTTAAAGGCGTTCTTTAAATCAACCTTCAAGATAACCTCGCCCCCATTACAGCCAAGGTACGTTGACAGGGCATGTATGGCAGCCTTGCAACCCCCCTTGGATCCAAATCCGAGCTGCAGGGGTTGGAATTTATTACCTAAGTTTGTATAATAATAGCGACAGCATATCTTGGGTGCCATACGCCTGTACGTACACCCCACGGCAATGGGACGAATGCCACCGTCCTTCTTTCGCAAGGCACAGAGATTGGCGCCGTACAAAATAGGGACGATGTCATCGTTCACATTGCCAGAGAGCATAAGGTTGATTAGGGCTGTTAGCTCCCTCAAAAGCCCCCAGCAGCCCTGGCGCTCGCACACACGAGATCCTTAAGGTGCTGTGGTATTAAGCCGTCGAGACCACCGGGAGACCCGCTTTGGAAAGAGCAAACGGCAGCAACCACGTCCTTGGCTGTAACGTTGAGACAATCTGAGTTAGTTTCAGGTGGGTCAGGAAAGGAGAGGTTATCCCCTGGCGCTGGATGCTTGCTTTGCAGACTCGCGAGTGTGTCGGCAGAGCAAGGCGCCACCACATCGCTACTAAACAAGAGCCTGGAGGCTCCCCTGATATCACCTTCCCTTAGTTTTGATTCTACATAATGGTAAATGGGGCTATTACGGTATGGTTTAGGAGGATGGGGGTTTAAATGGGATGCCGAATTATTACAGTTATCTTAAATTTTTGATGTAAGTGTTTTTTTTGTTATACGGTCTGTCTGTGCATGCAAAATTCTATAAGGAAAGGTGATTAACTGTTCCCAAGCTGTTATAGAATTTTCCCGGGTGACAAGACCTATGCACTGTGCTAGATTTTGGGCCACTGAAGATCTTGCACCACGGGGAATTCGCTTTAAAACCGGTATTGAATTTTTTTATTGACTTAAATATTGCTAAAAGGGAATTTTGGGGGAGACTATTGTGTTGTTGTGTGTATGTGTGGATGTATTGGGGCCAGAAAGTACATTCTGGTTTTTATGGATTTTACCAAAATGTACTTTTAGGCCCCGCTCACCTTTAAAGTAACGCGCCTGGGAACAATTGGGGCAGCGCACCAGGGTAGACGAAGTGCAAGGTTGATCCGCACCTATTTCATCATCACTCTTGCCACCGTTATAAGACATAAAACTGAAAAATCACTCACTAAAAATAAAGACTATCTAAATAACAACAATAATATCAAAACAACAACACAAACGCTTGACTTTGTCACTGTCGATAGGTAAGTTTTTATTGTCCGTGGTGGCGGCTTTCGGCCGCCGGCCAGTACGCTGACGGAGGCCGGCATAGCGTCACATCAGCCCTGCTAGCGGAGCGGAGGCTACACGCCGCTGCTCACGCCAGCCAGTAAAAAAATTTTCCTTATTTATTGTTTTATATGATCAGTAAAATTTATCTTGTACGTAAAGAAGTTGTCACACCGATGACACTTTTTCCTTTCATCAATAATGGTGAAAATTATATACAATTTTCCAAGTAATTTTCACAATAGATGGAAAATACTATTGTTAGTTATTAATATTGCCAAGCGATGGACTAATTTACAATATGTTTTATTTATTTTATATTCATTATTTATACTTCGCTTGTCAAACCATCATTGCTATTATTTTTAGAATATATTGATTCATAACAAGTTGGGATTGATGTTTTATTGATACTTTAAAGAGTGTTGACTAACCGCTCGGTAGATGTCATCGGTGTACCAACAGACGATAAACATCTGAGTTAGAATTGCCCCGAGGTAGAACTTGTTACTCATTTCCCTCCACGAGTCGAGGAACTAGAATATAATTATACTTATTTGTTATATTACTGTCAAACACGAATAAACAGTTGTTTTGCAACTTAATTCACCTCATAGCGCGAACTGGAAATGAAGATAGAGAAGCATCTTTGATCTCAGCTCACTGTCAAACTGTCGTTTTTTATAGCAAATTCAAAATGATTGGTTACGACGAAAGTATTTTTTATGTTTTTCTAGGTATCTTTCATATAGTTTTACCCTACTTTATAATTTAGGAGCGAAAATAGTCATCTCTCTTATTTATGCGTAGTACCTATTATAGTAGCGAGGATTAGCGACTGTTAACTTACCACAATGCTGAACATTACGAAACAAATATTAACGGAGCTTAGCAACACATTGATAAGGTTTAATGAAGAAAACACAGCCTCCAAATGTTCGATGTATCTGAAAAATAAATAAGTTTATCAATAATGTTAAATATCACAAAGAATTCAGGGATCTCGCACGGATGAAATATGTAAGGAGGAGTGGTGCCTTTTTAATACTTTTCTCGCACTTGGAGTCGATGCTGTGTGGCAACCTTACAAATATTAAATCAACGGACACAAAAAAAGGGGATTTTACAAAGTATTCTCTCGTGTGAGAAATATTTACACGAACACTCGGTGCGGTGCAAAGCTGCGAGGCGACCTCTTAATAAGCCACCTTGCCATAAACACATTAGTACAGTACTCATTATAAAAAAAACTTTAATAATAATATGAATATAAGTTAAAAAAAAGAAAATATAAACATTACAATAATAAAAAAAACACCGTTGACGTAGCTGATAATTACGTAGATAAATATAAATAGACTGCACGGTTGGCGAAGTGGTTTAAGGGGCCGACTCATCGCTTGACACTGCGCCGAGTGTTGTGGGTTCCATCCCCACACGAGACAACACTCTGTGTGATTCATAAATTGTTGTTTTGAGTCTGGGTGTTAATTGTGTCCGTTAGTTGTATGTTTGTAAAGTTCGCCGCGACACAGGATTTAGTCCTAGTGCAGGAGTTGTCTTTTTAACAAAAAGAAATAAAAATGTTGGAAAAGATATTCATAATTCTCATTTTTTCCCCAAGCGGTATATAAGTATGTCGATAAAAAAGGTACCCCAATATTAAATGTCATTTATTTCCCTTACCCTACCCTGTTAGCCAAACATTAACATCAGTAGGTTGTTGGGTTGCTGAGCCACGAAAAAACATTGTTTAGATCAGAATAAGCGCCCCTGAATCATATATTCTTCTGGTGATTCATTCAATCATATTATTTATTTGCTCTCTTATAATAAAACCTCCTTCATTAGCATTTAAGTTTTACTTCTCATTTTAAATATATTTATTTCTAAACATGCCGTCAATGACAAAATCTCTCTCTCTACCTTACCTTATATAAAATTAACCACTACTAAGAAATTCGAACCTTATGTTTATGATTCTCAACTGTCGCAATAATTTTCATATAATTTTCATATAATTTCCAGGAATTTCGTAGCTACTGTTAAAGCAAGGCGAAGTTCTACGTGTTAGTTCCATGAAATCTTATAGAGACGAATGATGCCCTTACCTTATAAGTCTTTAGTGTATTTTAACCACAAATACTATGTCTTTATAACCGTCATTGTCTTTTGTAAGTGTAGAAGATTCTATAGTCTCGGATTCGCCCAGGCGACGTATTTGCTCTTGCACAAGACGTAACAACATGCTAACGTGGCTAGCCATAGTCATGAATAGTAGATCGGTGCCTAACATACAGCTTACTGATGTTAAACCTGAAAGTAAACGCTGACTATGGCGTTTTGGCAGCAAAGTGAAACAGATAGAATTTAATGGATGAAGATGTGTTCCACGAAAGTATAAAACTACCCGCCCAGCATCACTTGAAATTCGATTTAATGTATTTAAACAATATTAATTAAACAGAACAGTATTCTCACCAACCTGCAAAGGTTTCAAAGATATACACAATGGCATGAATTACCGGCTGAGTTTTGTCAAATGGGTAGTACATTTTCCAAACATAGCCGATCGCGGCGGGCATGCCCCGGGCCTTCCGGTAGATAAGCAGAGCAATAAGTGTTAAGTTGTAGAACCAAACACCTAGGATATTCCAGAACGCGTACCTTGGAAATAGTTGAGTATTGTTTAACATTTTTAATTAATAAGCGGGTAAACACTTAGCCAACTTGCATATAGTTATAGAGGATTTCTCTTGACTTTTATTTTAAAGTAATGCTCGCTTTACAAATGAATCCCGTTTGTGTGTCGCGGATGTCTTTACTAAATTTCAATGCTTGTTAAGTCATCCGCTACGGTCAAAAAGAACACTGAGACGCGAGACAACAATTTGTAGATCACAAAATGTTTCTATGTAAGTTTATAAATTCTCAAGTGTATGTCCTATACTAGTCACTACTTCACTAGCTATTTAAATTATTATACTTATAAACTATGGTCTCTTCCAACTGTGAAGCTGGTCATATGGCCTAAAATATGGTTCCACCCCAAGATACTTACAGTTCTGTCGGTGTTTTAGCGCTACAAGACTGTCATATTTAATAACCACTTCATTATCCGTAATAGACCTTGTGTGCCCTTGAAACCAAATGGTCAATAACTTGCCGAAACCTGAAATTTTAATTAATTTAGTTTTTATGCTACGCAGAAATAACACTGTGTGACAATTTTATTCGCAGACGTCCTTGCAAATATTCAGCACTAATTATCAAAACTCTAGCTTTCATGAACGTGAGCGCGTAGATTTAAAATCTTCCTACGCTTGTAACCATTTTACTACATAACGGGCATAACAGCATAAGGATCGTCGATCGCAAAGAACCCTACACCGACAATTTATCATTGCGGTACTCATAACTGCAGTGATTTTGCTGCGTCCTTCAATATCTTCTCTAAAAGTAAAGAAATCGTTAATGATTAACAGCATAGAGACAAATCTTACCTTATAATATGGATTCTTTAGTGTACGTACGAATCTAAAATACAATAATAATTATTATCA
Organism: Euclidia mi; assembly: GCA_944739405.2. Classification (NCBI taxonomy): domain Eukaryota; kingdom Metazoa; phylum Arthropoda; class Insecta; order Lepidoptera; family Erebidae; genus Euclidia; species Euclidia mi. The sequence continues at coordinate 23,849,691 of OX123187.2, forward strand.
TAAAAGAACTAAGCGTCTAGTCCCAAACTAAGCAGATCTTGTACTATAGGTACTAGACAATGGATAAACATACATACTATATAGAGCTCTTTCGATAATATGTGCATGATCCAAAGACAATTATGAGCCAAATAGATCACATAGTTGACGACCACACGGGGATGTTCTGCAGCATAGTTCACCCACATAGTCTCAAGTTCCGAGTTAGTTAGCGCAGCTCGAAGAGAAACAGTTATGTGGAGCTCGCAACTAGTTTATTAATTCTCAATTGTTAACCGACTCCAAAAAGAGGAGTAGGTTCTAAATTCGGCTGTATTTTTTTTATGTTTGTTACCTCATAACTCCGTTATTTATTGACCGATTTCCAAAATTCTTTTTTTGTTTAAAAGGATATACTTTCAGATAGGTCCCATATAAAATTTATCAAAATCAATCCAATACTTTCATAGTTGACATAGTTTTTGAATTTATAACCCAAAAACTATGTCATCCAAGTAAACAAATTAAGCATTTGGTGTGACTTTTCATCAGTCACTTGAATAGTCGCAATAAACGGGCCTTCGGGCTTCATTATCAGGTGCTGATGAAACCGGGAGCGTAGAAAGGTTGGAGAGTAAAATATTTTTTATTTTATTTGATTTTTTTGACTTGGGCTGATTGATTCATCAACGCAGAGCCAAAACCACAGGGGCTTGAGACTTGAAATTTTGACAGTCGATGCATTTTATGATGTAAGCACCCACTAAGGAAGAATTTTTATACATATTTTTGGTTAGAAAAAGTAAACACGTAATTTAGATTTTTTTCAAATCTAACAACTAAGAGGGTGATATAGGGGTAGAAAGTTTGTATGGGAGGTCCGTCATTATTAAAAAGATAGCGTGTAATTTTGTGTGCAAACTTCTGGTTAGAAATAAAACAAATAGGTGTGTGTTTTAGCGATTTCTAAAATCTACCGTTTAAAAGGGTGAAAAGATGGTTGAAAGTTTTTATGCGAAGTGAAATTTCATATATTAGCTTCTGATTAGAAATAAGTGATCATGTATTTACGCGTTTTTGGAAATAGGGGTTGAATTTTTATATGGAAAGCCCGTCATTACGCGCGAGCGAAGCCGCCAACTGCTAGCTTATATATATAATAACTTTGATTATAAATCACAGAATAACTAATTGTATATATTTTTTTTATATAGACTCACGCCTATATCCCCGAAGGGGTAGGCAGAGGTGTAATATTATACCCACATTTCGCCAGGAATTTTTTAGATCCCACGTAATACGGGGCGAGCCTACTGCCGTACCGGGCACATTACCAGACTCCGTGCTGCTACTGAGAATTTCCTAACGGAAAAACCCAATAACACTTTGCCCGACCCGGGAATCGAACCCGAGACCTCCCAATCCCACGTGCACTTTAATGCCGCGAGACCAACGAGGCAGTCAGTCAGTCAGTTATGCCAGAAGGCTATATGGTAACATCACGCTACGACCCTTAGGAGCTGTAAATTAACCAGGTTAAAGCTTGGTTTAATTTTTGCATGTCTACGACAAATTCTTTACAGTATGAACGATTTTCGAAACTTACTACAACAAAAACTAAACCAGCTTGGTTTGGTGTCAGTGGTAACTGCTCAGCAATTTCTACAACATCCTTTGCAAATAAAATTACCTGCCCCTTACACTAATTTTGACTAAAGCGGTTGTTAAGCAATTTTTGAGAATGGTACTATACGACATAATGCCAGCGATAGCCTAGTGGAGATACCAACAGACTGCCATGCAGAGGGTATCGGGTTCGAATCCACGGCGCGCACCACTGACTTTTCGGAGTTATGTGCGTATTGAATTATTAATTACCGCGTGCCCCTTGCCTCGGAGAGCACGTTAAGCCGTCGGTACCGGTTGTCATGAAAATCTTTGACAGTCGTTACAGGGAGTCAGTACCTATCTCTGAATAAACTGACACTAGTCTAAACCATAGAATTTCGCTATCCCTTTGAGTTGCGGAGGTCAGACAGGCAGTCCGTAGAAAAGCTAATATTCAGTCAAATCCGGTTAGACTAGTAAGCGGACCCCAATTTGAAACTGGGATTACGCTAGGAGAAAGCAGGTACTATACGACATAAAAACCGTTCTTCAATATTCGTCAGGTTGGCTGATTCAGGCGGTATTTCTGCGGGCATCATTTTATTCCAATATGCAGTTGGTAGAATTTTTCTCTTTCTGATATTATTATAACAGCGGGAGCACGTACATATTTTACTTAAAGCAACTAATTCTTCCGGCATAAGTGTACTAAACACATATTTTTGTAAATTGAAACGCTGTTGTGGGTAAATAGTTATTTTACAAACAGTGCATGAAACATCAGCAAAAACATTAATTGCCGTTTGAAAAGCTTCCTCACTCGCTATATTTCTTCGAGGTTTGTCTCATTACATGAAGTCGATGTAAACGATTTTCGGGCGTTTCGTTTGATAAGCGACTGTGGATCAAGCCAAGACGATGATGACGTTGCTCCTCCGTCTCATTGGATAGGCGTGCGTGAATCAAATTGAGACGGTGAGCACGTTGCTCCTCCATCTCATTAGATAGACGTTCCTGTATCAAATTGAGACGGTGAGCACGTTGCTCCTCCGTCTCGTCAGAACGTCTATCTAAGACGTTCCTGTATCAAATAGAGACGGTGAGCACGTTGCTCCTCCGTCTCATTTGATAAATGTTCGTGGATCAAACTGAGACGATGAGTACGTTCTTCAGTGTTTTCACAATTTAATATTTTTTCACTGTAAGCCCGCATTTGTGATAACCTCTTTTCACGCAGTGAAACTACTTTCTCTTGAAATGGCCTTGGACCGAGATTCCCTACTTTGAGATAGACGTTTCACCCATTCTTCGCTAGTAAACGGCGCTGTCTCATATGGGCAGCGCGTTTAGTAGGTCTACCCATGTTTAATTTCGATAAACCAGATAAGTACAGACAGGAAAATTCACCAAAAAACAGGAAAAAAAAATTCACAAAAAAAAACCACCTGAAAATGTGTGAAAAATAGCATTAAAAAGTAAAAAAAAAATTGCGTTATTTTTACTTCAATTTACTTTTAAACATCACCTATTCAACTGAATATTATTTATACTTATACGAGTTATACGTATCTACCACTTAATTCACATACCTGACACAATACATAGTTTTATATGACTAACAAACGAAATTAAACACCTATCACTAGAAATCAGATAAGTATATTATATTTTTGGATTAAGTACTTAGAAAAAAATATTTTATTAGGACTATAATATCGCAACTTATCACTTTCCTAACTCTACACCTTCTCTTCTTGATATAATCATGGTTTCCTCTAAGGAACATGTCACCATACACGGCCAATATCCAGCAGACTTGTTCTCTTACCATGATTTGATCTATATATCTTACAAAATCCGTCCACCTAAAATAAAGCGTAACGTCCTAATGCAGCGTTATTTTGGTGGCATGAACACCGATGCTCTTTGTAAAGATGTCAGTGACATTGACTGGACTCCACTTTTCAATGTTGAATCTGTTGATGAAAAAGTCAGCATCTTTACATCTAATATCACAGACCTATATGATAAGCATGCACCAATTCGACCTACTCAATTCAATTCAATTCATTTCAAAATCCTCTATTCATTTGGGTCACAATGTGACGCTTATGAATGTCAAAATAATAAATTTATAAAATAATTACTTATAGACCCTACATATATATTTACTGCCACGTTCGCAAAGCAATAGGTAGAACCATGAGAAAGAACGGGCAATAAAACTCACGGTCACTCTTTTTCATCGCCAGGTTTTGCAAAATACACAATTTACATTTTGTAAGGTGCTGCAACTGTTACACCTTCTATATCACTTGTATATATTTACTGTACATAATAATACTCAAGCATAATACTTTTGGTTAGCCTCCTCAAAATAGACATGGTGAAACAGGAGCATCCACTTACATTATATATACCTAATAATGCAGGCAATCCGCGAAAGTGATCAGAACCATGGTGGAAATGATGCAGTTAAATATTAAAATCTAATATAATGCAAGACCGTCATCGACCAGTCATCGCAAGTAGCAACCGTTCACGAGTATGACGCATGTGCCAGCCATCATCCCTCTCGACATATTAGAGGGACAGGGATGACCCGACACACGACGCCACCACAAGAAATGACATTTTAGTGAGCATGACGACAACGGTTTACGAACCAGCAGTAAGAAACAATCTATTGGTATACTGACCATGACTGCCAATTACCTCCATTTTCCAGATCGTTATTATTAACATTAATTAGTAGTGGAACGCGTGAAGGAATGCAAATGTAGAAAGAATTTTGTGAAGGTGACAAGTGAACAATGATATGATCAGGGATAAATAATGTTAAACTACATTCAACAAATCATAATAATATCCAAATCCTGCAAAAATCATGTGTTCACGAGGCACCTCCACTTAACATGTAAATAAAATGATCGTGAGTTAAACAAGCCTAAGCCTATCCCCATGGTGTCTTATCATTTAAAAATTCCTTAATAGTGTAATAACCCCTTTGTAAATGAAAGTTCCTAATTGTCCGTTTGTATTTGTGCATGGGTAAATTCATTATTTTAAGAGGCAATTTGTTGAAAAATCGTATACCAATCCCCGCAAATGAGTTCTGAAGTTTATGTAGACGGTAGTTAGTTTCCACCAGTTTATGCTTATTCCTTGTATTCACTTTGTGCAAATCACTATTTTTGCGGTATAGAATTAAGTTTTTCTTAATGTACATTAAGTTAGCATATGTATATTGCGATGCAACTGTCAATATATCTACTTCTTTAAATTTATCACGTAAATAATCTCTAGCACCTAACATATAAATTGCACGTATAGCTCTCTTTTGAATGACAAAAATAGTCTGTATATCAGCAGCTGTACCTCATAACATTATTCCGTAGCATACGGTTGATTCAACTAGTTGAATTGTTTCCTTATTTAAAATTATATTATTAGGAACACTTTTGACATTAGGCAAAGAGGATTTTACACGTTTGGTTTTGCTTGGGTTGAGTACCAAATTATTTGTCAAAAACCAATCTAATACTTGTGCAAGAGTGTTATTGACGGTGTCAAATTTACTTAAATTATGATCAACTTTAAAAATGAGTGACGTATCGTCGGCAAACAAAACAATATCACATAAATTTTGTACAAAGAACGGAAAATCATTAATATATATTTAAAAAAAGAAATGGACCGAGAATAGAGCCCTGTGGAACGCCCATTCCTATTGGCAAACCTAGAGACCTACTCCCATTAACATCTACATACTGAATTCTATCACTAAAGTAGCTGGCAATAAGATTGAGTGCGGTATCTCTAATACCATAAAGTTTCAATTTAAGTAAAAGTGTATTATGTTCCACACAGTCAAAGGCCTTTGATAGGTCACAAAAAACACCAATGGCATCCTTCGAGTTTTCCCAAGCATTAAAAATATGCTTTAACAAAGTTACACCGGCATCAACGGTGGAGCGACCCTTAGTAAAGCCATGCTGTTCACTGTGAAATAAATTATTTGTGTGAAAGTGGCTCTCTAGTTGATGCAAAATAATCTTTTCAAACATTTTACTAATAGCAGGCAAGATAGAAATTGGCCTAAAATTACTAGGGTCGCTCTTTGATCCCTTTTTGAATAATGGTATTACTTTACTGTATTTCATTAGATCAGGAAATACTCCTGTATCTACGCATCTGTTGAATATTGCAGCTAAATATGGAGCTAAGCTAGAAATAATTTGTCGCACAAGTTTAACAGAAATGCCCCATAAGTCAACAGATTTTTTATTATTGAGCGTCTTGAATACCTTCAGTATGTCATTGGTGTCAATATATTTAAAATTAAAAAGCACATCACACTCATTCACATTGCCCCTAACCAACATTTCTGCTTTGCTTGGACATGAATCTAGACAGCTGGTTGTGTTCACTGGTATTTTTATGAAGAAATAGTTAAGTGTCGAGCAACATCAGTTTTCCTAGTAATAATTTCACCATTAAATTTTAATTCGTAATTGTTATCTACCAATTTAGCTCGACTAGTCTTATTGTTAATAATGCTCCAAGTAGTTTTAATTTTGTTCTTGGATTCATTGATTTTATTGCTTAAATATAAGGATTTGGCTAAAGCACATGTCCTCTTAAAAACCTTTGAATAATTTCCAACATATTGAATAAATTCAGGATTAAAATTGTATTTCTTCATACCATATAGATCATACAACCTAGCTCTACTTTTGTATATACCTTTTGTATTGCCCAATCACAAAAATTTACTTTAATGCTCCTTGCAAACGTCTTCAGTTTAAAAATTTTATTGTACTCATCATTAATAATTTTAAATAAGCATTTATATAATTCATCAGGATCATCAACGGTTAAGTCAATACTGGCGATCTTGGCAGCAACATCATTACTAAAGTGTTTGAGGCGAGCAGAGGTCATTGGCCTAAATGTAATTTCTTGTACTTTAGGGGTTGTATTAGTTGGAATTACAACCTTTTGCCCGCAGTGATCCGATGTCAAGTCAGTTAAAACAGCCTTACTTAAATAAAGACAATTGCAAAAAACATTATCTAAGCATGTAGACGAATGTGAGGTTATTCTGGTTGGTTCATAGACCAAAACATTTAAATTAAATGACCTAAACAAGCTAACTAAACTACTCGTAGTACAAATTGGTGATTTTTATAACAAATTGACATTAAAATCGCCACATACGATTATAGACTTCCTACTAGAAATTATGTGTTTTAAGACATCCTCTATAATGCTTTCAAACTGAGTATACTATAATATGTTGTTCAAGCTCAACACAAGAAATCTCAGCAGTGCGCTCGATAGAAAGTTTAGCTATATCCTTACGTTCTTTACATCTCAAACTATTACATACATATATTACATATACTATAAAAATAAAACACCCTCCCTCACCGTGGGTCACTCAAAGCATTAAACAGCTCATACACAAAAAAGCTGCAGCAAAATTTAAATACAAAATTAGGTCTCATGAACACAATCTTCAAAAATATGTTGCGATCAGGAATCACTGCAATAGGGTGTGTAGGGACGCACAACGCCAACATATCCATAATTTTGTGAATAACGGAGATCCAGCAAAGGTCTGGAAATTTCTTAAAACCCTGGGGGTCGGCAAACTACGTCAACACACACTATTCCTAATGACTTCAATTTTGATATGCTTAATCAACATTTCTCTGCCTTGTCCAATATTGATAGGACTACTAAAGAAAGCACTATAAATTATCTTTCATCCTTGCCAACCCCTAGTTATTCATCATTTGTCTTTAATCATTTCACCGATAGTGATGTTAAGAAGAACATAATGTCATTCACTTCCAACGCAGTTGGTAGCAACTGTGTCAGCCGTAATATGCTCCTTCCAATCCTCGATTTAATCCTGCCCATAATTACCCACATCCATAATTACTCCCTATCCAGTGGTCAATTCCCATCAATGTAGAAGGATGCCCTAATAACTCCCATCCCAAAAACTCCTCATCCTTCATCCTTTTCTGACTATCGTCCTATCTCCATCTTACCATTCCTCTCCAAAGTCCTCGAATGACGTCTCGTCCACAGTCAAATCAACTCGTTCCTATCTAAAAATAATCTCCTTAATCCATTCCAATCCAGTTTCCGTTCGGGTCATAGTACCGCTACAACCCTTATCAATATTACGGATGACATAAGGGCTGGTATGGAAGGCGGAGCTCACAATCCTAGCTCTGTTAGTTCAGTGGATCATGACGTTCTACTTAGCCGTCTTTGCTCCCTTAACATATCTCCTACAGTGATTGATTGGTTTCGTAGTTACCTGTGTGGCCGCCGACAACGTTTACGCGTTGAAAATTCACTTTCGTCTTGGTGTAACACTACTGTTGGTGTGCCCCAAGGTGGCCTGTTATCTCTTTTACTCTTTGCAATTTTCATAAATTCTATATCTAACAATCTTCGCTCTTCCTATCACCTTTATGCATATGATCTCCAAATCTATACGCAGTCACCATTCGTACGGTTATCAGATTCTATAGATACCATCAACAATGATCTTGCACAGATTAGCAGCTGGAGTAAATCCTATGGACTTAAAGTGAATCCCTCGAGAACCCAGGTTATTGTTGTTGGTAGTTTGAGAATGATAGCGAAAATCCACTGGTCACAACTTCCTGACATTATTTTTAATTGCACTGTTATTCCCATACAGGATAAAGTAAAGAATCTGGGCCTAACTATTAATTCTACCCTTTCCTGGCGCTCGCAGGTCCAAGAAGTGAGTCGTAAAGTGTTTGCTTCGGCAGGTTCACTAAGAAGACTTAGGAATTTTCTTCCTACTGCCACCAAAATTGCACTTGCAAACTCTCTTCTATTACCCATTATTGATTACGCTGATGTCAGCTATCCAGATCTTGCCGAAAACTAGCTTGAAAAACTTGAGCGCCTTCAAAATCTCTGTATACGATTCATATTTGGATTACGCAAATACGATCATGTCTCACAATTTCGAACAAAACTCAAGTGGTTACCGATACGATATCGCCGTAATGCTCACATTCTTTTTTTGCTGTACAATATACTGTTTAACCCTTCAACTCCCTCCTATCTTAAAGGATGATTCGAATTCCTTCATGATACGCATAACCGTTATTTAAGGTCATCAGAAAATTTGAAACTGAAGATGCCAGTACATTCAACAGCGTTTTATGATAAATCTTTTTCTGTCACTGCTGTTCGGCTATGGAATGCATTACTGTTTCACATAAGGCAGGCTCAGACGGTAACAAGGTTCAAATCTCTAGTCAAGGATCACTATCTATCATTATAACATTCTTTACATAAAATTATAAGTATGTATTAAATATTATTTATGTATGTGTATATATATGTATAGTTATTTATGTATGAGTAGGTATATTGTTGTACTATTTATTTTATATATGTATTTATTAAAAGTATAATCATAATTATTTTACTGGTACACTGACAACTACCATTTCTTTCCTACCAATAATATCCATCCAAAGGTTGCCTGGTAAAAAATTGCTGTTAGCGATAAGGCCGCCCATTGTACTATGTTTGTAAAATGATCCATTTTTAATGTCCAACTTAGTGTACAACAAAGTGTTAAATAAATAAATAGATAAATAATATAATATACAATTATACTTTTTTTGGAGTCGGTGTCAGCCAAGCGTTTTAGTCAATAATTTCTTGATAATACATACTTATACATACATAGACTCACGCCTGTTTCCCGGAGGGGTAGGCAGAGACTACGGAACGCCATTTGCAACGATCCTGACATACCTCTCTTGCTTGATTCACTCCCATCAAGTTTCTCATGCATGCTCTTCTGTTTAGGGTACTTCTGAACTGTCCTTTTTTTAGGATGTCTCCGATCTGGTCAGAGAACGTCCGCCTAGGTCTTCCCCTTCGTCCTGTCCCATTCTTATTTGCCTTATATATCTTCTTTGTCAGTCTTTCGTCATCCATCCTCTCCATGTGTCCAAACCATCTTAACATGCCGTTCACGATGCTTGTCACTACATCTTCTTTTACCCCACACCACTCTTGTATCACACAATTATTTACTCTGTCGGTCAAAGACACACCACACATACTTCTCAGTGCTCTCATTTCTACAGCATTTATTCTACTTTCAAGTCTCTTCTGCCATACCTAACTTTCACTACCATACATAAGGGTAGGCACTAACACCCCTCTATGTACAGCCAAACGTGCCTTTTTGGATACATTTTGACTGTTCATAAACGCCTTCAGAGCTCCATTCACACTATTACCTGCATTAACTTTTCTTTCAATATCTTCTTTATTCTTACCATCTCTTGTAAACAACGTACCTAAGTAAACAAACTCATTCAATTGTTCCACTCGCTGTCCATCGATCAAAACATTACAAGCCGTAACGCATTCCTCCTTTTCAAAAACCATAACTTTCGTTTTATTAACATTCACTTTCATTCCTTTCCTCTCTAACGCTCTCTCCCTCTCTATCAGCATAAAAGAGGCATTTGACGAGAAACCCATTTATCCTTAATCCGCAGTCACTATGTTTTAAATCTTGCAAACAACTGTCCATGAAGAGGTTAAACAGCCACGGCAATGCTACACATCACTGTCTAACACCTTTCTCGATGGTAAACCAGTCAGTGTATGCCCCGTTTAACCTCATACAAGCTCTAGAATCCTCGTAAAGTGATTTCAGAGCTTGAATGAGGCTGCTGTCCACCCCATTCATTGACAGCACCGACCACATTTCATTCCTCACCACTTTATCGTAAGCCTTTTCCAAATCCACGAATGCGCAATAGACCATTTGACCTTTGGCCAAAAACTTTTCGGTTCTGCTTCGCAAGGAAAAAACCTGATCCGTACAGCCCATACCCTTTCAGAATCCCGCTTGTACATACCATATTTTCTTGTCGGTTACTTTCATAACTCTTTCAATCAGTACCTTAGCATACAATTTGCCTACAATGCTGAGAAGGCTAATGCCTCTATAGTTTTTGCAGTCTTGTTGCGAGACTTTTCCTTTATAAAGAGGTACAACTACAGTTGTGTCCCAGTCATAAGGTACTCGGCCGGTGCTCCAGCACAAGTTATATTAACGCTGCAACTGACCAACTATACAGAAAACCAACGAATACAATCAGCCGCTGTGTATGGCTTTCGTGGACTACGAGAAAGCCTTCGACTCCATCGAAACCTGGGCAGTTCTGGATGCTCTGCAGCGGTGTCGCATCGATTGGCGCTACATCGAGGTGTTGAGATGTTTGTACGACACGGCCACTATGACCGTCCAGCTCCAGGACAATAAAACCAGCCCCATTGAGTTGCGTAGAGGGGTGAGGCAGGGGGACGTAATATCCCCTAAGCTCTTCACCAACGCACTCGAAGACGTCTTTAAGACGCGGGATTGGACTGGACGGGGCATGAACATTAATGGCGAGTACATATCCCACCTTCGGTTTGCCGACGATATCGTCATCGTGGCAGAGAGCCTGGCAGAGCTGTCGGGTCGGTCTCGGCATGAACTTGGATAAAACCAAGATTATGTTCAACGAACACATTGTGCCGGGACCGGTTTATGTCGACGGATTGATGCTCGAAGTTGTTCAAGAGTATGTCTACCTTGGGCAAGTAGTCCAGCTTGGTAGAAACAACTTCGAGAAAGAAATCGACCGCAGGATCCAGTTGGGTTGGGCAGGGTTTGGCAAGCTACGTCGAGTTTTCTCTTCGCCCCTACCGCAATGCCTGAAAACCAAAGTCTTCAACCAATGCGTCCTACCTGTTATGACGTACGGTGCCGAGACGTGGACACTCACAATGGAACTAGTCCACAAACTAAAAGTCACGCAGCGAGCTATGGAACGGGCTATGCTTGGCGTCTCTTTGAAAGATAAAATTCGAAACGAAGTTATCCGACAAAGAACCAAAGTTACCGACATAGCTCACAGAATCAGTAGGCTCAAGTGGCAGTGGGCTGGCCATATATGTAGAAGGACTGATGGCCGATGGAGCAAGCGTATCCTAGAGTGGCGACCACGTCTCGGCAAGCGTAAAGTAGGGCGGCCCCCGGCTAGGTGGACCGACGACCTGAAAAAGGTGGCTGGGACAGACTGGATGCGGAAGGCTGAGGACCGTGTACTGTGGCGTGTATTGGGAGAGGCCTATGTCCAGCAGTGGACTGCGATAGGCTGATTGATTGATTGACCAACTATGATGCCCTTTCCAGCCGTCAGCATTTCGACTGTAATCCTATCATATCCTGCTATTATATTATATTTCTATAATATTTCTAGATAATGTTCAATATATATGAAAAGCTGTATAGATACGATAATTTAGCAAAACCCCATCAAACTTGTAAGTAATTTACAAATGACGAGAAATCAAATCAACAAATACAAATCTAATTTTAGGAAGTTTTCTATAACACAAAATATATGTAAAGTTACATTAATACCACAATGTAGGATCTAACCAAACCTATTTTGCAAATAAAGAAAACAACGCAACCTGGCAACAGACGCGACAGCTCAGTTACAAATTAACCTAAATACCTATTTACAATTACCTATCTTACCAAAACAAGAACTTAAAGCGATACTTGGAACAAATCAAATTCTGATAAGCTTTTACAAAAAAATCTCTAAATTTGAAAAACAACAAAAATATAATTATGTAAAAATGTAATACTAAAATGCAGCAATACCAAATCAAACCTATTTCAATGAACACAGATTTCGTGTTAAATAACCCTAAAGAGCCACAATCCGCTGCAATACAATAATTACCTACATACAAGCGCATAGAAAAATGGATATCGGAGACAACCGTCAACGACGTCTGCCCTCACGCGTCTGCCCGCGTTCGGGTCGGACAATCATGTTCCCCCCTGCCGCCATAGTATAAGACCACCGCTGCGAGCCTTGCTGTTCAAGATAATAATATACTCGTACTTCGCAACTTCATAATTACACGACTGCTAAAAAAGAGCGAATTGTTTTTTTCATTAGCGTTCATGTATGTATGTAAATATGTAAGTTTCTTTATTCCGCCATAACTTCTGTGTGCCTAAACCGATTCGGATGTGCGGTATATCGTTGGAATCCTTACATTACCCCAAGTGATATAGGCTATATTTTATTTTACTTCATAGTTCTTAATTGATGGCAGTGGGGTTTTATTAATTTTGAAATAATTGTTTATTTAATTCTTAATCTCAGCTGGCACCGACTCCAAAAAAAGTATAATTGTATATTATAGTCCTAATGAAATATTTCTTCTAAGTACTTAGTCCAAAAATATAATATACTTATCTGATTTCTGGTGATAGGTATTTAATTTCGTTTGTTAGTCATATAAAACTATGTATTGTGTCAGGTATGTGAATTAAGTGGTAGATACGTATAATTCGTATAAGTATTGATATTCAGTTGAATAGGTGATGTTTATAAGTAAATTGAAGTAAAAATAACGCAATATTTTTTTTACTTTCTAGTTCTATTTTTTCACACATTTTCCAGATTTTTAGAGGCGGCTTTTTTTTGTTATTTTTTATTTATTTAATTTGTTATATTCTGTGGGCTTTTACAACTCATATCATTTGCTACCTGCACACAAATAACGTTGTTATAGAAGAGACGGAACAAATATTTTAACATGAAATTTGGATAATGTATCATTTTAGTAGGCCAGCTATTATTTTGATCTCGCATACCAAGCGGTGATTCTGTGCTACCTGGTACTTTTGGAGACCCTGTGCACTTATGCAGTTACTAACACTACAGGCGTTCTAACACAGTTTTTCGTAAACATAGAAAGCTTAACTTCAAGAGTCCGTCTAATAAAATAAATATAAGAACTAATTATATTATTTTTCTGCTATGCCCCATGGTAATTCATCTTAAATCTCAATGTTCTGTGAGCACTTGTACCAATCATCACCCTCCTAGCGTTATCCCAGTTTCAATCTGGGGTCTGCTTTCTAGTCTTACCGGATTTGGCCGAATATCAGCTTTTCCACAGAGCGACTGCCTGTCTGACCTCCGCAACCCGAAGGGATAGCGATATTCCATGGTCTAGACTAGTGTCACTTTATTTAGAAGGTACTGACGCCCTGTAACGGCTGCCAAAGATCTTCATGACAATCGGGACCGACCGCTTAACGTGCTCTCCGAGGCAATGCGATAATTAACACTTGTACCAATATCATTCCTAAAAATATACGCTAAGTAACCTAATAACCTAAAAAAAAATTATAAATATTTTAAGCTTAAATACATCGTAAGAGATGACTTGACGAGTCATAATCGTAAACAAACTTACTTTAAGGAATATACATTTTCTTCCAAAGTTCTGGCTGGCTTACATCAATCTTAATTAGGTAGCTTCCCAATAAAGACAACAGAAAATTTCGTAATAATTATATAACGTATCGGGGAGATGGGCCTCGTTAGCCTTGGTTGGCAACCTGTCTAGCAGAAGGAAAACTCCGAAATTAAACCAAACGTTCGGGGAGATGGGCCTCGTTAGCCTTGGTTGGCAACCTGTCTAGGAGAAGGAAAACTCCGAAATTAAACCAACTTTCAAGGAGCATACCCGACACAAAACCCCGATCTAAGGTGTAAACCGACCCGTGCCGAGGGATTCGTGGCCAGAGGGCAAGCTGGTCTCAAACGGAGGGTGCCTGTGTTGGTGGTCACAGGGCACAGCTAGGATTCCATCTTACCCCCGTACAGGGCTCTGCGGGGATGGACCTTTTAAATCCCTATTACTCGTAGAAACGCTATGAGGACAGACATTAATTATTCTTCAAATGGCGGCGACACGGTTCGCAACCTGTCACGTCTCGTTTCCCGCGAGGGCGAAAAGCGGCCTACGGAAAGCCGATTTGCAACATTGAATGTTGGCGGTGGAATGGACGGAAAATTGGATGAAGTATGCCAGATGTTGGATGATAGAAAGATTGATGTTCTGTGTGTGAATGAAACGAAAAAGAACGGATGTGACACTACAAAGCATGGCAGCTACACGGCGTATTGGTCCGGAGTAGATAGTACCACCAGAGCCTGCAAGGGAGTTGGCTTAATATTGTCTGCGCGAATAAATGAGTGCGTAAAAGAGTTTGAATGTGTAAATGCAAGGCTACTATGGATGAGAATGAAAGTAGGACTTACTCGTCTTCTTATTGTAGGGGTTTAAGCCCCGGTCAATATAGTAACGGGTATGTCACAACAAGAAAAAGACGAAAGGCAGGAGTTTTGGGAGAGTTTAAGAGAGATTCTGAGGACATGTAAGGATAACGAGAGATTGATTTTGTTAGGTGATTTCAATGGATGGGTGGGAGTAAAGCGAGATGGATTTGAAAGGGTTTTAGGTGGATTCGGTGATAAGAGTGTGAACAAAAATGGGAAAGAACTGCTTGAGGTTTGTTTGGAGTGGAGCCTTTGTGTGACAAACACCATGTTTGATCACAAAAGGATACATTTGTATACACGTGAGGCGAAAAATGTTAGAAGAAGTATGATTGATTTTGTAATAGTTGATGAACGACTGAGAAAGAATGTGTTGGATACGAGAGTTTTTCGAGGGATCGGCATCCATACAGACCACTTTTTGGTGTTAAGCCGGATAAGTGGGCTCTTTAGAGGATGGCGACACCGAGAAAATAATCAAGAGAGGATCTTGGAAAGAATAAAAGTAGAAAATCTGCAAGAGAAAGATGTGAAAGATGAGTATAAACGAAGATTGATAGTAAGATTTGAGAGGTTCGATGGCATAAATGATATGGAAGAGTTATGGTATTCCTTTAAAAAAGAGGTAGTATGTGCAGCGTCTGAAGTATGTGGTGTGATCAAGAGAAGGAAACTACGAAAGGTTAAGAATACATGGTGGGACAAGGATGTACAATCAGCAGCATCAGAGAAGAAGAAAGCGTGGTTGGTTGGCTGCCAGAGCAAATGAAAGAATGGGAAAGGCAACGAGTGATGACATAGATGAAGCAAGAAAGGAGTTTGTTAGGTCTAAAAGAATAGTGAAAGAAATGGTTAAAAGGAAAAAAGAGGAAAAGAAAGATGAGTTTAATAGAAGATTATCTGACGACTTTCGGAGAAACATTAAGTTTTTCTGGAAGTCCGTTCGTGCAGTTCGAGGAAAAACTCAATCCTCAGAATACACAGCAATCAGAGACAAGAATGGAAAGATACTGAATGGTGAATCGTGTGTGCTGAAGAGATGTAAAGAGTATTTTGAAGGATTATTTGAAAGAACGACGACAGAGACATCAACAAGTGAAATGAATGGTAATGATAGCAACGATGAAAGCGATATTGGCGTGGATGAAATTTTGAAGGCACTGGCTAGTATGAAATTAGGTAAGGCTGCAGGGTATGACAGGATTACAGTCGAAATGCTAAAGGCTGGACAGGGCATCATAGTTAGTCAGCTGCAGCGTTTATTCAACATATGCTGGAGCACCGGCCGAGTACCTGATGACTGGGCCACAGCAGTAGTTGTGCCTCTTTATAAAGGAAAAGGCTCGCAACAAGACTGCAAAAACTATAGAGGCATTAGCCTTCTGAGCATTGTTGGCAAATTGTATGCGAAGGTACTGATTGAAAGAGTTATGAAAGTAACCGACAAGAAAATATGGGATGTACAAGCGGGATTCAGAAAGGGTATGGGGTGTACGGATCAAGTCTTTTCCTTGCGATGCATAGCCGAGAAATTTTTGGCCAAAGGTCGAAAGGTCTACTGCGCATTCGTGGATTTGGAAAAGGCTTACGATAAAGTGGTGAGGAATGAAATGTGGTCGGTGCTGTCGATGTATGGGGTGAACAGCAGCCTAATTCGAGCTCTGAAATCCCTTTATGAGGATTCTAGAGCTTGTGTGAGGATAAACGGGGCATAAACTGACTGGTTTACCATCAACACAGGTGTTAGACAGGGATGTGTAGCGTCGCCGTGGCTGTTCAACCTCTTTATGGACAGTTGTTTGCAAGACTTGAAACATAGTGATTGTGGATTAAGGATGAATGAGTTACTTGTCAAATGCCTGCTTTATGCGGATGATCAGGTTATACTTGCGTCTTCAGTGGAGGAGTTGCAGGAGATGGTAACAATCATGCATGGTGCGTTAGAGAGGAATGGAATGAAAGTGAATGTAAGTAAAACGAAAGTTATGGTTTTTGAAAAGGAGGAATGCGTTACGGCTTGTAATGTTATGATCGATGGACAGCGAGTGGAGCAAGTGAATGAGTTTGTATATTTATGTACGCTGTTTACAAGAGATGGTAAGCATGTAGAAGATATTGAAAGAAGATTTAATGCAGGTAATAGAGTGAATGGAGCTCTAAAGGCGTTTATGAATAGCCAAAACGTGTCCAATAAGGCACGTTTGGCTGTGCATAGAGGGGTGTTAGTACCTACTCTTATGTATGGTAGTGATAGTTGGGTATGGCAGAAAAGTCATGAAAGTAGAATAAATGCTGTAGAAATGAGAGCACTGAGAAGTACCTATGTGTGGTGTCTCTCTGACTGACAGAGTAAAGAATTGTGTGATAAGAGAGTGTTGTGGGGTAAAAGAAGATGTAGTGACAAGCATCGAGAAAGGTATCGCTGGCTCACTATTACAAGGTTCTATGTTACAATTTTATCACTTATTGAGTTATGAATACTACAAGGTTCTATGTGCTATTAGCTACTCTTTTGCAAAAATAAACGACTAGATTACAGCTCTTTACTGCAAAATATCAAAAATAACGTGGTCCTATGTTGTTTTTATCAACGAAAAGGAATAACGAAGTTCTATGTAATACATAGAACCATTCAATTTTAGTTTTAACTTATTTTTAGTTTAACAAGGTTCTATGCTAAACATAGGACTTTGTTTTTTGAAAAAAAATCAAACTTATTAATGATCAAAGTTTTATGTAATCTGTCACTTATTAAATTTCGTGGTTTTTGTGATAATTTATTCAGTGCAATTGGTAATACATTTATGCAAATATTGCAGTCTTGATAAAAGAATAATCATATCAGTCTAGATACTTCCACCGCTGCACTTAGGCCTCCCCCAAAGTTCTCTACACAGACCGATTTTGAGCTACCCGCATCCAACCACTTCCCGCGATCTTAACCAGATTGTCGGGGCCTACCCCTACTACGTCATCCGTTACGTGGTCGCCACTGCAGAACCCGCCTGACCCGTGTCCCCCGTGTCCAGAACGGCCATGGGGTCTCAGAGCCGTAAATTATCACTGACAACACACACTGGTCAAAGACTTTCGTCTTGAGACACTGCGGGATATCGGACGTGAAGATATGCCTGATGATATGACTTTTCGAACGCTGCCCAACCGAACTCGGTTGGGCAGCGGATTCAACAATGACCTATTTCTCGAAATTATTCGCATAGGTCCCTACGACATGGACGTTAGACATGATTTTCATCTTGTCCTTGTTCATTTTAGGACCTACTTGTTGGGAGACTCTATAGAGGCCATCAAGCATTGCGCTGAGGTCTTCCATGGTCTCAGCCATGACTACGATGTCATCAGCAAATCCAAGGTGTGATGTACTCGCCGTTGATGTTGATACCGAGTCCTTCCCAGTCCAGAAGCTTGAAAAACGTCTACAGCGGAGCAGTGAAGAGTTTAGGACATATAACATCTCCCTGCCTCACCCCTCACTGTAGCCGAATAGGTTTTGAGCTCTGGTCCTGGAGGTGGACTGACATGGTAGCGTTTTCGAACAAACACTTCAGCACTTCGACATCTTCCTCTTAGCGTTATCCCAGTTTCGGCTGGCCGGCTTGGATTTGGCTGAATTTTGGCTTTTCCACGGAGCGACTGCCTGTCTGACCCCCGCAACCCGATGGGATAGCGATATTCCATGGTTTAGACCAGTGTCAGTTTTTATAGAAGGTACTGACGTCCTGTAACGATTGCCAAAGATCTTCATGACAACCGGGACCGACGGCTTAACGTGCTCTACGAGGCACGGGACAAGCGATAATTAACAATTCAATACGCACATAACTCCGAAAAGTTATTGGTGCGCGCCGTGGATTCGAACCCGATACCCTCTGCATGGCAGTCTGTTGGTATCTCCACTAGGCTATCGCTGCCTTCAGCACTTCGACATATCGATAGCCAATTTAGCACCGTTGGAGAGACTGCAGTACTGCCCAGGTTTCGATCGAATCAAAGGCTTTCTTATAGTCCACAAACGCCAAGCATAGAAGCTGATTATAGTCCTCGGACTTCTGTATAACCTGCCGCAGAGTGTGTATGTGGTCTATGGTACTATGGCCTTTACGGAATCCGGCTTGTTCGGGAGGCTGGCAGTCGTCTAGTTTGCTTTCAAGACGATTCGTGATGACCCTAGAAAACAACTTATAGACGTGACTCAGAAGTGAGATGGGGTCTGTAGCTCTTCAAATGGGTTTTGTCGTCCTTCGTGCAGAAAAGCACCACCACACTCCAGTGCTCTGCCTGTGGCGTTTTGCCCTCGAGTATGATGGAATTGAATAGCTTCCGAAGCATTTCCACGGCAGGTGCCAGACAGATCTGCCTGTTGAGACGCCGATATTTTGGCATGACGTCGGTGGATAGCAGAAGCATCCTTTCCTCTATGAGCTCGAGGGTCGGACTAGAGATTTTATTGGCTCTTTTCTTCGTTTTGGGCTTAAAAATCTTCCAGCCCGTGTTAGGGACAGCATCCACGAACCTGTCACTGAAGTCGTCGATAAAATAAAACCCAAAAAAATAACATTTTAGACTATTCAAGTGACGACAAGGTGAAAGATAAAGATTTCGTGCCTCCAAGCATTAATAGAGGAAAGGTACCAATTATGGAATACGTTCCTAATATAGAATAAGTTATATTTGGAAGATTAGGGGCCGCGAATATTCCAAAATTAGTTTTTGTAGAGTAAAGATATATCCGAAATAAATGTTATTTTACCAAATGTCAATTTTGTCATATTCTGGACACTTAGAACTGAAAATATAATGGCATTCCATATGGGGGACGTATTTCATAATTGGTCTTTTCCATAAAATTGGCTATAAAATATGTGATTTAACAAAAACAAAGTTCTAAGTTGTGCTTATAAATAAATAAATAAATATTTTTGCTACCACAAAGTTCTATGTTATTTTATTTTTGACGATATTATAAAATATAAATGTCATTACGCTTTTTTTTAAACTTGAAAAGCATTATGTAGTCCTAAACTATAATATTAAAATGTCACAAGAGGCTATGACCTTGACGTTGATAATAGCGTCGTCTCTGTTGGTTTTAATGTTGTTGGGTGAGATAGCGCATGTCTTTGGTCAGATAATTAACGTGGACTCTATTGAGGAGTTTGTGGGCAGCTATTTACACATCGCTGGGTACGACACTTTGAGTGAGTATCATATTAGATATTATATTGTTCACGTTATATACATACATACATACATAGACTCACGCCTGTTTCCCGGAGGGGTAGGCAGAGACTACGGAACGCCATTTGCAACGATCCTGACATACCTCTCTTGCTTGATTCACTCCCATCAAGTTTCTCATGCATGCTCTTCTGTTTAGGGTACTTCTGACCTGTCCTTTTTTTAGGATGTCTCCGATCTGGTCAGAGAACGTCCGCCTAGGTCTTCCCCTTCGTCCTGTCCCATTCACATTTGCCTTATATATCTTCTTTGTCAGTCTTTCGTCATCCATCCTCTCCATGTGTCCAAACCATCTTAACATGCCGTTCTCGATGCTTGTCACTACATCTTCTTTTACCCCACACCACTCTTGTATCACACAATTCTTTACTCTGTCGGTCAAAGACACACCACACATACTTCTCAGTGCTCTCATTTCTACAGCATTTATTCTACTTTCAAGTCTCTTCTGCCATACCCAACTATCACTACCATACATAAGGGTAGGCAGTAACACCCCTCTATGCACAGCCAAACGCGCCTTTTTGGACACGTTTTGACTGTTCATAAACGCCTTCCAGAGCTCCATTCACACTACTACCTGCATTAACTCTTCTTTCAATATCTTTTTCATTCTTACCATCTCTTGTAAACAACGTACCTAAGCAAACAAACTCAATCACTTGTTCCACTCGCTGTCCATCGATCAAAACATTACAAGCCGTAACGCATTCCTCCTTTTCAAAAACCATAACTTTCGTTTTATTTACATTCACTTTCATTCCTTTCCTCTCTAACGCACCATGCATGATTGTTACCATCTCCTGCAAATCCTACGCTGAAGATGCAAGTATTACCTGATCATCAGCATAAAGGAGTCATTTGACGAGTAACCCATTCATCCTTAATCCGCAGTCACTATGTTTTAGATCTTGCAAACAACTGTCTATGAAGAGGTTAAACAGCCACGGCGACGCTACACATCCCTGTCTTACACCTGTCTCGATGGCAAACCAGTCAGTTTATGCCCCGTTTATCCTCACACAAGCTCTAGAATCCTCATAAAGGGATTTCAGAGCTCGAATGAGGCTGCTTTTCACCCCATTCATTGACAGCACTAACCAAATTTCATTCCTCACCACTTTATCGTAAGCCTTTTCCAAATCCACGAATGCGCAATAGACCTTTTGACCTTTGGCCAAAAACTTTTCGGCTATGCTTCGCAAGGAAAAAACCTGAGCCGTACATCCCATACCCTTTCGGAATCCCGCTTATACATCCCATATTTTCTTGTCGGTTACTTTCAAAACTCTTTCAATCAGGTCTTATTAGTACCGGTTTTTATTTCAAAAAAAAAGAGATATACGGTATTTTTGACTTTAGTAAAGTAAATAAAGCACAAAGATAAACAGAACTATCTTAATAGAAATTAACAGATTATTTTACAAGTACCTCTCAGTTGTTTTATTACTTCAAATGACCAAAGACATGGCCCAATCTGGCTACAAATTGCCTACATCATCAAATTCAATTAAAATATTGTGTTGAAGCACGGTGAAATTGTAAAATTGCCTTTATAAACAAACTTCAAAAAGTAAATCATGACGGAGTTAAGATCTCGGTGACTCTAGATGAATGAAGTAGTTTAAGTTATTGACGTTTTATGAATGTCAATGTGCATAATCCTATGTTGATCAATAATTATGTCAATCTCGGCTTTGTAAGAGTCCTCACAAACTATCGCGTTTATATATAAATATAATATATATAACATAATTTGTTGCCTGTGTTAAATACGAGCACAGACTTCATACTGAGGGCCAGCTTCAACATTACTGGATCAGCCTAGGACCAAGAATCAAATGGACTCGACATTTGCGTACACCCGTAAAGGACGGACATTTATAGTACATCCTGAGTTGGTGTTACCAGATGTTGTAAATGTTTACCCTACAATTCTATGAAGTACATATTAATTTTTAAGTAACATTGTATCAAACCTGAATTATAATAATAATAATATTCTACCACATTCACACAACACCATCTAGTCCCAAACTAAGCAGAGTTTGTACTATGGGTACTAGATAATGGATAAACATACTTATATACTTTTTTTTTGTAAATACATACATATTATACATTGAAACACCCAGACCAAGACAAACATCCTTGTTCATGCACACAAATGTTTGACTTGTGTGGGAATCGAACCCGCGACCTTCGGCGTAGCAGTCGTTTACACTCCCGCTGCGCCAACGGGTCGTTCCGGGATTGAATACCTTACCAGACATCTGAGACCGCGTTCTCCTATAATTTTTAATCAATTCGGTATCTCGATGAATTTATGAGCTAACTCGAGAAGTTCCATCAATATTCGTTTAGGTATTTTTGCAACAAATAGTAACAAACATCTATATAATATAATTTACAGCCCAATAAAAAATAAAAAATAGCTTACTTTACAAGGAGGTTTAAACCCATCCATAACGTGTGCGATAAGTATTTTTTATACTTAATATTACTAAGAATAACAAAAGTGTCAAATATGTGGGACTGGCTTCACTCGCCAAATAAACACGAGGCTCAGAGTTATATATATTTTATTATATTATTTGACACTCAACTTTACTGTCCTTTGAACAAAATTAATTTTGTATACAAATTTCTTATTTTCTCTTCTTTATCATTCGAGAATGATTCCAAATAAGTACCTATTGCGGGGAGTTTTCCTAAAACACTTTTGTTCAAAGTGTTTAGAGCATACTCTTGCATATTTATTCGGATCCCAGTTTTCTCCTCCTGTTGCACGTATCCACAATTATTTTTGGATCGTGCAGTCCTTTGGGAATCTAAAAACAAATAATTTCATTACTACAAAGAATCGGAAAACAAGTTAAATAATTAATCTTAGGTTCATATGAAACTAAGTAACGGCAAATTACCCAAAATTTGGGTAATTTCCCAAACGCTTCTGTGATATCCCTAAAAAACATTTAACACTGTAAAATTAAAAAGTATCGATGACTTTTGAATAGCTCAACATTCAACGACCTATTGAATTCGATTGTGTAATACTAAAATCGCAGTGATAATAAAATAGCATTTTTTGGTTTATTGATGTAATTTAGAAATTATTTCCTTATATAATGATACGCTATTTGTATCATTCTATCAATATTTTCATGTATAAATAGATATTATAACTAAAATATCGTACTTACGAATAAATGGTTATGTTCTCACATTTCCGCTCATTATGGCTTTTACAGCCTAAAATGTAACAAATCACCATAATAAATCTGAACCAATGATATTTTCACTAAGCATTCACAATTAATAACAATAATAACACAATTTTTCGCGGAAGTTATCGAGAGCTCAAACGTTTGTTGGTCACAATATTCAGTTGTGACCAACAAAAAAAACGAAAACTCTGACAAAGACAAAAAATGCTATCTTTGTCTCTTTTACTCTTATGTATTTCTGTATGTAATTATCTCGGTCTGTCACGGTATTATTATTTGCTTGTCAAATCCATAGAGATACATCATCCTAGGGATCAGCGTTATCATACAGATAAGTTAAAATTGGAATGAAATTTGTATGACGTAAGCTGCCATGTCGTGACAATAGTACTTTCTGTACAAGAAAAATAAAGATGTCAGAAATTTATTTCTCCAATAGAGACTGGGCTCTACGTAGCTAATAGAGGCACATGAAAACGTTAGACGTATTTACAAACATTGGCAGCATACAATTACATTATTAAGCGTATTACCCCATTTCACTGTTACACTCTGCTTGATTCCTGACTTAATTATTCCGATTTCTCCACAAAACAATGTCAAATGCAATCGTTGTATTCATCATATGAATCGTGACCAGCTTTCTTGCTCTGCCATGTTAATACCAATATGCCGTTGGGTTGTATGTTCTATGACGGAGATCAGCATTGCCTAGTTATACGGGGAGATGTGATTAAAACGTGACTCTGAAACAATGCCATTAGTATGGAACGCGCATGTTCTATTAACTTACACTTACGACCATAGACAACACTCGTAAATACTTTAATAGGCTATCATCCGCCAAATGAAGAAACTAAATGCTCTGATTCCAATTATAAGTCTCATGATATTATCTCCGAGAATTGCTCACAATCACGATATGACCAAAGATTAATCTCAAGATATTTTTAAATCTCAATTAAATATCAAAAGATTTTTTGTCGTTTGACCTCTTATATGCATTCAAAGAAATTAAATCAAATTAAATGAATGTATATAATGGCTATTATACGTAAACCTATTACACAATTCTTTGGAAAAGAAATGGACCTATATTTCTCAGCAAAGATCCACTTAGGATGTCAGTTTAATAAAACGACGGTTCAGAGATCAGCATTAATAATAAAAGCAAGTATACAATAAGTATTTCATCAAAGATTTTATGGACACGAGTACCTACACTCAGTAAGAAAGTGATGCCAACTTACGAAGAAACAGAACTTGTAAAGTCTAGGATGCTATATGTATGCGAGAATGAGTATATTAGTATTTGAAACTCTCAGGTGTAACAATTCACTTCAAAGTAGACGTGTAAGTAGATTTGCATTTCGTATACGACGATATAAGTCACTTGTTACCACCCACAGAGCACATACGAAATCCAAGTTTAGGTACATATTAATAAAGTTTCAATATAAGGTGACTCGTTCAGACGTTACGGAGATCGAAGTGAAGCAATATGGGACACAAATTGATTTACGCTTCAGAGGTTATGACTACAGAAACGAGAGGGGTTACAATGTAAATAAACTGTCAGCCTCAAATCCTTGTATTAGATTACGGGACAGTGCGGGATCTCGCAGCAGTAAGCAGGCGGATACTCGTTTAGATCTTTACTTTGTTTCACTTTTCAAGTCACGTGTCACGATCAGTGCTCCCCAGGCGACCGTTGTACATTTTACTGCCCAACACTTGTAACTTCCACCAAATTTCAAACTTGAACAACAGTGACGGCTTTCGTAAGTAATTTATGTTGTACACGCTCAGTAAGTTTTCTTTTTTATGAAATTGCTATGTCACCTCTGAGAGGAGACAAAGGTTCCTTACTGAAGTTTCTGAGTATTGTTAACTTTAAAGTCATTTTATTTGAGACTTGTAGAATTATTATCTGTTTGTAAGGGAATTATGTAGAAGAAAAATTGTAACAAAAAGGCACCGTCAAATATTACACAAAAGAGTGTACACGAGCGCGTGACAATAAAAAAATCCCTACTACATGATTTTGATCACTCTTTATTACAAAGATACGAATACACCAATGAGCGAGGTTAATTGATCAGAAGTAGGTATTTTTCAATTTGGACCACTGATTTAACCGGAACTTTTTTACAGTTTTATTTCTCTAGTCTTAGTTAGATGTATCTTATATTTGTAAGATATAACGAAGTAACCCTACTCATTTCTAAATAATATTGCGAAATTGTTTAGCTTATGACTAGTCATATATAACATGTATACAGTGTAAGCTCACTTCGTCGTAGAGGTCGTAGAGAGCTGTAAACAGTACATACTTATAAATTAGTAAAAACCTAGTCCACGTTACACATATCAAAAACATATGTTATTGCGTAACACTCCAAGTCTCAATGGCTTTGCAGTTGTCGCAAAGTCGCGAGAGGCTGCAAGGTAGGAAAAATGTAGGAGCTCGGTGCGGCTTATCTCTTTACTTAGAGCTCGCTCAGCGAAGCCTTCTAGACATTTTAAAGGATTACTTTACTCGTGTAACTCCCATCATCGTACATTTAGAAGCATTTGGACAAGGTAACGGCTCGTTGTCACTTCAATAAACAGTCTAGTATGTTGAATATTTTTCATTGATATTTCATTACGTGTTTTATGTATTCAGGGAAAGAGCTTAATACATATTTTTATGCCTATATTTTCTCGTTATCTTGAACAGTAAATCAAATTTTTAAGCAATATACATACGTAGGACAATAAACAATTCTGAGCTCAGCCGACTTGAAAACAACACAACATCAATAAGCTA
This sequence comes from Euclidia mi, assembly GCA_944739405.2. NCBI lineage: Eukaryota > Metazoa > Arthropoda > Insecta > Lepidoptera > Erebidae > Euclidia > Euclidia mi. Next base: position 23,875,817 of record OX123187.2, read on the forward strand.
ACATGAGCAGCTGTCAAGCGCAGCTGTTTATTATAAAGAACAGCCGTAAACAATAAACGTTATGCTTCTGAAAGTGCCCTCGGTGTGTGCGTCTTTCAATTTATTTATTTATGCAAGTCGTTATCATCCGAATTTGCGCTCGCCTCGAATTTTAGCAGCATCTGCGCTGCACCGAGACTGGCCATTAGCGGAGATCCGAATATATCTTAATAACAACGCGGCTATTGGCTTCAGCTAAAACCACTACGTACTGCTGCGACGAGCGCTTAATTAAATTTTCTGCTGTATACGAGTATACTTAACTAGGCGATCCTTTTCTTCGGAATCATGTTAGGATTTAAACATGCTCTCATTTAGAATATAGTGGTTTTCTAGACGCTTTGTTTTGTTATATTAACAAGGTATTTAAATAACAAATGCTGTTTATAGGATAAGAGAGGTTTTGAAGATTATGAAACAGAATAAAACATGCAATAATAGTGCTTTGAAATGAAATGATAAGGACGGCGCGGCGTCTGCTTCACCGTCGCTTGCAGCGATCGGCGGCGCGGTGGCCAGCCGGACGAGTGCCAGGAGGGGGCAGGGACGCAGGGACTTCGTCTCCACTTCAATTTGCGCCCAACCGCACACCCAAAAGAATTCAATTACGAGTACATGAATAAACCAACTTCGTTCACCGACGTATCGAGTGTAAGTGGAAAAACTATAATTGGGTGAAAACTGCACTCTGTTAAAATATTAGTTCTTTGTGTTCGCGACCTGTTTAATATTCATAACTTTTATACTGCAAAAAATATGAATGTTTTGTTATTTTTCTTGAATGAAATCAAATTTTTATTCCACAATGGAACATTTTGTGCAATTGCTCGTGTCAAAACATTTTTAATGCAGATACGGTACAATGTGAACGTGCGAGTTCATTTATACCTCCATAAAAGTAATCTCGAATATCAGAGAACAATAACCGCTGTGTTTCACACTAAAGTAGACATATGGAAAATGGACAAAAATATATTCGGGCGGAACCGTTGAATTCTAAAGCAATCCATTACGTGAAGCAAAAGCAAATCCCGACGAATGATGTGCTTGCTATAAATCTTCTCTCGATGACAGATCTCGCGGTGCGAACATCACAACCTCCATACCCACTGGCTTTTAACACTTTATATGAAAATGTTAAATTGAAGTTGATTTACAACAATGCCGTTCGTCATGCCCTTGTATTTGCATAACACACATTCATTACGAACAATGGCAAGTCGCCATACATTATTTTACTTGGAATGATGTTGTACTGTCGCGCGTCGTGTCATTGAAGGTTTACATTCGACGTTCATTCTCAAATACTGATGTTTTTATATCTATTCAAAATACATGTGGAAAAAGTAAAGCATTTATTTGAAACTTTATAACCAGCAATAATTTATTTGAACTCGTTGAACGTGCATATTAAGCGTATATTTACACGACCAAAAACAAAAAATAACATGAAATTAATTAAATTCAAGACCGAAAGAAATAAACTTTTCAGTTCTTAGCTGAAAATACTGTTTATTACAAAAATTAAACGAAAGGTAATTGATATTGCGAAACGGTGAGATGATGTTTCAGTTATTACCATTAATTATTATATAACATTCCATTTTCTTGTTAACTACAACAAGAACTTGGACAATTGAAGTGTATGACTATATAATAATATTAGTGTGTAAGTTCTTTAATAATAGAATACGTAATATGTATACTCCTTTAGTTAATAAGTAAGTATCAAATAATATGCTTAGTTTGTAGTTTACCGTAATGCGCATTATTTTATAATTCTTTATTCATTATAATATACGACTTTTAACTAAGTGGTTGTCTAGTTATTTAGTATCCTAATCCCCAACATTACATGGCGACCCTGCCTCTGCAGTCTGGTCTGCCAAGGGGCTCTTTCAGTATAAGTACCTTGAATATATAGTATCGCAACACGTACCTACATATACATATGGAACATGTGTCGTTCCACGGTGGAAAAAGAAGATGTTTTCATCAACCAAAACGCGGCTGGTAACAATGACGCCGTGCTCAAGGACATTGGAGGCCACGTGGAGCGCCTAAGTATCGTCACCCTGGTCATCCTCGCAATATTGACTGGTTTGATAATCTACTTTCTCCTACGATTGTATAGAAGTTGCCATCGCCGCTGGATACAAGACGAAATTGGGCTCAACGCAATGCAACGTATTCGGGCATCCATCCGAGGACGAGTTGAAGGTACAACATCTGATAATATGTAGATAACCATCCAGATAACGTGAAAAATGGTGGTTACGACGCGAGTGACAATATCATATTTCATTACTTTATAAATTAAACGCGCTAGAATTGTGCACTGGCGATAGGTACTGCATGCTAAAAATGCAACGTAGCAAAGTGTTGTATATCGTGTCGCAATAATGTTAAAGATTTTATGTTAAGTTAATAATATAAGTCGTATTATTTTTAGACTATGATTGATAGTTTAATTGAATATTATAATAATTTGGTAGATATTAGAAAATATTTGATAAAAAAGGGACAGAGTAGATACAAAGGACAAGTTATAGAGACTAAATTAAATGAATCCAAATATATTTTAGATAAATGTAGTCGAATATTATCGTTATTGGAAAATAAAAAGGATAGTACATTAACATCGGCATTAGATATATTTCAAAATATTAATACGATATATAAAGAAATTAATAGTTTATGTGTCTTCCCTGAAAGAATAGTAAAAATGGAGTTTGACCTAAAAGTGGCGTGTAGTTTGATTCCAGTATTGGACGGTGTTGATGAGACGACCAAACGGCTAATAGACTCCATCGAGATGTACGCCGGTATGCTCGACTCAAAAGGTGAGGCCTTGTTAATTACTTTTGTACTTAAAAATAGACTGTCTGAAAATGCAAAGTTGCGTTTATCTAGCACATACAAGACCGTTAAAGAGTTAATTACAGACTTGAGACAATATCTTTTACCAAAAAAGTCTTTTATAGCGGTTCAATCCCAATTGCAAAACGCTCAACAGGGTTCAAGGACAATTGATGTGTATGGCACTGAGATCGAGAACTTGTTAACGGATTTAACTATCTCGCAAGCCGACGGTAACCCGGATAATTTTAAAGTATTAAAGCAGATTAATGAAAAGCTCGCAATAAAACGGTTTTCAGATGGTTTGCGCAGCTCGAAGCTGAGTACAATTATTTCTGCCCGAAACTACTCCAACCTGAAGGATGCCATACAAGCTGCAAAAGACGAAGAGAGCACCTCCTTTCGGCCATCATCAGGTAACATTTTACATGTATCTAAGCAGGGACACAGTTCGCAAAGAATGAATGATTTTCAAGGGCATCAGCGTCAAAGAGGTCATTTTCGTGGTCAATACTATAATAATTACAATCGTGGTCAATATTACAATAATTACAGTCGTGGTCAGCAGCATAATAATAGCTATAATAATGGACAATTATGGCGAAATAATAATTTTAAAGGAAATTTCCGCCCGTTGTCGGTGAACCAGCGTGGGTCCAGAGGTTCGAGATATTTTAGGAATACCAGACGTGGACAAAATGCGTTTCCTGTAGAGCAAACTGTTAGTGACAATAAACCTATTACTGAGACATGTAGTAAGAACCAGTTTTTTCGAGCTTAAACATTTTATATTATCATGTCAAGGAAATGCTAAATATATCGCATTTTACATTAATCATATTAAGTACTATTGGCTCGTAGATACAGGTGCTTCATTATCTATAGTTAAAAGTGACAGTTTACCAAGAAACGTTATTGTTAGAAAAAATCACACACTGATTAATGGAATAGGTGGTCAGCAGTGTTCTCAAGGTTCTGTAAATTTAAATCTTAAACATAATAATCAAATATTTCAGCATGAATTTCTTATCTTTGATTCGTTACCACTAAAAGCAGATGGAATAATTGGTTTAGATTTCTTAAGCAAGTTTCAAGCTAATATTAATTTAAATTCAAATATTTTAACGCTTAGTAATTTAGGAAAAACATATAATTTTAATGTTGTTGATGATCAAGAGAGACTTAAGAATACATTAACTATTCCAGCACGTTCAGAGTCCGTACATTTTATTTACGTTAGCAAACCAAATAGTGATGAAGTACTTGTGTGTGGACAAGAGCTTATGACGGATGTATTTTTAGCAAATTCGATAGCAAAAGTAAAAAATAATAGGCTTCCTGTAAAAATTCTTAATGTTAGTGAAAGGGATATAACTTTACCGTCTTTTACTCCTACTTTACAATCCTTGTGTGACTATGATATTTGCCAATTTCAAGACAATAAAGTAGATGTATCGAGAGTAAATACATTATTATCTGAATTAAAGTTAAATTACCTTAATGAAGAAGAGAAGGAATCTATAGAAAAAATATGTGCTAAATATGCAGATGTTTTTTATGTAGAAGGGGATAAATTGTCAACTACTAATATTTATGAGCAATCAATAGCCGTAAAACCAAATTGTACTCCTATATACACTAAACCTTACAGATTACCGCAGGCATTAAAACCAGAAATAGCTAAGCAAATAAATAAAATGTTAGAGAATGATATTATAGAAAAGTCGAACAGTGAATGGTCTAGTCCAATTTTATTAGTACCAAAGCGAAGTAGTGAAAGCACTGAAAAGAAATGGCGTTTAGTCGTGGACTACAGAAAAGTAAACGAAATGATTTGTGATGATAAATTTCCACTTCCTAACATAAATGAAATATTAGATTCTCTTTCGGGAGCAGTTTATTTTAGTCACCTTGACCTTCACCAAGGGTACTATCAGGTGAAATTGGAACCAGCTAGCCGTAAATTAACTGCGTTTTCTACAAGTACAGGCCAATATCAAATGAAGCGCTTACCGATGGGACTTAAGATAAGCCCAAATTCTTTTAGCCGTATGATGTCTGTAGCTATGTCTGGCTTGACATATGACAAATGTCTCATTTATCAGGACGATTTAATTGTAATAGGGAGAAGCCTTTTATCTCATAATAAAAACCTAATTAGTGTCATGGAGCGCTTAAGAAAAGTTAATTTAAAGTTAAATCCGCAAAAATGTGAATTTTTAAGAAAAGAAATACTGTATTTAGGACATGTTGTTTCTGAAAAAGGTGTTTTACCAGACCCAGAGAAAACAAAAGTACTAAAGAATTATCCTACTCCTAGAAATGTTGAAGAAGTTAAACGTTTCGTAGCTTTTTGCAATTATTACCGTAGATTTATAAAATCTTTTTCAGAAATAGCAATGCCTCTTAATAAATTATGTAGGAAAAATGAAATATTTATTTGGTCAGAAGAATGTAAAAATGCATTTGAATTTCTAAAAAACGCTTTAACCTCTTCGCCAGTTCTACAATATCCTGATTTTGATGAGAGCAATGAGTTCATTTTACAAACAGATGCTTCAGGTATTGCCATTGGATCAGTATTGTGTAACAAAGATCTTAGACCAGTAGCCTACGCAAGTAGACCATTAAATAAGGCAGAAAAGAACTACCCTACTATTCAGAAAGAACTTTTGGCAATTGTATGGTCTGTTAAATATTTTAGGCCATACCTATATGGGCAAAAATTTACTATTATGACAGATCACAAACCGTTAGTTTACCTTTTTGGAATTAAAGACCCGTCAAGTAGGCTTCTTAAATTTAGGTTAACTCTAGAAGAGTATGACTTCAAAACTGTATATGTGAAAGGGAAAGAAAATGTGGCAGCGGATGCTTTATCTAGAATTTCTTTAACTTCTGATGACCTAAAAAGTATGCATGAGCAAGTTGTAGCTGTCTTGACGCGAGCTCAAAAGAAGAGATTGAACGATATGGATGAAAGTAGAAAGAATGATAAGAAAACGGATCTTAGTAAATCCCCTGACTCGAGGCCTGATCAACCGAGAGTTGTGGATATATTAAGAAAACCGTGTGAAACCGTGGAAATGTGTTTGATTGAAGGAAATGAATTAAAAAGATTTAGAGATAGCAATATGATAAACCAAGAATTAGAATGTTTTGCGTTTGTTCGAAATAAGAAAACGTTATTTATAAATCTTAATTTTAAGGCGCATTTCTCGCGAGCCGAATTTGCGCAAAAATTAAGATTATTTTGTGAGAAAATAGGTATAAATGAAGTGTGTATCATAAAAAATGAAGATAATATAGACTTTGTAAAGAATTTGTGTGATGAAGTATCGTCTCTCACACATTGGTCCGGACCACGAATTTGTATATTACGAGGAATGAAGAGAATTAATGACGACAATGAAAAGACTATTATTTTAAATGACTTCCATATACTGCCATCCAGTGGTCATGCTGGGGTGCGCAGAATGGTGAATACTATTAAACAACGGTATTATTGGCCAAGTATTGAGAGGGACGTCCAAGAATTTGTCAAAAAATGTAAACAATGTCAAAAATCTAAATATTTTAGATATACAAAAGAACCGATGGAAATAACCACAACGGCTTCATCGGCATTTGATAAAATTTACTTAGATGTAGTTGGACCTTTAGATAGGGACATCGACGGTAATTGCTATATACTGACCATGCAGTGTGAGCTGACAAAATTTGTCCAAGCTATTCCTCTTAAAAATAAGGAAACTGTGTCCATTGCAGATGCATTTGTTAGAGAGTTTATATTAAGGTTCGGCATTCCTGGGACAATAGCAACAGACCGAGGCACTGAGTTCATCTCTTCAACCATGGAACAGGTTTGCAAAATTCTTAACATTGATAAATTATCTTCTACAGCTTACCACCACCAGTCCATAGGAGCTCTTGAAAATGCGCACAAAACCTTGGGTGCATTTTTAAGGATCCAATGTGAAAATCATACCGACACTTGGAGTTATTGGCTACCGTTTTGGTGTTTTAGTTTTAACAACACAGTCCATTCCGAAACAAATTATACGCCATACGAACTTGTTTTCGGTAAACTTTGTAGAATACCTAATAGAATTAAAGAAACAGTAGAGCCATTATACAATAGTGATGACTATCCATTACAACTCAAATATAGGTTACAATTAGCCCATGCCGATGCAAAGGAAAAATTACTTTGTCATAAACAAAAACGTAAATGTTTGTATGATAGATCTATTAATCCTATTAAATACGAAAAAGACGATTTAGTGTTGTTGAAGAATGAAACAGGTCGAAAATAAGATGCAATATTTGAAGGTCCCTACAAAGTAATAGAAGATTTAGGTAGTAATGTTAAAATATGTAAGAATAATAAAATAGAATTAGTACATAAGAATAGGACTAGGGCGTTCTATCAATAGTTTAACATTACATGTAATATTAATGATTATCTTAGTATAATAAATATCATTGTATAACTGCAGTTAGATAGATGATTATCATAATATAGTTAAATAAATTAGGTATGAGTTTTCATAAATTTGATAATTTTAGTAGTAGATTTTTCGGTTTAAAACCTTTACATGTGTGTATCAATGTAATCATTGTTTTTCGTTAAAATAAAATGATAATGTTATCGTGTAGTGTAAAAAAAAAATATATTTGTCGATATATTTTTTTTTATATGCCCTGGGAGGTGAAGTGTATGACTATATAATAATATTAGTGTGTAAGTTCTTTAATAATAGAATACGTAATATGTATACTCCTTTAGTTAATAAGTAAGTATCAAATAATATGCTTAGTTTGTAGTTTACCGTAATGCGCATTATTTTATAATTCTTTATTCATTATAATATACGACTTTTAACTAAGTGGTTGTCTAGTTATTTAGTATCCTAATCCCCAACATTACACAATGCTTTCAGTAATTCCATTCCATAATACTTCTTAGAAAGATACTTGGCAGAAACTTGGTATCTACCTATGAATAAATAATTATATACTTAGTTACACATCTTTTCATCGTCACTAGCTTGTACCTGCAACTTTGTTCGTGTTATTACCTAGACAAACTATTTATATTAATAATAAATTCTGTACTAGTTAACCTTTGCAATTTTGACCATTACATCCAACATTAACATTAAGTGATAGAATATTTGCACTTAAAAATTATATCAATAAGTACATACATACATAGACTCACGCCTGTTTGCCGGAGGTGTAGGCAGACTACGGAACGCCATTTGCAACGATCCTGACATATATCTCTTGCTTCATTCACTCCCATCAAATTTCTCATGCATGCTCTTCGATTAAGGGTACTTCTAACCTGTGCTTTTTTTAGGATGTGTCCAATCTGGTCAGAGAACGTCCGTCTAGGTCTTCTCCTTCCTCCTGTCCCATTCACACTAAACTTATATAACTTCTTGGTCAGTTTTTCGTCATGGATCCTCTCCATGTGTCCAAACCATCTTAGCATACCTTTCTCAGTGGTTGTCAGTACATCATATTTTACCCCACAACACTCTCTTATCACACAATTCTTTACTCTGTCGTTCAAAGACTCTCCACACATACTTCTCAATGCTCTCATTTCTACAGCATTTATTCTACTTTCATGTCAATTCTGCCATACCCAACTTTCACTACCATACATATGTGTAGGTACTAACACCCCTCTATGAACAACCAAGCGTGCCTTTTTGGACACGTTTTGACTGTTCATAAAAGCCTTCAAAGCTCTATTCACCCTATTACCTGCATTAGCTCTTCTTTCAATATCCTTTTCATTCTTACCATTCCTAGTAAACAGCGTAACTAAATATAAAAAATCATTCACTTGCTCCATCGATCATAACATTACAAGCCGTAACACATTCCTCCTTTTCAAAAACCATAACTTTCATCTTGCTCACATTCACTTTCATTCCTTGCCTCCCTAAAGCACCATGCATGATTTCTGCCATCTCCTGCAAGTCTTCCGCTGAAGACGCAAGTATTACCTGATCATCAGCATAAATGATGCATTTGACAATTAACTCATTCATCCTTAATCCACAGTCACTATTTTTCAAATCTTGCAAACAATTGTCCATTAAGAGGTTGAACAGCCACGGCGACGCTACACATCCCTACTAACACCTGTCTCGATGGTAAAACAATCAGTGTACGACCCATTTATCATTATATCATTTATCCTCACACAAGCTCTAGAATCTTCTTAAACGGATTTCAGAGCTCGTATGAGGCTACTGTTCACCCCATACATGGACAGTACCGACCACATTTCATTCCTCCCCACTTCATCGTAAGCCTTTTCCAAATCCACGAATGCGCCATAGACCTTTTGACCTTTGGCCAAGAATTTTTCGGCTATGCACCGCAAGGAAAAGACTTGATCCGTGCATCCCATACCCTTTCGGAATCCCACTTGTACATCCCATATTTTCTTGTCAGTTATTTCCATTTGAATTTCCAGAAAAACTTTATGTTTCTCCGGAAATCTTCAAATAGTCTGCTATCAAACTTATCTTTCTTTTCCTCTTTTTTCCTCTTAACAATTTCTTTCACTATTCTTTTTGACCTAACAAACTCCGTTCTTGCTTCATTTATGTCATCACTCGTTGCCTTTTCCATTCTTTCATTTGCTTTGGCAGCCAACCAATCTAAAAAAGCTTTTTCTTCTCTGACACTGCTAATTTTACATCCTTGTCCCACCATGTATTCTTAACCTTTCGTATTTTCCTTCTCTTAATCACACCACATACTTCAGACGCTACACATACTATCTCTTCTTTAAAAGATTGCCATGTTCTTCCACATCATTTATGCCATCGAGCCTCTCAAATCTTGCTATCAGTTTTCGCTTGTACCCTCTTGCAGATTTTCTACTTTTATTATTTCCAAGACCCTATTTTCTTTGTGTTCTCGGTGTCGCCATCCTTTAAAGAGCCCATTTATTTGGCTCATCACCAAGAAGTGGTCTGTCTGGATGCCGATCCCTCGATTTGTATCCAACACATTCTTTCTCATACGTTCATCTAAAATTACAAAATTTATCATACTTCTTCTAACATTTTTAGCATCACGCGTATACATGTGTATCCTTTTGTGATCAAACATGGTGTTTGACACACAAAGGCTCCACTCTAAACAAACCTCAAGCAATACTTTTCCATTTTCATTCACACTTTCATCACTAAATCCACCAGAACCCTTTCAAATCCCTTTCGTTTTACTTCCACCTATCCATTGAGATCACCTAACAAGCTCAATCTTTCGTTATCCTTACATTTCCTCAAATCTCTCTTAAATTCTCCCAAAATTCCTGCCTTTCGTCTTGTTCTCGCTGTGACATACCCGCTACTATATTGACCTGGGCGTAAACTTCTACAATAAAGAGACGAGTAAGTCCTTTTTTCATTCTCATCCACAATAGCCTAGCTTTTACACATTCAAATTCCTTAACGCACTGATTCATTCGCGCAGACAGTATTAAACCAACTCCTTTGCAGGCTCCGGTGATACTGTCTTCCCCAGACCAATAAGCCATGTAGCTGTCATGCTTGGTGGGGCCACAATCTTTCATTTTTGTCTCATTCACACAAAAAACATCAATCTTTCTATCATCCATCACCTGGCATACTCAATTTATTCAATTTGCCGTCTTTTCCTCCTTCAACATTCAATGTTGCAAACCGGCTTTGCGTAGCCCGCTTTTCACCCTTGCGGGAAACGGGAGGCGATGGGTTGCTAACCGCGTCGCCGCCGTCTGGAGAAATTAATTTTTAGTTCCCATAGCGTTCCCATGAGCATTAGGGATTTCAAATGTCCATCCCCGCAGAGCCCTTTACGGGGATAAGGTGGAATCCCCTCTGTGCCCTGTGACCACCAACACAGGCAACCTCCGTTTACGACCAGCTTGCCCTCTGGCCACGAATCCTTCGGCACGGGTCGGTTGACACCCTGGATTGCGGTTTGTTTTCGGGTATGCTTCCTGAAATAAGTACGTTAAAAAAAATTCATACCTAACGCAAGACAAGGTCCATTCATAAGTAAGAATATTATGTTTTGTTTGAAGTAAGTACAGTCGCCATATAAAAGAGGCCTGTGAAAAATCAAGCCATATAAGGATCTTTTCATGTGCCTCGAATTCGATAATTAACTTACAATATTTTAAATATAATATGCTAATTATCACTTGATAAAGCTGAAGCAAAATCGCAAGGAAATCTGTATGTTTTATAATTCTACGTTATATCCACGGAAGACACGCAATGTCTGCTAACCCGCACTTAACCAGCGCAGTAGAATACGACCTAACCTTTTTAATAGTGAGAAGAGGCATTTTCCCAGCAGTGGCACAGTTAAAAGTTTATTTTATTATTATTATACATTTGACCTCCCTTGGGAACACTTTAACACGTGGCGTGCGTTTGTTGACCAGCCAGCGAAAGTATTCTAGGGAAATGACTTCATTACTTGTGGGGGACGACTACAATTAAATTATTCTTTCATATTTTTAGAGATTTATAACCTTTGCTTTATGGAGTATTATCTTACCTAATTCATACACAAGTGTGTTGATTTTTCTACGTGAGAAACTGAATCTAACAGTATCACATATAAACCCTGTTTGGTTGAGATTTAGGTCAAGAAACCTTTATTTTGATTTTATTATATTTACTATATAGACAGCGTTTTTCACAATCTATACTAATATTATAAAGCTGAAGAGTTTGCTTGAATGTGTCTTTGTTCGTTCGTTTGGGTGAACGCTCTTATCTCAGGAACTACTGAGATAAGCGCGTACAACCAAATTCAATTTGAATAATTATTTTTAAGGTGTTGGAAAGCCCATTTATTGAGGAAGTCTATGGAATATATAACATAACAATAAAATAATAAACTAGCCTCTAGCCCTATAATAACGAACTTGTTACCGTTAGCTCAGCTAGTATTATAATAGAACAGACATCATAAGTAATATTATTAAAAGTAATATCTATGATTTGCCATTGGTAATAACATTTGCTTGCTATAACGAACTCAAGCTATACAAACGATGCAATTTAAGTTGGATTATTACATCTGATAAACAATACCGAATTCAGTTATTCCGGGCTGGGATGAGATCGGTGCATATATGGTAAGTACGTATGCATAATCAAGACATGAGAATAGAATATGATAGGAACTAGATCTTCCACCAATAAGAGTCTAAATATTTTTGCTAGAAAATATAGATGCCATAGAAAAGTTATATCATTTACACTTAGCAATTAAGCAGCCAACAAGAATTACATCACATTCTGCAACATGTATAGACAACATAATTACAAACTATCATAATTATAAGACAGAAATATGGGACTCAGGCATATCTGACCACACTGCTCAAGTAATAATATTGCCATGCAGTCTGAGTTTCCGTGAAAAATACTGGTATAAAATGCAACGTAAGATAAACGATCACATTGCTGTTTTTATTAAATACATCTCGCAAATTAGCTTTTCCAATGTGTATCTCCAAACAGACGTAAATGCAGCATATGATCAATTAATAGAATTGTTTGACTTAATCTTTAATCTGTGTGTACCTATTCAAGGAACAAAAATTCAATATAAAAACAACAAATCATGGAAAACAAAGGGCATTATCGTAACCAGTAAAAATAAAAGGTCAATGCATTTACAAAAAAAAAAAAGACAGTGTCAGGTATTTAAATCAAGATATAATCAATACTGTAAAATCATGAAACATGTAATTAAACAAGCTAAATACATATCAAAAAGTGACAATAAGTCTAAGGCAATTTGGTCATTAATCAAACAACAAACTCAGACAACTAATACTATTCAACCTACCTTAGATTATATAGTTAAGAATGATATGGTCGTAAGTGAGCCTAATGAGATCGTAAAAATATTCAACCATGTGTATACCACACAAAATATCAACCATTCACTGACTACTGCACAAAAATCGTTACCAAAAAATAATCCAAATAGTATTTTTCTAAGACCTACAGATGATTACGAGGTGACAAAAATTGTAAATATGTTAAAAAATAAAGCTAGCTACGGACATGATAATATCCCTATATATCTCATCAAAGTAAGCATTAAATAAATAGTGTATTTATATTAAATTTAATGTTAGAAACAGGTATATTTCCTGATAATTAAAAAAAAGCCATCATCAAACCTCTCTATAAAAAAGGTTCACGACATGACATAAATAATTACAGACCGATCGCACTGCTGCCATGTTTCTCTAAAGTTTTTGAAAAAGTTATTATAGAATCAAAAACAGCAATCTGACTTTTGACTTATTAACGGTAATTAGGAAAAGTAGTTTCATTATTACAAACTACATCTTTTTTTAATGTGTGTTTATAATAACGTATGCTTTACATTTTTGCATTCATTACATTAAGATTTAAATAGATTTAAATGAATTAAATTAATAGTTATTAACTAAAATTATCAGATTGCTGTTTTTGATATTGACTTCCAAACATTGCTGAGTATGATACTTAACAATGATTAGATTGCTGTCTTTGATTCTTGCCAAAATGAAACACATATAGGGTTGTCAATAAATAAAACTTCATAATTTAATACAATCTTTTTATTTGGTTTGCTATCACTAAAGTTATGAAGAAGGAGATTTTCATATCAAATATACTTTGTCATTTGACAACCCTCGAATTAAAAATGCAAGGTAAGGCCCTTGCAAGTTTGGCAACATTTACTTTGCAATTTACGGGATCTCTTTTCTTTTTTCTCGCGTATCTATTAGTTACACGTGTGGGATGTACATCAATGTTATGTTTTTTCACCTCCAAACTAATTATTTAACACTATTTTTGCAATAAAATTACAAAACACGCACACGGATCTTACGGCAAAATCAATCAGACGCCATCTTGACGTCATGATCAATGAACGCCTGTGATTGGTCGAAGCTAGCACATTGCTGTTTTTGCATCTCATCGTATGCAGATTGCTGTATTTAATACCAATATGGGTTTTACATTTAGGTTTTTGGTGGAATATTGCTGTTTTTAATACGATGTGACTAAATTAGTAAAACATATTTTAAAAATACAATGTTACCATAGTCATAACTCGAATTGCGTAAAATTGACAGATTGCTGTTTTTGATTCTATACGACGCATATACAGTAGATTAACATATTTTTTAAATTCAAACAATATTTTAAATGAAAACCAATTTGGTTTTCAAAAAGGAAAAACAACGTCTTTAGCAATTTATAAATTGTTCAATTCTATATGGGAAGATATAAATTTTAAAAAGCAATGTGCTGCAATATTTATAGATATGTCGAAAGCGTTTGACTGTGTAAAATATGATATTATTTTAAACACTCTTGATAGAATAGGAATAAGAGGAATAGCACTCAACAGAGTGCAGGCAACCATGATAATGGTGTATAAAAAAAGCAGTAAAACGATGGAAACAGTCAAATCTGACTTCGAACAAGTTCAAATAGGTATACCCCAGGGTAGCATTTTGGGGCCCCTACTGTTTCTTATTTACGTTAACGAACTCCCGAACATAATAGACCACTTGTGTGTAATGTATGCTGATGATGCCACTATTTTCATTTCAAATAATAATAAAAATTGTACTAGTTACGAAGATAAATTAAACGACACGCTAAAAACTGTAACAGATTGGTTAGAGTCAATTAACTTAAATGTAAATGTAACAAAAACTAAATTAATACAGTTCAAAAATTATCAAAGTAATCCGGCTAGATTAACTATATCCTGCTCCAACAATATTATTGAAAACGTTGAAAACACAAACTTCTTAGGAGTTACTGTAGACCAACACCTAAATTGGAAAGCGCATATTATTGATAAAATTAATAAGAAAAATTCAATTCCATGTTATGCCTTGTCAATCCTTGCAGAAACTACTAATATAGATGTGACTAGAAACGCCTACTTTGGTAATTTTTATCCACTATTAACATGTGGTGTAACTTTTTGGGGTAGTTCCACAAATGTACAATCCACTTTCATTCTGCAAAAGAAATGTTAACGGACTATATACAATATGCATACAACGGAAACACTCAGAGATGTATTCAAAGAGAAAAAGTTTCTCACTCTTTGCAGTATTTATATATTCGAACTGTGCTTATTTATAAGAAACAATATGAATTATTTTAATCTTAAATCTAATTTAAAGAAGAATATACGTAGCATATATAAATATAATATTAATTTACCTACAATCAGAAATACCATATATTATAAAAGTGCCCATGTAACTGCCATTCGTGTCTATAACCATTTACCTGTATTAAAGAATTGAATGACAAATTGTTTAAAACTCATTTGCAAAAATGGTTGTTTGAAAATGTATTTTATAATATGCACGAGTTTTTTGGTAAAAAACAATCGTAACACATTATGTAATTTTATATTTGTAATTTTGATTCTTGTAATTTCATTTAAGTTACTTTTATTTTTATTTTTTATGTACTTATATTGCATACCTGACAGGGGTAGAATGTTGAAACCTTATTTTTTAAAACTGTAATATCTGCCTATGTACACAGTTGTGCAATAAATAGATCTTAATCTTTATCTTTATCTTTATCTTTATCTTTATCTTTATCTTTATCTTTATCTTTATCTTTATCTTTATCTTTATCTTTATCTTTATCTTTATCTTTATCTTTATCTTTATCTTTATCTTTATCTTTATCTTTATCTTTATCTTTATCTTTATCTTTATCTTTATCTTTATCTTTATCTTTATCTTTATCTTTATCTTTATCTTTATCTTTATCTTTATCTTTATCTTTATCTTTATCTTTATCTTTATCTTTATCTTTATCTTTATCTTTATCTTTATCTTTATCTTTATCTTTATCTTTATCTTTATCTTTATCTTTATCTTTATCTTTATCTTTATCTTTATCTTTATCTTTATCTTTATCTTTATCTTTATCTTTATCTTTATCTTTATCTTTATCTTTATCTTTATCTTTATCTTTATCTTTATCTTTATCTTTATCTTTATCTTTATCTTTATCTTTATCTTTATCTTTATCTTTATCTTTATCTTTATCTTTATCTTTATCTTTATCTTTATCTTTATCTTTATCTTTATCTTTATCTTTATCTTTATCTTTATCTTTATCTTTATCTTTATCTTTATCTTTATCTTTATCTTTATCTTTATCTTTATCTTTATCTTTATCTTTATCTTTATCTTTATCTTTATCTTTATCTTTATCTTTATCTTTATCTTTATCTTTATCTTTATCTTTATCTTTATCTTTATCTTTATCTTTATCTTTATCTTTATCTTTATCTTTATCTTTATCTTTATCTTTATCTTTATCTTTATCTTTATCTTTATCTTTATCTTTATCTTTATCTTTATCTTTATCTTTATCTTTATCTTTATCTTTATCTTTATCTTTATCTTTATCTTTATCTTTATCTTTATCTTTATCTTTATCTTTATCTTTATCTTTATCTTTATCGTTATCTTTATCTTTATCTTTATCTTTATCTTTATCTTTATCTTTATCTTTATCTTTATCTTTATCTTTATCTTTATCTTTATCTTTATCTTTATCTTTATCTTTATCTTTATCTTTATCTTTATCTTTATCTTTATCTTTATCTTTATCTTTATCTTTATCTTTATCTTTATCTTTATCTTTGGTTTACACCAGTATCAGTTTATTTGAAGGTACTGACTCTTCGTAACGCCTGTCAAAGATCTTCATGACAGCCGGGACCGACGGTCTAACGTGCTCTCCGAGGCACGGGTAAGCGATAATGAAAAAGAAGAGTACCTTACATTAATCGGGTTAAAATAATATGCTACCCGTTATTATTAAAATGAAAAAGATTACCTACTATGGTTTAATAATATTTGCGCCATCAGCCTCGTCGGTAAGATAGCTACATTGTAAGTCATGCTCATGACGGACCGTAAAATACATAAATTCTTAAACTGGCAGTTTGAACGAATAAATATTAATTTAAGCTAAATTCATAAATTACATCTAAATTATCATACCATATTATTTAGCGGGTCTTACTCGCGATTGACTTGGAGCTCTATTAGTCTTGTAAAGTTTGTAATTGATTAGCCCTGTAAACTTCAGAATTATATCTATGTATGTACTAGTAAGATAACAATTAAATTTCTTTAGGTATAGCCAGTCCAGATGAACTGAAAGAATGCGCGCATGTACGAATTTATTTCTTTAGCATTGCCAGCCTCCTACGCGCATTTTCTTTTTTTATTGGTGCTCAATAGCCTCGAGATCCTCAATCATTCAGTAGAATTAAAAAAATATATATATCTGCATAACTTAATAATAAACTGAGATTTTATGTTATTTTACACTTTACATTACCTACTTTAGATTTAGCGAGGTGGAGAGAATGGAGATAAAAAGGAGGAGCATAATAAGTAGTTTTTAGTACATTTTTATATCTAACGTCCCTCCTGTTGTTTTTTTTTTCACATAATTAGGTGTATGCTGCTGCAATTGCTGGAACCCTGAAATGGCGCAAATTCGGTAATTTAATTATAACGTTTTTGAACCAATTGGGGTGGAACCGCTGGGCTTATTGGGTCCACGGCCTATTTTACTGAGACATCTCCTAGTCCCAGATGACAGTGATGCAGCGGAATACCACGACACAAATCATTATTACATTATTTCTTTTAATAATACATATTTCAATCTACTAGGTCAGTCGTATTAGTTAAAGCTATCAGAATGTTATGGCTTAAAAAATCTGAGTATATTGTTAAAGAAAATTATGTTAAAACATATAATAATAGAAATATTACTCTATGTTATAACATCGTTTTCTTTAACCGTTAACATAAAATTATGTAATTCATGTCTAAAATGCCGTGAAATAAAGCGTTTTCGATTAGTAGACAATTTTACTAATGAAACAACATAGCTATTAGCTGATATTTAGGAATCTAAGCTCATATTCTGTCACATCTGGCAGACTAGAAAGCCAAACCCGGGCTCCAAGTAGTGTAAGATAATATACACCTGTACAAAGTATTGTAAACGTTCCAGGAAAACGATCATCCCGACATATACAACATACAAAAGAGAAGCAAATCAATAAATTCTATAAAGAGCGTCAAATAATGAAAATACCAAGATTAACCGTTCATCACTGCGATCAACAATCAATTTAAATTAAATCCTTGTCTACCCTATCCAATTAAATGTAATTCTAACTGTAAATCGCTTCTCCATCACGAATGAACGCCTTCGGTATTTTTGTTTGTATCTCCCTGATTGTACTGCACTGAGTCGTGGGAAGATTCGTAAATTGTTCTTCTGCTACGTGCCACTATAAATTGCATTCTAATCGAAGCATTCATTTCTCATTGCCACGCCGACTCTTGATTTTGCTCGTTTAATTATGAACGAAAATGAAACAAGAAGTGAGCGGCAGCTGAGCGGTGTGCAAGAGAAACATTTATCGATCGTGTTAATTCATTTTTCAATTCGTAATACTATTGGCGGATTTTCTAGCCTAGTTCAGTACAAGTGATACTGCTGTTCGGTGAATATTGCCTAACCTCGCTCATCGCAAGTGATACTATTGGTTGATGTTTACCAGCCTTATTCAGCGCAATTCAAACTATAAGTGGCTATCTCCTTGGCACGCTGAGTAATTGTGTATTGATTTTATTGTAGAGATCGCTGAGCAAGCTATATTATTGAAGGATATTTCCTAGCCTTGCTCACTGCAAGTGTTACTGTTATTTGATTTTTTCTGACCTAGCTCAGCGCGAGATGCTATAAACGTTGCCCAGCCTTCATTGTCATTCAGCGCAAAATATATTAATAGATGATGTTTTAGCCTCGCTTCGAAGAATCTTATCCCGTTTCTTCGCACATCTTTGGTGGATATATACCCTTGTTCGCCCCTTTTCAGTGAGTACCAAAGACGCACAGCCTACTTACACGACCTTTTTTAGTAGTCCTTACTTTAATTAGAAACGGTAGTTAAGCTAATTTTCCTTTTATAGGCTCAACGTTCATTATCAATCTCTTCACCCTCTGAGATTAGCTCATGATTTATTATTACCTTTTACGTAATAGTTTTTAGGTGAGTTAATGTTTTGAATTTTGATAATAATCATTTAACGTTTTAACACAAACCCATTGTTTTATTCAACCTCTATAAAACGTTTCGATATTAAAAATTATTTGTTTATTTCACGCAGTGTTTGGTCGTCTGTTACGTTGAAGGTCGTGCATTTGGTGTCCATCTGGTATAAATATTTATAATCTTTTGAACTCAACTACTTTTTCAGCTGTAAATTTTCTACAATAACGTAATTATCTGATTACTAGAGGACGCAAGCAGCTACGCCTGCAGTTTTTAATTTACCCGTTTTGGCCGATCCCGTGGGAATTTCGGGAAATCCCTTCTTAGTGCACCCCTACGGTCTCCAATGAACACACATGCCAAATTTCAGCTTCCTGCGCCCGATAGTTTCGGCTGTAGCGTGTCTGTCAGTCAGTCAGTAACGCAAGGATTTTATATATTAAGATTACAGTTTTTGGATGAGATAACCGTGTATAGGTTGGTTTTCCCAAGATTATTATTGCTGTCTAACCGGAAAGATAAAGATAATTTTTTCACATCCTCGCTCAATTTGACTGAGAAAATGACGCAGCGGTTTTAAATGCTCTTGGGACAGTTATATAGGTTCATGATCACTGCAAATAGCCGCTGTCGATTAGAGTATCCCATTGTTTTAGAGCATTCAAGTCGCCTACAATAAATGTATTAATCAAAAGAAGTTAAAATATAGCACACATAATTAGTATTGCTACTATGAAATTATATAATTATACATATCTGTGCCAAACAGTCTTCATACGATTCACTTCATAAAAACAAACAAGTCACGAAATCGGATACAATATGAGCTCTTCAATAAAATCAATACACCTGATACCGCATACAGTTGAATATTTATTCGGGGCCCTTTTCGCCTACTCACTTACTCCTTCCCCTAACGAGGGCAATCACAGCGTTCACGGTTCAACTCTTGTCACGTGCGATATATTGAAATAGGGAATGTCTAAGTAAACTTTTCTTTCCGCCTCCATGCACCACGGCCGACGTGAACACAATTCAAAGGACTTTTCGGACGTCGCGACGTCCGAAAAGTCCTTTGAATTATGTTTCCCTGGACTCGTCGCTGTTGTAAACCCTTTTTCACAACAACTTGCAATAAATAACGTATCAATGGAAACTTTTAGACGAATGTATGTTTAATTCTCTAGTGTGTATCTCAGAGAATAGTCCGTGATATTTTATCTGTCCGGTGTGTAGAAAATAATATGGTTCAGTAGGAAATAGTTAGTAAGTTGAAACTGAAAATTGTCACCAGCACTTGCGGTTGACGACATGAAAGTGACGACTGATCACCGCACGCTGCGCCGGTAGTTTTGATAAACACGTCCGTGGATTGCATGTCATAAACAACATAATCATCATCATCATCATCATGTCAGCCAAACGACGTCCACTGCTGGACATAGGCCTCCCCCAAGGTTCTCCACACAGACCGGTCTTGAGCCGCCCGCATCCAACCTCCTCCCGCGATCTTGACAAGATCGTCGGTCCACCTTGCGGGGGGCCTACCTCTGCTGCGTCGTCCGGTACGTGGCCGCCACTCCAGAACCTTTCTGCCCCAACAGCCATCGGTTCTTCGAGCTATGTGCCCTGCCCACTGCCACTTCAGCTTGGCTATCCGGAGAGCTATGTCGGCGACTTTGGTTCTACTGCGGATCTCCTCATTTCTGATTCGATCTCGCAGGGAAACTCCAAGCATAGCTCTCTCCATCGCCCTCTGAGTGACCTTGAGCCTTCTGATAAGGCCCATAGTGAGCGACCACGTCTCTGATCCGTAAGTCATCACTGGCAACACACACTGGTCAAAGACTTTCGTCTTGAGACACTGCGGGATATCGGACGAGAAGATATGTCGTAGCTTCCCGAACGCTGCCCAACCGAGTTGGATTCGACGATTGACCTCCTTCTCGAAGTTGGACCTACCTAATTGGACTACTTGTCCCAGGTAGATATACTTGTCGACAACTTCGAGCGTAGAGTTCCCAACCTGAATAGGAGCAGGTACAACATGGACGTTCGACATGATTTTCGTCTTGTCCATGTTCATCTTA
This sequence comes from Euclidia mi, assembly GCA_944739405.2. NCBI lineage: Eukaryota > Metazoa > Arthropoda > Insecta > Lepidoptera > Erebidae > Euclidia > Euclidia mi. The sequence continues at coordinate 23,896,987 of OX123187.2, forward strand.
AGACCTACTTGTTGGGAGACTCTACAGAGGCCATCGAGCATTGTGCCTAGGTCTTCCATGGTCTCAGCCATGACTACGATATCGTCTGCGAATCGAAGGTGAGTGATGTACTCGCCGTTGATGTTGATGCCGAGTCCATTCCAGTCCAGAAGCTTGAAAACATCCTCCAGCGCAGTGGTAAACAGTTTCGGGGCTATGACATCCCCCTGTCTCACCCCTCGCTGGAGTTGAATAGGTTTCGAACTCTGGTCCTGGAGGCGGACTGACATAGTGGCGTTTTCATACAAACACTTCAGCACTTCGATATATCGGTAGTCAATCCGGCACCGTTGGAGAGACTGTAGCACCGCCCAGGTTTCGATCGAATCGAAGGCTTTCTCATAGTCCACAAACGCCAAGCATAGGGGCAGGTTATACTCCTCGGACTTCTGTATAACCTGCCGCAGCGTATGTATGTGGTCTATGGTACTATAGCCTTTACGGAAACCGGCTTGTTCGGGAGGCTGGAAGTCGTCTAGCTTGCTCTCGAGACGATTCGTGATGACCCTCGAAAACAGCTTGTAGACGTGGCTCAGAAGTGTGATGGGTCTGTAGTTCTTCAAGAGGGTTTTATCCCCTTTCTTAAAGAAAAGCACCACCACACCTCTGTGCCACGCCTGTGGCGTTTTACCCTCGAGAATGACGGAATTAAATAGCTTCCGGAGGGCTTCTCTAGCGGGTGCACCGCCGGCCTTCAGAAGCTCACTCGTAATTCCGTCATCACCCGGCGCCTTGTTGTTTTTAAGCTGTTTGAGAGCCACACTAATCTCGTGCATGCTGACGTCCGGGATATCTTCGGTATAGTGTCGGGTCAATCCAGCTCTAGGGTCTGACGCTGGAGTGCTTGCGGGTTGTTGCGTTGTCGTGTATAGCTGTCCATAGAACCTTTCGATCTCCTCCAAGAGCTCAGGCTTGGACGATACGATTCTGCCATCTTCCGTCTTCAGCTTTGTCAGCTGACTCTGCCCAACAGACTTATTCTGCTCGATTGCCTCACGAACACATTTTGTGTTGTATTGGCGGAGATCGCGAGTCAGAGACTTAGAGATCTGTCTGTTGAGGTGCCGATATTTCGGCATGTCGTCGGAGGATAGCAGAACCATCTTGCGCCTTTCCTCTAACAGCTCGAGGGTCGGATCCGAGATCTTTTTGGTTCTCTGGCTTTTCTGGGGCTTAAAAAATTTAGCCCCTGTTGTATGGACAGCATCCACGAACCCGTTACTGTACACGTCCACATCTACGCATTCACCCAGGCATTCGAAACGGTTCTTGAGTTCGAGCTGAAAGCTCTCGGGGTTTTGGATATGAACCGGTGCCGGTCGGAGCGTGGACTTTATCAACCTCGACCGTTCGAGGCTTGTACAGATATTCAATGTGCCTCTTACCATTCGGTGATCGCTCCCCACTTTAAGTGAATTGATCACGGAGACATCATTGAATATCTGCCTCTTCGTCGACATGATAAAGTCGATCTCATTTTTGGTTGCACCGTCTGGACTTACCCAGGTCCACTTGCGGCATTCTCGCTTCTTGAAGAAGGAATTCATCATATAGAGTCCTTCCTTCTCCATAAAGCTAGCCAGCAAGTGACCCCGGGAATTCCGATGCCCATAACCAAATGGCCCCACTCTCAGCTCATCACCGTCGCGTTTGCCCAGTTTCGCGTTAAAATCTCCCATGACCACGGTGTAATGGGTTTTGTAGCCATGTATAGCCCGAGATATGTCCTCGTACATGGCTTCCACCTCCTCATCGAGGTGCGAGGAGGTCGGAGCGTATACCTGTATGACCTTCAGCGAATACCGCTTGGATATTCTGAGTATAAGGTACGCTACCCTGCTCGACACACTCCCGATATTTACCACGTTGGTCACGAGAGATTTGTGGACGATGAACCCGACACCACCTTGGGACTGTTGGTCGCCCTCCCGGTAGAAGAGCAAGTTACCGGAATTGAGAACTATCGAGTCCTCCCCCTGTCTTCGGACTTCAAATAGGCCTATGATATCCCATCGCAACTTGCTCAATTCTTCTTCCAGCTCGACAATCTTCTCGTCGGTCCGCAGTGTGCGCATGTTCAGTGTTGCCAGGGCCAATTGTCGTTGGTGGTGGTAGCCCGATCTCTGCCGGAGATTCTTCGCACCCCTTGCCCCGCCGTTACCATGGCCGACAAAACAACATAATGCGGATAGTAAATATACTATAAACGATAAATACAAAAATACTAGGATAATACAATCGACGCTCAGGTAATGCTAACAGGGATAGATGATTATAATTGTAGATCTGTTGATAAACCTTATTCTGTAGGAATTATTGAAGTACCAACTCGTTAAAGTTGGACTTAGGTTTTAAATCGAAGATTCACAGATTCCATCAAATAAAGATACATTTTTTTAAGTGTGCATCCATGATTTCAATTCAAAAATACATAATAGATTTTTTTCTTTTTTTATATGCCAACTCCTGCACTAGGACTAAATCCTGTGTAGCGGGGGACTTTACAGACAAACAACTAACGGAGACAATGAAAACCCAGACTCGAAACAACAATTTATGAATCACACAAAGTGTTGTCTCGAGTGGGGATCGAACCCACAACACCTCCAAAATATTTGAGAAATTCATGCATACTCAATTATATCAATATCTGGAAAAAAATAACCTAATATGCAATGAACAAAATGGATTTCGAAAAAACAGAACACTAAATTTAACTATTTACAACTTTCTCCGCGAAGTTATGATGAAAGTAGACAAAAGGACGCCTGTGTGCTCAATATTTTGTGATATGACACAGGCGTTTGACTACGTAAAACATGATATATTAATTAAAAAACTAAACGCATATGGAGTAAGAGGTAATTTCCTAAAATTAATTCAGTCGTATTTAGAAAATAGGAAACAGCGTACAGAAATAGTTACAATAAACCCCACTACAAACGAGAGGAAATATATCTTTCAGACAAACGAGAAGTATTATACGGTGTACCTCAGGGGAGCGTGATGGGACCTCTTCTGTTCACAATTTTTTAATGACCTTCCAAAATGTACTACCAATATTATGACTCTTTTCGCAGATGACAGCATAGTTACAATCTCTTGTGATAATGATTTAACTCAATATAAACATGACATTTCCAATACCTTGACATCTATAATAAGCTGGCTTGACATTAATAATCTAAAAATCAATTTAAATAAAACTAAAATTATACATTTTAGTCAACGGGTCGCCCTAAATAGTAATATATGCGATATTATAACCATTGACGATAATAGTATAGAGAATGTTATGACTTCTAAGTTCCTTGGCTTAACTATAGATAAGAAACTGGACTTGAAATCACACATAGAAACACTTTGCAAAAAATTAAGTAGTTCTGCATATGCTTTACATACTTTAAGATCTGTCGTCAATATAGAAACCGTAATTACCGCTTACTACGGTTTAGTAGCCTCAAATTTACGCTACGGCATAATTTTCTGGGGTAACTCAACAAATACCTCAATGGCTTTTAAGTGTCAAAAAAGATGCATACGGTCAATTTTTAAACTAAAAACCAATGACAGCTGTAAAACTACTTTCAGAAACATAAAATACTAACATTACCAAGCATTTATATTTTGGAAATTGCAATATTTGTCAAAACAAATCCTAGTTTATTTCCTAGGTTAGAAGATACAGTTGCACGAAACAGACGTGATAATAGTACACTGCGCCTACCCCAAGCAAAAACCGAACTTATGCGTAGAAGTGTATTTTGTGTGGCTCCAGTAATCTACAATCGTTTACCGCAACAGTGGAAAAACTTGAGCATGAATAGTTTTAAAAGCAAATTAAAAGCTTTTTTGTAAAATAAAGCATACTATTCAGTAACAGATTTTTTTTATGACATGATATAATTGAAAGTGTCGTTTAATATATCATATTATTGACATAATTATGATTGCTTTGTGATACTTTATTTATTTTTGACATTAAATTATTGAATGTATAAATTTATTATTAATTTAAAATATTTTATTATACAATTGAAAATAGAATGCTGACTTAATATGTATCAATTAAGACCGAAATAATACTTTTTGTTCACATTTTAATAAACTGCATGCCTACTGGTAGAATATGGCAGAACTTCTATAAAATGTAACACCATAACTGTAAACCCATGTTCGCAATAAATAAATGATTGATTGATTGATTGAACACTCGGCGCAGTGTCAAGTGGCGAGGCGACCGTGCCAATCGTGCAGTCAATTTGAGCGTCTTTTGACAGTAATTGAAGAAAGTATCAACATTTTAGCCTCATCTTGCAATAAAGGAAGATTAAAGTATACCCACGGAAACACCGCATCTGTATCTTAAGTGGCTACACTTAACGCGGTATGTCTAAGCCATACTTTCATGAAAATATAAACTTGGAAAATTTGTGACACATACGTGTACCCGCTTCAAAACATTGTATACTTTAAATCCGAAAGCTTCCAAAGTAATCTCAGTAAATCGTAATACTTTCGTTTCGTACAAAATCTCAGTCAAGCAATTTACATTTATGTCAGTCACATTTCTCGTCACAAGCCAGTGGCGACGAACCGCTTCAGTTTTACGTGTTCCACTAAAATTACACGCCAATCTCTCAATACCGGATTTTCCCATTATTTGAATATGGACAAATCACGGTAGACTACGGAGGGCAAATTAAATAGTCCGAAACGACTAAAGTTTAAAGCTAGAACACTATAAGAATAAAATAACCGTTTGTTGGTTTCTCTGAAAGTTATATGTAGTTGGTAAATTTGTTAAAACGTCATTACCTTTTTTAATTAAGTGGGGAAGACTCAGCAGAATAATAAATAACTATATGCCTGCGATCGGTTCTTATTTTCGTTAGCAGCACTAGCAATGGATAGCCACAATTAATATTTTCAGCAACGATTTCTGCCTCTGTGTTCAAAACGACCAGATTTGTGAAGCCTTATACATTTTATACATGTAGCGACCTGCCAATTCAAGCGTAACGATGATAGTCGCGAAGCTAGTACGTAATAATTTGCATATTATCATAATCTCAGGCATGTGACGTCCCCTATTTAACATAGACCTCAGTCCATAGATATACGTAGGTATCTACCGATGTTGTACTGTATGGACCGAATGGTTTCTTGTTTCTTCAAAAAACGTTTCTTTAAGGTATTTACCGCTACCTAATTTTTCAAACTTTTTAATCGTCTCCACATTCACATCTACATCTACATTTTATCATACGCCTAGACGCAATAATGAAATGGTTTTAATTTTGCCGAGACAAATATAAGTATACTTTAGTATCCCAAAGTACACTCGCTTGGCCTCTCCGAATATAGAAAAGACGGCCGACCCATATATTTGCATCTTAAAAGAGCAAATTAAAGTTTACCCATACGAATGACTGAGTTTTATAAAGGTAGATAACAGCTTGGTCGCGGGAGGAGAGGTGTGTCGGACTGTCGGTGTTGCGTTGCCGCGCGCCCTATTGTCACCACCCCATATCATCCCATGAGTGTCGTAAGAGCCGACAGAGGGAGCATATTATGCAGAGAACAGCACTGCAAGAAAAGGAAAACTTGATACAAACCCTATACCAACCCGTTTGGCCAGCGTGATATAGTAGGCCAATTCCTCCTTTCAAAGGAGAGGCCTAGTCCAGCAGTGGATTGTTAAAGGCTGAGGCTGCTTTGATAACACACAACTTAATCCACCAAAGTCATTTCTCGCTAACCGCAAAACTAAGTGAAACCGTTAGTGAGATACACTCAATTAAGTTAATCGAGGTACGTAGACGTGACATGATATTCGTCATTAGCAACCACAATGAGCGCTAATTAACCGCGATGCTGACAAACTATACATAATATCTCATGTATATACATAACACTCAAATATACCACGCGTAATGCTCTTGTGCGCACGACGTTTCGGTAATGCTAGCATTTATTTTCTTTCCTTTCATTTACATGAATAACTTAGAATAAGCACTACACGTATCAAATCTAAAACAGAAGTAAAAATAATATAAAGAAAATTCATAATTTAAGTAATTCGTCCATTACGTGACCTGATTTGATAATAAAATAAATATCAGATTTTTTATATAGCTCAAAAGCTATTAAATCTGATATTTTTATTGGCAATTCGAAGAGGGCAAATATAAATAGACCTGGAATATACCTATCATGAGGTCGCGGGATCGATGCCCGCTCAAGTCAAACATTTGTGTGTAGGAACATGGATGTTTGTCCTGGTCTGGGTGTTTTTATGAATATGTATGTATTTACAAAAGAAAGTATGTAATAATATGTATGTTTATCTATAATCTAGTACCCATAGTACAAGCTCTGCTTAGTTTGGGCCTAGATGGTGATGTGTGTAAGTGGTAGAATATATTATTATATTATTATTATTATAGGTATGTACGTTTAACTAAATACTCTCGAATCAAAGATAGCGTAACTTCTACGAAATACTGGTTCGACATTATTATGTTGTTGTGATATACGCACAAGCACGTGTAACAATTTCATTCAAAACAAGAAACCCATTCCGTCTGTGACTAATCACAAGTAATTTATCAAATTTCACTGAAACACGATTAGTTGAACTGTTATTATTCATAAAGGTGGATCTACAAAGGGCACAAAAAGGCTATTTTGCACGAAACAATAAGTAACAGCGTGCAAGCGACAGCCGACCGGCAAATTTGTTCACGAGCGAGCGGAGCGATTAAAGCCGTGGAAATTGTTTCACAACAATGATGCGCCGTTGCCGAAATGTTTGTAAGGACATTCAATCTTTTAACTTGTGAGCGCTGTCAATTTATGTGTTTGCTTGCATTGTACTGATGAAACTGCATTTTTATTTACAAGGTGGTTTTCTCATGCATTGTGTATTTACCTATGCTTAGTACTTTGATGATGTCAGTGGCAGGGATTAAAATCGTTCTTCTCGCAATGAATTAAAGAGTTTAGTAGAGTTTCATTATGTTTTTAAGCTTACAAAAAAAAATATGTATATATGTTTATCCATTTTCTAGTACCCATAGTACAAGCTTCTGCTTAGTTTGGGACTTGATGGTGTTGTGTGAATGTGGTAGAATATTATTAATATTTATTTATTCTACTGGTGTCTGTAGCAAATATGTAATTTCAAAATTAAAAGTACGAAGTAACAAAGTTTATATTCATTTACATATTTGCTTTTAAATTAAAGACATTGCCAAATAAACTGGTTTACTAAGGACTTCATCTGCTGACGATATACGAGAATCAGGTCTTCATGATAAGTCAACTACCAGAAATGAAATCAAAATCCTTCCAAAACATGGAACATTAGTGACCAAGTAGATTTGTGACTGAAGAAAAAACCGTTCGTTAGCATCCAAATTTCTCATACATTGTAAATTTACTTGCCTTTGTTCTTGCAACTTTAAACTCAAATCATTTTAATGATTAGCTCTTACCACTTGATGCTTTAACTGATTCTACCTGTCTTTTTGCCTCTAGGGTAAATAAAAAAGTCATTTTATTTGAATTTAACCGTTTCTTCCCGGTCCTATGGGAGTTTCGGGAAATCCCTTCTTAGTGCATCCCTAAGAGCACTAAAGAATATACATGCAAAATTTCAGATTCATATTCCCAGTAGTTTTGGCTGAGCGTTGTCTGTCAATCAGTTAGTAACAGAATGATATATAGGGTCCTATACAAAGATAAAAGTCACTCCAAAATTATTTTATTTAAGTACAAAACTACTGAATATTTGACAAGATATTAAATAAATTCAAAATAAACTACATCTTTTAATTACAATTTCATCTGTAGCAGAAATAAACGTGGACTACAGTACACAAATGACGAAAATTGCCAGCTAAAATACAGTGATGTATTCCATTGGTAACTTTTATTAATTGGATTTAAAAGTTAGTAAAAACGAGTAGAGTTGAAAAATGGGAACGGTGCGCCACACTGCTCAACTAGGACAACTGGACAAATCCGGAAACAGGCACCTACTGCGAAATGTGCAAAAGTTCTATGCATTTTTAAGTTACCGTTTACACATGACGGATAAAATCGGTAACTGAGAGAAACACATAATTATCATTGTATGATATAAGCAGAACATTTACAGTCTTACACTAACGTATTTTCAAATTAATCCTATGTAATTTAACTAACAAAATATCCCGATAAGCTGCAATAGGCTCGCCACCTATTACGTGGGATTAAAACCCTGGCGAAAAGTGGGCGTTTAATATGTCTCTGCCTACCCCTTCGGGGAAACAGGCGTGAGTCTATGTATGTATGTAGGTATGCAATTTAACTGTTCCCTTCTGATCCCATGCCAATTTTGGGCAATCCCTTCCTAGTGCAACCCACCCTCCAAGGCAAATATATGCCCATTTCGGCTGAATAATCAGTCAGTAATCTGTCAGTCAGTCAGTAACGGCAGAAAAATCATAAAACTATCCCGTTTATACAGATAATAATACTACGTACTATCCTGGTAAAAACATGTCGCTTAGCCAGAAAGTAACAACATGATTATAATTTGCAACCGAGACAATGGGTACCACTTATGTTTACAATCCTGCCGTCGACTAAAATAAATGTAGTTGCCGACTAAGTCATCAAAATACTCCCGTATAAAGATGACGTTACATTGGGTATCAAAGTACCGGCAAGTTCAAACGAAAGAAAAGTAATATTTGTGAAAATCTAGTGAACCTGGAAGCCGCACTTACTTATGGAGACATCGCTGCAGGACATTAGTCATTCCGAGACCATGACTGCTATAACCCATTCTAAAATCTCAGGTCAATTATTAGGTATTTCACATTTATTTGCCATTAATTACGCATGGGTACATTTCGCTTTAGTTTAAAAGTGTTCACAACATGATACTACAAGATGTTACAAAGTTGGTAGCAAATATTGATACTTTTCTTTTATCGCTAACGTAACCAGAAATAACTTAAAAGCGATAAATTAGTGGCCCTCTTCTGCAGTGTACAAAGGACCGGATAATAACGATATTACTTGTAGCTACAGTGAATTGCCAGTGCTTCTTGATAGTACTTTACCGGTTCCAGGAATATTTGCTTATTAAATAGGCAACGCAACATCATGGTATCTCTTGGCAACTTGCCACTCGTGTTCGTAAAGGCTTCCGCAAGAACTTGAGGTGGAAATTATAATTAAGTAGACTATTTAGTATAATATGATTGTGTCTTAAAATTTTCAAAAATGCTTCGGAAAGAAAAGGTTTTCTCTGTAATGGTTCAGTACAGAATAAAAAGGAACATGAAATTTTTTTAATCCAAATTTGATAAATAGTCAGTTTTCTTTGGCAAACAATCAATGGGGTATTTGACAAAATGTTTTTATCTTGACACTTTCAAGGACACAAGGCGATTGCAGGTCATAATTATAGATTCTGATATGACACAACGTGCGATCACGTTCAAGTGGAAAATATTATGTACGGCAGGACGTTTCTATGTTTAATATGTATGTATTTACAAAAAAAGTAAATATGTATGTTTATCCATTATCTAGTACCCATAGTACAAGCTCTGCTTAGTTTGGGACTAAATGGTGTTGTGTGAATGTGGTAGAATATTATATTATATTTTCGATGAACTTTTAAGTTAAAATCCCATCGGATGTACCTTGTGTCACAACATGTAAAATAATCGACACTATACTGTCACGCACAGTACGTTTTACACCGTTTTAAATAAGTGCCGTTGATAGTGCGCGGCAACGGTACGCGCACCGGCACATAGTGTACAGACGTTACCTACGCCTTGCGCACCCGTACATTCCGTGCGAATGTGTCACTGCAGGGGTACGCTCGCTTTCTAGTGATGATTTCGTGGCATATCGTTATTTTTGTCGAGATATAAAAACATAAGTATTTATTTTATGTTAATATTTATTGCTTATGGCTATCAGTGATGACAGTTCCATTAGTGTCTTTGAGTATAGGTGTTTTTTTGACCATGGGTCCCAGAGCCTGTTGATACCAGTATAGAGACCACTGAAGTTGCCTTTCTCTGCGCACGTCTGAATGTTTTGACATAGCTGATTCCAGTACTCATTGACAAGCCTGCGAGAGCTACGCTGTAATATAATTTTTATTTGCAGACGATGCAGCTCTTGTAGCCAATTCTGCTTACGAACTTCAGGTCCTCGTTGATCAGTTTTCTCGAGCCTGCCAACTGTTCTCGATGACCATTAACGCCAAAAAGACTGTAGTCTTATCGCAGGATTGTACAGATCTACCATACATACTGCTGGGTGACACGGCTCTGGAGGTTGTCGAAAAATTCTGTTACATGGGGTCGACTGTGTCGAACAATCTTTCACTAGATGTGGAGATCAATATCTGTATCGGCAAGGCGGCATCCATGTTCGGAAGGCTCCGGTCAAGAGTATGGGACAATAAGCATTTGACAAACAAAACCAAAGTCTTAGTCTACCAGACTTGTATTCTTACAAGAGTACACACTCTTGAGCCGAGACTTTGACTTCTTACGCAAAGCAGGAGCAACGACTCAACATATTTCATATCCTTAAACAGAAGCGTTTACGATGGCTAGGGCATATGCACCGTATGGAACGCTCTCGTTTACCCCGACAAATTCGCTTCAAAGATTGTGTCAAGCGAGATATGAATATCTTTGAAATAGACTACAAAAACTGGGACAAACTCGTTGAAGACTGAATTGAGCGGAGAAAATGTTTAAAAGACGGGCAGAAATGCCATGATAAGGCCTGGATGGAGACCTTGGCAAATAAACGAGCTAAGAGACATAACGTGACCAAAATCTTCCACTTGTCGCAGTACACATCTGCCTTAGATGTGGACATTCATGTCTGTCACGGATTGGCCAACACAGCCACATGAAAAATGCCGCGCACAACAATTAACTGCAACCACTATATAACACTCAGCAGATAATGTTCATATCGTCTGACAAGAGACATAGGCCTTTATGTAATATATATTTTTTTTATTTCTGCCGAACAAATTGACTCCATACTGCCTGATGTTAAGCAGTCAGTGAAGTCCCATAGTGATGGCCATCATCCCAGAGCCAGCATGGCATTATGGCATGATGGCCCCCACCTTGACGGCCTTGAGTAAAGCTTTTTCACGCCCCGCTTAAAGGACCCGGAATCATAAGTGGAGGGAAACACGTGGACTGGTAAAGAGTTCCACATCTTAATGCTACGGCAGAGATAAGGGGCGCTGAACCGTTTGGTGCGTGACGGTATCTGTTCTACCGTGTAAGAGTGGCACCTCAACCCAGCACGTGTCGTTCGGGATAGAAAAGGAGAGGGTGGGATTAGTTGAAAGAGCTCTTCGGAGCACTCACCGTGATAGATACGGTAGAAGACAGCCATTGAGGCCACGTCTCTGCGTAATTGCAGTGACTCAAGAGTCTTAGTGGCCTCTGGATCCCCGATGATACGGACAGCACGCCGCTGCAACCTATCGAGGGCGTCCAATAAGTACTGAGCGGAGCCATTCCAAAGGTGAGAGCAGTATTCCATGCAGGAGCGAACCTGGGTCTTGTATAACAGACACAACTGCTCCGGCGTGAAAAACTTCCTCACTTTGTTCAGGACTCCGAGTTTCCGAGAAACGGATTTGATGACACTCTCGATGTAGTTCTTCTGGTTGAGATTTCTGCGTATGTCCATACCTAGAATATTGAGGCTGTCTTGAATCGGTAGTGGAGTGCCCAGAAAAGAGGGATGGGGAAGAAATGGAGATACCTTGGCTGAGAATGCGCACACCTGTGTTTTGTTGGCGTTGAACTCGACCAGGTTCTCATCACCCCAATGCGAGATGCAATTCAGAACCCGGTCAAGCTCAGCAACAAGTGTTCACCTATACTCCTCAGTATCAGCTTGCTTAGCCGCAGGGTGTCCGAGATATCGCCCATGTACAGTACTGTCATCTGCATAGCAATGTATGCCCCCAAAAGTGAGCATATAATTGATATGCAGAAGAAAAAGCGTGGGCAATAACATGGACCACTGAGGCACACCAGCATTCACCTGGAGAAACTTCGATGATTCACCGTAACAAAGGACTCATATACGGCGCTCATTCAGGAAGCTGGCAACCCAGTTGCACAATCGAGGCGGCAAGCCGAAGACTGGAAGCTTGAAAAGAAGCGCACGATGCCAGACTCTGTCGAAGGCTTTGGAGATGTCGAGACTAATAGCCAACGACTCCCCATGCCTGTCCATCGCCTCACCCCAAAGGTGAGTGACATACGCTAGAAGATCACCCGTTGATCGTTTCGGTCTGAAGCCATACTGACGATCATTGAGGAGAGAGTGATCTTCTAGGTAGCGAACGAGTTGGTTGTTGATTAGTCGTTCAAACACCTTGCAGAGGATAGGGGTGATAGCATTGGGTCGATAGTTGCCCGGATCAGAACGATCCCCGATTTCTTGGGAATCGGTTGTACGTTCGCCTCTTTCCAAGCCTGCGGCACTACGCCAGAGGCATATGATAGGCGATATAGGCGTGTAAGCATTGGAGACAACTCGGCTGCGCATTTTCTAAGCACAACCGCTGGAATTCCGTCAGGTCCACTGGCTTTCCGGACATCGACAGATCGCAGTGTCGCGCGAACATCGCATTGCCTGATTTTAATATCAGGCATGGAGTGGCCGCAGTAGGGAATCGATTCGAGAGTCCGCAAAGAGATTGACAAGCAGGTCAGCTTTCTCTTCCGTCCCATGGGCCAGTGATCCATCAGGGCATCGCAACGGCGGCATTGAATTTTGTGAAGGTGACAAGTGAACAACGATGTGATCAGGGATAAATAATGTTAAACTACATTCAACAAATCATAATAATATCCAAATCCTGCAAAAATCATGTGTTCACGAGGCACCTCCACTTAACATGTTACTAATTAAGAAGAGAGTATTTTACACAGTCATAAAAATAACAATAATGGTGAATTTAAAAAAAGCAACTAGACTCATGATGTCTTGTCATCTAGAAATTTAATAGTGCAATAACCCCTTTTTAAAAGAAAATTCCTAGTAGTGGTTTTAAATTTGTGCAGAGGTAAATTCATTATTTCCATAGGTAATTTGTTGAAGAATTGTATACCGAGTCCCGCAAATGAGTTATGAACTTTATGTAGACGGTAGTTACTGCCCACTAGTTTATGCTTATTCCTTGTGTTCACTTTGTGAAAGTCACTATTTTTACGGTAAAGAGTTAAGTATCGTACTTATATAGCTTTATTTTAACTTTTTGTTTAAGTAGAGCTTGAAAGCTTTTCGAAATATTTTTCCGATAGTTTCTTTGGAATAGTTTGACTAACTTAAATTGTAGCAAAACCTTTTAGGTGCACAGAAGGTGCTAAAAGGATTCGTTGAACTAAAGAGAAACACGAGGAGGTTTAGTTTAGATCTCATAATACGTAATTAGGTATTCTTGTCCTGACTGATGTATCATCGCAGAGCCCAAATGACTGAAGCTAGAAACATGAAATATGGAGAATACATCTACGACATAAACAACCCTAAGGAAGGATTTTTAATAAGCCAGCCATTAGAGGGTAAAAAAAGGTTGAAAGTTTCGGCCACTTGTGAAGCCGAAGACGCGGCAGACTGCTTCTAAAACATTACTTGCATATTAAGACATTTATTCGAGTCTTTTTTATACGTTTAAGCAAGCATTTATTTTTTAACCATTTAAATAAAAAATCATAGTAACTTACAATGTAGTTCAATGTAAACTCTTATATATTTTCAGCTATTTTCACGAAGTCTACAAAGAGAAATAGAGAGCACCATTGCATCAATGGATTCGTATTTCCAAAGTATAAAATTGGAAACTACGTCAAAACTATTTCGACAAAGTGAACAGAAAGTTGCAGTTCATTCCTCGAATGTAAACTCAAACAAATTAAACAGTTTATTACTTTGCATCATACTCGTGGGTGGAATTGGAATGAATAATGTTATTTTATGGACTTATATTTGCAATATGCAAGGTAGTATTTTGCATTTAAGACCTGTAAAAATCAAAAGATCATATTAAGCAAATCTTGCGGTTTCTGTGTTAAAATGTTTACATGAATATCATTTGCAAAAAATCAATGCATTCTATAAAAAGTGACAATCATTAAAGGTATATAGTTAAAAAATTCCAAGCAACTTGTTTCTGTTTCGATATTACCTTAATGTATGTAATGCATTTAAGGCCTCCCTCACATTGGGCGTCAGCGTTCCACGAGCGTACGCCCAGCGGGCGCTCGGCGTTCACTCTGTAGTACAAAGTGAACGCCGGGCGCACGCCGAACGGACGCCGAGCGTACGCTCGAGGAACGCTGACGCCCAATGTGAGGGAGGCCTTACAGTTAAGAATGATTCACAATACATGCTTTTATGTCACACGTGTGTATAATATCCAAAGAACCCTTTCAGAATTCAGTTTGTTTTCGCAATTCACGTTACCTCAGTAAACTCCGTTTCCTTAAAATTACCTTACCTTTTTTTATTCAAATCTACACAAATTTGTTTATACGAGATTAAAACAAAAAATAAGAAAGGAAAGTCAACGAACTCAAAAGTAGACAGTACAAGACGTAGTACCGAAAGGTAATGAACCTTCCACTCGAGTAATAAATATTTTCCTAAATAAGCCTCTTAAAGTACTCTTCCAAAAGTATTTCTTTACTTTTCTACTTAAAAAAACTTAATTTGGATTGAATAATATATGAAAGGGATCAACATCAATTGTGAGAAATGAAAAGATTTTATATACAGCGATAGACATTTGGAACGATATAAATTCAAGTATTTACATACCAATGCGTGTGAGGCGGAGATACCCAATTTCGGATCTGAAAAATATCCCCATATCGGCCCGAAAGCGAGCTTTCTCTTTGTTAAAAAAATCCATTCTTGGTCTAATATCAGTGCAGAGAGAGAAAGTGATCAAGTGCAACTTCGTATTAACAATAGAGAGGATTCAGAGCTACTTTATGATGATTGTATCTCCGTTTGGGATGATTGTTCGTATGGCATTGAACCAAATGCGTTGATGATATGGTCGTTTTATTCTGAATAGCTACACGAACGTTGTGATTCTGGACTTCGTCAAATAAATAATACAAAAGCCACGACTAGTGGGATGATTGTGGGAACATCAAATATAGAGTCAAGTGATTATTGAATTTTTAAGTGAGATGTCTTTATCCATGGCGTTTTTATTTTTATAGTGAAGTGGGTGATTATAATAGCTAATTATTTATAGATATAAAATTCTTGCGTTACTGACTGACTAATCCACAAGCCACAGCCAAAACTATTGGACGCAAGAAGCTAAAATTTGGCACGTATGGTCGTTGCAGACCGTAAAGGTGCATTAAGAAGGGATTTCCCGAAATTCCTACAGGATGGGGAAGAAAAAGTTACATTTAAACAAATATGCGGGCGAAGTTGCGGACACTCTCTAGTCTATGTATAAAGATTAAAATGGTGAGTACAGACTTGAATTCCTGAAAGATCTTTTATATTGGTAAAATAAGGTGATCCAACCGCATTGATTCTAAAATGAGTCCCTTACACAGCACAAAGGTCTTTTCACAAAATAGATTCGGCACTCTCCTATTTTGTATACCCTTTGTTGTAGTGAAATGCGTTTACCAACTACAGCATGATTACTAATTTGGGTACCAATTATTAATAAAAAAACATATCATACAGCTAGATCTGCCGTTGTTTTAAAAATCTGCGTACTCAGGAATGCTAAACTTATTGGATTCTGATTTTATTTTTATTATAAGTATGAAGGAGGCCCAACGATAGTACTCTATGACGAGATTTGTCAATATTTTTCAAAACAACTTTCTTATCAAAGTCGTTCGAAGTCGAGGTGGTCTCATTATTTCCAATGTTATGTTTATTTGTCGCAGAATACCTTTTTAGAATAACATGACATATCGCTATCATTTATAATAGTCCAACTTTGCTCTTACAGTTTGTGACAAATGCTTGATACTTTTTAAATGTTAATAAGTAAACATTTTTTATATGCTCGATATTTGGCATAAATCTTACCCAATGTTTTGGATTGATGTAAGCGCTCTCACGCACTAGCGGTTAACCGCGGGGGCGGCTAGCTGCGCGGTTAGACACATTTCCATTTTAGTATGCAACCGCTTATGATTGAACGCACTTAACCGCCACAAAATTACAACCGCGGTGGTTGAATGGAGGGCCGCGGCCCGCTTCGCGGCTAGCCGCCATCTTGTCTATACGCACTGGCGGTCAGTTAGCGGCGAGCCGCCAGTGAAGTATGCACGTATTTTAAGTTGCGCAGCCATGAACTTCGACACAGAGAAATTAATTGTTGAAATTCAACAACGTGAAGCCATTTGGAATTGTGAAGGTGCAGTATATAAGAATAGAGATTTAAAACGGAAACAATTGGAAAGATTAGTAGATATTTTTGGAAAAGAGGAGATGACAACAGAGGAAAAAAAAAGTCTTGGTAAGTATTTATTATTATTACAATTATATTTAAACGAAACTACACGTATTTTAAACATCTTAGAACATAATAAATACGTCTATTTTCAGTTAAATCATATTTCTTTGCCATTCTAATTTCCCATCAGTCATAAAATATTCGGCAAACAATTCTCTGTATCTCAACGCAGTTTTATTGTTCCTTCTTAACCCTTCCTGTGTTACATTTTCTGGCAAAGGGCAACTAAGTGAGTCGTCGTAACAATAACCATCTCGGTCTCTTACAAAATTATGTAAGACACAAGTAGCTTTTATGATATCTTTTGCTAGAGCGAATTGAACATTTAGAGGTCTATGAAATATACGCCACTTGTTTGCATAAATTCCAAAACTACATTCTACATATCTTCTTGCTCTAGAAAGCCTGTAATTAAAGGTTCTTTTGGTTTCATCCAAATCTTTTTTTGTGTAAGGGCGCATTAAATTCGTAGATAACGTAAATGCTTCGTCGCCTACAAAAACGTATGGGATACATTTCTCGCTGCTTTGCGAAATAGGTTGTGGCTCTGGAATATCCATTTTTTTTTTTGCATTTTTCATAGAAAACCGAATTTTGAAATATTGACGAGTCACTGAATTTACCAAAAGCTTCAACATCAACCATAACAAATTTGTAATTACTGTCGCATATTGCTAATAAAACCAAAGAGAAAAAACTTTTATAATTAAAACACATCGAGCCACTGTTGTTAGGTGCAATGCATCGTATGTGCTTGCCATCAACAGCACCTAAGCGGTGAGGAAAATTTGCTCTTTGAAAAAAATCATTGGCAATTTTTTCCAAGCGTCTTTGTTTGGTTCAGGCAAACAAATATCTTTCAGACAAAACCAAATTGCATAACAAACTTCTCGTACGATTTCTGCTACAGTGCTTACTCCAATTTTGAATGTATAATGTAGTTCCGTGAAAGTACAACCTGTGGCAAAATATCTGAAACAAATATTTTATTATTATGACATGTTTTTTTGAATTCAATGTATGTGTATTCTTTATTGCACATGTCAAACGAATTACAAAACATCGATTACTTTATGACTAAATCATTAATTTGTTTGTTTTATTGTTCTAGGAAAAGAATTACAAAAGAAATGGAAGAACATTAGGGATAATTTCGTGAAAGCTCTAAAGGACAATGTTACCAGGAGTGGGTCAGCGGCTAAGAAAAAGACTCAATACATATTTTACAATACTTTAATGTTTTTGAAGGACACAGTATCTATCAATGAAACTGAATCAAACATGCAAAGGCAAGAAAATGAGAGAAATTAAACAGAAAATGTTACTGACCCAGTCGTAGCACCACCGCCAAAACGAAAAAAAAGGAAAAATAAAGAAGATGATATAGGAGTTGAATTGATTAATGTCTTAAATAAGAATGTAGAGTTGAAAAAGGCCGAAGAAGATGAAGATAGACTTTTCTTTTTGTCGTTGGTTAGTGAAATAAAAAAGTGCCTGAACATATACGCCTACGTACAAAAGCTCAAATAATACAAGTCATTACTGAAGCCCAAACGTCTGGATACAACTACTGTAACTCTACTTGGGATTACGTACGATCTCATCCCATCTCAAGGATATCAAACACCATCATTTGCTAGCAATAATAACCCACCACCACCGCCCTCAACATGTAATCAAGAAGAATTTGTAACCTCTCCTGAATCAACATATTCACAGAATACACAGATATCTCAAGAATCTGATTATCTTGATCTTTTTAATGATAATAATTCTCAGTAACAGTTATAGTTTACTACTTTCTTTACTCAATTACAAACCCCCATTTCGATTATAATTAAAACATAATAGCTACTAAGACTTTTTTATTTATTTCATACTTACCTTAATGTTATTACTAATATCTCTTCGGGTTGGATAAAATCACGAAACTTAGTATCTTGTCTTTTGATGGTGTCATATAAAATTTTTAGTAATTCTCCAAATGACGAAACACTCATTCCAACATAGCCGAAAAAAAATTATTGGTGCTTCTTCAGTTGTTGAAAACAACTTGCGAACTGGCCCAATTCGTTGCGTGTTTCTAGTAAAGGATGAATCCAGTTATCTTTTTTTATATTTTTTTCGTTGTTTTCGGGGTAAAAATAAATAGCACAAGCTATCTCGACGGCGTCCATTTTGCTTATGGGCCACGCGCTTTCGAGCCGCGGTCCAACCGCTGAACGCGGTTTCATCGCGGCTGACCGCTATGGCGGCTAACTGCGAAGAAAAACGCGAAGAAACCGCATTAAGAGGAAACACTACGGGTGAGAGAATTGAAAAATAGGTATTTGTAAAATCTATTGCTGTCGCACCGCCTCAAGCCTCCCCCCGCAGAGCGCAATAGAGACAACTGCAGCTTGGACCAAAAATACCTATTAAATGTACACAAAATCAACGTTTCGTATTCCCTTGATTCCTTCTCCAAAACTTCATCGATTTAACTAGATTTTGATATTAAATTAAAGAAAGGCTTTGGCCGTGTTCCTATGTTTTCCTTTTTTTAAATAATCTGGCCAAATTTGTTTTTTAGATTTTTGAACACAGCGGAAAATCTGGGCAATTTTTGAGGTATTTGAAGGGTCATATCCATTGTAATATTTAATTTATGAGAAAAAGGAAAACATAGGGACATGCCAATCGGGGCCATACATCTTTTGGCAAAAAATAATTGCTCTACTTGCATTATCCAGGGAGAAAACAGTAGACTACGTTTGTATGGAAAAACAGCCGTTGTGTTTCCTCTTAAGCGGTTGGAGTGCTCAAACAAACCGCCTAGTGGCCAACCGCTGGTGCGTAAGGTCTTTTAGACTTTTTGTGCCATCTATTTGTTTTTTAGTTATTTTCATATTGTTACGGACGGGGTAACGGGATTGGAAGGAAACACCGAGTAGCACTGATGACACTTTATTCGACTTGACACACGACACGCCGTTTAATTCCGACGCAGACAGCACCAACACTAGCGTCTTTTGCACTGCACTTTTCACTGCACTTCACTGCACTTTACTGCACTATACTTTCACTTCACTTTTTACTACTTCTTCTTTCTTCCTTTACTTCTTCCTTTTCTTCTTCACTTTACCACTTTTCAACTTAAACTGACGCTCACACACAGTCGGGTCTTCACGCAACCCCCTAGAGGGTTGGCGGAGGCTGGTACAGGGCCTGTGCCCTTCTCCAGCGGTCTCTGGTCGCTGCCCCTTCAATAAAGGGCAGGTACTTGGGGCGGGCTGTATGCCCTACAGTGACGTCGTCAACAAGTGTATTTACACATGGCCGTGCACACTTCACGCCGTCCGGGCGGTCAGCACGAGCCAGGTGAGACCCCCGGCGAACCGGGGGAGGCCCAGCTCCGTGTAGCCAGCGACGCGGACGGCGGCTTACGTGCGGCCTCTGTGAGGTATGTTAGTGATAGTGATGGTGGTAGTGTAGGCGTCTTTTTCGTGTGTGTTGTGTAGGCGGCCGCTATTGCGGTGGTCGCCCGCGCGCGCACATGATGCACGTATGCGCTTCATACGCACAGATGTCGCGCGGAAAGGGGCGGTCACCTGCAACAGTGGGGAAGAGTGGGTTCTACCCGGTTAGAGGTGGCGGTTACCTGGGGGTGACCGTAGTATCCTCGGAGTCACCGGTGGTGATGAGCAGGTCTCGCGGTAGCTTCTTCTTGTCCGGGGGGCGAGCGTGCCAGGGGGCCAGGTCCCGGACGTGGTCCCAGGCTGAGGCGTCGGCTCGCTCGAACATCCCCATGGACAGACGGCGGATGTAGGCGTCCAGGCTCTCTATTCGCGTGTCCCGCTGGATCACGGCGTTACGTACGGTGCGGGGGGCACCTACGATGGCGCGCAGCGAGAGTGATTGCTGCGCGCGGAGGCGGGCCTTATTCGTTTCGCTCGTAAGCGCGAACCAGGCGGGGGTGGCGTAGGTGAGCCGGGTACGCTACATACGTTTTGTACACCCCCAGCTTGACGCGTAGCGGGAGTCTAGAGCAGAGCACTGGACGCAATAGCGCCCTCGTAGTGCGGACCTGCGCGACGACTTGGCGGACGTGCGACTCAAGGGTGAGTAGGCGGTCGAGAGTGACCCCCAGGTACTTCACCGTCCTCGTCCACGGGATGAATCCGTCCTGTAGTTGGAGTGGCAGTGGATGGTCTCGTTTGGAGCTAAATAGAATCGCCTGTGACTTACCCACGTTCACCGTCAGTCGCCATTGCGATAGCCAGCGGGATAGGAGGTCGAGAGTGCGCTGCATCTTAGACGCGGCGTGGTAGGCGTTGATGCTGGTGGTGATGTACGCCGCGTCATCAGCGTACAGGGCCAGTTCGGTGCCCTCGGCGCCGGGGATGTCGTCGGTGAAGCGTGTGTAGAGCACAGGCGAGAGACATGAGCCCTGCGGGACTCCGGCGGAGATGGTGTGGAGCTCGGATAACTCCTGTTCCACTGCCACTCTGAATGTCCTGTTGTGCAGAAACGATTGGACCGTCTTGACGGCGCGACGGGGCGCTGTAGAGGTGGAGAGCTTGTAGAGCAGACCGGAATGCCATACTCGGTCAAATGCCTTTTCCATGTCGAGGAATACTGCCACGGCGTGCTCGCGTTTGTTACGCGCCGCCGCTATCCGGTGCAGTACCCTCGACAGTTGTAGTGTGGTTGAGTGTTCGGCGCGGAACCCGAACTGCTCAGGTCTGGGCGTGATGTGCGGTATGAGGTGCCGCAGCAGGAGTTTTTCGAAGACCTTCGAGATGGTGGGCAGCAAGGTGATCGGCCGATAGCTCTCAGGCTTCATAGTGTTCTTGCCTGGCTTGGGCAGCATGATTATCCGCCCCTCTTTCCAACAGGTGGGGAAGACGCCTGTGCGGACGATCCCCGTAAACAGGCGCGCCAGCGCTGCCACGGTACGGTGCGGCAGGCGGCGCAGCGCTGCGTTCGGTATCCCATCCGCCCCAGGGGCCTTCCGGGGCTGGGTCTGCCGAATGGCACGCTGCACCATGCCAGGGGAGAAGTAAATAGGGTCCTCTTCGGGAGCTATCGGCGTGGCGAAGTAGTCTCGAAGGTGTTTCTCGACTACTGCGGTGTGTTCCGTGTCAGCAGTCGGGTTCGGCGCGAACACGCTCTCCAAGTGTCCAGCGAGTATGGCCGCGCGGTCTGCTGCTTTGTATCTCGGCGTCCCGTCGGCGTGTAGCAGCGGGCGCACCGGAGCTGGGGTGTTAGTGAGGCGACGACATAGCCGGTGTAGTGACGGCCAGTCGTCGCTGGTGTTGTCGATAAAGCGCTCCCAGCTCTTGGTTGTGTAGGTCCTCAACTCGTCCTTCACTCTCTCCGCGAGCCGGTTTAGTTTGGCTTTCAGTGTGGGGCAACGGGAGCTCTGCCACTGCCTTCGAAGGCGCCTCTTGTCTGCGATCATACGAAGAATGCGTGCCGGCAGAGGAGTGAGTCTCCTCTGGGTGGTGGGGGTCGTGGCAGTCACAAGGGCGCCTTTAATAGCGTCGGTGATCTCCGCTGCAAGCGTCTCGACGTCGGCCGCGGAGTTGATAGGGCGAGTTGGTGTGGTGGTCTCAATCGTTTCTGCGAATTTGGTCAGTCCGGTTTGTAACGTGGCGCTGGAGGGACAATCCGTGTAGGCTGCTGCTGAACGACGACGAGTACAGGTTGGTGATCCGACAACAGCTCGTCGTCGAGTACTTCTTGCTGTATCTAGCAGTGCGTCTCGTTATGTATAATGATGTCGAGTACGTCGGGCATCAGTGTAGGGTCGTCCGGGTAGTGTGTGGGTACCTCCGGTCCCGCGACCACGTACTCGTATGACTCGGCGTCTTTAAATAGTCGTACACCAGCGTGGTTTGTGTTCGACGAATTCCACGCTGGGTGCTTACAGTTTAAGTCACCCGCTATGATGACAGGGTGCGGCACGCTCAAGAGCGACCGCAGCTCAGCGACGTCTGGCGTTGTAGCGGGCGGCTTGTAAGCGGCGTGGAGATGTAAGTTGGCACCGCCTAGGTGCACTTCGACACCCAGCGTGTAGACGGTGTTAAAGTTCGGTGTAGGTAGCGGCAGGTGTACGACTCGTCGCTTGATCAGCACTGCCAGTCCGCGGTAGCTCCTTCCCTCGGGTGAGATTTCGTCCCTCCGATAAACGAGGAAACCTGGGAATCGTGGTTGGTCTGCAGGTCCCAGGTGCGTCTCGTTTATTAGCGCCACGTCAATGTCCTGTTCCTGCAGTAGAGGGCGGAGTAGGGCGGCCTTCCTGTTCAGGCCGCGGGCATTCCAGTGTATAATCCTCAAGGGCTTACTGTTCATTCTGTAGAACAAGGTCCGCCAGGCCCTTGAGGATGATGCCTACGATTGTTTGTTTGTCGCGGCCTTCGCTCATAGCAGTGAGTACTTGCTGCAGTACCGCGACAGCGGCCTGAACGGTGCCGGAGCTCTTGGTGCCTTCGCTGGCGTGCGGGGCCTTCGCCTTCCTCCCCTTTTTCCCCTGGGGTGCGGTTGTACCCGCGGGGGCGGTGACTGTATGAGCTGCCGGCTTGGGTGCTTCAGCAGGGGTTTTTGGGGCCTTCCCGGGGCCGCCCTTTCGTTTGAGTGGCTTCTCCACGGTAGGTGCGGGAGCGGGTGCGGGCGCGGGTGTGGTTGCGGGTGCGGGTGTCTCAGGGGCGGGTGCGCCTCGCCTACCGCAGGCACGGTTCCTCCGCCCTCTCTTCTTGCCAGCTGTTCCGCGAGCTGGGGGGTCGTTCGCCTTCGCCATCAGTGTGGTCCCCTGTGCAGCCTCTCCTAGGGGTTGCGCGTTCACCGGTGCCGGCCCTTGGCGCGGCTCGCCGGTAATGGCAACTGTCCCGGCTTTTCTATTGCGTGCTTCGCGCTTGAACACGGGACAGTTGACATGATTTGCGGGGTGTTCGCCCCCACAGTTGGCGCAAGTCGCTCGCTCCTCCTTGGGGCGCGGGCAGTCTCTAGCCATGTGCTCTTCACTGCACTTTACGCACGCCAGTGTGCGGTGGCAATTGTGGCTAGAGTGCCTAAACTTTTGGCAGCGGTGGCACTGTGCTGGCCTCCGCTTGCCGCGCCATAGTTCTATTCGTACGCCGGGTATACCGAGCATCTCGGTAACGCCAAAGATTCCCGGCGTAGTGTCCTTGGTGCGCCGGATAAACGCCAGGAGTATACACCCCGGCCGGTCGCGTCGAGCCCGGATAGTATGCACGTATTCCGGGTCATACCCCAGCTCGCGGAGTTCGTCTTCGACCTCCTCCGGTGTCGCGTTGCTGGGCAAGCCTCGGATGGCTACCTTGAGGCTGCGTTCTGCGGGGAGCGAGTAGCAGAACCATGAGATGCGGTCCGTCTTCTCGAGCTCAGTAAAGTACCGCTGTAGGTGGTACTCGTCGGTGGAATTATTGATGTTTGGCTTGTGTTTTGTACCCACTGTTTTGTACCTTCGTGATTCACTAGTAGGGCCCCGTAGAATATCAGTGCCAGCAAGTCTGGTATTATGCTGAACGGGGTCCTATTACTGCCACGACCTGGTCTTACCATGTATTGTATAGATATATATGTATATTTTATTTTATTTTTGTTAATGTTCTTACCTTCTTTTATTTTAATATGTATATACTTGGGTCTGGGTGTGGCAGCAATAAATCATTTTTCATTTTCATTTCATTTCATTTTTCATTTCATTTCGTCCTCGTCTTTCGGGGTGAAGCGGAGCCCCTTGTCGAAGGCGCGGCCGTTGGCGGCTCTACCGAGCTGTCCTTTGAGCTCCCGCATGTGGTAAGCCCAGTTCGGTAGATGCTCAACGATAACCGGAGGGAATCGCGGCTTCTTCCTCTCACCTACAGCCGGGTCGGCGGTGTTGACGGTGGCGTGCGTGCCGGTGGCGGTGCCGGGCGCGGAAGCACGGTGCGCGGGCGTGGCCGCGGGGCGCGCGTTGCTGTGGCCGGACACGCCAGCAGCGAGCGGCGGTGCGGGCGCGGCCTCGGGGCGCGCGGCGGCGGCGCGTGCGCTCGCGGGCGCAGAGAGCGACGCGGGCGCGGCGATAGGTACGCGGCGCGTCGTTGGCGGCGATCGTGCGACGTCCGTGTATAACGGTTTAGACGCCGGATTTTTTACACTCTCACTTAATAAAATTTGTGAGGTACTCACGTTTAATCCGGCGTCGTCAGCGCGGGGGCGCTTCGGCTCCTCGGCGTCGTCCTCGTCTGGGCTTCGTTGGCGTCGCGTGGGCACAGGGCGTGCCGCGTCTGGTGTGGCGTCTACGTCCATTTTCACAAGCGCCGACGACGAACTAGAACGCTGTAAGTTCGCCGACGCACACATAGTATGGCGGCGACGCTTTATATGTAACACTTAGTCCGCCTTATCGTTTATAGACGAGTTAGCGGAGGCTAGCGAGGTTTCCGAGCCGGTTCGCGATGAACACGCGGAACGCGGAGCGGGCGAGTCCTTAGCGGCGACCCGAGGGGACTCTGCGGCCTGCTCGAGGGCACGATCACGCGCGGCGGACGTGTGCGTCGGTGATGCGTTTTTACTGTGTGGGCAGGGCGTGGCGCGGCGCGGGCGCGCGGCGGCGGGTTCGTAGGCGCGCGCATGGCGGCGGCGCTCGCGGTCGACTGGAGATGCGAGGCGCGGACCGTATCGCGGACCGCGCGCACCTCATCCCGCGATGATATTCTCGCCTGCGCATTGGTAGGCGCACGGGAGGCTGTTGCGGGGCGTGCGGCGGAGGCTGGCGATGCGGCGCCGGCAGTCCGTGACAAATGTGTAGTGTGAGTACTCACTTGTTTGCCCTGTGTATGTGGTTTTGTGGTGACGGCGGCGGCTGCTTGGTGACCTGACGGTGAACGCGGCGCCTGGATAGACACCGGTGGTATGTAATTTTCATCTTCTTCGTCTTCAGCTTCCGTTTGGTCGTCGCCAGAGCCCTGAAAAGGGCTTGGTCGACGAGGCATGTCGCAAGGACGCGGCAGCTGCGACCGTTCGGCGTTCAAATTTGAATTTCTTCGCCGGGTTTTCTGTAACTTTTTCGGTCCGTGCAGCAAGATGTGGGTATATTGGATTACGTGCTCGGTACTTTATACTTAATCGGCGCTCGCGTAGCTAATCCAAACTGACGCTCAGCGCGTCTACACCGCCTTATATACCCCTAGGAATGTTCTAGATTCACTAATTTCGATCGTCATTGCATAATTCAATTGCTTTTTCTATCTCCTGTCTCTTTTTAACCTTTCCATTCCTTCCTGAACTTTCTAGAATTTCCTAATTTTTATTCGAAATATTTAAATAATCTTTTTTTGAATATTTGCCAAATATTTATAAACATTTTCCAAATTTCATAAAAACCAAAATCCACATAACTGTTATGACTGGGATTTGAACCCACGCCATCAGAACGTGAACGGGATGCGTTATCCGCACGGCCACTGCCTAGTTGTCAATGACTTGTAAAGGAGATGTACCATTTGGCCATACATTATGGGCCTGGCACGGCCAAACACAACACTATGTGTGTTTTGAAGATAAATGACTACTCTATTAACCTGTATAATTTCTTTTTAAATAACTTTTGGTGGAAATAAGATACCTACGAGATATTTGAAATGGAAATTATTCCGCAACTAAATATACCTCAAAATTGAATTTTGACATAAATATAATACCTAGATGTAAATAAAAGTATGTCTTTGCGTCATAAAGAACAAAAACTACACAAAGAGTGGCCAATAATAATGAATAATCACCTGTGTACTAGTGAACCTCGTACTATGTATACTCGTCCAAAAAAGCTAACCACAATCACAAACACCGCTGCATATTCTTAGCATGGGTAGAAGGTACTGATCATTATTATTGAATTTATATTCAATTACATTACATTAAAACCGTACGAAAACACCAATAAATCAGAACAAAATATTTACGATACACAGTAGCAACACGAATGACATAACAGATAAAAAAAGTGTTGCAAATGGTTTGAAAAAATATTTCTACTATCGATTAAAAAACAAAACGATTTTTACCGATTAATAATTATGGAATGTATAATAAATTATATATTTCTTGATTCTTTTTACAAATATACATATAAAGTAAATAAAATATATTGTTTTCTAATATGGTAATAAAAATATTATTTCCTTAAAACAATTTCTGCCTACCATACTTCATTTTATTTTTAATGCTGGCAACATAAGACATTCATCCGCTATTACCATAGCTTATTCAAAATAATTAATCTTTAAAAACTAAATTCTTTCACCGATACTCTATCAAGAAACGAAAACGATGTAAAATTTTTAAAAATTATATGTTTAATTTCAACGATGCACAACTTTCTGGCCGCTACAGGCCGTATTTGGTCTTTCTCCTTTGGCGAACAATTGACAGAGTGTATACGTCATCGAACTAAAAACTCATTTCCAAATAATAAAATAGTCTTCAAACCTCTTTGCTAATTATTGTGTTTCGTGACGACGGTTTGACATGACACCGGTCGTCACACTACCCCCCTCTAAGACATGCGCGTCCCGCGCATCCTTAGACCCATAATACACCGCTCTCCTATCGACATGGACCAAATGATTAAACTTTGTAGCTATAGAAGCCTGTGATCTATGTGTAAATTTGCTTTCTTTAAGGCACAAAACTTTCCCCATGCTACCACCTTTCATTGGAATTTCCACATCTCCACACTTAAGTATACCACCTTTAATGTCTAATCTGCACTGATGATCTCTAAAAAAATCCAGCCCAACAATACAGACGTCTACGATGTCTGCAATCACCGCTCGTTGCCAGTATAGGTTGTCACCGATTTTTATAGCCACCATCTGTTCGCCTTTAACTGGGATATACTGGCCGGTAGCCGTTGTCAATCGAAGTGTAGTTGACGGTGTTAGAATTTTGCCGTTCTTTCTTACCAAACGAGTTCCTATAACCGTTCGTGTCGCACCGGTGTCCAGGGTCAGCAAACAGGTAACGCCATTGACTGTTCCATCGATAGTTAAACCGTTTCCATCCGTGCGTTGTTGAATACGAACTTTCGGAGATTTCCGTCTTCTGATCAGCGCTTGCATCGAAGTCCTGGATGTAATCGCTTCCTGATCATCTTTCAACACTTGAACACTAGCGTCAATCTGACGCCTTTCTGCTACATGTTTCGGACAACTACGCCTTAAATGTCTGGGCTCTCTACAGTTATAACACTTTAGGACAAAAGATCTTCGACCAGTTCTTTCTTCTGCTGCAATAACTCTATCTCGATCACTCGTCACTTCTTGTTGAACAGCCTCGACTTCTAAAGCATGTGCTAATGCGTCTTTAATGTTGCTGTGGTGTTTCAAGCGCACAGCAGCTCTGACCTCATCGTCATAAATTCCGTCGATAAACGCCTGGAGTCGCATGCTTTGAACTTGTTCCGCGGGTGCCGACTGATAAGCTTTTCGTACCAACTTCGTCACTTCCATCGCCCACTGCTGCAAAGATTCGTTCGGATACTGACGGCGGTTGCGTAACTTGGCTCGGAACACATATTCTAAGTGCTCGTCTCCAAATCTGGATTCTAGAGCCTTAAACAGCTGTACGTAAGTAGCGTCCTTTCCCACGGCCTCAAGCACCGACAATGCTTCTCCACGCAACGTCAGGATGAGTGCAAACTTGGCCTGGTTGACATCCCAACCGTTGCTTATAGAGGCGGCTTCGAACTGTACTCTGTAGGCCTCCCAGGAAGTGTTTCCATCGAATAATGGTACTTTTAAATAACCACCGGAATTTGATGAGTTGATAGAAACCGAAGGGCTGTTGGACTTCATCTTCTTTAACTCCTCCTCTATCGTAGCTATGCGAGTGTGAATCTCTTCTGATACTGACGCCATGTGGGACTGCACCTTTTCCTCTATAGTAACCACGCGAGATTGCACTTCATCGATACGCATCTCCATCTCGGCGATCTTACGTTCGTTCTCGGATATATAACGGCGAATCTCAACCTGGCTCTCCATTATCTCGCCGAGTTGCTGCGAGTTTTGCTGCAGTTCGGATTTGAGCTGCTGCGAGTTTTGCTGGAGTTCGGATTTGAGCTGCTGCGAGTTTTGCTCGAGTCGAGATTGTAGCTGCTGCGAGTTTTCCTTAAGTGATTGTTGGAATAGTGCTGCGAGGTCTGCGAGAGATAGCGGGTTAGCCGCGCTTGCGGACGTTGATACCCCCTCTTCAGATCCACTTCCTTGTGGAGGAGCATCCCTGCTCACAACTTCCTGGCTAGAGTCACCTTGCTCTTGAGCGGCAGCCCTTGCACGTGTCGTAGGCCCTTCCCTTGGCATGACTGGCATCTTTGATCCTTACATCCCACTTCTGACACCAATTGTTACGGACGGGGTAACGGGATTGGAAGGAAACACCGAGTAGCACTGATGACACTTTATTCGACTTGACACACGACACGCCGTTTAATTCCGACGCAGACAGCACCAACACTAGCGTCTTTTGCACTGCACTTTTCACTTCACTTCACTGCACTTTACTGCACTATACTTTCACTTCACTTTTTACTACTTCTTCTTTCTTCCTTTACTTCTTCCTTTTCTTCTTCACTTTACCACTTTTCAACTTAAACTGACGCTCAGCGCGTCTACACCGCCTTATATACCCCTAGGAATGTTCTAGATTCACTAATTTCGATCGTCATTTCATAATTCAATTGTTTTTTCTATCCCCTGTCTCTTTTTAACCTTTACATTCCTTCCTGAACTTTCTAGAATTTCCTAATTTTTATTCGAAATATTTAAATAATCTTTTTTTTAAATATTTGCCAAATATTTATAAACATTTTCCAAATTTCATAAAAACCAAAATCCACATAACTGTTATGACTGGAATTTGAACCCACGCCATCAGAACGTAAACGGGATGCGTTATCCGCACGGCCAGTGCCTAGTTGTCAATGACTTGTAAATTTGGTGAACACTTGACAGAGTGTATACGTCATCGAACTAAAAACTCATTTCAAAATTATAAAATAGTCTTCAAACCTCTTTGCTAATTATTGTGTTTCGTGACGACGGTTTGACATGACACCGGCCGTCACAATATGTATTCTAGAACTTTCGAAGACCGGAAAGAGTCTGCGTCAGTCAAGGAACTTATACCTACTAACTGGAATGATGACGGGCAACCGAAAAACGTTCCGAGCGAGAAAGCTTCGAGAGTGGGTGTTCTCTCTTTCTAATAGGATGTCCAATAATCCTACAAACTTCTGGGACAGCTATAAAAACTGTTATTTTATGATGATGACCTGCAACAAAATGGCATTCTTGGCGAGATAGCTTCAATCATTAACTTTTTAACTTATTTTAATTTATAGGTACGTCCAGTTGCAAATTATCTGTTTTTCAACCTGCCTATCTAAACGAATTTTGCATTCAAGTATTGTTTAAGTTGTTTTAATGTTCACCAATATTTATTTCATCTTCCGAAATTATAATATTAATTTTCACCTGGAACTCGTTCAAATGGATTCTTTAGCGGGAGATACATGGAAAATCCTTAGGACCAGCATGTCAGGGCACGTTGCGGCGGACTCTTTTTCTTCTTCTTTTCGTGTGGATAGTGGGTCTATCGACTCCATACACCCTAGTGTCAGTTTCTAGACCGCCTCAAGGGCCTCTGACGTGGTTTATTTGATGACCGGGACCAACGGCTTATACGTGCCTTCCGAAGCACGGAACCATCTTTTTATCAGAAAATCAGGGAGTTCGGGCCTCCAATGGCCTATCTAAACTGGGAACAACTTAGTATGCTTCCCGAGGGAATCGAACCCACGACCATCGGGTCACAAGGCATCTTGCATTACCCGCACCCACGTGCCCGCAGGATGCCACAGAGTAAGCGTGCCCATAAAAAAAAAATGTATTGGGTCTTTACCCGCTAGGCACAGATTTTTATGTGATGTGAAGATACGTGGCACTCGTATACATTCAGTGTCTGTGAGCATATTGTTAAGAGATTTCAAAGCATGAGTACAGGGATGCAATTAAGAAAATTGACCAAGCTTGAGCTTGTCTTTATAATAAAACAACACAATTTTAATGAACACGTTTATTAAACATTATTAAAAAGTATCGTTTTGTGTATTGATCACGTTTGAGTATTGATTTTCTCTCATGAATGATTATGTCCTCTGACTTAAAATGACGGCTGCAAACTATGCTATAGCTTGAATATTTATTCTTTATAGGAACAACTTCAAGCCACCTCTGCCGCAGAATTTCACTATTAGGGAATCTGGAAATCAAACAAATACACTTGTACTCTACTTGTATTTAGAAAACAAACTAGCTACTACTAATGCGATGTCCAATGTTTATCAGAGTTTGAAAATATACTTTTGAATACATATGTACCTACATACATATGTACTACAACAATGTTGGAAACTTCGAACTTAGCAGCACAGACTACTTAGAGATACTACGCTTAGCAGTTTTAATGCAGGGATTTTAAGTTGGATATTAACTAGAGTTTAAAATATAGATTTTCCGTATGTCAATCTAAAACATTGGTAACCCTAGTTGTAATAAACAAACAAAGTTAAGAAAACTTACCTAAAAATCGAAATTCCACATCCAGCATACCCCTCACTACTACACCCCTTCACACAACACGAGTTTACCATATTTAAAAGCGGTTTCACCTTAATACAGTAAAAAGAAATTGAGAAAGCAAAAATATGACTTCAACGCGAACGTGTATCGGCCATATTGTTTACATCAGTGACCAATAATGACAAGGAACTCTTGATCGGTGACAAGGCAAGACAGAGACACACTCCACCAATGTCGGTTTCTCGCTCGGAGTGTTTTTTTTCATTGAAGCCATTATGCAAATGTAAACTCTAGCGTTTTAAGATAGAGTTGTTTGCATAGGTTGGGTGCATAGGGTTCCCACCAAGAACTTAGGGTCCCAAGCCAACCTCACCTGCAAGTGGTGCACCTGCCGATCAACGGACGAGGCTCTGGCTAACAAAATATCCCGATAAGCGGCAATAGGCTCGCCACCTATTACGTGGGATCAAAACACTGGCGAAAAGTGGGCGTTTAATATGCCTCTGCCTACCCCTTCGGGGAAACAGACGTGAGTCTATGTATGTATGTATATCTTTAAATTACTAAGCCCACTCTTTCAAATATTTTTATTACAACAGGTAAAGTTCTCTTACATCTATAGGTACAGGTAACTTGCGCGAAACATCAAAATCGGGTCCTCAAACTATATTTTCTACAGCATTTTTTTATATATCCAAAGCACACCATAGCGAACAAATTTCGTATGATATACATAGACATAATATGTGCAATACACAACAATTGGCTATACAATCAGACGCGATGTGTATATCCTTGTACTCGTTATTCCGAATGAAGCTCAATAAGGAAACGCATGCATATAAACTAGAATGGTCAATACGTCAGTAACGAGGTTATCTATTCATTTAAGTTGTGCCGCCAAAATCTAGAGCGACACACACAGACATATAAATATTATAGAGTCGCTATTTTTTTATAGAAAGTCGTATTTAATAGTAGACTTGATGAAGATTTCAAAGCTTAAGCTTTTTCTTATCATACATTTTTATATCGTGACTGACATATCATCGAAGAGTCCATACTACAGAAACTAGAAACATGAAATTGAGACCGTAGCTTCCTTTTATGTTGGAAGGTTTCTTTAAATATCTTTCCATAGTAAGTGCCTACGTAATATTTTGCTGTTTTGCATGCTTATTGGTGCGTTTCTATGGATTGATTTGTTTATTCACTTCCTCTTTCACATAACATTTTTAATTTAGGATGCCTGATAAAATGACACACCCATATTGCCGTGCTTAACTGCAATTTACAAAATAAATAATTATACATAATATACCTTACTATTAACACGTCAGGTAAATGGTGCTTTTATATATACAAACAATCTATAAGACTTGTAAGTCTGTGACACTGCGTCGTAAATAACAAAGAGCGTGTTTGCTATAAATAATAACAAAAATAATCAAAATATAATGATATATTGTTATGTTATATTGGCTTTAGGTACAATAATATGGATTAAACATATTTGTCTTTTATTTGATTGAATATAGGCTATAAAGTTATTATGTCAAAGATTGATTTCAGCAACCCATAATCATACTTAATCGTGTAAATATTATGGTAAACCGAATATGTATTTACGATTAAAGGTACACTATTCAACTAGCTGCCAGTCTGAAACGGAAATGGGCGGCCCACGTCTGCAGGAGGGTAGCAATATGGACACTGTTCCAGAAGATGCACGACATCGCCGAGGCTAGCCTCGAAAGTGGTGGCTAGATAGCCTAGAAGTCAATCACAAGAGCTGGCTTGAGAGTGCAATAAGCAAGTATGGAAGGATTTGGAAGAAATCGTTGCCCAGCAAGAGGTAACCTTGTCTATTAAAAAGGACTACTTAGGTATTATTTAGGTATATTTTCCCATCAGATTATTTTATGCATCTATAATTTACTGTGCAAGTACCCACTTGCACAATTATTAGATTCAGAATGAAAATTTCGAAACTAGTTTTTAGACCCGGTTATCCTAAAAGCAACTATAGTTGTTAACAAAGGTATAAACGTATTGAATATAAATACAATATTCATAACTGTATTTATTTATTAATAATTTATTCAATATTTTCCTCCTTGGCATTAAAATATGTGTGCAAATTTTTATTTTTAGCAACTCCACCACCGCTCCTCATTTTTGCTCATATCATTCCTGTCCACCTCAAGGTTGCCTGGAAGAGATCGCCCTAGGATAAGGCCGCAGATTGTCCATTATTGTAGTTTTAAGTCTCTTTACAAACTATGTACTGTTTAATGCTATGTTGGAGTGCAATAAAGCGTATATCTATCTATCTAACTAAAATGTAAGTTAATAGGATAAGTATTGTTTCTAGATATATGACAAACATAATTAAAATAAAATTGAGAAACATAATATAATTACATACCTGCATATAATATTTTCATGTGTTTTTCAAATTACATAAATCTCTAAAATACTCAAAAATAACTACAACATTTATTTACTCTTACAACTCAAAATAATATTACTAGGTACCTGCATACTCGTCCTGCCCTAATAGAGCAAGAGCCTGTGAACCCCAGACCTACGTTATTTTATAAAAGCTGAAAGTTTGTCAGCGGATGCTCTCAACACAGGTAAGAACGATGGACCATTATGGAGTTTGGGTTATAGTGGCTTTGACAGGTAAACGGTACTAAAGGTGTCTTAAATACCGTTCTAAATACATCAAATAATAAGTCCAATTTTTCGATATTACCTTCAGAATATCATTAAAAATCACGTTATTCATTGCCAGACACTTAACATCGTGGCAACCTCTTGCCAGACACCCTTAATGTTCATGAAATTATAATTTTAGTTACGTTATAGTATAAAAGCTGATTTTTATATATAATACTTGGGTAATAAGTAGATGATGTTTCCTCACTAGCCAGACACTTTTAATAGTTCCAACCCCTTGCCAGACAAACATTGTAAATCGTAAGAAGAGATTCGTGATTAGAATGACTTATGCAAATAAACTTATACTTATATAACTGATAGTCTATGTAAATTTTGAAAACATTCTAAGAAAAGACATTCGATGCTACAAATAACTTAAATTGTTAAAAAATTTAATTTATTCTGTCAATAACAGGTTTAAAAAAAGCAAACTAAAATATTCCTTAAAAATTTAATTAAAAATTGGTTAATGATACAAGTTATTATAAAGGATAAAAAATAGATTGATGATATTACATATTATTATAGAGCATAAAATATAATATTATTTCATTCATTATCATCATTATCACCAATGTTATCATTTTCTTCGTCACTGTTACTCCATTCGATATCGTGATCTTCTTCTTCTTCGTCAGTTTCTGTAATAATGTAAAATAGCTAATGGGATTAAAAGTATTAAAAAAATGAAAAATACTTTGAAATATTTATACCTGAGACAGTTTTCAGTGAATCTCTAACGAAATTTGGTAACTGATCACTAGAGATCGGATAATCGGATGCATATTTACCTAAAGTTTAGGTGTTGGCTATTATGGAATGCACTTTTGAATCGAAAAATCCCGGGATTACGGAATCGACATTTTTTTTTTTATTATACAATCAAATCAGGTGTAGGTAAATTTACTTATTTTAACTTTTGTACCAAAAAACAGCTCTAAAAAGAATAAAATCCTCTTAATTTTCTTCAATTTTCAAAACATTTATCTTAAACGAATAATAAATAAGAATTACATAGAAAAACCATTCAATCTCATAATAATTATTAACTTAGATACAACAGCACCCACTGCCTACTATTCCTCTTACACTCAACATACTCATAAATTGATGGGGAGCTTAAAATTAACTTCAAGTAAATACACATTAATAATTATGTAATCCCGGAGACCAGTTTCTTTTTAAATAAAAATCACATGTTAAAGACGTCGTTTCCTCACCATTTTACAGAGTAGTTTCACATTCCCGAATTTTCTGGAATCCCGGGATTTTATTTAAAAAAATATGTTTTAAGAAGCCGCTTCCATAATATCCTAGCCAAAAATGAACTTTAGGTGAATATGCATCCGATTATCCGATCACTACTGATCACCTTCGAACTATTTAAAATGGTACTGATTATTTTCGAGTACCCATCCATTATTAGATTTCGGGTTGATCAATTTTTGGAATTTGCTTATTTGCATTATTTCAAAAGCTAAACACATAGTATCGTCCGTGTGGTGACGGATTAAGAATACGGATTGTCACTACCCCATATCATCCCATGGGTGTCGTAAGAGCCGACAGAGGGACTATATTATGCAGAGAACAGCACTGTAAGAGAAGGAAAACTTGATACAAACCCTATACCAACCCGTTTGGCCAGCGTGGTATAGTAGGCTAATTCCTCCTTTCAAAGGAGAGGCCTAGTCCAGCAGTGGACTGTTAAAGGCTGATGATACGAAACACATAGTAGGTTCGCAGAAATTGTTGTAGCAGTTCAGTTTTTACACGGTGGCAGACTACTAGCATCAAAATTTTGTAGTTTTTGACGACTAAACGCTTCATTAATATCTGAAACCTGATGAAGAACAATATAAATCAAACATCAATAAGACTTAAGAAAAAAAGCCGATACCCAAAAATTCAACGTCGACGTGTAACGGCATCCCAACATGTCCAACTCCTGAAAATAAATTAACCTCAAGAAATAAACCTCCAAATCGGCAACCTAATCCAAACAACAAGTCTCTCGGGGATGATACAGATTCGTCTGCGGCTTCTGTCCCCAGTGCAACTAAAGTATCGTCTGTGGCTCCTATCCTCAGTGCTCATAACCACCCAAATGCACCTCAGCGACTATTTTCCCTTTCATTCAATATCCGTTGAGT
Source organism: Euclidia mi (assembly GCA_944739405.2). NCBI lineage: Eukaryota > Metazoa > Arthropoda > Insecta > Lepidoptera > Erebidae > Euclidia > Euclidia mi. The sequence continues at coordinate 23,933,109 of OX123187.2, forward strand.
GAATCCAAGTGACTTTTGTCCCTTTTTTGCTATAATAATGTATGCAACTTTTTAGAGTGAAGTTTTGAAGCTGTTCACTCTACGGTGACTTGCCTTGTTCTATGTTTAACTTCTGACTTCAATATATTTCCTAGTTAAAAAACATTGCAACAGTAATGTAATGGTTTATTTAGGTTAAATAAACCATTACACAAAACGTCAATTGTTCCCGTGCGGTACGCGTTACGACGCGCGAAGTTAATGACAGCCTTTTATGTTATTTTGGGTTGTAAATGAGTATTTTTAAGTAAATAACTTATTAAGTGATAAATTAATAATATAGTCTTGGTGTATGTAATCAAAATTTAAGCTAAAAGTAAGTATATTTATTTAAAACATACCAAGAAATGTTTACCCCAAAAATGTTTACGCCGCCGTCGGCAAAAATTTCGCGCCAATTGAACATTTATAAAATTATTTTAATTACTAAAAAGTGGTGATTTTTTATTTTATCGTATGAAGACATTACCATTACGTCGATAAAAGTCATAAAATACATTTGTCACCGATGTAATTTTTAATATAAACCCGTTCAAATTTAATATAAACGTGTTTTCAACGGTCGTCAATGTTTGACACTAAGTAAATTAGAAACCAAATATCAACCAACACTTACTAACACTTGAACGAGACATTTATTAGCTTAAAGAAAAAAATCACTTCAGAGCAGATTCGTGTTATACGAGTCGACAAAAAAATTGTTTATGTTATCGCGCGGCGGCGGCCATTATAAGGTATCGGATTCCCCCGGCCGGCAAATATAAGATAATGGCGCATTCATCACAGCGGATAAGGTCATACAGGCAGAACTTTCCACATCGGTCTCAACGATCAATAGCCATGACTGTGAAGACACTGATAAAGGAAACTGGGAAAAAGTGGGTCGTAGACGGTCTCGATCTTCACTTCCCGGGGTACTCAGGGGTACCGCTGAACCTGGCTCTACGATACTACATGCCGCTGAGAGGCGAAAATATTTGCACCTATATTACGTGCAGGACGGCACCACAGTTGAGCAAGTACGCGACTATCTTAAGTCAATATTTGTGCAGTGACGAATGCACTGTTGAAAAACTGAAATCTCGTGGGCACTACGCTTCCTTTAGCCTTTGAGTACCATTGCAATATGCCGAAAATATAATGTCTTCAGATAACTGGGCTAAAGACATATGTGTTAATCCATGGTGGGAGAACTTTCGTGTTAAGAACAACTATCAAGTGTCGACCGCGATCCCGTGAGATGAAAATATGCTATCAAAATGTTTGTGGTCTAAGGACGAAGACTAGTACCTTCCTTAATAATGTTTCGCAAAGTGAATATAATATAATAGCATTAACTGAGACTTTTCTTATGAGCTCCGTGTTAGACAGTGAACTTTTCCCTCCGGATTTTCATGTGATACGTAAAGATAGATCAGGTGACTGTGGATGGGGAGGAGTTTTGTTCGCATTTCGTGATTATTATAATGTAAAAATAGTTACGGACATTGATGGTAAGACTGATGGCAAAGAAATAATATTTGCTATTGTGTCTTATAAAAATGTAAAATTATTAGCTGTGTCGTGTATTTGCCTCTTAACTATAAAGATAAACAGTATTTGAATGTTTTGACATGTATAGAAAATGTAGTTTTAACTTCGCGCTCTCCTACAGTGGCTACAGCTACCCTACGTGCTTGTCTGGCAAGGGGTTGGAACTATCAAAAGTGTCTGGCTAATGAGGAAACATCATCTACTTATTACCCAAGTATTATATATAAAAATTAGCTTTTATACTATAACGTAAGTAAAATTATAATTTCAAGAACATTAAGGGTGTCTGGCAAGAGGTTGCCACGATGTTAAGTGTCTGGCAACGAATACCGTGATTTTTAATGATATTCTGAAGGTATTATCGAAAAATTGGACTTTATTATTTGATGTATTCAGATCGGTATTTAAGACACCTTTAGTACTGTTTACCTGCCAAAGCCACTATAACCCAAACTCCATAATGGTCCATCGTTCTTACCTGTGTTGGGAGGATCCGCTGACAAACTTTCAGCTTCTATATAAAATAACGTAGGTCTGGGGTTCACGGGCTCTTAGACTATAAGGTATTTTTAAAGGCAAGCTCTAATTATTTATTTAACAAGAACATCGGAACATAAGATCGACAGCAATCATAATCGCAATCTTCTACAAAATTGTGAAATCAGGTGAAAATGAAATTTTTTATTTCTGCACAAGACAATACATCGGGTAAAGTCACTCATACAACTAAGACAAAGGGAGGTACAGATATCAAAACACAAAAAAAAGAAAACACACTGTTGAAAGAAATGAAATAAAAAGAATGCACATATAAACATTGTAGGGTGACTAAGTATGTGTCCCACAGCTGTGCAGCAATCAGGACCCCAGTTCAGCATTTGCTAGGTCACAAAGACCGAGCGCTAAACATGCACTGGGCCTGCTAGAAAATGCCGAACGGAAGCCAATAAAAGTAGCCAAATTAGAAGTTTAAGGTTACTCCATGATATCTGCTTTTATCAATATATAAATATTCTATTAATATACGTAAGTACATAAATACAATGTCGATAGGATAATAAATGATAATAGTATGTACCCTATATAATTATACATAAAAAATATTTTACGAGCAGTGATAAAAATTATTTTAAATAAAAAAATAATCGACTTCAAAAATCACTTAGGAACTAAAAAGCAAAAAATAATTGGTTTTGGAGCAAAACTTTTTGGAGTCGGTGCCAAACCAAGTATTTCTGATCTGACTATAAAACCTCTACACTTTTTATATAATTTTCGTTGTTGATAGAATAGGTAGTATGTAATTTAGTAAATTTTTGCGTAAGGGCTTGGTACCGACTCCAAAAAGTTTTGCTCCAAAAGCAATTATTTTTTGCTTTTTAGTTCCTTAGTGATTTTTAAAGTCGGTTATTTTTTTTATTTAAAAATAATTTTTATTTTTTGCTTTTTAGTGGTATACTAATAATAAAATAGTAATAGGTGGTAAGTAGCTACATAGGATAGTGTAGGTGGTACATGATGGGGCCTTACGTGCCTTAATTCTGAAATGTAGACCTCTAACTTTTTGGCAATTTCAAATATATTTTTTTGTTTTCAACTAACTAACCTAAACACATTCGTTTCAGTTCCATCATCAGATCCCGAAAATCATCCAGTACCAAAGTGTTTGCCAAGACAAAAAAACGAGCCTAAACTCGATGAGATTGCGTTATTGTATTACAAAGATCCCATGGCCACATTCCTGCTCTACCATCAGACGTTGGAAAACATTCAGCACTAAAGTCCATGAAAAGACGAATCAAATGAGACCAAACTCAATAGGATTGCTTAACCGCTTGACCGCGCACAAGTGACTATTCTCCCTTTTTCTAAATGCCGTTGACCGCGCACACGTGACTATTTTTCCTTTTTGGTTACAGCGCTATACTCGGCCTGAATTGACTGTTTCTTTCTATTACGTAATGTTTTAAATTATTTTTCTCTGTTCTATTCAAATCATTGAACATTTCTTGATGCTAAAAATACGAAGCGAGTCTTAAAATCGTTAACCCGGAACGAAAAAATAATGTCAAATGCCACTCTTTGTTTCGCGCGCTCCGTGATTACGTGCTTATCGTATGCGTGTAATTAAATATTTTTATACTATGATACATGTTTTTTTTTTATTTAATTCGGTATAGACAGAATCCCTCTACAGTTAAAACTCATAAAATATGTATGTCATCGATTTTCTTTTTAAAATAATCCTGTTTAAAATACACAAAGTGTTTTTTTCAACGATAGTCAATGTTCGCTGCTAAGTAATTACGTGCTTATCGTATGCGTGTTATTAAATATTTTTATACTATGATAGATGTTTTTTTTTTATTTAATTCGGTGTAGATAGAATACCTCTACAGTTAAAACTCATAAAATATGTATGACATCGATTTACTTTTTAAAATAATCCTGTTTAAAATACACAAAGTGTTTTTTCAACGATAGTCAATGTTCGCTGCTAAGTAATTACGTGCTTATCGTATGCGTGTAATTAAATATTTTTATACTATGATACATGTTTTTATTATTTAATTCGGTGTAGATAGAATCCCTCTGCAGTTAAAACTCATAAAATATGTATGTCATCGATTTACTTTTTAAAATAATCCTGTTTAAAATACACAAAGTGTTTTTTTCAACGATAGTCAATGTTCGCTGCTAAGTATAATAAATTAGAAAATAAATAGCAACAAAAAATTTATACGACTTGAAAGAGTCATTTATAAGGTTGAAGAAAAACATCACTTCAACTTACTCATGTTACCGACTTATCAACAATAAATGTTTATGTTAGCGCGCCCATCTGGCATTTATACATTTTGTTTAGAACGTGAGCGGTCAAGTGAATTCGGCGAATTGGCGCTAGCGGTCAAGCGGTTAATTGTATTACAAATATCCCATGGTTACCTTCCTGCTCCATCATCAGAGTTTGGTAAATATTCAGCACTAAAGTTCATGTAAAGACGAATGAAACGAACCCAAACTCAATGGTATTGCGTCTTTGTATTACAAAGAGCCCATGGCCACCTTCTTGCTCCATCATCAGATTTTGGTAGACATTCAGCACTAAATTCCATGTAAAGACGAATCAAACGAGCCCAAGCTCAATGGGATTGCGTCTTTGTATTACAAAGATCCCATGGCCACCTTCCTGCTCCCTCATCAGACCCTGGAATACATCCAGTACCAAAGTCCATGTAAAGACGAATCAAACGACCTTAAACTCGATGAGATTGGGTTATTGTATCACAAAGATCTCATGGTTACCTTCCAGCTCTATCATCAGACCATGGAAATCATCCAGCATCAAAGTCTATGTAAAGACGACTCAAACGAGCCCAAACTCGACGGCATTGGGTTGTTATCGTTAAGTCGCATCAAGTGTGCTTATAAAATTTGAAGAGTTCCTCCGATTTTTTCAGGATCCATGATCAGATCGTGACCTGATAATGATGGGACCAACTGGAAGGTATACTCTTTCAATCACAACAAAAAATTTTGAAATCGCTTCAGGCGTCTTAGAAAAATCGTACGGCATGTACGAGTAACAGCGACTTGTCATTTATATAAATATTCTAAACCATAACATTATTGTTTCATATAATTTATCTTCGTAAATCTTTTAATAACATACATAAAAAAAGATTCCGAAGAATTGAGAACCCCCTCCTTTTTTGAAGTCGGTTAATAAAAGATTTACGAAGATAAATTATATGAAACAATAATGTTATGGTTTAGAATATTTAAATAAATGACAAGTCGCTGTTACTCGTACATGCCGTCGTTGCGCATTAATAAGGGACTGTATAAGTTGTTTTCTAAATGTGCCTAACGTGTTCAAGTTCCTTAAGGGTGGTGGGAGATTATTCCATATCTTCGCTGCGGCGTATCAGAAACTTCCTTTGAACCCAGCCGACCTATGAGGCTGGAAGGAGAGCTGCTGAGAACACTGCCTGCTCGTGCAATCCCTTCTACTAGTCGTCAATGTCAGCTTATTGTACAGATAAGAGGGCTCACGATATTTAACGAGACCAAACAACAGACATGCCAAATGATGTTTGCGCCTCGATTTCATCTTGAGTATCCCATGTTGATTTAAAAACGGTGTTACATGTGTTCTAGGTGGTATGGTAAAACAGAAACGTGCACACGCATTCTGGACATTTTGTATAAGATGTTGTGTTCTAGTGAGCACTCGGGGTCCACATACAACATTCGCGTAGTTCAACCGTGACAATACCAATGACTCCACTAACATTACCCGCAGTTCCTATGTTATGTAAGGTCTTATTTTATATAAGACCTTCAAACGATAAAAACAATTTTGGATGGACGAGGCTATATGTTTTTCATACCTAAGGTTTGAATCCATATTAAGGCCAAGGTTTTTGGCTTGATAAACCCTTTCTATTATTTCACCCTTGAGTACTACCCGTATATCTCTCGGTAGTGTTTGTCATTGTCTATCCGTGCCAAACAATATGTATTTTGTTTTTTGAGGGTTAAATTCTAGACAATTGTCATCAGACCACGAAGATATACTGTTCAAATCTGTATTTAAATTGTTTAGGCCAGTTTATAAGTCTGTAGGCTTAAATAAGATATACAGTTGAACTTCATCAGCGTAGATGTGGTATTTGCAGTTTGGGATATAAGTTGTGATATCGGCACAGTACAAATAAAAATAATAGGCCCCAAAATGGATCCTTGAGGCACGCCCCTTTTTAATGACGTCATATTGGATTTATTGGTGCTGCCATCATTTTTACAAATTTTAACAAATTGCTTTCGGTTGCTGAGGTAACTATGAAAACATTGCAGCGCTCCTTGGTTGAACCCATAGTAACTTAACTTTGACAATAGGAACTGTAAATTGATACAGTCGAACGCGCGGGAGTAGTCTAATAGCACCAATAATGTACACATGCTCTGATCTTGGGCTGACAGAATATTGTTCGTTACGTCAATAAGTGCAGTGCAGGTGCCGCGCCTCTTCCTAAAACGGATTGGAATGTGGGTAGTATGTTGTTTTTTTCTAGGAAGGCAGTTAACTGGTGGCATACTACCTTCTCCATTACCTTAGATAGGCAAGGCAACAGGCTAATTGGTCGAAACTCTCTGACATTCCGAGGGTTGGGTACTTTAGGTATTAGTTTAACACGGGCAACTTTCCAAATTTCAGGAAACCTTGAAGTTGCTATTGAAGTATTTGTGATGTCAGTTATGAGTGGCAGGGTGTGCGACAGAGTCAAGAGAAGCATACCAAGACTGATCCCATCGTGACCTTCCGCGTTAGACTTAAGACCATGAATCAACCGCAATACAGAGCCTTGGGTCACTGGTATGATGGAGATAGTGGCAGAACCATACCTGTGAAATTCAAAGTACGTTAGCTGTGAAATGGTAACGTCTTCTCTACCAGGAACATTTAGAAAGTGAGTATTTATTTTTTCAGGGCATGCGAATTGAGGTGAAAGTTCTGAATTCACTTTAGCGGGCAGGACAATAGATTTCAGGATTTTCCAGATCTCTTTGGGATGGCTAATCTGCTTGTTAATATTATATTTAAAATATGCCGTCTTTTCGTTATACAGAGCAGTTGACACAAGGGACTTCAGTTGTTTTTAAATAGCCTCTTTTACTTTCGGATTTAGATTTCCGATATTTAGCTAAGGCGTCGTTGCGTAAACGCATCATTAGTTTTACAGTGTCCGTTATCCACGGATAAGATGGTTCATTGACAACGCAGGGTCTAACGGGCGCGTGAACATCGAACACTGACAAAAGCCGACATTAACCGAACCATCCCACTGCATGGTAGCTAATTGTGCGTCAAAGCTTTCCTTACAGATATGTTTAATTGGCCTGTACTTTATTACCTGTGGTTTAATTTTTTTCTTTCTAATGTGAAATTCACACACAACTGCACAATGGCTATAGCTATTAACCCCAAAGTGTTTAACACATAATTTTTTTATTGGGAGATCCGAACAAACAAGATTGCTATCAGTAGGATTAAGAAAATTTACGTTGAAATCTCCCAGAAGAATCAAGCTGTCTCAGTTACCCAACGAACTTATTGTTTCAGTGATAGCATCTAAAAAACTATCTAGGCAGAGCCACGGCGGGCGGTATGCAGTACCTACAACAATGTTTTTACCATTATGCTTAAATGTCAGCCACATCTGTTCAACTGATTCATACCGACTATCAGTAGTGGCAGTAAATGAACGCACGTTAAAACCACGCTTTATGTAAAAGCCGACGCCTCCATCTCGGCAGAGCGTACCGTGTCAGGGCGAGGTACGTGCATAAAACGGTATTCGGGTAAGGCCGGTCCCCGGGCATCATCACCCGGGCGTAACCAGGTTTCGTTGATGGCCATGATGTCGATACAATGCCTATCTAACCGCTTGACCGCGCACAAGTGACTATTTTCCCTTTTTGCAAAAACAGATGAGCGCGTAAACTGTCATTTTTCCCACGCTTTTCCGCTGCGCACTAATCTGTTTGTGGAACTCGGATAACTTAACCGATTGCAGTATGTTGCATATCAATAGACGCGTAATTAAATGAGCTTTCCAATGATATAAATTAAAACCATATAATATGGTTGAAGCCCACGCAAGGGCAGTATAAAGTGAAAATTAGAAATTTTTCCCGCCATTTTTGAGCGCGATTTTATATTTCTGACATATTCCTTTTTCTCGTCGTTTTTTATTATGGGAGGTATATAAGTATTTTACACAGTTAGAAAGGTTTTTTAATTTACTTTTAGAGGAAATAAATATAATGAAAAGAAACATTTTAATATTAAACATAAAAAAATAAAACAAGGACTTTTTTTTAATTGGCGCCAATTTTCATATTTTTTTTTAATACCGTTTAATGTTATATATCAGATTCAAACCTAGATAACTTTCTTTCCAACTAGATTTCTAAGTATAAAAACCAATTCTGATAAGAATCTGATAAGAATTATTTTTATTGGAACCTACACAGTTGTTTACTTTTTCCCGCCAAAAAAACTGAAGTTCCCGCCACAATTTTCGGTAACTAATATCTCATAAATAATATGAGCATTATATATTTTATCAAAGGTTTATTTATATACTCATAATAACAAAATAATACAACGCATAAATGTAACCTTATATACATACATATGTATTTAAACTTTTTTACAGCCGCTCGTCTAAAGTAAACATTTCATTCAAACGTAATTTGTTTTACACCATTAGAATAAGTCATTCATTAGGTTTCAGAAAAATAAACACCACTCCTCTCAATTTATTAACAATCGCACAAAAACTAATTAATTGAGCGCGCCCGTCTTTAACTAGCGGCGCGCACTTGAAATTTGACGATGCTGAGTGCTTACTCAGCATCGTCAAATTTCAAGTGCGCGCCGCTTGACCGCTCACCATTTTTAAGTGCTTACTTAAAAATGGTGAGCGGTCAAGCGGCTAATAGTGCCGCAAAATCATCATGACTTGTACCAAGAGAGCCCGCATTTAATAGCCAACCTTTACATATTTATCGATCATAATAATCAGAACGTTTACGCCTGTATTTTACTGGGGACTGTATAAAAATTAAAAAAATTGTGTAAACTAATTTATCGATACTGCAATTAACTTTAAATTTCATAAATACCTGAATAGCATGAGAAAACTGATTTGTGTTATAAATATATTTAAAGTAGTTAACATAATAAGATATAACGTATATTATATAAAAGGCAGAACCTAAGCACTTGAGTGACTTGACGATTATTTTATGGCTAGTAAATTAAATATAAGCAATGTAGTATATGAGATGACCACAATGTTACTCAGATAAATTATAATTAGATAACATATAATTTGGCTAACAGAGTTCCGATAACTTTGAATTCGCATAAATAGAACGGAGTGCAGAGCAGTGAGATACACGTTTGTACAGATTATGTTATACTTAATCCTAAAAAGAGTTTACAAAATTAAAATATAGTAAAAACACAATAAAATAAACATCAGACGGCATCGGCATTTTGATCCAGACCTTACGCATAAAATTATGAATTAGTTAAGTACTAGGGACATTAAGTTATCAGGTAGTCCAATATAAGTCAGGCATCATACGCAGTCAAACTGTAATTGAGCCAAAAACCTTAATAATGTCGTTATTGCTACGAATACGCTCTGCCTGCTTGCCATCATCCTTACGTGCAAAGACTCTGCCATCCCGGGTCCAGATGTATTTCCAATTGTGTTGCCGGCCGGAATGTCTCGCACGGTAAAACAAACGCCTGTTAACTGAAATAAGACGTTCGTTTATTTAAACTGGCCGTGGCGGGCCGACTACCTCAGCGTCAGTCGACGTTCGACCACAGATTACACACCGATTTAATAGTTACTTCGTAACAGATACATCACTCCCATACAAAATCGAAAATACCTACGCTATAATCACCTACAGAATCTTAATAATAATAGCCGTTGTTCGCAGTGAAGAGAAATGTATCCTAACTACTAACGCAAAGAGTTGCAGATTGTGTGACTGTGCGTACAAGCGCGTCATTGAACAAAGGCGCTAGGGTTGTTCTTATGATGATTTTATAAAACGAATGTTGCGAAATAACCATATTTTTATTTGCTTAATACTTACCTATGTATACACGAATCAGTAAATATATATTGTTAACATATTTAATAAAATTACCAATAAGTATGCAATATGTTACATAAAAAAAGTAGAATAATCGTACGTAGTAGGGGCCTATTGCCTATTTCCGTTTATCGGACACAATACCAGACAATACAGTAAATACGTACATAAGATTCTGACATTAAGTAGATTTTACTTAATAAAAACAACATTTATATTTATTTCTAGTAATAAGAATAACCTAAACATATCAATTAACGAACATTTACATACCTAGTATTTCCTTTCTTAACTTTGCTCTAAATAAAATAAACGGTGTCAATTTGTAAACGAAATTTTTTATAAGTACCCACTTATATCAAATCTTATATCATAATTCATAACTTACGACATAAATCATCGTTTTTCCTTCGGCAATGAAAAAACAACAAGTTTTCGTTTGTTTTGTGCGTTTAACACCCATCCACTGCACAATAACTTCGTGGTTTCGGTATTACTAGAAGAAAGCGCGGGAAACGTGCCGTGCGTACACGCTGCCGGGCGTGCGGCGGCCGCGGCCCTCTGTCGTTTGTATCCATATGGATACACGAAATGGTAGGTATTTATCGCGTAAATTTGAGCCAGTGACGGAGGCCTGGTTCGACCTCGGCGCACTCGAGTCGCACGTTGTAAGTTATAGCGCGTTGCGCGCAGGGGGGGTCAGCTGCTGAATTGACGAATGCCAGCAATGGCACGATTTGTAAGAAAGAGATAACGCTTTACAAATGAGTGAATAAACAATACTGTTTCTTGAACGTTCTTGATTCTTGTAGAACTACCACAACGGTAGATTTAACTACAAGAAAATATTTGGATTTTGATGTATTTTACGGAGACCCTATTCATAGTTGTAATGTTAAAATTGTAAGTGTTTGCTCTACGTTTATCAGAATATTTATAATTATATTTATACTAGATTATGACTGCCTCGTTGGTCTCGCGGCATAAATGTGCGCGTGGGATTGGGAGGTCTCGGGTTCGATTCCCGGGTCGGGCAAAGTGTTATTGGGTTTTTCCGTAAGGAAATTCTCAGTAGCAGCACGGAGTCTGGTAATGTGCCCGGTACGGCAATAGGCTCGCCCCCTATAACGTGGGACCTAAAATTTCATGGCGAAATGTGGGTGTAATATTACACCTCTGCCTACCCCTTCGGGGATACAGGCGTGAGACTATAAATAAAATAAATAAATAAATGTACTAGATTAAAAGATAGTTGTAAAAAATATAATTATTATTTATTAGAATTTATTTTAATCAAATGTCAACACACACACTAACATGGCGAATGTTTGTTTTTTTTTTTTTAAAGTTTTTTTTTGCCGGGTGGTTTGTTAAAATTGCTCTGTTGCATTGCATTTAGCAATTTTATGTATTGTTATTTCTTGTTATTTGTGAAATGTAAAGACTTTATTGCGAAATGGACGCTTTTACATTGTGAGACAGAGAATCCTATGCGAAATTGACGCTTTTATGTTGTGTTTAGTGATCTGCGAAATAGACGCTTTTGTGTTGTGTTTTCCGAGATAAAGACTTTCATTGGCACGTTTTGAGTGATATTGACACTTTCGTGATATAATTGTGCTTCAAGGTAACCTTAAGAATGGCAGGAAAAGGTAGCGTAATTTGCGCTAAGTGCGGCGTAACATCGAAAACAATATCTTTCTAGAAAAATAAAAGAATGTGTAGAATGTTGTTTTATTGGTATTTAATTTAGTATTTAAATTTCATATTAATTGAAAAGTACCTAATATTGTAGGCAATGACACCTATACAGGGTTATTTGTAATATACCAAATACGTCTTAGGCTGTGATTGTGCTCCCCCCCGTGGGATCTCCACCTTGTCGTGGTGGGGGGGCTCAGTAACCGTGGATTTGTCACCCGCGGTGAAGCTAAGAGGGATCCAGGAGGGGACGCTCCGCGTGGGCTTGGAGGGGCCTGCGCAGGATGCGTCCAACGGTGCGGGTGCGGGGGACAGTTCTGTCTGTCCCTCGCAGTCGGGTGCGGTCGCGGGAGGAGAGGCGTGTCGGTGTTGCGTTGCCGCGCGCCCTATCTCCCGCGACCAAATGGGGGCGCACCATTCGATGCGTCGCGGTGGGGCCGCAGAGGAAGAGGAGATGCGGTGTTGCGTTGCCGTCCTCCCTATCCTCTGCGGCCGCTGGGCGTTTTGGCGGCGGAGTCCAACACCTTAGTCTGTCGCCAAGGGGGTTTTGTTCGGGGCCCGCCTGACCGTCTGGCGGGCCAATACCCGTCGGAGGGTGGTGACGAGTGCTTTGGTGATGCCCCACCCTCCGACACACGGGTACATGGCGGAAGTCGAGGTGGTTTTTAGTGGAAACACCACATACTCCGGCTCTTATTATTTCCCCCAAGAGTCGGAGATCCGAAGGGATTTTCCACCTCGTAAAACAAAAAAAAAAAAAGGCTGTGATTGTGCTCATCACTGTGAACAATTTTTGTTCTAGCACTTTACCGTAGTCGCGAAAAAAATATCAGCTGTTTCATACAAATTTGAACTTTGATCCCGACAAAATTTATGAAACAGCTGATATTTTTTCGCGATATCGGCATAATGCTAGAACAAAAGTTGTTTGTGTGCTAGAAAAAATTCTGTTAAGGTTCTTGGTATATTACAAATAACCCTGTTTAGAGGTATCTATATAGATATCACACATTTTAAATTTTCCGCGCGAATGGTTAGTTTCCAATGGCATAAACTGGAGCGCTAGTGTGCAGCCGTGCTAGCCAATACAATGTATGAACCTGTCGTTTTTCTCGTGAGAGTATAGTGTTCTGTGGTTGCGCGACGGACAAACGTCACAGCGATACATCTCGGCTTAAGCGCGGCGGTGTCGGCAGAGATAGAATCTGTGTTTACTCTGTTGCGTCTGCTGGATCCAACTCGTTTGACATGTGTTATCTCTCGGTCATCGATTTCAACTCCCAATTTTTTTGCCATTACTTTTACGAGATGAAATAAACTTTCCTCTTTTTGTTCGGGCACACCCGCTATCTCAACGTCGTTCATAAGCGACTCTTGCTCACGCTCATTTAGCTGAGATTTTAACTCGCTAATTGTGTCTTCTAAAGAGTCAACATTTGCTGGGATCCTCTCTTCAAATTTGCTCTCTAAAGCTGATATACGGCTGTCCATGTTTGATATATTTTTATAACATAATTTCAGTGCCCCCTTGAAGTCTGCAATTTCCGCACGGCATTCACGTAGCTCAGCTCTAAGCGCATGTAAATTCTTTACGGAATGAACATATCTCCAAAACTAGGTCAGCCTTAGTATCACCAGCACTAATACTCCGAATTGACTCATTAAGGCTGGCCGGACTGGGATGCGCTTCTGGAGTATGGAAACCGGTTGCTGCCTTGGCAGAACTCTTTGGCTTAAGTGAGTTAGGTTTACATCCAGTACACAGCCATTTGCTACCGGCGGGTCCGGCGTCAGATACAGCCACACAGCCATTATGATAGCATACCGAACATTTGCAGCATTTTAAACCAGCAGTCGCTGCAAAAAAATTGCCACAAGCGCCACACTTAACCATTGTTTATATTATTTTTGATACTGATTAGCGGGAGTTGTAGGTGGCGCTACGATCTCAATATAGCTTAGGCGCTAGCGCAAAAGAGTCTATCAGATCGTTCGCCCGATAACTTGACACGGATTAACGTAGTGCTAGGGTTAACACAGAGATGGCGTTGTAATATTTTTATGTTATGGGTGTTAGCACTTCGACCTATGGTTTAAATAACACCGTAAGTCAATATTCACTGTTAGGGCCGTTGTCCACTCACACTGTATATAAAGTTACTTTTTTTATTTCAAGGATTAGTTCACTATATTTGTACATGATTAGATATAGGGTAGTTTAGAGTTTTGAGGTTAACACGAGCTTTTTGTTTTAAGTTTTTATCCTCTCGAGCGCCCAAACGTCAAATGTCATATAATCGATAAGCGCCCACGTCAAATTTAGCGTATGTATGAAAGTTGGCGGGCAGCGTTTAAATGCCGATTTCGACGTTAATTTACTTCAGAACACTAATCAATACATATATATTTAGAATCTACATGAAATTTGCTTTATTGTATATATAGAATTAACTAACTTTGTGAACAATCGTAAGTAATTCAAACGGTTTTATCAAACAAATGTGTAAAATACACGTTATTGTAGAAAAATTAATGTATTGACCAATTAGAAGCATTCATAGCGGTAGAAAAATTCTAATAATATTATTCATGAGCTATTCTATTAATTGAAATACGTAAAATAAGAAATATATGGAAAAAAATTGATTTGGAAGCGAAATAGTGTAAGTACGCCTCGAAGTGTACTAACAGCTGATGAGTTTAGCTGACTGTTTGTTTTTATTGACGTTGAAAATAAGCATTTTTATTGCATAGATCGGTCAATCGTTTCATACGCTTCGAAATGGTATACATTGAAAAGAGACAAATATTGTTTTGGCGTTTCATTTGAACATTGAATGGAACAAGTACGAGACCACCGTATAACGGTCGGTGGGCGCTTATCGGGGGTAAAGGTGTCCACCGTAAAACGGTGGCCTGGCGCTCGAGAGGTTATACAATCACAATGCACGAAAACACTGTATAACAATAGCAGTTATGTATCACACTAAGTTTAACCGAATGTACTAAACTTTTGCTTAAAAGCTCAATGTTTTATTTTTAAAAGCTTGACAAAATATATGACCGTATAGTCGTATTGACTTCCGTGACGTCACTGAATTATCGTGCATCAACGCAGAATAAATTGATTCATTTTGTAATCTCGAGACTGAACCGTAAATTACACGAAAAATTAATAAATTCCATTTTCTTTAATTTCTATTTCGGGGCGTGGTTCTAAATACATTTTCATAACATCTGTCGACCAGCATTTATTATAAAAGTTAATTTGTAAATGAAAAGCTTTCGACGAGTTCAAAAATACAGCAATTGCTCAGTAAATCTTCAACAATTTCTAGATTCCATGGATTTGGGGTCTGAAATTTATTGAGTAGATGAGGAAAATAAAGTGCATCCTTTCTGTACATATAACTTTTCCACATTAGGTAGAATCTTCGGAAAAAGTAAGAGAATCTAAAAATCCAAAATCTCGCTTAAATTTGAATCTAGTCTAGTTAAGAGGTTCATTTTAACTGTAAAATGTGCAGTGAAAGAGAGTGATTATTATTGCGTATCATGCTTAGTTTAAGAGGAATATCATTTTTTCTAAATATCCGCTTTAAAATATGAAGATTTTCAAAAAAGTTTTTCTAAAAAACTAGAGATGCTAGCTTAATGGGGTTACGAAATATTTCTTTTTATTGAATATATCTATTAGCTTCTTTAATAAAAAGACGGTGTCCGAAAAATGGTCTTCATAAAACACTGTGCGTCACTTGAAATGTTTTTTAAGTACAGGTATAGTCTAGTCACCTCGTTCTTTATATCAAGATAAATTTTGAGCAAATCTTTACCGGTCTACGCAAATTTTTACCCTGGGCATGAGTGTTTTGGTCATTACTTTTGGAAGATAGTACGGAACGAAACGCCCGGACTCCACCATTGTGTCAGCAGCCGCGACCCGCAGGTCCGGGTGTTGTACGGAGTGCCCTAGAGGCTCCCCATCTGCCAGTATGCCGAAGAGACAGCGCTGCATAAAGAAGAGATTCATTTGTTCCTTTACCGGGACACATTTTCGTGTCATAAAGTTTCAACTACAACAATACTAGTAGTAATAAGTAGTTTCACTTAAAAAATAGAGTAACATTAAATTACTGATATTGTCGTAATGTTTACATTTACTTAATCTGCTGCAACAACAGATTACCTTAAGAACCTTTTGTTATGAAAAACCATGACTCTTCTTTTTATATGTAAGTATTGAAAGAATGTGTCCTTTAATTATTTAGCTTTGCTCGTAAGAAAATGCCAATATCGTGATTAAACCTGCATCAAGAAGAATATTCTACAAAATTCAAACAAGTGTGGGTAAACCCTCGCCTGGCAGAACGAGATTATCGTACTTCTTTTCTAGAATTGATCTAAGTACAAATCAAGTAAGAAATGTTTGTAAATAATACTCAGTTATAATATAGTCATACGACATTAAACCCGTTTAGTAAATAATTACAAACGTAATTTTGAACTAATTCACATGTTCTAGATCTAGATATTGTACTAAATTGTTAGACTAACAAGCTGGCCTTTTAGTCGTCTGAACATTCACTCTATAAAATATAGACCGCGTGACTAATCTAGACTTTCGCAATTTATACACATACTTATACTTATTTAAATAAAAAGTACCTACTTATTTGAATAATAAAGGTGCAATACCCTCTATTTGCTGTAACAATTCGGCATTGGCTACACCTGACGCTCTCAGGATAACTGAGTCTTTACACTAAATCATAATAACACGATTAAATTGAAATTCATATCAAATACTCAAGTTTATAATACCTTTAAGCTGTAACAAAATCAAACTTCTATGGCAACGCAATAAAAAGAAACAGCAATTTAAGTCGCATATTTTCTCGCAACTACTTGCAAGGGAATCAAAACCTACAGGGTACTTCCCGTGAACTCAGAATCTTGAAATTTGGTACAAAGCAATGTCTTATAGCACAAATAAAGGAAAAATTGCGAAAACCGTAAATTTTTTGTTACATCATATTAAAAAAATATTTGTATTAAATTTAAAGTTACTACCCCTTTCCTCATGAACGCGTAATGTTATTAAATTGAAACTCATATCAAATACTCGGGTCTATAATACCTTTAAGCTGTAACAAAATCAAACTTCTATCTCAACGGAATCAAAAGGAAGAGGTACTTCCCGTAAACTCAGATTCTTTAAATTTGGTACGAATCAACTTCTTATAGCACAGATAAAAGAAAAATTGCGTAAACCGCAAATTTTCAGCTACATTTCCAGTTCCTCATGAACCCGAAGAGATATCAAATTGAAATTCATATCAAATGCTCAAGTCAAAACTAAAGGGTACCTACTTCCAGTCCATCTAGAATCTTGAAATTTGGCATAAAGCAACGTTTTGTAGCACATAGGAAAATTTCGAATACCTGAAATTCACATCACATATTTTTTGATATAATTATATATACCTTATTTTTTTATTGACTACGGTGGAAACTCTCCTTATGAGCCACCTCAACTCGACGCCAACCCGTCCAGAGTTTGATGGACCGGGCTTAATGGGACTGGCGGAGGAGGTATGTGGAGGCTCTCCCCAGGTGTTCGGGGCATATACGGGTCCCGTATAGTGGCGGGGTCACGCGATTCGTGGTTAGTATTCTTTGCCGTGACCCCGCCCGGGACTGGCCCGCCGTTGGTGTTGGCAGGCCCAGCTTCGTTATGCTACTTGGGGGGCGACGCGGACACTACGCCGCCTCCTTACCTTTTGGCATACGGGGAGCAGCCCCAGCGCTCGCCGTCCGCAGGCACTAAAACGGACGCAGAAGATAGGGAGGACGGCAACCTGACAACACCGCATCTCCTTTTCCTCTGCGGTCCCACCGCAACGCATCAAATGGTGCGCCCTCATTTGGTCGCGGGTGATAGGGCGCGCGGCATTGCAAGACCGACACGCCTCTCCTCCCGCTACCGCGCCTGACTGCGAGGGACTGCCGACGTGGAGCGTACACTCCCGGATTCCTCTTAGTTTCACCGCAGGTGTCCAAGCCACGGTTACTGAGCCCCCTCACCACGAGAAGGTGAAGATCCCACGGGGTTCATACGGAACCCTCACGTTCGTACGCGACTTCGACTCGCACTTGACCGGTTTATTTTTTACTGAAGCTAGTTATACAAAATATTTTACAAGGATATTTATACTATGTAAAACTCCGATTGAAGTAGAACTTCGTACACGAATCAAGGACCTGTAACAATACAATCACTTGAAATTGAAAATGGGTGCGTGTACTTATGTACGCGCGTGAGAAGTTATACTTCTTAGGCATCATTAAAATATTTTAAAAGTAAATAAATAAATTAAATAATAAATTCAAAAATTGAAGTAAAGTTTACTCATTTTAATTTATATTATTTTTTCAATTCAATATTCACTGTTTACTTTTGTCAAAAAAAAAAAAAAATGTTAATTTACTTTTATAAATATTTATTCAAATTACTACTTAATAATAAATATTTAAAATTAATATTCTAATTTTTATCACAATTTTTTAATTAAAATAACCCATAATAAATATATTTAATAATATTTAGAATTAACTATATTAAATAATATTATTTTAATTTATATCAATAAATAATGCATACGGATAGCTGTTAACCTCAATTATATTGGAGCACTTGAAAAAGTATATAAGCACAACATTTTTACAAAAATTTACGAATAGTAAATAATATTAATCAAAATATTCAGTTTAAATCACTACTGAATATAATTTATTTGCACATATATAATTCGCAAAACCTTCTCCCGTGAGAATTTTGTGTCACACATGCGCGCGCATCATAAAATTTCACTCTCATCATTTTTTCATAACTCGCCTAAAGAAGTATAACTTCAAAAATTGAAATAAAAAAGGACTATCAATGCAAAAGTTAATTATAGTTTGAAAACACGCTTTATAAATAGGTACTATAAATATACTTCTATTAAAAAAGGCATGGGTGCTCCCACTTGGGCATCCTCGCAACAAGCACCCCACGCTTATGTTTTTTAAACTATTTTATTGTAGACTTTTTAGACTGAAATACCAACAAAGCTATAATAGTTTTATTCATATTTTATAATCGTTAGCAAAAACACAATGGGCAATAACATAATATTCCAATAGCAGAATATATTTTTTGGAAAAGATAAATTATAATTATTTTTTGTGATAGCAAGACTTGTACGTGTCTGAAATAGAACCACAACTAACCTTTTTGGTACTTTACTTATACTTAGTCTCTTGCTAACGTTAACAAAGCGTAGGAATTAGTAAAACCTTTCTACGGACCTAAAGTCTAAAAAACCGATGTGCAGAAGGCAATTCAATAAAGATCAGGCAGGCCGGCTGGATTTAATTACGTTATTTTCTGCCGAACTTGGTTAATCTCAGTAGAGCAGAGGAGTAGCTATGTTCGACGTCAATGAGCGCCGTGTTTTTGTTTCTAATGGAGACGGAAGATAATTGTCAAAGTTTCACAGTGAGTCAGTGACACGCCAACTTCGGACACTTTCGACGTTCATTTATTAGCCCATAAATATTTTCATAATGTTCAGTGACCAGCTTCATACAGGTGTGATTAATTTTAGAAGTACTTTTAAATGTGTTTTTGTTAATTTTGAGTTTGATTTATTTAATGGAAGTATATTTAATATCAATACAGGAACGAAACACTAATAAAGCGATTGCCAAGAAATAGATATTTATAAAAAAAAAATATGTAAAATATTTTGCCAAACTCGGCTTCTCCAAACTGACAAGCCTAAGCACGCGCTGATATACTCGTACATAATTAATACTGAAAAAATATTTTTTCGGGCTAGGAATTCTGGAAAATCAAATATGATTGACGAGGTTTCCATGAATTTTGTAGGAAGGTCTCTACACTCCACAGCGTCAAATTGAAATAATGTGAGACATCACAATTCACAGTGGAATATAAAAGAAAAACGAAGTCAGAGTAAAACTCGAATAAGAATGTTCTTTTTAAGCAAACAAAACATGTTTTTATTTAATCTTGAAAAATCTTGCAATTACGTGTGTTGCTTAGAAAAATTTGACTAATTTATTTCATTGAAGATTCATTTTTCTCAAGATTCATTTTTGTTTCATTACAAAATTCAAACACAAAACAAATGTGAGCCTTGCAAACACGGAAAGTATTTTTAATTCATCATAACACCAGCATAAAGAGATAGAAAGAAATTTTTAGTACCAGGTACAATATATTACCCACACATTCGCCGAATAAAATATTTTCCACCTACCTTACACGTATCTTATGAAAACATTATACTGAGATTTTAATAACTTTGAAGATATATATAGATTCCCCCCCGTAGGATCTCCACCTTGTCGGGGTGAGGGGCTCAGTAACCGTGGGTTTGAGGGTGTACCCACAGTGAAACTAAGCGGGACCCCGGGAGGGGACGCTCCACGTGGGCTTGTGTGAGGCCTGCGTAGGATGCGTCCCAATGTGCGGGTGCGGGGGACAGTTCTGTCTGTCCCTCGCAATCGCGGGAGGAGAGGCGTGTCGGTGTTGCGTTGCCGCGCGCCCTATCTCCCGCAACCAAATGGGGCGCACCATCGTTGCGTCGCGGTGGGGCCGCAGAGGAAGAGAAGATGCGGTGTTGCGTTGCCGTCCTCCCTATCCTCTGCGGCCGCTGGGTGTTTTGGCGGCGTAGCCCAACACCTTCATCCGCGCTCAAGGGGGTTTCGTTCGGGGCCTGCCTGACCATCTGGCGGGCCAATACCCGTCGGGGATTAGCGAGGAATTCTTCGGTGAAACCCTACCCTCCGACACATGGGTACATGAGGAGCACGGGTTGGTTTTTAGTCAGTAAGAGTCTGACAGTCCCCTTCGTCCTTCCCCCTAGGGCGGAGGGACTCCATGGGGATTTTCCAACCCGACACCAAGAAAAAAAAAGATATAGATAGATTGTGTTGTATACTTGCGCTGATTATAATAATAAATTGAGATCCAAGTCCACATTACGATGCGATGTACAAATGAAATTGATTGTAATCTGTTTAAGGTAGAGGTTATTTATGCAGATACAAAACACTTAAGCAAGCATTTTTACAAGTAATAGATCAAATTCTCGACGGCAAACATATTTTTAGTACACATGATATCGTATAAAAAAATGTTAATTATCGCTCGCTTAATAATGTGCCCGGTAGATGGCAATAGGCTCGCCCCCTATTACATTGGGACCGAAACATATCTGGCGAAGTGTGGGTGTGTAATACACCTCTGCCTACCCCTTCGGGGATAAAAGGCGTGAAGATATGTTATGTTATGATATCGTACAGACCAATGTCAAAAATGTATTGCATATCACTACACATTAATTTACTGGATATACAAAAAAAAAATTAATGTGTATAGATACCAATAATACGAAAAACGTAAATTATTGATAGATCTCTACAAAATTAATCCCTTTAATTTTGTAGAGATCTATCAATAATTTACGTCGGGCAGAGAGATAAAGCCATTAAAGTAGCAACAATATCGCTCAAATAAATACAACGTACTGCCTCTGTGGTCCAGTGGATAGCGTATGCGACTGCTGATCGGAGGTTCCGGGTTCGATTCCCGGGTCGAGCAAAAGTGTTACTGGGTTTTTCCGAATACTCAGTAGCACCCCACACATCCATCTCAACATCCTCATCTCTGCTACATGCAATCTTCTTTCATCCGTCTTCTTCAAGGCCCAGCATTCCGATCCATACAGTGCGACAGGCCTTATTACGGATTAGAAGATTTTGCCCTTTAACCTAAGGGGCATCCGTGGGTCACAAGTTGTTCCTGTGACCTGTCGCCATTTCATCCAACCTGAGCTGATCCGGTGCGTGATGTCGCGGTCTATTTCCCCGACCCCTTTAATAAGTGACCCGGGGTACCGGAAGTCGGTGCAGACTGATATGGACTCTCCACCAAGGGATATGGGCGCGGGACTGGAGAGACCGCCGAAGTCGCAAAACATGTACTCAGTTTTGCATATACTGATTTTCAGACCAACACTCACCACCACTTTGCCAGTCTGCTCTGAACCTCAGGAGCACTCTCGGCAATCAAAACAATGTCGTCGGCGAACAACATACACTAGGGAGCCTCTTCCTGTATGTCCGCCGTAAGGGCGTCCATTATAAGCAGGAAGAGGTAAGGGCTAAGAGCCGACCCTTGGAGCAAGCCTACAGCCATATTGAAGTTGCCAGTATTGCCCGCTGTAGGCCGGACATAGGTTGTACATCTACTGTAAATCGCTCGGATCAACTGTACATACTTCCCAGGTACACCTTTCTTTTTAAGGGCCCACCACAAAACCACTCGAGGTACCGGATCATGTGCCTTTTCGAGATCCACAAAAACCATGTGCAAGTTTTTGTGTGCACTTCGGTATTTTTCACAGAGTTGGCGGATCTCAAAAATGGCATCTGTTGTTCCTCGACCAGGTATAAAACCGAATTGGTTTTGTGAAATGACACTCTCTTCTCTCAATCTTCGTTCAACCACTTTCTCCCAAACTTTCATACTATGTGAAATTAGCTTTATTCCTCTACAGTTGTTACACTCCAGCACATCACCTTTGTTTTTATAGAAGGGAACCAGCGAGCTGTTACACCATTCATCAGGTATGGCTTCTTCCACCAACTACTTATTGAAGAATAAAGCTAACCACTTCCATCCATCTACCTGTAGTGTCTTCCACACTTCAACTGGTATTCCATCCGGCCCCGCAGCTTTTCCATTCTTCATTCCATTTACTGCTACTCTCACTCCCTCCTCACTTACCTTTCTTATCGGCCCTTTATTCTCAGGTATATTCTCAAGCAAACCACTCCAATTATTCTCTTCATTCATCAGTCTCGCAAAGTAATTTCTCCATCTATCCTTAATTTTGTCATCCGCGGAAAGTACCGCTCCAGTCTCATCTTTTATACACTTTATCTGACATACATCCCTTGCTTTTCTCGCTCTAGCTTTACCGAGGCGGTATAGTTGTTTTTGACCCACCGGGCTCTCTAAATTATTGTATAAGCCCTCCTGGGCTGCCGCTTTTGCCAGAGCAACGACTTTCTTAGCTTTCTTCTTTAGCTCATCATACTCTACCTTCTTTTCTTGTTTCAAATTAATATATTCCACATCCTGCCATTCTTTTAATTTCCTCTTCTTTTCCTTCAAAACCTTTTGTACTTCTGTTGACCACCACCATGTATCTCTATCTATCGTACCTTTTCCTTTTGATTCTCCCAAAATATCTTCCGCTGCATTCCTGATACATACTGCCATTTCACTCCAACATTCATTGAAATGCCTAGTTGGTCTCGCGGCATAAATGTGCACGTGGGATTGGGAGGTCTCGGGTTCGATTCCCGGGTCGGGCAAAATGTTATTGGGTTTTTCCGTTAGGAAATTCTCAGTAGCGGCTCGAAGTCTGGTAATGTGCCCGGTTCGGCAATAGGCTCGCCCCCTATTACGTAGGACCTAAAAATTAATGGCGAAATGTGGGTGTTATATCACACCTCTGCCTACCCCTTCGGGGATACAGGCGTGAGTCTATAAAAAAAAAACATTGAAATGGCAGTATGTATCAGGAGTGCAGCGAAAGATATTTTGATATACAGGATACAGGCGTGAGACTATAAAAAAAATACAACGTTAACGTTAAGTGACCAAATATCCATGTTAAAGTGGCTAAGCCGCAAAATGCTTCCTGTAATTACACCAGCATTGCAGCGAGGCTACCGATCAAAGATAAATACGGCAACGAACAACAAAGGACTCAGTACAACAAACTCGAACATGCAACCGCTACTCCCGTGTTCTATTATTAAACATTTGAATTCAGAATAAAGACCAGTAATGCCAGTATCTACTTTTTCTGACTTAGGTCAATATTGAAGACGGGTTAAAACCTTTTTAGTGACATATATTTTCATGTTACGGTAAATATATTTGTTGGTGTGGGCTTGGTAGGTCTTTAGTAGACAAGTATTGCTAACGAGGCTTTAAACACGGTTCGTTAGACAGGCCTGAGTACCTCCGTACTGGGCCGCGAGTGCCATGGTGTTAAACGTTAGGGTTAGCAAACTTTTAATGGAATTGTGGTGGTGTATACTCATTTATTACAGAAAAAACATATTGTTCCATTGATGCGTAATCCAAAAATAAGTTTTTAAGTTTAGCTTTATTTTATTTTACATTGTAAATCTTTTATTCTTTAATTTTTATTTATTTAAATATTTATATAGACAGCGTGTACAGGCGGACTTAATGGCGTGGGCATTGCCTTCCAGTCATTAATGGTATTTCACTGCAAACAACAAGATCTAGTAAGTACCTACGTTAAAATTTAATCCACATGCAAAACTGTATTAATCGGATAGCTGATACAAAAATGTAAGGAAGCTTTGCGTCGCCGAAAAATAATTAGCCTTTTTTATTTCCCAGATTCAAGTCATTTAATAAATAATTAGTTTGGACGATGACAACTTACAAACTAATTATTATATTTTAAATAGTTTGTACGTTTGTAAATTAAAACCACGTTTTTTTGCTTCGTCGTCCTTAAGAACATAAAGTTATCGTGGCAAGTTTATGGGGATAACCCTACTCACCCAACGAGTTAGGAATGATAAAAAACTAAGATAAATGACTCTAGATATATTCCCGTTGAAAAATATTTGGTTTCCAATACTTAGTTTCCCTGATATATCCATCATAGAGGAAAAATATAAAACAAAGAAAGACGGCTGAATTTATTTGCATACCAACTCGTTTTAATCAGTAAATCCACTTAAACTGATAGAGCTTGGTTAGAGAAATACAACTAACCTTTAGAAAATGCCACCCAAAACCGTATGGTGGTATATTTCAATGTTGAATGGCAATTTCACACTTCGTTTTACCAAAGTATTTTTAGTGTTTGGAATATACGAACATAAATCCATTATAATATTGACACGTTTTTTTACCCATGACGGAACCGAGACAGTATATGCGTCTGGGGTGATAGGACGTTTGCTTGTGAAAATCCATGTTGCCATTATATCCAAAACTACTAGTCCTATTTTGATGCAGTTTTCAGTAATGGGTTCGGATTTGATTGGTGCATGTTCTTAGATAGGTGTTACGGTGACAACTCAGCAGAGGACGTTGCAGGAAACATTGTTTGTGCAAATCTATGTTGCCATTTTCTCCAAAACTACTAGTTCGAATTTAATGCAGTTTTCAGTGATGGGTTATTGTTTGATTGGTGCAAGTACTGAGCGCAAAGTTTATTTGCAAATAATTATCTAATGGACATACTACTGTAGCAGGGGCATATAAAGTCCAGGGCGGCGCGTTAAGTACGTAATATCTATGCTCTCTAAATAGTTAAAAATATAAAGCAAATTTAAAATTTTGTGAAGACCCACAACATTTAAATAGTATTTGAAAAAGGATAACATTATTTTAAATCATATTTCCTATTAATAAATTGGTGAAAATAAAGTAGCTAACATAAAACATTTCTTCACTATAAAGTTTCATATCCAAGTGGGCATGTTCTATAATATCGCGGTCGATTTTTCTTGATGGCACTATAAACATTTTCATAGCCATAAACAACACTTGATTGTTTCTTTTATAAGTACAAACACTTAAGCGTTATGGATTTCAAATAAAAGCTTTACACCCTACTTTGTAACTAAAACGAGAGTAAACGACGTAACTAATCCCTTGAAAATATTGTTGGCGGGCTTTGACCTTAGTCTAAAGTCTAGGAAATAATGTGGTCCTCTTGGTTCTCCAATACCAATGTTTTCTTATCCACAGGCATTTCATTGTTATAATGAAATAATTTATTTTACATTATAAACACCATCACTTTATGTTGACGTTCGTGGGAGTGGATGCTCTGATGCTAGACCAATCAGACTGAAATTAGCAACACTTTACTCTACTGATACTGTTCTGCTCCAATGGCATGATTTTTATCGAACCTGCTGCGTGGCTCTATTTCACAAGGAGTTTAATTGTATGAGAATGCTTTACGAAAAGTAAATCACTATGCCACTGACACTGTAATTTATTTTACCAATACACTTAATAACACACTCCAATAAAAACTCTATTTCCACACTAGGAAACACACTCACTTACACTTCAGATCCTTCGCTGTTAATCTCTCTGTTGCTTGAACTGAACTGTCGGGTCCGCGAATCTGAGCGCTTTTACATAGGCCGGCTAACATCACTAGTGCGTTTTCATTCCACGGGTGTCCTAAGAAGAGACTAAGAGAGAACACGAAGCAAATAGCATCATTGTCAACATTTACCGAAAATATTTTTTTTCATAGTTTGAAACAAATTCAAACTGACATCAAATTAAGCAGCACTTACAGCCGACCTTAGTAGGTCAGTTCTAGTGAACTGAGATACATTTTTGACATAAGAGCGATACAAAATATGTCAAATATCATCCACCGCTAA
Organism: Euclidia mi; assembly: GCA_944739405.2. NCBI lineage: Eukaryota > Metazoa > Arthropoda > Insecta > Lepidoptera > Erebidae > Euclidia > Euclidia mi. Next base: position 23,959,614 of record OX123187.2, read on the forward strand.
ATAAGATATTGAGAGCGGCCCTTAGTCAATAAAACCTTGAATGTTACAAAAGCAATAAATTTCGTGTAATAATGTCGTAACGAAAACCACATACGGAGAAAGTTTCCATGCCGCAAATACCTTCAGCAAAATGAATCAAAACGTCAATATCAGTTCGCATGTTTTCATACATTAGCTTTAGTCATTCGCGTTGGGAGTAAAGCGCGGGACTTAATGTAAAAGCAGTCGAGACGTTCCGCTTTGTTTCACACACAATGGCTATAGGGTCGACGTGTAATCTTAAGTGTTCCCTTGTAATTAAATTTTAAGACACTTTTCAACCAACTTTAAAATTTTTTTTGGATCTTGCGGATAATATGTACAATTTCGCAAAGTTACTGAGCGCGTTATCTTAATCACTTGAGAAGTGTACACATTTATAAGAGCAGAGCAACAGAGCTCTTTATCTCTAATTACGGAGGAGAATTCATAACAACATTCATTCAAAAAGGATTAAGTTCTACAAAAACGCATGAGTTACATTTTTTGTTTCATAATTTTCGGTAGTAGCTTGGAATTTAGAAATAACTTCATTATAAGTAAATAAGCTCGTCCTTTACTCAATCCTTAGCTGTGTACATTTTTACCCAAACAGCTTAGGGTCGCTGGTAGGTGTTTGTGTGTACTAATTAATTCCTCGGATGTATGAATTTGCAATTATTTTCAGTGCGAGCCATTCCGTATTGCAACTTATTGTGTCCAAAATGTTGTGACACGAAATTTGTCCTCAAAGGTATGTTGCAATACATTAAGGAAAATGTTGTGACGAGTTAAAATATTACCTCAGGCCGTTGAGCAAAAAATAAGAAAGGATGTTTTACCGTCTGTAAAGTTTCAAAAAGTTAAAGTTCTTTGTCACCTAATGCAAACAAACAGGCATCTTGGGTATCAAGTATACTGAACATTGTTTAAATTGGTCCAATTTTTGCGCCTACCTCTAAGTGGAAACGTGGCTCGTTTCTGAAACAATTTGTAAACAACATAGCGTTCGCATAATTTGATGACTTATCTCGACAACAGTGAAAGTACTCGACGTTTTTATAAACGTCGAGTACTTTCACTCAAAAGTAAAAAGTACACACAAGAAAAGTATTCCTTTAAATTCCATAAGTAATTTTTCAGCAGAACTTTGCTTGCCTAAGCGTCTTTCTTTGCGTCGATGTGTAATTCAACATTTTCCCGGAGCACTCTCGACAGAAACTTTTCTTAAGATGATTGCGAGCTCGTATGTAACTTTTTAAGTTCATCCAATACTTTTATATTATGATCTGAGCTTAAAGTTATTCGTAGAAAATTATTTCCCCTCCACTGAGGATAAATTCTTGTCCCACATTCCCGCTTCGCTTTATTTATTTCCGGCACACTTTCTCACGAATGAATCGTGGAGAGAAAAACAGTTCTCAGAGCTTATTCTAATCCTGTTCGTGTAGCGCAACATGAGCTCACTTACTGAGAGATATGCGATACAGAAACGTTCTTGTGTCTCAAAGCAATTTGTTTAGTGAACACAATATATTTTAGTGGTCTTTGAAAAATCTACTGCTGGACATATATAAAAACAATCCGGCACTCCCCAGTGCTTCTCTGATTGATGACTACTTCACTGCTTCTTTCGATGACATTATGCACTCCATGAAATCGCAAAACATCGTTAATGGTGCAAATATATTTTTCCATTAAAGTCGAGTTTTCCTTTAATTGCTTTGATTTTCGGAACTTAGTTTGTATTTTGATTTAAAGGAAATTGTTTCAAACTCTTTATAAAATTACGATGACACAAAATGAAAGTTTGATTTAGGTAAAAATCTTATTTTAGCTACTGGCAACTACAAATACTTGTAAGGAACCAATAACAGTGTAAACTCTCATTATTCTACATTATTCTCATTCTCAGTATTGCTACTAAATGTTTGAAACCGTTCACACGCGCCGTTACGTAAAGCCATTTTCAAGCCACTGTCGTGTTGTATGAAACAAAATTCACTCATCAAAGTAGAAAACAAACAAATCCTTATACCATTTGCAGGGCACTTTCAGTTTCCGTGTTTCAACGTGAAAGCCTAGTAGCTATAACACGAAATAACGGTGGATTTTGCGATCAGCCCAGAGTCATATTTCTTTGTATGTTTGGACACCGGAAGGAATCTCCTACCGCGCCCACAAAAAAGCCTTCGACAAACATCCAGCGGTGTCGAATTCCGCCCGACTTTTGTCAATCACGCCTCCGACTTAGATAAGGTTTTAAAATCGTCTTTGAGTACAGCTCGCCGTCGCTTTGTTCCTTCGCCACTCCTCATTCTTATTTATGAGATCGAGATCACATTGAAAAGCGGCAGCTATATGGCTTCTTTTAAGCTCTGATTTATTTAGATAAACGACTACCTCAGAAGTTTTACATAAAATTCTTACTGGCGTGGAATATAACGCCTGGTAAAACAGCCGCAATCATTTTTCCAATCAGCTTTGATCAAAGTATGTTCCATTCAATTTTACCGAGTTTGTCGGCTGACGTTTCTTCTGAAACGTAAAATCGAAAATCATGTAGAAGAGGAAGGTAAAATATCGGTATCTGATATGAGTAGGGAGAAAGATTTCCTCATAGGTTCTGTATATTTCTAAATACATACATAAAATACATATAAATTAAATGGTCAGAATGGTCAGTAACTGTTGCCAACTTCACACTTACGAGACACAGTCACAGAGCGGTTTTGATAAGGAAAAATATCATTTGAAAAGACCTTTATTTAAAGATCTTTGAGGATAGTGTTATTTGTCCGTATTTATGCAAAAAGGAACCACACGACAAATTTCGATTTTTGCTTTTTTTGAAGAATAGTAATTTAAAAGTGGTTTATTTTCTTATTAAAAAAAGATCCACATGATTTTTCCCTTGGAAACAAGTTATACAAAAAGCAGAAAGGAACCAACAGCAAAAACACACATTATACATATTGCAAAACTGAACCATAGCACCATGGGACTCGTTTCATCAAACAAATAAACCATATAAATTCCATGTCATTTTATACAAAACAGATCCACAGATACTTGGTACCATTATACATTAAAAATATTTCTATTATTAAAAATTATTATAATACACCAAATGGAACCAAGTTTCTGTGGTACCATTATGCGTAAAAGAAATTCATATTTGATTTGACTAATTCTTTTTTTGCAAAATGGAACCACAAGCATTCGGTTCTACCATGTATAAATAAATATTGTAAACAGCAGAACCACAAGTACGTGATTTTATTGTACTGCGGAAGTCGTAAACTTTAAGTTTGAAATTCTAGCTGAAATTGAGAGATTTTACAAAGACCTGTACGCATCATGGAAGTCTAAACTCTTGAAACCAGGCAATGATGACTATAGAGCCCAACTCCCGCGCCAATATACGGAGAACATCCCTGATGTCAACCAAGGCGAGGTACGAGAAGGTCTCGTGCAACTTAAGAACAACAAGTCTCCATAAGATGACGAAATCACCAAAGAGATCTTAAAAACAGGGGGGACTGTAGTCCTGAAAGAGCTGGCGAGCCTCTTTAATTCCATTATCCATCAGCGCCTTACAGCTCAGGCGTGGATCGGGAGTGCGGTTGTCCTGTTCTTCATTTACATATTACATTAGCTCAAAGACGGCTGTGGGTAAAGGACTTTGCCCATTATACAGAGCAGGTGGCACGAACACACCAAAAGTTTGAACAAATTTTACTACAATCACATTTTTACATGACCGTACTTTTTGGCTTAATAAACTATTATCATTATTATCTACATATGTCATCTTTTATGCTTCTGTTTTGACATTTTCGCCCATACTGGCAGGGGCCTGCAAGGGTGAACCAGCCGGGTAGGAACAGATGCATTCTCTCGATAATTTCTCGATGTTTTTGTAACATACATACATACATGGACTCACGCCCGCCTCCCCGAAGGGGTAGGCAGAGGCATATTAAACGCCCACTTTTCGCCAGTGTTTTGATCCCACGTAATAGGTGGCGAGCCTATTGCCGCTTATCGGGATATTTTGTTTGCCAGAGACTCGTCCGTTGATCGGCAGGTGCACCACTTTCAGGTGAGGTTGGCTTGGGACCCTAAGTTCTTGATGGGAACCCTAGGCACCCGTTTTTGTAACAATACCTAATGTAATATATATACATTTTTGGATTCTCCATAAAATTTCCTATATAAAAGTATTATATATACTAATGTTTGTTTACATACGTGTTGTTAAAATTGCTGGAAATTAAGAGGGAAGTAAAAAAGTGACATGTTTGTATAAAATTACGTATGTTTTTTAAATTAAACCAGTTTCATGTACAGTTTTTGTTTTATATTACAGCTAAGTAGTATATTTATTGAATATAATTATCACGAGACATATTTCCATTCATATTTTTTACACTAGGACTATTAGAACTCATTGCGAAGTATGTCACGCGCTCGAGCTTGCCTAAAAAAACTTAAGCGTTTGAAGTGGCACTGACGACAAGTGGTCATATTATGGCTTGCTAGCTAGCTTATTCTTTCCCGTACGCATTGGTATAGGTACGAGTGGGATCAAATATATATTGTAAACAGTATTCAGCTGTGTTTACGCGCCAAGGCCATCGTCCCATTTTGGGATGGTTGCCAGTATGGGAATTGCTTTTGCGTACCATTTTGGTACGGTTGCCAGTTGAGAGGTTAAACTACCAAATTACCTGATCAAAAACGATGAAAGAAAGAGCCGGTCGTCCTATTTCGATGAAAGAACGTGCTCATGAATTATTAATAGGTACGGCTTATTTATTGATTCTCAGAAATATTATTATTATTTGATGTATTGATGATTTTAATACTGGTGCGTGGATGCATATGGAATATAATACAAGATTGCCCATTCATGAGCCTTGCTAATGATACCAGTGACAACAACTGGTATACACCATTTTTCTATAATTTAAACAAATGTGAATATATTTGAGGCTTCTGTATGTTTTGTGCCAATACCCATGTGTTCCTAATGGAAGGAAAGAGGAACCCACCACGCACCCTCGAATTGACCACCCCAACTATTGCAATAGAAAAAGGTTGACAATATCGAACTCCTCTAAAAGGATAAGGGATATAGGAATGGTATGGGTTCCAGGAAGATACCTGACTTGCAGTATCCCGCTGTATGCGCCGACTATTCTTCGACAAGTGTTTCGCCTCTGCACGAGGCATACTCAGGAACGATGGGCAACGACTGAGCGCTTTCCAACCGTGGCACTGTGTTTCGTCTAGAACATGCTAGCTGGACAAAAGTCATTGTCTAATTACCTGAAATTTATTACCTGAGCCTTTTACCAGATAACCAGGTGCCCCAATTCTGAGAATTGTTTTGGACACGTGTCAACTACTGATAAGGTAATGAGGTTAGTATATAAGGAAAGGGTAAGAAAACCACTTATTAATTGCATTTTTGCGTGTACGGAAGTAACATCCTATTTCAGTGAGTTTAAGTTTTTTCAAAAGTGTTAGTGATGGATCTTCAAGTTAAAGGTATGTTCTTTTTATATCTAATAAGAAAATAGGTTTACATTTCCCCATTTTTTTAAATAGCTCGAGTTTAAAGAAGTTTGTCAAATTTTGATGATTTTCTGAATTCATTGGACTAGAAACTACTTGTACCCTCTTGTACCCGGGCTAGATTTTATATATAGCATAGCCATATCTGTTAGCTTTTAAATTTTAGTCATCTTAGCCTGCACACTTGAGTATAACTGTCATTTTGTCTGTTTTCTAGAATACGAATTCTCAGTCTCGAAAATGGAGTTTTTTGATGAATGGCAGAAACATGCTAAAGAGAACCGCAACAGTAGACTGTATGAGTTTATAGTGATGAAACATGATCTTGTTAATATCACGGAAGCATCTGAGCGGGAAATAAAAATGACAATTGGAAGATTGTCATCCAAATACACAGAAAAATGGAAAAAATGTGAGAAATGCCGTAATCGCTTCCTGACTAAGAATTCTGAGTGGTTGTCTGGGGATTTTACATTCAAAGCATCTGTCCACCTCTCAACACCATCATCATCAAGTAAGAGTTCGATTCATGGACGTCCATCAATAGATTTTCCTGAAGCAAGTGAAAAAACGAAAAGGAGACGCGTGGAGGACCTACTACACACGCGAGATGTAAACCAGCCAGTAGCCGCTGTTGAAATATCGGCACGATTATCCGGACATCGGAATTTGGCTACTGTGATTAAAGAAGCAAGCCATAGTCCGGAAAAGTGCCAAGAAATGAAAAGATATGTGGGTGAAAAGGTACGCGAACAACCAAGATGTTTGTCCAAAGAGGAGGCTTTGGCATATTATGTGGATGCCAAATCCACGAGCCACTCTTATAAACAAACGAGGAAATGGAGCATCAAGGCAGGACACCAGGTATTCCCATCATTTTATAGTGTTAGGCAGGCAAAAATTGAATGCTACCCTCCCGAGGAATAGATTTTTATAAGCGAAACGCGTGCAGAAATTAAACTTCAGGCGGTTTTAAATAAAACAGCTGAACGTCTAATTTGTGCACAGCGTGAAGTTTTAAAATCTGTAGATTCTGGCTCATCACTCTCCCTTGTTAGCAAGTGGGGGTGTGATGGAAGTTCCGGTCATAGCACTTACAAACAAAAATTCTCAAACAGTGAAGACACAGATGAGTTTTTGTTTATGTTCTCATTCGTGCCACTTCAGTTACGTGACAATAGTGGTACAGTTGCTTGGCAGAATCCTCGACCATCTTCTACCATGTATTGTCGACCGATTAAGTTTATTTTCTCCAAAGAAACAACAGATTTTACTGTAATAGAAACCAATAAGATTTTGGAGGAAATAAACCAATTGGTGCCAACAATAGGTAATATAGATGGTAAAGAGATATCGGTCAAACACGAATTACTGTTCACGATGATTGATGGTAAAGTGTGCAACGCTATGACTGAAACTTCGTCAGCACTTAAATGTTACATTTGTGGAGCTACTCCTAAATTTATGAATGATGAGTCTAGGGAATTTGTTGTAAATAAGGAAACTCTTGGTTTTGGTTTATCTCCCCTTCACGCTTGGATTTGGTCTTTTGAATGTTTGCTTCACATAAGCTATCGTCTTGAAGTTAAGAAATGGCAACTTCGAGGTCAAAGTGACAAAGAAAATGTGAAGCAACGTTCGGCTCGTATCCAAGAAAGGTTTAAGGTTGAAATGGGTTTAATTGTAGATAAACCAAAACCAGGATTTGGTAATACGAATGATGGGAATACTGCTCGTCGGTTTTTTGAGAATCCTGAACAGGCTTCAGATATTACAGGTGTAGATGTGATACTAATTAAGAACTTTGGCACTGTCCTTAGAACTTTAGCTTAGGGTTACGATATTGATGTTGTAAAATTTAATTCTTTTACACAGGACACAAAAAAATTGTATCTTAGTCTCTATTCGTGGTATAAAATGCCTGTTACTGTGCACAAAATTCTTGTGCACAGTGTAGAAATTGTGAGATCGGCTCTTTTACCTATTGGGCAGCTTTCTGAAGAAGGTCAGGAAGCGCGTAATAAGGATTATAGGAGGTTCCGGGAGCACAATACTCGAAAATATTCACGTATTGCCACGAATAGGGATTTACTTAATATGTTGCTAATTAAATCTGATCCTGTAATAAATGGCCTTAGGGAAGTGCCGAAAAAACCGACGAGTAAACTTCCTTCTGAGGTTTTAGAATTATATAAATTAAATAGTAATATACTCATTTATTTTTAATATAATAAATTTATAATTTTATTTGTAGTATTATATTCAATTTATTTATATTACATTTGATATATTTGTTATAATTATCCCTACATATAATATGCACCTACCTTGCTTGTCTCTGCACCACCAAAAGGTCCGACTGGTAGATAATGCCTTACGGCATTAAGTCTACCTTATGTACTATGTGTATTGTGCATGAAGAAATAAATAATAAAATAAATAAAATAACAGTGGTTGTTAAGATGTGAATTACATAATAATTGGCGTTCAATTTAACGTAATAAGATCAATAAAAAGTTTAACGAACACTGATTTAAATCATCGCATCACAATACCCCCAAAGCAAGGTATGAATTTGATCTGAAAGTATCTGAACTTTGTCGTCGTTTCTATTTAATACTTGCTTATTTACTTGTTGCGAGTACAATACATGCTTAATAGACCTTATAATATTCATTTTTAAAGATTGACTTTTATCTAATAACAAAGAATCATTATAATTACTTTGTTTTAAATGCTTTGTGACAGATTTAGACATACCTTTCGCTTTTGTATGCTTATGTCAACTTATTTCCTCTTATTTTCTATAGTTTTACCAAATATTGCATTATTTAGAAGTTTAAAAAATCTTTTTCAAATGAAGTTTTAGATGCCATACGCCGATTAGTGTTAAGATTTATGTATTTTGTTAAAAAATCATCTTGTCTAAAGGTTTTGAATGCGATGAATTTATTTTAATCAAACCATTTTTTATGCATTATTTTAAATGTACGTAATGAATAACATAATTTAATTTATCATAAAGATTAGCAATTAACTTAGCTGATTTTCCTCCTAGGGGTACAAATTTTTCTGCAGCAAATGGTAAATCTTTATGCTGATCATGAATACAATCCGGATAATATAAATCTACTTCTAAAATAAAACCATACAAACTGTCATCTGATACATCCAAATACATTAAAGCTGTCTATTTCATGTCGAGTTAAAAATCTGAACTCTGAAACAAGCATTTTTTTAGTCATTGCATAACCGTACAGATTATTGCAATCTAGATATATCAAATAACTCGAGGGTTTTAAATCATTTTAATGAGGTAAATATTATTTGCCTTAGCATGACCAAAGGCATGACGCAGGAAACATTGTGCCAAGCCTTCTCGTATACCTTTTTCAATAAATGTATAAATTTCTAAGTCACTAATGAGCTCTAATTCAACGTTAGGGTACAGAAGCATAGCGTCCCAGCTCAAACTAGGTGAAGTCACGTAGTGAGCAGGATCCAGTTTGTAAAAATTTTAACTCGTGTCTCTGAATTTTTCAAATATATCGCATAACAACAAAACATCGCATTTCAAATAAAGATAACTGTATACACCAAGCGTTGTTATCTTAAAATTGTTCCAAATATCTTGAGCGTGAGCATATTTGGCATCTGATAGAGATTCCATGGTTAAATTATTATAGAAACAGGACTTTGGGGTAATTGGTTTTCATCAAATTTTGACCAGTCGTCCATATAATCATATGGATAAATACATTTCTTGCGTAATAAATTAAGTTTAGTTTACAAATAAACAAAATCTTTTTCTGATAAGCTTTTACTTAAAGAATCTAAGCTTGAGCTAAGAAAATGAAATGAATCAATGAACTTAATCTACACTGAACGAGTACCTTTTTTATCTCAATTAGCTTAGTTATTGTAAGATATTTTCTTTCGTTTTTGGTATTATTTTAATTGAGCCTTCATATTTAGCCAACTCTCTTATAAATATATGCGAGTCATAACCACTTAGATTATGAAATACTACCGGTATGAATGGACATACTTTATACATCAAATTACAATGTGAGTGCACTGCCCCTCTATACTCGGAAGTAATATGATCATGATCTCGAACTTTATCTCCAGACAATGGCTGATTACATATATGACACTTAGTTGCATTTCGATATTCTCGTTTTTGTTTATAAGTAAAAGGTTTCATTGATAAATGAGTAGACAAAACTTTGTTTATCCGCTTTACACCTTTTACAAATCGTTTAATAAAGACTTCGACGCAATCTATGCTTTTGTACGTGACAAACTTGTTAATTTTGCTGTCGTGACAACAACATATGTAATATGCAAAACTTGAAGGCTCGTGCATTTTTAGTGTCTTTGTATTATTAGAACTATTTTCATTACAATTTATTAGCAAACTCTCAAAATCAGCATAAATAATGAAATTAACTTTTAGTTTTCTTTCATAATGTTTAAATTGCAATATGGTATATTTTTCCGGTAATATAGTTAGTATTTTAGAACAAGTGTGGGAAACATATTTCTTTTCATTTGTAAAAAATTGTAAACATGAATCGCATAAAAAAACTTTGCCATGATGATGAGTAACCTGGCGTCGCGCTTAGCGTATAAGATCTTTTATTAAACAGTAATATCCTTTACCTTTCCGTTCAAAGTATAATAAATTAACATGTTTCTCTTTTTTCTTATTCGTCATGTATAACGGACCAGTAACAATGCATTTGTTATCCAGCCCATAAATGGTAACGCTTATTGTAGGATTTAACCGTTCAAAAAGTTGAATGTCATTCTGTGAAGGAGGAAATAACATTCCCTGAATATTGAGAACTTGGCTATAATGAGGGTAGGATGTCGTTCTGCACACATTATTTACACGAGGAAATAATGCGGCTACGACGCACCATAAGAAACAACACTCGTCATTATTATGTAAATTCAAACAACTTTTAGTATTTTTTATTACCGAGGGCAACTCAATGTACGTATCTCATGGGGCAATATTTACATATATTGATCTCAATATGACTTAGGGAAAGATATGTCCAACCTGACTGTACGTGTATAAATTCAGACATTTTGCGCATTAATACATGTATTTTATTCAAAATGAACTCATGTATATCAGTATTTTTATAGATAATATCGTACTTAGTGTTAAAAGATTTCAGCTCTATTTGTTCGTCGTCAGATTTTACCAGAAGAAACTTAGCAAAAACCTCAAAATTTACTTTTATGCAATCATACTTATTCAATATCATAGTTATTAATTTATCAATGTCTGGATGTACAGAATTCAGAATCGCCTCACGGGTGAGGTGCTCGTCATCCTGAGGTATACATGTCGGAGTACTAATCAGGATTGCCTCACGAGTGAGGTGCTCGTCATCCTGAGGTATACATGTTGGAGTACTACTCAGGATCGCCTCACGAGTGAGGTGCTCGTTATCCTGAGATATACATGTCTGAGTATTATTCAGGATCGCCTCACGAGTGCGGTGCTCGTCATCCTGAGTTAAGTAGAGACGAAAAGTTACTATTCTATTTATAAGTGCTGTTGCTACAATAAAAACATTTTAAATTCAGTACTCAACAAGCTATTTGTCTTGTGTATATTAGTTCTCATATGTTATGCATACTGGTTTCGTGGTATGTCAGTTTCACATTTGGTACAATTCACAATTTTAATAAATGGATTTGTTAATGGTGTTCTGCGTTCTCTGGACTGTTCAACTGTAAAATAATACATAAAATTTATATAGCATAATATTTTATTTATTTATTGATAATTTAGGTACAAGTATTTAGATATTATACTTAAAGATTACTTAAATATAAGATAATATAATGTTTTGACATGATAATATATGCGTAAAAAACTAGTAAGAATACATAATAAGTAAGTCAATTAATAGTAAGAATTTATAAGGCTAGCTGGACAATTACGGAAATATTGTTCAACTGAGGACGTAAACCATTTTAGATGGCGCCACATCTCCGTGTCCGCATCAATTTTCGTTTTAACTGTAACTATTGAGTGGTGCCACCTATTTACTGGTGGTACGTCTGCGATTTCGTTACAATTATAAACTTTTAACTCTACGTAATACGGCCCCTGCTTAGTTTCACAAATTTTTCTGGCATAGCCTTTGCTAACCCTCTTAGTAAAATAAGAATGAAGAGGAGGCGGTGTTGTACCCGTGGACGGCTTGACAGACGAATCCTCTTCATCGCTCTCACTACCGAATAGGTCCCGTGCAGTTAGCTTGTTGTTGGTTAACAGCACCTGTTGTATTCTGGGCTTCTTAGATTCATCAACTCGATCAGTTTTGGACCGCTTGTTTGCAGTCGATTTTGCGACTCGAGTCGAAGAAGAAGTCGATTTCTGCTGCTTTGACTGCGTCTCGATTTCTGACTCTTCATCCGATGAAAATAGTTGTGGCAATTTAGATGAAGTTAATTTGAACCTGAAACAATATAATTGGAAATATTATATTAATTTGATAGAAACATAAACTAATGGGCGATTTATTTATGTAAAATTACGATTAAAAATACACAGGCAGCATTTCATTTATAGATTACGAATTTTCATCGAAAGAATAAGATCAGCGGATAATAAAAAAATAAAAAAAATATTTGTATCATCAATTTCTACATTTATCCAATCATTGACTTTTCATTCACACGTTCGTTCAATCATTCAGGCATTCATACATTCAATAATTCTTTCAAACGTTAATTCAATTATTTATTCGAACATACATTCCGTCATTTATACATTATTTCGATAATTCATTTATATTATATATGTACGTTCCATCATTCATTAATTCATACATTCAAATTCATTCATACGTTAATTCGGTTTATTATCAGAACATTCATTCAATCAATACATTACTTCAACACATTACATTACAAACAACATACATTATTTCAATCATTCAATTAATTCATACATTCGATCATTTAATTCATACATTATTCATTCATTGAATAAACCTCGTGATGACACATTTAAACACATCTAATGAAATATGACATGACTGCACGGTTGGCGTAGTGGTTTAAGCAGTCACCTCGCCACTTGGTACTGCGCCGCGTGTCGTGGGTTCGATTCCCACACGAGACAACACTTTGTGTGATCTACAAATTGTTATCTCCAGTCTGGGTGTTCTTTGTGTCCGTTGATTGAATGTTTGTAAAGTCTCCCGCGACACAGAAATTTCTTCCTAGTGCGGGAGTTGCTATTTAAAAAAAAACAAAATAAATAATATTAATTATGATCTACTTACATTTTGAAAATTTTCACTTTATATACAGCGAAATTATGACGATGTACTACTAAATATGTCACCGAGAACTGAGAAAATTTAAGCTTATGTTGCAAAAAAAGATATCATATTAACCAATCCATAAAAAAATATATTTGTTATTGATTATGTTACACTATGCAAGTACCATGGCTTCACTCATTCTATTTACTTATCGCACTGCATTTATTTTCATACAATAAAAACTTCAACAAACAAACAAATCAACCGACACCGTAATCAATATATAGTGACTTACTTTTAGCATCAAGTAATAGTAGAACTCTGTCAGCATTTTATCCAAATATAGATTCATTTAGGTAAGGCACATAATTAGCTATCATCATCATCAGCCTATCTCAAAGCGGCGATAGCCTAGTGGTGTACGAAACAGACTGCCGAGACGATGGTCTCGGGTTCGATCCTCAGGTACCCCGGGCACACACCTCTGACTTTTCAAAGTTATGTGTGCATTATAAATTAATTATCGCTCGCTCAATAATGTGCCCGGTAGATGGCAATAGACTCGCCCCCTATTACATTGGGACTGAAACATAACTGGTGAAGTGTGGGTGTGTAACACATCTCTGGCTACCCCTTTTTTTTTAATCATGTTGGGAACCAAACAACCAAACAATTTACGGGCTGACCCCACCAGGCTGGGCCCCTAAAGGGGCTCAGTTAGAGTGTGGTGACTCCCCGACGAGAATATACAAGTTGTGTGATTAAAACACTGGTCCCGCCACTATGATGATTTATTTTATCACTCAAAAATGAAACTCGTTAGAAAATCAAATCGCGCAAAATCAAATTTGGAACCGTAGTATGTCGTAATTATATGAAAGTGTGTAATTTTCTCATTCATAAACTCTGTTCATAAAAAGTTATCTGTCATTCATAGATTTTAAGTTGTGCACTTGAATCTTTGAAATGGACACATTAAAATACCCAAAGTTTACTTGGATGACAAAAAATGAGAACGGAACTATTGAGAAATAAAACAATGTATATAACTCCCAAAATGTAACCACAAGAGCACTAATAAACATAACGGCAGATTACAAGTAAGATTTATTTTTAGGTCGTATTATTAGTTTCAATTTAAAAACTACAACTGTTTCAAAACAGCGCGCTCTGGTGCGCTTTACATTTGCATTCTCATTAGAATATTTCTCTTAACACCCTTCAGCGCTAATGTACAAGGAATTTCACCTGCCCGCGTTTATACGCCTTTAGATTTATAATTTAATTAGTCGCTACAAACGAATGCAATTTAGTTTAATGAAAACACCCGCCGATGCACTGCATGCTGCATTGTGTTAATTATTTTCCAATTAGTTATAGTAAACATGTCCCTCGACGTCATATTTCGCTTATACATTGTAGGTACAGTATGTCAGTGAATTATGTACGTGTATGGATGTAAGGTTTGTATGTATGTATGTGTAAGTACTAGGTCCGTAGAGACGGCTGCGCCCGTCGACTAAGTTTACCCCAGTCGCGAATAAACGCAGTTTGAATGAACACGTTATCTTTAATTCCTCTCTTTTATAACCTTGACCCCAAACATTCCCAATTCCCTAAAGTGGTGACCCCTGAAAACTGTGTTTATTAAATACGTGTTATAGATTTCGGTATTCGGACAATGGCTACCCCTGGTGTGAATATACCCACGATGCGTGCCCCGGAGCCGAGACTCGAGTCAAATCCAGAAAATGTGACCGCACTCGCTAGTATTACGGTATCGTCGCGTATAGCAGAGTTTTGGGCGGACCAGCCGCGACTGTGGTTCGTTCAATTTGAGGCGGTGGTGGCGAACCAGAAGCTCAGCGATGCTGCAAAGCAGAACTTGGCTGTGACCAAGCTGAATAAAAGCGCCATTCAGCAGGTCAGTGATTTACTTTTGACGCCACCGGAGGAGCGTAGATACGAGACGCTTAAGGAGAGGCTACTGCAAGTCTTCGAAGAGTCGGAGACACGCCAGTTCCAAAAACTTTTGAGAGAAATGGAGCTCGGGAACCAGAAACCTTCCCAACTCCTGAGGCGCATAAGGGACTTGGCACGGGCGAAGATACCGGACCCTACATTGCAAATTATGTGGAATAGCCACCTTCCGGCAGCGGTGCAGGCGGTACTGGCAGTCACAGATGTCAAAGAATTGGACAATTTGGCTGTCATTGCAGACAAGGTCATCGAGGCGACTCGGCCAGCAGAGGTAGTGGCGGTGACGTCGACCCCCACCTCCCAAGATGCCAGCGTAACTTCGGACTTGGCTGCTGCGGTGCAAAAGCTGTGCGTCGAGGTCGCGGAACTGCGTCGCTCGCGGCAACCATTTCGCAGTACGCGTGGACGTAACAGTTATCGTAACTCAAGGTCGCTCGATAGGAACGCGAGTAAAAGTCGGAAGGACCCCGATTGGTTATGCTTTTACCATTTTAAGTACCGGTCGAAAGCTACCAAGTGCGTAGATCCGTGTAACTGGAAGGAGCCGAAAAACGTTACCGTGCCGGAAAACTAACGGTGATACAACCTGTGGCGGAGGTCTGTATCAACGCGTCAAAACGCCTATGTGTTCTTGACCGAAATAGTGGGGTTGAAATTTTTAATAGACACTGGTGCGGATGTGTCGGTAATACCGGTTTCGTTAACCAAAAGCAAACAATTCGCGAGTGACAAATACAAACTTTACGCGGCTAATGGTAGTGAAATAGGAACATATGGTGTGCGTACTTTAGTTTTAGACCTTGGTTTAAGAAGATCTTTCCGATGGACTTTCATTGTGGCGGCTGTTAGGCAACCTATAATTGGAGTAGACTTTTTATCTCATTATAGATTGTTAGTTGATATAGGCGCGCGGCGACTGGTAGATCAGGTTACGCGTTTAAACGTTATCGCGTCAGTCGTATGCCATGGCGAGTATGAGTCAACGATTAAAACACTAGTTAATAACAATATGTGGCATAATATTTTATCTGGTTATCCTGATATTACACGGCCTGTATCGTACAAAGATATTCCGAAGCATTCAGTGTGCCATTACATTGAAACTTCAGGGCCACCAGTATATGCGAAGGCGAGACCGCTGCCTCCGGATAGGTATAAGAAAGTTAAAGCGGAATTTCAAAACATGCTAGATCTAGGTATTTGTAGGCCATCCAAAAGTCCTTGGGCAAGCCCGTTACATGTGGTACCCAAGAAAAATGGGGAACTAAGGCCATGTGGTGACTATAGGCGGCTAAACGCGGTAACAAAACCGGATCGCTATCCTATACCGCGTATTAACGATTTTAAATACCTATTAGCAGGAAAAAAGACCATTTTTAGCAAGTTAGACCTAAATAGGGCGTATCATTTTATACCCGTCGCACCCGATGACATCGAGAAAACCGCAATCATTACACCATTTGGGCTATTTGAATTCCCGCGGATGACGTTTGGTTTGCGCAACGCAGCGCAATCGTTTCAGAGGTTTATGGATACGGTAGTGCTGCGTGGCTTCGATTTTGTATATAATTATATAGATGACGTATGCTTTGCTAGCGATTCGGCAGAAGCCCATAAGGAGCATTTGAAGGCCGTTTTCTCGAGGTTCAACGAATTCGGTGTGACAATTAACATCTCGAAATGTGTATTTGGCGTATCTAAATTAGATTTCTTAGGATTTGAGATGTCAGCGGATGGTGTTCGTCCTCTTGATGATAAGGTAGAAGCAATCGTAAATTTTCCGAGGCCAGAAAATATCGAACAATTACGTCGGTTTCTCGGTATGGTTAATTTCTACCGCTCGCACATTCCTAAGGCAGTTGATTGTCAAGCAGAGTTAAATGCGTATCTCCATAACACCAAAAAGTATGATAAAACCTTGATAAAGTGGACTGATAAGGCTATCGAGGCGTTTGAGAAATGTAAGGATAGCTTAAAAAGCGCCATTACATTATCCTATCCGTTGCCTGATGCGAAATTATCTCTAATGTGTGATGCTTCAAACACTAGTGTGGGGGCAGTACTACAACAACAAATTAACAACTGTTGGGAACCGCTGGGATATTTTTCTAGGAATTTAACGCTCACGGAAACCAAATACTCTACGTATGATCGCGAGTTGTTAGCAATATTTATGGCCATTAAACATTTTAAAAATTTGGTAGAGGGTCGAAAATTAACTATCTTTACCGATCATAAACCACTTATATACGCATTCACAAAACTCAATAGCGATAAGGAAAGTCCCAGACGAATTCGTCAACTTTCCTATATAAGTGAGTTTAGTACGGATATTAGGTACATAAGCGGAAAGGAAAATACAGTAGCCGATGCTCTTTCTCGCGTAGAGACAATAAATTGTCCCACGCTACTGGATTATGCGGCGCTAGCGGAAAAGCAATCCAGTGACGCGTACCTACAGCGAGCGTTACAGGCTTCGGACTGCAGCTTGCAGTTTAAGCAGTTTTCCATACCGGACTGTGAGAAACAAGTTTATTGTGAGGTCTCACACAACAAAATTAGACCTTACTTAACGGAACATTTTAGGCAAATAGCTTTTCGATCAGTGCATGACCTCAGTCATCCTGGTATTAAATGTACTAAACAATTAGTAAAACAAAAGTTCTTTTGGCCAGATATGGACCGAGATGTTTCCAAATGGGCCAGGGCTAGTCCTGTGTGCCAAAAAGTTAAAATATATAGACATACTGTATCAGGAGTAGGTAATATTGAACGGGTTGATCGATTTCATCATTTGCACATCGATATAGTCGGACCTTTGACGATATCGCCAGATGGATATAAATATTGCGTAACGATGATCGACCGTACCACGGGTTGGCCCGAGGCCGTTCCTGTCCAAAATATCACAGCGGAGACCGTAGCTAGGGTAGTATTTGAGTGTTGGATTTCTCGCTTTGGATGCCCTTCGAAGCTTACTAGCGACCAGGGTAGACAGTTTGAGAGTGATTTATTTAGCAACCTCATGAAATATTTGGGCATTTACAAATTACGGACGACTCCTTATCATCCACAAAGCAACGGCATGATTGAACGTTGGCATAGAGCACTAAAAGTGGCTCTCATGGCACGTTTGCAATGCAACAAGTCATGGGTAGACGAGCTTCCGATCGCATTGTTAGGTTTGCGTACAGCTATCAGGAGTGATAGCGGAGTGAGCGCAGCAGAATTAACCTACGGTAAGGCAATTCGATTACCGGGCGAATTTTATGATCAATCGAAAGTTTGTATGTCGGACTCGGAGTATTTACAGTTGCTGAGGGACGCCATAAATAAATTCAAACCACGACCAGCGAGCCATGGCAATTCTAGATCATTATTTGTGTCCAGTGATCTCAATACGTGCAAAAGCGTTTTCGTTAGAAATGATGTATTAAGAAGGTCACTTCAGCCTCCATATGAAGGTCCATACACTGTCGTAAAACGACAAGGAAAGACATTTATTATTAAGATGGGCGATAAGGACATTTGCGTTTCAATAGATAGGCTCAAACCTGCATATATTATTGATAACGATAATGATAGTTCTAGTTTAGATATTGCGGATAGTAGTACGTACAATACAACAGACAAAAGTACTAATTTTAAATGTAATAATAACGAGGACACTTCTAGCAATGTTTTACAACATAAAACAACGCGAAGTGGCCGCGTTATCAAAATACCATTGCGTTTTGCATAGCTTGCAGTTTGCAACATGACACTTGCATATTGTACTCAGTTTTACTGTATTCAATAATGTTATTATAATAATTATGATGTACGCTATTGCGACATAATTTAGTTTATAGATTAAGTATACACCATTATACACCTTATTGCATTTTGTATAGATATGAGTTTTCTCTTGTGTTTTTGTGTACTTACATATATTTTTGCTTTTTGTAACCATTTATCGAACGATTTCATTACTAAAACGTATGCATACCTATTATTTTTGCACACTTATGAATTAGGCAATAATTTTAGTCTGATTAACGTTAACATAATTTACTTTTGCACAAACAGTTTCATTATTCTACGTTCTTTACTCATACGAACATCATTTTGTGATAATAGAAGCAAACAATATGGGTTCAAGTCAAACTAAGGAAGAACATAACTCGAGCAATAGTTTGATAGCCCAGACTGTGAACAATAATAATTTTCACCAAAAACTAGATAACCTGGTATGGGTTATCATAGCTCTGGTTGCGATTTTATCCGCCACCATTGGGTGGATGGTTTGCCAGCGCTGTAAGAGGGCGGCAGAAGCGTGGGTGCCCAAGCAGACTGGCTGCAACCCCAGCGCGGTGACTGTCCAGACGGTGCCCGTCCAGACGTTGCCCCAGCAACAGGCACCAGCGGCTAGCTCATACATGTAGGCAAAGTGCAGTGCAGTGCTTAGTAATGAAATCGGGCAGTGTATTACGGTTCTTGTTTTTCGTGTTAGCTTGTAAGATGTTATTTTTTTTCTTTTTAAGAGGGGGGTTGGTGTAGGTACAGTATGACAGTGAATTATGTACGTGTATGGATGTAAGGTTTGTATGTATGTATGTGTAAGTACTAGGTACGTAGAGACGGCTGCGCCCGTCGACTAAGTTTACCCCAGTCGCGAATAAACGCAGTTTGAATGAACACGTTATCTTTAATTCCTCTCTTTTATAACCTTGACCCCAAACATTCCCAATTCCCTAAATCTACATAAATGTATTCACAAATATATTTCTAGCTCATATAATCACATGAAAAATATTTTAATTATATGGCTTTGAGAAAGCAAACACTGTAATTAGTCGTAAAGTAAGCGTGGGCTTGCGAGGGACCATTAAAAAAGACATACTTTATAATCAGCGCAAGGTAAAATGAGAGAGGAAAATCTTGTGTATAATATTTTTCTGGATTATGTCGCAGAAACACAACATTCCTTCCGGGCTTAAAGCACACTACAGGCAAAAGTTTTTAGCAAAAAATTTAGTACAAATTGCCACGTTCAAGTGTAGTTATTACCCCATTAGAGTGAGTGAGTGTGCCGCGCCGGCTAAAGTAGCCGGGATTGAAGGAATAAATCTCGTAAACTATGTAAAAGTGCATTGCGGTATGAACGCATCTCATTGCGGTGGGCCACAATTGATCAAGTTTCGGCAGCGGCCTTATTCCACAAGAATTTCAATGCAAACAATGATTTTGATCACAAAAGCTTAAGTTATAACAATGAATGTATAAAGAATCTTCTATAACTACAAAAGATTCGACCTGTCTCCTCTAATGCGTCGCAATTTGTGTAGTATACATGCATAGTACATGGTTTCACAGGAAACCTTGCCGATCAGTGTTTAGTTTATTTTTTGTTTTAGTTCATAAAATGTGTTAAACAATATAATAATTAACTAAGAAATCTTGCAAAGGGATCTCGCACGTCGGGGTAGCATTACTTATTTTTCTTATTTTTGTTATACATTTTGTTCGTTACGTAAGTTCTTTCAATGAATCCACTTTAAATGCCAACGTCCGCGGAATAAATCTACTCTTGCCAGTAAATAAAACAAATTCACATTTTGTGGTGCGAATTTCATTAAAAACATTCGTTCATTAAAGATAAAGATACAGATAAAGATTATTTATTTGTCTCAACATGTGTACATTTTGGTGTTATTATACATATTATACATACAGTCTCAACATGTTCTGTCCATTCCAAGACATGCAAATATTGAATTCACATTAACAAAGTAAGGCTTCTCAAGTTAATTGACATAATTATGTTAATTACAAATATGAAACAATATTATTAATATTAATATCATGTCAATTTCAATTAAGCCTTCAAAAATATCAAAGAAAAAATAATAATGTCAGTTATAGTAATATTAATTAATATCATATCAATGTCAATAAAGCCTACGAAATATCAAAGAAAAAAATAATAATGTCAGTTAAAGTAATAATAATTATGTCCAAATTTACACAATGTTAAAAGTTAATATACAAGTCACAATTAGTAGGCAGTAAGCACATTACATAATGCTTTTATCATTAAGAAATTCATCAATAGTATAATAACATTTGGCAGTCAGGAGTGTCTTTATAAATTGTTTAAATTGTGTTACATTGAGGGTCTTACATGGATTAGGTAATCTGTTATAGATTTTTGGAGCCAGACAGAAAATACTTTTGGTTAACAGTGTTGTATTTGCAGTGTGCATACATAATTTATGGCCATCACGGCGACTGCGAAAGGTTACGTCTGACATTTTTGGGAAGAGGTGTGGGTTAGTTTTTACAAACACTGCAGTTTCATAAATATATAGGCTCGGTAACGTTAAGATGTTGTGTTGTACAAAGTGTCTGTGACTTGTAGCCCAAAGATGGTTCTTATGCACCTCTTTTGTAGTTTGAACACATTTAATTTGTGGACAGAATTGCCCCAGAATATGATGCCATATCGTAGTACGGGTTCAATGAGGCCATGGTACGCAGTCAGTAAGGCTGGTAAATTAACTAATGGAACAAGTTTATAAAGCGCATATGATCGGGTGCTAATTTTTTTGGATAACTCTTCAATATGAGCTTTCCAGTTCAACTGTTTATCGATGACTAATCCGAGAAACTTTGCATTATCTACATCACTTATCTTATCATTTTTGTACTGTACTTTAAGCTGATTATTTTTCGGTCTTTGGCTAAAGTGCATGACATGGGTTTTTTTGAAATTTATTTTTAAATTATTATTGTGCATCCAGTCTATTATTGCCGAAAATGCGTGGGTAATATCACGTTCGTAGTGATCAAGTGACTTACAAGGTACTATTAGTGTGCTGTCGTCAGCAAATAGGGTCATAGGTTGCTCAGTTGATCTGGGAAGATCGTTAATGTAAATAATAAATATTAATGGACCTAGCACGCTCCCTTGTGGGACTCCATACGTTACAGTCCGTTCGTGTGAAATACTTGTAAATTGTTTTTTGTCATTATAATCAATTACTTCGATTACCGTATATTGTTTTCTATTGGTCATGTATGACATAAGCAAATCTAGGATGTTACCTCTGATACCATAACGATAAAGCTTAGTTTTAAGGATTGTATGGTCCACATGATCAAATGCCTGCGTCATATCGCAGTACACCGCACACACAGGGTTTCTCTTGTCCATGTTTACTATTGTTTCATGTAAAAAGTCATAGATGGCCATATTGATAGACATATTTTTCCTAAAACCCTTCTGCTCTTTAGAGATGACACTGGAATGTTCCAAGTAACTATATACTTCCCTATGGATGTATTTCTCAAAGAGATTCGAAAATGTAGGTAATAGTGCTATTGAACGGTAGTTTGACATAAGGTCTTTGTTTTCTTTTTTATAAATTGGTTTGACAATGGCGACTTTCAATCGTTCCGGAAATACTCCTTGACTTATGCATAAATTTAGTATGTGACTAAGATGGTTACAGATATGGCTACCAACTAATTTAATAATTTTAGTGGAGATGCCATCATAGCCTACGCTATTGGTATTTTTTAGGTTTTTTATAATGCTTAAAATGTTCTGAGGTGTACTAGGGGCCATGAACATAGAATAATTTTTACTGGGTATTGCAGAAGCAGGTTGTGTGCATGACATGGGAACCGGTTGGATTTTATCTATAAAAAAGTCATTAAAGCTGTTTGCTATCAGAGCAGGGTCCGTTATGGTTCTATTGTTTACTGTTATTTTTTGTATAGCTTGTTTTGGTACTGGTAGCGCCATCTACCTTCCTATCCATAACTAATCGCATCAAGATTAATCGTTCCACGCTTGTCTAGTGCGAGCGATACCATATTTCCGTCCCTGTCTCCCACTCCCTGGAAGAGGCACTGCCTTGCGCCTAATTCGTCGCCGCGATCGTGGACGCGAGTGGCGGTCGAGAACATTCCGCTCGCTGAGAACGTACCGCGCCGCACCGTTGTATGTGATTTATTACCGCTTCCACCAAGGAAAACCCGCTCGCGAATGGTGAATTGAAGTGAAAACAAGCAGCTGCATCACGAAACCACCAGGAGACTGCCCTACGGAAACGAAGAAGGTTGTATAAGGTAGGTGCCCTCCATCCTTGAAATATCCTATACCCACTCAATCACCCCTTAGCGTATCCATCTCCTAGGTGGCGAAGAACCGCTATCCTCTCTATACAGTCCATTTCCTTCTCCAAGTCGCCTAGAACCCTACGGTTTCGGTGTAACGCCGAACCATTTTTTTGGTCCTTCGAGCCGGATTCATTTACGTTTTATACGTTATACCGCTATACCTAGGCAGTTATAGCACCTAGCTATACTCCTAATATATTCACATAACCGTCACATGGTTATTTCCGCCCGCATCAGTAGGTAAACTTTTATGTAGCTACCTACTTATTAAATTATTAATTCTGGAACTATCATAGTTGTCTTATAAATCTCATATTTCAAGCAACTTTTAGTTCCTCAGCTCTAAAGTGTTGCCTACTTAGGTAAAATAATAGATACATTAGATATTCTTATTTTGTTTCATTCTCATTAGCTTATACTTACGTAAGCATGTCACAACAAAAGAAGTCACGCGTGTCGGAAGACAAAGAGATGACAATCTTAGAAGCGAAACGCAATATTTTATTTGAGCGCATTCAAAACATATATGAATGCTCAAAAACCGCATCTATGTCTGACAGTAATAGCGAAGCATTTCTCAGTTATTGTATAACAGTAGATAGTATTCGAACAGATTTTCATAAGTTGTTAGACGATTATAACGCAAGATTACTTTCTATCAATCCTGATGAAAAACCGAACTATCAGGCGTATACCTCATTTGAAGATCTTTATTGTATTATTAAGCGTATACAATCGCAATTGGAGGGTAAATGTTCGGCAGAGCCCGTTGCCCGCAAACCGAGATTACCGCCAATCGAGATTATGTCGTTTGACGGAGATATACGAAATTGGCCGTTATTCTATGCGAGTTTTAAGTCTACAGTGCACGATAATGGTTCTCTGACAGATGCTGACAGGACAGTTTACCTATTATATAGTACAATATAATAGGTAAACTGTCACCGAAGGCCCAGTCCGTATTTGCAGGTGTCACACCCAGTGCTGAGAATTATCAGGTCATATTTCAGTCACTACTTGACAGATATCAGGACACGCGCGTCCTAGCGTCTACGTACTTTGACCAAGCTTTAAATCTCAAACTGTCCGGCAACGCGTCTGTCTCGAATTTCCAGCTGTTTATTGATAACTTCGTAACCGCGGTTAATTCTCTTAGGAATTAAAAATTAGAAGATCTTTCCGACTTTATGTTGCTTCAACTCGCCTTAAAAAAGTTTGACACTGATACAATTCGCGCATTCGAGATGACGGAACGCAATAATAAAATACCTACACTAGATAGTTTTATTTCGTTCATCAAAGATCAGTGTCGAATATTTCATAATACGCAGTCTGGTTCACCTGGCCCGTCTAACACTAACAGCAACAAACAAAGGTTGAATAAATCGCGAAATAGTAATAATAACTCGGTCCCTAATCCACAATCTTACGTAACATGTTCGGAATCTAATAGTAATAATTCACAGAAGTGTCTGTGCAGTAATATAGTGCACGACCACTTATACAAGTGTCCAGCCTTCGATAATCAGAATGCAACCGCTCGTTTTAAATGCGTAAAAGATAACAAAGCTTGCATTAATTGCTTAAGCATAAAACATAAAACGAGTAATTGTTCCAGTAGAACGAGATGTCGCTCGTGTAATCAAAAACATCATACACTGTTACATTTCGATAAAGATAACCGGTTGTCAAGCCAAGTCGCTAACCTTGACACACTTACGAGTACGTCGCAAGTGCAGAACACGGTAGCTGCGCCTTCCGCGTCTGAGGGCGAAGTATCGTTGTGTACGACATCCATTGCGCGGGCGACGCGCACGCGAGGACGGCACTCGCGCATCTATAATGATCCGCGCAGGGCCAAAACGCGATGTATGGCGTCTAAGACTGTTCTGTTAGCGACGGCGCAAGTTATCGTATATGATGTTAATGGGTCGCCGCACATGGTACGTTGTCTGCTAGATAGCGCATCTCAGACCAATCTAATAACATCGGAATGCTTCAAACGCCTCGGATTATGGAATAACTTTAAAAATACTAACTCAACCGTCAAAGGGATAGGCGGATCAGAAAAGCATTGCAGGGGTTCCGTAGATATTAAAATACATTCGCGTTTTGATAGGAATATTAATTTTAACATTTCTTCGCTTATCGTGGAGCGTATCACGGACGCATTGCCGAACGCTAATGTAGACGTAGCATCACTCACTCATCTCGAGTCATTGCCGCTAGCCGACGCGGAGTTTGCGAATCCGGCAGGCATTGATCTTTTGATTGGAACTTCAATATTTCCGCACTTGCTACTAACTAAAATAGTACGTAGTGAGCGATATGATTTACCGCCCGCTATTGAGACGGTACTTGGGTATGTGATTATGGGTACCGTACCTACGTTACATACTTCTCATTGTATTACGTCTTGTTGTTGTTCTGCTCTTCAAGAGATCAAGGTGGCTGCTAAAACTGTGTGTAAGATAAAGCACTAATTAGCTATGCTATGGTATGCTATGCTATGCTATGCTATGCTATGCTACGCTATGCTATGCTAAGCTACGCTACGCTACACTATACTATACTACACATGCGCTTTGTATATAGATGACATTGCCTGTAATGTCATACCTGCTCCGCTAGCAATTTCGCTTTGTGAAGAGCTTATTCAGCTTTTCAAGCGAGGCCAGTTTGATCTTGTCAAATGGACAAGCAACTCTAAGGAGGTTCTCGCACGCATACCAGATTCTCATATAGCTTCTCCAGACATTGAGTTTGAGAAGTCTGTACCGCATAAGGTTCTCGGTTTACGCTGGGACAAATCCTGCGATAGTTTTCGGTTTGACGTCTCACCGCCAGATGATAAGTGCGCCAAGCGCACTATGCTGTCCACAGTGGCTCGACTATGGGACATAATGGGTTTTGTGGCTCCCACAATTTTGTACGCCAAGCTCTTGATCAGAGAGCTTTGGCTATCAAAGTGTGAGTGGGATGAAACACCCCCTGACCATATTGTCGCCGCTTGGGGCCAGTTTTGTATTGAGCTTACCGCGCTCAATCAAATTACTATTCCGCGTCATCTTGGGTTGGTAGATGGATGTACCGTCAACTTAATAGGTTTCGCTGACGCCAGCGAGCGTGCTTACAGCGGAGTCGTATATCTGCAAGTCCGCATTGGTTCTAACTACTCGGTGCAGTTAGTTTGTGCCAAGTCTAAGGTCTCGCCTGTTAAAACCATTTCGGTTGCGAGACTGGAGTTGTGCGCGGCCCTTCTGCTGTCTCAGTTGCTCCGCAAGGTTCAAGACACAGTTTTGCCCCACCACTCTATTAATAAATATACGCATTTTCCGACTCCAAGGTAGTGCTCGCTAGGATTTATTCTTCTCCTCACCGCTGGCAGACTTTTGTCGCCAACCGCGTTAGTAAATTGATTGAACTTGTTCCCGCTACTTGTTTCAATCACGTCGCAAGTTATCGTACTCGTCTTCAGGAAGAACTTTCCATAGATCATATTGACTGGAAGTTTATTCCAACAGCATCACCACATTTCGGTGGATGTTGGGCAAGCATGGTCAAAGTAATTAAAACGCATCTCTTCAAAGTTATAGGTCAACAGATCCTCTCTTACGAAGAGCCTTTAACTGTCCTTGCACAAGTCGAGGCACTGATCAACTCGTGTCTGTTTCCAACTCAGTGAGATCTAGCCTGAAGTTGGATTTACCTCTTAGTTTAAGTATTTAGTTAGTAGTTTTCGCTATTATTGCGTTTGTAGCTTTCGCTAAAGTTAATTTAGATTAATTTTATTGTCATATCGCTGTCTTAGCCTATTGATGGGTTATGCGGTAGTACACCCAACATAGCTAAGTTCAATTCTATTTTTTTTAAAGGCAACCCTTTAGGGCCGGGGGGATATGGTAGCGCCATCTACCTTCCTATCCATAACTAATCGCATCAAGATTAATCGTTCCACGCTTGTCTAGTGCGAGCGATACCATATTTCCGTCCCTGTCTCCCACTCCCTGGAAGAGGCACTGCCTTGCGCCTGATTTGTCGCCGCGATCGTGGACGCGAGTGGCAGTCGAGAACATTCCGCTCGCTGAGAACGTGTCCGCGATACCGTACCGCGCCGCACCGTTGTATGTGATTTATTACCGCTTTCACCAAGGAAAACCCGCTCGCGAATGGTGAATTGAAGTGAAAACAAGCAGCTGCATCACGAAACCACCAGGAGACTGCCCTACGGAAACGAAGAAGGTTGTATAAGGTAGGTGCCCCCCATCCTTGAAATATCCTATACCCACTCAATCACCCCTTAGCGTATCCATCTCCTAGGCGGCGAAGAACCGCTATCCTCTCTATACAGTCCATTTCCTTCTCCAAGTCGCCTAGAACCCTACGGTTTCGGTGTAACGCCGAACCAGGTACATTTAATTTATTATTATTAATTATTTGCCATGTCGATTTCATTTCATTATTGGATATATTAATTTTATATATATTTTGTGACTTTTTAGTAAGATTAACTATTTTTTTAAACAACTTTGAATAATTATTATAAGCTAATTTATTAGAATGAGATGGTTTTATTCTACTTGTCCACAGGAGTCGTCTTTTCTTTTTGCTGCAAATTCGAATACCCTTCGAGATCCATTTGAGTGTTGTAGTTGCTCGAATTGTAACAAATTTTAAGGGAAAGCAAAGTTTATACATTAGTTGGAACCGATCAAAAAACAAATTGAATGCTGTATTGGCATCATCAGTACAATAAATCTCAGAAAATGTCAAACTACTTATATATTTTTGAAACCTTTTTACATTTTCAGACGAGTAATCAGTTTGTTCTTTACGCCATTTGTTTAGAATGCATGTATGATTCACTGGACATCTTAGAATTTGTGTTGTATGATCAGACAGCGCCAATTCAACTACCTGAGCTCGCCAAGACTTATGAAAATTATGTGCAAAGTTGTCAATACATGTTTGGCTTGTCAATCTTGTTGGTTGGTCTAGAGACAGTATTAAATTAAAATGAAGTTACAGGCACTTAAGTTCTAATGTTACAAGGTTATTTTTCAATACATCTATATTAAAATCACCTGCTAGCACAATATTTTTGTATTTTTTCCTATTTAATATTGTAAGCAATTGTTCAAGTTTCTTAAAGAATAGTTTAATGTTTGCTGCTTTCGGTACTCTGTTTATACAGTAGTATGCTTATGCATACTATTACAATTTTATAGTATACTAATTCAACCGCACAGCACTCAAATATACTGTTTATTGATAGTATTGCAACCTTGGGTAGTTCTTTCCATATATGTCCCAGTTTTACCAATATACATGCTCCTCCTCTAGCACTGCTTGCCCTGCAATAGTGAGCAGCCAAAGTGTAGTTAGGGACGTACAGATGAGATACATATTCTGGCATCATAAAGTGTTCAGTTACACATACTACATTTAAACATTTATTTTTATTTTTACTATCAAGTTCAGTTAAACACACAGACAAAGCTTCTGCCTTATTTATTAAACCTGCAATGTTTTGATGCAGTATATATAGAGACTTAGTGGCGAAAAAAATTATCATTATTTATATTTGTCAGGCTACATTCATTATTATTATTCAATATCATGCATTCGTCCATTTCGTTATTATTAGTAGTACATTGTTGAGTCACATATTCAGGCTGTAAAGACATGCCGTCAATTAAATATTTTAAGTTTTCAAATATATTAATCATCCCATTATTATTAAGCACTCCAGTATACTTTTGGAACATGGTATAATCATAATGCAGATATAAGTTGGAATCCAATACCACTGCATATTCATAAATATTAATGTCATGATATAGTACATTATTAAACATCTCTATTCGCCAGTTAAACATGTCACTATAATTGTTATATTTGAATGTCGGTAAACACAATATTACATTAGTATGCTTTAGTTTTAATAACGTATTCCGAATATAAGTAACTATTTCTGAATAATTGTATGTAGTTTTGAAATCTTCGCTACCCACGAATATAACACAAAAATCATTCAATGTAAAGTCTTTCAACTTAGATTCTAGGTTTTCCATAATTTTATACAATCTGCAGTAAGGCGAGATGTAATGACATATATTACAATCAGGAAAAGTTATTTCCGATATATTTATAACCTCATTAGATTTATTGCTACTTATAATACATTTTTTTTTTCTTTGACTGTGTCAACTGAGCTGGTTCACTATCTTGGGTTACCAGTCTTTCATATTGGGTCAGTTTTGATACTTGAGATTCATCACATTTGCGAGTAGAGAGTGATGATACAGGTTGTCTTTGTCTCATTTTTGTAGGTTTGCTTGGTGAAACTAATTTGATATTTTTGGTCGGTGTAATCATTTCAGTCGTTATTCTTTTTGTGGCTTTTTTCATTAAGTCCTGTTTTGTAGTCAAGGTTTTGATGGTTTCCTTAAGGTCTGTATTTTCTAGAGATAAATTACTAATTTCCTGATGCGCAGATTCCAGTTCCAGTTTTAAATTTTCAATTTGGTGCTTCAGTTCAAGAATTTCATAATCATTGTCACCATCAGATAAATCAACGAAGCTTTTTGAGGTCATATCTACTGAGGAATTATTTATACTTTCAGTCTCAGATAGTGATTTGATCCGCGTTTTGCGCAGAGTTATATTTTCAAAAAAATTCATCTTCGGTAATTAACTTCTCGCTGGATTGTTTATTAAAATAATATAATTATTCAAAAAATATGTAATTATTCCTTATTATTCAAAGTGAGGATACAGGTAGCGTCCTCTATATGAAATTGCAGTCAATATTTCCAGCTTTATGGATGCATGTATTGGTGAATCGTACCTAGTTCGGCTATTCGCTTATAGATGGCGTGGTGATAATATGTGCAATAATTCTTTACAAAGTGCTACCATCTATTGAACATCTTATTGAAAATATGTTTTTTAACGATTATCATTTCAAACCATTGGTTTTATCTTTTCGACACCAGAGTTGTACGATGATTTGCAGAAAAGAAATATTTTGTGTTATATTACTGTAATAGTTATGTTATTTTTCGTTAGCACTGATAAGTTATCACTTATAATAACAATTTCGTTTACGTGCAGCTGTAGTTATGGATTGTTTATAGTTTTTAAAGTCACTTTCAACTAAATTCTATTACTTCCAATAACTTTTTTCTCGGTTGTTAGTTTATGTAGATAACGTTTTCACATATGCGTTGATAAAGTTTATTTACTATGGCACACACGATTTCACTGCACTACGTTGTTTCTATTTTTTATAATAAATAAAGAATCTTTTGACACGAACGAATGTTTACTTAATAGCGCCACCTGGCGGAATCTTTTTCCTTTTTTCCATTAAAATTCCAATGTGAGAATCCTTAACAACTAGTTAAAGTTTCATTACAGTAATTTATTATTAACTAACCAATTTGGTATTGTTACTGAATTAGTAAAATATAAAGACAAATCGCTTAATGTAACGTCATGAAGCGAATACGCTTAATACATTTGTTACACAAGGGTAATTCATTGTAGCAAGCTGATAAATTAGCGATTCAAATTTCAAATCGCACTACTAGTGTGTGAAGAAATTAATGCTTTAACAAGTATATTATTTTCTTGGTCTAGTCACTGCCTCTGTAGTCCTGAGCTAGTGTTAGCGACTGCGGGTCATGAGATCCCGAGTTCGATTCCCGGGTTGAACAAAAAGTGATATTGGTTTTTTCTGTAAGGAAGTATGCAATAGAAGTTCGGAGTCAGGGAGTTGGCAGTGTCATACCCCCGTGCCTCGGAAAGCACGTTAAGAAAAGGTCCTGCGTCCAAACTCTCTCCGGTCGTGTCGCTCGTGGCATCCCATCGGACTATGAGAGTGAGGGAATAGAGAGTGCACTTATGTAAGCGCACACACTTGTGCATTGTAATATGTCCCGCGCAGTTGGCATGTCTTTATATGAGACTTGCCGCCGCCGTGCCGGAATCGGTGAGAAGGACACATTTATTTTCTTGGTCTAGACAAAAATGTTGCTATGTTTCTCGACGATCACCAACATTTTTATAGCACTCTAATAGAGCTCATTCAAGCTGAACGTAGAACTCACAAGAACAATGTGTTGCGGGCTCGATATTCCTTTCACACTTTGTTGTTTGATCCACTTTGTATTTGTTGCTTCTATTTTTGTAAAGTCCCTCGCGATATAGGACTTAAGCCAAGTACAAATGGCTTAAAAAAATGGAAACCCCGCTAAGGATGAAATGAAATAAAATTTCATGGGTACACAGTCGGGTGGGTACCCAAAAAATAAGATACAACAGACAGTACTACAATAATATTGTCCTTAGAAGTACTGAAATACAGAAAAATGTGAGCTACATAAAATTATACTAAAACATAAGTGAATATTTGCGTAACAATGGTGCCAAGTTTTAAAAGAAGGGTACTTAGTGCCAAGTAGGAAAGAGATTTATAACATGCAACTGCACAACTACAATCTATGTTAACTATCCATTATGTAACATAATTTATAAGAAGCTAAATGTAATCTAATCTAATACAAAAACCTTAAAAACAAATTTAGAAACTGAAAATATTTACATGGTTTAGGCGTCGTAAAATGCCTCCGCATAAATGTCATCGGGTAACGTGCCCAGAAGGCTGGCAGCATTGCCACGCTGGATGGTAATGCTGATTCTCTGAGCAAAGAATAAACCAGCATTCTGGTCACGTGGGACGTCGATTAACCGTTTCGAAATTTCCCGGAATAGAGAACGAGCGCTCGGACCCCATGAGCCTAGCGTTTCCACCCCACACGGCTCAAACACGTAATTACTTACTAAATTACTGTATTTGCGCCGTTTGAGGGTTTCCGCAGTTGCAGCAGCAGCGCCAGCGCTTGGAACGTGTGATGGCGCGAGGGTGTCTACGTAGGTTGCGTCCCACACCAAAGGCCTACCCATGTTCCAAGGCAACAATGACATACCATCAGGTCTCTTACCGTCGTCGCGTACCAAACCATTTGGTTCAAGTACAGCTGGTACACCAGACGCGACAAGAGCACGACGGATTATATCATTCAGATGGGCATGACGAGGAATTCTACCAGCGCTTCTACTGCGAGATAGCCCATGGTGGCCGAGGCTATCGACGTTTTCTCCACAATGACATCGATGCGGAGAAACACACGAAGCACCCAAACGAAGACAAATGGCAATACGGAATGTCTCATTATCCAACATGGTTCCAGTGTTGGACGATGGTAGTGCCTGAAGCCATAGACCGGATTCCCATTCTCCCACAGCCAGTAAGCGAGCACGCTCTACAACATTTAAAGAAGTATCCAAAAGATTTTTTCTTACTATGTTACAAAGCGGCGCGTCCCACAGTCTTTGGGAGAATAGGTTGGTAGGCAAATCAGTGCTTGGACAAGCCATTTTCCAGGCGTTTATAGCTTCAGTTTTGCACAACACTTCTGAGTTAACTGGTAAAATTTTCCTACTTAACTCTTACGTGCTGTGAACCGAAGACAGAACCATCAGGTCGCTTACCGTCGTCACGTACCAAACCATTTGGTTCAAGTACAGCTGGTACGCCAGACGCGACAAGAGCACGACGGATTATGTCATTTAGATGGGCATGTCGAGGAATTCTACCAGCGCTTCTGCTGCACAACGGTTTTGCACAACACTTCTGAGTTAACTAGTGTAGGTAATAAAATTTTCCTAGTTAACTCTTCCGTGCTGTGGACCGAAGATAGAAACGCCGGTAAACTAACACTGGAAATTTTGCGAACGCCGAGCTCACCCAAACGTATGGGCAAAGACGCTTGTAGCCAGGCTCGGTCGTCCAAGTCCACATTTAAAATTCTCTTTAAAGTAATTAGAATAATTTGGTCGATTTGTTCTAAAAGTAATTTTTTTTTCCAAAGTTGGGAAGATCTTAAGGCATGTGTGAATTTTGGGACGAAAAGACAATAACGAATAATAGTATAGGCCGAATGAATATTAATTTTGAATAGGCGATCTGAAATTTCACAAAAAATTTGTAAATTGTTTTTTTCCATTATCCACCGACGAAAAAACATTTGATATGTGCTTTATCAAAACCATTATTTCGAAGCGATATTATTTTCACCTACTTTATTTTATTAATCCCGTGCCAATAGCGATCAAAATATTTTTTATTATTATTTCAATAATATTATGATAACAAAAATCTGGACTTTATTAAACGTCACCTGAGTTAAAACAAAATACCTATTATATTATCTTTAATACCAAATTATTTTTCATACATAAACTACTTTCAACCAATTTCGAGAACCATTTCGTCTAATGATCGTCTTGTTTGCCTATAAAGCTTATTTTATTATAAGTAAGTATATTAAATGCTCTTGGTAGCAATTTAAAAAGCACCCTTAGTTAGATTAAACATTTCGATGTGAAATGCCTTGCATTAACATAAATTAACATTGTTATAATTACAAATTATCACTACTCGGTCGGAATGATTTAATGGACCATGAGACTTCCTCACCATCGTCCTAGTGATTGCATCCAAGTTTTCTTTATCCCACAGTATTTTTTTCATTAAAAGAAGGTACCTATATAGAGTATGTTCAAACATGAACATGCCATTTCAGCGATATAATGCTACGTGCGTATTTACCACAACACAGATTGTTCGTGATTTATATTAAATTAAGAAAAAATCACGTCCTTACGTAAGGTAAATACCACTGAGATAGCACCCTTCACACACAACACACCAGAGGCGGCTCGTGAAAAATTATATTGGGTGTTCACTAAAAAAGAAGATGAAACTGCTTACAATTTATTTTGTGAATGCTTTTACAATTAATAGTAAGATGTGCTAAATCATCGATAGGTACATACCCGAACCGTCTACGCAGTATCAACTCCGGCGCCACTAAACAAAATACACGGAAAACAAAACCGCTTCTTACTTCCTTCGCATTTTCGCAACCACATAACCAAAGCGTTTTATCATATTGGTCGCTTTTAAAAGTGTTTTCACAGTTTTTTATAAAGTTTTCGCTGTTATATTCCATATTAGTTACACAATTTAACTGTCTTTCTTAAACATATATATTATATACACGATCACACATACAATTAACAATATTTTAAACACCAATCCTTTTCTAATTACCAACGTTTGCAGAGAAATGTTTTACTTTTGTTTACATTCAATACGAGAAAACACTATTAAAAAAACGGCGCACACGTTTTAATTTTATTCGTGACAAATGGTCATATAATTTAGTCGGGTAATATATTCGCGCATGCGCACCTCGTCAAGCTAGCCAGGAGCGCCGCTCCGTATTTGCCTTATTTCTCATACAAATCTTTTGTCTCACGCGCCCAGCGCATAGAACGCTCTCTCTTCCGCTCTCATTACGTTTCAGTATTAAGCGTTGTACTAAGCTTTCGTCAACTAAGAGCGTTGTTATGAGCGCTCCACTCAACAAAAATACCTATGTAGATATGTTTCAAGAGTGTTGACAAATCACAAAATTATAATAAACAGTTTAGTAGTCAAATACTTATTTGTAGATATGCATTATAGAAAAGAGAATAGGTGTGTATTAAAATATTGAGCATGTTTATGGAATAAGTTTATATGAGTTGAGAATTTTATAATTTTGGGAGTTCACTGCTCCAGCGCTCCTTTGAACGAGCCGCCACTGCAACACACAACCGAAAAATTATGTGTGTGTACATTGGATAAGTTTAGTGCCTATATAAGATCATGTAGTTTAAGAAATAAACGAGTCACAAGTTGAATCCGACTTTGACTCAATACCCTTCCCACACCTCTGACGGTGGCCAAGACACCTTTAGACATCAATACCGATCAGCTCGATGAGTCTGTTGAGTTGGCCGTCAGAAAACCATTTCCACTATACCTGATTCCTACCCACAGTCCGTCTGTCATCATAGGTCTCCGGTGGCAGATATCCCACACCTATCCATATAAGTATATATAAATACGTACTATAGTAGGGCTAGTATCTAGGGATTGTAGGGACATATAGGATTAGGGTCTTAGGCGCGTACGAATCGTAGGTCTGTATCACAGCATACCACAGTAGAACCACGATAGTACGTACCATAGGTTAAGGGCCTAGTAGTAGGTGCGTATAAGTGCTGGTCTGTATCACAGAATACCACAGGGTACAAGTTAGGATAGGTTTAGGATACATATAGGTATAAGGATTAGGATAACTAGGATAGGATATTATAGGTAATAGG
The DNA here is from genome assembly GCA_944739405.2 of Euclidia mi. NCBI lineage: Eukaryota > Metazoa > Arthropoda > Insecta > Lepidoptera > Erebidae > Euclidia > Euclidia mi. The sequence goes on from OX123187.2 coordinate 23,994,947, forward strand.
CTAAGACTCTAGGATAGTGTAGGTTAACAAGTTAGATTAGTCCCTTAGCATTAGGTATTCCTGTACAGCAGGGTTAATAGCGTAGGGCTGCTAACCCGCTGTTCATTTTGGTCCTTCGAGCCGGATGATCTATATTCTGAGCGATGTCAACAATAGGATCTGTAACATCACGTGTAATAAAGTGGTTTCAATTTTTATTTAGTCATCTATCTGATTAGAAGTTGATTTCATCGTCTGATGACGATCTTGTTAGGATTGCAGGAAGTAGTTGTGCGCCCGGTTCAAAACCGGTCTATGTGGAGAGTCTTGAGATAAGCCAGTATCTTTTGGCTGAGCTGATGATTAGGGCGTATTTATTCTAGTCCTTCTATATCTTGACGTCAGCCGCAAACGCCGTATCTACTTTTTTCTTGATCTGACGTCATTCCACTCAATCTTAAATCATCTCGACCGGAGAAGCAGCACAATTTCCAATTTCTTTGCGAAGGCGTTGCCCTATCCTTTGTCCATTTTGATGGAAACGTTATCATTTTACAGGGTCGCTAGAGTGTACGTGTTTCTTCGCTTTTTGTGTTCATACTTGTTTGATATATGACATATTAAGGGTTCCGTCACCATAAATAACATAATTATTCTGTAGCGTAGGCCGTCTGAAAGGATTACGCCTACAAGCAACTCTCCGCAAAGTGACTGAACCTGTTTTCTGTATACATAATTACTTTTTGACTGACTGATTCACTAGAGCAAAACCTAAATCACTAGAGTGACAAATTATGTATTATTATTATAATTTTGGCTTTTGATGCCTTTTAATTGTTGGCTCAGATAGGATATTTGAAAATCCTTTCCTTGAGATGGAATAAAATAAAAGATAAATACCATATAAGATGGATACCATACAAATGAAGTGTAACAAAATTTTAACCTAATGGAAGGAAAGAGGAACCCACCACGCACCCTCGAATTGACCACCCCAACTATAGCAATAGAAAAAGGTTGACAATATCGAACTCCTCTAAAAGGATAAGGGATATAGGAATGGTATGGGTTCCAGGAAGATACCTGACTTGCAGTATCCTGCTGTATGCGCCGACTATTCTTCGACACGTGTTTCGCCTCTGCACGAGGATTCCTCAGGAACGATGGGCAACGACTGAGCGCTTTCCTTCCGACTAGTCATCACGCAACCCCCTAGAGGGTTGGCGGAGGCTGGTTCAGGGCGTTTTGCCCCTCTCCGGCGGGTTCGTCGCCGTCCCCTAAACAAGGGACGGGTGGTTGGGGCGGGCTGAGTGCCCTACGGCTGTGGTAGTGGGTCGTGCGAGGCCGCGTCAGTCTTCACGTCGCCCGGGCGGTCAGCACGAGCCGGGTGAGACCCCCGGCGAACCGGGAGAGGCCCAGCTCCGTGTAGCCAGCGACACGGGCGACGACTTACATGCGGCCTCGGCGTTGTTAACGACGTGTGGTGTGTGTGGTGTCAGTGTGGTGATGCGGAGAATGTTGTTGGCGTCCTCTGTTGCGGTGGTCGCCCGCGCGCGCACATGATGTGCGTATCCTGGGTTGATACGCGCAGATGTCGCGCGGATGGGGGCGGTCACCTGCAACAGGGGGAATGGAGTGTAGTGTGCGAGGGCGGCGGTTACCCGGGGGCAACCATTGTGTCGGCAGAGTCGTCGGGGGTAGCGAGGAGGTCTCACGGCAGCTTCTTCTTGTCCGGGGGGCGAGCGTGCCAGGGGGCCAGGTCTCGGACGTGGTCCCAGGCCGAGGCGTCGGCCCGCTCAAACATCCCCACGGACAGACGGCGGATGAAGGCGTCCAGGCTCTCTATACGGGTGTCCCGCTGTATGACGGCATTACTTACCGTCCTGGGTGCACCCACGATAGCGCGCAACGCAAGCGATTGCTGCGCGCGGAGGCGGGCCCGGTTGGTCTCGCTTGTGAGCGCGAACCAGGCTGGGGCAGCGTAGGTGAGCCGAGTGCGTACATAGAGCTTGTACACACTCAGCTTGACACGCAGCGGGAGGCGGGATGAGAGCACTGGACGTAGTAGCGCTCTCGTAGCGCGGACTTGTGCGACGACTTTGCCGACGTGTGATTTCATGGTGAGGAGGCGGTCTAGGGTTACCCCCAGGTACTTCGCCGTCCTCGTCCAAGGGATGTCTTCGTCCTGGAGTTTGAGTGGTGGTGGATGGGCTATCTGAGAGCTGAATAAAATCGCCTGTGACTTACCCACGTTCACCGCATTGCGACAGCCAGCGGGGGAGAAGTTGTAGGGTGCGCTGCATCTTTGACGCGGCGTAATTAGCGTTCATGCTTGTTGTTATGTACGCCGCGTCGTCGGCGTACAAGGCTAGCTCGGTGCCTTCGGCGACGGGGATGTCGTCGGTGAAGCGTGAGTAGAGCACAGGCGAGAGACAGGAGCCCTGCGGGACTCCGGCGGCGATAGTGTGAACGTCAGACACTTCCTGTTCCACCACCACTCTGTATGTCTCTCTTTCTCTTCGACGTCGTAGTCGCTCCGCGGGCCGTGGGGTCGTTCGCTTGCGCCATAAGCGATGACCCCTGCGCTGCCTCTCCTTGGGGCTGAGCGTTGACCGGTGCCGGCCCCTGGCGCGGCTCCCCGGTGACGGCGACCGTCCCCACCTTCGTGTTGCGCGCCTCTCTCTTGAAGACGGGGCAGTTAATGTGGTTCGCGGGGTGCTCCCCCCCGCAGTTCGCACAAGTGGCTGGCTCCTCTCTGGGGCGTGGGCACTCTCTGGCCGTGTTTTCTTCTCCACACCTCACACATGCCAGAGGTCGGTGGCAGTGGTGGCTCGAGTGGCGGAATTTTTGGCAGCGGTGGCATTGTGCCGGTCGCCGCTTGCCGCGCCACTGCTCTATCTTAACGCCGGGGATACCGAGCATCTCGGTAATCTCGTAGATCCCCGGCGTAGTATCCTTAGTGCGTCGGATAATGGCGAGAAGGATGCACCCCGGTCGGTCGCGTCGGGCCCGGATGTTGCGGACGTACTCCGGGTCGTGGCCCAGCGCGCGGAGCTCCTCTTCAACCTCCTCCGGTGTCGCGTTACTCGGCAGTCCTCTTATCGCCACTTTCAGGTTTCGTTCCGCCGGGAGGGAGTAACAGAACCAAGAGATACGTTCTGTTTTCTCCAGTTCAGTAAAATATCTCTGAACGAGACGGTACTCCTCCTCCCGGGGCGTTAATCGTAGCCCTTTACCAAACGGGCGGGCGTTGGTGGTCCCAGCTGATTTTTGATTTCCCGCATGTGATGCGCCCAGTTCGGGAGGAACTCGACGATCATCGGAGGGTAACGCGGCTTGTTGGAGGTCTGGGCGGCGGCAGCAGAAGCGGCGGGCGCGGTAGATGCGTGCGCGGAGGCGTCGGACGCGGTGGCGGTCAGGTCGGGCACGCCAGCAGGCCGGGCGGCGGCGCGGGCGCTCGCGGACGCGGCGGCGGTCAAGCCGAGCACGGCAGCCGGCCGGGCGGCGGCGGCGCGGGCGTTCACGCGTTACCCGGTATCACTGTAGCACTATTATTGTCTACGTTTGTAACAGTATGTACTGTACTTACAGTTTGGGCGTCTCGGGGCGAGCGTGCGGCGCGGCGTCGCTTCGCCTCGTCGGCGTCGGTGTCCTCCTCGGGGCTGCGCTGGCGGCGAGCGGCCGCCGGGCGTGCGGGCGGCTGTGCGGGGTCGACGTCCATGTCGACAAGCGCCGACGTGGAGCTGGCGCGCTTCATGTGGGCGGCGGCGCACATAGTGTGACGGCGACGCTTAATGTGTAACACTACGTCGGCCTTGTCGTAATCACTGGCGTCGGCGTCGGAGGCGAGCGATAACTCTGACCCGCTACGCGACGAACACATAGATCGCGGCGCGGGCGAATCTTTGGCGGCGACGCGTGGCGAGTCGATCGTGAGGTCGCGGGCGGCGGCCGGGCGCGTCGGCGAGCTGTCCAACACTGGGCACTGCGTGTGGGACGCGTGGGCAGGGCGTGTCGCGGCGCGGGACGGCAGCGGGCGTCCGCGCGCGGCGCTCGGGCGCGGCGGCGGCGCGTCGGGCGCGCGCATGTCTGCGGCGGGACGGTTCACGGGCGACTGAAGGTACTGCGTACTCACTGCGCGCGGACCGCGTCTGCCGCGAGGCGCGGGGCGCAGGCTCGCGCTTGCGCAGTGGCGGGCGCTCCGGGGCGAGGGGCGATGTCAGCGGTGGAGGCGGCGGTGGCGACGGCCCGTCTGGCCGGCCCGCCGGTCGACGCTCGATCACGCGCAGAGTCGTGCTCCCTGGCTTCTTACTTGTTGATGGTGGCGGTTTCGTTTGGCCTAACGGCGAGCGCGGTGTCGGGATCGACACCGATGGAAGGTCATCTTCTTCGTCATCTTGCGATGGTGGGCTGGATGGCTGATCGCCGGCCGAGCCCTTAGGGCTGGGGCGACGGGGCATAACCGGGGACGCGGCTGCAGCGACCGCTCGGCGATTTTTCCTGTCGCTGGGCTTCAAATTTGAATTTGCAACGTACAGTACACGCGTAAAAGGGCAAATTTTTTGCGGTCCGTGCGGCTCGAAGAGGAGGGTAGATTTTTTTCACTTTTTGAAAATAACTGTTCTATCCTGTCATCCACCAGATCAGGCTATAAACCATACAAAACGTTAAAATTTCTTTGCAATGATAAAGATAAAGTATGCAAGAACAAAAAGTCCGGTATTTACTGCTTAACATGCGACCAATGCCAAAATAAGTACATAGGACAGACGGGTCGAAGTTTTGAGCTGAGATATAAAGAACATTTAGCGGCGTTTAGAAACAACCAGCCGGAAAAGTCTCATTTTGCCGAACATTTACTTGAATCGGGTCATACCTTAAATAGCGGACATTCATTTGACGTCATACACACTTGTCAAAAGGGTATTAGAATGTGCGTATTGGAACAATTAGAGATTTTAAAGCGGGACAAGCATACATTACTTTACGATCAAACCAACTTTAACGGGTCCCCGTTGCTGAATATATTCGCACACCGTCATAATGACTCACCTCAGTCGAGCAACGGAGGGAGGGGATTAGAAAGTACAATCGTTTATAAGACATGCCCACGGTTGGAAAGCGCTCAGTCGTTGCCCATCGTTCCTGAGGATGCCTCGTGCAGAGGCGAAACACGTGTCGAAGAATAGTCGGCGCATACAGCGGGATACTGCAAGTCAGGTATCTTCCTGGAAACCATACCATTCCTATATCCCTTATCCTTTTAGAGGAGTTCGATATTGTCAACCTTTTTCTATTGCTATAGTTGGGGTGGTCAATTCGAGGGTGCGTGGTGGGTTCCTCTTTCCTTCCATTAGGTTACAATGGAGTTCCGCCAAGCAACGCCTGATTCAATCAACTATAACAAAATTTTATTTAATATCTATATTCTACAAAATTTTACTATTTCAAATACGATATTGAAAGTTTATATAGCAGTTTGTAGAATATTGGTGAGGAAGCATGGAATTCAGCTCCTTCATCATCATCATTGTCTAGAATTACCGTAGCCAGGCAGGAAGGTGTATCAGAAGTGCGCAGTGGAAGATGTAATACATCTACCTGACCACGATAGACAATGATCCAGACACAATGCACTGCGTTGCGCAGTGATGAACTGAAATCAATCAATATCAATACTGTGCTTCACTTACCCGCTATCCTGGCTGATGTCAGGCTTGAGCTAAATTAGACACATTCATACAAGTATATTGGCCAAAATAAATGAATGAAGTATCTTATACTTAGCTATTAAGCTTCAAACGCGACGTTTTCAGGACACGTTGGCACGTGGAAGTCGATACCAGATTCACAATTTTCACAAATATCAATCAATAGTTCACAATCAATTTACCGTTGCCAGCACTAGATCAGGCGGCGTTCAAAGCGGTTTACTTATTCGCGTAGCTACAATGATGTGCTTTTCAAAAGGCGAACAATTATTCTACGTACGAGTCGACAACGTGGTAATTTCTCAACGGGAAGCGAACGGAAGTTGACAGTTCAGTGTGACCATTGTCAGAAATTTTCAATAGACTAAACAAAATGTTACTCAATCGATCTAATCGATTTGACTTATAATAAAAACTAATTCTATTTCAAACATCCACCCGCCCCGGACCGGCCTACCGGTCCGCTAATCGGTTGGTAGACGTGACAATGTTGCAACCGCTCTCCTCAGAATCGAACCGTCCACCAAGACCTCAGCAAATCGGGGAACTCCATCAGCCCCAGTTACCAAATGAAGGATGCGCCCCCTGCGCCATCTGAGTGGCGGAAGGTTAGCCTCCTTGATCAAAACGAGGTCACCAATCTTGGGTGGATCGGTCTTGTCGGTCCACTTAACGCGTTGCTGGAGTATGTGCAAATATTCCAAATTCCAACGTTTCCAAAAGCTCTGAGTAATCTGGCGTACTAATTCAAAACGCGAGAGACGACCAGGTCTCGTATCAATATAGGGGTACTCAGGCAAGGCGACAAGTGGGCGACCAATCAAAAAATGGCCCGGCGTAAGGGCCTCCAAATCATTCGGATCTGAGGAGATCGGGCACAACGGCCGAGAGTTCAAAACGGCCTCAATCTTACAAAACACAGTTGCGAGTTCCTCAAATGTAAGGACAGATTCACCGATTGTCCTGCGCAAGTGTGTTTTGGCCGATTTTACGGCGGCCTCAAATATACCACCCCAGTGTGGACAATTTGGTGGGGAAAACAACCAATTTATCCCACGTCGGGCAAGCCTATCACCTATATTAGCTTTGTTGGTTTCAAGAAAATTAACAACATCATTCAGATAATTATAAGTGCCCTTGAAGTTAGTGCCGCAGTCAGAACGGATCAAGGAAGGCAGCCCTCTGCGGGATACAAATCTGTCAAATGTGGCTACAAACGCCTCGGTCGTAAGCGAGGAGACCAGTTCTAGGTGTACGGCCTTTGTGGAGAGACAAACAAAAACACACAAGTAGGCCTTAACAGTCTTGCTGTTTCGAAGTGTCGACGTTTTCACCAAAAAGGGACCTGCGAAGTCCGTGCCAACACCGTCAAACGTCCTGCTTTCAGTTACGCGATCTGCCGGTAAGTCCCCCATCAAGGGCTGCATGGTAGAAGCCTTGAGCTTATAGCAAGGGATGCAGCGAAAGACTACACTCCGAATAATTCTTCGGGCAGACAAAATCCAAAACTCGCGTTGCAAAATGGCCAACAAGGCATTACAACCAGCATGCGAATTTTTAAGGTGACGGTCAGTTACCAACAAGCGTACCAAATGACCGTCCTTAGGTAACAAAAGGGGGTGACGAGCCCCGTAAGGGAGGTTGGCGTTCTTGAGACGCCCTCCAACGCGCAAGAGACCCATTTCGTCCAAAAAGGGGTTCAATTTAGATACAGCTCCCGTCAATTTCGATTTCCCCGACCTGAGGATAGCAATCTCCCTTTCAAAATGCGCCAATTGCACAGAACGAACCCAAAAGGTGAGGGACTCCTGTCGTTCCTGTGGCGAGAGAAACGGTGTCAGTCGTTTCTGTTGTGGGTGCCTAAAATTAAAAACAAAACGCTTTATCCAAGCAGTGACACCTAACAACTTGTCAAGGGAGCTGTAGCGATTCAACAAAAAATCGGGGTCGAAGGCGCATTCCACCTTCTCAAGAGCGAGTGTTCGTAGACCCGGCAAATTAGAAGTATTCAAAACTGGCGTTCGAGGCCAATCAATTTCTGGTCGACTCAACCATTCCGGACCCCACCACAGCGAATGACCTATCAAACTAGGCGTCAAGCATCCGCGCGAGGCACAATCAGCGGGGTTGAGCTCACCTGGCACGTGTCTCCAAACAAGTTTGACTTCGGATTTCTGGATTTGGGAAACGCGATTAGCGACAAATACCTCCAAAGTGTGGACAGAAGCCTTCAACCAACAAAGAACAATTTGGCTGTCTGTCCAGGCGTAGGTCCCATTAATGCAAATGCTTTTACCCAAAGTACTGGACACGTGGTTCAACAAGCGTACAAGTAGGGCTGCTCCCGAGAGCTCCAATTTTGGGATGGTCAGAGATGTCCGAAGGGGTGCGACCTTGCTCTTCGCCATGATCAGGGAAACTCTCACCTGACCTGAGGCACTGACTGTGCGCAAGTACACCACAGCCGCGTGACCACGTTCCGAGGCATCACAAAACCCGTGAAGGGTGGCCTTGTACTTCCCGGGAGGAAGAATGGGACGAGGCAAAGAGATCTCGTTGACGGCAGGAAGTGAGGATACAAAGGAAGTCCATTCCTCAACAAGAGTGCCGTGCAGAGGTTCGTCCCAGGTCAATCCTGCTGTCCAAAGCTTCTGCAAGAAGCATTTTGCCCAAAATATAATTGGAAAGATCCAACCGTTCGGATCAAAGGTTCTGGCGACAGTAGACAATACGAGACGTTTAGTCCAAGAACACGGCAATTTCAAGTCTACGTTATATGTAAAGATGTCTTGGACTGGTCTGTACTGAACGCCGAGAACAGCCATCATGGCGGGGTTGTCAACAATCTCAAACAAATGTGGATCTTGCTGATGATCCTCTGGCAAGCCTTCCAAAAGCGCTGGCGAGTTGGAAATCCATTTGCGCAACTCATAACAACATTCGGCTGGTTGGACAAGCGGCCTACCTCTCTGGCATTCATGCAGAGAATGTCCAAATGCTGTCCTCCACAGTGAGGACAGGGGCGAGAGTTTGGGCAGTCTCGCTGGTAGTGGGACCCCAAACAAGAGAAGCAAAGGCGGCGGGCATTCGCGATGCGCCTACGAGAGGCGACATGTAGGTCCAAGAATGCCCTACAACTGGCCGTTCTGTGCCCCGTGACCTTGCAGTAGGAGCACTCCACTGGGCTCTGCGTGACTGCAAAGCGAGGAGGGCGCCGGTCAACACTGGCTCGGGTGTGAACGCGAGCCTGCTCCTTGACCTTGGGCGGCTGCGTCTTAGCCGGCGTGTCACCACCGGAGTTGTCCAAGACCCGGCACTCATCCTCCAGGAACCTCTTTAGGTCAGCAAAGGGGGGCAAATGGGTCGCGCTATCCCCACCAAAGCGCTGTTCAAAACGCGACCTCAGGTCGGCAGGCAGCTTCTTCAGCACAATGTGCACCAATAGATAGGACCATTGGTCCACGGGCAGGTCAAGGCACTTAAGTGCGTTGATGGCCACCAAAAGCGGGTTCAACAGTTGGGTGCGCAACCCAGAGACCCGGGTGAGCGTCGGCAAGCCCAAAATCTGCTCAATGTGCGTGTCGGCGAGGCCACGCTTATTATGGTACCTACGGGTAATTAGGTCCCGAGCCGTCTGGTACGCCTCGTCAGACACGGGCAGATGCTGGATGAGGCCCTTAGCCTCCCCATCCAGAACCGACATTAAGTATGCCAATTTTTGTGCTGGCCGAAGGTCAGCCCTGTCATTGACCAGGCTGTCGAACAAGTTAATGAAGCCCAGGTAGCTTCCTAGGCAGCCATCAAAATGGGGGAGGTCCAAAGTAGGGAGCCTACTCACCAGCCCCGGTGCTGACCTAGGAAGCTCCTGCTTCAGGCCGGGTTGCCCTTCCCTATCGGCAACTAGTTGTCTCGCAGTATTGGAGACAGCATCATACAGGTCTAAGACCTGGGCATAGTCTTCGCTGACCTTATTTCGCTGGTCAGCGGTGAAATCATTGATTGACACTTCAAGACAGCAAGTGCTGAAAGTGCGGAATTGCTGTTCCACACTTGCCAGGCGATCGTCAATCCGCTCGTACCTTTGAAGTAGGGCCTGCTGGCGATCAGGCCGGTTCACTAAAGCACTGGCTGAGGCAAACCAGCGCAAATCTGACGCAATAGCACCAGCAGCCGCACGCAAGTCCTTGATAGCTGACATAATCAAAATTTCATAAGAGCCCGGACAAGCGTTAAACAATATTAACAATCAAAACTTAATTTTTCTCAATTCTTTGAAACCAACAAAGTATTAGCCTGTTTACTGCAAGTGCAGGCAAGTGACAGGTATTTACTGCCCAACAAAATTAAAGGTTTCAGTATATTGAAACAAACACAAAAGTTATCAAAGTTATAACTTATAACAAATTAATAAAGTTGAAACTTCAAATTAATTAATGAATTATTTGCAACAGACAGACTGGCTGTGGTTCTTTGAGATATACAATAGTAAGTAAGCACAGAATAAGTGTTACCTAGCAATATTATCTATATTATAACAAAACAAAGCTTACCAATGTGACCCGCCTAAGTGGCAAGGTCAAGTTGGTTATAATGTTTATGAATATATGCAATGAACTAAATTTACTAAATTTATTGATACATACAGCTGTTATGTATCCAAACAAACTGACTTATTAATGCAACAACAAATTTAAGTTAGATATTTCAACAATACAAAATTTGTATATGTATTTGTATTACAAATCAACAATTACTGATTGAGGTTAAGTGACAATGTGTTTCAAATTATCTAGGTCAACTTATACAATTAAATATTATGTATTTTAGACAATAACTGACCTGACAAACACTACAATACTGTCTACAAGGTGATAAGATACAAGCTCATACCAATCTGAGTTTATACTCAGTAATGCAACAGCGGCTAAGATACAAATTTACAATATAGGCAGTTAACCACGCTCTGCTACCAAAAGTTATGTCTAGAATTACCGTAGCCAGGCAGGAAGGTGTATCAGAAGTGCGCAGTGGAAGATGTAATACATCTACCTGACCACGATGGACAATGATCCAGACACAATGCACTGCGTTGCGCAGTGATGAACTGAAATCAATCAATATCAATACTGTGCTTCACTTACCCGCTATCCTGGCTGATGTCAGGCTTGAGCTAAATTAGACACATTCATACAAGTATATTGGCCAAAATAAATGAATGAAGTATCTTATACTTAGCTATTAAGCTTCAAACGCGACGTTTTCAGGACACGTTGGCACGTGGAAGTCGATACCAGATTCACAATTTTCACAAATATCAATCAATAGTTCACAATCAATTTACCGTTGCCAGCACTAGATCAGGCGGCGTTCAAAGCGGTTTACTTATTCGCGTAGCTACAATTATGTGCTTTTCAAAAGGCGAACAATTATTCTACGTACGAGTCGACAACGTGGTAATTTCTCAACGGGAAGCGAACGGAAGTTGACAGTTCAGTGTGACCATTGTCAGAAATTTTCAATAGACTAAACAAAATGTTACTCAATCGATCTAATCGATTTGACTTATAATAAAAACTAATTCTATTTCAAACAATCATCACTCTAGTCTTATACCGGTTGCATCCAAGCATTACGCCTTGGAGCCTGGGGCGGGGACCGCTTTCTTGTTTAACCAGATATGACAGAATATCAGCTTTCTACAGAGCGACTGCTGGCCGTCGCAACCTCTGCAACCCAAAACAATAGCATGATTCCATGGTTTAGATCAGTAACCGTTAACTAGAAGGTTCTGACTCCCCGTAACTCGACTGTCGTCGTCTGTTGATTGTCTAAGATCTTCATGACAGCTAGATTCGACGCGACGGCTTAATGTGCTCTTCGAGGCACCGGGCAACTGATAATAAACTATTTAATAGGTACGCAAATAACTTCGAAAAGTCAGTGGGCCGCGCCGCGGGTTGGAACCCAATAGCCTCTGCATGGCAGTCTATTGGTGTCTACACTAGGCTATCGCCGCTAACATTAAACAAAAGATAATAACCTATAGAATTGATAGCCTCGTCCTTTATTAAGTCGGTTAGAAATAGAACATACATCATTACTATACTATTGAGCATCATTACCTGTTTGATGGTGCCTCGATATAATCGAATAAAAACAGTTCATCTTAATTAAATTTTTATAGCAGTTAGTTGTATTTTCTTTGTAGCAATAATACCTAGCTAGCCACGCTATCAATGAGCCCAGCGCTAATCTTAGCACAATATATGCGCCATGCATTGGCAATAAGCTAGGTGCATTTATCTGTGCTACAGAAATCCCTTTTTTTTTTGTTTTACGAGGTGGAAAATCCCTTCGGATCTCCGACTCTTAGGGAAATGAGAGCCGGAGTATGTGGTGTAACCACTAAAAACCACCTCGACTTTCTCATGTACCCGTGTGTCGGAGGGTAGGGAATCGCATAAGCATTCGTCGCTACCCCCAACGGGTATTGGCCCGCCAGATGGTCAGGCGGGCCCCAAACAAAACCCCCTTAGCGGTGGAATAAGGTGTTGGGCTCCGCCGCCAAAACACCCAGCAACCGCAGACGATAGGGAGGACGGCAACGCAACACCGCATCTCCTCTTCCTCTGCGGCCCCACCGCGACGCATCGAATGGTGCGCCCCCATTTGGTCGCGGGAGATAGGGCGCGCGGCAACGCAACACCGACACGCCTCTCCTCCCGCGACCGCGCCCGACTGTGAGGGACAGACAGAACTGTCCCCCACACCCGCACCGTTGGACGCATCCTGCGCAGGCCCCTCTAAGCCCACGCGGAGCGTCCACTCCTGGGATCTCTCTTAGCTTCACCGCGGGTATCCAATCCACGGTTACTGAGCCCCCCCCCCACCACGACAAGGTGGAGAGCCTACGGGGGTGAACTGCTACATAAATCCCTAGCTTACTACACTATCAATGAGTGCGCCTATCGCAGCACAAGGTATACGTCATAATATTTTCTCTGATTGGATTTTTTTATTATTCACATTCATGTAAGCCAAATTTTCATTTTTCTTCATTTTCTTTAGTGGACTATGGCCTTACCCTTCTCATAGTGAGAAGAGGCCCGTGTCCAGCAGTGGGGCAGTATAAAGGGCTGATGATGCAAATATTTAACTATGTTTTTTTTGATACATGCGAGATTTGTACACATATTAATATTTATTTAAAATTTCGATATCGTAACCAAACCTAATTAATTGGGTCAAACATTTGGTGAATTAACTTTAACTCTTTATACCCAGTCATCGCGTCACCACAGTTAACCTATTTATTTTGAACTAGAGTACGCCAGCAGCTACGCCTGCATTTTTTTTTAATTTGCCCGTTTTGGCCGATCCCGTGGGAATTTCGAGAAATCCCTTCTTAGTGCACCCCTACCGTCCTCAAGGAACATACATGCCAAATTTCAGCTTCCTGCGCCCAATAGTTTCGGCTGTAGCGTGTCTGTCAGTCAGTCAGTAACGCAAGGATTTTATATATTAAGATAACATATATAAATCTCTCGCAGATAAATCCATCGATAAATAGAATACTGGAAACGTGTAAAAGAGAAAATATAATTATTACATAATACACCATCAAATAAAACCGTAATATAGACTCCAATCATGGCCACCGTCCAAACCAACATTTCCTTAGGAAAGCCAGCGAAAAAAATTGTGTCCGGTAAAGAGCGATAAGCTTGTCCCATATCACACACGAATGCAATCCGTGCTTACCCTTCCGACAAACCCCTTCAAGGGATTACGAATGCGGCAGATTTATTTATACCAAATAACTGTTTACCTTTCACGTTGGGAACGAAAAAGTTTTGTTTGTGTTTGAACGGATACGAATAGCGTCGTTTTGATTTCGTGTAATTTATTTATTTTACTTATTTCCTTGTTAATTTAGTTTCTTCCTTGATAACTATAACTTGCAGTTTTTCGAGTTAGATTTGTGAAACTTACACCTACAAATTTATTTTGGCTACCTTATTCATGCTAATATTTTAATTTTAATGCGAAAGTGTGATTCTCTGTCCTTCTTTCACGTCGCAAAAAAGCAATATTGTAAGATTTGTGAGAAGGAATATTTGTTACTAGATGAGCTTGAAGTTACAGCGTTATTTAAGGCTGCTGCTCCGCTCAATTTCTAATTTTCTTTTAAATTGATCATTTATAATCTTTAAAAAGGGCAAAATATAACTACCTAACTGTAACAAGTTATCTGCCTATTAATTAAATACAATAGTAAATAAGTTTGCTATTTCTTCACAATTTACCTAAGAAAGGATTCAAAATTTTACCTACAAGGAGACCTCGACAACTAGAGATAATTGGATTATTTTTATCGCAATAACACGGGCTTCAGATGATCCGAATAAAAATTTACTTTAACGCTATTACTCTTTAAGTATCTATACATATTATAAAACAAAGTCCTCCGCCGCGGTGTCTGTCTGTCTGTTCGCTTAAAACTCGGAAAGTACTGGACAAATTTTTATACGGTTTTCAACAACATCGAGAGTGATCCCTGAGGAAGGTTTTAGTGTATAATAAGTTTAGGTTTTGTGCAAACTGACGATATTACGACGTTATTAGTTCAACGCGCCGGCAAAAATTGAGCCGATCGGGAGCTTTCCTCTAAAACGCTGCCAAAACCTTTCGAGTTATAACAAAACAATGTATGGTGGGATTGTACCTCTTTAATAGATCTACAAAAACGTCCGCAATGGTATTTATGTCTATTTTCCAAGGATAACCCACAATAAACATATTTTGCTTTTACATCTATGATCTATCTATACTAATATAATAAAGCGGAAGAGTTTGTTTGTTTGTTTGTTTGAACGCGCTAATCTCAGGAATTACCAGTCGGATCTGAAAAATTCTTTTTGTATACGATAGCCCAGTTATTTCGGAAGACTATAGGCTATATAACATAAGGATTCGACCCTTTGGGGCCGAGCAAAAGGCTAAAATGGCTAAAAGATACATACACATACATACATACATATATAACGTCACGCCTTTTATCCCCGAAGGGGTAGGCAGAGGTGTATTTCTACACCCACTTTTCGCCAGATATACTTTAGTCCCACGTGATAAGGGGCGAGCCTATTGCCGTACCGGGCACATTTCCAGACTCTGTGCTGCTACTGGGAATTTCGTGACAGAAAAACCCAATAACACTGCCCGACCCAGGAATCGAACCCGGGACCTCCCGATCCCACGCGCACATTTATGACGCGAGACCAACGAGGCAGTCGTATAGGGTTTGATGTCGAATTTCCCGTCTCTACGCAAAGATGGTATTTGCATCGTGTTATCCCTTAGTCGCCTCTTATGACACCCACGGGAAGATAGGGGGGGTGACACTTGTATTCTATGCCGTCATGTCGGCTAATCTCAGGAACTAGCAGTCGGATTTTAAAAATTGTTATTGTCTATGATAGCCCAATTATTCCTAAAGGCTATAGGCTATATAAAATTATGCCACAACTTTTAGGGGCCAGACAAAAATAATAAAATGGTCAAACGAGAAGGGGGAGGGTTGGGTCAAAGGCAAAAAAGGCTAAACGAATAGGATACAATCTATATGGGTATCGTTTTCGAGATTTTCGGGACGCTGATTAATAATATCAAATTTATTTAGTGATCCAAGATGGCGGACGGGAAATCAAAGATGGCGGATGAGAAAATTTAAAAATCAATATGGGTATCGCCTTCGATATTTTAAGGGGTGGGGAATCTAAATACAACATCTATTTCGTGATCAAAGATGGCGGATGGGAAATCAAAGATGGTGGATGGGCAAATTTAAAAAAATCAATATTGGTATCGTCTGCGATGTTAAAAGGGATGGGGAATCCAAATATAACATCTGTTTCGTGATTCAAGATGGTGGATGGGAAATCAAAGATGGCGGATGGTAAAAATTTAAAAAATCAATATAGGTATCGTCTCTGATTATTTAAGGGATGGAGAATCCAAATACAACATCTATTTCGTGATCAAAGATGGCGGATAGGAAATCAAAGACGGCGGACGGGATTTCTTTTAAAGTCGATATGGGTATCGTCTCCGATATTTTAAGGAATGGGGAATTCAAAAACACCATCTATTTCGTGATCAAAGATGGCGGATGGGATTTTTTTTTAAATCAATATGGGTATCGTCTCCGATGTTTAAAGGGATGGGGAATCTAAATACAACATCTCTTTCGTGATTCAAGATGGCGGATGGGAAATCAAAGATGGCGGATGGGAAAAATTTAAAAAATCAGTATGGGTATCGTCTCTGATGATTTAAGGGATGGTGAATCCAAATACATCATGTATTTCGTGATCAAAGATGGCGGATGGGATTTTTTTTAAATCAATATGTGTATCGTCTCCGATGTTTAAAGGGATGGGGAATCTAAATACAACATCTATTTCGTGATTCAAGATGGCGGATGGGAAAAAATTTAAAAATCAGTATGGGTATCGTCTCTGATGATTTAAGGGATGGTGAATCCAAATACATCATGTATTTCGTGATCAAAGATGGCGGATAGGAAATCAAAGATTGTGGACGGGATTTTTTTACAGTCGATTTGGGTATCGTCTCCGATATTTTAAGGAATGGGGAATCCAAATCCAACATCTTTTTCGTGATCAAAGATGGCGGATGGGAAATCAAAGATTGCGGATTGGAAAAGTTTTAAAAAATCAATATGGTTATCGTCTCCGATGTTTTAAGGGATGGTGAATCCAAATATGAGGCATATAGATTCAAAAGCAGCTAAGTGACTTCATATCGAAATAGCAGGAAATGAAAAAAACGTTTTTCTAGTTTTAGAGTAGGTATTTTTATATTTGTAATGACTTTGGATGTAGGGCTTGTGATGTATAATAGGTTTTGGTTGTCTTTTTCTGTGGTTGCTAATTAATAAGCCTAAAAATGTCAAAAAATCGTATCACCTAGATGGTTTTGATACCGACACCTGGACTTAGCTGTATTTGATGTTTACACTAGTGTACATAGATGACTTTGATTGTGGCTGACGCCATATTGAGGTCTCAATATTAGTGATGTTCTCTCAGGTCGACATCAGGACCAAAATAATAAAAACACGTTTTTATTTAAAACATTAATAGGCACATTTAATAAAAATTTGTAGCAATAAAACTTGAAAAATATGATTTGCATTTTTAATTAGTTTCAATAAAACTTCTTTAAACAAAAGCTTTTCTTCTAACAAATCCAATATTTTCTTAGCTCATTTAAAGCTCATTTAGAGCAGTAGGTATCTGTAAAAATACTGGTAGGAATCATTTAAATAATAGTGTTATAATACAACGTATATAATCAGTAAAATAGAATACTGGGGCTTCAATTTTAGTGATTATATGCATTGTTAGTGGGTAGATAAATAAAATTGTGAAAAAATATTCATCATTTGCACTAATAATTAAAGCCCAATTTTAGTCACAACCATAAATGATTAGCATTATGGCTTAATTTTAAGAAATGCATGCAAAGTAAATAATATAGAGTTATGTAGGTACATGCATGGCACATCACTAAACTTGCTCTTTTCGTGACATTTAACTTCCAGTTTTCTGGATTTCGTTTGCATTTTCGACCTCTGCCCGTAGTTGCTGGTTTTACAGGGACCTCCATAATAATCGCTTCACTACGAATTTTGCACAGTAACTCGCTAAAAACACTAAATTACCATAAAAAACATCGGGGGTGGTTAACATCGTTGTATACAAATCGCCATTTTGTTTTCGAGAATTCAAGCGCTATGATTGGCTGTTCCATCACTTAGCTGTTTTTGAATATGATATGAGGTCACTTAGCTGTATTTGATCCTAAATTCAATTTTTGAATGTAATTTCAAGGGCCTTAGCTGTGTTTGTTTCTTGTTATAAATTTATGAAGAGATGATACTAAAAGAACACTAGATGGCTCCATGCTTAGATCATTTTTTGAAAATATGGCACTTAGCTGCTTTTGATTCTATATGCCTCATATGATGATGAATCTATTTCGTGATCAAAGATGGTGGATGAAAAAAAAATTAAAGTCAATATGGGTATCCTCTGCGATGTTTTAAGCTATGAGGAATGCAAATACAACATATATTTCGTGATCAGAGATGGCAAATGGGAAATCGAAGATGGCGGATGGAAAATCAAAGGTGGCGAATGGGAAAATTCTATTAAATCAATATGGGTATCGGCTCCGTCGTTATAACCGATGTGGCATTCGTATATAACATCTGTTTCGTGATCAAATATGGCAGATGGAAAATCAATATATTATTTTATTGAAATTTCCCATCCGCCATCTTTGATTACCCATCCGCGGTCTTAAGAAAGTTACTTTAAAAAGGCGATACAGAGTTCGCCGGGTCAGCTAGTATTATTATATAATTTTCTTCCATAATGGCCGTATTATAAAAATTAAGTCGTAAAGAATGGTTACCTCATAATTTTTCATTTTGTGGTTATATGGAAGTAAAAGTATATAATTTTAAAGTTCTGAAAATATAACCCAAACACTTCATTTTGGAATTGAGTTTGCAAACCTACGTATATCTTATAAACCTATGTATGTATATTTACGCCCAGGTGGGCATTATTTAGTTACGGAACCTGTAAAAGGATATATAGCAATGAAATAGTCTTCAATGAAATACGTACCAAGTTCATATTCTATTCTCATTCAGTAAACACAGAAGACGAAGACTTTCACGGCAGATTAGCATGAAGCATAACAAAGGCTTGTTGCTCGCTCAGTGGCAGTGCCGCATTAATACTAATATTCGAACCGTTTGTAATACAAATTCACAGTCACTTCCGACATCACCCGTCAAATTTGCATAGAGCGACGACGCTAAATAATTACTTATTGGAATCTGACCCTTTATTCCCTGTAGCGTATAATTACAAAGAACTCTTTCAAAGTTACTTCTCTGAACTTTATAAATATTACTTGAATTAATTAAACTCGATACTTCGTGTTTCATGCTTTAATTATTTCATTTAAATTAAAAACTCATTAGCGTAGTAAATAATTATCTATACTATAATCAAACTCAAGGAGCACTTTGTCTGTACATTGAATATTTTTGCGAAATTTCAATTGGATTGTGACATGTTATCGATATAGAACACAAAACAATTTTTTTTGGAATTATTGTCTGTCTGTCTGTCTGTCTGTCTGTATATTTGTTAAATCATCACGCAATAACCAGTGAACGGATTTTGATGCGGTTTTCACCAATATATTGTCTGAAGACCCGATTACAGTCTAGGACAACAATCATTACGCTATCACCTATGGGAGCCTAGCAGTGTCATTCAATAAATTTAATAGACTTGAATTCAAGCAACACATTAAATTCTTTGTATCGAGATAGTGACATACGCATAGTTTGTGTCTTTGGTTAACATTTAGTTTTTATTTTATCAGAATCCGTTTATTCTATCAAAAGTTATCGCAATTTTAAATATACCTATGTAGAGACACAGGTTGTATATGACAGCCAGTCACCCGCGGAGACCCGTGCCGAACGGTCAACTCTTGTAACATTTACTTGCAATATAAAATATGAATATAACTAGTATCGTATGTGTTTCTATTGAATATCCCGAGCATCACCTAAACTGGTGACCCGCGTTTACGGAACTATAGAACAATAGGTGGTGCTTGTGTGCGTGTTCCGAACTGATACTTATATTTGACAAGATGATGAACCCCGCAGTACAAAGTCCGTTTATGGCGGCTGCCAACCCGCCATCGACCTCTACAGTTAATAGCGAAGAAATTGATCTGGCCACGATAACAATATCCACAAGGATACCCGAAATTTGGGTGCAATCGCCTAGATTGTGGTTTGCACAATTCGAGGCCACGATAAGCCCCCAGAAACAAGGTGACGACTGCAAATTTCAACTGGTTACGTCGAAATTGACGCGAGACGCCCTGCAACAAGTATCGGATATAGTATATAAGCCGCCAGAAAGTGGAAAATATGTAGCTTTAAAAACAAGGCTATTAGAAGTATATGAGGAATCACCGGAGCGGCAGTTCCAGAAGTTGGTGAGTGAGCTGGATTTGGGCTCACAAAAACCCTCCCAACTTTTAAGGAAAATGCGGGAATATGCCCGAAACTGTCAGGCTAGCGAAGAAACAGTTCAGAACCTTTGGACATCCCGTTTACCCCCCGCAGTTAGAGTAGTGTTAGCGGCGAGCCAAGACCAAAAGCTCGACAACCTCTCACCCATAGCTGATAAGGTGACGGAAAGTTTTCAACATGGGTCGCTAACAGGAGAAGTGGCATCTACGAGTACAGCCCACATGCCTAGTAATAGTGAACTGCACATACAAATGAGTAAATTGGTTATGGAAGTAGCAGCGCTGCGAGAAGAAGTTCGTAGAAAACCGCAGAATGCTTCTAGAGGGAGATCAAGGTCAAGAGGCAGGTCAGAGAACAGAGGAAATTCGGCTCCCAGAACCCCAGAAAGCCCGGACTGGCTTTGTTTTTTCCACTACCGGTTCGGCCCCAAGGCTCGAAGATGTGAAGAGCCATGTAATTTTACCCGTAAAGCTCTTCCGGGAAACTAGTTGAGGCGAGCTCTGAACAGACAAGAGACAATATCGCCGCTAAAGAAAATCATCGTCTCTGTATTTATGATTGTAAGAATGCGTTGCGGTTCTTAATTGATACAGGTGCTAATATCTCAGTGGTTCCTGTGTCTAAGGTCAGTTCACGTTTTAGACGTAATAATGTAGC
Source organism: Euclidia mi (assembly GCA_944739405.2). Taxonomy (NCBI): domain Eukaryota; kingdom Metazoa; phylum Arthropoda; class Insecta; order Lepidoptera; family Erebidae; genus Euclidia; species Euclidia mi. The sequence continues at coordinate 24,015,452 of OX123187.2, forward strand.
ATATAAATTATTTGCCGCCAATGGGTCGGAAATTCAAACATTCGGAGTTATAACGCTAGAATTAAACTTAAATTTAAGGAGAGAGTAATTGCCAATGTAAACCAACCCATTATAGGCGCTGATTTTTTAAATCACTATAGGTTAATTGTAGATATAAGTGCAAAGAAACAGATTGACAAAGTTACAAACCTTCACGTAATGGGACCTTTGGTCAATCATAACGATTTGGCTATAAGCACTTTCGACAGTAAAAACCCATGCTCTGATATTATTATCTAAGTATCCTAGTGTAACCAAACCTTTTAATTTTAAAGAGACCCCCAAACATAATTTTTACCACTATATAGAAACTACAGGCCCTCCAGTCCACGCCAAAGCTCGATCACTGCCTGCTAACCGTTACGAAAAGGTAAAACAGGAATTTAAACAGATGCAGGAAGCTGGTATCTGTAGGGCGTCCAAAAGCGAATGGGCCAGCCCACTCCACGTCGTGCCAAAGAAGAATGGGGACATACGACCATGCGGAGACTACAGGAGGTTAAATGCTATCACTAAACCTGATAGATATCCCATTCCGAGAATTACAGACTTCACGCATGGTTTGGCAGGTAAGGTAGTATTCAGCAAAATTGATGTTAACAGGGCATTTCACAATATTTTGATTTATCCTCCAGATATCGAAAAAACAGCAATTATTACTCCATTTGGCTTATTTGAGTTCCCCAGGATGACCTTTGGGCTATGCAATGCCGCCCAAACTTACCAAAGGTTTATGGATAATGTTGTAATAAAAGGTATCGAACAAATTTGCGCGTCAGATAAGTCGGGTAGCAACAATTATAAGTCCCAGCTATTCCGTTACATCGATGACGTCATTATTTCAAGTGACTCAGCAGAAATGAATAAGAAACATTTAGACTTACTTTTTGAACGATTCGAAAAATTTGGCTTAACCATAAATGTCGCAAAATTTGAATTTATGCAGGAATATATAGAATACTTGGGTTATGAGGTCTCGTCGAAAGGAATACGGCCAGTCGATGATAAAGTAAAAATTATCACTGATTTTCCACGTCCTAAAACAATAGAACAGCTACGAAGGTTTTTGGGTATGGTTAATTTCTACAGGTTACATATACCCCATGCGGTAAAACAGCAGGAGAACTTAACAAATATCTCATTAACTCTAAGAAAAAAGGCAGAACAGAAATCGTATGGACTGATGCGGCAATCAAGGCGTTTGAACTATGTAAGGTAAGTCTCACAAAAGCTGTTACTCTATCGTACCCACTTCCTGAAGCACCACTAAGCCTCATGACTGATGCCTCGGACACGTGCATCGGAGCCGTATTGCAACAATGGAACGGTTGCTTGTGGACCCCTCTAGGTTTTTATTCAAAAAAGCTATCTGACGCTCAAGTTAAATACGACAGGGAACTTTTAGCTATATATATGTCAGTTCAATATTTTAGGAATCAAATAGAAGGCCGTGTTTTATCCATATTTACCGACCACAAGCCACTAACATTCGCGTTTAGTAAACCATGTAGCGATAAAGAAACTCCGCGCAGGATTAGGCAGTTATCTTATATGTATAAGTGAATATACTACCGATATTCGACATATAATAGGTAGCAATAATATCGTCGCAGACACATTATCAGACATTGAAATAATAAGTTTTCCCACGTACGATACTTGATTTCAAAGAACTCGCCTACGCGCAAGAATCTGATACACAACTGACGTCACTCTTATCTAGGTCGTCAAGTTGCAACAATTTTAAACTTAAACAATACGACGTGCCTAATTCAAATAATAAAATTTATTGTCATATTTCAACATCGAATCTAAGGCCGTATATACCAGGGCAGTTTCGAAAATATGTATTTGATTCGATACATAATGTGAGTCATCCAGGGGTACGGCTGTCACGTAAATTGGTGACACAAAAGTATTTTTGGCCAGGAGTAAATAAGGATGCAGGACAGTGGGCAAGGGCATGCATTGGGTGTCAACGTGCAAAGGTATTGCAACATACGAATTCAGAGGTAGGAATTTTTCAGCCTAGTGATAGACTCGACCATATTCACATAGACATTGTAGGTCCACTGCCAACAACTCAGAAGGGGTACAGATATTGCTTAACAGTAATTGATAGGTTTACAAAGTGGCCAGAAGCTTTTCCGGTGCAAACAATAACAGCAGAGGTGGTCGCTAAGGTGCTATATAAAGGCTGGATTTGTCGCTTTGGTAGTCCCAAAAGGATAACAAGCGATCAAGGTCGCCAATTTGAAAGCGATCTTTTCATTTCTTTGATGAAGTTGTTAGGCATTAAGAAGTGCAGGACTACGCCATATCACCCTCAAGGAAATGGAATGATCGAGCGCTGGCATTGTAGTTTAAAGGCGGCACTTATGGCCAGGTTAAGTCAGGCGTCATGGAGTGAACAGCTATCCACCGTGCTATTGGGACTACGAGCGGCGATCCGCAGCGACACCGGTATTAGCGCAGCACAGTAAGTATACGGCCAAGGTATTCGGCTGCCGGGAGAGTTCTATACAGAAACTACACAGGTAAACAATTCATGTATGCATACTTATCTGGAGAAGTTTTATTTATTTATTAATTTATTTACTTTTTGCACAAATAAAATATGTACATAGGTGGACTTAATGCCAAAGGCATTCTCTTACAGTCAACCTAAGGTGATGCAGAGATGATAGTTGTAGGTGCGTTCCGAACTTTTGTAGTAACAATAAGATTAATTAAATATTTTGATGATATTTAAATACTTACTAATATTTCAATAAACATATAAATACCAATAATACACACATAAACTAATATAAAAAGGTATATATACGAAAAATATATAAGTACTATATATATTTATAAACATAAATATAAATAATATAAATATAACTATCTGTATAAATTATCTTATTGTGCTGAAGATTCTGCCAATTTACTTAAAAGTAGCTCTCGTACTTTTTTCTTGAAAGAAAGCCGATTAGCAATCATCCTGATCTCAAGAGGAAGGTTATTCCAAAGAAGAACAGACTGAACAAAGAAAGAGGAGTTTACGAAGTTAGTTGAGTGGGAAGGACATAACAGGAGGCGATTGTTAGAGGAGCGAAGATCTCTGTTGTGATTTGAGCACAAGTACTTTAAATAGGACGACAAGTAAGAAGGAGGGGTTGGAGAGTTAAGAAAAGAGAAGAGAGTAGTGAGAGCACGCATACTACGGCGTTGACGAATGGGTAGCCAGTTGAGTTCAGTGCGATAAGCAGACACATGGTCATACTTGCGAAGATTGTAAATGAATCGAATGCAGTTATTCAGAAGTCGGTCTAATTTATTGAGAAGATCTGCATTCAGGTCAAAATAACACACATCAGCATAGTCTATGATAGGAAAAATCAACGTCTGCACAAGCATTACCTTAGTGTTACATGGAAGGAAATTCCTTAATCGATATAAAGCGCGCAGGGATCCTGTGACTCTCTGACTAACGTTGGTCACATGAGCCTGCCAGTTGAGACTATTATCAATGTATAACCCAAGATCTTTTACTACAGGGCTAAATGTTATAGATGACTGGTCATATATCAGCGGTGGGAGAGCCGAAATGTCAATTCTTTGGACCATACGTTGACTCCCTACAATAATGGCCTGACATTTGTTCGGATTAACGTTGACACCAAAGCTATCTGACCAGCTTTTCAATTTGACAAGGTCCAGGTTTATTCGGTCAATAGCAGCAGATATGTTATCTATTTCTGCCTGCTCATATAGCTGCAAGTCATCGGCATACAAATGATACGAACACTGAAAGTTTTGAGTTTGAAGATTGATAAAGATAGAAAACAACAATGGAGAAAGTATTCCGCCTTGAGGAACTCCAGATTGAAGGTTACACCAACTAGATGAAGACTCACCGTGGCGAACCGACTGCTGTCGTCCCTGAAGATAATTAGAAAACCAATCCAGTGCCACCGAGGAGATCTTTAGATGGGAGAGGATGGATAGAAGGATTCCGTGACTGACGGTATTAAAAGCGTTCGTGAAGTCCACCAAAACCAGCACTGTGACCTTGGTTTCCTTCATTCCCGCTCTCATATCGCCAGTCACCTTAAGCAGGGCGGATACAGTGCTATGCCCAGATCTGAAACCAGATTGGTATGGGCTCAGTAGCTCATTTTTTTGAACAAATCTGGACAATTGCTTGTGGACGCAGGCTTCCAGGACTTTAGAAAGGTAAGGGAGAATAGAAATGGGTCGAAAATGATTTGGGAGGGTAGCATTGGTTACTTTAGGCAGTGGAAGGATAAAGGCCTTTCGCCATAAGGACGGAAAGGAGCCGGAGGTGAGGGAGAAGTTAATGATGTGGGTTAATGGTGCCAACAGATGGTCTAAGATTGAGACGATCATCTTACGACTAATGTTGTCACAGCCCACAGCATTTGACTTTATGGATAGGATTATCTTTTTGATCTCCGCAGGTGTCACCGGAGAAAATTCAAAAGGGTCTATGTTTAAGCAGGCAAGATTATTTACGTAATCTACAGTGCGACGCTCAGTGTGCCGATCCAAACATACTGAAGAGGAGAAATGATGATTAAGATCATCCAAACTTAGCGTCGTCGGAGGATCAAAATTACGCTGTCTACCAATACCCAAGGTTCCCAAGAACTTCCAAGTATTGGCAGGGGACGAGAAAGTTATATTACTAAGGATAAATCGGCGTTTGGTGTTGCGTATCAATTGATTACACCGATTTCTTGCAGTCTTATAGCAGATCCAGTTGTCTTCGGTGCGGTCTTTTTTGAACTTGCGGAAAGCGCGATTTCTGCGTCTCATCATCATTCGTATTCCCCTCGTCATCCAAGGAGCTGGGGGACGCAAATTCTTCGAACTGGTGCATGTACGTCATAAAGGGCAATGACGGTGTCTCTGAAAGCTTGCACCTTGTCATCGATAGCGACAGCAGTCATTACATGATCCCAGTTTAAATTAGCCGCGTCCATGGACAGCTTATCGACATCCATACGACCAAAGCAGCGCCTATACAAGACTTTGGGAACTGGTTTAGGAGCCTTAAGGACGTAGGATAGATATAGGAGGTCATGGTGGGAAAAACCTGAAGCAGGATATTGGCCGTAGGAAGATACTAAGGAAGGAGAGGAAGTAATAATCAAATCAAGCCAAGTGTCATCGCCGTCGATATTGTGATGTGTGGCATTCATTGGCAGTATGTGAAGATTGGATGATTCGATGACCTGAAGGAGTTTGCGGGCTCTAGGTGATTGATGAGGCGGACTAGGTGAAAGGAGGTTAGTGTTGAAATCTCCCATGACTATGTGATGTGTGTACTCGGACCCTATAGATTCCAGAATCGATTCGAGACTGGAGAAATAATCAATAGAAGGAGGACAATAAACAACACCAAGCACAGCCTTGGTTCCCCTGACACAAACCTCTAAAAATAGGAATTCAGCTGTACAAGACTCATTAGAAGAGGAAGCAAGGATTTTGTAGGGTAGGTCACTACGTAAATAGATAGCGACACCACCCCCTCTTCGGTCCACCCTATCATTTCTGATGAGTATGAAACCTGGAAGAGAGTAGCAGGTAGAAAGGAGATGTGGTTTGAACCAAGTCTCTGAGATCAGGATGGCGTGCACATATGTATCAGAGAAAGCCTCTAGCAAATCATCATAGTGGCTCGGTACAATTTGAGCGTTGATATGACATACATTAAATACGTGACGTGTATGAGGATTAAAAGTCTGACGCATAAAATCACCCAAGGTATCGGACAAAGAGCAAAAACTTTCATTTGACAATGAAATGGATTCATTAGCAGATTGGTAAGAATCATCATCTATTAACATTACGAATATAATAAATATAAAAGTTTTATATATAAATATAAGTATATACTAAAATAAAAGATATTTAAATATTTAACTAAGTTATTAAGTTGGTGGGACGTTTATCTCTGCACCACCCGCCAGCTAACTACAAGTTACGTCACGTAATAACTCAACTGCAACCTAAAGTAAGTATACACTCAAATTCAAAATCACTGTTTGTTCACCTTAAGACATGTACTCATGTGGTCATTAGAACTGACGCGGTACGACAACCTTTAGTACCACCTTATGAGGGCCCTTACGAAGTGCTGCAAAGGAACGATAAAGTTTTTACGGTGCAATTGCCTAAAAGACAAAGTCAGGTGTCCATAGATAGGCTCAAACCAGCGTATTTAATAAATAGTCAAGTCTCCGAGCCCTTGTCAGATACACAGGTTAGTACTTCAGATAACAATTGTCACCAAAACCATGCCCGTAATTCCGGTACTCCCGATGTAATCGATATTCCCTGTCAAAATGAACCAAAATTTTCGCGTAGCGGTAGATTGATCAAGCGGCCAGTAAGGTTCATGTAGATGTTCCGTCTAGTGGCTATTAAATATATAGACCGATCCCAAGACCGCAGGTCGTAGGTCTAGGCGGACAAAAACATTATATTAGGCATAGCAATAAGGTATTATAATTTATAACAAATATTTTATGTTTGAACCATGTCTAAGCGCCCTTAGTTGTTCAAATAATGACTATGTGTAGAATAAATTAGGTTAAAATAATTATTGTCAATTTGTGCATTTTATTATTTGTATCGAGTAATTATAACACGTATTTATTATATGGTAATGTAATTTATTACTTATTCAACCGTGAAATACGTAACATTACCTTATCAAAATAGCAATATTTGCTAGCATCATGGGCAAGAATCAGAGTAAAGACCAAGAGATAATCATAGCACAGAACGGTGCTAATCACGCGAGTACTGTACAAAGTGAAATCGAAAACAAAGTGAATCACATGTACGTGATCCTCATGTTTGCCTGTGCTGGGGTAATTATGTTGCACGTCTATGTTTTATATCAGCACTATAAAAAACATACACAAAAATTGTTCAAGAAGCAGATGGAGGTGGCAACCATTGCGTTGGGTCCAGCCGCGATGAACGCTAACCAACGCCAATTTAACGTATAACACGAAGGTATTGTAGTAATGTAAGTGTTGAGTTAATTCAATATTATGTGTTGAGACGTCATTACTCCGTTTATCATTTCATATTGTAATTTAATTCAAACGGGAATCGAACCGGTTCTTTCAGGCAGTAATAATATCCAGTGTAATTACTGTGCTATAGTGTACATGTCGTTGTTATGTAACAAGAGCGTCAGCGCTCGGCGCAACATGCAACTATACAATTGCGAGTGTGTTTATTAATAATCATTAGGGTAATGATTCTCTAGCTATGTTAAAAAAATATTAATCTTATATGTTTCATTTTTTTTTATGAAAATATTCTTTAATGTTGGGTTGTTTTGTTTAAATTTAAAAAGGGGAGGATGAGTGTAGGGACACAGGTTGTATATAAAAGCCAGTCACCCGCGGAGACCCGTGCCGAACGGTCAACTCTTGTAACATTTACTTGCAATATAATATATGAATAAAACTAGTATCGTGTGTGTTTATATTGAATATCCCGAGCATCACCTAAACCTACATATATCCGCAATGGCTTGTAGCGGGTTCTGGTAGTAAAACGCAGAAAAGGTTCTATATGCGTTTATTGCCGAGTATTGTCTCACTTCCCTTGCACGAGTATGACCGACCAACAACACGACACTGGCCTGAACACTAAGGGCTGCAGTCTTCCACGCTGTTCCCTCCGGTAGTGTGTACGCAGGCTGCTCGAAGGCTGCGCGTAGCGGTAGATCCTCGCAGGCCGTTGGTTCAGCTGGCAGACGCCGGCGGTGCGAGTTCGATGAGCAGGGCAGGCCAGACTCTTCGGCAGAGGTGACGCCGAAGGCGATGCAGGAAAGTGTAGCGGTCTAGGAGCGTAGCCGGAGTCTTAAGGTGAACCTGGAACCTGAAGGAAAGCAGCATTAGGAGAGCCACAATCAATAGAGTCAGGCAGGCGGCGTCAGCCGGCCTCAGCTAGCAGGTAGAGAGATGGCCAGTACGCTAACGCAGTAAATGTAGTGCTTACCCGTAGCTGGGACCAGGATACACGTAGATACGATGTAGGGTCAGTAGGTACGCTTAGTTATAGTAGGTAGGTAGTAGAAGCGACGTTAGAGTAGCGGTGCCGGCCTCTCTGTCGGCCCCTTTATTTCAAAATCAAAATCAAAATCAAAATCATTTATTCATCTGGGTCACAATGTGACGCTTATGAACGTCAATTTTAAAATTAAATTACTTAATGCTTCTACATTTACATTTACTGCCTCGTTCGCAAAGCAATAGGTAGAGCCACGAGAAAGAACGGGCAATAAAACTCGAGGCCACTCTTTTAAATCGCCAATATTATGGTACATATTTTCATTTTTGTAAGGAGCTGCAACTGTTACACATTGTACTAAATTACTTGGAGATAGTAATCAGTTACAGACATAATACTTAAGCAATTAATGTAGTTACTAAATGATGTGTTTTAGTTAGCCTTCCAATGCGAATATTGTGTAACAGGAGCATCCACTTACGACTTATAATGTATACAACTCGTGACCATGTTCAGAACTATGGTGGAAATGTATGTTACAGAAGTGACGGTATATGAATACACAAAATTACAAAAACTTTAGTTCACAGACCATGATAACGAGTTATCTTCATCTTACAGTACAGTAAATTTAAAAAAAAATTGTGGAACAACAATGCAAATGTAGATGTAGTAAGTAGAATGACCTAATTATGATAAACGAATAATAATTTAAAAGAACTAGAAATGTTATATAATGATAAACTGAAAAATGCTAAGTATCTATATAAATTCTAAATAAGTAGTAGATCATGAGTTGTCTAGTGTAAGTGACCATCTATCCTTGTCACTGAAATAATCATTAATAGTATAATAACCTTTCTTAATAAGGCAGTCTTTTATTTTAGCTTTAAATGTACTAAATGGTAATTCTAAAAGACTAATTGGTATTTTATTGTATATACGAATACCTAGCCCTACAAAAGAATTATTAACTTTATGTAAACGATGATAAGGGGCATATAACCTATGCTTATTTCGAGTATTTATATTATGTATATCACTTTTTGAGGTAAATAAACTTATATTTTGCCTAATGTACAAAATATTAGCAAATAAAAATTGCGAGGCTACTGTAAGAATTCCTATAGACTTAAAGCGTTCCCTAAGAGTATCTTTTGCACCTAACATGTATATTGCTCGTACCGCTCGTTTCTGTAGAACGAAGATATTCTGAATATCCGCTGCTTTGCCCCATAACAAAATACCGTAGGACATAACACTGTGAAAATAGCTAAAATATACTAAACGAGCCGTGTCGATGTCAGTAAGTTGCCTAACTTTTCTGACGGCATACGCAGCAGAGCTGAGCTTTCCTGCTAGACATGCTATATGTGCACCCCATTGTAACTTATTATCTAATGTAATACCTAAGAACACTGTAGAGTCTACTGTGTCAAGTTCCTCCCTATCTAGCATAATATTAGGTCCCAGTTGTCTAACGTTAGGTAAAGCAAATTTAACGCATTTAGTTTTCCTAGAATTAAGTACTAGGTTGTTTGCTGTAAACCATCGTGTAACTTGTAATAGTGCATTATTTACATCATCAAATTGATTTCTATTCCTATCTACTTTAAAAATAAGTGACGTATCATCTGCAAAAAGTACGACATCACAGATGTTTTTTTAAATAAAAAGGTAAGTCATTAATATATACTAGAAATAGAAAAGGACCTAAAATTGAGCCTTGTGGAACGCCTAGCTGTATAGGTAATTTAGAGGATGTAGTCCCATTTACATCGACACACTGAAATCTTTGCCGCAGGTACGAATCGACAACACTAAGTGCGGTTTTCTCTACGCCGTAGTGGCGGAGCTTACGCAGTAGTGTGTCGTGCTGAACGCAGTCAAATGCTTTAGATAGGTCACAGAACACTCCAATAGCATTCTTTGATGACTCCCAAGCACTATAAACGTGTTTTATGAGAGCAACACCCGCATCAGTAGTGGATCTACCTTTAGTAAACCCGTATTGATCTTTGTGAAGCAGACTATTTAAATTGAAGTGGCTTAATAGCTGCTTTAAAAGTATCTTTTCAAATATTTTACTAAATGCCGGCAAGATAGATATGGGCCTAAAATTATTAATTTCATTTTTACTGCCAGATTTGAATAAGGGTATAATTTTACTTAATTTCATCAAATCCGGAAATACGCCTAGGTCAAAGCATTGATTAAAAATTATAGATAGGTAAGGCGCAACAGTCTCAACTATAGTACCTAAAATTTTAATTGAAATGCCCCAAAAGTCGCCGGTATTTTTAATATTAATTGAATTATATGCGATCAATATATCTCGCGGGGTAACGTGCTCGAATCTAAACACGCTCTTGCATTCAGGTACACTGCTAAGCAAAAAATTTCCAGCGTCTAAAGATGATGATTGTAAAGAGCTAGTAGTTGTTAAAGGTATGCTCGCAAAGAAACTATTGAACATATGCGCTACTTGAGTTTTGTTAGTGACTAATAAATTGTTTTCTTTTAGTTCAAATTGGTTTTCCCGTGGTCGAGCTCTTCCTGTTTCATTATTTATAATGCTCCACGTTTCTTTAATTATATTTGTTGAATGCTTAATTTTACTACTAATAAATTTAGATTTTGCCATAATACAAACTTGTTTAAAAATTTTTGAGTACTTTTTTACATAATCTCGAAAAGGTGAGTCAAATCTATGTTGTTTCATACCATATAATTCAAATAACTTGGCTCTACTTTTGTATATACCTATAGTGGCCCACTGGTTGAAAGATCCCATAGTACCCTTTAGTGTGACAGTTTTACTCTTAAAAGTATTTTGAAATTCATTATTTACTAGTCCAAAAAGTGAGTTATAAATTGTATTTGGATTTTGTGAGTTTAATATTGAGGTATTGAGTTTAGCAATAATATTATTTTTGAAACGTATTAGACGATTGGTAGTCTGAGGCCTACATTCTACTATACGTGATTTATCATATGTTGAACAGGGAAAACTAGCTATCTGTCCACGGTGATCAGAAGGGAGAGAACTAATTACTACTGGGTTTGTGGCAGCACAAGAACTAAATATGTTATCCAAACAAGTAGAAGATGTTGCAGATACTCTAGTAGGTTCACAGAATAGGTTACTTAAATTAAATGACTTGAAAAGATTCAGAAATCTAATACTCTGTGAAGAATTCTCTAAAATATTAATATTAAAATCGCCACATACTATAATATTCTTATTACTACATTTAATTTTATTGATAGCATCTTCCATAACAGTCTCAAATAGATTATAGTCACCAGAAGGAGGTCGATATACACAAATTACTATATATAGGTCTAGTTCCACACAGGATAACTCAATAGTGCGCTCAATAGATAAATTAACAATATCTTTACGTTCCTTACATTTTAATAAATTTGAAGTTATTATGAGAGAACCGCCTCTAATAGCCTGCATTCTTATATACGAACTCTGCACCATATAATATTCATTTATAACAATAAGCTCATGATTCTTTAACCAATGTTCAGTTAAGCACAAAACCTTAACATCATATTTTTCTAGAAATAAACTTAACTCTAATTCTTTGCCAGATAGGCCCTGCATGTTTTGGTGTACTATATTCAAATACTGCAGCCTAACTGTTGTCCTATCTTGGAGTTTAAATCACAAGACGTGTCAATAAAAACGTTGTTAGTACAAGTACTAACCCTATCAAATAAATTGTAAACACAAGGGTCTTTTCCTTGCTGTAAATTGTATGCTAATAGTTTAGCAATCTGTCGCTTGATATAAAATGGCAGATACATTGTATCTTTTGTTAAAGTAAATTTACTAATAAATTTATTAGCGTCAAAAAACAATATTGCGTCACTATGACGACAAGTTATATTATATAATAACATATTTAATTTGTGTATGTGCATGTTTTGTGCCTTTACCGGGCCTTCCATCAGGGTGAGAGTCCGTTTATGACCATATTTGGTCAGGCTTTGCGAGCGCGGACGATGGCTTTCTCTGATTGGCCGAGCGTATGGGCGGTACTGTGACGCAAACGCGGTAAGTACCGGACATACGTTACAATACCGCCCGCCTTAGGAGAGGATTTTGCGTGACTAACAGGAACAATCGGACTAGCTGCGTTAGGTCTACGAGTCCGCTACTGTCCAAGCTAAGATGGCATATAGAAAGAAAGAAGGGAAAGTCTTCTACGGTTTGTAACAAATAGTTAGGCACTATAGTGTACATAAGTTTTAGGTCCTTAATGTGCCAAAACCCAATAGAATTTCCAGACGCGTCCGACAACTCGTAAACGAGAGGCGACTTTTTATTAATCACTGTGCACTTTACGAATTTAGGGGCTAGTTTCTTACAGAAGGACTTATCCTTGTCGCTCTGATAAAAAGTCCTTTTCCACACAGTGTCTCCCACATTAAACTCAGCTGGTTTACGGCGTAAATTATACGTTTGGGAATTCCTAGCATGAGCTTGAATGAGGAGTGCCTGAACTTTGTCAAATATGCCGGATAAGTGACCTATGTTTTCTGCGTAATCGTCCCTAGGTATGTATACTATATCATCAGCGTCCGTGTCGACATAGTGTGAGCCGCATGGAACTAATTCACGTCCATAGACTAAAAAACTAGGTGTATAGCCCGTGACTTCATTAACTGCAGTATTTAATGCAAACTGCACCTTAGGTAGGAGAGTGTCCCATAATCTCTGGTCATTTCCTACAAACGCCCGCTAAGGTAGAACCAATGGTTTTATTATAGCGTTCGACCGTATTGACATGTGGGGAATATTTAGGAGTATAATGAAGATTAGGGATTTTGTACTTGCGCAACATAGCTTTTAAAGTAGCACTGACAAACTGTTTACCATTGTCCAATATAATTGTAGATGGTATACCATGAACTAAAAATATTTTTTCTTCCAAAATATTAGTTATTATTTCAGCAGTTGCGCGCCTGATAGGAAAAAGTAGACAGTATTTACTAAAACAGCAAGTTACTACAAAGATGTAGGCGTTTTGTTTTGTTGTGACGGGTAGTGGCCCCACCAAATCTACACAGGTTTGGAAGGGTCGTGAACACACTTTGGGTCGTCTCATGGTTCCCAATGGTGCATGGTTCTGATGTTTGTGCGCGATACAAGTGTCGCAAGAATTTATGAACTTAACTACGTCATCGCGCATTTTGGGCCAATAGTAACGCAGTGCTAAGCGCTTGTAAGTTTTAAATATACCGAAATGCCCCGAAGTGGGTTCGGCATGGTTCTCTTATATGGCATTATTTCAATCAGAAGAAGGTAGTACTTCTTTCCATTCGAACTCCTTACGTAGCATACACCTAGATTTAATCAAACGATACAATTTATTATTTTTAATAGAATAGTTTGGATAGTTGTTAGGCGAAGATAAACAACCATTTTACGCGGCTGAATACCATTGATCAGTGTCAACATTAGGGTCATTCACGTTATTATTATTCGCGTTAATTATATTTACAGGTAGGGATCGTGATAACGCATCGGCTATAATATTATCTGCGCCGAGCCGATGCTTTATTTCGAAGTTAAAGGCTGACAGACGAACCGACCACCGAGCTAATCTACCAGTCGGGATGCTCAAGTTTAGGAACCATTTCAGTGCAGAATGGTCAGTATACACAACGAACTTTAACCCGTTATCTAAATAACAGCGCCAATATTCGAGGGCTGTTAGAACTGCTAATGTCTCGCGTTCTGTTATACTGTAGTTTTGTTCCTGTGCATTTAGTGACCTACTCATGTAAGCGATAGGTAGTTCCACGCCATCTATTTCTTGTGTAAGTAACCCACCGATGCCGCTCGCACTCGCATCTGTGTGAACTTGAAAAGGTTTCTCGTAATCGGGACACGATAATATTGGTGCGGAGCTTAACAATTGTTTTAGTTTACAAAACGAGTCATCAGCTTCCACCGACCACTGAAATGGTGCGGCTTTCTTACCGGTAGAGGTTAGTTTGTTCAAAGGACCGGCAATAGTACTAAAATTAGGTATAAATCGCCGATACCATGATGCAATGCCTCAGAACCTTTTGACTTCTTTTTTATTCTTAGGCGTAGCATACTGAAGAATGGCTTCCACCTTACATGGGTCTAATTGTAATCCTTAAGAGTTTACTACATAGCCCAAGTACTTCAACTCATCACGGAAGAATTTAGATTTTTCTAAGTTTATTGTAAGGTTGGCCGATTTTAATTTTTCGTATACTTTATTTAATAGTGACACATGAGGATTAAAAGATGGCGATATAAGCACGATATCATCTAAAAAAACGAATACAGAGTTTTCGAACTCAGGACTGTTCGTAAACAAGTGATCCACCAAACGCTGTTGTGTCGCAGGCGCATTCGTTAAACCAAACGGCATAGTCACAAATCTAAATGTTCCTCTAGTAGGCACATAGAACGCAGTCTTATCACGATCACATTCGCGAAGAGGCGTCTGCCAAAAGGACTTAGATAAGTCTATACTACTTAGATATCTAGCGTTCCTAAGGTTGTCTAAAATTTCGGATACGTAAGGTAGTTTGTACGCGTCTTTTTTAGTAATATAATTAAGTTTCCGACTATCTAAACAAAACCTTAGTTTACCGTCCTTCTTAGGCGTTAGTAAAATTGGTGACGACCACGGACTTTCGCATTTTTCTACCACTCCCAATGCAAGCATTTCGTCTAATTCGTCAATAATTATTTTTAATTTCGCCGGCGGTAACCTATAATATCTTTGGCGTATCGGCGCAAAATCGCCAGTGTCTATTGCATGTTCTATTAAGTGAGTTCGTCCTAAACCGGTTTTTTCAGTAGAAATCGACTCGTATTGCTTTATAATTAACTTAGCCGTTCTTTGTTGTGACTCACTCAACTCCCTAAAAGATTGCAATACGTTCGTGTTACTCGGCTTATTTTCACTTAACACACTACACGGCAATGTTTTAGACATGCATACGGATGCAATATGGTAAGGCAGTAATTTAAATAGTTTCCAGAAATCGATGCCTAAAATTAAATTACTTGTAACTTCTGGAATAATATAAGCTTTCAATAAGTGGGTTTGATTATTAAAAGTAGTGGGTAAGTTGATAAGACCGCGCGGCAACAAGATATTTCCATTAGCGGTCCGAATGGAATTAGTATTGTGACACTGCTGTATTTTTAACCCGGTTTTAGTAATTACCTCCAGATGGGAGTTGTTACCTAAAATTGTAATTGCTGAACCGGAATCGAGCAATCCACAAATAGGTAAACTGTTAATCGTTACGTTAACATAGGGCCGTAGGTCATTTTTAGGTTTATTATCCAGGATCGAGGCGACGGAATAACTAGAGAAATACACTTTTAGAGTGTTTAGCCAATTTCTCCAATCATCTTTGTCAAAATGGGTTGAATAGGTTGTAGAACCTAATTTAGATATTGACACGCCCCGACCCTGACCAACTAGTTTTTTGGTTTCGTCAATTTACAGTTCGTGCAGTTAGGGAACGTCACATCCCTACGGCCGCACTTGAAGCAAATTGCGAACCGATCGCGTTTGCATTCATTCAAACTGTGATCATTGATACGGCAGCGCGGGCAGTACTTGGACGTGACTAGAGCGACAGAGCTAGGTTTAGACTTAGGATTGCTAGGTTCGTTGTTCTCAGTGTATTTGGGTTTTCCGGACGTACCCTCTATAGTAGCAACGGGATAATTATTGTAGGAATTATTACGCGCTCGGTTTTTAGGTTTGTGACTGTAAGCTAGGTCTGGTGCCAACGTGTTGTTACTGTAATACGGTTCGCGGAATTGAGATTTCAAACATTTCATCCGTTCGTAGTTTAAACATAACGTCTGCAGTGTTGCTATACTGTCTATTGAAGATATTGACGGGGCTAGCACTAGCGAGTAGCATGGACGTATGTTATGCAATAGGATGTCTAACTTTTCGCGTTCGGACAATCGCTTTGACGGTGACAGCCTAGCGAACAGCTGATTCATTATCGAGAGATAAATTATTATAGTTTCGGTAGCACCTTGAGTACGTCGGCGGATTTCATTTAATAACCGGTAGTCATAATCGTACGGTGTGAAATCGTCTATTAATTTAGTGGTGAGTTCTTCCTATGTATTGAAATATTCTTTTAGGCCGCGATACCAGTGAAGTGCGTAATCGGTGAAAATTTCGGAGGCATATGATAAAATTTTAGTGGAAGGTAGATTACGTGCGGTTTGGAATTCAGTTACGCGTTGTAGGAACGCTCGGACGCATCCCGTACCGTCGTATTTTAGCTTAGACAGTTCGCTAACTCTCAAATGCTCGCAATGCAATACTGGGGCTAACCCTGCCTGCGTCGAGGTAGACGGCGCAGGTTGGGCCTTAGCCACAGCATCAGCTGAGCGAACACCTGATTGTTCAATGGCGGACAGCTCCGCCGAGACCTTGTCGAACCGGCTGCACAATTCGGTTATTCGTTTTGAATACGCCGTAGGACGTTCCATCCTACGGAGTCTATGGAAAATGTGGTTGTGCAGTGCGGTAGACCTCCTAGCTAGGTTCGCGTCGTAAGAAATGGTTAATACATTCACTCGCTTGGCCAGCTCAGAGACGGCCTCGCTAGCGCCCTCGAAGTCCACCGCTATGGCTAGACACGACTCCAAAATGTCATCATTTGGAATGGCTTCCAGTAATTTAGGGAGCTGCTTCCGCAGACCTAGGACAGAGGTAGCCGGCTCCTCACCTCTAATCGCGACCTCGTTAGCTAACTCGTTCTTATTTAAAAGAAAGTATTTTATGGGGTGTGAGCCCATTGTGTATGAAAAAATAAACTGCGTAAGTATATACTACACACTACACTTAGTGCGCAAGCGTTCCGGCCTTACAAATGGCCTACCTTACGATTAGGCGTAAAAGTTCGACCGTTAGGACTAATTAGAAAAACGTTGAGATTCAAATTTGCGAACTAGTACGTAGTAGGTAGTTACACTAAAAGGTAGACAATTAGTACAACAATACGTACCGGTTCACTGAAGCCACACCTCCTCGCTTACAATAATGGAGACCTGCTAGAAGAGAACTCGAGCACGGAAAGCGAGACAATAACCCACGTAGGCGCCACTGTAGCGGGTTCTGGTAGTAAAACGCAGAAAAGGTTCTATATGCGTTTATTGCCGAGTATTGTCTCACTTCCCTTGCACGAGTATGACCGACCAACAACACGACACTGGCCTGAACACTAAGGGCTGCAGTCTCCCACGCTGTTCCCTCCGGTAGTGTGTAGGCAGGCTGCTCGAAGGCTGCGCGTAGCGGTAGATCCTCGCAGGCCGTTGGTTCAGCTGGCAGACGCCGGCGGTGCGAGTTCGATGAGCAGGGCAGGCCAGACTCCTCGGCAGAGGTGACGCCGAAGGCGATGCAGGAAAGTGTAGCGGTCTAGGAGCGTAGCCGGATTCTTAAGGTAAACCTGGAATCTGAAGGAAAGCAGCATTAGGAGAGCCACAACCAATAGAGTCAGGCAGGCGGCGGCAGCCGGCCTCAGCTAGCAGGTAGAGAAATGGGCAGTACGCTAACGCAGTAAATGTAGTGCTTGCCCGTAGCTGGGACCAGGATACACGTAGATACGACGTAGGGTCAGTAGGTACGCTTAGTTATAGTAGGTAGGTAGTAGAAGCGACGGTAGAGTAGCGGTGCCGGCCTCTCTGTCGGCCTCTTTATATACCGGGCCCTCCATCAGGGTGAGAGTCCGTTTTTGACCATATTTGGTCAGGCTTTGCAAGCGCGGTCGATGGCTTTCTCTGATTGGCCGAGCGTATGGGCGGTACTGTGACGCAAACGTAACGTAAACGGTAAGTACCGGACATACGTTACAGGCTATTAAGTGATTCGGACTCAATTTGGGCATTAACTTGTTTTTCCAGTAACCGTAAGTATCCGAACAACCGAATCACTTTTAAGGCGATTCTTCTTACCAAGCATTATTGCCGGAATATTCGGTATCACCATTTCTTCAACATTTCAGTTAAGAAATTTATAAATATACTGAAATACTTTTTTTTTTACATATAATTATTTTATTTTTATAACACTAAAATAAAATTTTTACTTTATTTAACATGGCTATGAGCGTAATATTTTTTTTATTTTATTCAGCTTTTATAAAATAACGAAGGTCTGGCAGTCGTGGGCTCTTGCTCTTTTAGGAACGTTCTTTATTTGGTGTGATGAGGAGGTTACCTGCGGATTTGGTAGATAATTATTATCCGTTCGGTGATTCATGATGACACACCGTCCCAAAGGGAGCGTTGAATTAGTACATTCGAAACCTAGCCGTGTAACCGCTGAAGAGAATAACGAACTTCGTCTATTAGGATACATTATACTTAATCATATTAGTTTACTTGATATATTTGTTGTTTTGTTGTGATAGGAACGAATCGCTAGAAAATAAAGTCTGGCTTATTTTGGTAGATATTGGATGGAAAACATTAGCTACGAAGTTGCAATCCTTTTTTTTTATAGGCTTACGTCTGTATCCCCGAAGGGGTAGGCAGAGGTGTAATATAACGCCCACATTTCGCCATGAATGTTTAGGTCCCATGTAATAGGTGGCGAGCCTATTGCCGTTACCGAGCACATCACTAGACTCCATGCTGCTACTGAGAATTTGGAAAAACCCAGTAACACTTTGCCCGACCCGGGAATCGAACCCGGGACATCTGATCAGCAGTCGTATACGCTATTCACTGGACCACGGAGGTAGTCAGCAGAGGAGAAGCAGGCAGATGCAATGCTTCTTTTGTTATTTGCACTCTTTGTTTACGATTGATAGTATCATATGATAGGTTTCTCCTACCTCTAAGAAATCTCCCTCTCTTCCTTTGTTAAAAAATTAAATTTTTTATCTTTTTTCTGTAACTGATATATTATTCACTAATTTTGTGCCAAACTTGATGTTGTAGCGGGTACAGTTGTAACAGGTTAATGTGCCGGTGTCCTTGTGAGGGCAGTTATCGCCTGTGTGCGTTGTTGCCGCACAGATGGAGCACGGATGTACTACAGCTGTGCACTTATTGTGTGAGTGACCAAATTGCAGGCACTTGCGGCACTGCAGATAGTGTGATGCTGGCTGCTCGTAGTTGATAGCTACTCTCTCGCAATGAATTAGTTGTTGATAAGAAGCTGGTTTGATTTCTAGTACGGCGTTGTATAGTTTGTCTGAATAGTTTCTTGTTAGAAAGCAGAGCCTTACGTCGGTGATCTGAATGGAATTCTGTTGACAAACCAATTCGCAAATTTCGTCGCGTTTTGTGTCGTTATTTATTCCCTTGAGAATGACTAGAGGAGAGCGGTGCTTGGGTTCTTCGGCTTTGAGAGTACTTATGTTGTGTATCTTAGATTTTGTTTCCTCCTTTTGTGAGTTGGTGCTGAGTTTGGTTGGAGCGTAATTTCTGTCCTTAAAGCTGATCCGGCTATTTATAACATCCAGTGTGTTCGGCGTTTGCAGATTGTGCCGAAGAGTCTGACGACGAGCCGGTGTTGGCCTCGATAATAAGAGCCCGTTTCTTGGGTTCAATGTTGGTTTTTGTGATTGCCGCGTATGACTTCTGTTTGACAGTGAGGCGCGTTGGCAGGTTCGGAGTAACAGTGAAGGTTCTAAGTGACTGTCCAATGGCGGAGTGAATTTTCGCCACAAGTTCTCGCCCAACTTGGCGAAGCTCTCCTCAGAGATTTGGGTGGTGTTGAGTTGTGAGGGTGGTGGTGATTTAAATTGTTTAGTTAGCGCTATTATTTCGTCGGCGGCCTCCTTGATAGATTTTTTCTTCGCTGCAGTCACAGTTTTCCCCTCGTAAACGAGTAGGGAAATCGTTTGAGCGAGGCGCGCAATCTCCTCGGGAGCGGTGTCTCCAGCAGTAGAAGTGGTGGAGGTGGTGGTGTCTCCCCGTCCGCTCATCATGTCTTCGAGTGCGGTTTGCTCAGATTTGATTGTATATAATAGACCAAATTAATAATTTTATTTCACGTTGATTCTTGGAATCAACCGCGGCGCAGGTACAGGTGCGTACGTGTGTGTGTGCAATATAATCGTGCAAAATATTCGTCCTATATAAACGTGCAAAATATCCGTGCAATACAATCGTGCAAAATAATCGTCCAATATAATTGTGCAATACTATCGTGCGAAACAATCGTGCAATAGATGCGCATGTGTGCGTGAGCGCTTTGATTAGTCAGATAAGCAAGCGACGCTTAGATATTTCACAATTTTTTCAGTTGGTTGACTAAATGTTTTTGTTAAATGAGTTCACTGATCGTATGAAAATCACATATAAAATTATAGAAATCACTTGTACGCAGTACTATCCGTTTAAAGTAGCTTTTTTACACAGTTTTGTTCACTTTTTACCAATGAAATTGAATTTAAACTGTAGCGGGACGGTGAGCGTGTCCCTACTGTCCCGCGGTCGCGACGTACCAATTTCCACAACCACAAACTAACAGACACACCAAGGCCTGCATACTCATTACAAATGGCACAGGTAGCTCAATGGGACACACACAATACTCTACACCGAATCTCTGCACAATACAATTCACCACGACCACCGGCAAGAGAATATATGTAACAAGCGTATATATCGAGGCTAGTACCGACAATCATAACACACTTCACAGCTTACAACAGATAAGATAAGATAAGATAAGATAAGATAAGATAAGATAAGATAAGATAAGATAAGATAAGATAAGATAAGATAAGATAAGATAAGATGAGATGAGATGAGATGAGATGAGATGAGATGAGACGAGACGAGACGAGACGAGACGAGACGAGATGAGACGAGATGAGATGAGACGAGATGAGATAAGATAAGATAAGATAAGATAAGATAAGATAAGATAAGATAAGATAAGATAAGATAAGATAAGATAAGATAAGATAAGATAAGATAAGATAAGATAAGATAAGATAAGATAAGATAAGATAAGATAAGATAAGATAAGATAAGATAAGATAAGATAAGATAAGATAAGATAAGATAAGATAAGATAAGATAAGATAAGATAAGATAAGATAAGATAAGATAAGATAAGATAAGATAAGATAAGATAAGATAAGATAAGATAAGATAAGATAAGATAAGATAAGATAAGATAAGATAAGATAAGATAAGATAAGATAAGATAAGATAAGATAAGATAAGATAAGATAAGATAAGATAAGATAAGATAAGATAAGATAAGATAAGATAAGATAAGATAAGATAAGATAAGATAAGATAAGATAAGATAAGATAAGATAAGATAAGATAAGATAAGATAAGATAGATAATTAATTTAATTATGAATCCTATCACAGCACACAGTCATACTTAACATAGGCACTCACAATACCTATGAAACCATGGTCGGCGGACAGACTCGAGGCTCAGAAGTTGACCTCGCAATCGCATCCAATGATATCGCCAACAATGTCAGTGATTGAAAAGTAGATACATCTATATGCCCGTCATCTGACCATCATGCCATCTCTTCACGACGACGCCTGTTCGGAACTGTCGGTACAACATATAAATGTTAATAATTGTGAAGACCAAATGAGGGTGGGTTCCGAAACCCGCACTTCTCGGAGGCAGCGCTGACGAACATCAGTCATCCCGTGACCACGGCTGGTGTAACCCATGCCGAAACGTCGGGACAAATAGAAAGGTATTTCAACTTTCGTTTCGTTCATTAACACGATTCAGACCCGTTTCATATTCCTTAAAAAGACTTCTACACAACACTTCCGTGAATTCTGCTCCCCTCAGGGGAAGGAGGACGTTTGGTCGGCCACCAGGTGGCTAATTAAAACGCCCCCCCCCCACTTAACCACCCTTAACCATCGAGACGTCACCCGGTATATACACAACATCGACACACCAAACAGCCACTACATTTCTCGACAAATTCTTCCCTAATGATACACCTGACACAATCTTACAACATTCCTTACGCAACCGCAAACTTCACCCACCCGATACTACTGATGAACCCTTATTCACTTATTATATTACACAACACGAAATCCTTAACATACTGAAATCCATGAACCCTAACAAATCCCCAGGCGCAGACCATCTCACTTCAGACATAATTTACCACTTCATCTTCTCCCTCCCCCACATAATCACCAACCTAATGAATCGCAGTTAAACCCTATCGCTCTTCCCCAAGTCCTGGAAACACGCTATTGTAAAAATTATACCTAAAACAAACAAAGTCGACCACTCTAAACTCTTCTCTTACCGGCCGATTGGGTTTATACCCATATTGAGAATTGAAAAATAATTACACAGCGGCTCACTCACCACCATCAAACACCAGGCAGTATGGCTTCAAACAACAAACATCTACCATACATGCACTCCAAGACGTTACTCAAACGATCACTCAACAAAAGAAAAAAGGACTCCATGTCGCTATGATATCTTTAGATACTAAGGCAGCATTCGACAACGCCTGGTGGCTTTCCATCCTCGCACGCCTGCACCACACGAAATGCCCCAAAAACATCTACACTATAATACAGAACTATTTCACACACCGCACAGCCACTATACACTACACTGACACCACAACAACAAAAACGCTCATCAAGGGTTGCATCCAGGGCTCTGCGGGCCCACCTTCTGGAACCTGATCCTGGACCAGCTACTACTAATACAATTCTCGAATGGGGCAACTCGGCCAAATTAACGTTCGCCCCGGAAAAAACGGTAGCACTAGCATTCACTTACAAGACACGCCTACTCAACATCTGCATGAATAACATACAGATCCCTTTTAGTCGTACTGCCAGGGTTCTGGGTGTCATCATCGACGACAAGCTACACTCCACACAACACGTCGACTACATCACTACCAAAGCACGCGCACTACACAATAAACTCACCAGATTCGTTCGTCCAACCTGGGGAGTACACTCCGAGAACATACACACACTTTATAGGGGAGTGGTTGAGCCCATCGTTTGTTATGCAGCTGGTATATGGCAAGGCACGCTCAATTACGGCACCAATAAGAAAAAAACTGCTATCCCTTCAAAGAGGCTTCGCCTTAAAAATAATTAAAGGGTTCCGCACTGTCAACACCATCAACGCAATCGCAATAGCAAAACTCACTCCACTTGACATTAAAGCAAAAGAGTGCGCCGCCGCGGAACTGGCTCGTATCCCTTGGATGACATTCAAAACACTAACAGTACACATCAAATTACCACAATCATCAACCAATTTTTACACTACACTCAAATAAATATCACATTCGTCTGGGTCAAGACACACGCAGGTATACATGGCAATGAACTAGCAGATATCGCTGCTATAGACGCCGCAACAATGGACAAACCACTCACCTTCTCACATGTCCCATTGAGCTACGTCAAACGCCTAGCCAAAATAGAAAGCTCCACACTCTCTGCAGAGGCCTATACCAACAACCCTAAAGGCGTTATCATTAAAACTTGGTGCCCCACACTCACCCATCTACACAAACTCATTACCACCACAGGACACACATTTGCACTCACACAGCTACTCACTGGACATGCATATCACAAACAGTATTTACACCGCTTCCACATAACCCACACTGGCACATGTCCCTGCGACAACACTACCACACAAACATTCATACATCTTTTGACACAATGCCCAAAATGTTCATGGCTATACCATGAACATTACTGCCACTTTAAGCAACTTATACCATATGACCTAGACTCCATACTCACAGATGCAACTGCCACCAACACATTCATGACACACCTAACGCACATCGTCGACACACTCAAACTTTTTAACAACACATAACCACGCATACACACAAACAATAACACCGACATATTTTTCCTTTTGCTCTCAAATTGATCTCTCTATCTTTGTATCAAATAGCAGAAATTTCGCGCACTATGTCGCAATAAACTCCTCTCGAGGGTGGTTTTAACTCCCGGGAGATTCTCAAAAAAATCGTAATAATTTTAATGACTGGACTAATGTTTAAGCGGTACGTATTTACTTCCCTACAAAGCCTCGTTAATTTTGTTCACTTATTTACAAAAGTAATTGAAAGTTTGTATGGAAACCTGTGCAAAATAATAACCCTGCACCTAATCACTATATTGTTACTGCCTATCTACTTTACCGTATTGATAAGGCCAAACTATTTAAACCTCAACATGATCACACTTGATGTTACATTCTGTATATTTATCCCTGTACAAATGGAAATGTAAGCTTACTTTGAGACGTTGCTTTGTTTATAGAATACCCCACATGAACATACAAACACTTAATCGAGTGTCACTCAAAGTGTTACCGCTTGACGTGCATATTGAACCTCTGATACCAAAATCTATATATTAAACATGTATTTAATGTATCGGTAATGTGGAAAACTGTAAATATTCTCCAGAACATAGTTTTAAAAGTTCCGTATCATCTTATTTCGAAGTCAGGCTTTTCGTTACATACTATACCGACACACATTGAAAGTAAGTTGTTAAGAACTGAAAAGTCCTCGATAGTGCCAGCGCATTAGAGGTATGAAAAGATTACGTAAGTACGATGGACACTCAGCTCTAAAGCGAAACTTAAGAAATGTCATCCACAGCTGCGTCGATGTAAAGAAAATTACAAGTGCAGTATGATTATGTACTAAGTATCCTGAGCTGAGTCCGACAGTCTGTACTCATAACAGAATCTACGCTAGTAGGAACTCGCCTCTGAAATGTGTTAGCAGAATACATTCCATTGTGCCACCGACGCACATCACGGAAGGATTACAAATGTTACCGTAAGTGGGGTAAAAGGATAAAATGCGTTTTCACAGACGAAAGGAGCGGCTAAATAACAAAACATTTATACGATAAGTGCTTCGCTTGCATACCTGAATTCAAGAGCTATGCCCACTGGTCCCGAGAGGACCAACATACTTATGTACCTCCCATTTATCATCCTATACAATTCATATATCAAATTTATCGTCTACAAAAAAGATTATGTGACTTTTTGTTCGTACTACATTAAACAAAAATGGGCTTCTCACGAATAATAAAAAGGCCAACCTGAAAATAGTTTTAAGTAAAGTTTTTACTTTATATGGGATTACAAAGTTATTTATGCAGTTAATGTGATGTCCGATCATTTGACAAAAAACAAATGAAAAATGTTCATTTGACAAATAACGTTTGACAAAATTATACTTGATAAATGTATTATTTTACAAACTATTGTTTAATAAACTACTCATTAGACAATATATTTACTATAAAAAAGTTATTATGCTAAAACATTAATTTACAAATTGATTATTTTTTTAAACATGTTATTTGGCAAAATAACGTAAAGCATAAATAACATTTGACAAAATGCCTGGATTGGTAAAAATTTTATTAACCAAAATCTACGATAATACAACAATCTTTGTGTAGGGTCAACTCAAACAATGGTTGGTTAGGTTAGGTTAGAACTGCGAACAACACACGAGCCGAGCGAGCGAAGCGAGCGTGCCACGGCAGCGGCCGGCGAGTGCCAGAACCGAATTCTACTTATTTTGCTTCATTCAGGCAGTGTGTATTTTTTTAAAGACTTAAGTTTCTATGGAATTTGTATTAATACAAAATTATTACTTGCCTATAAATAATCTGTCCAAGATGAAAATTGCAACCATGCAATTAAATATTTTCAAAATTTCGAGAGTATTAGTTAGAAATTAGTTATTTTTAAAAACTAATAATTTATCTTCTAACTATTTATACAATCACCAATTTGGCAAACGAATTATTTAGTCAAATGATTATTTTTAAAATAATTATTTAACATTTTAATTATTTTCTAAATAAAACATTTGCGAAACCTGTATTATGTCAAATGATTGTTTTTAAAGTAATATGTTTGTGAAATGAAAGTTTGTCAAATGATTAGTTTTTCAAACGTTGTTTGTAAAATGATCTTTTGTCATACGTTTTTTGTCAAACAATAGTAAACCAATTAATGTATCTCGAAAACTGGACATAAATTAAAAAATATTTTAGGTTTTCTTTGATTCATATACTAAACACTAAGCGTATTCTAAATTTTAAGCTTCTATCTATAGTCTGCTAGAAGTGCCTTAGACTTTTGATGACCGGTCAGTGAGTGACAAAATTAAGAATTGTGACTCGTTATAATTCTTAAACTACTAGTTCAAATTGAATAAAATTTTAAATACACCGTGTTTATACAATGCCTGCATGATTACTAAAAAATCAGGCTTCTAGTTTTATCCACAACAAAGTTATAGGGAGTCGAAAATGGCCTGAATTGCTTCGAGAAAAGGATGGTACGGCCGTGCCGCCTTTTTGCTTGACTTGGTGGGGGCACTGCCGTGCCCCTAGATCTATATGTCGATCGAGCCTCGTTTGCATGGCGCCGGGCATCTCGAGCCATCTAATTAGTCAAATAAAGTTCGATTCTCGGTCAAACATTATAAATATGTTGGTTCGCGACAGACATTAAAAACTATGACAGTGAATAGTGTATTCGAAACCGTGAGTGAAAATCGTATAAAATCAGTGCTATCTAATCGTGCGGTATACCGGGTTCGGTTCCCGGACGCGTCAAAGTGACAAAATAACGTTAGAATAGTGAAAGTTCGCGAAACATTCATAAGAAGTGCTACGTAGTTAATAGACATCAGTTTTAAACTTGTGCTAACTGTAAGGACTTAGATATCGATCATAAATAGTGTTATCAGTTGTAATAGATAAGAACTAATAGTTGATAAACAGCTGTTTTGTTTACATAGTAGTTTTATAGATTTATAAGTGTTTTTTAGCTTCGTATAGGCTTGAAATCATGTCTATATACTTTCTTATTGCTAGTTATTACCTTATATAGTTAAAATAAACATAATAACAAACATTTGCATGTTTATCATAAATTTTGTTCATGTACGACAATGTTTACTTAAGAAAATTTGTATTTTTACTTATGCATCGTAGGTTTTCCTGTAATAACTTAGAATTGAATTAAGATATTTTCATGGCGTTTGTTTCATTAGATGCTCCATATAGTTGCACATAACGGCCTACCAAAATTACATATATAACTATAGTATTTAATAGTCTTTAAATAGAAAATATAGTGGGCGGGCCCTTGTGTGCCGACATTTTTCGATAGTTTTTCTTGAATAACTTAGTGACGCAAAACAGTAAGGTTTAGGTATTGTATACCAATAGATAGAACTTTATAAGACCTATCTAGCTATGTATAGAACATATATACAGTACCATAGTACCTAAGTTAATTACATGTATGTACTTTATTGAAAATAAATATTCGCTGTACATATGTCCGGTGTGGTGGTCGTCGATAAGGTAAAGTTCCGAAGTACCTAAGCGACCATGTTTTCGGCCAATTCGTTGGCGTCCCAACCACCATCTTGTGACCAAGTAACCATATGTTACCACCAAGCACCGAACACCTGAACAGCATCGCTCCCAACGTATGAAGATGTTTTATTTCTGAAGCCCCGAATAGATAGAAGCCATACAGTCCACACATATAGAAGAACACACATCGTCGTAGGATCGTGTGGCGGACCAGCTAAGGTTTGATTCCTGGCATCCGTCACAATGTTCTTGACCATGGATGAATGCTTTGATAAAATCTTAACTCTCATTTATTATATAAAATAATTAAATATTGTCTAAATATTAGGTTCTTTGAAAGTATTGAGAAAATGTTCTCACGTGGCAATTTATTAAAGTACAAAGAAAAAAAAACAACTCATATTACGTTTTTAGTTTAGCAGGCAGGTTGTTTCACTGATTAAATTACGAAGCTATTTATTTACTGCTTGACTTGAAGACAAATATAATTATTATAAATTATTTATTTTATCTATTGATTCCAAAACTTTTCAGTTGCTATTACTTCTATCCCAACTAGAGCAAAATATGACTCCTTTCCTTCACTCAACCTTCAATGCTATGGAATGAATGTTGACAAAGCAATTTTAACCTGCGCTAGGCAAAACAATATTCCCTTGCATTGAGAACTTAAAACTATTTATTACCTTCACAACATTATTTGGACAATTCGCTTGAATTAACTACACAGAACAAAGCTATACTACTTTTATGATCACCGGTTTTACAGAAAATCTTTCTTCACGGAATCTACGAGTTAACTAACCCACCTCAGCATCTATTTGGTACCACTACACCGTTTATTATAGGTATTATTAGTCTAGTGAGTGTTTACGGCCAATCATAATTAACCCCAAGATAGGAACCCAGTGTATAAGAAATTCAGGCTGATGATCGATAGTTGACTAAGAATACCAAAATAATATATTAAAGAACACGAGACCAAATCAGAAATAATATTTCCGTAGCTGTTACTCTGCTGACTTCGCTCACGGATAAAAGGTAACACTATATCGAAGAACGAAATAAAACTAAATCATGTTTTTGCTCTTGACTAACAGATTCTTCCTATGAAACATATTGGCAGCATCATATTCTAATGAAGCGAATCATAATTAGCTGTGCTTCTCTGCCACTTTGGTGGCCTACTTCTTTTACGTTACTTACAACACAAATGAGCAAAGCCAACGAAAATAATAATATAACAAGCTAGCATTCTCATTTATATTAACTTTATAATTATGTTGTAGCAACATTTCTTTCTATATAATTTTATTAATATTTTATTTCTATCTTATGTTTCTATAATAATCATGTTTGGAACATACATTTAAATTAAGTCCCGAGTCTAAAATCAAAGCTAGAATAAATAATTTCGCGTATGGTAATTACATATAGTTTTAGAATGCTATATATATTTGCAATCAAATTAAAACAAACTATAGCTAAGTGACTATTTACACATAAAATAAAACAATAATTTCTATACTTAAATAACTAAAAAATAAACAAGATACATAAAAAAAGAAAGAAAATAATAAGTTTTAGATAGGTATATTTAACGTTTTTGTTTTAGTTAAGTCTATTCAGCTTTCAAAGAAAATTTAACATCTTCAGACATGATCTTGTTATGTATTTTATAGAATTGTTGAAATATATTGTAAAGATATTCAAAAATATATAAAAGTAAGTACGTCTAAAGTATGTGTGTCCCGCTTGTAAGTACCTATTTATCATCCCAGCAAAAGCTCGGATATCAAACTGTTATAAATCTGGCTAGAATTAATATCATTGTTATTTCTACGTCGAGTTTTAGGTTAAGTTACAATAAGATCGATTTTAGAATTATTCACATATGTCTCTAACAAGATATAACTATATATATTGTATCATTAACTATGAATAGCCTAAACATATAGTAAATGAACATAAATGGATTGTATGTTTTGAATTTATAGTGTTGCCAATTCTAAATAGACAAATTGGTTCGATGTTTGACAGTTGACACTGACAAACGGGTAAATAGAGTATAAAGTATGAACAGACTCTGCTCAATGTTTAGTTTCGCTCCGGCAATGGCTAACTAAGGTACGATTTAATTCTGACTATTATATTATTGTGTTTCACGATTCTATATTGCTTCTGTGGTGTTATTTAGAGTATTGTCAATAGAAATAATGCAGAAGCAATGTAATATAGCGTAGCTATTGTATAATTGATATTATACAATAGCTACGCTGGGTCTGGGTGGTTTTGTCAGTTGTGACAAAACCACCCAGTTTGTGTTATAAGTTTAGAACTTGGAATATCATATTATAATAGAATCGATTCATATGCTGTGAAACAGCCATATTAATTATATAATTGATATGGCTGTTTCACAGCATATATAATATGTACCTATGGTGAATATTAAAGTGGTAAATATTAAATATATATACATAGTAAATATACCTAGAGTAATATTTAATATATACCTATGGCCAATATTACTAAATGAATTATATTGTTGCTAATCCATTGTATTAATGTTATATTTGATATATTGAACTACCCAGCCACAACTTTGCTACCCAATATTATAAATATGATATAGTTTGTACTGCTTTTATAAACAATTACTATTAAAAGAATGGCCAAGAGTGGCGATAAATGTAAATGTATCTTTATCTAAGATATATTCTTGTGAGAAATTGAATAAATGAAAGTAAGAATTGATAGTTGTCTATTTTATTTTTCAAACCATTGACAAATATTACTAAAATACGATATATAGGCCATATACCTTGTATCTATACATATATACATAATAACCCTTCTATTACATTCAAAGAGTCAAATGTTTCTTAAAATATATGATTATATTTCATTTTGTACAAAGTCCTCTCTGCGATTTCTGCCACATTGCCAACAAACGAAGAAACAAACTCTGCTGATTTTTAATACTATACATACAATATTTAATTAATTTGACAGAATATAGTAACACAGTATACACCTACTAAATTCAACAGCAAATTACCTAGCACGGGGATCGAATCTTCACTTTAAAGTCAAAGTCAAAATCATCATACAATATGATATATCTATAAATTTCATTTACATAGCCAGCAGTGGTCAGTAATCGATGGAAATTAGTATTTACACGTTATTTATAAGGATTGATGTGAGCGAGACGGGTTAACTACCCTGCAATTAGTTTGTTAGCTTTATTGCCCTCATGTGTCTTTACGAAAAGCGTTAAAATATAGTACACGTGCAAGCTCTAGTTGCTGCTATTTAGTAAATCGATACTAATATTATGAAAATGAGAGGAGATTGTTCGCCGTTTAGTGGTGGGTTAAGAATACCAAGTGTTTCTATCCCAATTCTTAACGTAGTACCTATCGTAAGAAAACTAAACGAAGAAAATAATATCTTTGGGAAAAGGGAAACTGGAATAAAATGCTATACCAATCCAACTGGCCAGCGTGGTATACACAGGTCAAATCTTTAAATCAATGTCTTTGTCATTGCTCGTTAAATTCCAATACCGTCTCTAATGAACGCTTCTGGATTCATCCATGTGCTTTTAAAAGCCGATAGTACTATGGACTCTAAATTTGGAGCCGGTTCTCTATTTAGACTAGACAATGCATACGCCGATAGATAAGACTGAGTAAAATGTAAACATGTAACTGGACTTTATGCGTTAACTGGTTATTATTATTATTTCAACAGTTAGCAGCTTCCGACTCATTGTTTATATTCTTGTTGTTTGTATACGTTATACTCACAGCATAAACCAAGCAGATAAAATAAATTCAACTGATTTGAGTTGTATTTATTTCATATTTTACTAGTGACAATGAGGATAAAATTTTGTAGATTCGCATATTATCCTTTGGCTAGTACATCGCACATAGCTACAGCCTTATAACGTGTTTGTTGCGTGTGAGCTAAACGCAAAGCGTACAAACGCTCTCCTTCAGAGATAAACGAAGTAAGAGCGGTGAGCAATACATCCACTAAAGAACAAAGTAGGTTGAAATGAAGATACTTTTTGGTGGAGCACATCACTCATCCGCTTCGCACGACTCATCTTGCACTACCTGCTAATATAATATTTACATACACACACACACATACATGAATTATAGTTGATGTTAGTATCTATTGCAGTGGCTATTAGCTTGCGCGTCGAGTTCAAATCGCTCGTTAAAACTTTGCTGTTGCCACCTATTTACGAAGTTGATCGATCAGCATACCTAAATATTAAACACCAAAATGTTTTCGTATGCCTCTTCTAGGCACCAGAAATTACAAACATACTTTTACAGGAAACCAGCAACCTTTATAAATTGATATCGAAGACTTGATAAAAACGTAGACTTGAAATTACAAAGTGTCGATAGCCCATTGGTTTACGTAACGGACTGCCAAGACGATGGTCTCGGGTACGATCCCCAGATATATATATACTGAATTTTTGAATTATGTGTGCATTAAAAATGGTAATTATCGCTCGCTTAGTAATGTGCCCGGTACATGGCAATAGGCTCGCCCCCTATTACATTGGGTCCGAAACATAACTGGCAAAGTGTGGGTGTGAAACACACATCCGCCTACAGCTTCGAGGATAAAAGGCGTGAAGTTATGTTGAAAGTATGCTGCATGTACAAATAAATTTTTTTTTGGGCGGTAGGTGTCAAAAAGTTAACAGCTGATAAAAATTATCAAGTTTTTATTTAATTAATTTATAGTATAATAGTGAGCTTAAATTGTTGTATTATCTCAGAAAGTACAGTACATGAACAGTATTGTTTATGTAATAAACATCCAGTAAACTACACCACCAGCACTTACATACTCACTTCCATTCTTACAACACTCATAGAAAACCACTGCAAAACAAAGATGTCACAACTTGCTGATATTAAAAAGGCTCAGGACAGTCTTGAGGAGTCCTTCTCAAAGAGGATGGCAGAGCTTGAGGCACAGGTACAAGTTGCGGGCCCGGCAAAGGAAACGGTTGCAAAAGCCGATGAGTTCCGAACATTTAGAGAACTTATGTTTTCAATGCTTAGCCTTCTGCGCAAACAGGTGAATGAATGTTGCTAAAGTATCGATGCTATAAAGACTAGCCACAGGCGCAAGGCTCTTGTGTTTCTCGGGGTGCCAGAGGATTAGAAAAAGGACTGCAGGGCTTCAGTTCTTAACATTGTTCACCGTCTGGAGCTTTCCACCGTGGCGGCATCTGACATCAATGTTTGTCACAGAATTGGATCGCCTAAGAAGAATCACCAGCGACCAATATTGGCCTGGTTTACTAATGGAGATGCCAGAACAGCAATTTGGAAGGCCAAGACCAAACTTAAGGGTACAGCTATATCGGTCAAGGAGTTCCTGACGAAACCACGGCAGGCAATATTCACAAAGGCTCGACAACACTTCGGGATGCGGGCATTTTAGACCCAGGACGGCGTCATCGTGGCTAAGGCATCCGATGGTAGCTGCCTTAAGATAACCACCATGGAGCAGCAAAACTCCTTGATGGTGAAGCACTCCGGGGCTGCAAGCGGCTCATCTTCGGCGAGCAGGAGCGACACTGCGAGTGGTACGTCCAACACAAGCGCTAAACTGCGTAAATAATCAATTGTTCTAGGTTTGCTCTTATTTCATATGTACTTAAACGTTAGTTAAAATCATTTACGCCTGTCTTCAAGATAATCTCAATATTTATTTGTTTACATTAGCACTTAGCCACCGTTACCCACAACATTTATTTAGTTAATCACGTTTGCTAAATTATTTTGCTGTATTGACAAGTCTGACATCAGCTGCCAAATTGACATCGACTTGAAACTTCTGCCTTACGCGTTCGGAAACATTGCTTAATTATTATTGCTTTGGTTTTTTTTCGTTTTGCTTGTGTGAGCTGGCGGGTGGTGCAGAGATGTTTAGTATTCATTAATATATTTTATTCTTGCATTTTTTTTTAAACTTAATATTTTATATTATTTAGTATATTAGTATTTATTATAATTTTATCCATAACGAGTAAGTGCGCGGTAGCCTTGGAGTACGCGATGTCGCCGACAAGATGCAGGAGAACCGGTTGCGATGGTAAGGACATATAAAAAGGAGACCACATGAGTACATCGGCAATGCGACACTCAATCTCAACATACCCGGTCAAAGGCGCAGAGGCAGGCCAAAACTACGGTGGATGAGTGTCGTAAAGAAAGATATGGAAAGCTGCGAACTCGAAAAAGATGTCCAGGGCAGAGCGAAGTGGAAGAAGAGAATACGGAAAGTGGACCCCGTCACGAGACGGGACAAACGCTAGAAAGAAGAAGAAGAAGAGTATTTATTTTAATTTTATATATTTTATGGATAATTATTCGGATGACGATGCATATCTGTCTGCTTATGATACAACTGACTCTGACTTTAGTGATAATAATAGTTTTTGTTCCGCTGATGGCAATTTGGGTGACTGCTTGCGACAATCCTTCGTTGCTCAGCAATCCCAGCCATGGCTAAATGTTTGCCACATAAATTCGTAAAGCATACCCAGCCATCACAATGACTAGAAACTTTTAAACACTCTCGTTGCATGTTTAAGAATATATATATAGACGGGAATTAACAGACACGGTTAGTGTGTTTTGCGCCGGTACTTCGAATATCAACGACCCGGGGGTAGAAATAGAATCTTCTACCTCGCACTCGGAGACGTGACATCGCGACACCAGTCAGCTTGCGACCACGGGACATGCAACCGTCTCGAAACGTCAAGCAAAATAAGGTATGTAAATACCTGCATGTTCGCGTTCATTCCCGTCTATAAATAATTATATTCTTAAAAATGCAATGCGAGTGTTTAAAAGTTTCTATTGCAAACCGCTACGGGTTGGAAATTGCAAAATTAGTGCGTCACCTAGAATTATTACGGAGGAAACTAGCGCGAGTGGAAACATCGTTGATATTTCTAACAAAATGTCGCGATTGGGACTCATTACCTACGTGTGTGCGTATAAAACCACGTAGTGATATCGCATTTTCCCGTAAAATTCTTAATAGCGCGAGTATACGTCTCCTGAGACAGTTAATACGCAACAAACATAGTGAGCTGAATAGTGTACAGTGTGAGTTATATGCCGTGCATACGAAGTGTACTGAGTTCCTATCTCGCGTTGATTATGATTTACATATGTGATCGGATAACATTCTTACAAGCAAGTCGGACATTCGAACTATGTAGTGCTACTCACGAGCGAAAGTTTTCGAAGTTATTAAACCGACGGTATGCGAATAAAACGTTATCTACGGAATCGGTACAAACTAGTAACACCGTAATTAATCTATCCAACGCGAGTGATAGATGAATCTGCGATTAACATCTTGGCCAAAGGTTTAAACTTCGCATTAACACCTAAACGAATACCGTACGAAAATATAATAAGCAGTGTTGAGGAGACGATTATCCGTAATAAAGTACCGCCCGGTGATGCCGATACCCTACGACAGGACGTCGCGGTGATATTACGGAAGTCGAAGATACCTACTAGCAATGTCACTATGGAAGAGCGTCAAGCACTGAACAGGATACGGGACAACCAGGATATTTTAGTGCTTAAGGCCGACAAGGGAAACGGCACTGTAGTGATGAATACGGCTGATTATACGGACAAGGTATGAGAGTTGTTATGTGATAACGAGGTATATAAACCGGTCTCATATAACCCAACGGCCAGAGTAACACGCAGAATACGAGCACTGATACAAGACCACCAGGACCTGTTCACGGAAGACGAGTACAGCAAGTTATATGGTCCCAAGCCATACCAACCACCTAGGCTATATGGTCTGCCTAAGGTACATAAGCCCAATGTGCCACTGCGGCCTATCGTAAGTCAGATTTCCTCGCCTACTTACGACCTTGCAAAACACGTTGCATCGGTATTGCAGCCATTAGTCGGTATGACACCGTCTTTCGTGAAGAACTCGCGTCATTTCGTCCACATCGCACAAAGTATCCGATTGGAACCGGAAGATGTAATGGTAAGCTTTGACGTCAGTCCCTCCGCGACCACAACCGTTGCAAGCCGGTAGAAACGTAGGAGAATAACAGAGGTATTTATGCCTTGAAATAAATAAATTATCGTGACTAAGACCCGCTAAATAATATTGTATGATGGATACAAATCGCGAAAGTTTAAAATCGATTCTTTGACGTTGAGTCGCTCTTTACCAATGTTCCAATAAGGAAATGTCTGGACGTAGTGAGGGACAGACTGAGTGACAACGATATGCCTCTAAACTATATTGATCTACTAAAACACTGCTTAGATGGCAACTACTTCCTCTTCCAAGGCCAATATTACCTCCAGATCGATGGTGTCGCAATGGGGAGTCCAGTAGCCCCAGTACTAGCTAATATCTGGATGGAACATTTTGAAGAAAAGGCCCTTAGCAACGGGCCCAAGACCATCAGGCTTTGGAAAAGATACGTGGATGACATCTTTAGTATCGTAAATGGAGGTAAGCAGGAAGAAGATCAATATGTGCAACACCTTAACTCCATTCATCTGAAAATGAGGTTCACCTACGAAATGCAAACTGACAGATCGTTGTCATTCTTGGATGTCAAAGTGACTGTGAGACCAGATGGATCCTTAACACACTGCGTATACCGGAAGCCTACACACACAGATAGATACCTGCACGCCATGTCGCACCACCACCCTCGACACCTGCAATTCTTTGTGAACTTGTGACGTCACTAAAAAACAGAGCACATGACCTCTGTGACCCTGAGCATTTGAAGCTGGAACTAGACCATGTTCAGGAGATACTTAGGAAGAACGGATACAAGGTACAACGACGAATGACGCAGCCTATCAAGCGCGTGAAACATCCGGCGGTAAATAGACAACCGACCTACATGCCCTACATTAGAGGTGTTACGGATAAAATAGGAGACAAGTTAAAAAACTACTCCATTCCGACCGTATTTACACCAGGGGCCAAAGTATACAACATGGTGGGCACACCAAAGGATGTTCTACCGCTACAAACCCCAGGTGTCTATAAAATCAACTGCAGCTGCGGAAGTCTCTTACATAGGGCAAACGAAGCGGACTATCGCTGAACGTATAAAGGAGCACATTGCAGCTGTAAAGAACCGTCAAACGAACAAATTGGCGATTGCGGAACATTTACTTCAATCGGGCACCAATCACTGG
Organism: Euclidia mi; assembly: GCA_944739405.2. Classification (NCBI taxonomy): domain Eukaryota; kingdom Metazoa; phylum Arthropoda; class Insecta; order Lepidoptera; family Erebidae; genus Euclidia; species Euclidia mi. The sequence goes on from OX123187.2 coordinate 24,052,246, forward strand.
ATTGAATTTCATCGTCCCAAGTCCTCTCCACGGAACGCCACTTTTACCCAAGAGTTGTGCGTGAAGCGATTGAAATCAGAAAACATAAAAATTTCAATCGGGAAGAGGGCTTCAAATTGTCATCGGCGTGGAATCCAGTGATTCGGCTAACAACACCCCACTTTAATGCGCAGTCGGCGAATGCTCAATATATAGACACTGTTAGTGTGTTTTGCGCAGGTACTTCGAATATCAACCACCTGCGGGTAGAAATAGAATTTTCTACCTCGCACTCGGAGACGTGACATCGCGACACCAGTCAGCTTGCGCCCACGGGACGTGCAACCGTCTCGAAACGTCAAGCAAAATAAGGTATGTAAATACCTGCATGTTTGCGTTAATCACAATGACTTACTGGAGACATTTTCCGATATTAATATACACTCCGTTCTGATTTCGGAGAGTTGGCTAAAACCTGAACTTTTTTCTACATCTTACTCTCTACCCGGCTTCATTTTAATTCGGAATGACCGTGTCGGTAAGAGAGGGGGTGGTGTCGCTATTTATCTCTGCAGTGCCATTCCATTCAAAATTATTGCGTCCTCACCGGCTTCTTCACCTGCAGAATATTTATTTCTCGAAATTGATGTTAAAGGGGCTAAAGCCGTTCTTGGCGTTGTGTATTGTCTCCGACTCTTGATTATTTCTCCAGTATCGAGCCGATACTGGAATCTTTAGGGTCAGAGTATGAACATCACATTATCATGAGCGACTTCAATACTTATCTCCTTTCTCTCTAATCCAGCCGTTCCCGTAAACTCCTTGAAATAATTGAGTCAGCCAACCTCCACATTCTGCCACTGCAACCCACTCACCACAACACTGATGGGGAGGACCTGGCTCGACTTAATTATTACATCTTCTTCTGCCCTAGTTTCCTTGCACGGTCAATTTCCTGCTCCCGGCTTTTCCCGTCACCCGACCTTATTTTCCTCTCCTACCACCTAAAACCCCCCCAAATCCTCGCCTAAAGTTCTGCACAGGCGTTGTTTTAGTCGTATAAATTTTGTCAAACTCTGTGAAGATGCGGCTGATATTAACTGGGAAGCTATGGAATGTTCATCGACAATTGATGAAAAGGTTCGTATTTTAATAGTAATGTTTGCCAACTCTATGATGTCCATGCCCCTATATGGAAGGTGGAATTAAAGCTCCCGCCGGCACCCTGGATTACGCGGGGTGTGCGAATGGCCATGGGGCGCAGGGACCGAGCTTTTAGGAACTATAAGAAAGACCGCTGCGACAATACCTGGAACCTTTTCAAGTCTGCAAGGAATCGATGCAATCAGATGGTACGCAACGCTAAACGCCAATGCTTTCTGAATAACATTTCTTACTCATCCCCTGCCGATATCTGGAAGTTTCTTGGAACTTTAGGTATCGGCAAATAGC